>OX104127.1:41033933-43433933 GCA_944470555.2 Heterobilharzia americana
ACAACAACCACGAGCACACTGAGTTCTGGGGTGGCTATCGTGATGTCTCCAACAGTATCAAAGGCTCTCATGCAGTGGGAACCGATCTCCTTCACTAGAATCAGCATAATGACAGCAAGGTTTAGCTCAAAAAGAAGGAAAGACACATTCATTCAATGCTACACTATGCACCTACAAATAATGCAGATCAAAAGAAGAAATAGGAATTCTGTAGACAACTGCAATCAGTAATGGACAAGACTC
Organism: Heterobilharzia americana; assembly: GCA_944470555.2. Lineage (NCBI taxonomy): Eukaryota > Metazoa > Platyhelminthes > Trematoda > Strigeidida > Schistosomatidae > Heterobilharzia > Heterobilharzia americana. The sequence continues at coordinate 41,034,177 of OX104127.1, forward strand.
CATCCCAGATGACATCAAAATTCTAATGGGTGGGGTGACATGAATGCCAAAGTGGGAGCGGACAACACAGGAAGAGAAGGCATCATGGGTCAAGAGGCACTCGGTGAAATGATGAGTGAGAATGGAGAACTGTTTTCAGACTTCTGCACCTTCAATGATTTGGTGATTGGGAGCAGTGTGTACAAATATAAGAATATTCACAAAGTAACATGGATTTGATTTCACCAGACATCAGGACACGCTATACTAAAAATCAGATCGACTTGATCTTAATGTGAAGAAAGTGGAGACACAGCCTACTGGACACAAAATCAGATCAAAAATGAGAACCGATGTAGGTTCACACCTCTCACTATCTAGTGCAATGAGCCTACCCTCAAAATCAAGTTGAAAGCCTTCAAAGAAGTTGGTGATAGATCACAGCTGAAGTTGAACACCCAGAACAGAAAGTGAACTGAATGACGAAACTACAAATGACATCTTCACGTCGGTTGGTCATCAGGAAAAAAGGGAGAAACTAAGCAACATCCAGGAAAGCAACAGGACCAGATGGAATTCCTCAAGAAGCACTGAAAACAGACACAGAGACAACAGTGGATATGGATGGAAGGAATGAAAGGTACCTGCCGGTTGGTTGGAAGAAGGGCTACTTTGTCAAACCCCCAAAGAAGGGCGACCTAAGTATTTACAAGAACTGAAGCGGACTAATGCTACGTCCACCCAAAGCAAGCAATATATTAAGCCAGATCATCCTGAAGGGACCAAAAGATGCGAGGGATTCTAAACTACAACCGAAACAAGCTGCCTGGCTTCAGAAAAAAGTAATCATCTCCGAATCAAATTGCAAAGCAAAGCTACATATCATCATAGAACAGAGAATAGAACGTCAGTCAACTCTCTACCGTACCTCAAATTCATCAGTTTTGAAAGGGCCTTTGACAGCGTCAACAGGGAAGTAATATGACAGCTGCTGCTTCAACACTACGGTTTAGTGCCACAAATATTTATCAACATCATTCAACACCAGCCATATGCTATATGATGAGGCCACGTGCCATGTGATTCACTGTACAATGGAAAACTCAGTTCAGTGATTCCCGTAAAGTGAAGACGGGAGTAAGACAAGGTTGCCACCTACTATCACCCATCATCTTCCTGATTGTGGCCAACTCGACTGAACTGGACTGGATTAGATCATGCAAGAAACTGTGAGCCATGAGAAGATTGGTATACGCTGGATTGACCGATGAAAAGACCCCAGAAGAAGATTTGGATTTCGAAGATGACGATTATGTCTAATGTCTTGTCACACAAACTCAAAGATGTACAGGCGGAAACTGACAAGTTGGTAGAAGAGGCGAGGCGAGGCGAGGCAATGAAGACGGGACTTCCTTTCATGTGAACATAGAGAAGACAGATAGAGGTGATGAAAATACTTAACCAACAAGAAGAAGAAGCACCAATCACCATCAACAAAAGAAGCCTAAAGGAAGAAGTCTGTTTCTCCTACCTAGATGGCATCGATTCAACTACAGGCAGCGCATGCACAGATCAGGATGTCAAAGGCAGAATCGGAAAGACAGTAAGATAGGCCTTCATCAACCTGAAATCAGTGTGGAGATCTACTGCACTGCACTGCATTGCATTTCACACCACTCCACTCAGCATAAAGTGTGAACAACATCCAGATTTCCAACACTGATTCAGTCAATTAAGTCATTGAGTGCATCTATATGATGAATGAGAGTCTTGGCGGGTTACAGAAAGCATTTCCAAAAAGCTACAGGCATACGTCATCAACAGCTGCCACCAATGCTCATTCCATACTTAAGACCAGATAGTCAGAAAGAATAAACAACAAGGAACTCTGGGAACGAACCAACGAAGCAAGAACCTTTCAATCAACAAATTTGCAGAAGAAGAAAGAGGAGATGGGTTGGATTGCGTATACACTGAGAAGACCATTCGGGGACATCACGCCCCAGACCGTTGAGTGGAATCCAAATGGGGAAATTCGAGTTGTGCGTCAGAGGTGAGGGTGATATGGAGGATATGATGTGAAGAAGAAATAAAAGCTTGTGGGCAGTCGTGGTACCAGGTTGAAAAGACTTCAGAGAAGATAGTGAAATGGCAATACAGCTACTGAAGCCCTATGTTTCACTAGGAACCTACGGAATAAATAATAATAATAGCAGAGACTGATTTCGCCAAAAATAAACATTTCTATTCTCTCTATTCCTATGATCAAATGGGTTTCTTCCGATAATCGAATTAGTTGTGTCTTCTTTTCCTTGATCTTTAATCTGTGAGAACATGATCTTTACCTAAATGAACCAGATTCCTAAAAACCCTGCATGATGCAAATACCTTTGTTTCTTATCTACCATTTATCACTTAATAATAGATGATGACAAATTCTATCCAACTGATTTTCCATTTCCATTAACACTTAACGACCATCATTTCTAGATCCTGATATATTACTGACACTCAATGATGCCATATAGTCCTACTAACTGATGAATGTATGTTTTAACCGCACATGTCCGTTTCACCCATTTTTAATCTAAACATAGTGCGATGATCTCCTGATGATGGGTTATTAAAGGACATCAAGTACCTAAGGGTTCATGTTCTTTTTTATTTATATTTATCAGTGCATATCACTAATCTTCCACTTTTGAGAGCAATGAGAAATTCATTCTCCTTATAGATTAAAAAGATTCAGTTGTGTACTGTCTTCTGGCTTTCAAAATCTTTTCAGATGATACCAATAAGTAATAAAAAGTTCTATTAAAGAATCAATTTCTTGAAAACATCAACTTGAATATACATCAAATATTACCAGTTGACGAATTACTTACTTGTGGCATGTTCATATCATCAATAAATACAATTAATTTCTTTCCTGGAATTGCACCGTACACTCCTTTTGTACGCTTTTCTACATTACAACTGATTATACGCATTACATCATATCCAGTAGTATGAGATGAAAAATTCACTATTAATTGACTATATTTATCACGATTAAGTGAATTAAGTGCTGTTTCAATAGTAGCCGTTTTACAAGAGCCTATTTCACCAATTACAAGTAATGGATGATTAAGCTGAAAACAAAATATTAAAATCATAAGATAGTATGAAAAGTAAAGTAATACCCATCTTTATAATTGTATTTATATGTAAGGTTTAAAGAAAAGTGATGAACAAAAACAGTAAAATATCACTGACATTTTGTCACTTAGTGTATTATTATCATTTTTTCCCTTGGGTCCCTTGTGGAACATAGGGCTTAAATAGCACTCCTTTATTCCACTCTCTTCTCTGTAGTGTCCACCACTGCCTACAAGCTTTCGTTTCTTCATCATACCATCTCCTCCATGTCACCCTCGCCTCGAACGCACAACTCCTCGTTTACCATTTAAATTCCACTCAACGGCCTGGCCTGACGCGTGATGTCCCCAATCGTTCTTCTCAGTGTATGTCCAATCCATCTCCACTTTCCTCTTCTGAATATTTGTTGGGTGATAGGTTCTTGCTTCGTTGGTTCGTTTTTAGAGTTCCTTGTTGTTTATTCTTATTATTCTGGCCATCTAAGCTTCAGTATTGAGCCAGCGTAGGCAACTGTTGATGAATGTCTGTAGTTTGTTGAAAGTACTTTTCGTGACACGCCAAGTTTCTGAACCATCACACAGAAGCACTCACTGACTTAATTGACTGAATTAGTGATAGAAATCTGGATGTCGTTCATACTTTATGCTGAGTGCAGTAGATCTCCACATTTCAGAATAGTGAAAGCCTATCCTGCTGTCTTTCTGATCCTGGTTTTGACATCCTCATCTGTTGTTGAATGTTCCAGTCAACCACAATCAGGAATATCATGGGTGATAGTAAGCGGCAGCCTTGTCTTACTCCTTCCTGTCTTCACTTCAAAGGCGTCAATAAACTGAGCTTTCCACTGTGAATCACTTGGCATGTGGCGTCGTCATATAGCTGTTGAATCAGGTTGATAAAAGTTTGTGGTATTCCGTAGTGTTGAAGCAACTGCCTGCTGCTTTCCCGCATTTCAGTAGCTTTATGACCCTCAGGACTTCCACTTTTGTTGGGGAATTTGTGTTCATTTGTAGTTCTGTGAATGGGCTGCAGGTGGTATTTCTGGACAAGTTGCACGTGCTGGTGGTGGTCGATTCAAGAGTAGTTTGAAGTGGTCAGTCCATCATTTCCTTTCCTTCCGCTCTTTGGTATTTATATTTCCTTCATCATCTTTTATTGGTTTCATCTGTGTTGATCTCTTCCTACCAGATAGTAACTTGGCTGGTTATTTGATATAGTTTTGTCAAGTCTCTGTCTCTCCTACCAGTGGCCTGTTCTGCTTCACTTGCCAATGTGTCGTAGAAGTGTCTTTTGTCTTTGCATACACTCTTCTTCACTTCTTTGTCCAGTGTGGTATTTTACACATTGTACTCAGTTTGTCTTTTCGTTGTGGATCCTTACACTGGTTCAACTTCTGCTACACCATCTTCCTCTCCCTCCTCTATCAGCTTCCATGTGTCCGTCGAAATCCATTCGTTGTCTTCTTATTTCTTCCTTCTTAGCACGGTTTTGCAGGTTTCTTTCCACATCTGTTCCCAAGAGTTCCAGTGTTCATCTATCAGGTCCCTTCAGAGATGTTGCCCAGTGTCTTCCATTTTGTTGTGATGGCTGACGTGAAGATGTCATTTATAGTTTCGTCATTCAGTTCACTTTCTGTTCTGGGTGTTCAACTTCAACTGTGGTCGTCTATCACCAACTCCTGTGTATGCTTTCAACTTGATTTTGAGGGTAGGTTCATTGCACTAGTGATTGGTGGTGACCTACATCTGCTCCTCTTCTTGATCTTGTGTACAGTAGACTACGTCTCCACTTAATGTATAGAAGTTATCAAATTAGATCCACAAAAAATGATTATTAGAGCAGGTAAATTCTCAACTTTTAAACTTAGAAGAAATTTATAAAATTAAGGCTCCGAAAAGTTCCCATCATGTGAATCAGAACAAGGTATATAAATGAACAATACTGTTTTCAACTAAATCTTTCTTAGGGTTTTTCTCTGATACAGTTAGCTAAGGATAAGCCTTCAAATGAAAGCTTGTAAGCAGTCGTGGTGCCAGGTTTAAAATACCTCAGAGAACAGAGTGCGATAGAGGCGTGCTACTGAAGCCATATGTTCCACTGGGAACCCAAAGGAAAAATAATAGTAACCCTTCGAAATGAATAAATATATAGAAATTAAGCTAATCCTATAGATTTATTGGTCACTCACAAGTGTTTTAAAATGCCCAAATAGTAATAAAGATGGTAACAAACATAAGAATAATAACGTCAATAATCATTGTGACAGAAGTTGACTAAAGCAGTTGTGATATGCATGACGGTGATGATGATAAGAATCATGAGAATGTAGACATCGAAAATATCAAAGTGTATCAAATGCTTAGAAAAATATAAGCTGCGTAATACTAAGGGATGGAGTAAATAAATCAACAAAGTTTGAACGAATATAGTAAGTATATGAAAAAGATGAAGAATAAGGAAGGGATAGCTAAAAAGCCACTGTTAAAGGTGTTTGTTAGGTTTCATTTCTAATAAGGAAAAAGATGAAGAATTTACCAACATCTTCTGGATAAAGAGGCAAAGATAAACAGCTAGAATTCTTATAGCTTCCACTTTATGTAAACGATGAGTTACAATACTATTTGATAAGATCGAAGGTACAGGATAGATAATCTTGAAAGCATATTGTTTCTATCAACTAGGTGAGATAAGATTAAAGGCAGGTTAAAATTTTAAGAATAAAGTAGAGAACAATTCCATATTAGATTATTTATTTGATATAGCATACAAACAGTACAGTATTATTTACCAAATAACGTTTCGAGAAGAATTTATTCCTCATGAGGATATCAAAGATAAATTTGACCTTCTTCTGGATTATATCTATCCCTTTGCCAACTATAAAAGTTGTTTGTTAAGCTGTCTAGTAGCATGCCTTATCTGGCTTTCTCTGTCGGTAGATACATTTAATAAGGCACTTAACTACACTCATCTTGTACCAAATGGGTACCTGGCTAGGAAAATGTGTCCACCAACCTATGGATATCATCTTCCTGAGTAGACATCTACTGCGTGAAATATCTCCTACTCCACTTAGCAGAGCATCCTAAACAGTTTACTTTCATTACACGCTCTTCTTCATGAAAGGAAGTAAAGGAGTGTGCCTCATTAAAATTTCCCTAACAGTTGGTTTCAATCTACGTCCTGAACAAGAATATTGAAAGTTTCGTCAGTACAACGGCGTGTTTATTCCATTGCTGACATATTTTAACGCTCTGGTATAATCTGGTGCGAAATAAATCAGCTGAAATATGCTTATAATACATATTCATTCATAGTACATCTAAGAAGTAATTCGTCGAGGATGTGACCTATAATCCTGGTACTAATTTGCCTTTCTAATATCGGTTGACACATTAACTCCACTGTCTCAAATAATGGTACAATGCTCAATAATTATGAGACAAACTGAAATTTTTCAGCTTAGAAATGAATTTGAAGACGTCTTTCATACTGTTATTTACTGCTTGTTTGTGTTAAGGATCTGAGATTATCAATAGACACTTTGCAACTGCTTATGCAGAGAGGGGTCCGCGGGACAAGAGGAAACAGTGGTCGGGGACTCTAGGTGATCACATGGCTCATAACTGATATCAGTGGTGCAGATGTATACACATATCATCCACATCTTAACGACGCTACACTGAATCTCACCATTTTCTCATTCTACCTTCTCTCTTTTCGTACTTTGTATTTCTTTTCACTGAATTTTCTTATCTTCATCTTCCACTTCACTACCTTTTTGCTTGATGTAGTGATATGAGCTGTGGCAACTGGGACCGTAAAGCTGTAATGTCTGATCCTATGTTGATATGGATGGATGGACGTAGAGAGCTAGGTTGAGTACTTTAAATACATATTTCACTGTTTACATTGAAATAATGACTAGGGAGGATCTAGGTAAAAAAAATTGCTCATTTGTGTCTCATTCTAAAATCAGCGTGTTGGCAAGTAAACTTCACTTTCACGTGTTTCATCATTGTTTACCTACACTTATCAGAACGGTGTATTCGTAAGGAGGAGGGCTAGTCATAACCTCTACCTCAACCTTGCACTTAAAGTTCTTTAAATAATACAGATAGTTATCTCTGATAAGGACTGAAGGCCATCAGTTTCTCCAGGTAGCTTCCAATATCGAATAGGAAATATAGTATACCATTATGATGTACTAGTAAGTACTTTCATTAGAATACAAACTTTGATATACGGATTTCTATAGGTGCACACTAAAAGAACATGCCATTTATCCCTAAACGTTGTTGAGTTATTCACCACTAATGCAGTCTCAAACTTTCTTCTCAATACTGAAGTGCTTTAACAATGCATAGATCTGGAATTCATTTCAAATACTTTTGTATGAATAAAGGTCCCTGCAAAATGGAAGAAGGGCTATCTTGTCAAACTCCCAAAGAAGGGAGATCTAAGACTTTGCAAGAATTGGTGAGGTATACAAATGCATATAAAACTGTAATATATATATATATATATATATATATATATATATATATATATATATATATATAATCGGACTTTCGACAGGATCTAAGTAATTACAGATATCCCAACTTAAACGTGAGTTTTCGTCTGAATAACTGATTAAATATTTCTGCTTTTTTTCGTATAGTTTGAATAAAAGTGACTTATTTTCCTGATGAAATCATAGATTATTCATCCATAACTAAAACAACTGACAAAGTTAATCATGAAATTTAAGGTTTGTTGTGTTCATGCTACCACATAAGCTGTAGTACTACTGTATCTTCATAATAAAAATTTTATTTTAGTAAGATTCTCAAATTACGATATCATAGTAAATATGTAAAAAAAAATACCGAATAAATTTAATCATTTCATTTCCCTAGGGATGAAATTAGTGTTCACGTCCTTGACTATTTCTGCATAAAACTTTGGAAGCTGCTTGACCTGTTTCTATGATATGTTTAGCTATAAATGAAAAGAGTCGTCTCCCATCAGCGTTTATCACTGTTTCACACTCCATTCTTTTTTGAAGTCATTTAAGTACATGTTCGCCCAACCTCAACTGCATGACTCGATTACTCCTCTCTGTATGTGTGTGACCATATACACATGTAAATTGGTAAACACAGTAGGATGTGACGTAATAATTGATACACTGTTTAAGTTTTTGGCAAAGCATGTGTTTTGTTTTTTCTACAATGATAAGATTTACCGTGTAATACGTTTTCTTAATGGCTGATGTCAGCCTACGTCTCAAAATGATACTATTCAACTCCCCTCTGTACAGTAGAGTGATCTATAGCTAAACATATCATAGAAACAGGTCACAAAGTTAATGTTCAAACAGCTTTCAAAGTTTTATATAGAAATAGTAAGGGATGTATTCTAAGATTTGCGTAAGCCATAGCCATACAAAAATTTAAACGACCTTTATGTGTACAGAAACCATTTCTGTAATTCCATGTAGTATGATAGTAGTCACTTGAAATAGTTCACTGGGATTCATTAGTTATTGACTTTCAAAAACGAAATTACTTTGACTTGCACGTTAGGATCTGTTCCTAGTAAATGCTTCTTATGAGAGTCTAGACAATTATGTTACACCTTTTAGTTCATATTCGACATCTGGTACCTTTCTAATATATGGCATAGAATTTTGTTAGTAGACTGTATGTGATTTACCTATCTTGTCTTCAAAAAGAAGATTCAAGTAAATCTGAGAGTGACTTGAATTGTTTTTGAACTACAGGAAAGAAATTTAAGTATGTGAAAATACTAAGTTGTCTATCATATATCAACAACTCAACCCATCGAACTGTGTCAATGTAATATTGAAATAATATGTAGCAAGTAATATGCCATCAAGGTTTATTAATTCGTTCCATGTTCACGACACAACAGGTTTTACCAGTCTAAGATTTAGGTCTTAAAGAATAGACACAGTTTTGCATTGCTTACCGGAAATGTGGAGCTAATACTATTATTCTGAAATGACGATAGGTATTCCAATCAAACTTATTTGGATTTCATGGGGCCTTCATACAATGGGAGCAGATTTAATCATCCACTTACTTTTGTGAACTGTTTCACCTTGTTACATGAAGTTAATTCTCTCTTACTTAACATACACATGATGTACGCCCTGTTTCATCAGAAGATGACCTGCCATGTGAAACAATCTGCCCATCTTCGAAACCAATAGGGCATACTCATAAGAATTGGGATAGTTACACGTATTAACTTAATTTTTAGGTGCAGTTATTTCAAAACTAGTGGTTATCCACTCTAAATGAATGTCAATGATAACCTCAGGTTATTATTTAGTCAAAAAAATACATCATAGTTGACCAGTTGACTATCAGTGACCCTTTTTCTGAAAGCTGATACAACATGCAATCCATCCAAAATTTTGTACGATAAAACCTCTGGACTCTGAAGTAAATTCATATCATCATCACAATTTAAGCATACATTCAACTGAACATCGTACATGAATACGCTCAGAAACGTAATGAAGTCAGCTAGACCTGTCATAGTTCAGCCATAATAGAAAAATGTTTCTACTCAGCTCATGCACTAAACGACATAAAGTTTTCACACGTCACTTTACAGTACTCAAACTGCTTACAATGTCTTAGGAAGTATATTTTCATGTCCTTAAGTGAACTGACAAGTTCTATGTGCTAGACAGATATGTACACAAGGTGGTATGATGGCAGTTTACCCTAAAAACAAACTAATGGCTACTGGTCCATTACTTCCTCTTACCTATAAATAAACAACTTACTCTACTGAATACTCACTCACTTTTAAATGTTCCATTAAAATCCAATTAAGTTTAACAGTTTCTACAGTTGGCACAAGAATCTGAGCAAATCGAACACGTGCATTGTGTACATATTCTGGTACGAGATGAGCCCAAGGTTTCCACACAAACGTGTTCGTATCAAATATATAATCGGTCAACATTGGATAATGTATTGGTATTGTACCTGTATATGGAAATAGTAGTAGTAATAATAATGATAATAATAGCTTATAAACTGCAATACACGAGTATTAGTGCTTAGTAAGTCAAAAATGTTCAACTCTATAGTAAGTTAACCCTCTACATTTTTATGCCATACTCAGTTAAAGCTGAACTAATTAATTCCACTCGCCAAATGTAGGTAACTGTAGGTAACAGTTCAGCTGCTTCCTCTTCATTTTCCATATGGGTAGTACAACTTTCAGTTATGACTTAACACATTCTTAAACTTAACGTTTTTGGCAACCCTACCGTACAAGCAACAACATTAAAACTATACCCGTCACACAATGAGTGGCTGTCGTGGCTCGGTGGTCCAGTGGATAACGCTCTAGTGTTTGAAGTGGTCGGTCCCGAGTTCTAGTCCCAATGAGAACAACATAGTGTACTGGCAAGTAGGTACATACAGCTGACGAGTCCTAAATGGGACGAAACGTACATCCTGGATTCCACTGCTAGTCAATATTCATCATAAACCCTACCATAACATACAAACTCTTGAAATGTTTACAAGTAATAAACATTATCGTATAAAAATTAATCAGGCCAATTTTAAGAGAATGGAAAGATATATGCACTCGGTGTGCGGCAAGTTTGTTTACTTATATGAACTAATATGCATTATTAAGCTACGAAAATAGTCTTTTCACCTACCTACCACCCCACACCTACCTACCCACCTACTTGCCTACACACCTACCTACCTACCTAGGCAGCGTCGTTTAAACTACAGGCGGCACATGCACAGATCGGGATGTCAAAGCGTCCAGGATCTGAAAGACAGCAAGATAGGCATTCCTTCATCAACCTGAAATCAATGTGAAGATATTCTGTACTGTAATCCACTGCATTGCACTTCACTGCACTCTACTCTACTCCACTCAGCATAAAGAGTGAACAACATCCGGATTTTCAACACTAATTCAGTCATGATGGACAGTGGCTAGCAATAAAACTAATTGAGTCAAGTAAGTCAGTGCGTGCATCTATGTGATGGTTGGGAGACATGGCGCGTTGCGAAAAACATTTTCGACAAACTACTTACATTCATCATCAACAGGTGACACCTACACTCACTCGATATTGACACTAAAGATGGAGATGAGATGGCCAGAATAATTAGAAGAATAAACAAGCATGAACTCATTCTGGCTAGCTGGCTGGCTGACTGACAACGAAACAACGAAGCATGAACTTATCACCCAACAAATATGCAGAAGAAGGAAGTGGAGATGGATTGGATTGGGTACATACTGAGAAGATCATTTTGGGAACATCATGCGTCAGCCAGACCAGGCCGTTGAGTGGAACGCGAATGGGAAACGACGAGTTGTGCGTTCCAGGCGAGAGTGATATGGAGGAGATGGTGTGAAGAAGAAATGCAAGGTTATAGTCAGTGGTGTAGTCAGGTTCGAGAGACTGGAGAGAAGAGAGTGAGATGTTGACGTGCTACTGAAGCCCTATGTTTTACTAGGAACTCAAAGACCAAATAATAATGATAATTCATCACGGACTGACGTCAGTTGATGGACCATTAAAAATCTAGGAGCACTGGACAGTTGTTTCGCCCTAGTATGGGACTCCTTGGCAGTACGCACTCACGATCCGGTTAGGGATCCACCTAGAACCTGCAGGTTTCATGCCGAACTCTTTAACTATTCAGCTACTTGTTACTGCCGAGGAGTGTCATACTAGGACGAAACAGCTTTCCAGTTCTCCTAGATTTTCAAGGGTTCCTTAACTGATGTTAGTCCGGGATGAATACCACCCCTAATTTTCTTTGTTATATTCCTTTATACCATACATTTCAAAAATTTTATTTCCCCTTTGAGAATATTCGTCATTTAATAGTTAGATAATCTTGTCAACAGATATAAACGACTCGGTTAAATTTCAAAGTCAACCAGATTAAAAGCCCAAATGAAAAATCCAGTTTACAAAAAGTATCATTTACCTAGCCTGGTTAACTAGTTCCCTAGTTACTAGCCGGTCCTAAGCCCAGGTGAAGAGGGAAGGTTGGGCGTAGGGCTACCAACCCTGAAATGCGGGAAAGCAGTAGGACCAGATGGAATCCCACCAGAAGCACTGAGAGCAGACTCACAGGCAACAGTGGACATGCTCACACCACTTCTATTGCAGAAGGTCTGGAAGGAAAGGAAGGCACCTGCCTATTGACTGGGAGAAGGGGTTACCTTGTCAAAATCTCAAAGAAGGGCGACCTACGTGTTTGCAAGAACTGACGCAGAATCACTCTCCTGTCCACTCAGTGCAAGCAAAACATTATGCCGCATCATCCTGGAGAGACTAAAGTATGCACTGGATTCAAAACTACGACCGGAACAGGCTGAATTCAAGAAGTACAAATCATGAGCGAACCAAATTGCAATGCTTCGCATCACCATAGAATAGAGTATAGAATGGCAGTCAACTCTTCACCACAATTTCATCGACTTTGAAAAGCCTTTCGACAGCGTCGACAGAGAAGTAATTTGGCAGCTGTTGCTTCCACACTACTGTTTTAGTGTCACAAACCTTTATCAACCTCATTCAACAATTATATGAAGACGTCACATGCCAAGTAATTCACAATGGAAAGCTCAGTGATGCTTTTGAAGTGAAGACAGGAAAGAGTAAGACAAGGCTGTCTACTATCACCCATGAACCTAGAAGATTTGGATTTAGCCGATGATCACTTATGTTTAATGTCACACAAACTTGAAGATCTACAGGCGAAAATTAACAAGTTGACAGAAGAGGCAAGGCAGGGCAGCGAAGAAAGGACTTCAAGTGAACGTAGAGAAGACAGGGGTGATGAAGATACACAACCAACAACATCACCAACAACAACAAGCTGAAATCACCATGAACGGGAGAAACTTAAGGGAAGTAGCCTCCTTTACCTATCTAGACAGGCAGCATCGTTTCAACTACAGGCGGCACAGACACAGATGAGGACGTCAAAGCCAACCAGGATGGGAAAAGCATGACATTAACCTGAAACCACTGTGGAGATCTTCTACACTCAGCATAAAGTATGAACATCATCCAGATTTCCAACACTAATTCAGTCAATTAAGTCAGTGAGTGCTTCTATGTGATGGTTCAGAAACTTGGCGTGTCATGAAAAGTACTTTCAACAAACTATAGACATTCATCAAGAGTTGCCTACGCTGGCCCAATACTGAAGCTTAGATGGCCGGAATAATAAGAATAAACAACAAGGAACTCTAGGAACGAATCAACTGAAGCAAGAACCTATCACCCAACAAATATTCAGAATAAGAATAAGTGGAGATGGATTGGACGGGCATACACTGAGAAGAACGATTGGGGACATCACGCGTCAGGCCAGGCCGTTGAGTGGAATTTAAATGGGAAACGAGGAGTTGTGCGTTCGAGGCGAGGGTGACATGGAGGAGATCGTGCGAAGAAGAAGTGAGAGCTTGTGGGCTGTCGTGGAGCCAGGTTTAAAAACTTTCAGAGAACAGAGTGCACTGGAGACGTGCTACTAAAGCCATATATTCCATTAGGAACCCAAGGGACAAATAATAATGTAATAATAAATCATTTACCAATTGGTAAAGAGCTATTTCTAGGTCCTTCATCAACTGTCGGTAAAGTGGCTAATGTTTTAATAAATGTATCTACAGCCTTTTGATATGACTGTTCTACAACATTAGTAAATACCCAACCCAAGGCATGAAGAAATACACACTCCAATACTTCATGATTGCAAAGTCTCATGCCATCTGATGAAGTTACACTTTGTTTTTCAGACAATGTTCCTGGTGACGTTAAGATTTGTGATGCAGGCGGTTCGTTATTATCAGCTCCTCCACTTGTATCCAGTTTAATTCTGCAAAAAAGAATTGAAAAACAGAAGAATTTTCAGAATCACATGTTCTAGAGGGAAGTTTTCAAACGTAACTATAACACTAAAAAAATGAAAAATCGGAATTTTTTTGTGGCTAAATCTCCAGTGAAATAATGTAGGAATTACTACTGTAAAAATTCTATCTTGCTTACAAAATTGGGACTAAGCATATGAATGTTACGAGGGTTAAGACAAAAACGCCAACACCTCCTAAGAAGCAAATCTTTTTGAAGCTGAAATTCAAGAGTGACATTGACAGTGAAATCATCACACAGCGCATAAAAATAGGCCTGCATAAAGCCTTCCCAGCCGCCAAGTTATGCCCCATCTTCTACAACCGCACTATTCTAGCTGTGAGAAATAAAGACAAACTGTCTGATTCTGCCACTTCCATATGCACTTATCAATTCAACTACTCCTTTGAAGCTAGTTACATTGAGCGCACAATGAGGCAGTTCCATCGTCGAATTTCTGAGCACCGCTCATCATGGTTGAGCAGGGGGTAACTTTGAAGAATCAAGAGCTACATACTTGCACACCCAGTTGACACAGGACATCAAGTAGATACTAGAAAAGCTTTCAAAATCATTCATCAGATTCCAATTAATTTACCACATGGACTACACACTCGCTAACTTCACATAACAGAGGTGATTGCAATCCACCTTTACAAACCTAGCCTTTGTGTCTAAAAGAAGTTTGTTCAACCACTTTCATTACCGTGGCCGTCAATATGATGTAACTTCTAGGATTACTTTGTACACCTCTTCCCCTTCTTGTTTTTATCAATATTCATTTGTTTTCCTATCATTATGTGATCGCTTATTATGAATGACTACGAATAACCTGCTTCATATTTCCAATTTCAGTAACTATGGTTTATTTACATCATTATTTCTAAAACATCACCACATGATTGGTAATTTGATCAAATTGTAAGCCTATATATTAGTGTAGAGCTCAAGGTGAAGACCTAATTGAAAAGGAATATATTTCTTCTCTCAATCAGTTTTTTAGTAAGATAATTTTGTGTTTTGGTCCAGTATTTCATAGTGGCTTACAGTCGAAATAACAAAACGCTTTTCACACTATTCGGTACTAATCAACTGCATATGCTGAATCTATGTTGTACTTACTACTGTATTCCATATGTAATATCCTTTGCTTCAAATACCAGAGACTTCTCCAGATTAATCATTTAAAGTTTAGATCTCTTACGTTATCGATCTCCATAAATGAATTGAACTTAAACAGATGCCTCAATAGTCCCTTGTTTTCACTGAAACTTTCAACGTATTGTGTTTAGAGTGAAATGCATGCCAAAAGTACGTAGATTCTAACTGAAGGCATTTAGAAAACTTTAGACTTTCTCAGCATTTCTAGCTAACAAAACAATGTCATATGAGTACTGTATGGTAAAGTTAGGTTTCCTCCAGGAAGTAAGTCAGCACCCTAGAATTCTCGGATACTTTCGATTACATCGATATAAAGCAATGTTGACAGTGGACACCACTGGCTGACGTTACTTTAAATGGCGACTTTTCGCAAGCCTTTGTCATTTTCTATACAGATCCTTCATTATGATATCATACTCAAAGGGTACATACCCACTTCAAAGTCATACACTGTTACAGCAACTTCCAAATGATAAGGCCTAACGCCTCCTTCGGTTCATCAGATGGGATAAGTGTAGGGTTCCGGTAAACATACTTGTGTTCCACAACCTGTAGAAGGGTGAAAATCTGGTCTATACACTCTCGTTTAAGCCCGAAAACTGCCTTGTTTTCACGAGTTTGTTGTTCTCCTGCTCTATTTAGGCGTTCTGTAACTATTAAACCGGAGATCGAAGGCATGATGTTAGTCAAACTGATCCTCCTGTAGTTGTCACAGCAAGACTTTCCCCCTGTCTTAAAAACTAGGATGATCAGCGACCGAGAATACCATAACGGAACTAGGTATAACTTCCAAACAGCAGTTAGTATTCTCGTAACTGTTATCCGTAATATTCTACCTTCATCCCTAGAAACTTCTAATGTTTTTTGGTCAACGTTTAATCTACTTACTCTGAGAAGTTATCAGGGACCTATCCTTTTCAATGTTTGCCTAGCAAACCGCCGTCTTATTTGCTGCAGAATCCTAAATAAGCCAAATAACAGTCAGGCATAAAATCAAGGCCAACGACTTCTCCAACTCTTCCGATTTCGGCAACCACCACCTCATGGTCACTAAAAAAAATTCTTTGTCAGTCTACTTTTAAGTTGATTTCGTTTCTCATCGTAATCGTAGCCAGACGGAATGAGTCTTATAGCATCAATCAGTTCCAATAAACCTGCAGCAATCCATTAGCTTATGCTGATTTTTGGATGTAGGTTGCTAATTGTCTTTACTACTGCTTTTATAACAGACTGATTATAGTCATGCTTCATCTACATGAGAATTTCTGCTTTGTTTAGATAAATGCTAAACTGTCTCTTCCCTAAGTCATCATATAATGACCTCGTCTTTTAGTCTGTCATAAGGAGGTTCTGTTTCTGTATGTTCCCAACACCCGTTGGGACTACAACTCACAACTACCTGTATTAATGCATGATCAAACTTCAAACAAATCCCTCAGAAAAAGCAGCAGTCCTCCAACCATGGGTTATGACCATATGGTCTGTGTCCGATGGTGGCTTGATGTTGGTCGACGCAGAGCAAAACATTAAGAAGTAAGAACAAGTGTTTTTTTCAGAACAAACTCTATGGTTTTTACTTTGCTGTCACAGAAAATTATAAATTTCACTAAAATACTTAACTTCTGCGTTTGAACTTTGAAGTCAAAGGCTAATATAACTGTATTTGAATGTTTTGCTCTAATTGGCAAAACTGACAGCTTTTGGTAAGGCTAACATTTCCCATTGTCAATTAAATATTCAGTGGGTGCATTATTATATTATTATTTGTCCCTTGGGTTACCAGTGGAACATAGAGCTTCAGTAGCACATCACCATTCTACTCCGTTCTCTGCAACCTCTCGAACCTAGCTACACCACTGCCCACAAGCTTTCATTTCTTCATCACACTATCTCCTCCATATTACCTTCGCCTCGGACACCCAAATCGTCTTTTCCTATTTGGATTCCACTCGACGGCTTGTCCTAACCTGACACATGATGTCCCCGAATGGTCTTCTCAGTGTATACCCAATTCAATCCATCTTCACTTTATTCTTCTGCATATTTGTTGGGAGATGGATAAATAGCCAAAAATTATGAATAAGAGTCAGCTTCTTTCATGTTCTTTTTTAGCTACTACAGATAATTTCATCTGGACAGCGCATATATGGATATTGACCGACATCCAGTCAAGCAGTACGCCTTCTGCTTGAAAACTCAGTTAAATAGCTACACCAACAAGTTCATAGGAGCTGATCACGGAGTCTCTGGCAGTTGTAAAGTGAATTTTTCAGGTTCGTCAAATTCTCCAAATGTTGTCAAGTGAATAACCATACTTTGGTCCCATATGCGCGTCTTAGAAACACTATACATTAATGGCTTGAGATTTAAGAGTTTTATGAAAGTTTTCCTATTTGACACTGGGTTCAAACATTTTAAGCTCCAATGTGAAACATACAGTATTATTATTATTATTAGTCCCTTGGGTTCCTAGTGGAACATAGGGCTTCAGTAGCACGCCTCCAGTGACCTCTGTTCTCTGAGATCTTTTGAACCTGGTTCCACGACAGCCCAGAAGCTCTCATTTCCTCCTCGCATGACCTCCTCCATGTCACCCTCGGACGTCCAACTCGTCGCTTCCCATGGGGATTCCACTCGAGGGCCTGACGCGTGATGTCCTCAGTCGGCCTTCTCAGTGCATGGCCAATCCATCTCCACTTCTTCTTGCATATTTGTTGCGTGATAGGTTCTTGGTTGGTTCGTTCCCAGAGTTCCTTGTTGCTTATTTTTTCTGGCCATCTGATCTTCAGCAGCGAGCGTAAGCAGTTGTTGATGAATGTCTGTAGTTTATTGGAAATGCCTTTCGTGACGCGCCAACTCTCTGAACCATACAAGAGCACTGACTTGACGTTGGTGTTGAAAATCCGTATCTTGTTGCGTATGCTGAGTGCAGAAGATCTCCACACTGGTTTCAGGCTAATGAAGGCCTGTCTTGCTTTTCCGATTCTGACTTTGACGTCCTCGTCCGTCCCGCCTGTAGTTGAAACAGTGCTTCCTAGATAAGTGAAGGAGGTTACTTCCTTCAAGTTTCTCCCGTTGACGGTGATTGGAGTTTGTTGTTGTTGTTGTTGATGGTGGTGGTGCGGTATCTTCATCACTTCTGTCTTCTCTATATTCACCTGAAGTCCCGTCTTAGCTGCCTCTTCTGTCAACTTGTTAGTTTTTGCCTGCAGATCTTCAAGTTTATGTGACATTAGGCACAAGTCATCGGCGAAATCCAAGTCTTCTAGGTTCTTTTCCGTCGTCCAGTGTATCCCCCTCTTCTCGCTGCCTACTGTTTGCTGCATGATCCAGTCCACCACAATCAGGAATATCATGGGTGATAGTAGGCAACCTTGTTTCACTCCTGTCTTCACTTCAAAGGCATCACTGAGCTTCCCATTGTGGATTACTTGGCATGTGGCATCTTCATATAGTTGTTGAATGAGGCGGATAAAGGTTTGCGGTACTCCGTAGTATTGAAGCAGTTTCCAAATTACTTCTCGGTCGACGCTGTCAAAGGCCTTCTCAAAGTCGATGAAGTTGAGGTAGAGAGCTGATTGCCATTCTACGCTCTGTTCTATGATGATACGAAGCGTTGCAATTTGGTCAGCACATGATTTGTACTTCCTGAAGCCTGCCTGTTCCGGTCGTAGTTTTGAATCCAGTGCGTCTTTAAGCCTCTCCAGGATGATGCGGCTTAATATTTTACTTGGGGTGGACAGGAGAGTGATTCCGCGCCAGTTCTTGCAAGCACTGAGGTCTCCCTTCTTCGGCAGTTTGACAAGGTAACCCTTCTTCCAATCGTCAGGTACCTTCTCTTCCTTCCACACCTTCTGCAATAGTGGTGTGAGCATGTCCGCTGTTGTCTCTGCATCTGTTCTCAGTGCTTCTGGCGGTATTCCATCTGGTCCTGCTGCTTTCCCGCATTTCAGTAGCCTGCTTTATGGCGTTCAGGACTTCCATTTTCGTTGGGGGATTTATGTTCACTTGTAATTCAGCGGCTGCAGGTGGTATTTCTGGACGAAGTGCAGGTGGTGGTGGTGGTCGATTCAAGAGCTTCTTGAAGTGGTCGGCCCATTGTTTCCTCTGTTTCTCTTCTTTTGTAATTAAATTTCCTTCTTCATCTTTTATTGGTTTCATCTGTGTTGGTCTCTTCCCTGATAGCAACCTGGTTATTTGATACAATGTCGTCAGGTCTCTCCTACCTGCAGCCTGTTCTGCTTCACTTGCCAGTGTGTCGTAGAAGTGTCTTTTGTCTTTCCACCCACTCTTCTTCACTTCTTTGTCCAGTGTTTTATACATTGTGCTCAGTTCCTCTTGTCGTTGTTCATCCTTGCACTGGTTTATCTTCTGCTTCACCATCCTCCTCTCCCTGCTCTATCAGCTTCCATGTATCCATTGACATCCACTCCATTCCTTATCTTCTTTCTTCTTCCTTCCTAATACGGTTGTGCAGGTTTCTTTCCACATAGCTTTCAAAGACTTCCAGTGTTCTTCCACACAGGTTTCTTCAGGGATGTCCCTCGACGTCTCCCATTTTGTCTTGATGGCTGCCGTGAAGATCTCCTTTGTAGTTTCATCCTTCAGTTTCCGAGTGTTGTACTTGAACTGCGGTCTATCACCAGCTTCCTTGAAGGCTTTTAACTTGATTTCGAAGGTTCCTTGCACTAGATAGTGGTCTGAACCTACATCTGCTCCTCTTCTTGACCTTGTGTTAAGTAGACTGCGTCTCCATTTTCTTGAGATTGAGATAAAGTCGATTTGGTTTTTAGTGTGTCCATCTGGTGAAGTCCATGTCGCTTTGTGGATATCCTTGTGCCTGAACACACTGCCTCCAATCACCAAATCGTTGAATGCACAGAATTCTGCAAACAATTCTCCATTCTCATTCATTTCGCCTAGCGCCTCTCGACCCAGAAACATACAGTATAGTTGTGAAAAACTGGAAACAGTATTTTGTTGGCTGAGATTTTCAATAATGTTCATATGCTGAGATATTTAGTAAACGTTAAGCAGCTTAAAGTGGATATCAGAAGTTGAATCCAACTAGCGACCACCTGATTTCCAGTCCGGTCCTCTACCAACTCATAGCTCAACTGGTAGAGAATTAGGTTGCTGGTTCCAGTCCCACCGCGATTCAAATTTTCATTTCATCTCTAATCACCACCAAGTATCAATTCCAATCTGTCAAATCACGGGTATCTCAAATTGTCGAAATGATAATAAATTAATAGCTTAGTAAGTTTATTAAGGTTAGATAAATCTATATTTCAATGATAATCACCAACCAAACCGACTACCAGAAAAAATGTCCGTTATTTATTCATATTCTAGTATAAACGACATATTTCGAAAAAAGAAAATCTACTTTATCTTGTATTTTCCAAGTATCCCAGTGTGGCTTCTCCTAGAACAAAAATATTCCAATTTCTTTACACTAACATTTGACAGTAACTTCAATCATTACTATTTATTAGTATAAGGTTTTTTTATATGATACCGTCGTTGATTTGACCGAATTGATTGGTCTCCATTAGGATATGGGCTCCTGTGCAAATCCATCATTAACATAATTAGATTTCTGGCAATATCGAGGCATCCGCACAGGAGCCCATATGCTAATAGAGACCGATCAATTCGGTCCAGTCACCGACGGTATCATATTAGAAAACCCCTATACTAAAAACTATACCCGTCGCATAAGATGTATCTGTCGTTGCTCGGTGGTCTAGTGGATAACGCTATGGCGTTTAAATGGGTCGATCCTGGGTTCGAGTCTCGGTGGGGATATCATCCCCGCTCACTGGGATGCAGGTACGTCCAGCTGACGACTCCCAGGTAGGGCGAAATGAGCACTCTGGATCCCACTGCTATCCACGATCAATCATTATCACTACTATTTATTGACATACTTGTAATTCTGCGTTGTTATATCCCATCGAATTGTTTGATCTCTATTGGTATATATGGACTCCTATACAGATGCCTAAATATTACCTGAATAGTTATTAAGATAATTTACTTGGTTATGGATAGCATAGGAAAGCAGGACACGTGTTTCGTTCTATTTGGGACTTGTCAGTTGGATGTAACTGCGCGAATCACCACAAATTATTAAAAATCAATAATCAATGAATAATCATTTCGTCAAATGACAATGGAACTCCACAGAAATAAAAATTATGAAAATCTTCCACGTCGAACTAGAACCTGTATTCACAACGATAAACAGTACGCATGGAACTATCAGACCTCTTTAATTCACCAACAAATTCTAAATACTCATTCATTTCCAAAATGAAAATTTACATTTGTAGTCCTTATAATTTTACCTAAAGAATCTGAGATACTGACACTCAATACTACAGCATTCTGATAACAGAGTTTCAGATTGTAGGTTCATCCAGGGGGATTAGTTGTATATGCCATATGCTTATAAAAGTTACCTGAATTAAACAAGCTTCTTTTAAAAATATCAACCTATACTAAGAAAAATCTTCATATTCGTTAAAAATACAAATGAAGTTTTAAAATTAATGCATACTTAGCTAAAGTTAATGAAGTTCGAGTATTCTCTCTCTCTATAATATCTACTTTTGTTCCGGGAATACAACCAACATTTAATTGACTCCGTAGGATTGTACATAATTGTATGATTAAATTCATTTTGACCAATGGTAAAACAAGTTTCTGCTTTGATTTCAATGAAAAATTATTTTTAGTTTCATCATTTTTGTTTTCTCCACGATTCTGTTCATCACCGCCAATACCATCGGTAAATATTTGATTAGATCCTAACTGTCGAGTAAGTGAAGATGGTATAATCCCATCAAATATAAAATCAATTAATGTGGGAACGTATTTCATAAATAATCCATGCAATTTTTCTTTCATTTCACACGGTACACCTAACAACTAGATAAAATAAAATTTATTAAGACACAATAAGTGTTTTTGAGCAGTATAATCAGACTACTGATTAAAACGTAAGTAGCATTATACATAAACTGAAATGAATACCTCTGATCTTTGTAATAAAACGTTTACCTCTGAATGAAAAATACAGATATGAAGTATATTTCATAAATTTTCACTTACTTTCTCTTTGTTGTCAAGATATTTCAATAGCATTTTTGTATATTGTCAGAATGTTATTCAACAGACTTTTTAATTTTATTTCAAGCTAATTCCTCAGGATTTACCTCTGAAAGAAGCCTGGAGAATACCAAATAATTATTATTCTCATCCTGAGTTAAAAATCTTCTCTACAATCTTAGAAAGGAACATTGAGCAATAATGAATTTTCAAATTTACTTCAATTTCCCAAAAATTAGCTTAAATTAGAAGTGTGTGACAAACGAAATCAACATAGGACCTTACATAGAAGTGAATTGTTCCAAGTTGCTATACTTCTCAAGTGAATGAAAAGAAAAGGTATGTAGAGGTAGTGTTCATCATGGACTGATATCAGTTGGGAAACCATTGAGAATCTGGGAGCACTGGACAGCTGTGTCGTCCTAGTATGGGACTCCTCGGCGGTACGCACCCACGACCTGGCTAGGGGTCGAACTCAGGGTCCCTAGCCAGGTCGTGGGTGCGTACTGCCGAGGAGTCCCATACTAGGACGACACAACTGTCCAGTGCTCTCAGATTCTCAATGGTTCCCCAACTAATGTCAGCCCATGATGAATACTACTTCTAAATTAAAAATCCCCATTCACTTCAAAAAGTATATATCACAAGTGATATTTCACAAATAGATTTTCAAACCACTACTTTTAGAAACTGGTTAGTTTGTAGTTGAAAATAGCATCTATTTAGCTCCACTCTGCATGACTTATTCACCAAGTACTTTCCTTAAAAATTGAATGTTTTGGGTGACATTTTAAAAAGGTTTACAATACCATAATATTCCAAAATAAAATGAAAAGTGGATAGATACTTTCGTCGTTTTTGTTGCTTCATCAAGAATCTCTTTGTGACAAATTCAAGAAGGTTAACTAGACGATTTTCCATCATGATGACAGCTGATTAAAAAGCAGCAGTTTAGGAAATAATGCAAGAATAACTTCTATTATTTAGTTTTTATTCACAGTGACTGAACCTACACTTTAGAGGTTCAGTAATGAATCCCTTCTATATAGTTTATCACAGCCTTTCTAGCGCAACGGAAATAAGTAAACTTCTTAATCAAAAATAGTATTAGTATTGAAAACGAAATACCACCTACCCAACTTTCCCAATAACATTTATATCCTAAATTATTTGGATCCACATAAACTATACCACAACGTGATACAGTTGCTGGAGATGCATACTGTAAATCTTTCACTTCAAATAATAATGAACAGTTAGGTTGTAATCGAATACGTTCACCATTGATTAATGTTAACAATTTATTATCATCCATAACAGAATTCATATTCTCAATCCATTGTGTATCAACATCACCGTCTAAGATAAGCATACGACGTTCATTTACATCACTTCCTACTTGATTCATTAAACGAAATAAATAGGATAATAGACCGTCCATCCATTCTCGTGTAGTTGGCTCAAGTACGCCGTATAAATCATTGACAGTACGATCTTTAGGATTAATAGTACACATTTTTGTATTGATTCCAAGTCTTTTAAAAAAAACGAAACGAATATATAAACAAGTAAATTCATATTAAATAGTGTATTATTACTAACAACGATTAGAAATATTCACTGATATGGGCTGGTCAATTTAAGCACACATAATGCTCGTAAATATAATGAAGTACGGTTTGTTCACCTTATTAGCTATGATCCACATGTCTCACTCTAAGAATTTCATGAAAACGTGTCCATCCGATGAATTATTGATTGATATGCCTTCGTCTGACTATTATGAAATTATTTCCATGCTATATTTAAACTGTTTACTTTTACAAAGCTATATTTAAATAACGTGAAGGATATTGTCCAAGAAGATTATTGTTCAACAATGACGTATGTCATTTGTTTGAGATGCTGTAGATTATTACTGAGTGAAATACACCAACAAAATGTCGAGTTGAAAAGATTCTAGATCTGCTATGTTTATCATCTCCTGCTAGATTTCATCATCAAATAGAGAACTATTCAAAAAGTGAAAGCACCAGCCTGCTATTTCGTTCTAATTAGGGGGTTTTCAACTGGTAAACACCTGTCTAGTGTAGCTCATCTATAAATGTGATTAAAAAACAAAGTGATTTTGATGCTTCGGAAGGATGAATTTAAAAGCCACCCTAGCAACGATCGAAATAACCAATTAGGACCCCTATTTCAACTGAAAAGGCAGATCTTCATAAAATAAAGAACTCTGACTAGTTATTTCAGTTGTTGCTAAGGTGACCTTTAAAGTCGCCTGTTTGGAGAGTTTTTAGACATTCATACTATTCACGGTAGCACTTTGTAATCTTTTTTAGTGAATATCTTCTTAAAACGTATCTGAAGCTAAATATTTAGCGAATGTAGTAGAGGAACCAAGAATGCAAAATGCAAAGCCTAAATATGTGTTTACTTTAATAAATCACTTTATAGCTTAAAATTTTTCGTAAAGTAGTCTTGTGATGGTAATTGTATAAGGCCATACGTTTTACCCCTGCGTTTTAACCTTGTTATCATATGATTTGCTGTTTCGGAATAAGAGAAACAGTTAGTTGGAGGCAATCGGCAAGAAGCTTTACTCAACCTAGAGTTCTTGCCCCAATAGCTCACTGATAAAGTCACTGACTGTAAAACTGGGTGACGTGGGTTCATTATCTCACATGAGATATTAGTTCCTTCAATGTTACTGACGACTGCCAAAAAGCGCGTGACCTAAATCCGGGGCTTCCTATAGATTGCCTCCAACCAACCGAATTCCATCAAAGTGCATCGCGATGGTTAGCCTCCTAGTCTGATGGCCATATTGCAAATTGATTGATAGAATCCGGTCAGTACTCACGACTAGATATGAAGTCGTTTGCGCTCCACTAAGTAATCAGTAAGTGACAGTGTTAACCAAAAGTGTTAACCGAGGTTTCATCAGCAAAAATAACTTAACTGCTTATTTCGCAGTACTTGTTATGTATTATGAATTATGGTCCGCTTGTCCTCATATTTGACTAAATGAGTCATAACCAAAAACTAGCAGAAGATATTACATTGTACCGTGTCTTTTATTAATCGAGAACTTCAACAGAAGCTGACCACTCGTATGGTGTATGGTTACTCAAATAATGGAATACCAAAAAGTTTGCCTGATAAGTTACTAGCTTCGATGCTTCAATTTTCTCAGAAAGATATCATACAGTAAATTAATAATCCTTTAGATATACTAAGTCAGTGATAGATAGATTAGGATCGGAGCACCTACTACGATACTTAGGAGTTCAGCTGAAAGGTTTCAAATAAAAGAAGACAATATCATTTGCATTCCTAATGATTTCAAACTTATAAGCCTACCCTTTCTTCGTTCTTATCTTTTTCCCATTCATGATGCCTATTTTCCCCTTCGTCGACTACATTAATTTAAATGCAAATGATGTCGGCATACTGAGAAAATACCTGAAAGAACTACTTTCAAACTGCACATTTGATGTACAGCTTAGGTTTAGTAACGCTTTATAACACCAGAAAGACAGGATGACAATGGGGTCACCCACTGGATCCATTGTTAGACATATTTATGGTCAAACCATAGAAAATCATACTCAATCTAGTTATCAAGCAGCTTAAACTCTATGGAAGATATGTAGATGATATACTCATTATTTATGAAAAGAATTGTGATTTTCAGAAATTACTACAGTTTCCCATCAACTTTACAGTGGGGACAGAATCACACTCAAAAATACCATTTCTCGACGTATTACTAAGAAGAAGAAATGATGAAACACTGAATCGATAAAGTATAACGTAATCTTTCAAAAAGTTTGAAGAAAAATTTACTTTATATTATCAAAGTTCTGGTAATACAACAATAGAAACTAGAATTGTGTATCAAGAAGTGACTTTTTCATTCCCTGTCATTATTTCCTTCTTAATTGTTAAGCTTTCCATTTTCTTTTAAGTCACACTAATCTTTTAATTATCATATTGTTGTTACGAGAACACTATTCACTTAACTTAGTTACAAATTCCTCATTCCCTTGTGTACCGACAACTGTCTGTTTGAAATCAAGAACATTTCAATTCATATTTACTCAGTTTATCAAATACTTTCATATTTGTTTCATAATTTGCATCCATATATGATTTTCATGACTGAAAACTACTATAAATTATTGCCTAAAAAATATTAATCGGTCTGTAATGTCATACGGGGTCCTGTGCGGATACCTCGACATACCTGTATTTTAGTTATAGTAAAGATGGATAATAGCTAGCAGTGGAACCCAGAATGTGCGTTTCGTCCTACTTGGGACTCATCAGCTGAGTGAGTGTGATGTTGTTCACACTGGGATTCCAACTCGATGGCGGTCGCTTCAAACGCCAGTGTGTTGTCCACTACAACACCAAGCCATAATGGTCACTTTTTGTGTGACGGGTATAGTTTTAGTAGTTTTAGCAACAATACTAAGACTATACCCGTCGATCAAGAAGTGCCTATCGTGGCTAAGTGTTGTAATAGATAACGCTCTGGCGTTTGAAGCGATCGCTCCCGAGTCCGAATCCCGGTGGGAACAACACCACTGCTCACTGGGAGGCAGGTACATACTGCTGATGAGTCCCAAATAGGACGAAATGTGCATCCTGGATTCCACTGCTAGCTACTATCCATCATTACCATAATGAAGTTTGGTACCCTGAATTCAAATAGTATTAGATCAAGTGCTTTTCCCGCTTTTACATTTATCTGTCTATGCGGCTATTTACAGTATATAGCTATCATCTTGATGGCAGTGTGTCCAATTTAATTTTCACAGCATATTTACTTTAATTTACATAATAACTTACAGCTTTAAAGCTTTCCCAAAAACTGTTATAATTACTGTTTTTCCACTGCATGTTGGACCGACAACCATTACAGAATGCCTAACATTTAAGGTATCCTTTAGCTGAAATATCTTATTGATCTGAAATGTATTAAGAAAACGTTATATAAGTGTATACTTGTGCAAAGAAAAAAATCAACACTTGAATAACCATTATCAGTAAGTTAAATCATCTACAATTGAACTATTTCCTATTTAGTGGGCGTTGCTAATCAAAATGGATATAAGTAGTATATATTGAGAAGACTGAAGAAATCATAGGTAATTATTGGCAATAAAAGTAAGGATTCTAATCAGGAAAACCTAAGAGACAATACTGGTGTGTTAAGAGTAAATCAGGATAGAAGCAGAGGAGGAAATGAAACACATTATGCAAATTACTGTCTTACTGAAAGGTGTGCCTTATTCGATGGCTACTGTACCAAAGACTAATGATAAACATTTATTCTTTCGCCTCTAACTTCTCTCTTCCTACAGCTATAAAGCAGATAGTGTTAATTCCTATTACCTTTAACTGGTAGTCGATTAGCTGAGTATCATATTTATGCTTATTTCAACCGATTCTCGTAATTAATAATTTTCACTATACTGATTGCAATGAGAACGGTATAATTATAACCCTGTATTGCTTCTCAGCTTGCTTTATATTGGTATTTCTGAAACATATCCTTTGTATTCTTCATTTATCTTTTGGTTATGCATAAGTAACAGTCACTTATATGAGTAGTATCAAGTTAACATATTTATTTTTGAATACTTCTACTGAAAGTTTGTTTGATAGTAAGAATTATTAAACAATCATTTCAGACATGTAATAATAATGGATAGTGGCTAGCAGTGGAATCCAGGATGTACTTTTCGTCCTATTTGGGACTCGTCAACTGGATGTATCTGCCTCGCAGTGAGCAATGATGTTGTTCCTACCAGGATTTGGACTCGGGAGCGATCGCTCCAAACGCCACAGCGTTATCCACTAGACCACCAAGCCACGACAGCCACTTTTTGTGCGACGGGTATAGTTTTAGTATCATTGATTGTATTATACTGTGGTTGATTGAACCGAATTGATTAATCTCTATTGGTATATGGGCTCCTGTGTGGATACCTGGATATTGCCTGTGTTCTCAACTATATAGTAATGATGGATTCCATTGTTAACCATTATCCATAAACCAACGGAAATGGTTGTTTTTTACCTGACTTCTGACTCTGTATTTGATAAATATTTTTTTATCTGTTGATAGATGTGGTCTATTTTGGTGATCCAAGTGAATTTATTTTCATCGGTTTTTACTTCTTACCACTGAACTGAAAGTATGTTATTTGAAAGAAATCAGAGAGTTCCATCAGACTTGAACACTGACGTTTTGTGTTAAGAAAGCTTTATATCGTCAATGAGGAGGAGAAACAGTATTCTTAGTCAATTGTGATTCAATTGACATGTATAATGTTGTGATGTCAAAGGGTACCAATACTTCGACGTTTTCTGTCTGAATGCTTTTTGTCCCTTTCAGAGAATTCTGTCTTAAATTGATGGAATGTTCATATGAGTTCATAAGATATTTCAGTTCTTTTTGAAAGCTCTCTAGATAGATATTAGTCTTTAGTCTGTGAAGGTAAGACCACTGAACGTGTAGGAATTGTTGATTTGTATAGTTTTGAACCACTGTGAAGCTGAGGTTGAACACGTACATTCGATATCATCCACCATATGTCTTGATTTATCTTGCTTCAGAGAGTTTGCTTAAAGTTTTGATCAGGAAAAGTGTAGGCTTTTATATTTATATCCCATTAAGTGAGCAAAAATCTCTTTTGGAATTCTTAATAGAACTGCTGACCAGATTTATAGCCAAGATATAGTTAAATAATTGGCTTGACGACTAATCAATTAAGCACAATGTAGATAGAGATGAGATAATTTCTGTTTGCCTTAAAATGAGTCGGACTTATTGTTACCCTATAAGGCAGATGATGATAATTGCCTAAACATTTTAATCTTTTCTTTATGGATCCATTAAGATCATATACAAAGTAATGTAATATCTCTTTTACTCACCTGTCCATCAACTACAGTGTAACGATGTAATTCTAAAACTTTTGTACAAGCATTAATCAATTCTAATGGTACAGTAGCAGCTTCGAATTCCATACCAGGGAATAAATCTTGTACAAGTCCCATAAACAATGGTGTATCATCTTTAATTAATTTTGGTATATTAGAGTCATATAATGCACGCATCAAAAGATGATCTTCTTTCAAGTTTGGATTAGCTCGTTTAATTGAACCAGCCATCAATAGAACAGATCGTAATGCTCTTAAACCAAAATCATAATGGTATTGTTGTGATAATTGTTCTTTAGCCAAACGATACATAGTTGTCATCTTTCTAGCCAATTCCTTCATTTAGAAAAGATTAAACATGAACACGGTCGAAGTTACAAGAAACTACCGAAATATTTCTATGATCTAGAAAAACTTGAAAAAACCTCAGCCATTGCGGTTCATGCCTTATATTCACGTCATAAAATATCATTCGAAAAGACAAAAGTTCTGCAAAAGGGTTTTCTTTCTCACAAAGAGCGGGCCATTACAAAAGCTTTGCATATCTCTTCCTACCCTTCTTCGGTCAACAGAAAAGATGAGTTAGACATCCCACCTAGATGGTGGCAAACATTAATGACTTGTATAGGCAGTTGTAAATAATAGATGAAGAGAAGGTAGAACACAATTTCATTCCATATGACTTATTCCAGATTTATTCTTGCTTGAATAGTTTCCGGTGTTATTTTGCTTAATTGTCTTAATCACGTCAAAAAAATATTGGTTGCATTTTAGCAGTTTGTCTAGTCCTATTGCATAGCACTTTATTAATCTATGATTTTCACCAGTTTTACTCTCCTTTCTATGAACCATTCTATATAATGCATAATCCATTTTGTTATCATTCATACTTCACGCGTTATCAAAAGTACCGTTATCGTTAGCACTATTATCAATGTTTAGTGTTCAAATATTCATCTTTCAAATATGGTGATTTATTCTTTCTCATTCTTGATGACTCACAACCACATTGTACTTTTCATAGACGAAGTAAATTTTACCCTACCCTATTTTTGTTCCACTTTACTTGCACAACTGAAAAAAAGCCTTTCTGACCGATTTGCTTATTCATATACGATGAATCATACTAACTCGGTGCCTAAGTTTTTTCAAACCATCCAGTCCACTGTTGGTCAGGTCACCTTCAAAAGATTATACGGTAATATATATGCAGTGTTAGCATTACAACACCGCTCATAAGTGTAATCTTCGAAGATAATTGCAATTGGGAGATTAAAATAACAGCGACATAATACAACACAAAAGCATTTGACTATCAATAAACTAAAATTGGATTACGGTTAAGAACAGACAACGTAATTAATATATAGATTGTGACTGAGACTAAAAGCCACCTAATACTGAATTACCTTGCACATTATTTATGCATTTTCGACAATACCCAAACTCAGCATAGACGAACATAGAACTTTTGTGTCTTCCGTATGCACCGGGTTGTTAGATTGAGGATTCAAGGGGAAAATGCTACAGAAACAGTTTATACTCCCTGGAAAAAAGTTAATGGTGTATTTAACCGATTCCATCCCATCAACCTGTTTTTCAGCAGTGGGGGTGAGGGTTGTATACAGCAAAATAAAATTGTCAAAATTCTTCAAGGAATCCTGAAATTTTAGAAGTCTTTCATAACCAATCATTATGCTCCGAAATCTTGCTAAAAGACAAGTAAGTAAGTAAGTAGGTAGTTAGGTGTGTAGGTAGGTAGGTAGGTAGGTAGGTAGGTGTGGGGTGGTAGGTAGGTGTGTAGGTAGGTAGGTAGGTAGGTGTGGGGTGGTAGGTAGGTGTGTAGGTAGGTAGGTAAGTAGGTAGGTAGGTGTGTAGGTAGGTGTGTAGGTAGGTAGGTAGGTAGGTAAGTAGGTGTGTAGGTAGGTAGGTGTGTAGGTAGGTAGGTGTGGGGTGGTAGGTAGGTGTGTAGGTAAGTAGGTAGGTGTGGGGTGGTAGGTAGGTGTGTAGGTGTTGCTTCGTTGGTTCGTTCCCAGAGACACTTGTTGCTTATTCTTCCAATTATTCTGGCCATCTCATCTCATCTCCATCTTCACTGTCAGTGTCAGTGTCACTATCGAGTGAGTGTAGGTGTCAGCTGTTGATGATGAATGTAAGTAGTTTGTTGGAAATATTTTTCGTAACGCGCCATGTCTCTCAACCATCACATAGAAGCACTGGGTTGACGTTGGCG
This sequence comes from Heterobilharzia americana, assembly GCA_944470555.2. Classification (NCBI taxonomy): domain Eukaryota; kingdom Metazoa; phylum Platyhelminthes; class Trematoda; order Strigeidida; family Schistosomatidae; genus Heterobilharzia; species Heterobilharzia americana. The sequence goes on from OX104127.1 coordinate 41,065,694, forward strand.
TTGAAAATCCGGATCTCGTTCTTTATGCTGTAGAATTCCTCTTTCTTCTCTTGATCTGCATTATTTGTAGGCGTATAGCGTAGCATTGTATGGTTGTGACTTTACTTCCTTTTGAGTTGAATCTTGCCGTCATGATCCTGATCCTGCAGGAGGAGATTGGTTCCCACTGCATGAGAGCCTTCGATGCTCTCGAGGACATCATGATAGCCACTCGAAAACTCGGTGTGCTCGTGGTTGTCGTTTGAGTGACAATAACGGAGTAGACTATTGACTCTTCAGTTGACAGTTTGGACAGTGCACTTCCATTCCATCTACTTTCGCAGATTCCTAACACTTCTTTGCTGTACCTTTTTATCTCTTTTGCAATATGGGCAGCCTTGCCAGCTAGCTTCAACACGGTGCGGACTTTCTATGTCCCCATCCTTACTTTCGCTTTCATCGAGAGAAGTGAAGACACATTGACCAATTGGCTTCCCGAAGGTTTTCACCAACTGGTGTCATTTTGTCTCCCCGACTCCAACAAGGAATAAGTTTATTTTTGTTCTATATATATTTTTTTGTGCTTTGAAATTTTGTCTAGCGATTGGATTGGATTTATAGGGTAGGGTTGGCAGCCCTATGTCCAACCTTTCCTCTTTATCTGGGCTTAGGACTGGCTAGTAACTAGTCAACTAGCTATCTAGGCGAGGTTGATATTGGTGATAGTATTGCCTAAAACTTCATTGACAAATATATCCCAGTGTTTCTTTAAGCATGCTTTTCAAAAGTAGCATATTCTCCTGTGAATAGCGTCTGCACTGAACTCTCTTGGAAAGATATCCAAAAGTCTTCTTGAGTAACTTACCGTACACATTAGGCAAAACACGTACAATACAGTGGTCAGAATTCAGCAGTGGAGCTCGTTTACGGTTCCAGGATGAAGGATAAAGAAACAAGGAAGAAAGCATTCAAAAGTAGCTTAAATTCTTAAAACGAGAACAAGAAGGAATGAGATAAAACTGAAATTCAGTATCACTATTAAGATGAAGATTATATGTGGATATATGTGAGCCTTTCGAGATCGATTCTGAGCAGCATTACATTGAGTTTACAACCATCAGATTCTGTTGTCTTGTGGACGTCAACTTCGATGTCCATATTTCTCCACACAGCTCGGAGCAGCAGGCTGATACCGTGATTCAGCTGCCCACCTCTAACCTTCCATAACCCTCAACTTACTTTGACTAAAATTACACGACGAGGTAGATGGCAACTATGCCTGCGGAACATAAGTCAAAGCCACCTAAATCGATGAAGGTTCTCAATCTCATCAACTGACTTTCTTCTCGTTCCAAAAAATCTACGCTCAACTTCACTGTTACCAACGTGGGGACATAGTGACATACAGCCTATGCTGTGAAGACAAGGGTGGTTGGACACCTGAAGCATCCTCATTTCCCCTACTTCTAATGGCCATGTATCACAACCATTTAGTGGGATAGAGTGAATTGCAGCCCGTTACACTTGACCCTTATTAGGCAATAAGATATCATGCCGGCCACATAAATGGCATAAGCTGAGAAAGGCAAGCGAACCTTTTTCACCCGTGTACAGATTTCATCGATTATTGGCCCCGCCAAGCCTATTGCGACTTCCCAAGTAAGCGAAATGGTCAGCGCACTCAAGCACTTCACCTAATATTGTTAAGCAAAGCACTAGTAAAGACCAGTCCTGGAGCAAAGAGTTGCATCTCGATGGTGAGGAACGCATGTCAAGAATTCTAAAATTGCCACTCAGGGTGTCTAGCATCTTCACCCAAAAGAACTATATCAATCCCAGTGAAGTCAGACGACGAAGGCAGACCATGACAAGTATATCCCTGCCGAAGTTGAGTAAAAATAGAGAAACTAAACATCCATAGAAGACACACCTGACATACACAACTCACCATAGCCCCTAACACCCCAAAGGGTGTTCAAGTACAGAGACCTCAACACATTCATGTACTTACTCAGTACCTCTTTCAGTGAGAGACACTGCTGTAACAGCTACCAAGCAACGAGGTTGAGTACCACTTTCAGATTCAAAAATGCAGCTAGTGTCGGGCTTTGGTAAGTATGCCTGTGTTCGAGAAACTAGTAGAGGGCGAGTTACTAGTCGATAAACCCACGACCAGTTTTGAAACTTGCCTGGTTTTCCCGGGTTCGTTAATTCTGAGTTCCACCTACACTTTCGATAATAATGAAAGCTAGGTTCGTTAGGCTGGTTCCACTATGGTCATCGAAAGAGGATTCCTCTCTTTCCTTGAGGACTGTGAAAGTCAGCGCTTGACACTGGTCAGAGAGGATCATTACATATGACTCTCATCCACTAGCTAAAATTTCAGTTAGCCTGACCACTAAGCCTCTATCACTATCCGTGAATACCTCTGATCCTACAAGGCTTCCTCTATTCAGATTGCTTACAGCTTTCCTGACTTCTGTAAGTGCGGCGGATCCCATTCACGATCCAACTGAATAACAAGCAAAAGAATAATAACTGGAGAATGGTTGAACTGTTTCTCAAAGTTTTCCACCCATCACTCTAACCGTCACTTTAGCAAGTGAATAGCAGAACCATCCTTCTCTGGTATAGACTCTCTAACCATCGATCTCCTCACCCCAGTTTCCTTGATAAGTCTAAATAACTGTTTACTGTTACCTATTGCCATTGGCTTTTCCATCTCTTTAGCCTTCACCATCCATCCGTGTTCACAGGGACTGAATTGATTTTTGTCAGTCTACATCTGAGTTGCTTCCGCTCTTTGCTATGCTCAGAGCAGGCAGGGATGCATTCGCTTGCATTCCACTAATAAAGAAGCTGACAAGGTCCACTGGTTCTTTCGAAACACTTTCTGAGAGTCATCTGTCGTCTTCAACACTGTCTTTAGAGTAGACTGGAGATGGTACCAGGCTTCTTCTGGGTGAGTAGCAACCTTGATGCTCTAATTACCGAGCCGCACTCACAGTGGTCTTGTTGCAATAGTTTTTCTACACCCATTTGGGCGCAGACATATATGCACTAAAACCAATGCCTGGTGGCTGTCCAAACACGTGATACAGAGGGAGAAGAATTTTTCCACCCACCCTCTCTAGCAAAAACTTACAGCAACATGGTCTATCATGCTCACCAACTAGTTGGGATCGGTGGATGTCACGTCAGACAATATAACTATTCATATCTGAAGTTCGTGTTGGCCAGAAATGCATGATTATCTGAGCACAGTTGTAGCACTTATTCACCATTATCCGTTCGTTCGTCTGGGATCCTGAATGTACCACCTAAGTGTCTTTCTGACTGACTTGGCCTACCCACTTGTGCATTAAAATTCGAGGTACCATACTTTTGGCTAGTGAAACTGATTATCTTGTTTGATAGGGGATGTGGACCTTGAGTGTTCCAACATGTAGTTTGAATAGTGATTTCTGAAGATCAGAGATTTTGTTCCTTGAATTCAAATTGTTATCCAGAGCATTGGACTTGGAACAAATTAAAAAATTAGGCAGGATTACTAACCGAGAGACTAGAGGGAAGATTAGAAGGTAAAGGTATGGAGGGTTGATCGTGATGTGAAGGATTAAGGGCTGACAGAATTGCGGGGGCGGCTGACACTTCCCGGTGGCTCACACCATGGAAGAATGCTTCTTGAGGTGTCTGACAATTAACTTGGATTATTATTGCAGGTGCGTGACTGCAGAGCACACAGAACATCTGCTTGAGGTGGATCAAACAAGGCCTTTTAGTAAGTTTGAGGTTTCAGTTATTTTGGAATCCATCTATAGGCCCGAAACGATGGCACCAGGAGACCGAGTATAGGAGAGTACTTAACTTTTAAAGCCAGCGCAACTTGAGGGTGGCATTTAACTCTGTCGACCAAGAAGTGTTGCATCAGTGTCTCATTATGAAAGGAATATCAAACAAGTATATAACGTTAATCAAAGCTCTCTACTCAAACTCACACAATCGTATAACGTCATCAATTATGATGACAACTAGTCGTGTACAACACGAATCACCACTGTCACCGTTCACATTTAATTCACTCATACATGTACTAATGGATACAACCTTGGGTATATCTGACTTCACAAGCATTAACTCACTCCATGGAGGTCATCTGATTGACTGGAGTATGCAGACTATATTGTCCTGTTAGGTGAAGATGTTGACAAAATGCAGAATGAGGTCTCCTGAATGTGTTCAGTAGAAATCTGAGTTTGTTTGACTTGCATTTCACACACAGCTGGTCAAATATAAGATGACACTACAGATATGACCTGTGTGATACAAGTATGGAGTGATTATGATACAGAGTGAAGCAGTGGAATCCACTGACCAATCCATCCTCTTTCCTAGTTACACCAGCCTGCCCAACAGGCTGGTTGCTCACAAAATCTCAGCTCACATACAGATGACCCGTTCGCCTCATCTCTGCCTCCAAATATCATGATATTCAACCACCTGTTAAAGGATGAGCATACTAAGCAGCAGTGAGTTCTCCCCTGTTGTACGGCTGAGTGACATGTCACTTAAATGTAGGAGATATGGATCGATTACAGCGTTTCGATTACGAATGTCTTCGTTACAATGGTCATGTTTGGAGGAATCACCGTGTGAGCGATGTTGAGGTCAAGCGAAGGGTACTAGGCAAGATTGGCAGTTCAGTCAATTGATGAGGTTGTGAACATTGATCGACTGAAATGGCTTGGACATGTGTTGTGCATGTTGAGTCACTGCCTACCTCGATATGTAATGTGAGGGGAAGTTGGATACGGTTGTTAGAAGCATCAACGTGGCCAGAGGAACACGTGACACCAGTCGGTGAAATCTCTGATTATTGATGTGAGTTGTGCGGGGGAGGTGTAGACTGCCTGGTTGGAGTCCCGAAACTGTAGAAATCAGGAGTTGAGGATTTTCGATGACATGGAGATGTATTAACTTCTTTACCATCTTCTGAAGCTGGAATATTTCCTGTAACCTTTATCTCCAAATTGTTTATTCTCTCACACAACTTTGTCTACTTTGATATTACTATTTTCATATCTATCTGTTTTTGTATATTACTATGAAGCATGAAAACTTGAACCGATGCAATTGTGTGCGAGGTCCTACGTTGATTTTATCTGTCTATCTGTTTTCTCAGCGCCCACCTTATTATGATGAATATCAAAATAAACTACTGGTCATCCGCTGGAGACACCGTAGTGCTGTTACATCCCATCTGACCAATGGTACGACTTCGCTCTTGGACCCCCATCACAGAGTAGTATTTTACACTATGATGGTAACTGGCTTTTTACTAGTATCCAACTAACCTTTCTAACCCTTCACGAGAACAAGTGCTCTGCTAGTGTGGCTCTTTGGGCCACTGTGATATGTAAACCCAACTACTTTGCGAATGTAGTAGCTATGGTTCGGACATATCGGAGATCAGGTTTGGCTGCTTTGTTTACTCCATACTCCTAAAGTAACTCTACCCGAGACTTACTAGGCGGCGAAAAATTGTAAGGATCACTTCAATATGTCAGACATCTATAACACAAAGAAATGTATCTGCTATATATCACAATTAGTTTTAGAGTTGTGCCATAGAAGTTCTTTACTTTCATTACACATGGAAGACTTATTTTAGCCTACAAATGCCTTATCTTCATTTCAGTGTAGAATTTATCAGATCATTCCAATATGTTGACTCCAAATACTTTTGGTTATTTGTATGTGGTTTCTAGCACCATTATCTGAAATAGGTGTCTCATCTTCATTGCAACTCACTTCCTAGCTATTTTGGTTCTGGAAGTCACTACCAAAGATCTCTGATTGTCATAATAACTGATACCATAAAGTCTTCATAATGCATCAACATCACCTAGAGCACCATTGAAAACCCAGAAGCACTGAATGTCTGTCACATTCTAGTTTGGACTCCTCAGAAGCACCAGCCTGTGTCCATATGTGAGATTGAAAGCAGTAGTGTCATTCCCGGCAAACGACCTATTACCACGTATCTATTGAGTTGAAACCTAGTGTTTCCAGTTTCCTAACAGCTATCACTTTACGATGTATACTGACTATCATTTCAGAGACTCTGGTGAATAGCTGTCTTCAGAACTGATTGAGATGAAAATCACAAGTCACGTTTTCTTGTTCACTGAAATAGCTGACTGTTCAGAAAGCAAGCCTGTATGGGGTAATGAGCACCCACTAGTGAGGAGTTTTGAATTGAGACACAACTATCTAATCGGTCTTGGTGGTTACTGGTTCTGAAGCTAATGTTGAACCCTGTTCAATACTTTGATAAAAGTCAATTCTCCACAAATCTTCGAGTTCAACAACTGATACTCACTGAACAAGTAATGACTGTCTAAATTAATCAGCCGAGGAAACGATGTCCTGATGCTTACAGAGCCAATCGTTCAATTAGACTTTTGACAAGGATACTAACATAGGTGACTTCAAACTAGAAAGCCACAGGCAACACCGTTTTTCACCAGCATTACTCCTATTTTCAACAAATTTGATAATTCCTAAGTTTAGTCTAAATCCTTGTTGATAACTCCGAGTGAAAAGGCCACCTAAGCAACAACTGAAATAACCATTTAAACTCCTCTGTTTTAAGAAAATCATCCTTTCCAGCCAAAATGCAAAAATGAATGCATATTTGCATTCTCGCTAGAGTGGTCAAATTATTGAAAATATTATTTGTCCCTAGGGTTACAAGTGGAACATAGGGATTCACAAGAACATCAACATCCCACTCTCTTCTCTCCAGTCTCTCCAACCTCACTACACCACTGACCACAAACATTCATTTCTTCATCACACCATCTACTCCATGTCAACCCCACCACAAAGAAATGAAAGTTTGTGGACAGTGGTGTAGTGAGGTTGGAGAGACTGGAGAGAAGAGAGTGGGATGTTGACGTGCTTGTGAATCCCTATGTTCCACTACGAACCCAAAGAACTAATAATAATAATAATCATAAATGAAGTCACCTTATTCAAATACCAATCTGTCATCAGTGGAGTAAGAGTACGAAGTACAAAATGACCTTAACAAAATGTTGTTTATACCTGAAGGTAACTCTATTGTTGGTAGGAATGAAACAAGATACCTGAACTTTGTGAGTATCATTGAAGATCTTCTTTAGAAGTGATCCCAAGTATATCTTTAATGATCATTATTTCTCTAGTTACCCCTTACGATATGCCACGAAAATATATACTAACTTTTGTGTTCTGAAGTTTACAATAATTTACTGAAATATAAAATGAAACACTATGGAGATCCCAGGCAGTATGAGTTCCACAAGAGGAAGACTATGTAATAAACAGGTTTGATAGACGAGGAGAGAGATTAACGAACCAAAGTAGAAACTGGCACCGAAGTGCGTAAGTCAATTAGCCACATTTCACATGAGTATACAAAGAAGAATGAAATTGGAAAAGAATGATATTGAGTGGATAGCAATTCAGGAGAAGGGAGTAAATATGTAAATGAAGTTCAATGGAAATTCTCAAGACTTCAAAATTTACAAGAAGTGAATACATCATATTATCAAGACCTAACCATTGATTTCTATTGTATTGAAGATCCCAAATAACCAGCCTACATCTCAAACTGCTAAGAATAAAAAATACAAATCGGAAAAGTAGCGCCACGCACGATCAGTATTATCTTGGCGTCTAGAGCAGATGAAAATTACAAAGTGGAAAACGTTTTTTCCTAGAAAATACATTTTCCCTAGGAATTGATTTACTGGGACTATACAATTAAATGTAAAAAAATTGCAGATTAACAAAAGTCTACTATAGATCAATATAGTGGGGTTGTGTCATTAAAATAGCCTTCAAGGATGAAAGTGAAAGCTGCCTTCAAAGATGGATATAAATTATGAAGGAATACTTGAGGTGATAAAAGTAAGGAAGTCGATATCGTAAGAATCATTTCTAGATGTAAAGCAAAACAGTTTAGTGATCACAGATGAAAATATGAAGAAAGAGACTGAGGTTTCAATGAAGATGATAATTTTGAACCAGTTCATAGAAATGAGATCACAAAAGTCAAAAGGGAGAACTAAGACTATGGCAAAGGGAGAATATGAATATAATGGTGAACTGTGAACGCTTTCTTGATGCACAGATTACAAAAACGTGCACTTTTTGAAACTTATAATATAACCTTGAAGACCTTTGAAATAGGTTTTTGGTGGAGGTGTATGACTCGAATTGACTAGATGTTAAAGCAGTGAACTGTTGATGGATTTACATCAACTTCCCTGTAACTACGCAGGATCATTTACAGATGTGAGTTAAAAAAGTGGGAACATCTAGAGATTTGTTTGACTAAATTCACAGAAGTCAGTAAAATTGAATACATTTATAGGTGCAGCACAAAGAGGCTACTTACTGCTTTCCTAATTGGCAATAGGTTTTAGAAAAGATTTCGGTTTTAATAAAAACCTGATAAACTTGAACTCCAGAATACCAAAATCTTTTCTAAGACACGACGACAGCATTTTTGAGAAAGAAGGTGAATGTGTGAATCAAATCAACGAGAACAAAATTGAGACTGCTAAAAACTTTAAAATTATTTGTCCCTAGGGTTACAAGTGGAACATAGGGATTCACAAGCACGTCAACATTCCACTGTCTTCTCTCCAGTCTCTCCAACCCCACTACACCACTGTCCACAAACATTCATTTCTTCATCACACCATCTACTCCATGTCACCCTCACCTCAAACACACAAATCATCATTTCCCATTGGGATTCCACTCAACGCCATCGTCTGGCCTGTCCTCACCTCACGCATAACAACCCCAAATCATCTTCTCAATGCATACAATACAATACAATACAATCCATCTCCATTTCCTTCTTCTGAATATTTGTTGGATGATGCGTTGTTGCTTCGTTGGTTCGCTCCCAGAGTTACTTGTTGCTTATTCTTCTAATTATTCCGGCCATCTCATCTCATCTCATCTCCATCTTCACTGTCAGTGTCAGTGTCAGTGTCAGTGTCACTATCGAGTGAGTGTAGGTGTCAGGTGTTGATGATGAATGTAAGCAGTTTGTTGGAAATGTTTTTCGTAACGCGCCATGTATCTCAACCATCACATAGATGCACTCACTGACTTACTTGACTCAATTAGTTTTATTGCTAGCCATTGTCCATCATGACTGAATTAGTGTTGAAAATCCGGATGTTGTTCACCCTTTATGCTGAGTGGAGTGGAGTGGGGTGGGGTGCAACAGATCTCCACACTGATTTCAGGTTGATGGAGGGAGGCTTGTCTTGCTGTCATTCAGATGCTGGCTGCTTTGACGTCCTCATCTGTGTATGTGACACCTGCAGTTGAATCGATGCTGTCCAGGTAGAAGAAACAGACTACTTCGCTTAGATTTCTCCCATTGACGGTGGTTGGTGCTTGTTGTTGATGTTGTTGTTGTTGATTGGATATCTTCACTACCTCTGTCTATGTCTTCTCTACGCCCTCATGAAGGAATTCCCGTCTTCATTGCCTACCATGCCCTACCCTGCCTCACCTCGTCTCGTCTCTTCTGCCAGCTTGTTAGTTCCCGCCTGTACATATTCAAGTTTATGTGACAGGGTTTCAGACATGAATCATCATCGGTGAAATCCAAATCCTCCTCTGGTGTCTTTTCATCATCAGTCCACCTATCATATGCCCATTTCATTACAGCTCCTCACAGACTGTTGCATGATCCAGTACAGTCAAGTTGAGTTGACCACAATGAGGAAGATGATGGGTGATAGTAGATGGCAACCTTGTCTTACTCCTGTCTCCTATCTCCTGTCTTCACTTCAAATGCATCACTGAGCTGAGCTTTCTATTGTGCAGTGAATCACATGTTATGTAGCCTCATGATGTAGCATATGGCTGGTGTTGAATGATGTTGATTAATATTTGTGGCACTAAACCGTAGTGTTGAAGCAGCAACTCCCAAATTACTTCTCGGTCGATAGGTCGATCGAAGGCCTTCTCAAAATCGATGAAGTTAAATTAAAGGGTGATCTTTAGAGTTGCTCGAATTATGAGAGTGATTTTGACTCCATCCTAGCGACTTAAATTAACCAAACAAATTTCAAAATTTCGACTGGGAAATTAGTTTCTGATAGAATGTAGTAATGTTATTGGTTATCTCGACAATTACCAGCTTAGTCTTTAAAATCACTTGGATTAAAGGAACCGATTCGATTGTTTAAGTTGTTGCCATGGTAGCTTTTAAAATTACTTAATTATGGAGGCTGTACATATTTCGTATGTAAATTTACATTCTCATTCAGTCAAAAACCCAGGACATTAGGCCATACTCAACTTCTAGTGGCCATTGCTCATTTTATGTGGAAACGCATTTTATACAAAAAATGTCAAAACAATCAACTATATAACCTATAAATATTTAAGACAGGAGAGATAAGATATTATTTCAGTTTGGCAATAAACACTAGCATTCCAAAAGTAGTATGTATGCAGTGTCAAATACTACCAGCTCAATAAGAACCTAACTATATTAAGTTAGAAGTAAGGCCTAGGCTTTGTTTCAACATCAAACCAGTTAGTGTTATGAATTTCGTCTTCAAGATAAAACCATTCAAACATTTAATGCCTATAATAGGATAAAATAATAAATAAATAAAAATAATATGAATATGCTAGGACTTACTCTAGCTTTTAAAAACCCTTGTGAGAATAACATAATTTCACATATATACTCTAAATCTGGTACATTTAAAGCGACTAGTCTAAACAGAGCTTTCAAAGATTCCGGTAATTCTGTTCGACTAGTATAACCAGGATTCATTGTAATGAATACACCAACTCGACGATTCAATGAAACTTCTGAACCTTCAAACTGAAGATGAAATAAGAATATAGAGTATTTTAATATTTATTCATTTTTAATCAGATCAACTTGACTCTTCGAATGTTTAATGGAAATTCATGTTGTCGAAATAATAATACTGACTCCATATTTCATGTACACAGTAGTACAGGTAAACTTTTATTTGATAGGGCCTACACTACGGAATACCACAAACATATATCAACATCATTCAACACCAGCCATATGCTACATCATGAGGCTACATAACATGTGATTCACTGCACAATAGAAAGCTCAGCTCAGTGATGCATTTGAAGTGAAGACAGGAGATAGGAGACAGGAGTAAGACAAGGTTGCCATCTACTATCACCCATCATCTTCCTCATTGTGGTCAACTCAACTTGACTGTACTGGATCATGCAACAGTCTGTGAGGAGCTGTAATGAAATGGGCATATGATAGGTGGACTGATGATGAAAAGACACCAGAGGAGGATTTGGATTTCACCGATGATGATTCATGTCTGAAACCCTGTCACATAAACTTGAATATGTACAGGCGGGAACTAACAAGCTGGCAGAAGAGACGAGACGAGGTGAGGCAGGGTAGGGCATGGTAGGCAATGAAGACGGGAATTCCTTCATGAGGGCGTAGAGAAGACATAGACAGAGGTGATGTAGATGCTGAATCAACATCAACGGGAGAAATGTCAAAGGAGTAGTCTCTTTCACCTACCTACCTACCTACCTACCTAGGGAGCATCGATTCAATTACAGGTGTCACATGCACAGATGAGGACGTCAAAGCAGCCAGCATCTGAAAGACAGCAAGACAAGCCTCCCTTCATCAACCTGAAATCAGTGTGGAGATCTGTTGCACTCCACTCCACTCCACTACACTCCACTACACTACACTACACTACACTACACTACACTACACTACACTCTACTCAGCATAAAGTCTGAACAACATCCCGATTTCTAAAACTTATTCAGTCATGATGGACAGTGGCTAGCAATAAAACTAATTGAGTCAAGTAAGTCAGTGAGTGCATCTATGTGATGGTTGAGATACATGGCGCGTTACGAAAAACATTTCCAACAAACTGCTTACATTCATCATCAACACCTGACACCTACACTCACTCGATAGTGACACTGACACTGACACTGACACTGACAGTGAAGATGGAGATGAGATGAGATGAGATGGCCGGAATAATTAGAAGAATAAGCAACAAGTAACTCTGGGAACGAACCAACGAAGCAACAACGCATCATCCAACAAATATTCAGAAGAAGGAAATGGAGATGGATTGTATTGTCTTGTATTGTATGCATTGAGAAGATGATTTGGGGTTGTTATGCGTGAGGTGAGGACAGGCCAGACGATGGCGTTGAGTGGAATCCCAATGGGAAATGATGATTTGTGTGTTTGAGGTGAGGGTGACATGGAGTAGATGGTGTGATGAAGAAATGAATGTTTGTGGACAGTGGTGTAGTGGGGTTGGAGAGACTGGAGAGAAGACAGTGGAATGTTGACGTGCTTGTGAATCCCTATGTTCCACTTGTAACCCTAGGGACAAATAATTTTAAAGTTTTTAGCAGTCTCAATTTTGTTCTCGTTGATTTGATTCACACATTCACCTTCTTTCTCAAAAATGCTGTCGTCGTGTCTTAGAAAAGATTTTGGTATTCTGGAGTTCAAGTTTATCAGGTTTTTATTAAAACCGAAATCTTTTCTAAAACCTATTGCCAATTAGGAAAGCAGTAAGTAGCCTCTTTGTGCTGCACCTATAAATGTATTCAATTTTACTGACTTCTGTGAATTTAGTCAAACAAATCTCTAGATGTTCCCACTTTTTTAACTCACATCTGTAAATGATCCTGCGTAGTTACAGGGAAGTTGATGTAAATCCATCAACAGTTCACTGCTTTAACATCTAGTCAATTCGAGTCATACACCTCCACCAAAAACCTATTTCAAAGGTCTTCAAGGTTATATTATAAGTTTCAAAAAGTGCACGTTTTTGTAATCTGTGCATCAAGAAAGCGTTCACAGTTCACCATTATATTCATATTCTCCCTTTGCCATAGTCTTAGTTCTCCCTTTTGACTTTTGTGATCTCATTTCTATGAACTGGTTCAAAATTATCATCTTCATTGAAACCTCAGTCTCTTTCTTCATATTTTCATCTGTGATCACTAAACTGTTTTGCTTTACATCTAGAAATGATTCTTACGATATCGACTTCCTTACTTTTATCACCTCAAGTATTCCTTCATAATTTATATCCATCTTTGAAGGCAGCTTTCACTTTCATCCTTGAAGGCTATTTTAATGACACAACCCCACTATATTGATCTATAGTAGACTTTTGTTAATCTGCAATTTTTTTACATTTAATTGTATAGTCCCAGTAAATCAATTCCTAGAGAAAAATTATTTTTTAGAAAGAAAGGTTTTCCATTTTGTAATTTTCATCTGCTCTTGAAGCCAAGATAATATTGATCGTGCGTGGCGCTACTTTTCCGATTTGTATTTTTTATTCTTAGCAGTTTGAGATGTAGGCTGGTTATTTGGGATCTTCAATACAATAGAAATCAATGGTTAGGTCTTGATAATATGGCTTAAAATCATTCACAATGGTGTAGATGTATTCACTTCTTGTAAATTTTGAAGTCTTGAGAATTTCCATTGAACTTCATTTACATATTTACTCCCTTCTCCTGAATTGCTATCCACTCAATATCATTCTTCTTTGTATACTCATGTGAAATGTGGCTAATTGACTTACGCACTTCGGTGCCAGTTTCTACTTCGGTTCGTTAATCTCTCTCCTCGTCTATCAAACCTGTTTATTACATAGTCTTCCTCTTGTGGAACTCATACTGCATAGGATCTCCATGGTGTTTCATTTTATATTTCAGTAAATTATTGTAAACTTCAGAACACAAAAGTTAGTATATATTTTCGTGGCATATCGTAAGGGGTAACTAGAGAAATAATGATCATTAAAGATATACTTGGGATCACTTCTAAAGAAGATCTTTAATGATACTCACAAAGATCAGGTATCTTATTTCATTCCTACCAACAATAGAGTTACCTTCAGGTATAAACAACATTTTGTTAAGGTCATTTTGTACTTCGTACTCTTACTCCACTGATGACAGATTGGTATTTGAATAAGGTGACTTCATTTATGATTATTATTATTATTAGTTCTTTGGGTTCGTAGTGGAACATAGGGATTCACAAGCACGTCAACATCCCACTCTCTTCTCTCCAGTCTCTCCAACCTCACTACACCACTGTCCACAAGCTTTCATTTCCTCATCATACCATCTCCTCCAAGTCACCTCCACCTCTGAAGCACAACTTGTTGTTTCCCATTCGGCTTCCACTTGACGTCCTGGCCTGAATTGGTGCGTGATGTCTCAGAATGGTCTTCTCAGTGTATACCCAATCCATCACCACTTTTGTCTTCTGCATATTTGTTGGACGATGGGTTGTTGGTTGGTTGGTTGGTTCGTTGCCAGCCAGCCAGCCAGCCAGCCAGCCAGCCAGCCAGCCAGCCAGCCAGCCAGCCAGCCAGCCAGCCAGCCAGCCAGCCAGCCAGCCAGCCAGCCAGCCAGCCAGCCAGCCAGCCAGCCAGCCAGCCAGCCAGCCAGCCAGCCAGCCAGCCAGCCAGCCAGCCAGCCAGCCAGCCAGCCAGCCAGCCAGCCAGCCAGCCAGCCAGCCAGCCAGCCAGCCAGCCAGCCAGCCAGCCAGCCAGCCAGCCAGCCAGCCAGCCAGCCAGCCAGCCAGCCAGCCAGCCAGCCAGCCAGCCAGCCAGCCAGCCAGCCAGCCAGCCAGCCAGCCACAGTGGGTTACTTGTTGCTTATTCCTCTAATTATTCTGGCCATCTCATCTCATCTCCATCTTCACTGTCAGTGTCACTATCGAGTGAGTGTAGGTGTCAGGTGTTGATGATGAATGTAAGCAGTTTGTTGGAAATGTTTTTCGTAACGCGCCATGTATCTCAACCATCACATAGATGCACTCACTGACTTACTTGACTCAATTAGTTTTATTGCTAGCCATTGTCCATCATGACTGAATTAGTGTTGAAAATCCGGATGTTGTTCACTCTTTATGCTGAGTGTAGTGTAGTGTAGTGTAGTGTAGTGGAGTGGAGTGCAACAGATCTCCACACTGATTTCAGGTTGATGAAGGGAGGCTTGTCTTGCTGTCTTTCAGATGCTGGCTGCTTTGACGTCCTCATCTGTGCATGTGACACCTGTAGTTTAAACGATGCTATGTGCAATAAATCACTTGGTATGTAGCCTCATCATATAGCATATGTCTGGTGTTGAATGATGTTGATAACGATTTGTGAAACTGAAGTTTTGGCGCATTAGGTGCCCAACTACATCTCTGTCGACGCAATCGAAATGCTTTTAATAATCGATGAATTTTAGGTGAAGATTTGTTAGTCAAGTAAGTAACTGCATAAAGATTTTCCTTCAGCACGAGAAATTCAAGATTGCTTGAAACATTTCCTGCAAACAAGTTTTACACTGCTTCGCTAGAAATGCTTCATTGCTCACCTCAACTTTTCACAGCTATTTAACTGCATACAATAACTAACTTGTAGCACTTAACTACTACTGGTAACTATTCATCAAGTTATAAAACTGATCATAGTAATTTTTTACTCAAACCTACTTGAAATGTTGATAATTTAGTTGTTAAAGCATTCTGAATTGATTTGATTTGACTTGAAACGACTGATAGGACAGATACTTGAATTCTGTTAAAGTCATCAAAACAACCCCATACGCCTGAACGGCATAGTCCAGAAAGAAGTCTTGCAAATGACTTGAATGATTCACAAAAGAATGAAATAAACTGGAATTATTTATGTGGATGGAAATAAATGAAAGTATATTGGCAATACGACAAGGAAGTTATTTAATTTCATCTGTAGACATCCATTTTTAGTACCAATTTCATTATTCTCTGTTCATTAAGGATTCCAAACTTGAACTTTAACAAATCTAACTTATGATAAACCTCTACTGAATACTAAATTACAAATTAGCTGTTCCATCTGTAGAAAAATGGTTGATTTGAGGATGATAAATCTATGTTAACTATCTGTATGATGATAATATACTCAACTAACATTCTGCAGTTCCTATCCTTCACACTTTTACCCGATTTCAAAATGTTCATTAAAAGTGAGCCATTTAACTCAAATATGCATACATTTGCATTTTGGAGATGTTGATTATCATTTTCCGATTATTAACACCAACAAAAACTATTTTCAGTCTCATAAGAGGACAATATACCCTTAATAAGTCAGTGCAAGCTTCTCTGCAAAGACCATTTAGGGACATCACGCGCCGGACCAGGCCCTCGATTGGAACCCCCACGGGAAACCATGAATTAGATGTCTGAGTGTGACATGGAGGAGATCATGTGATTAAGAAGTGGAAACTTCTAGACAGTTCTGGAGCCCTGTTGAACAGACTACATAGAAGAGAGTGAAATGGCGACGTGCTACTGAAACCCTATGTTCCACTAGGAATCCATGGGACAAATAATAATATAATAATGATAATAAAGTTTCTTTACAAGTGTAAATGGCTAAGAGAACATTAGTTCATTTTAAAGAGAAGAAATACCTTGTTGATGAGTTTTAATCAGGTAAATAACTTGGATCCATAGCATCTTGTTTTATGCATCTAACAATTTCAACAAAAGTTGTTGTCGCTTATCTATTTCAATTATTCACATATATAAGATTGATAACAACGTTCTCAATGATTTCTACCGAATATAGACAATGGAGTCTCCTGTACAAAATCAGCAATCTAAACCTTCGAGTTATCATTGCATTCATCGAATCGTATGCATGGAAATTCATAAATGTAGCACAAGTTAGGAATAAATAAATGAAACAGTGAAAAGTTAACTGAAATACGTCATATTCATAATACAAAACAACTATTAGTTGTTTCATTTACTCACTGGTGAATTCTCAAACCATAATGGTTAAATGAGACAGGTATGTGTAACATTCAAGTAGTACTGTAGTGGGCGTTGCTGATTAGAATGGATATAAGTAGTATATGCTGACAGGGTGGCAGAAATCATAGGGAATTACTAGCAGTGGATAAGAATTCTGCGAAAAGAAACGCACGAGACAACGCTGGTGTATGAAGAACAAATCAAGAGAGAAGGAGAAGAAGAAATGATGACTGTGTTAGTGCAAGGTGTACCATATTTAACTACTACTGCACCACTTGTGAACAATCAACATTCCTTCCTTCATCTCGGTCTTCTCGATTCCTGCAGTACTACCTAGATTAAGTAGTAGAGGTGTGCACTTGCCTCAGAATGACACTTAAATTTATTCTAGGAGTAGTGCTATGAACCCCAGTAACCTGAATTTGGAGCGCTTCGAAGTAGAAAATTTGTTATATATAGACAATGCTGAAAAGTGAAAACCATCAGGGAGTGGATAATAGTCAAATGGAATGAAGTAATCTGAGTAAAATGTAATTAAAATACGTACTAGTTCTGACAAAAACAAACTATCACATATGTTAGCCTACTTTAAAAAGGTGAATAACACTCAGAGGGGGAATAAAACTGACTTCTAATCACCAATGCAAAGAGAGGAGGGTTTTTTGCGTATTGAAAGTTATTTAAGAGATAATAATGTTTCATTCAGTTATCAAGACGAATGGGATTGATTTTTGAAAACGGAGTAGACTAGCAGGTTGAATTCCATGATAAGTGTAGAAGGCATTTCATAGAGAAAAGTCAGTCCACTAGCTTGTTTCTTGGACGGAAGTTATGTAGGACGTGATAATAGTGAGTTCATCTCAGAAGTAAACTTCCATACCAACTTCTTCATTACATGGAATAATCACTGATACTCGCCTAGACATTGGTTTATGTCATGGACCGATATCAGTTGGAGAAAATATTAGAGTACAGAACAGCTACTTCATCCTAGTTTGGGACTCCACAGTGGGGCATATCTATGACTTCACGAGTGACCGAGTTTATGACTAGTAGGTCTTGTGGCCAACTCGTTGCCACGTAATGTTCCAGTAGTTTATACTGCTGTCAAATCACTATGTAGTGAAACCATCATTCAGTTTCATCGATAGGCATCCGTTCCCACTCACGACTTGGTGGACCCTCCCCGAGGCCATGGTTTCGCATTAGAACTAGGGGGAATTCATCTCGAGATCTGAAAGTCCTGGGTCCAATCACTTTAAGGTGCATTCTGCTAAGTCCCAAACTAGGGTGAAATAGTTGTCTAGTGTTCTCATTTTTATAATGATCCTCTAACTGCTTTGCTAACAAATAATCTGCACAAACTATCAATTCAATAAAAATCCGAAAACTCCAGTCTTGCATAAAACATTGTTATTGATCTGAACATTTTTAACTTGTCATTCTCACACCATTTTGACAGCATGACCAGTACTTTATTTTCTGCCCTTATTTGTAATGTCACTAGCTAATTGGTTAATCCTTACTCTCTTACTACGTCAATGTCTCAAATTGAGGACAAGGTCATATGTCATGTGTATACACTCACGTGTTTTTGAATTAATGAATTGATTATTATACTCGGAGGAATAAACTCTCCCATCATCCAGCTTCAGTCTTCTCTCTTTTCGTCCGGGGATGCAGTCGGTGGCTGTTGCGTACGAAGTTAGCTGTCAGTTAAGCGTACGTATTATATCAGTTCGGAATATATAACACACCCATATTAAATCTATGTGAAAATCAGTGACGATTCAACTGAAGTTACTGGCACCATGTTTGTGAATTATGTCTAAAGTGTCGCAAAGGACTGAAGAGTCTGTAACCGTGATATGATTATGGGTAAAAGGAAATAACTACCATATACTGCCAGTATTTTATCGCTACCTCGACAGTTGTAAACTTGATGTACTAAGTACCCACTCCTTCACTGTTGAAAGGTGGGTTGGGCTTTTTGTGATAAAAATATGCCAACTGTGTACAGTCACAAGTTCATATTGTTTTGAATTTGAAAAATTCTTCTTCACATAAAAGGGGGAATGAAAGAATACAAAAAGCGAACATGTTTTAGGATTTTTCAGCAGTTTAACAAGTCAAACACCATATATTTGTTGTTCTCACAACAGTCAATAATAAACTGTTACAGAGTCTGATAGGCAGTTAACCCCAATGTCCAACAATGAAAGGTTGCACTGCTCTACTATCACATAACACAGTTTGTACATTACTTTATCTGGCAAAATCTCAACTACCTATTCAATATTATATTGTTTTTAATAAGGTGGTATTTTCAATTAATTGTAGAATAATCTTTATAAATTACTTTGCAATCCATATTCTCTCCACAATTTGTTACGATACATAAATATCCAAGAGCTTTAGCTAAGTCTTTCACTGTCTCTGTTTTACCTGTTCCCGTTGAACCAGATGCAGCACCTCCTAGACATAATGATAATGCCTAAAAAAATTTAAAAAAAGAAAAAACGAAATCGAAAACTGGTTAGTTGCTATCACATAAAATCCAAAACACTAATCCAGTCACCTTTGTAAATGAATAGTTGTTTACATGTTAGTCATCATATCATTCAAACGGACTAGTATGAGGACAGCATTAGTTTTCTGTTTAGGTTAACCGATTATTATTATTATTTGTCCCTTGGGTTCCTAATGGAACATACTGCTTCACTAGCACGTCTCAATTCCACTCTCTTTCTGCAATCTTTTGAACCTGGCTTCACGACAGCCTACAAGCTCTCATTTCTTCCTCACACCATCTCCTCCATGTCACCCTCGCCCCGGACACCCAACTCACCGTTTCCCATCCGGGTTCCACTCGAAGGCCTGGCCTGACGCGTGATGTCCCCAGTTGGTCTTCTCAGTGTATGCCTCGTCCAATCCATCTCCACTCCCTTACAGTGCATATTTGTTGAGCAATAGGTTCTTGCTTCATTGGTTCGTTGCCAGCCAGCCAGAGTTCCTTTTTGCTTATTCCTATTATTCTGGCCTTATCATCTGATCTTTAGTATCGAGCCAGCGTAGACGGCAGCTGTTGATGAATGTCTGCCGAGTGGAACCGCAATGGGAAACGAAGAGTTGGGTGTCCGAGGCGAGGGTGACATGGAGAAGATGGTGTGAGGAAGAAATGAGAGCTTGTAGACAGTGGTGGATCCAGGTTCAAAAGACTACAGAGAAGAGAGCGGAATGAAGACGTGCAACAGAAGCTCTATGTTCCATTAGGAGCCCAGGGGAAAAATAATAACAATATATAATACTCGACAAGCGCATCTTAGATTAGTTTTTCAATACTCTTGTTAGTGAACGGTTAACACAACCATAATTAATATCATACAGTTTATCCATAAATGTCTTGTATGAAATTGCTGAAGAAAACAAAATCGAAGATATTTACAAATAAAAAGATATACATATCAGATAGGCACAAACTCATTTCTGAAGAGTGAAACGTGAATATTTGTAGCTCAAGTGAACTGATAGTCTTGGTTGTATTGTGTTCTCTGAGCTGGGTTGTTTAATCGTGAAGCTTTCATACTGAATTTAGTGCTGATGATTAAAGAATCCAGTTCAGAGAACAATACAACTGAGAGTGAATTGTTTTCATTTCAAGCTTCGTCTATAGATTTCCCAGTATTTTTTTTTATTAGTCAACCTTAGAAGGCCTGTTTACTTTCTACTGTTTTGATATTCTTTGACTTTCTCATATCACCAAAACACAACACAGAGGAATAATCATTTTCAGAACACGCTGCTTAGTAATAAACCCTGACAATGCTCTGAAGTGACTCATGCATGCTGACATTTTATATCCCTTATCAAACTTATAACTAAGCTAAACTGAGAATAGGAATGCCTTTATTCGAATAAATATAGCTAACTGAGATTTGCGATGAGTTTTGAGTCCAAGTTTCAACCAGTATAACATATGAACAGTAGACACCAGTGTGAAAGTTGTCTTTTTATAGGAATGTCGCCTTTGTCATCATAAGTTATTATGAATGAAGTAATTGATATTACTTTTACGAAATAATGACATCAACACGGTAACTTATTACATCTAAAGCAACAGTTATTTCAATTTGAGCTAAAGGATATTAAGTTACAAAATATCATTCACCTGAAATGATTTTCAGATTTTTCACCAGTGACATCTAACACTGTAAACTGACAGAATCAGAGATGCGAAGTGTATCTGATATAGAATGGCTGTAATATCTTATGAAATAGGTTAAAAGAAATTGTGCTAGTGTACAGATGATTTCGCATACCTCTCAATAAGGATTACGTCCATCTGAGTCAGCAATAAATAGTCTTTGATTGTCTTCTGTATGGCATCTGAAAAGTCAATATTACCTTCTTCTAATTCCAAAGTCATACTAACTGGAGAAATGAAGAATGTTCTACAGATTAAAATGGTCACTTGGTCATTATTTCTTGAGATGATATTATCTACATTATAAGTTGTAAATGATATTGCACGGTATTGAATTCATCACCTACTGAAAAAGTGTACATTTGCATATACATTAACTTTAAATCTTTGTCTAGAGATAGCAATACATCCATGAAATATCATGAACAGGTTTGTTGGTGCTAAGACAGATTGGTTTCACAAAGTAGTAGTCATCTCAGTCAAAAGAACTTGAGATACACTTAGTTTACCAGTTACTACTTTTACAATGACGAAGAATGTTGCCCATATGAAGAAAAATTTTACAAAATTAAATCAATTGTGTAAAAAAAAGGCATCAAGATTTTTAGGTAATCGTACCATAAAGAAACTGAAGTGACTGTCGCCTAAAGTCCATAACATACACTTGCAAAAAGCGTATTGTTATATTAAATAGGTGTAAAACTTGGGCACTGTGATAAAATTTAATTCCATATTAGATTTGTTTATTTGATTCATAACACAATGATACAGTATCATTTACTTGATGATGTTTCCAACATAAATTATCATTACTCATAATCATACCAATATAATCACACTAACTGAGACATTTGAGTTTTATACTTATGTCACCTCATATGATTTGCTTCTATTGGTAGTAAAGTCTTCCATATCTCTAGTATAGGTGTTGTGTCATTTCTATTACATGTACTGGTTGGGTGTTGATTCGATGAACAGATAGATATTTAGTAATCAATCTCTCTCTCCATTTATTTATATTGAACTTAAGTACAGTGGCTTTATTTCACCCAGTCTATTGTGTGGTTGTGTGTTAATCCATGCATAGTAATAGTCGAGTTTTTTCTAGATTATTGATCATATTCGGGTCTGTCATTCTATATTTAGCTAAATTCCTATGTTCGGTTATTCTAACTGACAACGACCGGCTAGTTTGACCTATGTACTTGACCTGACTCACGGTCACTACATGGAATTTTATAGATTAGATTATTTCGCCTAATTGGTTCTATCGGATGTTTAGGCCGAAAAAGCTTATCTCTGAGTGAGTTTGTAGTTTTAAATGACACCCTAATACCAGCTTTGTTGAGGATCCTACGTAAAGCTTCTAATGTGCCTTCATTATAGGGCAACTCAATGGAGGCTGTGAACTGCTTTATACTTGTGCTGTCGTTATTATTCGTACTAGTGTTACTGTTATTTTTTCCTTTCTTGTTTGTCCGTGCGAATTTCTTAATGAACTTCGGTCAAACTAGTCGGTCAGGGTCAGTCAGAATAACCGAATATAGGAATTTAGCGAAATATAGAGTATTATTATTATTTGTCCCTTGGGTTTCTAATGGAACATACGGCTTCAGTAGCACGTCTCCAGTGCACTCTGTTCTCGGAAATTTTTTGGACCTGGCTCCACCACTGCCCACAAGCTCTCATTTCTTCTTTGCACGATCTCCTCCATGTCACCCTCACCCCGGATGCCCAACTCGTCGCTTCCCATCGGGGTTCCACTCGACAGCCTGGCCTGACGCGTGATGTCCCCAGTCGGTCTTCTCAGTGTATGCCTCGTCCAATCCATCTCCATTTCCTCCCAGCGCATATTTGTTGAGTGATAGGTTCTTGGTTGCTTTGTCACCAGCCTACCAGAGTTCCTTGTTGTTTATTCTAATTATTCTGGCCATCCAATCTTCAGTAACGAGACAGCGTAGACGGCAGTTGTTGATGAATGTCTGTAGTATGTTGGAAATGTCTTTCGTAACGGCCCAAGTCTCTGAACCATACAGAAGCACTGACTTGACTGAATTGATGTTGAAAATCCGGATCTTGTCCCACATGCTGAGTGCAGTGCAGAAGATCTCCACACTGGTTTCAGGCTAATGAACGCCTCTCTTGCTTTTCCGATTCTGACTTTGACATCCTCGTCTATGCCACCGCCTGTAGTTGAAACAGTGCTTCCTAGATAGGTGAAGAAGGTTACTTCCTTTAAGTTTCTCCCGTTGATGGTGATAGGAGCTTGTTGTTGTTGTTCGTTGGGTATCTTCATCACCTCTGTCTTCTCTACTTTAACTTGAATTCCCGTCTTTGTGACCTCGCCTCTTCTGACAACTCGTTGGTTTTCGCCTGTAGATCTTCAAGTTTGTGTGACATCAGACGCACGTCATCGGCAGCGAAATCCAGATCTTCTAGGTTCTTTTCTGCAGTCCAGCGTATCCCTCTCTTCTCGCTCCCCACTGTTTGTTGCATGATCCAGTCGACCACAATCAGGAATATCATGGGTTAAATATAGAATGACAGACCCGAATAAGATCTATAATCTGGAAAAAACTCGGCTATTGCTATGCATGGATTAACACACAACCACACAATAGACTGGGTAGGATAAAGCCACTGTACTTAAGTTCAATATAAATGAGTGAAGAGAGAGATTGATTACTAAACATCTATCTGATCATCGAATCAACACCCAACCAGTACATGTAATAGAAATGACACAACACCTATACTAGAGATATGGAAGACTTTACTACCAATAGAAGCAAATCATATGAGGTGACATAAGTATAAAACTCAAATGTCTCAGTTAGTGTGATTATATTGGTATGATTATGAGTAATGATAATTTATGTTGGAAACATCATCAAGTAAATGATACTGTATCATTGTGTTATGAATCAAATAAACAAATCTAATATGGAACTAACTGTTACAGTTTCGGTGTTGAAAATAGCAACACCTAATGATGAAATGCATAACGTTGCAGCATCTATTCTCACCTGTTATGATTCTCCATGTTAAAACGAGATTAGATGTCTGCAGTATTACTCAGTTACTAGCATTTATTGTAATGACCAGTAAGTTATAGCATTATCGTATAGTTGTTAGTATAGGCGTTTAACCAGTAACATTAGATAGAAATAGTCTTCATCTTATAAAGATAATTTGACTATTTGACACAGTTCAAAAGATAATATCTACATTCATCAGCAAAATTTAAAGCATACAGACAATGAAGAATGTGTGAATTTTTATAGTTCTAAAAGAAGCACTGACAGTTGGTCTATATCATCACGTAACTAGCCATAATACCCTGTCATGATCTGATCAAGTCTGTTTAACGTATTATACATATAAGATAATTATTTTTCAGGTATGACCATAGTTCAAATATATATATTTATAAAAAAAAGCTTAACTACAATTTCTTTCCATTTTAATTACTTCGAAAAAAGTATTCTTTAGTTAATTACCTGTGTCAATGTTAAATAGATACGATCAGTTAACGGTGTAATAACCAATCGACCATTCAATCCAAAATATTCATAACCATATTCGAATTCAGCTGAACACTGACGAATTACTAATTCATCACTTTTACATACCCAATAGAAACGTAGTTGAGATTCCCAGGCAAAATCATCGGGTACCATTATACTAAAATCAAAATAGAATATTTAGAAAATAAATACTATAAACTTATTATGTTCTCCTCCATATATTACTATATGAGAGTAGATAATCCGTCTGTCAACCAGTCAGTCAACAGGAAGTAGGAGGAATCGAATATAACCTATGATATAATCCATCTATCCATCCAAATCAATATAGCAGAAGGCATTAATGCGCAACCGTCCGAGTTGCCACAGCTCATATCACTATTATTATTATTATTATTATTATTATTATTATTATTATTATTATTATCATATGTCCCTTGGGTTCCTGGTGGAACGAAGGGCTTTAGTAGCTCACCTCTGTTACACTCTGTTCTCTGCAGTCCTTTGAACCTGGATCCACTACTGCTCACAAGCTCTCATTTCTTCCTCACACCATCTCCTCCACGTCACCCTCGCCCCGGACACCCAACTCACCGTTTCCCATCCGGGTTCCACTCGACGGCCTTGCCTGGACTTGCACGTGATGTCCGCAATCGGTCTTCTCAGTGTATGCCTCGTCCAATCCATCTCCACTTCTTTACAGTGCATATTTGTTGAGCAATAGGTCCTTGCTTCATTGGTTCGTTGCCATCCAGAGTTCCTTGTTGCTTATTCTTATTATTCTGGCCTTATCATCAGATCTTCAGTATCGAGCCAGCGTAGACGGCAACTGTTGATGAATGTCTGTAGTATGTTGGAAATGTCTTTCGTAACGTGCCAAGTTTCTGAACCATCGCATAGAAGCACTCACTGATATATTGACTAATGTTGGTGTTAAAAATCCGGATGTTGTTCACGCTTTATGCTGAGTGCAGTTGATCTCCACAATCATTTCAGATTAGTGAAGCCTGTCTTGATTTTCCGATCCTGGCTTCAACATCCTCATCTGTGTCTGTGCCGCCTGTAGTTGGAACGATGCTGCTTATGTAGGTAGGTAGGTAGGTAGGTGAAAGAAACTACTTCGTTTTAGTTTCTCCCGTTAATGGTGATTGGTGTTTGTTGTCGATGCTGTTGTTGGTTGGGTATCTTCATCACCTCCGTCTTCTCTACATTCACTTGAAGTCACTTTTTCGCTGCCTGTTCTGTCAACTTGTTAGTTTTCGCCTGTAGATGCTTGTCGAGTAGGCGCTAGAAAATTCTTTGCGAAAATTAATGTTAAGCCATGATCTAACAAAAGATCTAGTAGTATGTATCTGCTAGCTTTGATTGGATATTTAGTCTGTGATCCACATTATAAGAGCCTAAGTTTTATTAATAAAAGAAGTTTTTAAATGTGTACTGTGCTACTGCCTTTATTACAGATGTTGTCAAAGCTTTAAAAACATTTGTGATAATGTTTCACTGACTAAGATGAAGTGGACTTTTCCAGAGTTTACATACAGCACGTTTCATAGTTTTGGCTTCATTGGAGGTCGTGAAGTGGTAGGTTAACAGATTCCTCAATTTGCACAAAATTTCTATTCTTAAATTTTGAATAGGGGAAAAAACAATGAATGAACATAATAACAGCTTCTTGTGTTTTACAGTGGCACTGAGTTCAATTTTATTCAACAATTGATTCTCGACTGGAATTATTTACAGTTATTCCGCACTCATTTTTTCTCTGTACTAAATCTAAAATATAAAATATACACGAAGTATGAGTTGACAAGGAATGCAGGAAACGGGTGCCTACTATATACACATAGCTTTTGATGTACATGCATAACTAGAGGAGTTCTGTTAAAGAGTAGAACAATAATATGAACCCGATAATTAAATTTCACATAAATACTTGACATGCAAACTGATTACAAGCAGGAAAGTGAGCTTTCCTCTCTCAGTATGACAACTTTGTAAGTTGTTCAACATAACCTTTACACTATCTTATTTACAGAAAACAAAATCACTTAAAAAGTTAAAGGAAAAATGCATCGAACTCCATAGGCGAATGGTCCTGAATAATAGAAAGGCCAAGAGATTCTGGTCAGCTGGATGCATTGGTTTTCAGGAAAATGTTGATTAGAGTGACGGAGATCCTAGGAAGAGTATGGAATCTCACATACTGCCATCAGCCTGGTGTACTTCACTGACTATAATAGTCTATAACAAGGCGGAGAAATCACTCAGTAACCAACCATACAGCAAATAGTTTGACTAATATTGTGTCCAAGATTCTGAGATCTATAGTTACCCGACGACTAACAAAAGCTCGAGAACACCAAACTCGGGAAAACCATGTACGTACCAGACCTGGTCGAGAGTGCATCAGGCATATTTTTACCCTCCGACAAGTTCTGGTACATGGGTATACCCACAGGTGAATGGCCGAAATTCAGCGAACTTATCAACCTGAAGATAGAATTTGACTCAATCGACCAAGAAGTGTCGCATCAGTGTCTCATTATGAAAGGAATATCAAACAAGTATATAACGTTAATCAAAGCTCTCTACTCAAACTCACACAATCGTATAACGTCATCAATTATGATGACAACTAGTCGTGTACAACACGAATCACCACTGTCACCGTTCACATTTAATTCACTCATACATGTACTAATGGATACAACCTTGGGTATATCTGACTTCACAAGCATTAACTCACTCCATGGAGGTCATCTGATTGACTGGAGTATGCAGACTATATTGTCCTGTTAGGTGAAGATGTTGACAAAATGCAGAATGAGGTCTCCTGAATGTGTTCAGTAGAAATCTGAGTTTGTTTGACTTGCATTTCACACACAGCTGGTCAAATATAAGATGATACTACAGATATGACCTGTGTGATACAAGTATGGAGTGATTATGATACAGAGTGAAGCAGTGGAATCCACTGACCAATCCACCCTCTTTCCTAGTTACATCAGCCTGCCCAACAGGCTGGTTGCTCACAAAATCTCAGCTCACATATAGGTGACCCGTTCGCCTCATCTCTGGCTCCAAATATCATGATATTCAACCACCTGTTAAAATATGAGCATACTAAGCAGCAGTGAGTTCTCCCCTGTTGTACGGCCGTGTGACATGTCACTTAAAAGTTGGAGATATGGATCGATTACAGCGTTTCGATTACGAATGTCTTCGTCACAATGCTCATGTTTGGAGTAATCACCGTGTGAGCGATGTTGAGGTCAAGCGAGGGGTACTAGGCAAGATGGGCAGTTCAGTCAATTGATGAGGTTGTGAACATTGATCGACTGAAATGGCTTGGACATGTGTTGTGCATGTTGAGTTACCGCCTACCTCGATATGCAATGTGAGGGGAAGTTGGATACGGTTGTTAGAAGCATCAACGTGGCCAGAGGAACACGTGATACCAATCGGTGAAATCTCTGATCATTACCAACCTCATTCAATAGCCATATGATACCACACGCCATGTTATCCACAATGGGAAGCTCAGTGACGCTTTTGAAGTTTGGACAAGAATGAGTAAGACAAGGTTGCTGCCTACTATCACCGACCATCTTCCTCATTGTGGTGGACTGGATCACGCATCAAGCCATAAAGAGCGAGAAGATGGACATACGCTCTTTGACCGATGGAAAGACCCTAGAAGATTCGGATTTCGCCTATGATGATTTATATCTAATGTCCTGTTGCACAAACTCGACGATGTACAGGCGGAACCAACAAGTTGGCAGAAGAAGCGAGGAGAGGCAGGGTAGGGAAGACAGCAGTTACTTCATGTGAACGTAGAGAAGACAGAGAAAAAGGTGATGACACCCAACCAACCATCATCAACAACGAGTATCAATCACCATGAAAGGAAAAAATCTAAAGGAAGATGTCTTTTTTCCCATCTAGGCAGCATCATTTCAACTACAGGCGGCAATGGCACAGATGAGGATGTCAAAGCAGCCAGGATTGGAAAGATGACATGACAAGTTTTCCTGCATTAACATAAAATCAGTGTGGAGATCTACTGCACTCCACTCCACTCCACTCAGCATAAAGCATGAACAACATCTGGATTTTCAACACTAATTCAGTCAAGTAAGCCGGTGAGTGCATCTATGTGATGGTTGGGAGACTTGACACGCTACGAAAAGCATTTCCAACAAACTACAGACATACATCATCAACAGCTGACACCTACACTCACTCGATAGTGACACTGACACTGACACTGACAGTGAAGATGGAGATAAGATGAGATGAGATGGCCAGAATAATAAGAATAAGCAACAAGGAACTCACTCTTGCTGGCTGACTGGATGGCTGGAAGCGAAACAACGAAGCAAGAACCTATCACCCCAGCAAATATGCGGAAGATGAAAGTAGAGATGGATTGGGCATACACTGAGGAGACCATTCGGGGATATCACGCGCCAGTCCAGGACAGGCCGTCAAGTGGTATTTAAATAGGAAACGACGAGTTGTGCGTCCTAGGTGAAGGTGACATGGAGGAGATGGTGTGAGGAAGAAATAAAAGGTTATGGGCAGTGGTGTATCCAGGTTCGAGAGAGTGCAGAGACCTGAGTGAAATAGCGATGTGCTACTGAATGCCTATATTCCATTAGGAACCCAAGGGAAAAATAATAATAATGATAACTAGGATAATAAAGTAATACTATCAATAACGTTAGTATCGAATGTCTTGGGTTCAATATTATGCGATGTCATAGATAAACACTGCTAAATAGTATCAAAACATGATAAAAAGTTTATCCAATGTCACTTGATTTTTAATCAGTTTTAGTCTGTAATGAAAACTGTTTTTAAAGTAAATAAAAGTTTAAACAATTTAACAGTAATAGTGGTTTACCTATCACGGATAAATTTTTCAACTATATGTTTTGCATGTACATCGATTATAAGAACAGTTTCAAGTTTTTTCATATCATTTGGAGTCAAATCGTTACGTATTTGATAAATTATTTCATTCAATTGGAATTCAAGTTTTTTATTAAAATCTTTCATTGCCATCTGATATCCTTGTTTAAAACTTTGAAATACATCTTCAACTTCCCATGTAAACCATATCTGTGATGCTGCCAGTACTACCATACCCTGTTCAATGTATGAATTTTCAATAACAAAAAATTACTCATTTAAACAAATATTATTTGTAATAGTGTCTTGGGAAAATGATGTTGCTTAGTTGATCATGATTTATGGCTTCAAAACTACTTTCATTACTATCTATCTACTTTTTCCAGCTAAGAATTTCGGATATATTTGTCTTTATCAGATACTTTAAGTTGTCAAGAACTTATATACTGAGACAAATGAGAACATGTAACATGTATAGGAAGTCATGATAGAAAAAATACTGAAATCTCTTCTATTATCACATTAGTTTTCCTGAAAAATATAACCTTTTTTTTCAAACTTTCATGCAGTTCATCTTTTTAATTCTGTCACAGTAACCTTGAAATACTATCAGTGAATATTCACACAACCACCAATATGGGAATTACATTTAGCATATTTTATACTATCTGCACAATCCGTCGAAATGATGCCAATATTCATCATATGGTTTATGTACACATCTTTCATTACTAAGGGGATACATTAGTGTCTCTAAGTTAATAGGCTGTAATGTATGTGCTAAACTCTATCTCACATATATCATTCTACACTACCCTTCTAATCGATTGTGTTAGTCTAATTTTTGACTCAGAGACTCATATGCACTCACCTCCAATCATATGTATGATTAAAAGTAAGTTTATCACTATTACTACGTCTTTTCAGTTCCTAGTGGAACGTAGGGCTTCAGTATCATGTCAACGTCTCACTCTCTTCTTTCCAGTCTCTCGAACCTGGTTCCATGACTGCCCATAACTTTTCATTTCTTCCTCACACCATCTCCTCCATGTCACCCTCGCCTCAAATGCACAACTCGTCGTTTCTCTTTCGGATTCCACCCGACGGCATGGCCTGACCTGTCCTGACCTGACGTGTAAGGTCCCCAAATGATCTCAGTGTATACCCAATCCATCACCACTTTTGTCTTCTGCATATTTGTTGAAAGATAGGTTCTTGCCTCATTGGTTCGTTCCCAGAGTCCCTTGTTGCTTATTCTTCTAATTATTCTGGCCATCTCATCTCCATCTTCACTGTCAATATCGAGTGAGTGTAGGTGTCAGCTGTTGATGATGAATGTTAGTAGTTTGTTGGAAATGCTTCTCGTAACGCGTCAAGTCTCTCAACCATCACATAGATGCACTCACTGACTTAGTTGACTGAATTAGTGTTGAAAATCCGGATGTTGTTCAGACATTATGCTGAGTGTAGTGTAGTGTAGTAGATCTCCACACTAGTTTCAGATTAATCTTGGACCTTTTTGCTTTTCCGATAACATCGTCATCTATGCCTATGCTGTCTGTAGTTGAGACGATGCTGTCTAGATAACTGTAGGGGAGGAAACTACTTCCTTTACATTTCTGCCATTGATGGTGATTGGTGCTGATTAAAAGTAATATGAAAGCATAATTTCGGGTAGAAACTAATGTTTGGTTTAGCTGTTAACCACCTAGACCTATCATATAATGCATAAGGTTATTGAAGAAGGTAACATCAGAAAAAACTTGAAGTGACAACAAACAAACAATAGACAGAATAAAAAATGAAACTGAATATAAAAATCAATTTTCTAAAGTGTCCATAGCAATATAATGCAAAGATGAAAATTTCACTTTCTCGTGGTTGGATCATCACGGCAGTGATAGATGAATCATACAGTTTTGAAGTGCATATAAGTTAAGATTTAGACAGGAAATTCACAATGTCTATGTAATAGAATATATAATACCAAACAGGCTGCACAAGAATAGTGTTTCAAATAACCTAATGACCACATAGCACACCTGACTGACATACCACTATCAAAAATAAAGGTTTGAAAGGTTCGCTAGTGACTATCAATTGGTTCGACACCCTTCTTCTATACCGAGTTCTAGGTTGATTTGTTTGCTTATCTCTCTATCTACCTTTTTTGCATGCAAACCAATATGTAAGGAAACATGAAAAGTTACTTTTAGCTTGCTTTGATTCTCTATTATAATTTTTGGTCTGCATAACATGGAATGAAGAGATCTTGTCAGTTTGTGAGCTACAGTGATTCAGAAAGGTGTCAGTAATCAGTAATCAATCTCAGATACATTCTTTATGTAAAAAGATAAGATGATCCGTTTGCTGGTTTCTAAGTACATCTTTTTAACTGACAGTGAATTTTTCAAACATCTTATGAAAAACAGTTATTTAATAGTTTTCTTTTTTCGACTTAAGAGTACGTCTTCGCTCACCCGAACAATGTTTTTATGCAACTGATTTTATGTGTTTGGGTTATTGCTACTTTAGTTGGGGATGTGATCCGTATGATTTGATTTTCAGAAGAATTCTGATTCTAATTTTTCTTAAACCATTCTAATGATCCAAAATGCAAGTTGGTTGTTCAATTCCTTTTCATATGTGAATGTGATATCATCGAAAAAGTCGTTGATTAATTTGTAAGCGTTTTTTCTTTTGATGATGTAAA
Source organism: Heterobilharzia americana (assembly GCA_944470555.2). Lineage (NCBI taxonomy): Eukaryota > Metazoa > Platyhelminthes > Trematoda > Strigeidida > Schistosomatidae > Heterobilharzia > Heterobilharzia americana. Next base: position 41,097,946 of record OX104127.1, read on the forward strand.
ACCTGTTAGCTACATTTCAGACCCATAGTTTTGGTTTGATCAATTTTAATACAATAGTTTCTAATCTTAACATTACCGTTCCTGAAACTAGTCCTGATATGGCGGATACCATCGGTGTTTCTTAAGTCTGTTTTTAGAGTCTACCGTTGAAATGGAAGTGTATTTTAAGGCACAAATCAATCACCTCTATCACTGAACATTGTAGTTGTGTGTGCTCCTAGACATGTGTATCATTGGCAGGGAGAAGAGTCATTATATCTTAAGCTATATTCAGTGCAATTGAGGTGTATAGAGCAGTAACGCTGAACATGCATATGCTTGTTCTTTTCCAAATGTCACGTTGAAGAATTGATACAGTAGTCGCATAATTCTACCATATGTTTATGTTTTCCGAAGAGGCCTTTAGACAGATTCTATGGTGGAGCCTCTGGAAATGAAACGATTGGTCGTCGAGAGATACTTGCTTTATGTATTTTTGTTCTACCGTAGAAGCGTCGACGAACGCATTCTTTGGATTTCATTCATTATTGTTCTTGTTTTATAAAGTAAAATCAACTTACTGGTATAGCTTCAAATCAATGGCAGATTAAGGGTACCAATAAAACAGTCAATATTACACTGAATCAATGTCATGACTTCAGTATTTTGCTTTCAAAATAAAATCCAATGATTCAAGAATACACATAAATTTCATGAAGCAACATGTATAAAGAGAGGTTGGATTTAAGTCTGCTTAGAAGGAAACATTCACTTTTGATTCATATTATCTACTGGAGGTAGTTGGCGGGCTGTCAAGTAATTCAGTAATGTATGAATAAACCATTCATTTGGGTGGATGTTTCAAAATGCTATTTTATGTATCATGATTCCTAATTGGATTATCTAATACAGCTCTAGTCAACAAAGTGATTGAAGTTTACAGAAGTAATGAATGAAGCGGAAATAAGTTCTGCACACACATAATTGGTTATTTAAACTATCACGTCTGGATACCAAAATTTGTATGTGTAACTTAGTAGCATTTTGGTTCTTATGAACCTGCTGCACTTAACCCGTTACCACAAAGTAACTTGGTTACATCTTCTCGTTATCCAAGTGATGTGGAACACACACTGACTGTACTCAATATTTTTCGCTAAAATATTAAATGTGACTGGCAGCACAAGACATACAGCTAGAAATATTCGTATACAATACTGTAGCGTCTTGTGGTTATTGAAATATAGATGCTGTAGCATCACACACTTCTCCAGAATCAATAGCTTAGGGTTTGACGAGATTCAACATTGATACTGACCTTCGTAGTTTGACTGGACTCTGTGAGCTGAAGGCACCCGGTCAAGCATCCTTGCCATTTTGGCACACTGTCGTGTTACGTTCAACTGCTCATAATCGACCCTCTAGCCAGTTAGCTGGAACGCATCGGCATCCTGACCCGACCTCGCAAATATACTCTTCCATCCGACTATGCTATTGTTTTCTTTCTTGGTCTCGTATTCCTGGGTACGTAACAAGTTCGAATAATTAGTGATTGGTCTCTGAATCTGTCAAGTTCTCACCAGGATAATTCCTAAAATTCTAACGCGTTAGATTTAGTGAACTCATCTAGTTAACACTGTGCCATCAAGGGATCACACCATTTAGCTGTTTGTTATACTATCATGTTGAACACTCCCTGTCATTTACCAGTTTAATCAACACATCGTAGTCAAGATATTTGGTTACTCAGTATCACTGTTTCATTCGGACAAGCAAATCACAGCTTCCTCTTGGTTATTTTCACTTAAAGATAGCATAGTTAACTTTTCCAGTACCCTGTAATATAAGCTGTGTCCATCTTCAATATAAGCAATAAAATCGTCAAATAACGACGTTTATGAAAATAGATTTTGGTCTCCTTTTACATTCAGCCGTTTGATGAACTGTAATAAGGGCTTCTGAATGATTAGCGGATACTCTGATTTCAGACTGATAACTGATAGGATAACTCTTTCAAGAATCCAAAGTTTACTACCATTTCTATGCAGTTATTCAATTCTTCTACTCAAAACCATAATTCTTTAGTTATTTAACGAATAGAAATAAGTAACATTGAATATTGTACAATATTTTACAAAAAGAATACAACCTTATTAATAAATAGATATTACTAAGTGATTTTATGAGTAATAAGTAACATTTATGTAATAAATGTTATTCACCTGATAATCAAACATCCATGCAACACGTGACTTTTGATTACAATAGTAGAAAATAGCTTTTTTAGTTAATAAACGATTTGTATGTTGCATTTCATTTTCCATTGATGTTAACCATTCTTCTACTTTGCCCACAAGAAATACAGGCTGCGGAAATACGAAAAAATGAGGAGAAAAGAATAATAAAAGTGTACATTCAATTACAATAAAGTTTTAACAAATAATACTTTTCTGTAAGCATTTCAAGTAGTTAATTATCTCAAGTTGTTATTCGTCGTAGACTGACATTAGTTGGGGGAACAAAGGAAACCTGAGAGCACTGGACTGGGTGGTGGTTGCACTATATCGTGAGTTAACAGAAGTTGGAAATTTGCACCACTGGGTTCTGACTCAGTGGCTCAGCGGTGACATGTTGGCCATGGAGTCTAAGGTTCGGTGGTTTGATCCCTGGCGGGGTCCTGGATTCACATTGCTGAAGAGTCCCATACTAGGATGAAACAGCTGTCCAGTGCTCCCAGGTTTCCTTTGTTCCTCCAGCTGATGTCAGTCTACGGTGAATAACAACTTAAAATATTTCCACATCCCCACAACTCCCTCGAAAATCAGTTAATTATCTTCTGGATTTCTCCAAACTTTCCTAATTGATTTATCCCTAATTTGAATTATTTCATTCAACACTATGGAATACCACAAGTCTTCATCAATCTCATTCAACAACTATATGAAGATACCTCATGCCAAGTAATTCACAATGGGGAGCTCAATGATGCCATTGAAGTGAAGACAAGGCTCCCTAATATCACCTATGATATTCCTGATTATGGTCAACTGGATCATGAAACAGTGAAACAGTGAGGAGCGAAAAGAGGAGGATACACTAGTTCAGCGAAAAGATCCTAGAAGATTTGGATTTCGCCGCCGATGACTTGTATCTGATGTCGCACAAACTTGAAGATCTACAGGCGAAAACTAACAAGTTGACAGAAGAGGCGAGGCGAGGCAGCGAAGACAGGACTTCAAGTGAATGTAGAGAAGACAGAGGTGATGAAGATACCCAACCAACAACAAGCTTCAATCACCATCAACGGGAGAAACTTAAAGGAAGCAGTCTCTTTCATCTACCTAGGCAAGGCAGCATCGTTTCAATTACAGGTGGCACATGCATTGATGAAAAAGTCAAAGCAACGAGGATCAGAAAGACATCAAGACAGGCCTTCATCAACCTGAAATCAGTGTGGAGATCTGCTGCACTCCACTTCACTTCACTCCACTCAGCATAAAGCGTGAACAACATCCGGATTTTCAACACCAACGTCAGTGAAGTCAGTGCTTCTGTATGGCTCAGAGACTTGGCGCGTTACAAAAGGCATTTTCAACAAACTGCAGACATTCATCAACAACTGCCGTCTACGCTGTCTCGTTACTGAAGATTGGATGGCCAGAATAATCAGAATAAACAACAAAGAACTCTGGTAGGCTGGTGACGAACCAACCAAGAACCTATGGCTCAACAACTATGCAGTGGAAGGAAGTGGAGATGGATTGGACGGGGCATACACTGAGAAGACCGACTGGGGACATCACGCGTCAGGCCAGGCTGTCGAGTGGAACCCAGATGGGAAACGACGAGTTGGGTGTCCGGGTGAGGGTAACATGAAGATGATGTGAGGAAGAAATGAGAACTTTTGGGCAGTGGTGGGGCCTGGTCAAAATGATTTCAGAGAAGAGAGTGGAATTGAGACGTGCTACTGAAGCCGTATGTTCTACTAGGAACCCACGGGACAATTATTAATATGAATTGTTTCATAAAAAAATGAAACTTTTTCTCAATTCTAGAAATATTTCTATAAAACGCTTACCAAACTTCTTAATGGCATATCCATACAGATGGATACTGAAGTGTATTTGAAATAACTATCAATTAAAACATGTATATTTACTATTGCGAAATTTGATCGATAGCATTCGGTCTGCGCTGAGGATTAAACAACATGAAATTGGTTGTTCTCCCGTGACCAATCAATACATGTAAGCCAGTCCTACAAGAGGTCAGTCGTGGCCCGAATAGCTCAGCGTTCGAACCTCAGACGGGACATGAGTTTCGTAGATGTTGCAGATACGTTTTGCTGACGAGTGCCAAAAGCACAAAACCTAAGTTCAGGGTTTCTTGTCGATTGCCTCCAACCAACTAACATCTACTAATGTTCACCATGATGCTGAGCTTCCTAGCTTGGTTGCCACATTGCAAATAAGCTTGATAGGATTCGGTCTTTACTCAGAGCTAGACAACATGAAATTGGTTACACTCCCGTGACCAATCAGTACAAAGTGTAATCCATTATTAGAAATAATAACGAAAGCTAAAAAAAAAAGAAACTACATACTTTATTAAATATCATCGTTTCACCTTCAAATGATATCAACGCTGAAGCTGATATATCAGATGAATGCAATGAATGTGTAAACTTAATTTTTCCAATATTATCAAACATCTACAAACAATATAAGAAAAATAAGATGGTTTAACAAATGAATAACTTGATCGTAGAAAAAAAAGCTAACAATTTTGAAGTATATAGATTATACCCTTGACGGGAATTAACCAGCTGTAACATTAGGAACTGTGATAATTCTCAGCGTTAAGAAACATTCAACAAATTTCGCACTACTTAATTTTGCTTTTAAGTAGAATATCAGAGTAGTTTTCATCATGGACTGAAATCATTTAGAAAATCATTGAAAACATACGAGAACCGGATAGGTATTTTATCCTAGTTAGGAACTACACAGTGGTGACCATCCATAAACGCTTAAGGGATTAAGCTAAAAAGACCTTCGGGTGACCACGACTAGCTTGTTTTCATTAAAACAATAACGGATTGTAGCCTATGAAGTCAATTAAGTTGAGAGTCAGGATGGGTGATGACGATGGTGCTGTATCGTGAAGTAACAGATGTAGAAAAGTGGACTGAAAGATAACTTGCTCTCTCAACCATCCTGGACTTGATTCCTTTCAGGGTCAAGGGTATGCACTATATCGAAACAGAGAGAAACAGTTAATCAATACTTTCAAATTTTTGCTGCTTCTTCAACTAATATCAATTCATGTTGTAAACTAATTCTAAGTCAACCAATCTCTAAAAGTTGCCAAGTGAAGATTTTAATCTCAGCTAATAAGATTTTTCCATCACAAGTGCCCCAAGATATAACTGAAATTAGAAGTTATATGAGTGGATATGTCTAGCTGAAATATTCGATCACATTGACATGAACCATTCAATATATATTCATACCATAATTGAGCAGTTCTATCTGGAATTCAAATGAAGTCCACAATAATTACTGACAAGTATATGACAGTCAGACCTACTGCTAACCATATTGTTTTGACCCAGAAACCAATATCCAACTCTACTGATGGAGGATCTCTTGACGTAACACATACCTGAGAGGTGATAAACTTAATGAAAGTTCACAACCAAACGCTCATCCTTGTTTCAAGTGTCAGGCATTTACACTGAGCGCTGTCCATCAACGATATTGATTCTATCCATTTTTATTTCGTATCATAACGTTTTATTCTGTTTATTAGAAATGTCATACAGTGAAACAGTATCATTTACTGCATAACGTTTTGGACATAATTTATTATCCATATTCAAATCATATGATATGAGGATTTCGCAAAGAACTAAGAACAAATAGACTGAATAGTCTTCTTAGCGAAGACCTTGATTATTGTCAGAGGTTTTCGACAATTTCGACTGATAATTGGAGTAAGACTGAAATTTATCTCTAACAGCTGAAATGCAAAGTTATGTTTTATTACCAGCTTATGTCAACCCCCAGGATGAGCATGGAGAGAGAGGCTATTCAGCATGTTGACCCCCAACAAAAGCCTAAATGTGACGTAACAGTTAACCGGTTGGCAGTCGCTAAACAAATGGTACATACAGACTGAATTAGTTGGATTGTGTAGACTTATGCTAACTGCATGTTTGAAGAATACTACTTGTACAGTGCAGCAGTTTGCTCCATCCCATAATATAACGGTTAAGAGTGATCAATAAAGGTGGAAAACTTATAAAGGCTACCATCTTCTTCGTAAAACTCCTGTGCTCTAATAAATTACTCTGTAATAAATAGAAACCTTAGGAACAAAGGTTAATCCATTTGTTTGGCTTAAAGAATTCATTGAGTAGGATTTTAATTCGAAGAAAGATAAAAGTGGACAGATTAAAACCAACATCAGTTCACGAAGCAACTGAGTTTTATTCTGAACTGTGTCAAAATAAAATGGGCTTCTTTAAAGAATGTTACAAGACAATTAAAATCGATGGTGTAAGACTCTAGGTGATATGATGAGGTATTTGCAGAGGTACAGTTACATCTATATTTATCTTCAAATTAATCTCGAAAATCTGATCACTAATGTCAACATTATCTGCAATTTTCTTTGATCTTCTTCGTTCCATTTCCTTCTCCATTATTGCTTTCTTCACAATTGATAATATCATTATTCTCATACTTTTGTCTTCTATCTTCTTAAGTTGTTATTCATCGTAGACTGACATCAGTTGGAGGAACAAAGGAAACCTGAAAGCACTGGACAGCTGTTTCGTCCGACTAGTATGGGACCCCTCAGCAGTGCGCACCCACAACCCTGCACCACAAGGGATCGAACCCAAAACCTTCAGATTCCGCAGCCAGCGTGTTACCATTGAGCCACCGGGTCACAATCCAATGCTCCATATTTCCAACTTCTCTCAGCTCAAGATATAACACAACCACCACCGAATGTTATATTTGAGTAACTGTCCTCGCGACCACTGCACACTGCTGAGGAGTTCCATACTAAAATGAAACAGCTGTCCAGTGCTCCCAGGTTTCCTTTGTTCCTCCAACTGATGTCAGTCTACGATGAATAACAAATTGAAATATTTCCAAATCTCCACAACTCTCTCAAAAAATTTTATCTTCTTAATTTCTTATAAGTGCACAGATGTGAAAAGTGTGGTGTTTCGGACAGATAAACATTTATACTACGACCTATGTTTTTAACCCTTTAAATGGTATGTCTTTAGTACTGCAAGGATTTTATCAAAGATCTCTTAGAAATAGTGATCGAGAACCTTCTGGAAGAGGAATGACTATGTAATCATATTTTTATAACTGAACCTACTGACGCAACTCACTTAAGTGGTGTCCACCCTATCTCTTTCTTAGAGAATATTTGAAGATAGAATACCTCCTTTCATCATATTTTCTGAGGGTTCTAGGTGAACTTTTAAAAAGCATAACTTTTGCATGCCATTTAGGAATCATAGATTAGGAATAACGCTGTTTCTCTATCCTCCTGAAACAAATGATCTATTTGAGAAGAAATTCACCTTCAAATAAACGTTCGCATTGAAAAAAGAATAAAAATTTCGATACTATACATAATTTACCTTGACAATATGTTCTTGTATTATTTCAGGTTCTTTACTGCCAAGTATACCCAACATCTCATCATCCGAAATAAAATAAAATCGTGGGAAAGCATTTCTTTTCAAATCTAAGTAGTCATTTAAAGCTTTTTGACAAAATTCCAAGTCATGACTTAATGATTTCAGTGGATCAAGTTTATATTCGGTTAGACAACATTTAAATATGAATTGAGAGTTTTGCGTTTGTTGCATAATCTAAATTAATGATAATGGGTATGAGTTATGGGGTAAAAAGAAGAAAAAATTATAAGTAGGATGATTATATCATCCAGAACTAACAGTATACAACGAGTTCGAGTCCCGGTGGGAACAGTATCACTCTTCACCGGGAGGCAGTAAATCCAGCTGACAAGTCCCAAATAGGACGAAATGCACATCCTGGATTCCACTGCTAACCACTATCCACCTTTACCATAATATACGACGATGTTAAGTATAGTAAAAAGTTCATTACGTCAGGATAAATACTATGCAATAAAGTAAATGACAACTGCATGACAGGAGTGATGCGAAAGAGTAATCGCATAGTAGAAATTACTTATTCACTTAATATCAAACGTATAATATCTTTACTGAAATGAGTATACAATACTGTTAGTTATCACTAACAACTAAACTGACATTGACCAGTTTCACTTCTCTTTAAATAAACTTGACAAAGGTGAAGAAGGTAGGTTCTGGTTAGTTAGGTTTTGTCTGCTGCTGGGGGCACTAGGATGGTTGGTCCATCTGGTTATCCATACCTTGAAATCTATTTGTAAAAAGTATCTGAAAGTATCTGGACACACACCACTTGAGACATCTGCTTAAGGTCGATCATATACGAGCATTTTAAGAGGTTTGAATCGTGATTTGATCGTTCTAACGCTGGTCAAAAACAACCAGACCCCAGACTTTGGAATACCAAGGAGTAAGTAGAAGTGTGTTCTTTTTTAGGCTGACATTTACGAAAAGGCAGTGTCAGTATAGACTGCTGACCATCGATTGGAAACATCTGACTGCTATCACACTCACATCAAACTAGCAGTATGACTTTATCTTTCAACTCTCATCATAGCCTAGCTATTTACAATTAAATGCTAATCGCCTTTTGTTTCACCACTATCCGAAAGATCATTCGAGTATACTAGGACATCAAGGGAACAAATGATCCTATCAACACAGCTCCTTGAGCTATTGTGTTATCCAAGTTCAATCACTAGGTCAAGATGGTCATTATTGTTTGCGGTCTGAGAAAAAATAGGAATCAAGGGTTAAATACTCTCGGTGAAATGGTTGAATACCGGTTACAATGACACAGACATATTCACTCCTTGATATCTTCAAAATTTTGAACGTCTTCATTAACCTTCATTTTCTTAAATTCTCTCTTCTTCCACAAACTTCTGTTTTATTTAATGTCATTTTATTGAATATACCCAAAGAACACTTGAATAATTATATCCCTCTTCCTTTATTGAAATAATTATTCATTAAAATGTATGGGTTTTTTCAGTTGATTGTTAATCGTGTATTCATTTCTTGAGTAGATGTATCTCATTTTGCATGAGCATATATTGTTCATAGGTATATAAAAATATGATTATAATAGTATTAAACTTGATTATAGTTCTCAAGTTTTACTCATATATGCATCGATTCCACCTATATTACATTCCCAAAATGTATTCAAGCCTGATGCTCTCATGGACTAATAGATAATAAGCAAATGACCAATACCTATGTACTCATGCAGTTCAACAATCCTAGACATATATATCTGTGTGGTACATGAGTAAGATGGTTAAATACCATCTGGTCTTCCTCACTCTGATCTTAATTACCCTCAAAATCATATTACTTTGATAAAGTATCCTGTAATTCTTAATAGTTTGACCACATTTGTTCTAGTATTTCATTTCTAGGATTATATAGATGAAATGTACATAAATATAGTGTAAATATACAGAATTTTTATTGAAAGGTTATAAAAACAGTATGTGAGCTATTTAATTACCTTACGGAACAGTTTATCAATTGTTTCAAAACGTTTGGCTTCTTGAGGTAACTGTTTAGCTATATCGCCACCCATGAATATTGCTTCCAGATACATCCACTTCTGTTGTACAACAACCCACATCTAGAAAAAGTGACAAGGCATAAAACATGTTTTTTTCCTATCATAGAAACAAATGAAGTACTTTTTTTTCATTTTTTGCTTGTTGATACTTGTAGTTTTCCGTGGCTTCATTAAGTAAAATTTCTCGACCTCTGCTAGTAGGCGGGCTCTTATGCGGAAGCCTGGTAACTGCTCAGATATTCATTACATTATAGTCTACGTTGTGGCTAGTAAAGGAATCCAGGACTTGCCTCTCGTCCCATTTGGGACTCTTGAGTTAGCTTTGATGTTATTTCCGCTGGGACTCGAACCCAGCCCGTCACTACAAATTTCAAAGCGCAATCCACTAGGTCACTGAGGCACAAGAACCACCTGCTATGCAACAGGTACTAGTTGTTGTTTGTTGATACCTTTGATATCTTGTCTTTATACTGGGTCGAATTGCTAGCGAGTGGGAACAACACTCACTGGGTGCTGACGAATCCCAAATATTACGAGACGCATACCTTGGATTCCACCGCTAACCACCAAGTAGACTATTGACTAGTTTGGAATCTTCTGGTATGAAGAAGAGTCATCCATATATTTATTAACTAGGTTTTTGCATGATATTAAGGAGATATCACCGGCATTAACACGGTTTACTGCTCAAGTCACAAATTCTCTAAACCATTTTATATTTTGAGGAACCAAAAGACGTTGTTGAGCTTAATTTTAAGAATATGCCTCATTCCTTGCTACTACCTTTCTGAAAATTCACTTATGTTAGTCTACGATGAATACCAACTCGAAATATCTCTAAATCCCCACAAACCCCTCAAAATTCACTTAAAATGGTGCTCATTGGTGACTAGCTTCGAGAGGTGATTCATGAAGTTTCAATGAGAAGTCGTGACCAGTGGGGCAGATCTGATGGTGATGAGGACAAATAATCAACGATGACATTGGGTGGCGGTCGCGCTATATCGTGAACTGACAGAAGTTGGAAATATGGAACATTCGATTCTAACCCGGTGGCTCAATGGTAACGTGCCGGCCACGGGACCTTAAGGTCACGGGTTCGATCCCTGCCAGGGTCGTGGGTGCACATTGTTGAAGAGTCCCATACTAGAACGAAACAGCTGTTCAGTGCCCCAAGGTTTTCATTGTTCCTCCAACTGATGTCAGTCTAAGATGAATACCAACTTGAACTTCACTTTTTCCTCAAAGTTAAGCACTTCTTTTATTGCGGTTATTTTGGACGATCTTCTTGTACAGTTACATAGAGGTTCCTGAAATTTATTTGAATAACCTTTAAGCTTAACATTTTTATCTGTAACTTCCAAGTTCACAACCTGAATCTGTTTGAGCCAGTTGGTTAAGTGATCTTATGAATCACTAACGCAAGCTATGTTAGGAATAAAGATCAAGGAATTCTAACTTTGTACTTGTGCAGTCGTGATACTTGTGTCGATGTACTGCTTGAAATCAAACTTGCTTCAGTTATAGACTAAAAGTGCTCAAAGATGGGATTGCTGAATAACTGATAAAATCAACGTAGAACCACGCACATAATTGCATCAACTGAAGTTGCCACACTTCACAGTAGCATAGAAAGGACAGGTGGATAAAAAAGGATTGAGAGAGTAAACAATCTAACGATAAAGGTTAGTGAAAATATTCAAGCTTTAGAAGATGGCAAAGGAGTAAATATATCTCCACCATTGTAACCGACCTTCAGCCATGTAACTAAGTGTCCTCATCCACTGATTTCTACCGTTTCAGAGACCCCAACTAGGCAGTCTACATCTGCATACACGACTCAGACCAACAGTCAAAGACTTCATTGACAAGTGTAACGTGTTGGACTGGCCACCCTGAACCCTCTTCCAAGTTAATGCAACTCCCCTTAGCCTTGCATGTCGAGGTTTGCAGTGAATCGGCATGCACACTACATTTCCAAACCATCTGAGTTGACGAAGGTTCACAACCTCATCAATTGACCTACCTGTGTTGTCTAGTATGCTTTGCCTAACGTCACATTGCCAATCCAGTGATTTCACCAAACATGAGCAATGCTATGAAGATATCTGTGATCAAAACCTTGTAACCACTTCATTTCTTCTACGTTTATTGGTCATGTATTCACAGCCGCATAGCAGGACAGACCAGATCCCAGCTTATTATACTCGTCCTTTGATTGATAGTCGGTTTCTCGTTTGTCGGCGCTACAGATGATCCAAATTTGCAAATGCCAAACGGGCCTTCTGTATCCAAGATGAGATTTCGTCAGCAACCAGCCAGTTTGTACTGATAGGTTTCTTCAAATAAGTGAAGTAGTTGACGCGTTCTGCCACTTCACCCCATATCATTTAACTGGGAGTAGTTGCAGAGGAGTCCTGAAGCTCCATCTTGCATTTGACAGCTGCAAGCAAAACGCATGCCAAATATGATCAGATTTCTGCTTAACGTGTTCAGCCTACACTGGATTTTATCAGCGTCTTTACCCAGCAGGACATCATAGTCTTCTCCCTTCCTCGTTTATCGTAAATCTGCGTGTGATGGGGAAGAAATTTCCTGGTTCGAAAAAGCAATGTTGTCTATTTACTTCAACTGGTGTAGGTAGACAACTTAAAATAATAACCGCATTTCATCGTCACCCGTTTCGGTGCACTGAGTATTAATGATGAAACCAAGAGTTTACAAAGTAGATTAAACTGTAAATAAATCACTTTATGAAGCGTGTGGGTAAGCATTAACTGAAGTGGCTGAGTTATGTCATCAGTCACCATAATATGCAATGTCATTGGAATAAAACTCAATAAGAGTCAGGTCGACTACATGAAAACACGTCAAGAATCTTTTTCATCATGGAGATGTTTGATCTTCCTGGATTGTCTTCATGAGATAGCAGGTAACTGTAGCATAGTCCCAAATTAACTCCAATAGTGCATCAGCGTATATATCATTTTTTGGCCAGTGATGAAAATAATTCATAGGCAAAATCCATCCATGTTAGAGAAGATATACGCTGATGACTGGTTTTCTAACTTCTGTAGAGTGATAATAACTTCCCATTTCCTTTAGTTATGTTTTCCCTTCAGTGGTTTTGATAGCTCATGAAAATTCATTTCAAATGGTCCATAAAATGTCCAACATATTTAAGGAAGTGAAATTTTAAAACTCAAAAATTGGGCTGTTGGTAAGATAAACGTCAACTGGTTCTTCATTTCTTCAGACATCTTCCCTACTTCCTTCAGTAAGGTTATTAAGCGACACAAAATTAAGAATAGACTAACGTGGTTGCTTCTCTGTAGTCAATGGATCAGTAAAGGATAAATAAATGTTTTGAATTGTACTATGAGACCCATGATTTTCTCTAAATGTAACTACTTACTGTATTTTTGAGATGAATGGGGACTGATACCAGTTCAAGAACTGCTGAGGAGTTCCATACTAAGAAGAAGAAGCTGTCGAGTGCTCCCAGGTTTTCAATGATTCCCTAACTGATATAAGTCCGTGATGAAGACTACCTCTTAATTACTTATTCTTTTAAAGATACAAAATTTCTTCTATTTAGTTAGAGAGATGATATTCAGACGAATAAGACTTTGTGACTACTTCAATGGAATGACTTTCAAGGCCATCCCAATAATTACTGAGATAACTAATTACGTTCCTTTATTTTATGAAAAACTACCGTCCTAGCCGCAATCCGGAAACTTGATTGTTTACTTCAGTAGGTACTAGGTGGCCTTTAGAGTCACTGCCATTACAACCTTAAATCTGAATCACAAAAAAAAACCATCTGCCTACGCAAATAAACGTCGACATGATTTAATATCTAACATTCTTTAATTAGTAGTGATTGAAAAGGCCAACATAACAAGGAATGAATAACCAATAAGAATTTTTGATTTTATTACAATCTGCATTTCCCGCCAAAATAAACTTTGTCGGCTATTTCAATCTTTGCTAGTGTGGACTTTAAAGTCACTCATGTTTAAGAATCAGAAGTATGGAAACTATACAATAACCATTAAAGAATAGGGTTTACTCACTTCAAGTGTATCACTTATAACAGACAAATCTTTCTCCCACTGCCTAATAATTGAAATAAATGGAGTAACATGTTGACTTGATCCAATCAACTGTAAATTCATCATATGATCTTCCATATACTGAGTTGGTTCTTCTAATGAACCAAGTACATAACATGGTTCACGACTACACTTCGTATACAAAGTTAGCTTAAGTTTCATTTCTAACCAAATAGTTTTAAGGTCATCTAAACTCTAAAAAAGTTGTGAACAAAATAGGAAAGGAGAATGAAGTAGGATTTTGAGAAACATGGACTACACTCGTGCTGAAAGTAAACTTTACTTCTAATGACAGATACCTTTCTCTAAAGTAGCTTGTGTACATCTCTGAGCTGAATTAAAGCTTTCAACTGAATTACAACCTTTTTGCGTTTTCGAGGTTCAAGCAGATGTTAATAGTAGAAGTTGAGGATTTTAATTCAGTTTATCAACGCACAGTGCCCAGAAATATCATATTTCCTCCACAATAATCATTGAAATACATAGAAAAGTAGGTGACTCTTTCAACCTGACAGCTTTATTCTTGATCAGACTGTTTGTTGGTATTTGGTTTAATCATGTGATCTGATAGCCGCTGCGGAACCTGTTCTTTCCAATGAATTTGCATTATTCTGTTAGCTCTACCTACATAAGTGTCCCTTTAACTGCAGATGAATTTGTAAATGCAATGTAAGGTAGAGTGAACTGAGATTTGCTCTTTAGTTGTTGGTTGTATTGTTTGACCTCCGTTGACGGGTGGGCTTCTATACGAAAGCTGTAATACTGCCTAAATATCCAGTATATTATGATTTACTCAGTGGTTAGGAGAGGAATCCAGGATGCATATTTCATCCTATTTAGGTTTCGGCAGTTGGATGTACCTGCAACTGAGTGATGGTGTTCCCATTGAAACCTAAACCCAGTGCCCACTGCTTCAAATGCCTGTGTTATTCACCAGACCACTGAAGCAGGAAAGTCATGAAATGGGATGAGACTTGCGTCCTAAATTTCACTGCTTAGGCTCCAAGCAAACTACACCTGGTTCATTATTGAACTGTTTATTAATATATCACTCTAATTAACTCATCACTGTTCATACAACAGCAGAACACTGCGATAGTCTTTCATGTATTTCAACTGGGTACCTGTATCAATCAAACTGTAGGTGACTGATAAAAGTTTAAAACAAACAAAGAATGTGAAAAAAGCAGGTTTTAATGAATTCATAAGTTTCAGCAGCAATCGTCAGCTGGATACTCTACATACACTTGATTATATATATCGTTAAACAATGCACAAGAACATTCATATTTCAGGTAGACTGACAAAGATTCAGGTATAACAACATAGAAGTGAATAGGGATTACAGGTCAAGTAGTAATGCGAAGGCTAGAAGTGGATGTTGACAGTTGAATGGGTTTGGGAAAGGTTACATGATTAACTGAGTTTGGATAATAATCATAATGAATTTTCGGTGGGAGAATAATGATGATAACAAGAATGATGTTGACACAAGGGTGAGAAGTGAATCGATTGAGCGTAGATCACGTCACTGAAAACAAGATAGAACTGGTGCTCATTGGTGACTAGCATCGAGAGGTATTCTTGAAGTTGCAATGAGAAGTCGTGACCGTTGGAGTCAAAACCTGATGATCGTGATGACTAATACTCAACAATGACATTGGTTGGTGGTTGCGTTATATCGTGAGTTGAGATAAGTTGGAAATATGGACGATTGGATTGTGACCCAGTGGCTCAATGTTAAGACGCTGGCTGAGGAATCTGAAGGTTGTGGGTTTGATCGGTTGTGTTGTGCGGGGTTGTGGGTGTACACTGCTGAGGGGTCCCATTCTGGTCGGACGAAACAGCTGTCCAGTGCTCCCAGGTTTCCTTTTGTTCTTCCAACTGATGTCAGTCTACGATGAATAACAACTTGAAAGCAAGATAGTTGATAGTACTTATGTAGACATAATGAGATGAGATGACCAGGTGTATATTGAGATGAATAATAATGATGATAAAAATGGTGATAGGAATGAGGTTAATTGGGTGGAAGAAATCAAGGAAGGGAAGGGAAAATATGAGATGAGTGAGAATGGAGAGGGAAGAACAGTTAAGAAAGAGTGAATATGACTAGAGGATGTTGTAAATTCTTGGTTGTTATATTCAAAGTGACTACCATTTCCTTGTGAATGCAGAGTTTTTGTTTGATAACTGGAATTGCACAGGTTTCTGTATATGGAAGCGATTTCTTCTTTTGCTGTTTACTGATAACCGTAAAGGACTTAAAGGTGAATCTTAAGAATTCACATTCGTGTATAAATGTTTATTAACCGAATATCAACTCTTTCAAACCTCCTATTAAACGAATTTTGGAGAAGTTAACAGTTATTATACAATTATGTTAGAAAATAAGGCACATGATTGCATGCAAATTATTTAACACAAAATAAACATGTTGATTGACTTCAAAGGCCACTCCAGCAACTACTAGAACTACCAGTCTGGTATTTCGGCTAAGAGGGCAATCTTTACAAGTTGAAGGAACTGCTGAAATAACCAATTGGTTATTTTTGCAATTGTCAGGGATCTTGCAGTAAGCAACATCTGCGAGGAAACCTGCGTCTAAGAACACTGGAAGGAAACCTACATATTCGTGTTAAGAAGGAAGAAGACAAGTAAAAGACAAGTGATGGATCTCGACAGACACATGGAAGCTGATAGAGATGAGGAAGATGGTGAAGCAGAGGATGAACCAGTGCAATGTAGTGAAGAGATGAACAACGAAAAGAGGGACTGAATACAAAGCATAAAACACTACACTGGACAAAGAAGTGAAGAAGAGTGCTCGCAAAGACAAAAGATACTTCTACGACACACTGAAGCAGAACAGGCTGCTGGTAGGAGAGACCTGACAATATTGTATCAAATAACTAGGCTAATATCTGGGAAGAGATCAATACGGAGGAAAGGTAGTGAAGGAAACTTAATTACCACCAGAGAGGAGAAATAAAGGAGATGATGGACTGACCATTTCAAAAAACTCTTGAATCGACCACTACCACCTGCAACTCGTCCACAAATACCATCAGGAGCCTAGCCACAGAACTATCAGTGAACACAGGCCCTCCGACAAAAGCCAAAGTTCTGAGTGCCAGAAAGTTGCAGAAATCCGGGAAATCAGTAGGACCAGATGGAATTCCTCCAGAAACACTGAAAACAGACACAGAGACAACAGTGGACATGCTCATACCACTTCAATTGCAGAAGGTTTGGAAGGAAGGAATGAATGGTGCCTGCCGGTTGATTAGAAGAAGGGCTACCTTGTCAATTTTCCAAAGATGGAAGATCTAAGTCCTAACAAGAACTGGCGCACAATCACGCTCCTGTCCCTGTCCACCCAATGCAGACAAAATATTATGCCACATCATCCTGAAGATACTAAAGGAAGAGCTTGATTCAAAATTATGATCGCAAAGGGGTGGATGGCTGGCTTCAGGAAGAACAAATCAAATTACAACACTACACTACGAATCATCATAGAATAGAGCATAGAATGCTAATCAACTCTCTACCTTACCTCAAGTTCATCGATTGTGAGAAGGTCTTCGATCGACCTATCGACCGAGAAGTTATTTGGCACCTGCTGCTTCAACACTACGGTTTAGTGCCACAAATATTAATCAACATCATTCAACACCAGCCATATGCTACATCATGAGGCTACATGACATGTGATTCACTGCACAATAGAAAGCTCAGCTCAGTGATGCATTTGAAGTGAAGACAGGAGATAGGAGACAGGAGTAAGACAAGGTTGCCATCTACTATCACCCATCATCTTCCTCATTGTGGTCAACTCGACTGGACTAGATCGTATCATGCAACAGACTGTGAGGAGTTGTAATGAAATGGGCATATGCTAGGTGGACTGATGATGAAAAGACACCAGAGGAGGATTTGGATTTCACCGATGATGATGCATGTCTGAAACCCAGTCACATAAACTTGAATATGTACAGGCGGGGAACTAACAAGTTGTCAGAAGAGACGAGACGAGGTGAGGCAGGGTAGGGCATGGTAGGCAATGAAGACGGGAATTCCTTCATGTGAACGTAGAGAAGACAGAGACAGAGGTGGTGAAGTTAGCCAATCAACAACAAGCACCAACCACCATCAACGAGAGAAATCTAAGCGAAGTAGTCTGTTTCTTCTACCTGGACAGCATCGATTCAACTACAAGTGGCTCATGCACAGATGAGGACGTCAAAGCAGTTAGGATCTGAAAGACAGCAAGACAAGCCTCCCTTCATCAACCTGAAATCAGTGTGAAGATCTGTTGCACCCCACCCCACTCCACTCCACTCAGCATAAAGCCTGAACAACATCCGGATTTTCAACACTAATTCAGTCATGATGGACAGTGGCTAGCAATAAAACTAATTGAGTCAAGTAAGTCAGTTCGTGCATCTATGTGATGGTTGAGAGACTTGGTGTGTTACGAAAAGCATTTTCAACAAACTACAGACATACATCATCAACAGCTGACACCTATACTCACTCGATAGTGACACTGACATCGACACTGACACTGACAGTGAAGATGGAGATAAGATGAGATGAGATGACCAGAGTAATAAGAATGAGCAACAAGGAATTCACTCTGGTTGGCAACGAAGCAACAACCTATCGTCCAACAAATATGCAGAAGAAGGAAATGGAAATGGATTGTATTGGGTATGCACTGAGAAGACCATACGCAGACATCCCGCTCCATACCAGTCCAGGTACTCGAGTGGAAGCCGAATGGGAAACGATGAGTTGTGCGTCTGATGAGAGAGTGACGTGGAGGAGATGGTGTGAGGAAGAAATGAAAGCTTGTGGGCAGTCGTGGAGTGAGGTTGAAAAGACTGCAGTGAACAGAGTGAAAATAGACGTGCAACTGAAGCCCTATGTTTCACTATGAACCCAATGATAAATAATAATAAAATTAATACTTTGATGAGGTATTTATTTTGGCTGTAATCGATATTTGACTAAAGACAGTTCAAGATCGCAGACAAAGCGAATCTTTAGTCCTCTTAATAGCTTTATATAAAATAGTTTTCACGAATAAATTTAACGGTATATGTGTCTTCAACGGCCATGATATTTTGTTCACGATTCTAGAAAGACATTTAGTCAACATAAATCTCACATTTTCAGAGAATTCTGGGCTTCTTTGCGGAGTCTGGAGGGTATTAATTGACTCCTTAATAGTATTTCATCGTGTTAAATGTTAAACGGTAAATTTCCAAAACAACTTAGCTACTTTTTTTAACTGACCACTGCTACAGTCTACCTTTAGTCATCTTCATTGGATATATGGCTGAAATAAAAAGCATTATTCAGGATAACGTTTTCTTGAAAACACTATATATGCTTACTTTTTCAATGGCTGCTTCACGTTGAGCATTGTTGACAACAGTTGATATAACTTCAGAGTGTTCATGCAACTGCATTGCAAATACATCTTCCAAGGTAAAAGTTTGTGGATCCATATTGAAACTGATTCCTGTTTTCTCCATCAGTTGCTTCCAATGTCTGTTTATTGGAATCAGTGTTTTGAAAAGAAAATTGATAAAGTTAGAAAACAGAAGAAGTGTATCAAAGCAATATCTTTATGAAACTTACACTCATAAGATAGAGGCAAATAAATGGATCAAACAAAAATCTGGTAGAAGAGTGTACTGATTCAAGTTATAACAATTTATTACAACAGTTCAAGAAAAAACAGATAAGAAAATGATGAAATTGGAGTGAAAATATATAGATAATAAACAAACTAAGATTAGTGAGAATTACGCTAATTTGTTTGGTTTTGGCTAGCAGAAGAATCTAGGAGGCGCTTTTCGTCCTACTTGGGACTAGTCAGCTGGATGTACCTGCACCTCAATGAGTAGTCTTGTTTCCACTGACACTCGAACCTAGTACAAAACGCCTAAAAACGCCAAGGCGTTACTCACTATGCTACAGAAGAACGATAGTCACTTCTTGTACAACGGGTAATGGTTTTTACTATTTATTGACATACTTGGAATTCTCCGTTCTTTTGTTGGATCGAATTTTTCGACCTCGACAAAACAATTCGATCCAACAAAAGAACGGAGAATTCCAAGTATGTCAATAAATAGTAAAAACCATTACCCGTTGTACAAGAAGTGACTATCGTTCTTCCGTGGCATAGTGGGTAACGCATTGGCGTTTGAAGCGTTGCGTACTAGGTTCGATTCTCAGTTGGAAAAACACCACTTACTAAGGTGCAGGTGCAGATTGCAAAAGAGATGAGAAGATATGGCATAGAAGTGATAGGCTGGGAATCTGTGAGGAATGGAATGGAAGTGGACTCTCTCAGTTGTCAGCTGGAGAGGAGTCAATAATCTACTTCGAAATTGTCACCTAAACGACAACCACGAGCACACTGAGTAATGGAGTGGTTATCATGATATCCCCTAGATCATCGAAGGCTGTCTCTCACGCAATGGGAACCAATCTCTTCCTGCAGGATCCGGATCATGACAGCAGTATTCAAATCAAAAGGAAGGAGAGTCACTAAGCACCTACAAATAATGCAGATCAGGAGAAGGAGAAATTCTACAGACAACTGCAATCAGTACTGGAAAAGACTCCGTCCCAGATGGCGACATCAAAATTCTAATGGGTGAGGTGACATGAGTGCCAAACTCAGAGCGGACAACGCAGGAAGAGAACTCATCATGAGTCGAGAAGCACTGAAGCCTTTTGTTCCACTAGGAACTCATGGGACAAATAATAATGACAAGTATAATAATAATGAATCATGTCACAAAGAGTTAATATTCACTGATTCTTATCATCTTGAGGACTCTAGCCAGTTGGCCTTCATTTGCCTACCTGACTGAGATCAGTAGTCAGATACTTCATGAAATGGTGCCACCTTTTGATCTGGTTACTTCTAACTTTCTTCCAAACAACAACAATTTTGGTTGAAAACATACCTTCTCCATAGCAAACAGAAAAGTGACTGGCTACTTTGTGTTCACTAGGGTTGCCCTTCCAGTTACTATTTGGCATTACATTTATAAATTTTTTTTTATCATTATAAACATTTTAATCAAATGACACTTTCAAAATAAACCCAATCAGTTTTACTATATTAGATCACAGAAACTAAACAGAATATATGAATGGCCTAATCAGTATGAAATGTTTTCATCGTCGGGAAAACTGATGAGTGTATTTCTGAGACACTCACCATCAATAAGTCAAGACGGTCGAGTGCATAGTGATCAGAAAATGATATATATTAGGAAATGAGTACGATAATTAGCTCAGTCATAATTGTTTATTACAAAACAAAACAATGTAGAAATAATGTGTAAAATTTCCCGTAATCACAATCTGTGTCGATTTACCAACACTTGACTATATATTGATGAAGAAGTTTGAAAAATCCCCTCAGATACTATTTGAAGTAGCAATCTCTGTCATAAAATTTTCGAACTCAGCTGAAAAAAAATATTTCGTCGGTTAGCGAGATAACTGATCTTACCAATCACCAGATTGAAGCTCCATTTCCTATAAGTATATCTAACCAGAAGTGCTATTCAAGAATGGAAGTTAAAATGTAGAACTCCTGGTGCACGTAAACATAAATTTCAATATACTAGGAAGTATACATAAAAGTAAGGTGTCCGTTTCAACTAGGTTTAGTAGTATTTTGATGTAATTCAAGAATATCTAACTCAATAATGCGTAAAACAACAGAAAAAAAAAACAAAGTACGTATATATTTTACCTGTCACGTATAGCATCATCCTTTAAATATTGAATTAAAACCAATGATTCTTGAAAATTCTTCAATGAGTTACTTATCATAAGTGCAACTGGTAATCCAAGTATTCTTTGTGATTGTTGTTTTAATCTTTCGATAAATTCATTGGTGCTATTTATTAATTCGTCAATTTCAATATCTTTCCATAAGATACACGCCCAATCTCGATATGCAGTCTAATGGTAGATGTAGGAAATCCAAATATATAATATATGATATTTTCATTACTGATAAAAGATATTGAAGTATATCACAAATAAACACCAACTAATCTAATGTCTGATCTATTAAGTTCATTGATATGATATGATGAAGCAGTTATAATCTGATATGATTAAATAGATACTTCATTGTTGTACAGGACTTCAAAGCAGTTTGTATTCATGAGCATCTTATGAAAAGGAACTTACAAACCTTAGATGTTATGCTGAATTGGTGATATAATAGGACAAAACTTTAGTAGACACATCAAAACCTCTGTAATTATTTGCTAATTCAGTTCCTATAAGTCTGTTTCGTGAAACTAAGTGTACGGTAATAGTTTTTTCCTAATCTTATTAAAGTATGAATAAAACATTGATAAAAAGTAAAATATACCGACAGACAGAATATAGATTGATTTTGTTTTTTAGTGACAAACCTGAACCTATAAATGTTGGTAGCAGACGTCGACGTTCTTCGATCGCTAAACATATCATTGAGACAGGTCACAAGATTGATGTGGCTACTTCCTTTACACCTATTTACAAAACATGTTGGGGAGGGATCCTGAAATTTATTGAAGCCTTAGCTATTAGGAAGTTGAAACCACCTTTATGTATTCATAAACAATTTGTTGTCACATTAAACCTTCCTTGGTAAATTCAACTATTGAAAAACCAAGTTCGATGTACTATTATTTTTTTCGCTCTATTGATTTTCGTTGTTATTCGGCCTTTAAGTCAGCCTTCCTACCTGACCCTTTTTATTTTTTCTCACCCCTTATCTTCATGAGTTTTTATATAAATACCTACGACAAGTACGTGTGTGATCAGATAGTTCGAAATGTGTTACGCAAATACATTACACGGTTCAGACAATTTACGTCTTCTTATTGTTTTGTCGATGCAACCTTTTCATGCTAAAGGAAACAAACGATTTCTGACAACAAATCTGATGTTTCACCTAGTGTGGAAACTTATCAACATGAATCTATCATTCCTGATATAAACTGGTCATATATCTGAGTGTGGTCACTTGGACAATAACCTTCAAATGGTCACTGACTTCATCGGTAAATAGAAAATACAGAAGGATGAAAGATGGTGCATTGCAATATCAAAATATATGTTTATACAAAATACAGCGATTTACATTATAACTACAATAGCTTTGGCTATTTTCTAAGCTTTCCTAGAAAGGCATATCCTACTATTCTACTCCTGGTTATCAAGCACTATGTTTAGTTCTGATTTCAAATTTTTCTTAATCTTTCTTTAATCTTATATTTTTATTATTTTCACTATGTCATTTAGAAGTACAATAAAGTAATTCGGTTCACACTAGTATCATTTGTATTAAATAAGTTAGACAGCCAATTAACCATCAGAACCTGTCAAGACCATTATAATGAACAAATCCTATAAGCCTAAAAGTCCTTCATTAGTGTCGGTATTGCATTAGAAGTTTGACTGTTGTACATGTTTTAAGTCAAATAACCGCTTGTCTGTCTTATCATCTTCGGGAAATCATTATTATTATTTGTCCCTTGAGTTACTAGTGGAACATAGGGCTTCTGTCGTATGTCAACATCTCACTCTCTTCTCTGCAGTCTCTCGAACCTGTCCATAACCTTTCATTTCTCCCTCACACCATCTCCTTCATATCACCCACACCTCGGAAGCCAAACTCGTCGTTTCCCATACGGGTTGTGTTCAGTTCCTCTTTTCATTGTTCATCCCTGCACTGCACTAGTTCATCTTCTGCTTCACTATCTTCTTATCCCTCCTCTATCAGCTTCCATGTGTTCGTCAAGATCCATTCCTTGTCTTGTCTTGTTTCTTCTTCCTTCCTAACACGGTTCGGCAGGTTTCCTGGACATTTCTTTTAAAGACTTCCAGTGTTCTTCGACCCGGGTTTCCTCCGGGGATATTGCTTAGTGTCTCCGACTTTTCCTGATGACCAACCGACGTGAAGATGTCATTTGTAGTTTCGTCATTCAGTTCACTTTCTGTTCTGGGTGTTCAACTTCAGCTGTGGTCGTTTATCTCCAACTTCTGTGAAGGCTTTCAAATTGATTTTGAGGGTAGGTTCATTGCACTAGATAGTGAGTGGTGTCGACCTACATCTGTTCTCATTCTTGATCTGATTTTGTGTCCAGTAGGCTGTGTCTCCACTTTCTTCACATTAAGATCAAGTCGATCTGATTTTTAGTATAGCGTGTCCTGATGTCTGGTGAAATCAAATCCATGTTACTTTGTGAATATTCTTATATTTGTACACACTGCTCCCAATCACCAAATCATTGAAGGTGCAGAAGTCTGAAAACAGTTCTCCATTCTCACTCATCATTTCACCGAGTGCCTCTTGACCCATGGTGACTGCTCTTCCTGTGTTGTCCACTCCCAGTTTGGCATTCATGTCACCCCATCCATTAGAATTTTGATGTCATCTGGGATGGAGTCTTGTCTATTACTGATTGCAGTTGTCTGTAGAATTCCTCCTTCTTCTCTTGATATGAATTATTTGTTGGTGCACAGCGTAGTACTATATGATTTTGACTTTCCTCTCTTCTGAGTCGTACCTTGCTGTCATAATCCTGATCGTGGAGGAGTTTACTTTCCACTGCAGGAGATCCTTAGATACTCTTGGGGACATCACGATAACCGCTCAAATACTCAGCGTGCTCGTGGTTGTCGTTTGAGTGACAATAACGGAGTAGATTATTGACTCTCCAGTTGACAGTTCACAAAGTCCACTTCCATTCCATCTACTTTCGCGGATTCCTAACATTTCTTTGCTGTACCTTTTCATCTATTTTGCAATATGGGCAGCCTTGCCAGCTAGCTTCAAACATTGTACGAACATTCCATGTCTCCACATTTACTTTCGCTTTCATCGAGGGAGAGAAGACACATCGACCAATTGGCTTCCCGAAGGTTTTCACCAACTAGTGTCATTTTGTCTCCCCGACTCCAACAAGGAATAAGTTTATTTTTGTTATATATATGTTTATTTGTGCTTTGAAATTTGTTTTAGCGATTGGATTGGCTTTATGGGGTAGGGTTGGTAGTCCTACGTCCAACCTTTCCTCTTTATCTGGGCTTAGGACTGGCTAGTAACTAGTGAACTAGTTAACTAGGGGGAGGTTTTAGGAAATTATAGAAGAAACATATTTTTAATTATGGTTACTTTCGGTTGGTCTGTAAATTTGATTGTTAGTCAAACTATTGGTTAAATAATCGATAATAAAAGGGAACAGAAAACATAAAAATACTCTTCAATGATTTACTTTTTGATCTAAGTATAATTCATAAATTGGTTTTAATTTTTGCAATTCTGATTGTATTTTCTTCAATTCAGGATATGTTGATATAGGTAAGTATAGTAAACGTTCACTGTTTAATAAATCTTGGCGTTCTGCATCTAATTTTCCACACTCTTCAATAAACTGTATTAAACTTCCATAACCACGATCCAAATCTTCAGATTCATTACCAGGTCCAGAAGATTTATACCTAGATTATGTAAGAGTTTAAGAATATTACATTGCACAATTGACTACAAGGTTAGAAGAAGAAATAAAGTTACTTTTGATAACTGTGGATGTCAAACCAATTCAATGGGTAACCAGTAGCGAGCAAGATAACAATATCATAGAAAGCACTAAGTGTTCCAGATATTGGAAGTTAACTTTCAACAGAAATGAACTACTGAGGTATATATAGAACCTCATCATGTTGCAATATATAGCAAGATTGATCCAGAGTGTCTGTCTCAGCTCTATTGAAGTCTGAGATATGCCTTATCAAGTTCAAGACATTGAGATGACTCACTCACTCAGCCTTATTAATGAGTACGAACAATAACGGTCAAGCAATCTTATTGCAGCTCAAATTACGCTAGTTCACTTTGTCTATCAGTACTGACCTAGTTACTATGTCCAAATCCTATCTTAATGGTATCATCATATCATTTGTAAATGTCTATACTGAATAGTAATGTATTTGCAAAGTGAAAGGAAAACGTAGATGGCTTAACAAGTTACAGTGATTAAGAATAACTGATGAATAAACCGGAAATACACTTGGTCCACGGTTAATAAATTTTCGCAAGTGTCATTTTGTAGACCTTCCGCCTCACTACTTGTGTCACTTGTTGCCAAATCAAAATACAGTATGCATCAGCCCAAGTGATTGGTTGCATGGAATCTGAAAGTACTGTAAAACAGAGGAAACTGGGATAAGGTTACCTTACTTCCCTGATGAGCGACCATACCGTCCGAAAAGTTGCAACCAAAAGTGAATCAATCTTTATGGAGCGCTTTTGTCTCATCTCATTTCCGTATTTAGAATCTTTGAAGGACGCCTCAAAGGAATATGAGAAGTAGATATACACGCATTACATCGTGCGGTAATCCCATCTGCAAAGTGATCGAAGACGCTACGTCAAGTTCGTATGTTTCACGGCTGGAGGACACCGGTAGATGGATGGCGTAGTGACAAGGAGGTCAGTTCTGTTTGCTTTCAGTATATATTTTATAGAATATCCCTGAAATGTTGCTGTCCGGCATTCGTGCTAGTTAAGTTTTTAGAAGGTTTATTGACAGTAACTTGGTGGTTGTTAACTCACAGTCACTCCTGCAATTCTCTGCTTCGTGAAAATAGTTCTTCGGCGAAGAAGTTGACGGAAATGAAGTGGACAGCATAAAGCCATTGCTAATATTCTGCACGGCTGGATTTAATGTTGTTGATTTCGTATATGCACATTATCGTAAACGACTGAATGATCAAGATGAGTAAAGCAAGATCGTACATCATCAGCTGGCTATCATTCTTACTCTGTTGATCTGTTTGTCTTTGGATATAACGCCTTTGTCATGAATTTGTAGCCAAACCAATTTCTTCAATATTTACTGATTCTTATGTTCCGCAATTCTATGCAAGTAAGTACAATGACTGTACATCAGACGAATAACTGTTAAAATAACCTATGAAACACTGCTCTTACAGAGGAAGACATGTGAATGTATCTATTCTGCAAATAGATCACTTTTATACCATAACCTCATGTTGCATGTATTATCTCTTGACGTGAGTATAAAGTACTAAAGAAGTGGTACTTTTTTATATTTAACACAACAGTAAACTGATGTGTTAACTAAATGTCTTCACTATACATATACATAAATTCATATTAGGCTGTCGCTATCCAGTATATTGCTAAGTCAAAATTACATCGTGTGGCTGACACCAGCGGTCATTATTTCGTCCATATAGTATATGGAATGAGTGATTTCGAGCATATTTTAACTAATCTTTTTCATTTATTGTAATATTTTTTATATTCGTTTGGAAGAAATGATGACGACTAATGTCCTCTTCGCCCCATGAAGCTTATGTAGCAACATACCGGATACTGTCAGTGATCTGTTATACCTTTGTTCGTTTCAATATAGTTTTCTACACACACGCACACACACTTAAATACATGTACCCGTATTACTGTAGTCAATGCCTCCCCCAGTCAGAAAGAGAGCATCAGCACATTCCTCCTTGCTACAAAAGTATCCTGGTCACTTGTGGTGGGTTTTTTAGTGAAAATGTAGCGTAATGTCTTCTGAATAAAACACTCGTAAATAGGCTGTATGTAAACAGCTTCAAATATACATCCTTTGGGCATTTTGGTCTTGACAAACTAGCTCACCTCTATCATGCACCTAGCAAACTTGAATTTGTTCGTGAGCGAAAGTTTCAGTATTGGTGTTTAAATGAATATTTAGCAGACGACAGGATCGAGCTCCACATTTAGTTCACAGAGTTACAGTTAACTCATTGTGATTGAAGGATAATCGTTCCAAGAACAAACTAAAGTGTTGTCAATTGATGCATGTAGATTTTCCAAATAAATCAAGAACGGTAATAAAAGAGAGTGATCACACTACTATGCGAAGATATTATCAAGATAAAATAACTATACGTATAATTTCATAGTGAGATGTTAGTCACAAGCCGGTCAATAGTACTAACTGTAGTTAAGTAGCATAACAGTTTTCCCAATCGACTAAATTTCATATCATATTATTTCTTCTTAAAAGATATAATGTTATAAGTGAAACTCAAAAAACAGAATTTTCTTCTTCTTGGAACTAACTAATAAACCGTAAATATATTCAAGATAAGACCAGGCAATTTTAAAGGTCACCCTACAACTACCCCAAAATAACCAATCACGTTGCGGTATTTTGTCTGAAAAGACAAATTTTCATAGAACAGAGAAAAGTAATTGGTTGTTTCATCAGTTACTAAGCCGTTTTTAAAGCCAATCATGAGACCTGATAGTTAGAAAAGTGAATCATAGGAGTTCACTATGATGAAGTAAATATCATTTCAAGTTAGTTTCTTTGTCTCACATATCATACACTTAAAGTGCTATTTTTTGGAAAACGTTTCAGGCATAATTTACTGATGTAAGTGATGGACTGTGGCTAGCGGTGGAACCCAGGATGTACATTTCGTCCCACTTGGGACTCGTCAGCTGGATGTACCTGCTTCTCAGTGAGTGATGTTGTTCCCGTCGCACAAGAAGTGGTTATCGTGGCTCAGTGGTGTAGTGGATGATGCCCTGGCGTTTGAAGCAATCACTCCCGAGTCCGAATCCTGGTGGGAACAATATCACTCCTCACTGGGAATCAGGTATATCCAGGTAACGAGTCCCAAATAGGACGAAATGCGCATCCTGGGTTCCACTGCTAGTCACGATTCATCATTAACGTAATTATAGCTCAGGCAGTATCGAGGCATCCGCACAGGAGCCCATATGCCAATAGAGACCGATCAATTCGGTCCAACCAAGGACGGTATGATATCAAAAAAAAACAATTATAATAATTTACTGATGACAATACTATTATATGGTTGCAAAAATATCATTCGTTACTTCACAAGCGCATAACCATAAAACTGATATAGATTGTTAATATGGTTTAATTAGTATGGAAAAAAACTTTGCACAGAATTTCCTAGTTTTTTGATGTTATTTCTTTAAAACTGAATTCATGAGGACTATGAATATCGATGAAATTCCTACTGTTATTATTATATGACTTACTTATCAATAAATGCTTGAACCTTTTTGTGGAAAGCTTTGACAACATCTACAACATAAGTTGAAAAATGAGCTTTAAGTGGTGCCATATTTTGTACTACATCTTCAGTAGATTTTAGGATAGCATTCCAATATCTATTTAACAGATTAGTACTGTTCCACATTCTGGGAGAGATCTGACATTATTAAGCATAAATTAAGCATAAAAGTTATCAAGTAGATTTTGATGAGTATAATTCATTCATAAATAATCGATAAACTTATTCATCTAAGCTCTGAGCAACTTTTTATGATTTATAAAGCCGAAATTTGAGAAAATGTTATTCTGTAATATTAAAAATGAAATAAATAAATGACCGCCTTCCTTGAGATTTTGAATATGCATAGCTGAGCATAACCATAGGTAGCAGTGCTAGTTAATGAAACCGGCAATAATGAAACAAGGAAAGTATGGACAACATAGGGTCTTGCATAATTGCTTGTTACTTCAAGCTACTATACTTTCAAACAATATATCAAGGAAGAAATCAATAACATATAGGATATACGAAATGGAAATAACTTTATTACCAGCTATAAATAAAAATAAACACAAGAAGAAAGTATGACAATGGAAATAGTGAATCAATGAAAACCTGGGAGAACTGGATAGCTGTTTCGTCCTAGTATGTGACTACTCAGCGGTACTCAGCACATGACCCAACATAGCGTTGAAATCAGGATCTTCAGGTTTCATGGCAAACAGTTTCCTACTTCTGTTAATTCTCAGTGTAGTGCGATGATCATCCAATATCTTCAGTTGGCATCCGCTTCCCTTCTGGCTGACTGAAATGTTTATGATATGATTCGAGTTGACAAGTGAAAGAGTTCGTGTTCTGGCAATCACTTTCTTCTCATATCATCTAAATGCACCAATCATCGGTTATAACTATACCGATGACTCATAACAAAAAGTCTACGCTTTTCTACATAACTCAGACCAATAGTCAAACTCTTCATTGATGGGTGTTACTCTTAAGTCTGGTCACCATAAACGTTTTTCGCTTAATAGTAAGACAGATAACATCGAGATAGAAGAACAACAGTTTCAATAGTAAAAAAGTCATTTGTTTAAATCGTGAACAGAATTTTAAAATTGTAATGTATATATTTTGTAACTACACTGATGTTTCTTCTTCGTTTAACATCTTAAGTTATGATACACATCATAGACTTCATCATATGATTCCCTAGAACTCCTCATTTATACTGACTTTTATTACTTTATTGTATTGATTGGTAACGGGAGTGCAACCAATCTCATGTTGTCTAGTCCTGAGTGCAGACCGAATTCTATCGATCGTATTTGCAATACGACAATCAAGCTAGGAAGCTCAGCATTGAGGTGCACATTAGTGGATGTTAGTTGGTTGGAGGCAATCGGCTGGATCGATAGAATTCGGTCTGCACTCAGGATTAAACAACATGAAATTGGTTGTACTCCCGTGACCAATCGATACATGTAAGCCAGTCCTACAAGAGGTCAGTCGTGGCCCGAATAGCTCAGTGGTAAAGTCATTGACTACAACACAGGGCGACTCGGGTTCAAACCTCGAGCGGGACAACAGCTTCATAGATGTTGCAGATACGCTTTGCTGACGAGTGCCAAAAAGCACGAAACCTAAGTTCAGGGCTTCTTGCCGAATGCCTCCAACCAACTGGAGTTTTTATTTCTTACTTTATTCAATATAATTTTGAAAATGTGGAAAAGAAAAGTACCTTTATTTGACACTAAAATTTATCAAACAATTTAGCTCTATAAGTAATCACTTTTGTAATTGGAAACATTTGTTTCCTGATACAAATTTCAAACAAGCAAAGAATGTGAAGAAAACAGGTTTTAATGAATTCATAAGTTTCAGCAGCAGTCATCAGCTGGATACTCTACATACACTTGATTATATATATCGTTAAACAATGCACAAGAACATACATATTTCAGGTAGACTGACAAAGATTCAGGTGTAACAACATAGAAGTGAATAGGGATTACAGGTCAAGTGGTAATGCGAAGACTAGAAGTGGATGTTGATAGTTGAATGGGTTTGGGAAAGGTTGCATGGTTAACTGAGTTTGGATAATAATCATAATGGATTTTCGGTAGGAGAATAATGATGATAACAGGAATGATGTTGACACAAGGGTGAGAAGTGAATCGATTGAGCATAGATCACGTCACTGAAAACAAGATGGAACTGGTGCTCATTGGTGACTAGCATCGAGAGGTATTCTTGAAGTTGCAATGAGAAGTCGTGACCGTTGGAGTCAAAACCTGATGATCGTGATGACTAATACTCAACGATGATATTGGGTGGTGGTTGTGTTATATCGTGAGTTGAGAGAAGTTGGAAATATGGACGATTGGATTGTGACCCAGTGGCTCAATGTTAAGACGCTGGCTGAGGAATCTGTAGGTTGTGGGTTCGATCGGTTGTGTTGTGCGGGGTTGTGGGTGTACACTGTTGAGGGGTCTCATACTAGTCGGACGAAACAGCTGTCCAGTGCTCCCAGGTTTCCTTTTGTTCTTCCAACTGATGTCAGTCTACGATGAATAACAACTTGAAAGCAAGATAGTTGATAGTACTTATGTAGACATAATGAGATGAGATGACCAGGTGTATATTGAGATGAATAATAATGATGATAAAAATGGTGATAGGAATGAGGTTAATTGGGTGGAAGAAATCAAGGAAGGGAAGGGAAGGGAAGGGAAAATATGAGATGAGTGAGAATGGAGAGGGAAGAACAGTTAAGAAAGAGTGAATATGACTAGAGGATGTTGTAAATTCTTGGTTGTTATATTCAAAGTGACTACCATTTCCTTGTGAATGCAGAGCTTTTGTTTGATAACTGGAATTGCACAGGTTTCTGTATATGGAAGCGATTTCTTATTTCACTTTTTACTGATAACCGTAAAGGACTTGTAGATATCAATATCATATCCACAGTCCATTCAGTGTTTCATTATCGAGGTTCTCGGGGTCTTTGCAGCATGCTTCAACTTTCTGGGCAGGTGCCAAACCATTCGGGTAGACAGATGCTTCTTCGTACGACCAATGTATTTACTTCCTTAGGTGCATTTGAATCGATACATGCATTTCGATGTGTTGAGGACCGAAGTCCTGTCTTTCCCTGATTGTTGCAGTACCGTTTTGGTGGTGCTGATGAAAACGAGTTTAGCAGCGTATTAAGTGCTTCTGATAGACTTCTCCAGTCTTCGTCTAACTACTTCTAGCATGTCGTCACCTTTGAATGGCAAGATGATATTGACTGGTTTCTTCTGCACAGTTGGGGACGTTTTTCTTCTACCTACCCATTTTGGGTGCTTGTTGATAAAGCTTTCTGGGTACCCAATCTTCCCTAGCACATTTTCCAAAGTCAGTAGTAGTAGACTAACTATTATGTAACAAAGATTCTATTTCGAAAAAGAATATCAATCTTCTTGTACCTACATCTTTTCACAGGTTGTCTAACAGTAGTAATAATAATAATGAAAAGAAGATAAACCATATTGACTGGAATACAAAACCAAACAATAAAAATCACAGGGTTACAACAGCAGGTTACACCACTGAATAAGTAAACCAAATAATAAACATATGAAGGTATACTTACCCCCGCTATAAATTCCTATATAAATTTATAAGTACGGAAAAAAAAATTCAGATAGAACAACTAACTTTTATAATCGAAAATGAAATAAATTTTTAAGGTTGTTTTCATCATGGACTGACTTCAGCTGGGGAACTACTGAAAACCCAAGAGGACTGGACAGCTGTTTCTTCCTAGTGTAGGACTCCTAAACAGTACTCACTTACGACCTGGTTGGGTATCGAACTCAAGACCTGGCTAGATTGTCAGTGCATACTGCTGGGGAGTCCCACATTAGGAAGAGGCAGTTGTCCAGTACTCCTAAGTTTTCAATGATTCCACATTTGATGTCAGTCTGAGATGAATACAACCTTAAAAATGAAATCCCAATGAACCTCAAAATGAATAAAATAATGTTTTATACGAGGGTTCAACGCTTCTCAATTACAATCAACTAAGTGATCTCGCTATTACTAAATAACTTTTTCCAACTGATTGAAAGTCTTGGAATTATCTATTTCATGAAATATGTTGGTCGTCGACAGTCAACTCGATAAATCTCTGTGTGGCATGAAAAACGGCACAAAGAGATTTATTATAGTTTACTTAAGAGTCTTGTAACTTTTTCTTGTGTCACTGCTACAGTATTCGGTTGTCACGCAGATACCAAACAGTAAGTATACATTGTCCTATATGTATTAGAAGAACAATCAAAGAATATATGACCAGATGCAGTGCGCTAGTGGGACTACCATTAGTCCTTTTCCAAGCTAAATATACTTCACCAAGTATGTTTCTCGAGGTAGGTGACGGTTAAATGAACGATAGTTTCGCGAATATGACAAAGTACATCCAGCTGAAGAATTCTCGAAAAGAATAAAAAGTTCATCGTAGACTTTACTTCTAGCCACCACCAAATAAATAATAAATTATCTTCATGATAGCTTCATCACGGATTAATATAAATTACAGAATTGTTAAAAGCATGAGAGCACTTAACAGTTGTTTCACCTTAACTAGGGATTCCTTGGCAGTGGATCCTACCGGTCCCACCAGTGACCAAGCGCGTAATCATTAGGTCTTGTGGCAACTGCGTTGCCACTCGGTCACCGAATCGGTCATCAATGTTTCACTGGAAACAATGTAAAATTACAAAATCTAAGTAGTAATACTTAAAGTTTTATTGAGAAAAATGTATCTCAGCTTCACTAATTTACACAGAGTTGTTAAACCTACCTATCATAATAGGAAATCAGCATATCTTTTATCCCCTTGGTAATTTTACTAATCATAGCCTATTACAGATTGGTTGCTTTTAAATCTTGTGATACTTGCTTATACTTACAGTCTAAAATGAATATCTTGTAACCCTGAAGAGATTAGCTATTTATCTACCATGTGTTACATCAGTTGAAAAATCAAAGATATAATTCTTAAATAGCTACTATCGGTTACACTATCTTATTTAATAAGAAATCTACTTAAAACTTATTTTGTAGTATCATTGTATGGCTTGGTTCAATAGCTTTTTATCGACCCTCCTCCCATTTCCATACTACCGATGGTCCCAAAAAAATGCAGGTTAAGTAAGGTCAATTACTGTACAGTATTCTATTTTCTATGCACAAAGTCGGCTGTTTCATTTGAGTAACTTTAAAGGTCACTCCAGTAGCTGCTAAGATAACCAATCATGTTTCTCCATTTTTTAAAATAACTGCCTTCAAGAGACTTCAAAGGCCGCCCTAGAAACTGTTGAATAGACCCATCAAGCTTCAGTATTTCGCCTGAGAATACTTTTGTATGAAATAAGGGAATTTAACTGGCTGTCTTATCAGTCGCTAGGGTGGCCTTCAGACTCATCCATACATTTCCAACCGAAATGCCGAAGGCTGATTGACTATTTTGATAGTTGCTGGAGTGACCTAAAGGCCACGCACGCTCATTTCATTTTTCCTAAGTATGGTTCAATATCGAGTGTGACTTCAACGGCCACACTAGGAACTGCTGAGATAACCAATTTTCTCTACTCCATGACAAACTACCTTTCTTGTCGAAATTCCGAAATCTGGTCGGTCATTTCAGCAGTTGCAAGTATCGCCTTTAATTTCGGGTGACTTTAAAGGGCACCTTAGCAACAATCGAAATAACCAAATACTTCTCTCCATTTCAGCTGGAAAGGCAGATTTCTATAAAATACTGAAGTCTGGTTATTTCAGTTGTAGCTACCGGGGCCTTTAAAGTCAGTCTTAAGTTCAATCGATGTGGTTATTGTTTTAGCTACACTCAAACAGTAAACGTTACTGAAAGATTTTGGACAATCAGACTAGGATTTTTTTTGTACGAGGTTACGACCGGACAAATTCAGTGAGTAATCGCGTGGGTGAAGTGTAAATGAGTGTAGCGATCAGACA
Organism: Heterobilharzia americana; assembly: GCA_944470555.2. Lineage (NCBI taxonomy): Eukaryota > Metazoa > Platyhelminthes > Trematoda > Strigeidida > Schistosomatidae > Heterobilharzia > Heterobilharzia americana. The sequence goes on from OX104127.1 coordinate 41,132,987, forward strand.
AAGGAGGAATCATGTCGTAGTACAAGCCCATTTCAGTATCCGCTTTATTAGCCAATCGGATTTCTCCATTCCGTAAGGTACCAATTTTCCAGAGGAAAAAAGCCACCCAGTCATTTCAGCGACCGCTAAGGCTTTAGAGTCACTCCCACCTTAGAGACGAATTAAAAAACCACATAATTCAGAACAAAATGAAAAGCTCATATAGTTGCATTTCGTTTGGTTTTATTGCATTATCTTACCAATCAGAGTTCAAACCTTTGCGGTTATTCGCTGTTTTTGCGAATAAGTTATAAAGAACATGAAATCTAACTATTGAAATTTATTTGCATGAATTGACGATTAGTTGTAGTAAATGCAGATATTCACTGAGACTATATGAGATAGTCGTGATTCGCCAGACTTGTATTATCGACACAGAGTGATAACTAAAGGTCGGCTATTTCAGATAGTTTTTTTTCAGAAAGAAAACCAATATGACATTCCTCCTCTGTTGTTCAGCCTGATATGGACTGGGATGAAAAGAGCTGACTAAGCAGCCGACGTGATTACAATAAACTTTCAGTTACGTATTACGGATGCGCATGATGACCATACAGAAACCTTGGTGATTGAAGTGAAACTAGTACCTTGTCAGCAGCTTGGTAACGCAGACAAGTTGGCATAGCACCCGGCCGGTAGCCTAGAGGTTTCTTGTTCGAACCTTGTCAAGACCCAGGTTTTCATTTCACCTTCAACAACAACTCCCTGTAAACGTAGATTTGTTTGATAATGGCTGTTTCTTTTGTTTTTCCAATTCCACTAAAATCTCACTGTTAATATAATTATATTTAAATCGAAGTTCAGTCGAATGATATGGTATCCTCTTCATTTACTTTAGCCGAATTCTACAAAATAACTGATTTTACTTAGAAATAAGCATTCCTATTATCTTTTAATATTTTTTGTGAATTTACCGTATTTAATCAGACACAGATCTACATAAGTGAGCTACTTAATGAATTTTCGACCAAAAAATACCTCCTATCTAACAAACAGTAGTTTCCAACAGACGTTGGTGATATGAACCATCGGATTCTGACCCAGTGGCTCAGTGGTAAGATGCTGGTCACGGAACCTGAAGGCCGCGGGTTCGACTCCTGGCGAGGTCGTGGTTGCGCGCTGCTGAGGAGTCCTGTACCAGGACGAAACAGCTGTCCAGTGCTCCCAGGTTTCCTTTGTTCCTCTATGATGAATAACAACTTGAAGCAATAGTTTGCTCATGTAATAAAATTATGCAACCAATCATAGTAAGAACCTTACTTCATCCGCATAAAGACGAATAATTCTGAGTCGTTCTGATACTTTTTGTACAAGGTCATCAATGTATTCACATGATCCACCATGTATATCTGTAATAACTGTGAGTAATGCTTTCATTTCAACAAAAGTGGTTGGACGTCTATCTAATATTGTTCTTTTCTCCTAAAAATAAATAACATTGCACAAACAAGTATAAAGTAAAACATTTTTGTAGTGGACGATTAAGGTATATATCATGTATCATGTATCTGTCGATATCACGAAGAGATCTGATATTACTGCATAGCGATTCAAGCTGATACACCCTACCATAACCAGGCGAGAATACACTAAGATAAAAGGTTATGAAATAAAGGAAAAGTGGTAGAATGTGGTGAAAATGGAACAAGGGGGAAAAAAAAGACATTACTGAGTTCAGCAAGACGCCTCAGATAAGTATAATGTGTTTAGATATACCTGCGCTGTTGAGATCAATTCTGAGTCATGTCACCTGTAGCCTCAAACCACTGATTTCTGTTTCTCACGTGGATCATAACTAGGAAGTCTAAATCTCGCCACACTGTTCAGAACAAACAATCAAAGACTTCATGAACCGGTGCCATGTCTTAATCTGACCGCCCTTAATCATTTCCCAGCCTATACCTACTACAACGAACATCGTGTGATGAGACAGACAGTGACTAGACATGTCTAACAAATATCCCAGCCACCTGAGTCGATGAACGAGCAGCAATCTGTATTTGCACTGTGAAAAACGCATACCAAACATTCTCAAATTCTCGCTCAATGTGTCTAGAAGACTCTACATCTTGCCACCATCTTCATCTAACAGGACTATATCAATCTCGTGAAGTCAGATGATGAGAGGCAGACCTCCATAGGTATGTCTGTGACGAAGCTGGATAAGAATGAACATCCTTGATGGATACCACTCGACATACACAACTCACCTCATACCTCACCATGGACTCCAACACGTAAACGGGTGCTAGAGTACAGAACCTTCACAGGAGTCACGTACTTACTCGGCTTTCCTTTCTGTTAGAGACAGTGTCATAACACTTTTCGAGTGGCAAGGTCTAATGTAGCCTTCGGGTGGAGAAATACAGCAAGTATTGGACGTCAGTGAGTATGCTTGTGTTCTAGAACCTGGCAGAGGGTGTGTTCGATCTACACACCCAGGACCGGTCATGAAACCTATCTGGTTTTCTTGCGTTCGCCGTTCCCCAGCTCCACTTACACATCTGATAATGACAGGAACTAAAATCTAAGAAACTAAGTTCATCAGGCTGACTCTCCTGCAGTCATCAAAAGAGGATTTCTGTTCTTCTTTGAGTGCTGGAAAAGTCAGTAGTTGATACCAGTCGGAGAGGATCACCACATGTGACTCCCATTCCCTAGCCAAAAGTTCAGTTAACCTGACTAGTAAGCCTTGACCATCACGCTTGAATATCTTTGTTTCTGCTAGGCTTCCTCCATTCAGATTGCTTCCTGACTTCTGTAAGTGCGGTGGATCCCATTCACGATCCAACTGGATAGCAGGCAAATGAATGATATCTCGAGAATGGTTGAACTGTTCTTCAAAGTGTTTCATCCATCACTCTAGCCACCGCCTCAGCAAGTGAGTCGCAGACTCACTAACCATCGACCTCTTCTCCCCGGTTTCCTTGGTAATTCTGAAAAGCTGTCTTCTGTTACCTGTCGTGATTGTCTTTCCCACCTCTTAAACTTTGCTACCTGCCACTGTTCAAGATAGTCACACAGAAGCTTTGTCAGTTTGTGTTTCAGTTGCCTCCATTTCTCACTATGATAAGAACCTGCAGGAATGTGTCTGAGCGCCTCTAGCAACACAAAAGAAACTGCTGAGATCAACAGACAGTTCCTTCCACTTTTCTATGAGTCTACCTAAGGTCTTTAACTTAACATTGTTTTTGCAGCAGTCTTGAGATTGCTCAATGTGTCTTCAGGATGACTGATATTTTCCTCTGCTGATAACTATCTGACCATTTAGTCACTAAAAGTCACCTTGGCATTCTCAAATTCAGGTTAAACCAGGAACGTTCTTGTTGGTGTAGTTTTCTACCTTTATTTAGGAGCAGATGTGTGCATGGTCAAACCAATAAATGATAACAATCCAAACACATGCTTCAGAAGGAGCAGGAACCTTCGATCCATCCTTTCAACTCAATAATGATAGCACTAGGTTGACCACCGCTGAGATCAAGTTGGTAAGTGATATGTTGAACAGCATCTCTTTTTGAAGTTCATTTTAACCAGGAATTGAAGTCTGTTTGAACATAGTTGTAGCAGGCGATCCTTATTTTCTGTTCCTCCTGCGATTCCGGAAAGACTTTACATCTGACTTAGTCTGCTGATTTTTGGAAAAGCGTTCAGTTTTCAGATAATTGGTCCAAGTTATAAGAGACAATTAAAAAGAAGTAACTCACAGGTCATACTTTGTGACCTTGACTGGATGGTTTCCAACGAAAGCACTGTTGATGCCACAATCGAACAGTTGAAAAAACTACTTAGTTGTGAGCAGTATTAAAATGGATCGTACTATTTGTAAATTATGTATGTATGAATAAAACCAGCAGCTGATACTGGATTATCATATGCGCCGCTCATTCAAATAGTAGTTCTCATGATTGAGCAATTGCCAGAATTTATTCTTATTGAGGCAAAAGCTACAATTTAGCCTATTTTCAAGCGTTTGCACTAAGCAAAGTGTTTACTGTGGGAAAATAACACAAAGAATAGTGACCATGACCGAAACTAACAGTCATAGTTGGTGAATTTTAAGCAGAAGTATCAATTGCCAGGATAACGACTACTGTTGCTTTTGGAAAAACTAACTTGCTAGTATACTTCAGGTTGCCACATGAGAAGTAATTCACAATGGAAAGCTCAGTGATCCCTTTGAAGTGAGGACAGGAGTAAAACAAGGCTGTCTACTATCACCCATGATATTCCTGATTGTGGAGGACTGGATCATGCAACAAACTGTGAGGGGCGAGAACGGGGGGATACGCTGGCTGGACCGGGGAAAAGATTCTAGAAGATTTGGATTTCGCCGATGATCACTTATGTTTAATGTCACAAAAACTGGAAGATCGACAGATAAAATCCAACAAGTTTACAGAAGAGACGATGCAGGGCAGTGAAGACAGGACTTCAAGCAAAAGTAGAGAAGACGGAGGTGATGAAGTTACCCAACCAACACCATCACCAGCAACAACAAGCTCCAATCACCATGAACGGGAGAACCTTAAAGGAAATAGCCTCTTTCACCTTTCTAGACAGGCAGCATCGTTTCAACTACAGGTGGCACAGACGAGGATGTCAAAGCAGCCAGGATCGGAAAGACAGCATGACAGGTGTTCATTAACCTGAAACCACTGTGGAGATCTTCCACACTCAGCATAAAGCGTGAACAACATCCGAATTTTCAACACCAACGTCAGTGAAGTCAGTGCTTCTACATGGTTCGGAAACTTGGAGCGTTACGAAAGGGATTTCCAACGAACTACAGACATTCATCAACAGTTGTCTACGCTGTCTGGTTACTGAAGCTTATATGGCCAGAATAATAAGAATGAGCAATAAGGAGCTCTGGTGGGCTGGTGACGAACCAACCAAGAACCTATGTTTCAACAACTATGCAGAGGAAGGAAGTGGAGATGGATTGGACGGGGCATGCACTGAGAAGACCGATTGGGGACATCATGCACCAGGCCAGTTGCTCGAGTTGAGCATTCGGGGTGAGGGTGACATGGAGGAGATGGTGTAAAGAAGAAGTGAGAGCTTGTGGACAGTGGTAGAGCAAGGTTCAAAAGATTTCAGAGAACAGAGTGCAATGGGGACGTGCTACTGAAGGCATATTTTCCACTAGGAATTCAGGGGAATAATAATAATAGTACTTCAGGTTGAATGAAATCAAGAACTACTAGTATGTGTGCTGCATTTTAGTTAAGAGGAAACTTAATGGTTTAAAGTGAACATTTCATGTGAAACAAAAAAAATAAAGTAGAAGGAAATCTGATTAAAAATTCAACTTGAACTTACAAGTAATATTCTCTCCGCTGTTTTATAAAAATTCTCAGCTGATTCATATAAATAGCTTGCATAGATTCTTATCCAATCACGTAGATTTGATGTTACCTTATTAAAGAATGAGTTTAGTCTTAAAGCTACAGCACCAATAAAAATCAACTTTTTTGGACCAAGTAAATGATCAAGAGATTCCCAAAGTGATCTTAAATGATTCAATCGATTCTCGAAATTTCGTGTCGATGGCATTTTACTACCAACCCATTTATCTATCACATTTTGCTGTTATGGTAAAAAAGAATAACATAAAAACCTATGATACATAACAAAGACAAAGAAAAAGATGTTGCTTTCATATGTTTATTTATTTAAATAAAAATATCTTAGGCGGTGATTTAAGGTGAGATGAGAATTTAGACCTCAGATGGATTCGTACCATTGACCACCGGGTTACTGGCCCAGTGCTCTACCAACTGAGCTACGAGATTCGACTACCGACTAGAATTTTATTTTACTTCAGTCACCAAGGATTTTGTCCGACTACCATATGAATTTGTGACGCGTTACTACAGCTTGATCGCATTCACACTAGCTGCCTAGTCAGGACTTCCCATTCCAATCCATTTCTAACGGCACTACATAAGGTGAGTATCATATTGATTATCATTGGACTATCTGAGATAATCGTAGTTTGGCAGACTAGTATTTATACTGGGTGATGATTAAAGGTGAGATGTAAATCTGGAACGCAGATGGATTCGAACCAGTGACCACCGGGTTTCCAGCCCGATGCTCTATCAACTGAGCTATGAGGTCTGACTGCCGACTAGGTGGTCGCTAGTTCGAACCCGACCACGGTTCAGATTTTCATTTCACCTTCAATCATCACTTAGTATAAATACTAGTCTTCCAAACTATACGGTTATCTCAGATAGTCAAATGGTAATAAAAATATCATCTCATCTTGTGTTCACTTTTACACGAGTTTCGATGTTGAACTCAAATTGTAAGTCTAGACTTGCAAGGTTGTTCCGATATCGATATCTAGCTAGACATCTAAAAGTTTTCCACTGAAAAAGCCTAAATGGACGACTTTATTCAAAAACTACACTCTGAAATAGAAATGCTCTTGTTCTTTGTTTACAGTACAGTACATCAACTAAATCCTGAGCGAAGAAGTGGTAGACAGTCGAGATTAGTTAGTAGATTGATCAAAGAAAGCTCAAGAGAATTCAATAAACTTGAGATGACATAATACGCGGTTCAGTGAAGACCAATATCAAAATTGGTAGGAAGATTTACTCACCAACTTCTTCATGTTGTTTGACTTCATTACTAATCAATACATTCTGAACGTCATATATTAAACACGTGACATCCAACTCCTGGACTGTCAGCCAGTAGTTGTTCTTAAACTCTAATCAGGAAAGCATGATGAATACCTGTGACTAACTTTTCTCCTGCAGTATGTATTTTTGGATACTACAATCCTCGGAATAAAACTTGGAATCGGGACAAAATTTTTGTCATTTCCCCCCAAAATGAAAGGAACTAAAATTTTGTAGTCTATTTGGTGGTTGGCAGTGTAATCCAGGACGCGTCTCCGTGAGTGACGTTGTTCTCCTACTGAGACTGGAACCCAGTACCCATTACTTCAAACCCACAGGCACCATCCACTAGGCCACTGGGTCATGACAGTCACCAAATGTGCGGCAAATATCAGCTGTTGTTTATTGATACTTGTAATTTCCTGTTGCTATACTGGTCGAGTTGTTCGAACTCCGTTGACAGGTGGGCTTCTAGGTGGATCCCTCGATATTGCCTAGAAATTTAGATCCTCTCTTTTCACACTGACTTCTAGATTCTGTCAGCTCTTTACTTGATAACATCAGTATAAAAACAAAAGTTGTCTCCAAAGTTGAAACATTGAGTATTATCACCAGCCAAAAGGTAGCGGTTAGAAATCATTTTTAATTTTAGATATCATCTCACTGTAAGACAGCATAGAGTAAGACAGTCAGTCAATCAGTAGTTTCCTTTTGAGAAGAAATTAATTCGCGATACTGATGTCTTGTTTATTTGTAGTCTTTCAATTCAATAATGATGAAATAATAATAATCAGGATACCGTGAACCTATATATGATAAGGTGCTATCTAAATTGCTCATAGTTTAAAACTAACTTATAAACAAGTAGAACAGAGTAAAAGGTTGCACAAAAGTCTATCAGTTAAATTTTTCAAACCTACAATGACTGTCCACCCAAGAACCCATCGCCCAACAAATAAGCAGAAGACGAAGTTGGAGATGGATTAGATTGGGCATATACTGAGAAGACCATTAGGGGACATTACGCACCAGGCCAGGCCCTCGAGTGGAACGCAAAGGGGAAACGACGAGTTGGGCGTCCCAGCTGAGGGTGACATGGAGGAAATGGTGTGAAGAAGAAATGACTGAAGGGAAGAGAGTGAGATGTTGACGTGCTACTGAAGCCTTATGTTTCACTAGGAACCGAAAGGACAAACAATATAATGACAATAACAATAACTGAGGAAAAGAGCACAGATAAAAATAAGCAAAAATATTGTAATAAGTAAACAGAAGGGGATGAATAGAAACTAAAAGTAGACATCGAGTGATATAATATTCATCATTTAGAGGAAAATGAATTACGTGCATCTTTACCACTGTGGCTAATATTTTGCTGTCATACTGCACTGACTTTAAAGAAACTGGTGAAATAACTAATCACATTTTTCTGTTATATGAAAACTTTTCTTCTGAGCCAAAACCCTTCAATTTGAATGGTAATTTCGGCAGTTGTTAGGGTGGTCTTTAAAGTCACCCTCACATTATCTCCATGAAATAATTTTTTACGCTTTTTTATCTTTAGACAAGTGGCATACAATTCCTGCAAGTCTCTGAACAATAATCATTAACTTTCATAGATCATCATCGTGTATTTATCCAACCTTCATCAGCTTTTTGTCTCTCCATTTCTACTTCAATGAGTAGTAGTGTAGAATATTTGGAGCTACGGCCATAGATGTTCAGAATGAGTTGTTTTCTAAGCTGAGATTCTGGTTGCCTTTGACTTTACGATGTGGAAACAAAATTTGAAGTTTATTCAGTTATTCACAAACAGCCACCGTTCTGATAAGGATATGATTTATGTTCACAAGAAATTTCTGTGAAAAGTAAAGAATATTCTGCCTGTGACATAATAAATCTCTTCCTTTATAGAAAATTATCCGAAAAAAAACATGCACTTACCTTATCTTGATGCCATAAAAGTGAATAATATGCTAAACGTTTTAAAAATTCAACAACATCATGGTTTAGACGTTTTGCACGCTGATTAAGGGCTGCATCAGGCTTCAATAACTCTGGACATCTTTCTAATTCTTGTACATAATTAAATGTGATGACTTCACCACCTTCTGAATGTAAAGGTGGACATGGTTCACAGGTACCATGTTTCCATCGTAAAAAGAATCGACAACTGAGAAATAAAATCAATTAAAAGAAAAAAAAGTAGAATTATACATCACAGGCAAAGTTAAAAATAAAACCATTATGGAGGTTTCTGAGGATTTATTGACTTGAAGCTGATATTCATCATGAACTGATATTAGTTGGAGGAACATTGGAAACTTGGAAACACTAAACAGCCGTTTCGTCCTATTATGCTACCCCTCAGCAGTTTGGACCAGGAACTTGGAGGTCCTCAGTTTGACTCCTGACGGATCATGGGTACACACTGCTGAAGAGCCCAGTACTAGGACGAAACAGCTGTCCATTACTCCCAGGTTTGCAATGTTCCTCTAACTAATGACAGTTCATGCTTAGTACCAACCTAAAATTAAACAATCATTCAGTAACAGGTTGAGAAGTGGCGTTTTCCTGTTTTGTTAAGCTATCGAACATAATAGGAGGATAGTACGTTGACTTCACATATTAAATGCCTAAAACTCCCCATCTCAGATTACTTACTATCTAATCGAGATTCATATTAACTTGTAAAGAAACATAGATTGTGGATGTCAAAGTCTGCAGTTCCAGTTAGCTTCATCAAGTCTTTTTCTTGGTAAAAAAGAACTTGAAAAGAACATTTGTTATTTGAGTCTTTCTAAATATTGTCTTGAAACTCATAGCATATAATACAACCATTGAATTCATTTTTGAAAAGTTGTCTGACTGATAAGCCTCTTCAACATGCTATCAGTCAATAATTAAAGACCCTACTCATAACAGTACATAGTAATGCATACTTATCTACTGCTTATCATTTCTGTAACCTTTCTCTTAACAGTTGGTAGGGATGATTTAAAATGCATGAAATGTTTTGATATTTAATCTTATCCGAGTGATTCCAATGATCATTAGTGTCTTGACATAGCAATAATAAGTTCATTTCATACCTATCCATCTTCATGATAATTATTCTTTGGGCTGATTTGTACTACTTTTGTGACAGTGGGTAGAAGTGTAAGCCTAGCATGTTATCGAAACATCATTGACTGTGTAGTGACTTCTACAATAACCTTGACTTTGTATTTGTACACAAAATTGACTATAATGTTCACTTCCAAGATTAGAAAATCACAGGTAAATTCAAATTTTATGGAACGACTCTAAAGGCCATCCTAGCAACCGCTAAAATAACCAGTTTAACTTCCCTATTTCTCTGAACTCCCAAAGAAGGGCTACCTAAGACTTTGCCAGGAACTGGCGCACAATCATGCTCCACTCCTGTCCACTCAAGGCAAGCAAAATATTAAGCCACATCATCCTGGAGAGAATGAAAAATACTCTCGACCGGAACGGGCTGGGTGGCTGGCTGGCTTCAGGAAGAGCAAATCACGTGCGGATCAAATTGCAATACTACTCTATACATCATCATAGAACAGAGTATAGAATAGCAGTCAACTCTCTACCTTACCTCAAATTCATCGATTTTGAGAAGGCCTTCGATCGAAGCGTCGACCGAGAAGTAATTTGTCAGCTACTGCTTCAGTACTATGGTTTCAGTGTCACAAATATTTATCAACATCATTCAACACCAGCTTTAGGCTGTATGATGAGGTTACATGTCGAGTGATTCACTGCACAATGGAAAGCTCATCTGAGTGATGCATTTGAAATGAAGACAGGAGTAAGATGAGATTGTCGCCTACCATCACTGATCATCTTCCTCATTGTGGTTGACTGAACTGAACTGGACTGACCTGGATCATGCAAGAAACTGTGAGGAGCTGTGGGAAGATGGACATACGCTGGGTGGCCTGATGAAAAGACCCTAGAAGAAGATTTGGATTTCACCGATGATGATTTATGTCCAATATCTTGCAGCACAAACTCGAATATGTACATGCGGGAACTAACAAGTTGACAGAAGAGGCGAGGCGATGCAGGGCGGCGAAGACGGGACTTCCTTCATGTGAACGTAGAGAAGATAGAGACAGAGGTGATGAAGATACCCAACCAACCAAAAACATCAACGGGAGCAACGTAAATTAATTAGTCTCTTTCACCTACCTAGATAGCATTGTTTCAACTACAGGCAGCATAGGCATAGACGACGATGTCAAAGCAGCCAGGATCGGAAAGACAGCAAGACAGACCTTCCTGCATTGACCTGAAACTGGTGTGGAGATCTACTTCATTCCACTCCACTCAGCATAAAGAGTGAACAACATCCGGATTTTCAACACTAATTCAATCAAGTAAGTCAGTGAGTGCATCTATGTGATGGTTGAGAGACTTGACGCGTTACGAGAAGCATTTCCAACAAACTACTAACATTCATCATCAACAGGTGACACCTACACTCATTCGATATTGACAGTGAAGATGGAGATGAGATGAGATGGCCAGAATAATTAGAAGAATAAGCAAGGAGGAACTCACTCTTGCTGACTAGCTGGCTGGCTGGCTGGGTGGCAAAAAACCAACGAAACAAGAACGCATCGTCCAACAAATAAGCAGAAGACGAAAGTGGAGATGGATTGAGTTGGATATGTTTAGGTTTACACTGAGAAGACCATTTGGAGACATCACGCACCAGATCAAGTCAGGCCAGGCCATGCCGTCGAGTGGAAGCCAAATGTGAAAGAACGAGTTGTGCGTCTGATGCGAGGGTGACATGGAGGAGATGGTGTCAGGAAGAAATGAAAGGTTATGGGCAGTCATGGAACCAGGTTCGAGAGACTGGAGAGAAGAGAGTGAGATGCTGACGTGCTTCTGAAGCCCTATGTTCCACTAGTAACTCAAGGGACAAATGGTAATAATAATTTCTCTGAACAGGTAGCCTCTTATCCAAATTAAAGAAACTTAATTGAATATACCAGTGATTGCCGACGGTATACTTTTATTTTAAAATTTACAATGGGTATCTCACCTTTGAGTACAACCATGTAATGTTTGTGTCATCCATTTGTAGAGATCAGCGTTAACTGGATAAAGTACAACATCTGAATTGACAAGTAAAACATCAATGTAAAATAATGGCTGATTTCCTCCTAATGCATTGACAAATGATCGCATATTTTTCAGTACAACCTAAACAATATAAAGTTGACATAGATTTTTAATCAGCTAAAAAATCTAATGATTGAAGACGAACACATGATTTGTAGACAGAAGGATTTTTATTTTAAACATGTTACCATTGAACGCTGTGACTAGCCAAAAGTTACTTGAGTAGTTTACCCCAGTTAGATTATGAAACTCAACGATAGCTATTCATAGTCAGTTCAGGTCGAACACACTGGTTTTTTTATTCAGATAGATTCCTTTCAAAGAGACTGTTTCATTAAAATCTGATTGTGTGAGCGAGAAATGCGAAATAAGGGTCAACCTCGCCTGGTTAACTAGTTCACTAGTTACTAGCCGGTCCTAAGCCCCGACAAACAGGGAAGGTTGGGCATAGCACTACTAACCCTACCCCGCAAAACAAATCTAGCCGCTAAAGAAACTTCAAAGCACAAACGAAATATAAAAAATAATAACAAAATTATTCCTCGCTGGAATCGGAGAGACGAAATGACGCCGCTCGGTGAAAGCCTTCGGGAAGCCAATTGGCCGATGTGTCTTCTCTCCCTCGATGAAAGCGAAAGTAAATGTGGAGACATGGAATGTCCGCACGATGTTTGAACCCAGCAAGGCAGCCCAGATTGCAAAAGGGATGAACAGGTATCACATTGAAGTGCTTGGAATATGCGAAAGTAGATGGAATGGGAGTGGACTCTCCAAACTGTCAACTGGAGAATCAATAACCTACTCCGATATTTTCACCCAGACGACAACCACGAGCACACTGAGTGTTGGAGTGACTATCATGATGTCCCCTTGAAGAGCATCTAAGGCTCATTCTCATTCAGTGGGAACCAATCTCCTGCACGATCAGGATCATGACAGCAACGTTCAACTTAAAAGGAAGGAAGGTCATAAACATACAATGCTACACAGTGCACCTACAAATAATGCAGAGCAAAAGAAGAAGGAGGAATTCTACAGACAACTGCAATCAACACTGGACCAGACACCGCCTAAGTTGGCGATATCAAAATTCTAATAGGTGGGGTGACATGAATGCCAAACTGGGAGCGGACAACACAGGAAGAGAACTAACCATGGGTCAAGAAGCGATCGGTGAGGTGATGAACGAGAATGGAGAATTGTTTGCAGAATTCTGTGCATTCAGTGATTTGGTGATTGGAGGCACTGTGTTCAGGGACAAGGATATCCACAAAGCGAGTGACATGGATTTCACCAGATAAACACACTAAAAATCAAATCGACTTTATCTCAATCTCAAGAAAATGGAGACGCAGTCCACTTGACACAAGGTCAAGAAGAGGAGCAGATGTAGGTTCAGACCACTACCTAGTGCAAGGAACCTACCTTCCAAATCAAGTTGAAATCCTTCAAGGAAGTCGGCGACAGACCACAGTTCAAGTACAACACCCAGTAACTGAAGGATGAAACTACAAAGGAAATCTTCACTTCAGTCAGCCATCAAGACAAAATGGGAGATATCGAGGAACATCTGTGAAGAAACCTGTGTGGAAGAACACTGGAAGTCTTTGAAAGCTATATGGAAAGAAACCTGCACAGCCGTATTAGGAAGGAAGAAGAAAGAAGATAAGGAATGGAGTGGATGTCAATGGATACATGGAAGCTGATAGAGCAGGGAGAGGAGGATGGTGAAGCAGAAGATAAACCAGTGTAGTGCAGGGATGAACAGCGACAAGAGAAACTGAGTACAATGTATAAAACAATACACTGGACAAAGAAGTGAAGAAGAGTGGGTGGAAAGACAAAAGACACTTCTACGAAACACTGGCAAGTGAAGCAGAACAGGCTGCAGGCTGGTAGGAGAGACCTGACAACATTGTATCAAATAACCAGGTTACTATGTGGGAAGAGATCAACGCAGATGAAGCGAATAAAAGATGATGTCAGAAATTTAATTACGAAAGAAGAGAAACAAAGAAAACGATGGGTTGACCACTTCAAGAAGCTCTCGAATCAACCACCACCACCCCCACCACCTGCACTTCATCCAGAAATACCATCTACAACCGCTGAACTACAAGTGAAAATAAATCCTCCAACAAAAATGAAAGTCCTGAACGCCATAAAGCTAGTGAAATGTGGGAAAGCAGCAGAACCAGATGGGATCCCACCAGAAGCACTGAAAACAGACGCAGAGACAACAGCGGACATGCTCACACAACACCATTATTGCAGAAGGTGTGGAAGGAAGGAAAGGTACCTGCCTATTGATTGGAAGAAGGGTTACTTCGTCAAACTGCCGAAGAAGGGAGACCTCAGTGTTTGCAAGAACTGGCGAGAAGTCACTCTCCTGTCCACCTAGAGCAAACAAAATGTTAAGCTGCATCATCCTGGAGAAGCTAAAGGATGCGCTAGATTCAAAATTACGACCGGAACAGGCAGGTAATTTGGAAACTGCTTCAATACTACGGAATACCGCCAACCTTTATCAGCCTCATTCAATAACTATATGAAGATGCCACATGCCAAGTAATTCACAATGCAAAGTTCAGCTCAGCGATCCTTTTGAAGTGAAGACAGGAGTGAAACAAGGTTGCCTACTATCCCCCATGATATTCCTGATTGTGGTGGACTGGATCATGCAGCAGACAACAGTGGGGAGCGAGAAGAGGGGGATACGCCGGACTGCGGAAAAGAACCTAGAAGATCTGGATTTTGCCGATGACTTGTGCCTGATGTCACACAAACTTGAAGATCTACAGGCAAAAACCAACAAGTTGTCAGAAGAGGCAGGGCAGCGAAGACGGGAATTCAAGTGAATATAGAGAAGACAGAGGTGATGAAGATACCGCACCAACAACTCCAACAACAACAACAAACTCCAGTCACCGTGAACAGGAGAAACTTGAAGGAAGTAACCTCCTTCACCTATCTAGGAAGCACCGTTTCAACTACAGGTGGAGGGACAGACGAGGATGTCAAAGTCAGAATCGGAAAGACAGCATGACAGGCGTTCATTAGCCTAAAACCAGTGTGGAGATCTTCTGCACTGCACTCAGCATGTGGAACAACATCCGGATTTTCAACACCAATTCAGTGAAGTCAGTGCTTCTGTATGGTTCAGACTTGGCGCGTTACGAAAGGGATTTCCAATAAGCTACAGACATTCATCAACAACTGCCTACACGGGCTCGCTACTGAAGATCAGATGGCCAGGATAACAAGAATAAGCAACAAGGAGCTCTGGGAACGAACCAACCAAGAACCTATCACACAACAAATATGCACTGGAAGGAAGTGGAGATGGATTGGACATGCACTGAGAAGGCCGACTGGGGACATCACGTGTCAGGCCAATTTCTCGAGTGGAATCCCCATAGGAAGCGACGAGTTGGGTGTCCGAGGCGAGGATGACATGGAGGAGATGGTGTGAGGAGGAAATGAGAGCTTGTTGGCTGTCGTGGGACCAGGTTCAAAAGATCTCAGAGAACAGATTTTACTGCAGACGTGCTACTGAAGCCGTATGTTCCATTAGGAAACCAAGGGACTAATAAATAATATAATAATTCAGGGGAACGAACATAGCGATTGTTATATGTCTTCATAACTGTGTCATTTTTGCTTTGTAATACTGAATGTTAACTAGTTTCGACACCGATTATACCAACGAAAATGTACTTCATATGTAACAGATTTTGTTTCAACTGATGTTCATTTTTCTAGTCTTGTCCATAACACTCTTCTGGAATATCTTCAATAACCCACTAGTTCTGTTCAGTCTTTTGTCACTGTGAGTAATTAGGCCTAATGTATGAATAACCAGTTTTACTATGAGTTGAAATTGCTAAACACTCCTAATTTTGCATAACTTTTGCCTGATATTTACCGATAACTTTAAAATAACTTATCATTGCTGTTTTCACAGCGTTGCCAGCTTTTGTTTCCCACTGCTTTGAAGGCAGAGCTTTCATTGGTTGTTAACTCTTTTAATCTAAATGTGGTTTTGATGTTGTCAAGGTTATTTAGAAGTTTATATATTCAACATCACTCTCAACTGCTGTGACTGTTGTTGAGATAGTAAAAGCTCTTTCTGTGTGAACGGTCGGTTTTCTTTTCTTGTCTTCGCCTGTCAGTGATATTGTTGTTGTGGTGGGTGACGTACTGATAAACGTTTAAAGTCGATTCGTTTTGGCGCTAGGTTCCAATCGCTAGTAGACGGTTAGGTCACACTACCGGTCATAGCACAAACTTTATTCATAAATGACTATATCCTAAATGGTAGTATAAATGACGAAGAATCAGTTTAACTAGATGAATGAAATTATTACCATGGAGTTTGAGAATTCTTGATTCATCCAGAACAAGGGATAAAAGAAGCAACTAATGGCAAAGTGTAATGAGAATCAACTCTTTAAGTGTCTTTACACTATGTTAAGAGCAGCACTGAATGCGTCAAGGCTCATAATCCTACTGGCTTGTTCAGGGTGAAATGGAAGGAGTGGGATTCGAGCTTTGAACTCATTACTTGAAAGCCACCTCTACAGATTTAGTAAAGGAGTTCCAAATCAATACTAAATAAATGTTAGTTTCTCTTCGACTTAAAGAAGTACTTCAAATCATTAACTCATGATGGTTCTGCTTAAACCTGTAATTGGTTGGTTCAACTTAAATCATTGATTGGGTCAATTGACTGTTAGTTGATGGGTTGGAGATAAAAATGTTGCTCTACCTATTTGTGTTCATGCAACGCTACACATTTAGTGTGACTAATCATCTAGGATATTAAACTTCTAACCATACATCACTACTAAAAATATTATTACGATTAATGTGAATCACTTAATTACACCACAATTTGTAACCTGAATAGCTGATATAACTAGAAAGTTAATTATAGTTATTGACTTACTTCAAGCAGTTTAATGAAGATTTTTGCTTCAAATCGTCGGTATATAAGGTACATCTCTGATCGATGTCCTGTATTTGTATTAAATAAAACTTCTTCAAGTTTTCTTAAACAACTTGTAGCCATTGTGTTAACCTTATTGGCTAATTCTTCCATTTCTTGATCACGACATGATTCCGCGTAATCCATGTACTCCTAATTTAATAGTTAGAGAAAAATTCACTTAGATTTAGAAACATATCTGATTAGGTAATAATATTAGGTAGCCTATTCAATTTTGATGGTACTATCTGATCAATTAATTCAGATTAGGACCTAAAGAAATATAAAAATTCACCGATAGAAGGTCAATAGTAAGTAATAGGATAAAAGAATGTGAATGTCTAAGGGACCATAAACATCACCAATAAGTTTACAAGTAGAACTTAGCTTTAATGATAAGAAACCTTGAGGAAGACCAATCAGGTTATAGATGTTGTATTCAAGGTCATCCATTACATCCCTTTTACTATACTGTTGATGCATTATGACGAAGATTACGTTGTAGGTTACTTGTAGAGAGTTGCATTGTATGCGAGAAGTCTAAATTGTGAATTTGATTTTGTCATAGACTGTGTACCTAGCAATGAGACAAGACATGATTTCATCTTTTCTTGTCTCACTTCTTACAACAAGAAGTCTTTGAGAACAGGATCAACTTTTAAAGGATCTCACCTAACTCTGAGTTGTTGAAACATCTAAAATATCACCAGGAGTTTTAACAGATATCATTGAAGTTTCTTTAGTGCAATGTGGAGATATTTGTACAGAAATAATATAAGGGTTGGATGTGCAGTTCTGGTGGGGTAGGTAATATGGTTGAAATATATGAATATCTTATTTGTAAATGAAAAAATAACCAAACATGGTGACTTAAACAGAACTGGTTAAGTTACGTACATGTGGCTTGGCAAATCATAGATTCACGGTATATACGACTGAAATGTGAAGAAACAATATTTTCTATGGATAAAGGATAAATCAAAAGGACTTATCCAAGCAGCTATAGAAAAATGGGTAGCATCGGTTACCACAATATACATAGATGCATGGAAGTCGTACATGGTAAGTATTATCTGGAATGGGTTATCCCCACCATGTTATTTCTCACAAGAAGCAGACAACTGGGCTGCACACAAACAACGTTAAAAAAATATGTTGAATCGTTTTAGAAATTTTCTAAGACCTTTATCAGACTGATGAAAGGATATGTCATGATGTCATATACATGAATGACAAAGCAGATAATGGTATGATTTCAAAAATGAAACACCTATTGAAAATTGAGAAATATCTTTATTTCCGATTTAGTACAGATTTATGAATTGTAAATAAAGTACCATATTCGTTAATAATTACGTTGTCCTTTTTGTTATTTGATTCTGATTGGTTAGTGCATGCCTGAACGTGATTCACTATCACTTAAGTTCTGTACAATTTACAAATTAAGACCAAAAATGAATGATTTTGATCTATATTAAGTAAGGCGTCAAATGTTAGACCTATCGTAATTAGCACAAAGCTTCTGTTTATCTGTACGTATTGAAATCAATGTCAACAGGTACATCAAGTATCATTCTACGGTGTGGTTGAACACCTCCAGTACAATTGTTGACCATTAAAAGTGATTTAATTCTAACACCGTATCGATTTCTAGAGTTTAACTTTCTTTAGAACGTTAATGTGTAAAGCACACATGTTACAGCTGTGTTGTGAAAGTCAGGAAATTGTTACAAAAGATAAAATATCGAAACGGTGGGGAATATTTGTAGCTCAGATGCATGGTCTTGGTTAAATTGTGTTCTATGAGCTGACTTGTTTAATCGTGAAGCTTTCATTGTCTTTCTAGACAGCGATTGGTTGTTTCCTTTGATTGTTGTATCATTGACTGATTACATAGATTTCCCTGTTAGCTGTTCCTCTGCTTGACCTGTGGTCTTTCTGTCGTTTATCATTTTTCTCATTGTTTGATAGATTGGGTCTATGTCTATACATCCATTGATTGCTGACTGATCTGAATTCCTAGAGGCTTGGCATTTATGTCAGTCAGTAATCAATAGGTGTATAGATATGGACCCAATCTATCAAACAATGAGAGAAATGATAAACAACAGAAAGATCACAGGTCAAGCAGAGAAACAACTAACAGGGAAATCTACGTAATCAGTCGATGACACAACAATCAAAAGAAACAACCGATCACAGACCACATCGTCAGAGCAAGCTGATGAATCACTCATGGAGAGATATTGAGAGATGACTTCATACTGAAGTTAGTGATGATGATGTTGCTGTCTATAAAGACAATGAAACCTTCACGATTAAACAACCCAACTCAGAGAACACAACACTACCAAGATAAGATATCGTCAGTCAATTATTAGTTTAAACGCTCATTTTTCTATTTCACTAACGAAGGAAGGTTATATATAGTTTTCCAGGACAATGAATGAATCATTGCATTGTATTCCGAAACCGGTGACTGATTAGCAACTGGATTACCCCATAACTTAATAATCTCAGACTTACTTCCACACGTAGTTATTGGATAAAACTGCCCAAGAGTTTAAGACTAGGACACAACAGTTATCTAGTGTGCTTTGTGGCTTTCAGTAGTTCTCTGTTTGGTGCCGATACATGATGAAGCGCTACTACTCGAAAACTATCAACCAGAACTTCAAACATTCATAAGAATCCAATAAAAGGGATAATTGAAACACAAAATCTTAGGAATTCAAAGCTTTTCTAATTTTGCATTTTAATGAAACTATATTAGGAAATCTATTTACAATAGTTGTATAAATAAGAATTATGGTAACTTTTATACCGACCAATCATAAGGTTTAGAAATTTGGATACTGTTTGACAATGGTGTTTGGCTGAAGAATTTTGAACAATACTGATCAAACACATTGTTCTCTAGAATTATGTTTTGAGACATGTTGAATATATCTATATTGTAAAGAGCAACTTCGATCTATGTCACTTCATTAAATAGCATGACCTGTTGGTTAGAAGACTGCGGAGAGTTTTCAGTTCACATCTGCAAATTAGACGGTAGTTGGGCATAGACAGCATACATCTTAACTATCTTAACTGCAATTAGTTAGTCTTTCCTACATAAAGCCTTTAGCATAGCTCCAGAACTATTCAATTACTCAGTTCCTCTTTGGATCATTAGTGTTTAGAAGGTAATAATGATCAAACATCATTTATCTTTTCAAATCACTAACGGTTAGTGGTGGACAAAGTAAGCGTTGATTAAAGTTTCGTATTCTCTGAGCTTTAGTATTTTTTCGTGAATGTTTCGTTACTAGGCTTGGTGACATCTTCAAGACTACCCCTATATAGACGTCCTGAAAAGTATAAGTTCTTGGTTTATTCTGGGAAGAATAATAAAGATATGTTATTCTAAACTGAAAAGAAGTTTAAACAAGTCCTCAATCAGTTGTTGAAGTAGAGTTCACTCGATGAAAATCTCTATGAGAAGATAAGATCCTTAGGTACATGTCTGCCATAATACAAAAACAGGAATAGTTTTACGCTCTATACGTCCAACTCTCCCATACCATGACCTCATTTAGCAGTTTGCATAATTAATTGATCCTATCGGGAAAAAGTAGCTCTTTACTTATTCAAGTATAGTTCTGAACTTGTTTGTAGGATTAATGATATCAAACAAGAAACATATAGTTTCTTTCAATGTTTAATCTTTGTTTAAATTGCTTTTAAGTGAGAAAAACTAGAAGTTAATAATCCAGCTGATCATTCATACCATATTGTTACTTGAGTCTTTGTGAAAACAACATGGCTCACTGGAAGATAGTCGCATCCGGTTAAAGAGTGGCAAACAAGGTGAAACATGCATCTTAGATTCCAAAGTTAGTCACTAACAATCATTAATATAAGACTATTCATACTGTTTATATATATATATATATATATATATATATATATATTCATCTGTATCCTTTTTCTTTGATCCTAAATTTTTAAGGTGTATTGAAAACCAATGTGGTCTACTGTCTACTATCACCCATGATATTCCTGATTGTGATGGACTGGATCATGTAACAAACTGTGAGGAGCGGGCGAAAACTAACAAGTTGACAGAAGAGACGATGCAGGGCAGCGAAGACAGGACTTCAAGTGAAAGTAGAGAAGACAGAGGTGATGAAGTTACCGAACCAACAGCACCACCACCAACAACAAGCTCCAATCACCAAAAACGGGAGAAACTTAAAGGAAATAGCCTCTTTCACCTATCTAGACAGGCAGCATTGTTTCAACTACAGGTGGCACAGACACAGATGAGGACGTCAAAGCAGCCAGGATGGGAAAAGCAAGACAGGTGTTCACTAACCTGAAACCACTGTGGAGATCTTCTACACTCAGCATAAAGCGTGAACAACATCCGAATTTTCAACACCAACGTCAGTGAAGTCAGTGCTTCTACATGGTTCGGAAACTTGGAGCGTTACGAAAGGGATTTCCAACGAACTACAGACATTCATCAACAGTTGTCTACGCTGTCTGGTTACTGAAGCTTATATGGCCAGAATAATAAGAATGAGCAATACGGAGCTCTGGTAGGCTGGTGACGAACCAACCAAGAACCTATTGCTCAATAACTATGCAGTGGAAGGAAGTGGAGATGGATTGGACGGGGCATGCACTGAGAAGACCGACTTAGGACATCACGCGCAAGTCCAGGCAAGGCCGTCGGGTGGAAGCCAAATGAGAAATGACGAGTTGGGCATCCGAGGCGAGGGTGACATGGAAGAGATGGTGTGAGGAAGAAATGAGAGCTTCTGGGCCTTCGTGAAGTGAGGTTCAAAAGTTTGCAGAGAAGAGAGTGCACTGGAGACGTGCTATTGAAGCCGTATGTTCTGCTAGGAACCCAAGGGTTAAATAATAACAGGTCACAAAATCTTGGATGTCAATTTTTGTATATATGAAAAGTAACAGAGATGCCTGAAAGGGTACTAATACAGTGTCAGGAAAGTAGGTGAAAATCTCAAAACCACACT
Source organism: Heterobilharzia americana (assembly GCA_944470555.2). Classification (NCBI taxonomy): domain Eukaryota; kingdom Metazoa; phylum Platyhelminthes; class Trematoda; order Strigeidida; family Schistosomatidae; genus Heterobilharzia; species Heterobilharzia americana. The sequence continues at coordinate 41,154,829 of OX104127.1, forward strand.
GGATAAAGATGATTTTAATATTGCATCTCCATTCACTTTATTCTTGAAAATAACTTTATTGTTTTATTTCTAAGGACTTATTAAGTATTCTCATCTTTATTCTGCAAATTAATGCGATTATTCAGGTAGGGAACATCATCTAGTTTTAAACTGTTCACCTTTACAGATGGGCAAACACTCAGACAAGGATAATATAAGATGATACCACTGATCAACGCGCTTAGTGGGGACACATAGCACATAAGCATATAGAGGTGGAAGTTAAGAAAATAAACCTAATTTGAAACAAACCTATCATGCATTCTTAGTATAAATTATATTAACAAAAGAATATAAGTACTAGTAAATTAGACAGCAAGTAATCATTAAGTATTACTTTAGCGGAAACAAGTTTTCCAGGTTCTTTTTCTTTGAACAATTTCGCTTTTGAAATGATATATCCAATACGATCCAATGTAGTGAAACAATGATCAATCTCTTTGACATTATTTTCAGCACATTTAAGACGCTTAGTTTAAAAAAATAAAAACAAACACTTGAAACATAAAGATCATCTTCAAACATTCAATGAATTAACAAATATGTATTGAGCAGAGTGCTATGATAAACAAATAACTTTAAAGGTTGCCGTGGTAACCGCAGAAATGATCAATTAGGTCTCATCATTTCGCCTAGTTGCTAGAGTGACTTTGAGAGTCATTCATAGTAAACAAGAGTGTGGAAAAGCAATGTAATGGTTTCATACGCCTGAACTGTAAGCTTAACAAATATCTTACTGATACATGTAGAGAGACTCCTATGTTCACCCTAGCAACCTCTAATTTCAGCAATTAGGTCTGTATTATTTTGGCTGGGATGTCACTTTTCATAAAATGAATATGCTTAGTTATTTTACAAGATGTTGGAGTGACCTTCAGAGTCACTCTACATATGATATTTCATTGTCATCACATTCCGGTTTTCTATTATTACATTGACTACAGCATTGGCTTCATGCACTCACAAAACATAAATGTTTAAGAAGCGACTTTAAAGGCAACCCTAGCAAGGGCTGAGATCACCAATTGGATTCCTGAATTTTGTGAAAAAACCATCCGTCCAGCTGAAATATAGGAACCTAATTAATTATTACTGATGAGTGACTCTGCAGGGCATCATAGTAACTTCTGCGGTGACTACTAACGTTTCTTTATTTCATGAAAAACTAGCCAAGCCTAAATGACGAAATTTGACTCGTTATTTCAGCGGTAGTTACTCTAACATATGGAGTTACTCTTCTCATTATTCCCTTCTCAATTACAGTTTGTATGTGCATGACAGGATCAAATTTAGTCCAACTTAGTGGGGACTGAAACAAAGTTTGTTGTCAGATTTCATGTCCCACCTTCCCACTTTGTATTTGACTTATCTTCCAATCAAATTCGAAGAATTATGCAATTTGACTGGCAGCAGCAAATCTGAAAGTTATATCAAGGAGTATGAATTCATCAAGAGTTACAAGATCTTGGTGGCTAGTAGAGGAATCCAGGCTTCATATTCCGTCTTATTTGGGACTCAATAACACTCTGACAAATCTCTGGTTTCTGAAAGTAGGTTTTGGATCAGGAAACTGATAGTCGTTGAATTAGAAAGCATAAAACCGTCATTAATATAGGGTACGGCTGCATTTAATACAATTCATTTCGTCTTCGTACACTATGAGAAATGGCTTAATAACCAAAAGTGTACAATATACATCATAGCTCCTTCATTCAGTGTTGTTCGACAGATATTTGAATTTTCTTTTGTATATGTTAAGGCATATAGTTGGTTATGGTCGATCAGTATATTTCTTCTTCACTAACGAGGACTACTTTGAATTCATTGGCAGTTGTCTCATTCTTGTCGATTTTGATAAAAATCACGAGTAAAATAGTTAAAGTCTTTACCTTCATGAGTTGGTAGTGACTGACATGAACTTTATCGTTATTCCCACTACTTTAGCTTTCATAAGCAACGAAATAGCATAACTCAGTGAATTTCTGTATTTCCTAACACCACAGTTTATGTTTGGTGAAATCTCGACTTTCAACAGTAAGCATAGGAGGTTTCAGTGTACAGTCACGGTTTTTTTAGCAAAAAAGTAGGCACATATTCAAAAGTGCCCATATGCATAAGCAATCATTCCATAAACACCCGCTTAAAATAAATACACACGAAATAAATGCAATACGATTCAAAAATATCTTCTTCAACATGCTCTAACCAACTACTTAATTATAGTAAGTAGTAAAACATGGAAAGTGTAAAAAGGATACAAGCGTAAAGTCAAATCGAGTTAACAGTCTATATGATACATACAACGTTTCTAGGTTGTTGCTAGTGGATAACGGTCTGGTGTTTCAATCAGTAGTTCTCAGGTTTAAACGTTAGTGGGAACAGCAGCGCTCACTGTTAGGCAGGTACATCCAGCTGACTAGTCCTAAAACAGACGAAACGTGCGTCTAAGATCCCACTGCAAACTATTATGCAATATTAATATAATTCATGTTTTCCTACAGTGTTAGTTCATCCATAGCTTTGATTATTCATTCTGTTACAATCGTATTTTTCTCATCAACTTTACATCCGCAGACATTAGTATATGTCAATGTTCCGAATTCTGTCGGGCTTCATTCCGTTGTTCCTTGATGCTCTTTTTTTACCCCGAACATTTGCTTATCTCGTGTCTTTTGTCTCATCATGAAAATCCGCATGTTTCTCATATTTTCCTCCTGTTCACTTTGGGCAGAGGTTTGCTGTTCATATTGTTGATAAGCTTCTTGTAAGGTGCTTTCGATGGTGGTAAGCCTAAAGACACCTTACGATTCAACGTCTGTAATTTATTATTCATTACTGTTTATTAACAAAGTATTGTACCACAGACAAATCCTGCCTTTCGGATCTTATGTGACTGTCATGCAAAAGCGTTCAGGAGCCCTATCCTGCTTGCTTACAAAAGGATGACAGTGAAGCGGTAGAAATTGATATAACTGAACACATTGCGAACAGACGTGACTCTGTAGTAAAATGGATAGTGGCTAGCAGTGGAATCCAGGATGTGCACTTCGTACTATTTGGGACTCGTCAGCTGGATTTGCCTGCCTCCCAGTGAGTAATGATATTGTTCCCAATGTAATTCGGACTCTGGAGTGAATGCTTCAAACACCAGAACCAATATACTAATAGAGACCACTATATTCGGTCCACTCAAGGACGGTATAATATAAGTAATAACACTAAAACTATACCCGTCGCACAACAAGTGGCTATCGTGGCTCAGTGGTGTAGTGGGTAACGCTCTGGCGTTTGAAGCAACCGTCTCCAAGTCCGCATCCCGTCGGGAACAACATCACTGCTCACTGGGAGGCAGGTACATTCAGCCGACGAATTCCAAATAGGACGGACTGCGTATCCTGGATTCCATTGCTAGCTACTATCCATCTTTACCATAACTAGGACATAGGTATGTCGAAGAATCGGTACAGAAGCCCATATGCTAATAGAGACGTCACTCTATCTCAAGAACCTTGTCACAATGAAAAGAAACTTCCCAAAGGTTGTATGTTTCCGCATTATCTGCATCGTCGAAGCCTTTGCTACGCGGAAGAAAAAGAATCCATCCCTTCTTCATTCATGGCCTTAATTTTCAACCTTTGATATCACCTCTTTCCTTGAACACTGTACCCTTCTTACCTAATCTACAATTCATTCTTCTGCCTATACTCTTTCTAGTCACAATTCAATTTTCAAATTATTTTTTTCATGATACGAAACTTCTTATCCAAACTTATTAGTCTGTACACAACTCCAGTCATATTCTGATAAATCTTCATCATTAATCCCAGATTTTTGTATTCAATGAGAGCTGGTGCATTTCATGGCATATTTTTTTACCATATTTGACAAACCATTTTTAACTATCAAACGCTAACATAAGAAAAACCGTGTAAATTTGAGATTGTAGAGTTTTTAGAATGAAATTATGGGAGGGGGTGGGGGGAGGGAAATCTTTACTGAAACAACTGTTCTTCTTTCATAGCTACCTTTCTTCTGCCTTCTTGCTATGTACTGAGTGAATTCATTTCAATGTGCTAGTAAAACAGTACTCTTGTATTGCATCATTTCTACTCATCTAAAATTCTAAATTCTATTAACCTGTATACCTTTTTAGATCGTTATCATGCTTCAGTGGACTAATATTCTTGTCTTTATGTGAGCCATCAACACTTCAACCTTATCTTTTCACCAACCCCCCCCCCCCGCATTTTTATTGATAATTCTTACTTACACTTCCAATCTGATTGATGATATGATCAACATAAATGAAAAGAAATCTATCTTACGAATCTAAGATAAAACTTTTCAATTCTGCCAGTATCAAAATACTGTTGAACACAAATGACTCTGAGTTTCCATTATCCCTGATAGTCTCTTATAGGTACCAATGAATGTGTACATTGAGAGGAAACAAAGAACCCTTTGTGATAAATAATAAAAGTGAACTGATAGAGTCTACATTAAATCTATACTTCATAAACATATAAAAATGAGAATCAAGATATTTCTATAGTTTACTCACTTGATTACAATATTCTAAGTATTCGTCTATCACCAAACTATCCCAATTAATATAATAGACACCACGATCGATTGTAGTAACCAAAGCTTGAAGACTTTCACGCATTAAGCTATGCTTTATAGGTTGATTAAAATAATAGAAACATGTTTATTGATGCATAGAAACAGTTTCTAAATGATTTACTCGTAAAATTAATCAAATAGAAATTGTAAACCATTCCATCATTTTGCCAGTTTATATTTCCTATTGAAGTGGGACTACTTAAGTCATGGTTGATAAATAACTTTAAATACCATTCTAAGAATGACTGGAATAGCCAATTTTCATAAAATCAACAATTCAAACTGTTCTATTCAGTAGTTGTTAGGATGACCTTTAAGGTATTTGTCGTTCATCAGACCAGATTAAATAGTCTGTTTAAAAACCTATTCCAAATCATTTATATACCATTTAGGATGATAAGATCTAGTTGTGTAGCTAAGATAATGATCATGATCTGCATACAGAAAGGTGGAATAAAACGTTTAGTAGTTGGAGCACAAATGAAACACTATTGAACTCCTTACTCATAGACTAGTGGTCCAAAAGCAGCAATGCACTAGATTTCTTTTTAATTTTCATTGTAATCTCTACAATAAGCTTAATTCAATGATCAATATCATTCTTTTGTTTAAAATTGTTTACCTTGATAATTAATTCTACTCATCTCAAATTTTAAATTCTACTAACCTGTATACCTTTTTAGATCTTTATCGTGCTTCAACTCAATTTCAGTGGACTAATATTCTTTTCTTTATGTGAGTCATCAACACTTTAAACTTATCTTTTCACCATCCAATTTTCATTGATAATTCTTACTTACACTGTTAAACATTCATCCTTAATCTCCTTTCGATTATGATTGTAAATTCAGCGTAGATCTCTATACAGAGACTAGTAGTTAATGGTCTTCTTAATATCCTAATTGATAATACCTTTTGAATAATAAAGTATTTAGGTATTTATCAAGTCATTAGTACTCAATCTAGATTATCTCCACTAAACATTTCTACATTTTTTAAACTGTTACATTTTGTGCATAATATTCTGTTTATACAAGGAAGAAAACGTCAGTATATGGGAATAATTTCCACGACTAGGTGGTAAAGTGAAATTTTGAAAAAAACAATTATTTAGCATTGTCTAAATTTGAAACTCCAGCTTCTATAACAGCCACTAGGCAGGTACATCGATCCCACGATAAGGGGTGATACAGATGCCAACCAACCACGTTTAAAAGCGTCTAAAGTCCATCCTAGCAGCTACCGAAATAACCAATCAGGTTTCGGTATTTAGTCTAGAGACGTAGTTTTCCATAAAGCAAAGAGCAGTTGTCACTTATCTAAATAGTTGTTCAGATGGTCTCTAAAGTCATTACATTTCAAAAATAGTTTTATTAGCTACCTAAGATATGTACCGCTTTGATGGTATGATGTGCAAAAAAGAGTATTTCTAAAGCCTAACCTAATAACTACCGAGATAACCAGTTAGATTCCTTTATTTTATAAAAATACTAACCTTCGGACTCAAAAGAGAGAAACATGATTAGCTACTTCAGTTGTTGTTAGGGTGTTCTTTAAACTTATGTTAAAAAACAAATAATTTCGAAAACCACCTTAGCAATGAGTGAAATAAACTATCAGTTATTTTAGCTTATTGAAAAAAAACCTAATCTTTAAATGAAAATTACATGATTAGTGGGCACTGTAACTATGTTATGTGTCCATAAATGTTTTTCCAATTCACCTAAGCTTTCATTATCAGGTGGGTTAGTTTAGGAAGTCAACATTTACAACTGAATATGTAATTCTAAGCAAAATGGATTTCACTGATAACTTTTCTTTATAGTTTGCTTATTAGTGGCCAGTGTGAAATATGTTATTTTCTGAATGAATGTAGTACACTCCTTAGAACTAACAAGCATTATACCCTATAATGCTCATTTTCTATCAAACTGTATTCAACAGTTATGAAATATTGAGCACAGAGTTGTATATTTGCTTTTGGATGATTGAGGATAATCAAATAAAATCATCTGATGGCTTGGTTGAAACAAATATGGCATTATATAATACATATGTTTTGGTTGTAGTGTGTTCTTTGAGCTGGGCTGTTTAATCGTGAAGCTTTCATCGTCTTATTAGACGACATCATAAGCAGAAATCAAGATCAGACTACTAAGACCACTTGGAATTGGTGTGGTCACTCATAAACCAACAAATTCCCTCTAAACAATATAATACAGACCAAAGGATGCAATAATCAAAGAAGACAAACCGAATATGATTTACAAAATCAACTTCAATAACTGTAGTCAACACTACATTGAACAAAGTAGTCACCCTCTTCGCCTTTGTCTACATGAACACCATTTGACTACTAAACGTTACACACGACATTTCATCATTCATTTCAATGCATATGGATAATTATGGACATGAATTCGATTTTGACAATGTAGAAATTTTGGACAGAAGAAACATAAAGAATATCAGAGAATTCCTAGAAGCTTGGCATTTATGTCAGTCAGTAATCAATAGGTGTATAGATATGGACCCAATCTATCAGACAATGAGAAAAATGATAAACAACAGAAAGATCACAGGTCAAGCAGAGGAACAACTAACAGGGAAATCTATGCAATCAGTCAATGACACAACAGTCGAAGGAAACAACCAATCACAAACCAGGTAACCAGAGCAAGGTGATGAATCACTCATGAAGAGATATTGAAAGATGACTTCATACTGAAGTTAGTTATGATGATGTTGCTGTCTATAAAGACAATGAAACCTTCACGATTAAACAAGTCAGCTCATAGAACACAATTTAACCAAGACCATCCACCTGAGCTACAAATATTCTCCACTATAATACTTATGTTTTTCTACTTTCTGATTTCTTTTCACTAGAATGAAATTAGATGTACTACAACTACTTCAGATCCACCTTTGATGAAATCTTTTTGGCTTAGTTCCAGAGATAATCAATCAAATCTTCGGTAAAGCATCAGCAATTTGAGCGATAAGAAGAACAAAACGTAGGTTTATGGTTTCTTATGACTAACTGTTCAACTCCAGATACTTCTTATAATTTAAATCATTTGCATTTATGATTCCCGATGATAAGTGAAGACGTAATGAAAATCTGAGTTGGAGTAGGATTCGAACCAGCAGTCTGATGTACAAACCACAATTATCTCAGACAGTTTCACTGATAATCTTTTACATTTAATCAAAATTGTCTCAGTGTATTCTATTTATCTTAGAAAAGAACCCATTATTATCATGTTATTATTATGCTTAAGTTTAGTTGGAGTGATGAGGTATTATAAATCATTAAAACAAAAACAGAGATTACCTTCAGAGGGTCCATTCCTTGCCTGATTGCTTCATATCGATCAACCATACGTTGTAAATTTAATACAACATTTTGATAATAATTATTCTAGGTACAAAAAAGTAATGAGAACAACTTGATTACGAAAACATTAAAAATTTTAAAAGTATAGGTTGTATGTGAATTCATGGTTACAGAAATTATCTGAGCTGTTGGCTGAATTCCATTTCCTGCTAGATAAAAGTAACAGTTCATTCTTCTGAAAGATGTTAAGTGATAAACCATAGCATATATCTGTGTGTAACGTTATTTAGAGACTCCATATGACGAATATATCCTCTAAGATACAGTACAAATGCATATTGTTCGTATCAGTTTGTCTGTAACATGTGAAAATGTGCATCCATACATATTTTTCTTTATGCCTGAAAACGTCAAAATACCAATACTGAATGAATTTTCTAATCAACCAACGTGACTTTTAGGATGACCTATAAACCCACCTGATCAACCTAACAAGTAAACAATTTAATAAGAAGTCTATGTGGATTTTATTTTGAAGGTAGTATTCATCACGGACTATTATCAATTAGAGAACCTTGAAAAACTTGGGAAATAAATAAACTTCGTGTTAACCCCAAATTAAATTACTGTATAGTGATCAGTAGTGACATGCTTCGAGATGAATATCCCAAAATTCTAATGAGAAGCTGTGAACTGTAGGGTCAACCAGTCAGGAGTGAAGTAGATGGCAATTGATGACATCGCGAATTGAAGGAAGTAGGAAACTATGGACCACTGAACTCCGAGTAAGTGGCTGGATGGTTAACGAGTTCATCGTGAAACCTGAAGGTTTTGTGTTCGATCCCTCGTGTGCATGCTGCTGAGGATGCAGACATACAGCAGTCCAGTACCCCTAAGTTTCCAATGATTCCCTAACTGATGTCACTCCGTGGTAAATAATACCCTAAAAATGAAACAATTATCTCTAAATTATAACTTGATGGTGTTCCGAGGCACCCACCCATATGGCAACAGAGGTCATTCAATCCGATCCCGTATAACAATGGAGAATTACAAGTATATCAACAAATAGTAATAACTAGTAATCGTTGTACAAGAGGTGGCTCATTGGCCTAGTAGATGAAACCTTTACGTCTAAGGTAATGGTTAAGAGGTCCAAGTTCCATTAGGTGCAGATACATCCAGCTATAGAGTCCCAAATAGAATGAAACGCGCATCCAGGATTCTACTACTAGTCACAACCAAGTCAATCACAATTATCTTTAAAGGTCACCAAAAAGAAAAACTTCGAAGAAGAAAATATCTTTCCAGTTAAGATAATGACATTGAATTGGTTACTTCATTTAAATTATGTGAGATATCATCGCATTTAGTACAAAAATTTTTAGTATCGTACAGCTATCTAGTTGATAATATGTCTGAATAATTCAAAGCTACAGAAAGGTGATTACTTCGTAGACATACGGTACAATGGAATAAATCATTTGTTCTGAAAGAATCGACAGTCATCATTTTATGATTATGGTACAGTTAGTATTCGATGATACAGAGGTATGCGAAAGAAATTACCGTTTTTTTCTCTCGTGAAGTAAACCTCTACTTAAAAGAAACATATAATTCAATGAAGGATTTCAGTAACGAAATCTAACTGGATGTATCACTGCTAATGATTGGGTTTGTTCACTGTAAATTATTATATTTCGTAAAAAAGCAAAATTTTCTTCTTACACGTAGCCCTAAAATTCGACCGATTTCAGGCAATGAAAAACCAAATAATTCCATTCTTGAGGCTTCTTGAATTATACTCCATAGTCTTGAATCAAAATTTACTTCATAGACTGGTAATAAACCTGAAAAATATTTAAATAGATTTTCGTAATAACATTATTTGAGTAGTAAGGTAAGTCAAGCTAAACTTATTTCACATTATAAATAAGTACTGTTAAGTATGTTACAGAAATATTTATATCTGGATTGACATAATTGATGACACTTAAAATCTAACCGAAACGACATTCTCTTTCCTTCTTTGTTTCAGTTAAGTGTGGCGATCAGCACATCATATTTCTTGACCTAAAAACGATATTAAACTTTGTGGATCGAGAAGTATTATGATAGTGTCCGACTGAGAAGAGAGTACCAAGCAGGTATGTAACGTTAATCAAAGCCCATGAACTCACACGACCACGTAAGGGCTTATGGACAGTTGTCATCAATTTAGATGACAACTAGTAATGTTCACAAAGAATGCCCACTGTCACCGTTCCTATTTAACTTCGTTATAGATGTATTAATGGACACAACTGTAGTTACATCTGACTTCACAGGGATTTATCTACTCAATGAAGGCCATGTGGTTGACACGGAGTAAGAAGACGATATTATGTTGGTAGATGAAGATGCTAACAGAATGCATTATCTTCTGAATGCCTTGAGAAGAAATCTGAGTTTACTTGGCATGCCTTTCATACTTGTCAAGAGAAAAATAGTTCTTTAAAACTGGTCTTCAACTGCTCCCAGTTTACGGGCAGAATGTATTGACTGTTTCACTTGCAGAGTTACATCTGTCCACATGGGTTGGTTTTTGACGAAACCCCGGTTTGAATACAGAATGCCAGCAAGGCTTATTCCAGCTTGCGAGACATCTGGTTACCTTCAGCACCACTATCCGCTCAGTTATACGTCTATGAGACATGGCTATTAAAAGTAGAAGACATGAAGAGACTACAGGTGTCTTCGTAACACTTCTGACTTGTAGTGAAACCACGATTTGAGCAATGTTGAGGTCAGGTGAAGGGTACTAGACTAGTCAGTCGATGACTGCTGGGAAAGTTCAGTGACTGAGGTGACTTGAATATGCATCACGTGTACCAAGCCACCCCTTACCTTCATGTGTAGTGTTAGTTGAAGTAGGATTGGGTTGGAAGAGAGTACACGGTGACGAGACCAAGCTGTGACACCAGTTCAAGCACTCTGTGACTGTTAATCTGAGATGTGTAGCGTGATGCAGACTCCCAACAATCAGTGTTTACTGACTCTCGGTTACATGGCTGAAAATCGGACGCAGTAGCACAGATGCATTCACTCTATGACTTTTTGTGAAGCTTAAACATTATTGTTACTCTTCATCACTTTCAAATTCCTCCTCCTTCCATACACATCTTTCTACTTTGATATCAGTAATCAGAATCAATATAGGACCAGGCATTACTGCATAACGGTCCAAGCTGTCACATCTCATATCATACAATTCTTTTTCTGCTCACTTATTCTTAACATGGTGCAGTAAAGTGTAGCAATTTAAACCAATGCACTTGTTTACGATGTTCCGTGGTGATTTTGTCTGTCTTTCAATCAGCTGAATGACTAGCAGCTTTAAGAAAGCATAATTTTAAGTTATCTTGAGGTAGAAGAGTACCTCTCCTCTGCTAAAGAACTGAAAGGGGGAACGAGCGATATATTGGACTAGTTTCATGTCTTTTACGGTACACTCTTATCACAGGATTTTCTAGTTCATCTATGTGATAAATTTCACATTCAGTTACAAACTCTAATGTATCCATTTCATATACGGATTGAATGCCCGATTACCTTACCTAACCTCTTTGCGATTGAAGCAAAAGCCTTATACTCACTGCACTTGTTATTTGTCATCAAATTCATGCATATATATATATATATATATATATATATATATATATATATATATAACGGAATTGTATACTCGTAACCTACCATAGTTCATAAAAATGAAATAATTGATTTCATGCACTGATTAAACAGGCGGTTGTTTAAAAACTATCCGTCACACGGAAATGAATAAGTTCTTGAACTTACCTATATAGTATGTCTACAGAAGAAACTTTTAGATAAAATATCTTTCTATAAATTAATAGACTAATATGATTAATCATATTTGTTTGACACTCCTTATATCATTTCTTTGTTTTGTATAACAACTGAAATCACCAAAAATGTTCAGTATTTCAGTAAGATAACTGTCGATAACCAGACATACCATCTAATATCTCTAATCCCTGATTTCTTATTTCCCTGAATTCCATACGAATATTGTTACTTATTTTTGTTTCTTTGGCATCCTGTTTTGTTTTTAAATTGATTTGAAATGGTAGCCAAAAATGAAATATCATGATATTTGATGAAATTACCCATTTAAAAAACTATAGAACTTCTCCTAATGATATATATATGTATATATTCCAGGCAAGTTAGAAAAATCAACAAAACAATGCAGAACTACTTATGAAAGTACACCAGTCAATGTTTTCGTTTTATATATACTAAAGGTATGTTTATGTATTTATACCACCAAAATGTAGTACAAAAATCTGTACTTTTTCAGTAGCATATTACTAAGAGTTGAATGTAACTAGAGTATTCAACATAGCTTTAGAATATGTTTGTTTCATAGGAAGTAATTTGTTATTGAAGGTTGATAGCGTATAGGATCTGACCAGATCCTTATAAAATGCTCTAAACCACTGAAGTCTTTTACAAACAATCATGTTGCTTCGAAAATTCGAGAAAAAGTATATGAACCAACGTGTAAAAATCATATTGCTTGAAGAGGTGAAAACCAATAAGCTATACCATTCTAGAAAAGTCTACAAAACGTCGAGGCCATTGTAAATAAATATAAACCATGATATATTGTATACACTTTAAATTTGTAATACACCTTCTGCTATATTACCGCCTTTCCTATTTACCAAAGAACTGAGCGACCATCAAGGGTGGAATCCGAAGGGGGGCTGTTCAAATATATATATATATATATATATATATATATATATATATATATACATTAAAATCCTATTTAAGCAGTCATGAAATATAACCAGTTCTAACTTACATACTTTCAAATCAAGTTTTAATCATTGACTATTTATTATATACCTATGCAACTTCAATTAATCAGTCGATTGCTAACCATTACTTTCTCAGGAATTTATTCAATTTGAAGACAAAGTTCTGTACAAGACATTATCAGGTAATGGTCAGTTGAAAACTGGACAGAATTGCAGAGTTACTTCTCCTTAATATGGAATTATTCGATGTAGTATATCTGCAGTTTCACGCTTGATTACATAGTGGTATTCAAGGCCTTTCATTAATCATGAATCTTTTCAACCACAAGCCTGAACAACAACTTGTTTTTCAGGGGTTTGTGGGGATTTAGTGATTTTCCAAGTTGATATTCATCTTGGACTAACATTAATCAGAGGAAGATTGCAAAGCTGTTTCGTCCCGTATGAGACTCCTCAGTAGTGCGCACGATCATCACGCTAGGGATCTAACCCAGGACCCTCAGGTTCCGTGACCATCACCTTACCATTAAGCCACTGGGTCAGGATTTAATGGTTCATATTTTCAACTGCCATCAGTTTACGATATTACGTGACCATCACTCGATGTCATCGCTGAATATTTGTTTTCACGGCTATCCACTGCTCCCAGGTTTCTAATGTTCCTCCAACTGATGGTGATGAATACCTACTTGAAAACGTCGCATTTTATAAACGATTCCTTCAGGGTGATCAAGTTGTCATAAATGCTTCTTAGAAGATGTATGATTCTTTACTACAGCAGATATAAATCAGAATTAATGGCTTTTGTACTCATATCAGGGAATCGATTTGCAGTGTTGCAAAGTAATTGAAAGTAATGTTTCTGTACCTTTGTGTGTAAGATAGCCTGTTAACTTTCAGACCTGAATTTTCTACGATGAAATGTGACAAGATGAGGTAGTATCTTAAATGCAGTTCCTTGTTTTGGTATTCCTGTCGTAAAACTAGTGAAGTAAATAAGATTAGTTTTTATTTTGAAAGAATATAAGCACAGAATACTTAACTAACTTTCTTGATTTGTTGCTGATGTCGCCAGTGATGTACGTTCTCTACTAGTCAATGATATAATTGAACCGTGATTACGAGGTAAATGTAGAGATGATAGTTGTTTTATTAGTACTTGCATTTGGTTCTGTACTTTGTTTGCTGTTCTAGATGCATGTGGTGTTGAAAGTAGTGGAGGGGGTGTTAGCACTGTACCTGGATTTTTCTTACAACCTGCCCACCATGTAGGTGGTGGAAATATACTTTGAAATGTCTAAAAAAACCAATCGAAAAGAAAGAAGTGTGCAAAGAAAATTGGAATAACAGTCTTTTGTAGGTCATAATTTATATTGAAAAGCAGGGCCGTATGGAAGTCATCCAAAACTAAATGAAAATAGAGGAAGAAACAATAGCGGACATGCTCACATCAAACCACTATTCCAGAAGCTTCAGAAAGAAGGAAAGGCACCTATCCACTGATTGCAAGAAGGGATACATTCTCAGACTCACAAAGAAGGGACACCTAAGTCTCTTTACAAGAACAACAACTAACGCACAATCATGCTCCACTCCTGTCCACTCAAAGCAAGCAAAATATTAAGCCACATCATCCCAGAGAGAGTGAAAAATACTCTCGATTCAAAATTACGACCGGACAGGGCTGGGTGGCTGGCTTCAGAAAGAGCAAATCACATGCGGATCAAATTGTAATACTACACTACATGTCATCATAGAACAGAGTATAGAATAGTAGTCAACTCTCTACCTTACCTCAAATTCATCGACTTTGAGAAGACCTTCGATCGAAGCGTCGACTGAGAAGTAATTTGTCAGCTGCTGCTTCAACACTACGGTTTCAGTGTCACAAATATTTATCAACATCATTCAACACCAGGTGTATGCTATATGATGAGGTTACATGTCGAGTGATTCACTGCACAATGGAAAGCTCATCTGAGTGATGCATTAGAAATGAAGACAGGAGTAAGATGAGATTGTCGCCTACTATCACTGATCACCTTCCTGATTTTGGCCAAGTCGGCTGGATTAAAAGGGACTGGACTGGATCATGCAAGAAACAAATGTACAGAAGACGAAAGTGGAGATGGATTCGATTGAACATACACTGAGAAGATTGTTTGGGGACATCACGCGTCAGGCCAGGCCGTCGAGTGGAAGCTAAATGGGAAATGACGAGTTAGTCTTCTGGGGTGAGGATGACATGGAGGAGATGGTATGAGGAAGAAATACAAGGTTATAGTCAGTGGTGTAGTCAGGTTCGAGAGACTGGAAGGAAGAGGGTGAGATGTTGACGTGCTACTGAAGCCCTATATTCCACTAGCAACACAAAGGCCAAATAAATAAATTATATTGAAAATGTTGCTAGTTGGAAAAGAAAAGAAACCATTGCTCTTAGTTCTGCAATAATTACATTTATTTCAGATATTTTAGATACTTTTGAAATAATGTATACTTCACTTATTAGTGTTAACTGACATCCACTGATCAAGAAAACTTCATATTGAATACCATCTTTGAAACACCGTTCCCAACCGTCTGTCTTGTATCTCTTTACAAACTAAAGTTGGTCAACACTCAAAATATATGTTGACCATAATAATATCTACGAAGTTACATGACCTTATCCATGTTTGTACATTGAAATAAGATAAAGATAATTATTCATCTGGATTGTCAAATATGTGTGAAACGATCTAAGACTGAAGAAATCCCAATCACTGCTGAATAGAACAACTCTACACTTGACTAAATTGAATTGAATTTCTCTCTGGCTGTAAGAATAATAAATAAATAGAATGCTCAGATATTATTTCTATTAGCTGAGTCACTGACCTAACTGATACTTTCAAGAAGAATCGATTATGCTAGTTCTCATTATTGACGTGATGACGTTATATGTTCTCTTCTCGTTTTTTTGTGTATTCATTGATGTTTATTCATTTGTAATCCATGTTTATTAAGCCATCTATTACTCTATAACTCATTTCCAAATGTTTCATTCTACTGTTTATGAACATTGTCCATTAATTCGCGTACTTTTATATCTAGCTCAGTTGATACAGCATCAGAACGGTAATCCGGGGGCCATTAATTGAAACCCTGCTACAAAACAGGTTTTCCTTTCACCTTCAATCACCACCCTTTAACAGTAATTTAAAATAAGAATTTATTTCAACTGTAATTAGCAAATAGAGTTTCCATGTACAAAAGATTTTTCTCTGCCAAAACTCCAACTTTATTTATATTTCTTGAATGATAGCTAAAATATGTCACTATGTTTACTTCATGCCGATGCTTTGTATGTTCTGAGCTATCAGCAGTTGAAGATAAGTCAATTGACTTTATTCCGAAAGTCAAATCATGATCGCTTTTTTAGTGAGACCGGAAAACATTAGATAAACTATACGCATAGAAGCCCATTTGCCAACAGAAGTTGAAAGATTCAACCCAGTATCATGACAGGAAATCATGTGTCAAACAATAACTGATACCCGTTGCACCATTGGTGGCTGTAGTACCTTAGTGGCTGAGTGGATAACACTAGCAGCGATGGGGCTGAGTTCGACTCATAGTGGAAGAAAAATCACCCACTGGAGTGGATGTACATCCAGCTGACGGGTCCCATGTGGGGAGAGATGCACATCTGAATTCCACTTCTAGCCACAAGGTAGATTACAATATATGCATAAAATTTTAGTTACATTAGTATTGGCAGTGAAAACGTTATTCAGATCACCATATTACTCAAATAAAACAAACTACCAATTCTTCAAATGTTAAGGTTGGATCGTGGTTAGCAGTGGGATCCAGGATGCGCATTTCGTCCTATTTGGGACTCGTCAGCTGGATGCACCTGCCTTCCAGTGAGTGATGTTGTTCCCACCGGAGCCCACATGCTAATACAGACCGATCAATTTGGTCCAATCTACGACGGTATCATACAAAAACCCGTATACTAATTCTTCCAATGTTAAATGTAACTAGTTATTACATTCACTATAATACACGTCATTACCTACCTGGTCAAATGGAATAGGGTCGATGCATTTCGATAAAACTGGTTGATTCAATCGTGGTCCAATATCAGATGAAATTTCCGATTCCCAAGCTTTATGCAGTGTTTGTTCGTATTTACGTAATTCTTCTACTAAAGTAATATACCTCACTTTAACCTGTATCATGAATAAATATATATATTGAGAAGAAAATTATATAAATTCTAGTTAGTTAAGAGATACTTAACACTAAGTAGGGAATTATGATCCTTCTATTCAAGTCGTTAAACAAAAAGAGACACGACAGAAGTGACTGATATACTGGCCCAATCGACGTGGTTGAAAAGTAGGAAGTACATCTCTCGTATTTAATATGCATAAATGTTCAAAGTCCTTGAGGATCAGATGAACAAGTGACTCAGTAAAGCAAACTTCTATCAGCTGATATAGTTCATCAGTCAAGAGCGGTAAAAATGGATAAAATATCGATGTAGCACGGTGCGAAGAGCAGGATTACAATCTGGAAAAATTAAAATGGCCAATTATAAACAGCGAGTGAGAATAATTGCCTATATTTAACAAAATTACATTGATGACAATGTACATTCATGAGATATTACAGTGCAGTACGTTTTATTCTGAAAGATTGCTAGTGACCTACACATTTAGGGATAACTTAGAGTTGACCTTGTAGTAGATAAATCAATTCAAAGTTGAAAATTTCACATAAAACAAGGAGATAACACCTGAGTGGGAATAGATATTTACGAAGTGACGTTTACTGAGTAACGTTTACTTTCTATTGTCTACTTTATAATGGATATTAATCGAATTAATCGATTCTTATAAAATGGATGCGCATTGAATATTCTTCATTTAGGATAAATAGCAAGTTACCATTGTCCTTAAAACTATTTAACGTTTTTACTGAACTTGAGATTGATTAAAACAAATTAAATAATAAAGCTGAATGATTGGTTAGCGTGATGAAATGACATTTCTATGAACTACCATCTGACCATGAAAATGGATTATATATTCACCACTCAACATTTAATTTTATCCCTAGCCTATCTCTTAGGACTATCGATATTATTTGTTTGTAACTGTTTGAAGGTTTCTACTTCCGTTACCGACTAATTTAAAGGTAGGATTCATCATATCAGTTGGAGAACCATTGAAAACCTAGAAGCACTGAACAACTGTTTCGTCTTATGAGGGGACTCATCAGCAGCATACACCCACGACCTCAAGTCTCAGAGAACTCGTTAACCATTCAGAGACTGGGTTGGGGTTTAATGGTTCACAGTTTCATACTTTTTTTTAGTTCATGATATAGCACGACTATTACCCAAGTTCTCCAACTGGCATCCGCGTCCCTTTTGACTTGTTGGCCTTATGGGTCACGGCTTTTACTGAGGAGTCCCATACTAGAACGAAACAGCTGTCCAGTGATTTCAGGTTTTCAGTGTTTCTTCAACTGATGTCAGTCCGTGATGAGTACTACCTACAAATTAAAATCTCCATTCACCCCAAACTACATTGCTGTATAATACTCATTAGTAACATGCTTTGAAATAGAAATCCCGAAGCTCTGATGAGAGGCCGTGACCTGTGAGGTTAATCTGCGGGAAGGGAAGTGGATGCCAGCTGAAGACCTTGGATAGTAGTCGTACTATATCGTGAATTGACAAAAGTTGGAAATTGTGAACCACTGAACTCCGACCCATTTGTTGAATGGCTAAGGAGTTCGACATCAAACCTGAAGGTCGTGAGTTTGATCCCTAACCGGGTCGTAGGTGCGTACTGCCAAGGAGTCCTCTACTAGGACGAAACAGCTGTCCAGTGCTTCTAGGTCATCAGTGATTCTCTAACTGATGTTAGTCCATAATGAATACTACCTCAAAATTAAAATCCCTATTCACCTCAAAACGATCAATTTGTTACGAAATTAGTAGAGTCAAGCATTTAATGTTAGTATGGTTGATAATCTATAAACTATGGAGACAATTGACTCCGAAAACTCTTTTGTCTAGGCTTTCTTCGACCTTTTTTACACAAAATCTTCCAACTGAGATTAATGTTTTTTTTTCAGTACAACCAACTCGGGACTCGACAACATGAAATTGGTTGTATTCCCATGACCAATCAATACATGTAACCCAGTCCTATAGGAGGTGAATCTCGTCTCGAATAGCTTAGTAGTAAAGTCGCTGACTACAACACTGGGTGACGTGTGTTTGAATCTTAAGCGGGACATCAGTTATGTAGAGGTTGCAGATACGCCTTGCTGACGAGTTCCAGCAAACACGAAACCTAGGTTCAGGACTTCCTGCTGATTGTCTCCAACTAACTAACATCTACTTATGTGCACCGCGATGCTGAGTCTCCTAGCGTGGTGGCCACATAGCAAATATGATCAATAGGATTCGATTTGCACTCAGGACTAGACAACATGAAATTGGTCGCACTCCCGCGACTAATGAATACATAAACTTACTACTTGTTTTCGCATTTCAACTAGCTCATCTTCAGTTATCTCATATCAATGTTATCTACACTTCAAGTCGATAATTTTCTACCAAAATGACTCAAGTATGCATACATTTTCTATAAATTAGTGTTAAAATTCTTTTAATTTGTAAACGACATATGAGAAATGATGGATAGCAGTGGCTAGTAGTGAAATCCAGGATGTGCATTTCGTCCTATTTCGGAATCATCAGCTGGGTGTACCTGCCTCCCAGTGAGGAGTGTTGTTCCCACCGTGATACGGACTCGGGACCGATCGCTTCAAACAAGTAATTACACTGAAACTGATTAGAAACCCTGAAATGAAATGGATCTATGCTATTCTGCTAAAATTGTTGTTCTCACTCTATTTGTTAAGCGGAAGCCTTGTACAAAATTTTGTGAAGGTCAGACTTTATTATTTTATTTCATAGTTTTTCATACAAGTCACTTCTTTGTCATTAGTTGTATCATATTTTGATATTGTGGGATATATACATGCATTAGTTATCCAGTAATTCAGCTTTTACCATTCATTCGCTGGTTGGTTGGAAGCAATCGACAGGAAGTCCTGGACGTAGGTTACATACTTGTTGACACTCGTCAAGAAGGTGTCTCTGCAACATCTACGGAACTGATGTCTTGCCTGAGGTTGGAACCCGCATCACCCAATGTTGTAGTCAGTGACGTTACCACTGAGCTATTTGGATCACAATTCACCTGCGGTTGGACTGAGATACATACACTGGTTGGTCAGGGGAGAACAACCAAATTCATGTTCTCTAGTCCTCAGTGCAAATCAAATTCTATCGATCATATTTGCTGTATGGCCAGTAAGCTAGGAGGTTCAGAATCGTGGTGCACATTGATAGATGTTAGTTGGAGGAAGTCTTCAGAAAGCCCTGGGCCTTAGTTTTGTGTTTGTTGGCACTAGTCATTTATTTTTACCGTAAAATAGTTACCACCCTGTCATAGTCACTCAACTGTATTCAGCAATCAGCTAACGTATAGAGTGAGACCACCTTTGTACATTACAATTAACTTGACACTAGTGGAGCGATTCCCACATTTACACAAGCATTCGCTTAAAACGATAGCACAAAAAAATGATAAAGCAAACAACAGTGACCCAAAACAGTCATAAATACGAGAAAACTAATCTACTGTGGCACATGTAGAATATCCGATGTTCAATGGCATTATTTTTATGCGGTTATAACGTACTGTTAACCGAACCACCGCATCACGTTATTCTCTAAGTATTATGCTTCCGTTTTATGTGAAAAACGCAATGTTCTGTGCAACAGCTATCCATTGATGAATTATCCGCTCAATAAAATCGATGTAAATAAGACTAACTTCTGACGATTGATTCAATTATTTGAGATAACGAACATTGTCAGTAACACAACTTACTAATCTATATGGCAAACATACAAATTAATCAAATGAATAGTACTCACTGTTTTACCTTCTTCTTCATCAAATATATCTGGTTGTGAATGAAAGAATCTTAGAATACCTGTTTTAGCTGTATTCATAATTAATCTAGACCACATGATGGCACCTGATACTTGTGGTACATAACGTGGAACACCTGGTCTATCTTTGGACTCTTTAAACGTTTTTTCAATTTTTACCAACTAGAAATAAAGGTATGCAAAGAAAATAAAATAAATCACATCCTAAAGATTATTCAAACTTGAAATATTATCTGATAGAATACGACTTGAAAAAGTATCAACATGAAACCACACTCTAAGTACACATATTATTGAACGAGTTAAAAAAAATGTCTGTTTATATTGTCCTATTTCCAGTGACATAATGTACTTCTACAAAATGCATGTAGTCAAACATTAGCCACAGTATTTACTACTAGGCTTCACTAAATACATTAGAATCATCTAAATTCTTTTCACCAGTATCACAGTTAATCTAACATCAGTGCAACCGTTGAATTTAATACCGATTAGATAACATTCATTGGAATGATTTTGTTTTTCAAACTTAATTCTTCCATGAAAATCTTTAATGAGTTTTATTTAGAAGGTATGGATGATCAAAACATTTCACTTACCAGCATAGATCCTATTGAATCATACTTAATATTATGTTACAAGAGGTCCACTTTCCTTGAATAGTGGTCATTTTTCATTAATATCTCCCATGGTATCATAACTTCGGTGACAATATCAACTACCTTAGCTTTGAGAAATATCAGTCTTGACTGCATAATTTACAAATACAATGCCTACTGTCCATCCGTAAATTCATTGTCGTAAGCCGTAAACGTCAAAGAAAACAAAATTATTTATGCCTTATGAGACAGAATAAACATTAAGTCGAAAATTCAGACAGGAATGCAAAACTAGATTACTTTGTAAGCTTTCCATTTAAGAAGCTCCTTTGAATGTCATATTTAATGATCACTTGATATTTTCTCTGTAAACATCTAAAACATAATCACTGAGTGGCCTGCTGTAACAACCTTTTTGATTCCATAAAGGCACTTATTTTTACTATTCATAGGATCTGGTGGTAATGCCTAAATGGATAGTATCGAGAAGTTGATAATAGTAGAGCATTCCTAGAAGAATTCTCAAAGCTGCATAACAGCGAACTTTAACCTTACACTAATCTGTCACTAGTCGATACCCAATGTATTAGTTTAGTCCCAAATGCTCAACGTTTATCAAAGCTTGTCTAACAAGTTTGTAATGTTGTCACCAAGCTGAGTGATGCAACACTGTACCACACTGTAGTTTCGTGTTAGGCGTTGAAAGTTTAGGTGTCTTGACTACTGACTCCTAAAATCTAACATTAAAGTGCGCTAACTTTCTGTCTAAAACTGATTTATTCATTGGTCTTCATTAATTCTTTAAATATTATCTATAAATAACTTTGTCTCAAAAAAACGTACAAAGATTATAAGTGGAAAACTGAAGATTTTCTCACAGTTTGAACAGCATAAAGGGTAGCTGCTGTAACTTATGGCAATTTCTCATGTTTAAATACTTTCTCTGGAATCCTTAGTTGATTATGTTTCACTGTTTTGTGCATATTTTGATGAAATCTTCAAACAGAATAATCAATTTACACATGATTTACAAATTATACGGTAAACAATGATATTTCTCACAGATGAGTAGCTTGACAACCGCCTAAGTGTGATGTCAATAGGGTTTCTGTTGGAAACCACCTGTCAGTCATAATAACAAAGTGGGATCTCTGACATAAAAACAATTATGAACTAATAACATATACTACTAAATAACTTGAGCAGTTAGAAATCACTCAGGCTGATCTGTGTAGTCTACCAGCCAGATCACAGTGATCTAATCATACCGGATGGACGTTCCGAGCTCATCAACTATGTACTCGGATAAATTCAGTCCACAGATAAACATTTTCGACCCTGTACTTGTATTCTATAGTTATGAAAAGTGAAATTATAAATAAATAATTGACTCAATGGAACAATTGCAAACAGTTGACTAAATTAGTAAATTATAAATATTTATCCTATCTGTAAGTTTGAAATAAATATCAGAGCATTTAAACAAATTCATATTTGAAGTATTTGCCACTTTGAAAGCTAACAGTCGTCTATTCTTGAACACAATTTGACTCTTCTGACATCACAGTATGTTAAGACTGCCAGTGTTCAAAGAATACCCAACCAAATAACAACTAGATTTTAGGCAGTTGACAGGCCAATTCTACCTCGAACACTAAATGGTTTTTGAAAAGGTTATCATTCAGCTTCATGTTGTAGTGAGTCACTATTTAATCTTCTATACGACCAATCTCTTTTATTCGTGTAGTTAATATAAATCTGTCTGAGTCAGTCTTCGGATATTTCCACCAGCGATTTAGTATAGAGTAGTCAGTTTAATAACACAAAACAGTAGATTTGTATGGTTTTGTGCTGAAAATAAACTATCAGGAGCATATAGAATTTATAACCACATAAGGCAGAATGATTGAGCTCAACTTTAAGTCTTCTCAATAAGCCCATGTATACAGTTATCTATTCTGTGCTGACTGACTTTTTAGCTTGTTCTGTCTACATTTCATCATACAAAGTAGCATACTCAGTGAATATTAATTGGAAGTAGTTCTCAGAAAGTCAGGCTTAAATTTTACCAGCAAAATAGTCACTGTTGGTATCCAGCATGCTAACATGTAAGTTTTATTTAGTGTGCTGACATAAGTGGTCAATATTCCGTTCAAATAGTATGTAAAAACAGTCATTTTGAGCATAATTTTAACTAATCTCTCCATTTATTACAATGTTTTTAATCTAGAGTGCCACATTAAGCTTGCATGACGTGTTGGATATCGACAATGAACAAAATTCCTATGGAGTTGGCAGATGGACTTGATATGATTCACTTTCAGTAAGTCAGAAATAAACAATGGATAAAGACGTGAATTTATATAATATGAATGGGAGATTAATTGAACAGTTTACTTCGTTAATTTCATACTGATTTTTTTCAAAGATTAGAGAAAGAAATCGTAGATCTCCTGATTACCTATCACTAAGGCAAATTAACTATGTGAACTACCGATTGGTTTCAGTAGTGTTCGCTAAAAAGCCTTTATCTCAGCTAACTGACTACGACTACTAGCTTGATTATGATGACTTAATTATGATATGTTATCTTCTTAAATTAACTGACAAGTTTATTTTAAGGAATAATTCTACTTCTAATGCATGCTTTGCACAAGATACCTGATTTTTTTCATCGACACATCAATGTCGTGTATGTGAATATAAAAATATTGTTTCTAAAATGATGTTTCAATCTTGAGGGGGTTGTGGAGATTTGGAAATATTTCAAGTTGTTATTCATCGAAGACTGACATCAATGAATAACATCGATGAATAACAACTTGAAATATTTCTAAATCTCCACAACCCTCTCAAAATTTAATTGAACTAGTACTCGTTGGTGACTAGCTTCGAGAAGTATTCCCGAAGTTCCAATGACAAGTCGTGACCGGTGGAGTCAAGCCTGATGGCCGTGAGGACAAATACTCAACGATGACATTGGGTTAGCGGTTTGCGCTATATCGTGAGCTAACAGAAGTTGGAAATATGGAGCATTGGACTCTGACACAGTGGCTCAATGGTAACGCGCTGGTTGCGGAACCTGAAGGTCGCGGGTTCGATCCCTGCTGGTGGGGTCGTGGGTGCGCACTGCTGAGGATTCCCATACTAGGACGAAACAGCTGTCCAGTGCTCCCAGGTTTCCTTTGTTCCTCCAACTGATGTCAGTCTTCGATGAATAACAACTTGAAATGTTTCAATCTTGGTAATATAATCCATATTTCAAGATTCTAACAGGTTTTTTCAACAATTTAGGTCAATTGTTCTTGCAAGCATTATTGAATAATTTCATCTCATGTTAGTTGATTGAAAGTGATTGGCAGGAAGTCCTAGGATTAGGTTTCTTGCTTACTGGCACTCATCAGGAAGGCATATCTGCAACCCAATGAGAACTGATGGTCCTTTAGAGATTCTAACTCATGCTAGAATCAGAAATCTTGCCACTGAGATATTTGGGCAATGACTGATCTCTTCAGCCTATTTTAAATTAAGGAAATCGAGATAATCTCGGATGACTCTCAATAGCTTTTGCTCTATTCAGCTATCCAGGATCTGAATAATGAGCGCTGTTAGTCAATCAAGATAAAAGTGGTTACTGCAAATCTATGTAGTCGGTTTCATCTCATCAGAATAACCATGATACCAATAGTAATTATATCAACATCACTTCCGTTCAGCTTATTCATTCATTCAAACATTATTGGTTAGAAATATCATAAATTCAGAAGTACATCTTAAAAGATGATAATAATTAATCAAGTGGATGGTTTTATCAAGGACTAACTGATTTCAAGGTAGATTTCATTGCAAATTGAAATTAATTTCAGAATTAGGTTTTCAATACTCCCTCCTAGTGATTAAACTTATTTTGAAATATATTCATATAATTAAATTCCTTTAGATTGATTGAGTCTCAGTAAAATAACTGTTCATAAACAATAATACAACATTAATTCACGATATCTTTTTTTAAAGATTTACTTATAATGAAGTTTAATTCAATATTGAAACATTTAACATGAAAATGAAATAATCGAAAAGAAACTCAACGTAAGCATTTCAATTTCTGGAGAGTTATAGTAACTTCTTCTTTTATTTTAAAGAAGACAGAGTGAATACTTATAATAATTTCATTAACTTACTTACCTCTGTACTAAAACTTCTCAATACATCACGATATTTATCTTTTAATAAAGAGGTAACAGATGCTCTAGTTTTAACTGATTTAAATTTCTCCAATAGATCAAAGGCTAATTTTGCACCTTTAATATGTTTAAAGTAATCATTAATAAAATGTTTAGCTCTAGCATCAATCAACGAAGCACGATCATCAAATTCATGTTTGACTTTTATCCAAAAATTTTCATTTTCTCTTAGAAATGGACAAGGTAACTTCTGTAAAATATATAATGTTATTGTAATTATGAGATTAGAAATATATTATGATATTCTGTAGTTTTATTAAACACTTTCTCTTTATGCATACTAATATTATGAAAGTGAATTTTTAAATAAACTTCAGGATCAAAATTTGACCTGATAGATTTGAATAAGTTGAACATTGAATTATAAATGGATTATAAATGAAATATATTTGTAAAGGTGTAACACTGAACAACTACAAAGACTATTAAAGAAGCACCGAATTAGAGCCATTTACAAGACAATCAGAGCTCTGAGCAATGCTTTACTTCACTTTAAGGAGAAAAATTCCTTTCACCTTCACACAGAATTATGTCTATAAATTCGGCTGTAATGATTAAGAAATCATCCCTTATTCATGCTAAAAAACACGCAACTTAAACAAAACGACAGCTAAAAAAATCCTGTAGAACTGGAGAATTTATAAATCAGATCGTCAATCATGGTTCAAGTCATCTGTCATAATCACAAAATTGATATTGAAAATATTAAAATTATTCAAAAAGGTTTTTCAAACTACAAAGAAAGAAGGATAGATGAGGCATTTCATATTATCATTTGACTACTCGAGATAAACGTAGTTTGGCAGATTAGTATTTATACTGAAGGTTTGGTGGAGGTTCAAATTTAAATCCTAATGCAATCAACAGAAAGGAAGGCCTAATTATCCAACCAACCTAAACGGTATTTCCAAAAACAGCAGGTAACATACAATGATCAGAACGAAAGTGCATATACATAAATAAACCAAATTTGTCATTTATAGTAATTTTTTCTTACACTTTCACAACTGGTCATATGTTCATACATTCACATCTCCTTGAACTCCAGACTAATAATGAATAACAAAGACAAGTTTGAACGGATCCTGACCAACATAACAAAAACGTTAATTATCATTTGACTATCTGAGATAGCTATAGTTTGACAGACTAGTATTTATACTGGGTGGTGATTAAAGGTGAGATGAAAATCTAGCGACCACCGGGTTGCTGGCCCGGTGCTGTATCAACTGAGCTACGAGGTGCGATTGCTGACTAGAATTTTATTTCACTTCAATCACTAAGGATTTTGCCCCACTACAATGTGAATTCGTGACACGTTACTACCGCTTGATCGTATTCACACTGGCTACCTAGTCAGAACAACTCGTCCTAATCCCATTCTAACTGAATCAGAGAGGGGGAGCATCATATTGAATATCATTTGACTATATGAGATAGCCGACATTTGGCAGACTAGTATGTATACTGGGTGATGATTGAAGGTAAGATGAAAATTTGGTCAGCAGTCGAACCTCGTAGCTCAGTTGATAGAGCACCGGGCCGGTAGCCCGGTGGTTGCTGGTTCGAATCCGGCTGCGGTCCAGATTCTCTTCTCACCTTCAATCATCACCTAGTATAAAGACAATAATGCCTATTTTATTATTATATATAGACAGCGTAATCTGATTCGTCACCATTTACTATTTAAACAATCGATAAGTTATACAAGTTTTATTCTCTGAAGAAACGATTCCCATGAAGTCGCGAAACGTCAAAAATCTATTTTTATACTTCACTGGGATTTTACAAATATACTACTAGTCAGTGCAAGGACCTAAACAAGGAATTGAAACACGTAAAAGAAGCGCTAATAGTTATTATTTATCCTCCGCAGTTTATTGAGAAATTCGTACGGACGGACAAGAAAGAAAAAAATAACAGTAACACTAGTAGGAATAATAACAACAGCACAAGTAGAAAGGAGTTCACAGCCTCCATTGTCTTGCCCTATAATGAAGGCACATTAGAAACTTTACGTAGGATCCTCAACAAACCTGGTATTAGGGTGGCATTTAAAACTACAAACTCACTCAGAGATAAGCTTTTTCGGCCTAAACATCCGATAGAACCAATTAAGCGAAATAATTTAGTCTATCAAATTCCATGTAGTGACCGTGAGTCAAGTCAAGTACATAGGTCAAACTAGCCGGTCGTTGTCAGTTAGAATAACCGAACATAGAAATTTAGCTAAATATAGAATGACAGACCCGAATAAGATCTATAATCTGGAAAAAACTCGGCTATTGCTATGCATGGATTAACACACGACCACACAATAGACTGAGTGGGATAAAGCCACTGTACTTAAGTTCAATATAAATGAGTGGAGAGAGAGATTGATTACTAAATATCTATCTGATCATCGAATCAACACCCAACCAGTACATGTAATAGAAATGACCCAGCACCTATACTAGAGATATGGAAGATTTTACTGCCAATAAAAGCAAATCATATGAGGTGACATGACTATAAAGATCGAATGTCTCAGTTAGTGTGATTACATTGGTATGATTATGAGCAATAATTTATGATCGAAACGTCAACAAGTAAATAATACAATATTATTGCGTGTTATAAATCAACTAAATCTAATATGGATTAAAAATTTTACCACAGTACCCAAGTTTTACACCTAAATTAACAGATTCATATAATCTGAAAGATTTGGCTCTGTGAGCTGAAATTTTTCTGCGTACACCACTGGTGAGCTCAGCCCCAAATGCAGGAACGGCCATTCAGTCTTCAGGTCGCTCTGATCTGCCTGGTATATTTCACAGATCAGTTTGAACCGATTCATTAATACACCTTGTTGTTATTTATTATTCCTCCCTTCGGTTCGTAGTGGAATATAGGGCTTCAGTAGCACGTCACCATTTCACTCTCTTCTCTGCAGTCATTTCAACCTGGCTCCACGACTTTCCACAAGCTTTGATTTCTTCCTCACACCTTTTCCTCCATGTCACCTTCGGAAGCCTAACTCATCGTTTCCCATTCGGGTTCCACTCGAGGGCCTGACCTAGCGCATGATGCTCCTAAAATGGTCTTCTTAATGTATGCCTAATCCATCTCCGCTTTCTTCCGCATATTTGTTGGGCGATCGGTTCTTGGTTGATTCATTCCCAGGGTTCCTTGTAGCTTATTCTTTCTGGCCATCTATCTGATCTTCGGTATCGAGTTAGCGTAGGTGGCAGCTGTTGATGATGTGTGTCTGTAGTTTGTTGGAAATGCTTTTCGTACCGCGCCATGTCTCTCAACCACTGACTTAGTTGACTGAATTAGTGTTGAAAATCTAGGTGTTGTTCAAGCTTTATGCTGAGTGCAATACAGTGTAGTAGATCTCCACACTGATTCCAGGTTAATGAAGGAAGGTCTGTCTTGCTGTTTTTTCGATCCTGTCTCTGATGTCCTCATGTGTGCATGTGCTGCCTGTAGTTGAAACGATATTACCTAGGTAGGCAGGTAGGTGAAATAGACTACTTACTTGAGATTTCTCCCGTTGACTGTGATTGGTGCTTCTTCTTCTTCCCGTTGGTTGGGTATATTCATCACTTCTATCTCTGTCTTCTCTACGTTCACATCAAGGAAATCCCATCTTCACCTCCCTGTCTCGCCTCACCTCTTCTGACAACTTGTTAGTTCCCGCCTGTACATATTCGGGTTTGCGCGACAGGACATTAGAAACAAATCGTCATCGTCGATATACAAATCTTCTTCTGGTGTCTTTTCATCAGTCCACTCAGCGTATGCCCATCTTCCCACAGCTCCTCACAGTTTCTTGCATGATCCAGTTCAGTCCAGTTCAGTTCAGTTCAGTCAACCACAATGAGGAAGATGATCAGTGATAGTAGGCGACAATCTCATCTTACTCCTATCTTCATTTCTAATGCATCACTCAGATGAGCTTTCCATTGTGCAGTGAATCACTCGACATGTAACCTCATCATATAGCATACAGCTACTGTTGAATGATGTTGATAAATATTTGTGACACTGAAACCATAGTTTTGAAGCAGCAGCTGACAAATTACTTCTCAGTCGACGCTTCGATCGAAGGCCTTCTCACAATCGATGAATTTGAGGTAAGGTAGAGAGTTGACTGCTGTTCTATACTCTGTTCTATGATGACATGTAGTGTAGTATTGCAATTTGATCCGCACGTGATTTGCTCTTCCTGAAGCCAGCCAGCCACCCAGCCCGTTCCGGTCGCAATTTTGAATCGAGAGTATTTTTCACTCTCTCTGGGATGATGTGGCTTAATATTTTGCTTGCTTTGAGTGGACAGGAGTGGAGCATGATTGTGCGTTAGTTGTTGTTCTTGTAAAAAGACTTAGGTGTCCCTTCTTTGTGAGTTTGAGAATGTATCCCTTCTTGCAATCAGTGGACAGGTGCCTTTCCTTCTTTCTGAACCTTCTGGAATAGTGGTTTGGTGTGAGCATATCCGTTGTTGTCTCTGCGTCTGTTTTCAGCGCTTCGAGAGGAATTTCATCTAGTCCAACTGCTTTCCCGGCTTTCATTAACTTTATGGCGTTCCGGACTTCTGCTTTTGTCGTACGGCTTGTGTTCACTGATAGTTATGTTGCTGCTGGTGGTATTTCTGGACGAGTTGCAGGTGGTGGTTTATTCAACAGTTGTTAATTATACTTTAAAGCAAAACGCAATGCCTTTTGGTTCCTAGCTACTCAGTTTTCTTCACATCATACCCCTTATTTCACATAATGCTATGACAGCTTATCATAAAAACATGACACTTAGTCACATTCAACAGTCAACACAAAAACTTAACTAGACAACTCAACAAACACTTATGATTACACCAATTGAGTTACCTGACTTTTTAATGGAACAAATAGTTGGTCTACCAGTCTTAGAACTTCTTTCAAAGTTTTGCTATCTCCTGTTATATTTTTCAATTCTGGACCAAACATATGATAAAATTCATTTGCACACTATTTTAGTAGATATATAGAAGAATAGAAAAAGGAAGATGATTTATTCAGTTTTAGTAAACAGTTGCTAAAAAAACAGGATTATATATAGTTAACATAATTATTCAAACTATATAAGGTTTTACTTCTAAAACTGACTTCTGTGTACTGGGAGTGTAACAGAAGTTGAAACAAAAATAATCCATTGGTCCGAGTTCTATCGCTACAAACAGCCTAATTTTTAGTTTCAATAATCATCCTTGTACAGTAATGAGTGTGTTTCAAACATAGTAGTAGTTACTTGATTTGAATGTTTGTGAAGGACTTTTCATAAAAGATATTCTATTAGCTACAGAACTATTGAGAACTAAATAGAACTAGAGAGTTATTTTGTTATTATCAGTAACTTTTTAGAATTTGGATTCATAAACTATAGGATTTCAACCCATTGGTTGAATGATAACATGCTAATCGACAGGCCTGATAGTCCTTGGTTAGAACTTCTTACAGTAACTGTAGGTGCACAGTGCTGAGGAATCCCAAACTAATACGAAGAAGCTGTTTTGTATTCCCTGGTTTACAGCGGTTCTTTAGTTGATATTCATTCATGATGAAAATTCCATTGACACTGAAAATACTCGAAAGTAATTGCACTCAATGTGAACCTGTAAACTGTCAATGAGATTAGATGATTGTTTAAGTAAATTCAGTCCTAAATAAAGAAACGTTTAACACCAACAGAGCTATCGTTTAAAATGAATTGGTTGTGGTTAGCGGTGGAATTCAGGTAGTATCTTCCATCCAATTTGGGATTCGTTTGCTGGATGTACCAGTACCCTATTGGGTGATGTTGTTCCCGCTGAGATTCGAACCTCATATCCATCGGCCGTCCCCTCAGTCCTGGTATACTTGCTACCTCAAATGTATATGAGTTCATAAATACCGTTGCAGGTAACATGAGCATTGTAATTATCCATTTTGGACTAGTTCATCAAGCATGGGGTATTGTACACCAATACAAGTACAGCTGCAGAAAAGCTCTCAGTTATCCTTTGATTCTTGTGTCTATTTTCTTGGGTATTGCATCTCTCTTGAATGTAGTGTGAGGAAAACCGTCTTGATAACAGTTGAGTGCTTATTTCTGTCACTCTGTTCTTTTCCATGAGTCATAATAAATGTCTTAGGATATCCATTCTCTTTGAGACACTTCTCAGTAATGTTTGATTCTTCCTCTAGCTTGTCTGCAGAACATGATTTCCCAACTCTGTTGACTAGCCCACGCTTAGAGCTGACTGGACGGAAACTGTTATAACTGAGGTATTGTCTCGTTTTTTCTATGGATGACCTTTTCCATCATACCATCAATTCCTGTTCTCACTCTGAGGTCCAAGAAACTGAACGCCTTATCACTTTCGGATTCCATCGTAAATTTTATGTCAGAATGAGTTTTGTTGAACCTGTCAAACAAGTGAGTTGCATTTTTCATACCATTGCAAACAACAAAGGTGTCATCAACTTACCTGCGGAAATAGGTTTTTCCTCTAATGACTGAACCTAGGCTAGTCTGTTAGAGATAACCCTTGAGAATATCTGCCAGGATATATCTTAGAGGTGAACCCATGACCATTCCATCAATGTGTCTAGAAAGCTGGTTGTTGAGTTCAAACTGGACACCTTTCTTACCTCCGAAAAAATTAGTTCTCATACGTGTTATATGGATTATCAATGATTTTGTTATACAACTTGAGATTATTGGTTTCCCAATTTTGAAATATCTTATGCGCTAGCACTCATTGTACTTTCAGATTGTATACAATTAAAGATTAGTCGTGTAGTAAACTTATTTCATACAAATCTCTACCATTTTGCCTTATCCAAACTTTTAGAATTCAAAAGGATCTTAGAGAAGAACTGTTTCCTAAAGTTTTCATCTGGTATTTCAAATTACCACAGTACAGATCACCGTCTTTGGAAACAACTTCTAAAAAATGTTTAACTATAACATGTATACTACACTGAAAGATTTCGAGTAGGACTACACTTAGTCCACTGCTAAAAAGTTTTGTAAATTCTTTTGATAGATTTCATCAGAACTGGAAAGGAGAAGAATTACTTAACATCCTAGATGTGTTTGTTGACTAGGGATAATAAATCTAAGTTCGGGAAGTCGCCAAGGCAGTTGGCTAACAGTGTATGGATGTCATGAACCGAAAAATTCACCTGACTCAAATGAGTCAGTATTTTATAACAGAGAAAATAACTGACCAGTAACCTGTGGTTTTAAGTTGTTCAACATTTGATGTAGTGTAATGATGGAAGTTATCTGTAAGTATAGTTCATATTCTATTATTTCTTTAATAAGAACAAACGAGCCATGCCACTTTTAAAATTGCATAATTAATCTTACTAGAAAAACTAACCGTGGCCATATTGGTTATATCATTCAATATACGTCTTATGTAAAGTGAATCACCAAACAAAATTTTCTTATCAAATTCCCAACGATTATCTTGTGTATTCGCTTCTACGAGTTTACGTTCTTGAATATAAACTGTCTCGAATACAGTTAACATTCGTACAGCAGCGTCAACTTCATGTAGAATCTCTTGAATTGGTTGTCTAGTAAGTAAAAACAAAAGCATAAATTATTACGTCATCAGAGTACATCAAAATATGTTACAGTTTATAAATTATATGCATAATGTGATCACTATAAATATCCACACGTGCAGCAAATGTAGTGGTTCACAAGATGTTTGGTGTATATTTTAATGATTACATTTATTGCCTCGAAAATATAAACGTAATAGGCGTAAGTTAGAACGAATTTCTCATTAGTCTAACAAACAGAACAAACTGGTAGATGGAGAGATTCATTGCCAACCCAAGCCAAAGAAACGTGAAGACTGACAGCTCAGGATATTCATCTTTATAAGCTAAGGTTACAGTTGTAATTTCGTCTTCTCATTTTTTTTAAATTTTCGATCCTTTAGTCATTCTATTTTCAATTTTTAGACGTCCTTCATCTCTTTATCGATCTTACTGACTGATTTACCGTTGACTGGTTTTTGTTGCTGTAATAATATAAAATTTAGCGACTGGAACCGTTTCAAAATCACCACACTTTTCATTTTGCATTTAAAGGTTGTTTAGGAAGCGGTAGATATCCTTGTATTTATAAAGAAGTCTTCAATGATTGATTGGAGAACAGTAGCGTTACGTCATGATCTTGGTCAAGTAGTTGAATAGTTTTAGTGCTCCAATGTTTCTCTAACATTTTCCCAGTCTCACTGCGTTCTCTTCTAACGCGTTTATTGAAGAATCTTCATGGGCATCCGTTTTCTTTAAGGTACTTCTCAAGAAACGACAATTTCTCTTCAAGTTTATCTGGTGAGCATATTCTTTGTCCTCTGCAGAATAGCTTTCTAACCAGCGCTAACTTTTAAACGATTGAACAGGAACTTTTGAAATTAAGGTAAAGGTCGGTAGAAGAGAATGTAATAAGATTGAGAAAATGACAGTCAGTAAACAGACGTTCTTCATTCACCTTGACTTCAGAGGTGATGGTAAACCAAAGACTATGCGCTGCATTGACCAGAATGAATCCTGTAGCAAAGTTAGTTCCCTTGTTTAGTACTTATTGCTGGCTGGTGCAATCAAACAACAACAGTTACCACTCATTTGTAGCCTCCAAATTTGTTCATCATTTCACAAGCGTCTACAGGAGCAGTTATATTGGGAGAATAAAAGAAAGGACTTACCTTAGACATTTTGAACGTTTACCGAATAGTCTACAGTTGAGAGGAACTAGTATACTCAATAGCACAATTACTGAGTATTTGGTGGACACAATACATCAAGTAGGTACTTTGGAATCGATCAAAGTAACCAACAAACAGAATATTTCAAATACATTTCGCTTCGCTGAAGCCATTGCAATCATACTCCTGAAGGCAGATTAATATGTTCGTCAATCGTCAGCTATCCTAGTTACCTCATTTCTAAACTTTTCACTCACTTGATTTCATCACTGTCACGTCAATGGATTTCCGAATAACGCTAAATCCCAGCCTTAATCTACTCGATCTTGTTCATTATGTTCTACTACATTTTTTTCTGATTACTACTAATTTATCTACTCTCTGACTTGCGTAATTTCTTGTTCTAAATTACGCAGTAGATGCCTTCTTTTCTGCCCCTATCTGACTTTTGTGAGAACTTTCGTTCTGACAATATATGTATTTATGACATCATTACGTGGCACCATGACCTTATTTCACTTCCGCTATGTCGCTGTCCTATTTTTACTGCTTTCACTGAACTGAAGCATAGTTTATATTTCATTGTAAATAATTATCGGAAATATTGTACGTTGTAAGCAGCTGACGAGAACAACTAAAGTGGTAAAGTGGATTAATATTCTTCTTCTTGAATGCTTGTTCTTGCTCTTTTAAAATCAGTCGGTATTGCATGACATTTTCTTGTACTTCTAAAGATCTTCAGCAGTAGTGAGTTACGACTGTTCCCTAGAGAAATGCAATAACCCTCATACTTTTCAGAAAACTTAATAATTCTCCTAACTACAGCATCATTTCCTTAATGCTGGTGATTTAAGTTCAAGTCAAACACTCATTTACTCCACTTTTATCTCTTCATTTCATCTGTATTCCTTTTATTGGATAGTAAATCGTCACCTCTAGGAGTTGGCACATAATTTCAGGCTGAAGTAATCATTACTTTGTTCCAGCCATAAAAATTAAATACCTATTCCACATGGTTACATGCATACCAAATATAAAATCCAGTGAAGGCTGTGAACATCTACATGAATTTTATTAGCAGCTAATTTTATGCATACGAACAGTGTCTTTTCTTAGTCAGTATCATCATCATCAACAACATCAGTACCAACATAAGACCAGACTGAGTAAGTCTAAGTTGTTACACATCTCATATCAGAACATCAACAGAAAAAGGACTCAGATGAAAGATGAAGAAATAAAAAATGAAGTATTCAAAAGCAGTAGGAAGTAGTAGTAGTAGTAGTAGTAGTAGTAGTAGTAGTAGTAGTAGTAGTAGTAGTAGTAGTAGTAGTGAGATAACAAAGAATGATACGAAAATACTGAGCTCGGTAGTGTGCTTCGTACGACGATGTGTGTGAATATATCTGTGCCAATGAGAACGATTGCCAGCCATGTCACCAAGAATCTCCAACCTCTGATTTCTGTTGTCGCGTGAACCCCAACCACGAAATCTAAATTTCACCACACGGTTCAGAACAACATTTAAAGACTTCGTGAACTGGTGCCATGTTTTAGTCTGATCGCCCCTAACCATTTTCCAGCCTAAACCTACTACGGCAAACATTGTATTACAAGGTCAGTAAATGAGAATTATCTTTCAAGAATTGTGATGTTAGAGTGATTATGATGCTTTCACAGTTTACCAATAATTACAGAAGTTGCTAAATCTGTTTTGATGACACAGGCGACACAGTTTACAAACTTCGTAAATTACATCCTCCTTGCATACTGCTGTATAGGCGAATTCTATGGGATTTGAATGAGGAGACCTTCTATAGGTATTCGTCATCAAAGAAACAAAGAACAATTATCACTTACTTGAATAATTGTCTTATATCCAATACATTAATCACACGATCACAAAGTGACCAACTAATTCGTTGTAATAATTGTCCCATGCGTTCATCTTTATTGTAACCGCGTGATATAGTCCAGATTAGGCGTAATGACTGTATCATTGCTGGTATAGTTTCAGTAACACTTTCAAAACTTGGTCCAAATTGTAAGTTTTTAAAATGTCTTTCAACTAGTAGAAGAAATCTTTAATTGCCGGACAATAAAAGAACATAATTAAAGTGATGAGTTACTTATTATACCATTTTATTCTTAGAAAACCATGGATAGAAGTTAAGCTTTATTTTCATTGGTAGAAATTCATTACTTGGCTGGTAACCTTCATATCACTCATGTAAAATAACTATTTTAACTTGGACATATTTTTGTACGTAAGTGACTGTCATAATTCATCACTATAATTTTTCTTGTTTTGGCTTTGATTCTGGATACTGTTGATAATATAAATTGTTAAGTAGATTAGGAATTCCGTCTTTTGATTTCATTGAGTTTTGGCTCTAAACAGTCAGTGGTCAAGTATAAGGGATCAGTCGACTCAATGCCTTGGGAACCACTTTAACCACTAGTCTAGTACGTGGTTAACGTAGAAATAAGTACAGTAAAATCTTCTTATACACTCCATTCACCGGCACAACAGATAAAACGTGAGATACCATTAAAAAGGTGGAAATTTAGTTAATTATTATAGTTGGTTTTCATGATGTATCAACAATAGTTAGAGAAATTTTGGAAACCTGGAAACACTAGGCTCTTGCTCATTTTCAACTTCTTGAAAGTGCTCAAACAAAAACTCGTTAGAGTATAAGTCCACTACAGTCAATTCTGTCAAAGATCATACTACCACAAAGTCATTGGGTTGGAACCATGTAGCTTACTTAATGTAACTTCTATCAATTCGCAATATACTCAAACAATGATCCACTATCATCAGTAATGATCTATCTTCTATTGGGACGGTAATAAACAGTCATTATCATAATTTCGCCACATATAATTATTCTATTTTCTTAACTGCAACAATGTTAATCTTTGTATTCATCATAGTTCAAACTAATAGTATATCTACTTTAGTGTATGATACCTGGATAGAATAAAGGTGGTAACAGTCAAACTAATACATGACAGCAATCCATGATAACAATGACTACAGTTTCAGCCATGTAACAAAATGTGCGCTTCATCAATGATAGATAGCTTTGCGATGTTAGAAATCGTTGGCTAGATACTATACATGTTTCCTATTAGTGTTGGTCAAGGCATCGTATATGTGTTCACTCTTCATACTGCTTTTAAACCTCATCTTCGTACTACTGTTCATCTTTTTCCTTCTTCCTGCTTTTTTCAATACTTTTAATCTCTCTTTGATCTTCTCTTTCCTTCTTGTTGTGAAATGGGATGATTTTGGTGAAGGGTTCTATAAAACTGTTGATCCCCCTTAGCTTCCTTAGCTACTAGCAAAACTATTTACTTCATTACTAAATAGCATGCTGTCTTACATTTTCCGATGTGACGGTAGAAAATTATCTTATTTGTAGTAAATAATGGATACATTTTGTCACACTGTGGAGATTTAGTTTCGGTAGATGCTGTAGAGACTGCATGTGGAGCTTTCATCATGAGATCTGAAGGTATGAATGCTGAACGGAGTAAATTCAGTTCCGAGACGTTTTAGACCAAATGGTTATAAAAGTTTATAATACTACTTCTAAATTAAAAATCACCACTCATCTCAAAAATACATTACTGTATAGTGCTCATTAGTGACTTGCTTCCAGATGGATATCAAGAAGCTCTAATGAGAAGCCGTGACCTGTGGGGTCAACCAGTCGGAAGTGAAGTGGATGCTAACTGAAGACCTTGGATGACACTCACGCTGTGTCGTGAATTGACGGAAGTTGGAAATTGTGAACCAGTTAACTCCAACCCAGTTGCTGAATGTTTAAGGAGTTCGACGTCAAACCAGAAGGTCCTGAGTTTGATCCCTAGCCAGGTCGTGGGTGCGTACTGCTGAGGAGTCCCATACGAGGACGAAACAGCTGTCCAGTGCTCCCAGATTTTCAATGGTTCCCCAACTAATGTCAGTCTATGATGAATACTACTTCTAAATTAAAAATTCAGATTCATCTCAAAAATACATAAAAGTTTATATAAATAGTATCAAAAAAAGTTTTGATTATATTCCATTTAAGATTTTATGAACACTGAATTTGCTTAAATATAAGCATAATTTAATGAGTAATTGGTCAGAAAGTAAGCAAAATTTATACTATAAGAATATGAACAGTTTGAATATCAAAATGTTATTTACTTACCTAGAATTATCTTTAGCTTCAAACATTAATGATTTTATATCTGTACTACGTGTATAAGGTGATAAATGAGGATTAAGTATACTCCATGCATTAATTGCCCAACAAGATGGTTTTGTTTTCAATGATTCTAATATAGCTGTGAGTATTTTACTACGATGTCGCCAATAATCAACTTCATCTAATGGTCCTAAGTTTATTGGTCGAGGTTTATTCAAAATTTCTAATACACCGTCTATTTGTACATCTATTTGCATGAAAGTAAATAGTATTTATAAAATTATTATTATTATTATTATTATTATTATTATCAATTTAAATAAAGTTACATTGATGAATACTTTTAAGTGATGCTATATCGTGTTTCGTTTAAAACAGATGTGTATATATATCGTGAGCACTATGGAACTTTACTCAACAAATATGCAGTGGAATGAAGTGGAGATGGATTTGATTGGGCATACACTGAGAAGGCCGATTGGTGACATCACGTGTCAGGCACTCGAGTGGAAAGCAGATGGGAAACGACGAGTTGGGCGTCCGAGGCGAGAGTGACATGGAGGAGATGGTGTAAGGCAGAAATGAGAGCTTGTTGGCTGTTGTGGAGCTAGGTTCAAAAGATTTCAGAGAACAGAGTTCACTGGAGACGTGCTACTGAATCCCTATGTTCCATTAGGAACCTAAGGGACAAATAATAATATAATAATAGTAGTAGAACTTTACGCTGTCTTATATTAGATTAAAATGCATGATAAGCAATACTCAAAGATAATCCACAAAAGAAAGATAAGGTTTAGAATTCAGTAGAAGTATGTTAGAAGTAAGAGTAGGCAGTGAACGAATCGGCTTTACATATTCACGATAGGTTGAAAGATAAATAACTAATACATCTACAGCACCTGCATAGATTTTAAGCTTTAAAATCTACAGTCTGTGACTGTTACTTTACAGTATATCATGGTCTCAATTTAGGCTTATTGGATGTATCTAAAAAAGATACATTTCTTGATATGACACTTTATCTTTAGAAAAATGTTTTGACTGAAATGAGTTTGAATAACTTTCTAATGTTTCTGAATCTTTGCATCATTACAAGAAATTGCCTAATTCCTCACAAACTGCTTAACTGAATAGCAATCTAAAGCTTGTCGGTGACTTGTTTCAAAATGGACTTGACGAAGTTCTGGTGACAATAAGCTATAACTTGTAGGGTCAATTAAGACAAGTATGAGGATGAGTACTCCCCGATGGAACTTGAGGATGATTGCACTATATCACTATATCATGCATATCGTAAGATACGATCTTTCTGGATCTAATTTTTCACAGGGTTATAGGTATGTCACTGAAGTATCCCATACTAGAACCAAACAGGTGTCCAATGCTGTCATATTTTCTATGATTCTCTGGCTGATGTCAGTATGTGATGAAAACCACTTTCAAATCAATGGATTACCCATAGACCTCCGAAATTGGCATCACAAGAAATGTTACTCATTAATTCTGCAGTACAACTGCAGTACTTGTGTGTATTTGTATATTACGCTGCGCACATTGTCTTTTGATTTGCTATGACCTGGGACTTAGCAGCAACGATCTAGTTATTCTTTTTTCCTTAAGAAAAGTTTTCAGAGGTGATTATCAGAATAAATTTCAGCTTATCACTTCACATTGCATGTTCATTTCTGCTAGGAATAGATAACTTCTAAAAGTCTATCACAGTTTTTTTTATAACTTTCAAGATGATTCACTGCTTAGGAATTATACACATTTATTTTCACAGTATTTTACATTGGTTGAAGAGCTATTGAGAATCAGTAAACACTAATCGAACACTCTTGAGAAGCAGGTATAGCTTTATGATTAGGTCTATCATTTAATGAATAAATTCCTGAAGATCAGCAATCTAGATAGACGTCAGTAAGCATGACATAAAACAGTTTATGCAGCTTCTAGGATTAACAAGAATAATACACAAAAGCGTCTATATATTAAGTACCTAGGCATATTTAAGCATTAAGCTGATCAGGAATTGTGATATTCATTTCTAAACCTTAGCTTCTAAAAGGCATATACTTTTACCTGTTTCACTAGCTTCGTCATTTTGATTCGTGGTAAAGAGAACAACAACATTGATGAGAGGGATGACAGTATCTATTCAGCAAACTACCACCAGTACTGACAAAAACAAAAAATACTTGTATGATTCTTCCCATTTGTATTCTCCTTCAGGTTTTTGTCCATTTTTCTTATTTTTAATACCACATCGCAGTATTCCTTATTTACTTCTTTAGAACTTTAATCAGGTAACTTTCATCCCTTTGCTACTTTCCCTAACGTTGATGTACTATACACCAGGTATGTGCATTTTTATAAGTAGTATGTATCACATTAGTATACACACAAATAAGGATTGTATAATGATTTTTTAATCATGGTTTAGATGTATTGAAAGATGACAGTTTCTAAATTTTAAAAAGTATCTATATTATGTAGATAAACGCAAGCACCTCCTAATATTTATCATTGGTAGTAAACTTCAGATGATGTGCATGATTCTCCAATGTTACAGCCTAATTTCAGTCATTTTAACGTGTCATTCCCACACCATTTTTACGGCATGACTGGTACTCTGCATTTTGCCCCCATTGTAATGTGAATCGCTAATTGGTTAATCTTTACTCTTACTTTACAAATGCCTTAAATTGAGGATGAGGTCATTTTTTCATGTGTTTACCTATTCACGTGTTTCAGATTGAATCATCATCATATTCTCGGAGTAAACTCTCCCATCTGCCAGCTTCGGTCTTCTCTCCATTCGTCTCGAGATTTCAGTCAGTGGCGCTTGCGTACTAAGTTAGCTGTCAGGTAAGCGTGCGTATTAGTTAACAGCTAACTTAGTACGCAAGCGCCACTGACTGAAATCCCGGGACGAATAGAGAGAAGACCGAAGCTGGCAGATGGGAGAGTTTACTCCGAGAATATGATGATGATTCAATCCAAAACACGTGAATAAGTATATATATATATATATATATATATATATATATATATATATATACATCCATTAGCGTTTCGAAACCAAAGCAATACTTCAGGTGTTTTTATCTATTGTTTTGTTTAAATAACCTAAATCACACAGCTATCAAGGTCATCACCAATGAGCGTACTGATTAAATATGATTCAGATTAAAGATGAATAGACTGGAAAGTAATAAATATTAACACTGGATTCATTCCACATACCCCATTCTTTAAATAGATTGATAAGTTTGTCATTCAAAATATAGTCTTTTGCTGGATCAATGATATAATTCTCATCTTCAGGTATAAAATCTGGTATTGTAAGATTGAAAACACTTAACAGTGCTACAGCTGTTTCTTTAAGAATACCATTGAATTTATGTAGCGTCACACTAAATTCATCACGAAGACGTTGGTAATCTCGTTTATTCAACACTAAGATTTCTGTAGTTTGCTCTGTCTTTGTTGAATACACAGCATTATCATCACTTACTGGATCGGTTGTTTTGCCGGTACCAGGATAAACATCAACATTTCGAGTATCTAGCGCATCGTCCTCTGGAAATATATCTCTTTTATGCCCAAAATAAGATAGCATTTTAGCGTATATCTGAAATAAAAAATATTTTATTCCTACTAAGTATTTGCCATCTCAGAAAGTAAACATTACTATGTTTCATTGCAAAATACAGTTTTTCTAAAGATATCTGCTTCTCTGATTTCCAATACAGGCGTCCATATGTCTGACAACAGCAATAAATTCCTAATAAATATTTCTGAAACTAAAATTTGATAACATTTCAAAAGATTATACAGGATCATAAGCTGGAAAGTATCAAAAAGGTCACAACCTTGATCTTACAATGAATCCTTTTCATATTCTGACCCATGCTAATCTGCTATGAAGCAGAAGAGATTCTAAGCAAATGTTGGTTGGTTAAAGGCAGTCGACGGGAAACCTTGAAACTAAGTTTCATGTTTATTGACACTCGTCGGTAGGGTGTATCTGCAACCCTGAACGAACTAATGCCTTCTGTGAGATCTCAACCGTCTTCTCTCAGTTGTGCACTTTTAGAAGTTTTCACTGAGCTGTTTGGGCTGCGATGAATCTTCTGTATGGTCGGATTCGATACAGTAAAGGGTCTCTGGAGAGTAACTAGTTTCATGTTCAGTACTGAGTACTAGGCAAATTCTACCGATCACTTTTGCAATATGGCCACCAAGTTATGAAAGTCACCATCACGGTGCACTTATATGGATGCTAGTTAGTTGGAAGCAGTCAGTAAGGAGCTTTTCACCTACGTTTAATGCTTTTTAGAGTTCGCTAGTAAACTATTGTTGAGGAGAGATTTCCATTTGATTAGGTAATTTTGTATTCACGAAAACTGATTTTGTGAAAATATAGAGGAAGCCAACAAATATGTCCAACGAACTTTTAGAATGTTACCATCCTTTAATTAGTCATAATAGTTTTTCATATACTTGTGTAAAACGGATTAGGAACTCTGCAATGTTGCGTAGAAGTGATTTCGCCAGTTACTACAATGATCTTCACATAAACTTCATTTCAACACGAATTACTATGCGTCTGCCTTTCGTCTATCTTTTCATTGCACATCTAGTATATTCGGTTAAATGTGCTGGTTGAAGAGTACTGTTTTATTACGTCCAATAGACAGGTGATTTATATTACTTCACTTTGGAATGAATATAAGCAATAAATTCTGCACAAAAATTCATTCAGTAAATACTAATGTATTACTGTGTATTATATCAAATGAACAATCGAATACAGAATTACATTCTACCGCACTACCCAAGATTTTTACATTGATTAGTATTACGCTGCGGGGAGTCTTGAAACCTATCAGTATTTATCGTTATTGAATACACCTATAACAACAATGATAACAATGATAATAATAGTTATTATTATTATTGTTATTAGAAATCGGTTCGAAACCAAAGTGTTGTCATTTCACACCAACATCTCGTACGGTTAATGCAGTATAAAATGGGTGTTCTGGAGACTTCAAGTTTTGACCGAATCTAGAAGAGGATTTTTTGCTAAGTGTAATTACTGTTCATGCGTAAACATTGTTTCATCATGATCAGGTATTCCTAAATAGTCTACTAATATAACCAGCTCTTTATCAGGTCATTACGCTTGGAACTCTACATAAGTAACGAAATAAACAAGCACAACTTACCTTAGGTACAGCACGCAGTGTACAATTTAACATAGTATCTTGCAAATAGCCAATATTTAAACAGTCTGGAAAATGTTGCATCACTTCAGCAAGTGTTTTAACATTAGGTACTGTACATTTTCGATTTGTTCGAACCACATAAAAGAAATTGGAAATATTGTTACTTTCAATAAATGAATCATATATGGGTAATGGATGTACATTTAAACATTCACGGGTGAATGTTCGTGTCACAAACTGAAATGTAACAAAATTACCAGATAACAGAAATATTCTCACTGATAATTTAAGTGATACTCAAATGTATTGAACACTATCGAACCTATAGTATACACTATTGGTGCCGTGTTAACTTATAGCTTATTTGGAAAGGTGACTTTTTAATGCCAAGGGTAGCATATATTTGATAATTACTAATTTAGATTTTAATCTGACATTTCATTAGGCATATGAAGGCCAATCCAACTATTATGACCAATAAATCATACTGCATACAATTAGTTAGGTAACTTTAGTTTTTTCAGACACTTCTCAACCATTAT
The DNA here is from genome assembly GCA_944470555.2 of Heterobilharzia americana. NCBI lineage: Eukaryota > Metazoa > Platyhelminthes > Trematoda > Strigeidida > Schistosomatidae > Heterobilharzia > Heterobilharzia americana. Next base: position 41,199,247 of record OX104127.1, read on the forward strand.
TTAGTATATATCAGTATTTGTAAAAGTTAACTTTCGAAAGTTTATTGATTACTTCACTATACTACTGAAATTGGATTCTTCGAAGAGAATGAAACTTCAGTATTACATTTATTAACATACAAAATAATAAATATATGTAGTACCAAGTACAGAATTGTATCAGTTCCAATTGTTACACTTTACAACAGCTAATAAAATGGAAATGTATGAAATAAGAATGATAATGAAGTAAATTTTATGAATGAAAAGAAAATGAGTAAATAAAAATCAGTAAAAATGTTTGAAATATTAAAGATGATAAACAGTGCACATATATTTGCATTACTGTGACTAATTTCGAGCTATATCAACAAAAGTCTCTAACTAATGATTCCCATCATATCCAAAAAAACCCTATCAAGACAACCTACACCTAACCTAACAACCTAAATCCACAGTCAGCAACTTCATGAATTGTTGGCATCTTGAATAATCTCTGTTTGTCATGCAAAATGTGTCTGAACTTACAATTTTTTTAATGTTAGACAATAAGAAACTTTGTCAAGGTTTAAATTATAAAAGTGTCCTTGTTATTATATTACCAGCAGGAAAATAAATAGACACATAAAATCAACGTAGAATATCACATACAAGAGCATTGGTTCACGTTTCCACATTTCACAGTAATATACAGAGAAGAGGTTGACAACAAATGAATGATATCAAAGTAGAAGAAGTTGTATCAGACAATAAGAAATCTGAAGATTATTATCATCATAGTATGAGATAAGCAATCACATAAACCACACAATTCCATGTAACTGATAATCTTAAAATCTACAAACTGCAGGCACTCTAATCTGAATTAGGTTGGTTGTGACTAGCAAGGGAATCCAGAACGCACATTTCGTCCTATTTGGGACTCGTCAGCTAGACGTACCTGCACCACAATGATGTTGTTCCCACTGAGACTCGAGCCCCGTATGCAAAGCTCCAAACGCTAAGGCGTAATCCACTGTGCCACGGAGAAACGATAGACAATTCTAGTACAACCGACAGTAGTTATTACTATTTATCGAGATAATTGTTATTCTCCGTTGGACGAAACGCGCATCCTGGATTCTTCTGCTAGCCACAACCAACCAAATTACCAAAACTAACATTCAGGCAATATCAACGCATCCACATAGGAGCCCATATGCCAATAGACGTCGAACAATTCGATCGAACAAAACAAAGGAGAATAACAAGTATGTCAATTAATAGTAATAGCTCTGATCTCATTTCAGTGCTACAGTGGATAGAAGAGTAGTTTTAAATTTCATGTTTGGATGTCGGTAAGTCCAGAGGTGTTCATGAACACCACACATTTGTCATTCTCGTAGAATAAAATGAATTCATTTGTCTACCAGATGTCTCCTAATTGTCATGAGCGCTGAAGGTGAAAGGCAATGAAAGGAGATGGAGTAAGAGTAAACTTATTTTACTGAAGAGCTTGAAAATCTTGTTGAATTGGTCTAAATTATTTTTAATACTCAGTGGTATCGTTAAGTCTTTGTAAGGTCAAGGCAAATGAGCAAACAGAAAAGCAGTCATACTTATCTTACGACGATTTACAAGACAGTCATTCTTATGAATTTTCTACTTGTCTTTAATTTGGATCAGGTAATCCGCTAAGAAGGATATTTTGTATGTGTTGCCAATTCTTCAGTGACCAACCCGACAGACATGACGTAATACACAGGCCACCATAAGACAGTGACCAGACGAGCTATCCTGGTCGGCAACAATCTTAAGTGACGTCATACAATACCAGGAAGGTCTCTTCAATATTGGTGAGGCAAAAATAACTTGCCTATATGGTGTAAATAGATACGCTACGATGGGGCTACGAGAAAGAAGCTATAAGACAGATAGACAGACCAAAAACAGCGTACAACCACGCAAGCAAATGAATCAGCTCAAGTTACTAAATTTCATAGGTAATATACAGGTTGTATACAGGTATAGTATACACGGGTGGTATACAGAGAAGAGGTTGACAGCAAATGGGTGATATCGAAGTAGACAATGCTGTGTGACAGAATCAGCAATTCAACGATGAAAGATAGTGCGAATAGTCAAGCTTCAGAAAATGTCAAAGAGTGAATACATCTGCACCATTGTAACCGATTTTCAGTCATGTCGCCAGGAGTCCTCAACCACTGGTTCTTATCGTCTCAGTGACTCCAACCCGGTAGTCTACATCTCACCACACGGTTCAGACCAAGAATAAGAGACTTCATCAATTGATGCCACATCTTGATCTGGTCACTGTGAACTCTCTTCCTATCTAATTTTACACCCGCCTGGATGACATATCGAGGTGGGCGATGGATCGGCATATTCAACACTCACGTCTGAGTCAAGTCTGTCTACTAAAGTTTACAATCTCATCAGTCGAATCTCTTGTCTTATATAGTATCCTTCGCCAGACCTCAACATTGCTCACACGGTGATTCCACCAACCTCTAGCAATGCTAAGAAGACATCTGTAGTCAGCACTGTGTAACCGCTTCATGTCTCCTACTTTCAACGGTCATGTCTCACAGCCACATAACAGGACAGAAGGGACTGTAGCGCGCAGTCTACTCTTCCTTTGACGGACAGTCGGATATCTCACCCGTCGTCAACATAGATGATGCAAGTTGGTAAGTGCCGAATGGGACTCCTATGTCGTAGCTGAGATTCCGTCAGCAACCAGGTCGTCCGAGCTGATGCATTTCTGGAAGTAAGTGAAGTGGTCGACACATTCCACCGCTTCCCTCCATACCATTAAACAGGAGTAAACCAGTAAACCAGTTTTGAAGCATCATCCCACATTTGATAGCTGTCAGAGAAATGCATGCCAAACATACTCAGATTTCTGCTCAACGCGTTTAGAAGACCCTTCATTTTGTGGTCATCTTCATATAGCAGGACAATATCGTTTAGTTACTACAAATCAACCATGTGGCCTCCATTGAGTAGATCGATTCTTGTGAAGTCACTGGTCACCCCAGTCTATAGAAACGGACAGAAGTCTTCCTGTCACAACCATAGGGGAATTACTTTGACTAATATTGTTTCAAAGATCCTAGAATTCGTAGTTATTCGATGCCTAACTGGAAATGGATATGCTACTTACATCATGTATAAGTAACACAATAATTGAATAAATTTTTGAAGCTGTCTCAAGCAATTGGTGAGATTACAACATAAAAACAAATTCGTTTTGGCATTTGAAAGTGACTGCATCTGTGAAAATTAAACTCATGATTGCCTGAAATGATTACCGAACTGCCTTAACCTACAAATATATTATTTCTATATGATAAAGGGATGTCTCCACTCTACTTTTACAGTGAAAATCTTTTGATTTGGTAGTTACATCATTATTCTGTTTTGCTATATAAGTAACAGTGTTTATGTCTTTAATTAACAAGATCCTAGTTGATATGAATGAGAAAGAGACACCCCTAGTAAGAGAAGTAAGAGGATTTACAGCAGAATGCCAAGTAGATAAATCAAAACAAAACTGCACGCTAAAATTGATTGATTCTCACGTTAACGTAAAAAGTTGCAATCATGCTAAAAAGGGTTATTCCTTCAGAGAAAATTCCTTTAGTCGTGATGACTGTCAGACGTATCATGAGTTAATGCACAAATATCTAAGAACATTAGACAGTGATGTTAGATAATTCTTCTTAATTAGTTAATTTACATTGATAGGGAGTTTAAAAGTAGCAACTGGAGTGCTTGAGTGTGTTGAACGGTATAGTTATGTAGAAAGTTTCAATAAGCTTAATGAACTGGTCATCAAAACATTTTTGGATTAAAATCAGGTTTTTATCATTTATTCATGATCCCATAGATGTTTCTGAATATCAGGTATGAAACTAGTTTAATTTTTTTTAGCAGTTCATCCTCTTTCATAAACATAAATCTTTTTTCAAGGTGAAGGGAAAATTTGGACCGTGGCTGAATTCGAATCCGCAACCACTGGGTTTCCAGCCAGATGCTCTGTCAACTGAACTAAGAAGTCCTACTGCTGACCAAACTTTTATTTCACTTCAATCGCCAAGGATTTTTTCCTAACTACCATATGAATTTGTGGGACGCTTTACTACCCCTTGATCACACTCACACTGCCTGCCGAGACAGGACTTCTCATCAGCAGTAACGCCTCGTAGGTCAGTTGGTAGAGCAACGAGCCAGAAACCCGATGGTCGGAGGTTTGAATCCCGCTGGGTGAGATAAAGGTCAATCATTTAAATTATTCAAGAATGAATGAACAAATATTGGATGTGGTATTACATTTATTCACTGTTATTTATCTAGCCAGTTGTATGTGAATTATTATTTAAGTTGACCCTACTTTCCTCTGATTGACTATCTGCACATTTGTTGTTGTCTGATTGGACGAGGTGCTGAGTTAACATTCAGGCATATCACCTTGTGTTAACTGTAGCTTACATGTTACTTACTGTTAAATCACCTCGAATGTAACTATACAAATTTATGCACTAACTACTATCAAATATAGAACCACTAATTATTTTTTTACAAGAAAACCAGACAGTCTTCTTATTTTACACGACTCTCTGGTATGTTTACTTAGATGAATTCGATATAAGGTATAATTGTGCATGAAAATCAATTTGTAATACTTCAAGGAAATACAAATATAAGGAGAGTATAGTGAGGCAATAACAAAATAAAACATCAAGAACATACGGAGTATCAGTGTTACGATGTTAGATATTTATTATCAAAATTAGGCATACCAGCTGCTTGGATCGATGTTATGATATTTCTCATAAATCATAGTCATGATGAAAAGTTGCTAACAGCGAAGTCCAAGATGCGCATTTTGTCCTGTATGGGGCTCGTCAGCCGGATGTACCTGCCTCCCAGTGAATGATGTTGTTATCGCCGGTGTTCGAACTCAAAAGCGGTCGCTTCAAACGCCAGAGAGTTATCCACCTGACCATCGAGCCATGATAACCACTTCTTTTGCGATGGGTATAGTTTTAGTATTATCGTGAGTCTGAATCCCATTTGGAATAACATCACTCACTGGGAGGTAGGTACATCCAGCTGACAGGTCCCAGATAGGACGAAATGCGCATCCCGGATACCCCTACTATCCACTATCCATCATTACTATAGTTAAAACACAGGTATATCGAGGCATCCGCACAGGAGCCCATATGCCAATAGAGACCGGTCAATTTGATCCAATCAACGACGGTATAATACAAGCAATAATACTAATTTCCTATAAATTTTACCAACACTGATATTTCACAATTAAATGGTTATCTTGGGATATAATTTTCTAAAATCCATACATCAATTCATATTCCCAGTTTCACCTGTAGTATCTAGATTCTTCTTAATTTAAATTTATGGGTTTACCTGCATACATAGATGTATAAGTTGGATAGTCGGAGGTAAGCAACTGAAAAGCCAGTCTTGGACTTTGTTAGCACTTACTACCAGGAGAGATATAATGCTCCTTTAGTTGTCCAAACTCAAATCAGCCATTACCATGGACAAATATGTCACCATTGATCATGTAAAGGTCAATAAAAAATATTTCCAAGCTGATATTCATCATAGTCTGATATTAGTTAGAGAACCACTAAAGCACTGGAATCGCATTTTGTCCTAGTATAGGACTCTTAAGTGCGGCGTACTCATAACCCCACAAGGGATCAAACCCAGGACCTTTAGTTTTCATAGCGAAAATGATACCACTGGGTGTGTATCCGATGATTTACATTTTCCCACTTCTGTCAATTCATGATAAAGTACAACCTTCATCCAAAGCTATCGTTAAGTATTTGTCCTCACATCCAACTTGGTTTACTCTACTGGCCATAACTTCTTATTAATGACCACTGGACAGTAATTTAAGTTGGTATTCATCACGAGATAAACAGTAGTCCAGTACTCTCAGGTTCTCAATGATTCTCCACCAAATAATGTCAGTCTGTGATGCGTACCAACTTGAAATCAATAAATCCATATAAACCTCCAAATCAAAATAACTTTAATGTAATTTAGAAGTTTCTGGGGATATATTTCTTGATTTCAGGTTGATAATAATCATTCAGTGACATCGTTTGGGGAAGCATTGGAAATTTAAGAACACTGGAAAACTGTTTCTTCCTAGTATGGAACTCTTCGGTGTCCATACCTGCGATTCATGATGAATACTTACCTGAAATCAACAAATAAATCCCTACAGACCTCTAAATTGAATTAGTCTAGTGTTCATTGGTAACTCGCTTTGCGAAGTGATTCCCAAAGTCCTAATGAGAAGTCGTTATCGGTGGGTCCATCTAGGTCGGACATGAAGACAGTTACTCAACAATGGCATTGGATGGAGGTCGCACCATATCGTGGACTGATAGAAGTAAGAAATATGGACCACTGGATTCCGACCCAGTGGCTCAGGGGTAACGTAATGGCCTCAGGATCTGAAGATCTTGGGTTTGATCCCAGGTGAGGTCATGGTTATGCACTGTCGAGGGGTTCCATACTAGGGCGAAACAGCTATCCAATGCTACTAGATTTCCAATGTTTTCCCAACTGATATCAGTCTATGATGAATACCAACCTGAAATCAACAAGACTTTATTTGTAATGCAATAACCTATGAATATATATCTACTTTAATGTAGCTTTTATAGATTAATCATTATATTTCTGGATTCTCGTAATAATTTTCATAATGAGAGAAAGAAATGGCTATGAAGGAAAACAGATGTGATGACAGAAAATGAAGTAATGATGGGTAGTGCAGAGACCGCATGCAATTGTGTATAAACTACTTAAATTAAAAATAAGGTTTTCTTTCCATCACTTTTTACACAGTTTGTACATTCTTCCTAATACTTGGAAAACCGAATGCTGTTTATCTGTTCACTGTTTTGGTTGTGGCGGTTACTATTGACATTGCTACGGCTGTTAAAGGTGGAAATACAGCGTACTTCTATCCATTCCAACTTCTGTCTCCGTGACTATTGTCTGTCGTGAATACTCATTGATTGTCCTTGGGTTTTATAAGACTTCTTATCCTACTTCCAAATATTACTACAATCAAGCCAATCAATGTCAACTGTGGAGAGCTAATGAGTATCTGTTTCTGAACCCCGGAGTAAACTACATTGTGATGGACAGTAACAAAGAGATAATAATCAAGTAACCAGTTATTATAGACAACATTGTCATTACTATTTTATGTTATAACGCATAACTTTCTATATTTCTGCATCAGTGAATCTATTTTTGTAAATTATACGTGATTTACTTGGCATTTCTTTGGGTCCACTACAGTAGACACATCTTTTAAGTTCAATGACACAATGAATGTAGAGGCAGTTCGTTTTTGATCTGATTGGTTGATTGTGCTAGACAAATTTAAGTGAATTGAGTCAGTAGAGATGGCGACTTGAAACAAGTGATTAACCTTAGTTGTTTCAACCTTGTAACTTCATCAACTGACTAGCTTTCCTTGCGCAGAATTCTACTTCTGATGTCAACAATTCTCAGTTACATGTTAAAAGTATTTTGAAGACAATTTTGATCTAACAAGCACACAGATGTGTTCACTCTTTGAAGTCTTCTAAAGTTTGAAGATTTGGACTAATCTTTATCTTCAGGTTGCTTATTTTCTCACAAAATTTGGTTTATTTTGATATCACTGTTTCTCTATGCACTTGTTTTTTGTATACTACTGTGAAGTGAGGCAACTTGAACCGATGCACTTGTTTGAGAGGTTTTTCATTAATTTTGCCTATCTATCTGTCTAACAGTGTCGACTCTATCATGTCGTCAACATTTAGAAGCTGTATATATGCTGGTTAACATCGCCTGGTTAACCAGTTCACCAGTTACTAGCCGGTCCTAAGCCCGAGTAAAGAGGGAAAATTGGGCATACGGCTAGCAACCCTACCCCGGAAAACAAATCTAACCTCTAAAGAAACTTCAAAGCACAAACGAAATATAAAAAACAATAACAAAATTATTCCTCGCTGGAATCGGAGAGGTGAAACGACGCCAGTTGGTGAAAGCCTGCCTTCGGGAAGCCAATTGGCCGATGTGTCTTCTCTCCCTCGATGAAAGCGAAAGTAAATATGGAGACATGGAATGTCCGCACGATGTTTGAAACCAGCAAGGCAGCTCAGATTGCAAACGGGATGAAGAGGTATCACACTGAAGTGCTTGGAATATGAGAAAGCAGATGGAATGGGAGTGGACTGTCCAAACTATCAACTGGAGAATCAATAATCTACTCCGATATTGTCACCCAGACGACAACCACGAGCACACTGGCTTCTGGAGTGGCCATCATGATGTCTCCAACATCATCGAAGGCTCTCATGCAGTGGGAACCAATCTCCTCTAGCAGCAGCATCATGACAGCAAAGTTCAACTCAAAAGGAAGGAAGGTCATAATCATACAACGCTACGCTGTGCACCCAGAAATAATGCAGAGCAAGAAAGAAGGAAGAATTCTACAGACAACTTCAATCAACACTGGACAAGACCTCAGTTGGCGATATGAAAATTCTAATGGGCGACATGAATGCCAAACTGGGAGGGGACAACACAGGAAGAAAACTAACCATGTATCGAGAAACGCTCGGTGAGGTGATGAACGAGAATGGAGAATTGTTTGCAGAATTCTGTGTATTCAACGATTTGGTGATTGAAGGCAGTGTGTTCAAGCATAAGGATATTCACAAAGCGACATGGATTTGATTTCACCAGATGGACACACTAGAAATCAAATTGACTTTATCTCAATCAGAAAGAAGTGGAGACGCAGTCTACTTGACACAAGGTCAAGAAGAGGAGCAGATGTAGGTTCAGACCACTTACTGTCTAGTGCAAGGAACCTTCAAAATCAAGTTGAAAGCCTTCAAGGAAGTTGGTGACAGACCACAGTTCAAGTACAACACTCGGAAACTGAAGGATGAAACTACAAAGGAAATCTTCAAGTCAATCAGACATCAAGACAAAATGGGAGATATCGAGGAACATCCCTGAAGAAACCTGTGTGGAAGAACACTGGAAGTCTTTGAAAGCTATGTGGAAAGAAACCTGCACAGCCGTATTAGGAAGGAAGAAGAAAGAAGACAAGGAATGGATCTCGACGGATACCTGGAAGCTGATAGAGCAGGGAGAGGAGGATGGTGAAGCAGAAGACAAACTAGTGCAGGGATGCTCAACGACAAGAGGAACTGAGTACAATGTATAAAACAATACACTGGACAAAGAAGTGAAGAAGAGTGGGTGGAAAGACAAAAGACACTTCTACGAAACACTGGCAAGTGAAGCAGAACAGGCTGTAGGTAAGAGACACCTGGCGACATTGTATCAAATAACCAGGTTACTATCTGGGAAGAGATCAACGCAGATGAAACCAATAAAAGATGATGTCGGAAATTTAATTACGAAAGAAAAGAAACAAATGAAACAATGAGCCGACCACTTCAAGAAGCTCTTGAATCGACCACCACCACCGCCTTCACTTCTTCCAGAAATACCATCTACAGCCGCAGAACTACAAGTGAACATAAATCCTCCAACAAAAGTGGGAGTCCTGAACGCCATAAAGCTAGTGAAATGTGGGAAAGCAGCAGGACCAGATGGGATCCCACCAGAAGCACTGAGAACAGACGCAGAGACAACAGCGGACATGCTCACACAGCACCACTATTGCAGAAGGTGTGGAAGGAAGGGAAGTTACCAGTCTATTGATTGGAAGAAGGGTTAACTTGTCAAACTGCCGAAGAAGGGAGACCTCGGTGTTTGCAAGAACTGATAAGGAATCATGCTTCTGTCAACCAAATCAAGCAAAATATCAAGCCGCATCATCCTGGAGAGGCTGAAGGATGCGCTAGATTCAAAACTACCACCAGAACAGGCTGGTTGGATTCAGGAAGTACAAATCATGTGCCGACCAAATTGCAACGCTACGCTAAGCATCATCATAGAACAGAGTATAGAATGGCAGTCAACTCAACTCTACCTCTACTTCATCGGCTTTGAAAAGGCCTTTGACAGCGTCGACCGAGAGGTAATTTGAAAACTGCTTCAATACTATGGAATACTACAAACCTTTATCAGCCTCATTCAATAACTATATGAAGATGCCACATGCCAAGTAATTCACAATGGGAAGCTCAGTGATGCCTCTGAAGTGAAGACAGGAAGGAGTAAGACAAGGCTGTCTACTATCCTCCATGATATTCCTGACTGTGGTCGACTGGATCATGCAGCGAACAGTTGGGAGCGAGAAGAGGGGGATACGCTAGCTGGACTGCGGAAAAGAACCTGGAAGATCTGGATTTCGCCAATGATGACTTGTGTCTGATGTCACACAAACTTGAAGACTTACAGGCAAAAACTAACAAGTTGGCATAAGAAGCAGCGAAGACGGGACATCAGGTGAATATAGAGAAGACAGAGGTGATGAAGATACCGCACCAACACCACCAACAACAACAAACTCTAGTCACCATCAACGGGAGAGACTTAAAAGAAGTAACCTCCTTCACCTACACCTATCTAAGAAGCACTGTTTCAACTACAGGCAACACAGGCACAGACGAGGATGTTAAAGTCAGAATCGGAAAAGCAAGACAGGCGTTCATTATCCTGAAACCAGTGTGGAGATCTTCTGCACTCAGCATGTGGAACAGCATCCGGACTTTCAACACCAACGTTAAGTCGGTGCTTCTGTGTGATGGTTGAGAGACTTGGCGCGTTACGGAAGGGATTTCCAATAAACTACAGACATTAATCAACAACTGCTTACGCTGGCTCGTTACTGAAGATCAGATGGATTGCCAGAAAGAATAAGCAACAAGGAGCTCTGGAAACGAACCAACCAAGAACCTATCGCTGAACAAACGTGCAGAAGGAAGTGGAGATGGATTGTGCACACACTGAGAAGGCCGACTGGGGACATCATGCGCCTGCAAGGCCCTCGAGTGGAATCCCCATGGGAAGCGACGAGTTGGGTGTCCGATGGTGACATAGAGGAGATCCTGCGAGGAGGAAATGAGAGCTTGTGGGCTGTCATGGAGCCAGGTTCAAAAGATTTCAGAGGACAGAGTTCACTGGATACGTGCTACTGAAGCCCTATGTTCCATTACCAACCCAAGGGACTAATAATAAAAATAATAATAATATATGCTGGTTGATACCAAGTGAAACGGTTTTAGTTGTTTAGGAGCCAAGTAAGAGAAATACTTTGATGAGGATGTTCAGAAACTCAGGTTACCAATTTTAGTCAGTTAAAATCACTTACGGTAAAGAAAGTTTTTTTTTGAGGAGATCTACGTTTGCGAAGTATAACACCTGTAATAAAATAACTTCAAAAGAATAGTAAGATCAGTTTTATCTGGGTTGATAATTCTCATAGATGAGTAGTTTTCCGAATGCACAACTGCGATGTCAATACGGTTTCCTTTGGAAATCACCAAACCAAGATTACAAGGTATGACTTCTCATAAAAAAGTATCATTAACTAGCGTAATATACTACTGAACAACTTGAGTGGTTAGAAACCACCCATACTGATCTGTAGATTTCATTGATTCAGTTAGTTTGAACAATTCACTTCTATAAGTTGAATTTGTCCAGCTATAAATCTGATGAGCTCAACCCCAAAAGAATGAAATCTTCATCCTGCGTTCAAATTACTTTGATCTGGCTAGCAAAGTTTAGAAATCAGTGTGGGTGGTTTCTAACTACTCATATTTTTCAGTAGTATATTTAGTTAATTCAAAAGAATGCAACAGATTCAAAACAGAATTCCAAAAATGCGATATTTTCATACTAATTCTTTGATGAAGCCTGTCTTTAAAATTCTATTTAAAATATTCTTCTATACACTTCTAATCAGTGACAATAATTGACTTTTAAAGAGATATGATCGCATACTTTCTAAAATCATTGAATTTAGATTCCAATGAAAAGTTTATTGTTTGTAAGAATTTGGAAATGATAAAGAAATATGTTACTTAGCGTAATCGACTAGCCAAAACTGTTTTTTCTTCACCAAATTAAAGCTTACAACATTACAAGGTACTTTTCAGAGATAATGAAACTGTTCTACAACTCAAAATTCCATCATTCAATGAGGCCAAGTAACAATATATTCAGTCTATTCTGAAATGTAAATGATAATAAAGGCTAAACTATATTTTAGACCCTTAGAAAAGTTATAAAGTTTGTTTGGTTATTTTTATGACATCATGCTATGATCGTCTACTCTCTCTCTCTCTGCTTTATTTAATTTGACAAAATATAACCTCGGGAAAACGTTGCATGAAGTCAACCTTACTGAATCTACGTAAACTACCAAAAAAAGAAATTCAAAATGGCTGTAACAAAACAACCAAAATTAGAATTATACGATGTGTAACTGTCAGTTAAGTCAGTCAGTCAGTCAACGTAGGACTTGACATTACTTTCCAATAGTCAAAGTTACTACACCTCACTAATGTGTCAAAGAACAAGGAAACACGGCGAAAAGATACAGAAACAGGAAAAAGGATGGAAACGAAAAGCACTGAGAGTGATAAGAAGAGAAATAGAAAAAGGGATGAAATATAATAACTAAATACGATATGAAGATTGAGATGAATGCACCAGCACCACGGCAGCTGATTCTAAACCATATCACCTTCATTTTTCGAACGGTGATTTTAGTCCCCGTGAAAGCCAAATTTTCACACATAGCTGAAACTGACAGTCAGTGACTGCACAGATTGGTGCTACATTCTAGAATGCTCACCTTTAACCTTTTACCAACATAAAACTAAGTCGAATAACAACATGCGTTGAAGTAGTCAGTGACAAGCTATAAGTGACATGTACCCCAGTCACCTCAGCTGGTTCAGGTTTATAACCACAAGAACCGATCTGTCTCCTCTACTTAAGAAAACGCCTAACCCATACTAATGTGGAGGTTGTAAAACGTATGGGTAATGCTGTGATGGTGATGATGGTCACATACATGAAGCCATTTTATACGCATTACCTCTTATTGCCATGTTTCACAACCAGACAATAGGACCAAGTGAACTTCTGTGCAGTACACAGAACTCTCGATAAGCAATCGGATATCTCACTGATTTTATAGGTGGTGAAATTTTGTGTCCATGCTGAGATTTTATGAGTCAGTGACCTACGAGAATAGTTCCGAAGCAAATGAAGTGGTCAACGTGCTCAACCACTTTGTTGCATAGTCAGACAATGCACCCCGGTCCCTAAGTAAAATTCAGGTTTGGATTATGAGCAATGAATCCCGACAATTCTCAATTTGTCACTCAAGGTATCTAAAGGGCTTCATCTTGTGGGCATATTCCCAAAACAGAACTGTACTATCTGTGTAGTCCAAGTCCACTAAAAAGTTTTCTGTAAAAGGTTCAAACATTTCAAAGTCAGAAAGGATATTGATCAAAATATAAAATAAGAATGGAAGCAATGAACGCCACTGTCAGACTTCTCTAGAAAAGTACAGTTTACCTTATAACTCACTATAGACTCTAACACGCTAATGAGTGTTAAATTATGCAGCTTTCAACAGAGAGTTGTACTTATTCGGCACCCATTCAGTGGAAGACATTGGCATAAAACCTCGCGACCAGCGAGATCTAATGCCACCGTAAAATTGAGAAAAACAGCTTCCCTCCAAATCCGATAATTGTTTATTTTCATACTTGGTGGATGGTGAATATATGATCAGTGCTAGCATGACCAAGTCTAAAACCTGCCTAGTTTACTCAGTTTTGCTGTCCCAAGATTCATTTAGGAGTACAATGTGGAAACTTATACAATATGTTTGCCAGACTTATTCTCCTATGGTATCAAATGAAGATTTTTCTTTTCTCCTAAGGACCAATACAATCAGTAACTGAAATTCTCAGATAAAAAGCGAAGTAAATGGATTTATGATATAGCTGTCAGTTTTGAACCATTTTATAAAATATCTTTAGATAGCAATTCCAAGTCGCCTGAGAAGACAAAACAGTAAATAAGCCTACATACAGTTTCCTTAATACTTATCAAACTAATTTTCAGTGATTGCAAGCTATACTCTGATTTGATGTTCGTCGGGTATATGTTTTTTTCCTAGCTCTGTCACAAATAAGAATACATAGGTGCATTTGATAGGTGAGTATACATAATTAACTTCTAATTCTACTCACTTTGAACAAAGCTCAGTGATTTCCGTAAATCACTGTCAAGGCATATAAATGAATCTTTCAAGCCTAAAAGTCTTCAAATCAATGCGGAATCATGTGCTAAACTCTGAGTCCCACCTAGTAAATAACGGTTTGAGATGCGATTTTCACCACCCAAATGCAAATTGTTGATCCAGGACTGGTCTTCAGTGGTGCCCCACCGTGGCTAACAATAGAGAGTGAAGTGGTTGAGTGTGTTGAACACTTCACTTACCTGAGAAGTAGGATCAACCCTGGTGGGTTAGTTGCCGATGAGATTTCTGCACGGATACAAAAGGCTCGATTGGCTTTTGCCAATTTGCGTCACCTATGGTGCCGCCGTGATATTCGTTTGTCTATTAAGGGTCACGTGTACTGCACAGCAGTCCAGTCTGTTCTACTGTATGGCTGTGAAACATGGCCATTGAAAGTGGAGGATACAAAAATGCTTCAGGTGTTTGACCACCATTGCCTTCGTAGTATAGGACGTATTCCGTGGTGTCACCATGTGAGTAATGCAGAAGTTAGGTGTAGAGTTTTGGGGAGAAGAGGTAAGTCAGTTGACGAGGTTATGAACCTTCATCGACTGAGATGGTTGGGACACGTACTACGTATGCCTAGTTACCGATTGCCTCGTCACACAATGTTGGCTGAGGTGGGTCCAGGCTGGAAAAAGGCCTGAGGTGGCCAGACTAAAACATGGCACCAATTTATGAAGTCTCTGACTGTTGGTTTAAGCCATGTAGGACGATGCAGACTAGGTGGTTGGGGTCTGCGGGACAAGAGGAACCAGTGGTTGGAGACCCTAGGTGATATGGCTCAGAACCGATGTCAGTGGCGCATATGTGTATACATATTATCCTCATCTTAACAACGCTATACCGAAACTCACCATTTCGTCACTCCTCTTTCTTTTCTTCTCGTACTTTATATTTCTTTTGACTGCATTCACTTATCTTCATCCTTCGCCTCACTACCTTTTTACTTGATGTGCTGATACGAGGTGTGGCAATTCGGACCGTTACGCAGTAATGCCTGGTCCTATGTTGATAATGATGATGATGATGAGTAAATAACGGTTAACCATACAGTAGTGTTGATAAAAAGAAATTGATCTCAAAAATTACTTATTGATTGTCTAATCACTGGTTCATAGCTTCATTCACTACTAATACACAAGTGATGAGTATATTACTGAGTACATTTCATATTATTAGTATGATGTTAACTCAATGAGATGAAAGAATCATTTTAATAAATCAGAAATTAATTAAGGAGAAAGTTAACTTACTAAAAATTGTTGTATTTTCTTATTTATCGCTAAACCTGTTTCATTCACACCTTCAGTTGGATTAAAATGACTGTTTACATAATTTCGTTGTTTCATCATATCAATATCAAGTGAATCAGATAACTGTTGGACACTATCATTATCTGAAATTCCAAGTACAACATAAGCTTCATTTTCAGACTGTATACTTCCATTTTCTTCATTATTACTTTTAGTTCTATAATCAGTTGACTTTTGGATAACAGGAACACCATAACCAATAGGGATAGAGAATGTTTTTTTATAATTTTCAGTAGTCTTATAGAATACCAAACCAAATGGTGTATTATACATATCATTTGGTGATTTAATCTGCATTTCAAATAGATTTTGTAATAATATTCGATGTCGTATATTATCAGAATCTAAGAAATTTGTAATTACATCATGAGAATTAATAATATTCAAGTGGACACAGACAATTTTAAGAAAATATTGAAATGTCCTATCAGTAGTCATTTTTATTAGTTAGTTCAAAGATCTTTCACTTATATCATCTGAATGTCAAGGCTGATTGATCGATTGATTATTAAATAATTCAATAATTTAAATAAATCAATAGCTGTAATGTATTATCAGTATATATCACTCTTCTTTTTTTCATTTGTTGGAGTTGACTAGTTTGGTTTATCATGAGGATCACTCAGTATAGACGTTGAGATATACAGATAGACAAATATGGACAGCAGTCAACTTGACATTATCATGGACAGATCAAAGTTATTATAGTTCACGTCAGTATATCGACAGGAAAGTCAATAGAAAAAGAAGATAGAGAAGTGAAAATATTAGTAGTAGTAATAGTAGATAAAAGATAAAACGAAAAGTAAATTATGAAGATGAAGATAAAGCTTGAATGCCTTTGAGGCGTTGTAGGCGACACTATAAGATGTAGCCAAAGATCTCGAACCATTATTTATTATTATTATTATTTGTCCCTTGGGTTCCTAGTGGAACATACGGCTTCCGTAGCACGTCAACATCTCACTCTCTTCTCTGCAGTCTTTTCAACCTGGCTCCACGACTGCCCATAAGCTTTTACTTCTTCCTCACACCATCTCTTCTATGTCACCCTCGCCTCAGACACCCAACTTGTCGTTTCCTATTTGGATTTCACTCGAAGGCCTGGCCTGGCGCGTGATGTCTCCAATCGGCATTCACAGTGTATGCCCAATCCATCTTCACTTCCTTCTGCATATTTGTTGAGCGATGCGTTCTCGCTTCGTTGGTTCATTGTGGGGCCAACCAGAGTCCTTGCTTGCTTATTATTCTAATTATTCTGTCCACCTCATCTTCAGTATCGAGTGAGCGTAGGCGGCTGTTGTTGATGTATGCCTGTAGTTTGTTGGAAATGCTTTTCGTGATGCGCCGTCTCTCAACCACCATATAGCAGCACTGATTTGACGTTGGTGTTAAAAATCCGGATGTTGTTCTTTATGCTGAGTGCAGTAGATCTCGAACTATTCACACATTTAATAGTACTTTTTGAAGGCTTAGTGTCGTATGACCTTTGATGTTTCTTCGTGGATGTTTGATCACCAAACTTGGTGACATCCTCAAAACTACCCTTCATAAAGAAGTCTACAACAGAATATCAAAGTTCAGAGAACACTAAACCACCTTCACCATATGCTAAAAATCTTTCCCATCATTCTAAAATTGCTTTATCCCGAATCTATTAATATTCTCACCAGTAATTAAACATAGAATGCATTTTTTTCTCACATTCTTTGAAGTTATATACCAAGCTACAGAGTTCACATAACCATCTTTCATGTCATTACTGAATATGTTACTTAACAGTGTTGAATAACTCAAATAACGTCTGGAAAAACGGTTAAATATCCTGAAAAAGATCAGTTATTTCAGTGAAACAAATAAACTTCTCGAAAAATCCCCCATAAATTGATAATAGAAAATGAAAACAAGTGGTTTAGTGAAGAGATTTTCGGTAATTTCATTCACTTAACTGTATACTTGTATTTCAATACAATCTTTTGGTGACAATGTACAGCAGTTATTTAGGCCTTTGTCAACAAGTTAGGTGATGCATATAATAAAAAGAATTGAAATATCGATTCTATTCTAAAATAATCAAAATATGCGTAAATGTTGAAAATTAATTCAAAAGAGGGCAGTAACAAGTTAGAAATACATCTGGTCCATGGCCAATAATTTTTTGTGTTATATTCTACCCCTTACCTCTCTCTCTCCTTCTAGGTCACTTTTTGCCAAATCAAAATACACAATGAACCAGCCCAAGTGATTGGTTGCATGGAATCCAAAAGTACTATAGAACAGAGGAAACAGGGGAAAGGTTACCTGATGAGTGACGATAACGTCCTAAAAGTTACAACCGAAAGTGAATCAGTCTTTATGCAGCGCTTCTGTCTCATCTCGTTTCCGTATTTAGAGTGTTTGAAGGGCTCCTTAAAGGAGTATGAGAAGCAGGCATACATGCACCACATTATGCGACAGTCACATTTGTAAGGTGACCGAAGACCCTACATCAAGTTTATTTGTTTTAAGGGTAGTGGATGCTGGTAGATAGATGGTGTAGTGACAATAAGGTCTATTCCGTTTGCTTTCAATATACATTTTATAGAATACCCCTGAAATGCGCTTGTCTGTGTTCGTGCTTACCAAGTTTTCTGGACAGTAACTCTGCTGTACAACAATAGTTTTTGGGCAAGGAAGTTGAGGGGAGTTGAACTGGACTGCATACAACCATTGCTAATACATTTTGTGGCTGCATTGGATGTCGTTGATTTCGTTTATGCACATTATGGTAAACGACTGAATAATCAAGATGTGTTCAATATGCGTTATCGCCTTTGCGCTCAGATTAATTTGACCAGTATATGAATTTTCCCATGAAATCATTTTGTTGTAGGCAATTTTAAAAAGTCACAGGAGTAGTCAAGGTGGATCGGCATCCTTCTCTGTCACAGACGACTGAGATCTGAAATACATTTTCTTCGCCACAGTGAACCTACTGAAATCTGCTGAAAATTGTCCTGATTTTCTGTGTCTTGACAGTACCTATGAAGTCAATAATAAGAACCTTTTTCTCTACGAGTTTTTAGTCATCGACATTATCTTCATGGCTATTCTCATAGTTTTCGCTTTCACAATCAATGAAACAGCAGAACTGACTAGTGCACTCCTTCACTTTTCTAAAACTATTATTGGAAGCCATCAAGTGAGTGATTTCATAACAGATGATTATCATGCAATTGCGTTTGCATTATGCCAAGTTTTTTCCCATTCACCTCAAGTCCTATATCGTGTGCGTATCATTTGGAACATGATCAAAAGGATAAACCTATGTACGAAATCTAGAAAATTTTAATGTTTGCAGAGATTATAACCGGAGGTGATGCAATACTTCTTTTGAATGTTGCATACAAAGAATATGGAGAGGTTAGTGTCAGTGAACGCATCACATTTTTGTTTAGCTTTGAAAGTTGCGTTATTCAAACAGATTCTATGGATACATCATTCCTTACCTCTTACCTCGTAAGCACAAGTAGACTGCTACTTACCGTACTCAAAATAATACCAACTTTGTCGAAACCATATGTCGTACACTAAAGTTCCATAAGTTGTCCTGGAAAATTTCCATGACCTAAAAATGCACGGTTGCTTAGATTAGTGAGTATCTCTCAAGATATTATAGGAATTCAGTAAAGACGATCAAGGTGTAGTAGTGAATGAATTTTTTATCACAGTGGATACAGAAACAAGGAATAATTGATATCTGAACAAAGCAAGAAGAAAGACATGTACAGAATAGTTGATAATATGTAAGAAATGAATGGAATACAGGAGTTTAAAAGGGGAAAATATGTTTTGAAACGTTTATTGTCATGACTAACTAACTATTTTCACGTATCAAATAAACTGTAGATATTTACTCAGAAATTGTACATAAATGTGACTATACAGCTTAGTGAATGAAATCACTGAAAAAATTTGAAAAGCAGAAACTGACAAGTTAGACACTTTCGGCTCATTTAAAGAAAAATAAATAAGAGGCGGTTGAGTTAACTTATTCTACATAAACGTAAAACAAATATGAGATTTGTTCAGTTATTTTTCGCACAAAAGACAACTTATTCCCCTGAGGAAATAACTCTTATTGAAAATAAACATTAGATATCGATGACTGTACGGTGACTATTTTTCTCGATATCAACTCATTTATATCATTTGAATAAAGTTTCCATTACAATAAGCATCATTTAAGGATCAAGTGAAAGACAAGGAATTCTGACTATCTCTGCTATCCTAGTTTACAGTTTCTCAACAATAACCATTATTAACTAGAACCTGGATGAAATCTAGCCATTTTCGAATTGAACTGGTTCATGACACAATGAATCATTGCTATCTACTGCGACTTATATGTATCACTTCCCGAACTCAAAATAAATGAACCTACAGGTCATTGTTTTCCATACTTATTGTTGCAGTCACTACTGAGTTCCAGGACAAAAGAAACAGCTGGCCCAAGTTCTCTAGTTTTCTTTTTTTATATTCATGATAAATAGGAAACTGCCCTTGAAAATCAATATTTCCACAGTAATCAACTTTAATGAATAATTTAAACAATTTTAATAAACTATGGTGCATACAGTGTAGTGTACCATGTAACCTCATAATTTTCTATACAATTGACAACGTATCGTATAAAACATGCAGTTCAATATGAACAAATTAAAGAAGTACTAGTTCACATTAAATCGCTCAATGGTAGAACGCTGTTCCTGCATAACACATGATACTGATTTGTGATGTTTGTTCACTAATTTGAGGTCATATGTATGATAATAATAGTAATAATAATAATAATAACAATAATAACTTTATTCCATACAATATGCTTTATGCAATATGGAGTTCTCATTATGTAATATCTCGACAAATTTAATCCTCATTATTCATATTGCGTGATGCATAACTGAAGCTCAGTTGGCAGAGCACCAGGCCGGAAACCCGATGGTCGCTATTTCGAATCCAGGCGTGGTCCAGATTTTCATTTGACTTTCAATCATCACCCAGTATAAATATTAGTCTGTCAAACTACGGCTAACTCAGACAGTCGAAATGATCCTTAGTATTCGCTGACACTTTTAATTCTCTATTGTTACAATGAATTGAAATGATCGTCTCCTCTTGGCATATGAGTTCTCAATGGGAGCAACTGGCTGTCATTGGAGTACAGGTACATCCAGCTGACAAGTGGCAAATAAGATGAAACGCTAGTCCTGGACTCCAATGCCAGCCACAACCAAGTATACGTTACATTGCTCCATGTATGAGTATTATCAAACTAAATAATGTCATTTTGATAATAACAGTACTGCAGTCAAAAATATGTAACGATCAGCTGTAGTTAGGTTATCGTTTAGTCTGATTGTTATTATTATTTGTCCCTTGGGTTCCTAGTCGAACATACGGCTTCCGTAGCACGTCAACGTCTCACTCTCTTCTCTGCAGTCTTTTCAACCTGGCTCCATGACTGCCCACAAGCTTTCATTTCTTCCTCACACCATCTCCATGTCATCCTAGCATCCCACGCCCAACTCGTCGTTTCCCGTTTGGCTTCCACTCGACGGCCTGGTCTGGCTTGATGTATGATGTCCCCAATCGGTCTTCTCAGTGCATGCCCCATCCAATCCAATCCATCTCCATCTTTGTCTTCTGCATATTTGTTGGGTGATAGGTTCTTGCTTCGTTGGTTCGTTGCCAGCCAGCCAGCCAACCAACCAGAGTTCCTGGTTGCTTACTCTCATAATTCTGGTCATCTGATCTCCATCTTCAGTATCGAGTGAGCGTAGGCGGCAGCTGTTGATGATGTATGCCTGTAGTTTGTTGGAAATGCTTTTCGTGATGCACTAAGTCTCTCAACCATCACATAAAAGCACTGACTTGACTGAATTAGTGTTGAAAATCCGGATGCTGTTCTTTATGTTGAGTGCAATAGATCTCCACACTGTTTATTTCAGGTTGATGCAGGAGGGCCTGATTTACTGTCTTTCTGATCCTGGCTTTGACATCCTTATCTGTGGCTGTGCCGCCTGTAGTTGAAGCGATGCTGCCTAGGTAGGTGTAGGTGAAGGAGACTACTTCCTTCAGATTTCTCCCGTTGATGGTGATTGATGCTTCTAGTTGTTGTTGGTTTGTGTGGTATCTTCGTCACCTGTCTTTTGTGCGTTCACCTGAAGGAAGTCGCGTCTTCGCTGCTCTGCCTCTTCTGTCAACTTGTTGATTTTCGCCTGTAGATCTTCGAGTTTGTGCGACAAGACATTAGACATAAAGCATCATCGGTGAAATCCAAATCTTTATCAGTCAAACAGCGTATGCCCGTCTTCTCGCTCCTCACGGTTTGCTGTGTGATGTAGTTGACCAAAATCAGGAAGATGATCGGTGATAGCAGGTGATAATCTTGTCTTACTCCTTCCTTCTTACTCCTGTCTTCACTTCAGAGGCGTCACTGAGCTCTCCATTGTGAATCACTCGGCATGTGGCGTCTTCATATAGCTGTTGAATGAGATTCATTGAGGTGGAGAGTTGATTGCCATTCTATTCTCTTTTCTATGATGATGTGTAGTGTTGCAATTTGATCCCCACATGATTTGTTCTTCCTGTAGCCAGCCAGCCAGTTCAGGTCGTAACCTTGAATCCAGCGCATCCTTTAGTCTCTCCAGGATTATGCGGCATAATATTTTGCTTGAGGTGGACAGGAGCATGATTCCGCACATGTTCTTGCAAAGGCTTAGGTCTCCCTTCTTCAGGAGTTTGACAAGGAAGCCCTTCTAATATGCAGGTGCTTTTCCTTCCTTCCGAACCTTCTGCAGTAGTGGTGTGAGCATGTCCACTGTTGTCTTCGCGTCTGTTTTCAGTGCTACTGGTGGAATTCCATCTGGTCCTGCTGTATTCCTGGCTTTTAGCAACTTTACGGAGTTCTGGACTTTGGCTTTTGTTGGACGGCTTGTGTTCAGTGGTAGTTCTGTAGATGGTCTGCTAGTGGTATTTCTGGATGAGTTGCAGGTGGTGGTGATGGTGGTAGTCGATTCAAGAGTTTATTAAAGTGGTCAGTTCACTGTTTCCTTTCTTTTCACTCTTTGGTAACTAAGTTTCCTTCACTATCTTTCAATGGTTTCATCTGTGTTGATCTCTTCCCTGCCAGATAGTAGCCCGGTTATTTGATATAAAGTTGTCAGGTCTCTCCTACCAGCTGGCAGCCTGTTCTGCTTCACTTGCCACTGTGTCGTAGAAGTGTCTTTTGTCTTTACGAGCACTCTTCTTCACTTCTTTGTCTAGTGTAGTGTTTTATAGGTTGTGTTAAGTCCCTCTTTTCATTGTTCATCTCTTCACTACATTGCACTGGTTCATCTTCTGCTTCACCATCTTCCTCTCCCTGCTCTATCAGCTTCTATGTGTCCGTCGAGATCCATTCCTTGTCTTCTTTCTTCTTCCCTACTAATACGGTTATGCAGGCTTCTTTCCAAATCTCTTTCTAAGAGTCCCAGTGTTCTTCCACGCCCGATCCTTTAGGGATGTGGCTCGATATCTCCCATTTTGTCCTGATGACAGACTGACGTGATGTTCTTTGTAGTTTCGTCATTCAGTTCACTTTCTGTTCTGGGTGTTGAACTATGACTGTCATCATCACCAACTTCTGTGAAGGTTTTCAACTTGATTTTGAGGGTAGGTTCCTTGCACTGGATCTTGTGTCGAGTAGGCTGCGTCTCCACTTTTTTCACACTGAAATGAAGTGGATCTAATATTTAGTGTAGTGTGTCCATCTGGTGAAATCAAATCCATGTCGCTCGCTTTGTCAATATCCTTGTGTTTGTACACACTGCCTCCCATCACCAAATCGCTGAATGCGCAGAAGTCTGCAAACATTTCTCCATTCTTGTTCATTTCGCCGGGTGCTTCTCGGCTCATGATAGATGAGTTCTCTTCCTGTGTTGTCAGCTCTCAGTTTGGCATTCATGTCGCCCATTAGAATTTTGATGTCACCAACTGGGGTGGGGTCTTGTCCAGTACTGATTGCAGCTGTCTGTAGAATTCCTCCTTCTTCTCTTCATCTGCATTATTTGTGTGGCTAAGCGTGGCATTGTGTGACTGTGACTTTCCTTCCTTTTGAGTTGAATCTTGATGTCATGATCCTGACCCTGGAGAAGATTGGTCCCTAATGCATGAAAAAGAGCCTCCAATACTATTCAAGGGGGCATCAAGATAGCCGCTCCAGAACCCTGTGTGCTCGTGGTTGTCGTCTGGGTGACAGTATCGGAGTAGATTATTGGATACTCTCCGGATGACAATTTGGAGAGTCCACTTCCATTCCATTAGCTTTCGCAGATTCCTAGCACTTCTATACCACACATTCTCATCTGTTTTGCAAAATAAGCAGCCTTACTAGCTTCAAACATTGTGCGGACATTTCATATTCCCATTCTTACTTTCGCTTTCATCGAGGGAGAGAAGACACATCGGCCAATTGGCTTCCCGAAGGCTTTCATCAACCGGCGCGAATAAGTTTATTTCTATTTTTTACATTTACTTTTTACTTTGAAGTTTCTTTAGCGATTGGATTGGTTTTACGGGGTCGGGTCGGTAGCCCTATGCTCAACCTTTCCTCTTTATCCGGGCTTAGGACCGGCTAGTAACTAGTGAACTAGTTAACCAGGTGAAGTTCGTTTAGTCTGAAGAGTAGAAAAATAGAAAAGTGTGTTTAAATTTGGTAGTGGTAGTTTATTCACCCAGCGCAAAGGTGTGCAATTCCAGTTGGCTGTTTCAGGAGTACTTATCCAGTAGTATATGTTGAAAAGTCCAGTAAGATAACTAATATAAACAAGGATAACAGTTTATGCATAGGTTACGTTCATATTTCTGAAGGATTTAAGCATAGTTTATATTAAAGCGTGTTATTTGTGAGGAACCTATCTGAAACTAGAAAGTTTTAAATGGATACTTTGTTCTCTCTCTACCTGACTTTGTATATATATATATATATATATATATATATATATATATATATATATATATATATATATATATATATATATATATATATATATATATATATATATATATATATGATAACTCTTCGAAAGTTCTAATTATTTGCAATCAACTAATAAAACAAACTGAACTTGTTCATGTTTCTGAATAATGATGAGTAGGAAGGTATAACTGAAATGAAGGAAAAGTAAATGAAAGATGGATAATTCTTTTACTAGGTGGAAAGTTTATTTTCTGAACAAAAAGTAAGTATAAACATACAAAAAAGTGATTATATTATTCCTAATAAAAACCAACCTATTTCGTAGCACTCAAATTCATATTGATATTATTATATTCCATCTACCTACAAGTTACTAAAAGCATCTGAAAATCAAGGTCGTCGGTGTTTAAAAAAGTGTAATGTGACCCCAGCAACAAATGACGATTAATTAAAACATTCAAATTAAATACACAAATTATGATCGTGTTCAGTTCACTCAGATAAACAGTTTTTAACAACTAATGATTGATAGTGGCTAGTAGTGGAATCTAGGATGAACGTTCCTTCCTATTTAGGATTTTCCCCCTAGGATATGAACACGGAACTGATCACTTCAAACGCGAGACTGTTATCCACTAGACCATCCAGTCATGATAGCTACTTCTTGTGTTAAGCAATGATTCACGATACTTTTAGTCACTTCGATTAGAACCAAAGTGCTTCCAATTTAAATGGTGTACTCTTTAAAATATGCACAATGAGTGATGTCACACTTCCTTTAACCAATATGAGTATCAATGCATCATACAGAAGGTTATTTAGACGTGGATTATCACAATTCATTCAACTAACTGCCAAGGAAGAATAGTTGGCCTTTCACTTTATCTATAAAATCTGCGTAAATGGTGCATTAACCCAAGAAAAAGAAAAATTAGCCCTTTAATTTACCACTATCTACACAGTTCATAATAACATTTCTTACAAAAGGTAATTTTCTTGCAGTATTTCTATCTGAATGAACTTTCTTTCCAGTTAAATTATCATCAGACATCAAGACTAAAGTAATATAATCATGAATAAGACATTTTGATCTATGGAAGTAAATAAAATCATTAGCAACGTTCAATGTTCAATAAACTTACTTATTTCATCCAACTTTTTATCAACCTTTTCATTTGAATCAGATATACACTGTCTGCAAACACATATAAAGAGATCGAACTCAAGACCTTCAGGTTTCATGGCAGAAGCTTTAACCATGGAGTTCAGTGATTGAGTTTCCAACTTTATTAATTCACGACATAGCGCGACTATCACCTAAGGTTTTCAGTCGGTATCCCACTTCCCTTCCGACTGGTTGACCTCACATGTCACGGTTTCTCAACAGAACTTCATGATATCCATCTGGAAGTGATGGGAATCCGATCCAGTGGCTGAATGGTTAATACATTCGCTGTGAAACCTGAAGGTTCTGAGTTCGATCTCTAGCGATGATGTGAGTGTGTACTGCTAAGGAGTCCCATACTAGGACGAAACAGCTGTCCAGTGTTCCAAGGTTTTTAATGGTTCCCCAACTGATGTCAGTCCGTGATAGATACTACGTCTAAATTAAAATCTTCACTCATCTCAAAAATACATGTAGGAAGAGTTCAATTTCAACTATTATAACTTGTACAGGTATTAGATACATGAAGATTCCCAGATAATAATCTCATAGATTATAACATTTCATTGTATACCATATATAATCAAGGATAAGAAATAAGTAGTAATCATAATAATAATGATAAATTATGTTGAATCGACCATCTGAAAATGTCATCATTGTGATCCTTAGAAACAATAAAAAGCAATGAAGAGAAATTTCATGTAATCGAATAGGTACAAAACTTTCCTATAAATTTCCACTATCTCCTATAAATTTTTATTTGCCAAGTTATCTAGTTACTTGAAAAAACTTAACAATTTGACGCACTTTCTTATTTTTCAATAACGCTATTAGAAGACGAAGATTATCTGAAAAATGTGATATATATTTGCGTAATACATTTCGAACAATCTGATCCCCTACACATTTACTTGTCAAGTCAATGTATACATGATTATGTTTATCAATTTAAATGTATGTGTTGACACAAATACATAAGGAAGAGTAATTGTTCAATGCAGACTAGCGTGAGTGAACACATACGCAAATGGCTTGAAAACCAATTCAACATACAAACATTGATGAATGCAGGTGACAGACATCCATCGTCATCTACACCAAAGCATATCATTGAAATGAATCACAGGGTTAATACAACGACAGCCTTCAAGATATTATACAAGAATAATCAGGGGTGCATACTGAAGTTTACCGAAGTATTAGCTATTCGTAAACTTAAGCCTCCGCTGTGCGTACAAAAATAACTTTTTATTTCACTTAATTTACCTTGATCATCCTTATCTGATTATCTTACCAAGACTAGTGTCACAACCTTTTCATATTCTAAGTTGTTATTCATAGTAGACTGACATCAGTCGGAGGAACAATAGAAACCTGGGAGCACTCTAGAGTTGTTTCGTCCTAGTAGGGGACTCCTCAGCAATGCGCACCCACGACCCCTCCAGAGATCAAACCTGCAACCTTAAGGTCCCGTGGCCAGCATGTTACCATTGAGTCACCGGGTCAGAATCCAATCGTCTATATTTCCAACTTCTGTTAGCTCATGATATTCACTATATTTCACTTTTCATTTTCAAATATAAATTGTTTTGACAAGTAAATGTGTGGGGGTTCAGATTGTTCGAAATGTCTTGCGCAAATACATCACATTTTCCAGATAATCTTCGTCTTCTAATAGCAATTTCTTATGTTGAACAATGAAACTTAACACTTAAATTTATTTTGAACTTAACCAAGGTTTCTTTTTGCAATTTCATTCATATACTATATTCACTTTCATTATGCGATTTTTACTTCTATTAATGTGTACTTACCCTTTGCTTTCGAGTCTCAAATCTTCTTTTACTTCTTTCTCCTTCCTGAATGGACTACTGTCTGGATAGTTTGGAAAAGCTTTAAAAAACTTCGATTCTTTTTCCCATAATTCACTGAAAATCACCTAGTCTAACTGTTGTTCAATGCAAATTTCTCATGTTGACAATTTCTAGGTTGGGATAATAACAATAATAGTGACAATAATAATAATAATAATAATAATAATAATAATAATAATAATAATAATACACCAACACAAGACCAGGCATTACTGCGTAATGGTCCGAGTTGCCACACCTCATATCAGTACATCAGGTAAAAAGGCAGTCAAGTGGGAGATGACAAAAAGAAAATTCACTCAAAAGGAGTATAAAACACGAAAAGGGAGAAGTGAAGAATGACAAAATGGTGAGATTCGGTATACCGTCGTAAAGATGAGGATAATGTGTGTATACATCTACACCACTGACATCGATTCTGAGCCAGGTGATCACTTAGATCCTCCAACCACTGGTTCCTCTTGTCCCACGGACCCCAACCACCTAGTCTGTATCGCCCCACATGGCTTAAACTAACAGTCAAACACCTCATACATTGATACCATGTTTTGGTCTGGCCGCCTCGGGCCTTTTTTTAGCCTGGACCTACTTCGGCCAACATTGTGTGATGGGGGAATCGGTGACTGGGCATACGTAACAAGTGTCCCAACCATCTCAATCGCTAGAGGTTCATAACCTCGTAAACTGATTACCTCTACAACCTGAAACTCTACACCTGACTTCAGCGTTACTCACATGGTGACACCACGGAATATGGTTTATACTACGAAGGAAACGGTGGTCAAACACTTGAAGCCGGCCTTCTCATGTCTTCCACCTTCAATGGCCATGTTGTACAGCCATATAGCAGAACAGACCGAAGTGCTGTACAGTACACGCCACGCTTGATAGGCAGTCGGATATCACAGCGGAGCCTTAAGTGGCGTAAAATGGCGAAAGGCAGTCGAGCCTTTTGTATTTGTGCAGAGATTTCATCGGCCACTGAGCCACTAAGGCTGATCATATTTCCCAGGTAAGTGAAGTGGTTGACACATTCAATCACTACACTCTATTCTTAGCCGAGACACCGCTGAGGACCAATCCTGGAGCAACAATTCGTATTTTGGTGGTGAAAAACATCCCAAAAATTTCTCAAATTGCCCCTCAAAGTGTTCACTGTTTCAAAATGGAAACAAGTCAAGCCATCCACTTTTCTTTCATTAACTGTTTTTAATGTATGATATTTGTTGATTGACCTTCTGTAATACGTCCCCTATCTGTATCCCAGTTGACAGAGGTTAATTCCGTTCCCTATAATTACTGCATAACTATGTCTCTTTCGCACTAGTTGTCATAGGTGTACTGTTGTAAATCATACCAAGCAAAGCAAAGGAGAAATATTACAGTTTAGGAATAAGACAGCGAAATGCTGCAATGAGAAATGTCAATTATTTTGAAAAGGTTTTTATGTAACTAATTGAAGACTACGAGATATTTGCCAGACAAGAACATTAGTTCTATCGGTTTCCTGTTGATGTAACTTATGCTTATATTAAAGCATCCTCTTATGCTTAATTACTGTAAACATCAATGTATTTTCAGACTCCCCAGATAATATTCTGCAGTCATTCAATTGGCAACATGAAATTCAACTGCGGTTATAGGACAGCCTGATTTGTATAAGCCTATTTTGAAAATCGTCCTAGATTATCTGCTTCGATATTTTTACTGAAGTAATCAAGATGCCTCAGTGAAACCAATAAGCTTAAAAACAACAAAATTCTATTCGATTTAACTTGTATTTATAACTTCTGAGTCTTTACTGTAATACAAAGAACTAATATTGACTAATTAAGTGATTAGGTCTATGATATTCACATTCCTTATATGGAAGTTCATTATACGAATTCAAAATACAGTTATGTACATTGAACATCACTGAAAGCAGACTCAGAGAGATCAGTGGACACGTTCACACCACACCACAATTGCAGAAGGTTTGGAAAGAAAGAAAGGCACCTGCCTACTGAATGCAAGAAGGGCTACCTTCTCAAACTCTCAAAGAAGGGAGACTGGCGTGCAATCATGCTCCACTCCTATCCACCCAAAGTAAGCAGAATATTATGCCGCATCACATTGGAGAGATTAGAAGGTGCTCTGAATTCAAAATTACGACTGGAACAGACTGGCTGGCTGCCTTCAAGAACAACAAATCATGTGCGGATCAAATTGCAACACTACACATCATCATACAGTAGAGCACAGAGTGGAAGTCAACTCTCTGCCTTACCTCAACTTTATCGATTTTGAAAATGCCTTCGACAGCGTCGACCAAGTAATTTGGCCCCTGCTGCTTGAACACTACGGTTTTAGTGCCACAAATCTTTATCAACCTCATTCAACACCAGCTATATGCTATATGAGGATTCTACACGACAAGTGATTCACAATATAGAGCTCATCTCAGCAATGCCTTTGAACTTAAGACATGAGTAAGACAAGGTTGCCGTCTACTATCACCCATCATCTTCCTGATTGTGGTCGGCTGAAGTGGATCATGTAACAAACTGTGAGGAGATGGGCATACGCTGTTTGACCGATGAAAAGACCCTTGAAGATTTGGATTTCACCGATGATGATTTATGTCTAATGTCTTGTCGCACAAACTCGAAGATCTACAGGCGAAAATCAACAAGTTGACAGAAGAGGCAGAGCAGCGAAGACGCGACTTCCTTCAGGTGAACGCACAAAAGACAGGTGACGAAGATACCACACAAACCAACAACAACTAGAAGCATCAATCACCATCAACGGGAGAAATCTGAAGGAAGTAGTCTCCTTCACCTACACCTACCTAGGCAGCATCGCTTCAACTACAGGCGGCACAGCCACAGATAAGGATGTCAAAGCCAGGATCAGAAAGACAGTAAATCAGGCCCTCCTGCATCAACCTGAAATAAACAGTGTGGAGATCTATTGCACTCAACATAAAGAACAGCATCCGGATTTTCAACACTAATTCAGTCAAGTCAGTGCTTTTATGTGATGGTTGAGAGACTTAGTGCATCACGAAAAGCATTTCCAACAAACTACAGGCATACATCATCAACAGCTGCCGCCTACGCTCACTCGATACTGAAGATGGAGATCAGATGACCAGAATTATGAGAGTAAGCAACCAGGAACTCTGGTTGGTTGGCTGGCTGGCTGGCAACGAACCAACGAAGCAAGAACCTATCACCCAACAAATATGCAGAAGACAAAGATGGAGATGGATTGGATTGGATGGGGTTATACACTGAGAAGACCGATTGGGGACATCATACATCAAGCCAGACCAGGCCGTCGAGTGGAAGCCAAACGGGAAACGACGAGTTGGGCGTGGGATGCGAGGGTGACATGGAGGAGATGGTGTGAGGAAGAAATGAAAGCTTGTGGGCAGTCGTGGAGCCAGGTTGCAAAGACTGCAGAGAAGAGGGTGAAATGGTGACGTGCTACTGAAGCCCTATTTCCCCCCGGGAACGCAAAGAACAAATAATAATAGAAACATAATTAGTGCACACTTCAGCTACTGTTTTAATCACGTTGGTAAATTATCAACCCCTTGAAAATTTGAGGTTGATAACCTGTGATGAAACATCGTCACTAAACTGGTATGTAATTTTTTATTTCGAAAGCGCAATATCTTAGTGCAGAGCCATCTATAAAGAACTAATTCTTTATTCACGAAAATTCAGCATACTGTCAAGTGCTTATCTAATTTACAGTCGCACGGAACTTTTTAACTAATTCAGCAGCTGAGGCTGTGAAGAATATGACTTTATAGAACATACTACCGGCTAAAATGACAAGCATTATCCTAAATCCGGGATTGTTTTGGCAACAAACAATATTTATAATGTAGAACTCGACCACGCGAATTTCTGAATGTAATAAACATTCAGATATTTGTTAAAATCCTATAAAATGATTCATCGAGAATAATTCAGTATCAAAAATTTAGAAATATTGTAACTCATTGACCGTGAGTAGGCTTGCCCACTATATTACGAACAATACCCTTAGTTAGGGCTGAGGATCTTAATTAGCCGTCCATTCTACGGTCAATATGGCGGAGTATGGACGTGTGATCTACTAAATGAAAGTTGATTGACTAGGCCAACGAACCAAATAGCAAAGATACGCATAGGTTCTCAATTATCCACTGAACATTGTATAAATCATGTTATCACTATAACGATTAAATAGATTATCTAAGTGATATTTTCTTGATATTTAGTGATTGAACAGTATAGACCTACCGAAATGATGCCATCCAGTTGAGCGTGCAGAATAATAACATATTGATGTGCATTTCAAGCTTACACATTCTTCTTTGTACTCTATACTACCGACCTATTAATTACGTTGCTGAAAATTAATCCTAAGCTATGTGTTGGTGTATAGCTGTTTGACTGTACGCCTTCATAATTGCAAATACTTGTTAGAAAACACGTCTGAGTACCGCTAAAGGTAGCAGATAATCACTCCCAGTTCGTTGAGGCACTAGGTTTACCAGTTAATACTAAAGAATGTTCCAGAGTCGAATGCTTGAACTTATGTCGGTTAGGAACAGAACAGTCAAAGTAACTTTTTCGTCAGGATCCTTTACTTATGTACATGTAAATAATTTACCAAGAATATGGTAAAACATAAGCAATACAGATTTGTTATTTATTCTGCTAATTTTCATCATTAGCTCATTATAAAGACAGCAAATTAACAAGGATGTTACAAACAATTACTCTGATTGTATATGGATCCCGGTGAAAGTAAACAGTCTGAACCAAATAACCAAACAATTTCACTCTGATGTTAATTACATTTGCATAAAGACAAGATACACTATCTAGGTTTCAATGATAAATCTACTTGATCCAAATTCTTTTATTTTAGTTACTTATATCGCGATGAGGAAAACTCCAACCACCTTCCAAATAATACAAACTATACACTTCAAACTACATGCACTACTACACACTTTGAACATTCAATTTTTTTCTTCAGATGGTTGCATTCAACTGAATTTAAACAGATCGTACTACTTCTCATTCTAAGTAGCATAATTACCAAAATGCAAATAAACTTTCACTTATATGCAAAAAGAAACACAAACAAGTTTGAAAAATGAATTAAACAATAATAAACAGTAAATAAAGCACGCCGGTACAAATATATAAAAATGAATCTTTGTAATAAAAAAAAATGTACAAAATAATATTGTATGAGGACTGAAAGGTTGTTTATTACAGTTGGTACATTCTTCAGATATGGAGGACATGAGTATGTAATGAAGAGGAAGGTCAAACTGACAGTGTCTCATAAAAATGGTTCATTGTTTCACTGTTTTGAAGAAGAAAAAACTGTGGCAAATTTGAAATGCATGTGTTATGAAAAGTTCACAGTGAAAACTAAATAATAATTATTATTATTATCATTATAAATCTATGCAGCTAGGAGACGCTGTCAGAGAGAATTGAGATTCACAAATTATTGATACCTTTATAAGTCATTATCGCCATACAGAACATCTGAACAAGTTAAGTGATTAACGTGAGTGGAATGTTTACACATAGAACATCGGAAGTTAAATCAAACATTGAGAGAGAGAAACAAATTTCTACCTCAACAGAAATGCTGTGTATAACAAATGTTACGGATTAACGCCGGATTATTTCGATTTCACAGGTGAGTGATTTTGTACAAGAGCAAGCAAAATTGCAGTCATATATATATATATATATATATATATATATATATATATATATATATATATATATATATACGTAAAATAATAGACTGTACACATGCATAAACAATAATATGGTGTTTTGTAACATTTCACACAAATGATTAAAAACCTGAGAAAATATTTCATAAGAAAAGAAAGACAACTCTGTAAACAAAAAAGTGGTAAAAGATAAAAAATAAAGAATGAGTGATTATTTGATTTCTTTCACAGTAAAAATCATAAAACATCTTTTCGGTAAGAATACATACAACTATGATACAAATTAGATTAATAATATCCAATAGATGTGAAGAAAAGATGAACTTCATTGGATTTATTATGCACTAACATATTTAATGCGCCAAAAGGCATCGATGTCAATGGCTTGATTATAGGTAGATGATAAAACAGGACTATGAGAGAGTACAGGCGACTGACCAGTAGACATAGATTTGATACTTGATGAATGATTTAATAGTGTGTTGAATATGGTGTCTTCAACACAGACATCATTTTCTCCTTCAATTCCTTTGTCTCACGTTGATAATCAGTTAAGGTAAATGAGGATAATTTTCGATTTTTAGGGTTACTAGTCGGTTGGTCGATCAGCAAAGATGAGTCCGACTGACCTGTCTGACTGAGTAACGACGCAGCAGCTGAGGCTATTTCTCCTTCATCAAAACCAGTGACAGAAGCAGCAGAAATGGAAGATTGTGGAAGAGAAGAAATTCTGTTTGAGTGAAATGGGCTTGTGATTGAGTGAGATGAACTAAGGGATGATTCGTTTGCCATATCTTCTGTTAAAGCTGCAGCAGCGACCCAATCTTCATCAACTTGAAAGTGAGAATGACTAAACTGAGCACTTGAACCAGCTGAAGGTGTACACGAACCAATAAAACGATCAGAAACGTCGTCGTGTTGTCGTGTAGCGTCTGAAGATGGACGGTCACAGAATGGAACAGATGAGTAAGGAGGAGAAGTAACTGGGGAAATACCAGATAATGGATTGCGAGCCCACCAACGACGGCGTAAACGCCAAGGACTTGTGGGAGCACATGAACGGTTATTTTCTGGATTTTCAACATCAGAAGCTTCGGGGTTGACAGCGTTCCTTTCGATGACAATATTGTCAACATTCATTGTGCTTGGCTGTACGTCAGAAAATCGTTTCTGCTGCAGTGGCTGGCGAACGGATGAACTGCTCAACTGTCTTTCTGGTGTATTATTGTGCACTCCATTCTCAGACTTGATCAGCTGTCTGATACGACATGTGGGTGGAAATGCACCGTTATAAGAAAGAGGATCAGATGGTGTAACCATATCCAGACAGTATACCGGATTTACAATCCGCTGTACAGATCGACTTAAGAAACCGAGAGGACGAGCATGTTCTGTGCCCATTGGTAACAAAGCACCATCGTCAACAGGAAATACTGATAAAGCATGACTATTTACTGAAGAATATGCTACCCCAGGGGTAACACGCCGTTTTTTGCTAAGATGTGAATGCTTTTCAGCACAACTTTTCACCAGCATATAAAGCTCACCCGCTGAAAAACCCAACAGAGTTTTTAAATCACAGATGAATTTATAAACAAAGCGTTTTCCATGAACCTAGAGATAGAAAAGTACATAAATATAAACAGTTTGTTGAAATTAATAAACCAAAACATCAGTAAGAGTTAACAATTCTCTGTTGAATTTGATATTCCAATAAATTCAATTGCCTTATAGATTTACTATATCATTTACTAATATCTACTGATGAAACCACTTCTTTATGTCGACCTAGATAAGATGTGAGAGAGCATATTGTGGGTAAAACTGAAATATGATGAAATTATTCAATAACACTTCGTTCTCGAATAAACATAAATATACAATGATAAAAATGTAAACTTTAATCACGATGAGTTAAGGTAAAAGTCCTATTGAAAAGGCTATAGTTGTTTATCTCAACAGGGAACATCCGGAAATTACTTGCAAGTCTTCAGTCTTCAATATTTCATACAACAAACTATTAGGAGATATAACTGTGTTACTTCTAATAGTACTTAACCTGAACTAATGATAAGGTTTGTTTATCAAATAAAGAGTAAAAGGATATATAAGATGCCCTGATCATTCACTGATCACTTACAGTAGACGATGTCATAATTTAGTCCTGAGAGATAATTGAAGTAAATAAAGTTTGCAATGCGTCAAACTAGACTAAGTGCCTCAAGACTGCAGTGGACCGTATTCTATTTTGGACGGTTGGGTGTTGTACTTAGTTTCGAAAAAAGACAAAAATGAATTTTAAAAGGATACAAGAAACGTCTAAAAGTACTGCATCAATTTTTATGGATAACGTCAGGCACAGCTTTTGTTGGTATGGTGAGCCTCTGTTTTCTGATGAATGTCAAGACAAGGAGAAACACTATCCGGTTGCCAAGGTCAAATTAGATAGAACGGGATTTGAACCCAGAGCTCATTGCTTGATTGTCAAATTTCTACATCAATGAACCAAAGAACCAAATAAAATCTGAATCGAATATATGAAATGAACCGTAAGTGCTGCAATTACCATTACGCTGAACAATCCGATTACCTTATTAGTTAAATGTACACAACAGTCCAAATAACCACAAC
The DNA here is from genome assembly GCA_944470555.2 of Heterobilharzia americana. Lineage (NCBI taxonomy): Eukaryota > Metazoa > Platyhelminthes > Trematoda > Strigeidida > Schistosomatidae > Heterobilharzia > Heterobilharzia americana. The sequence continues at coordinate 41,235,273 of OX104127.1, forward strand.
ATCAACTGGAAAAACTTTGAAGTTTTACAGCATGTCGCCTTGAAGAGTAAAAAACAGTTACTACAGACTTGGAATTCAGATGAAAAAGCAATCAACATATACTGGCTGACTGACAAAACTAACGTAGAACCTCGTACACAGGTGCATCACCTCAAATTGCCACACTTCCTAGTAGTACACAAATAACAGGTGGATAGAAAAAGAGCGACATTAAAGTAGATAAAGAAGTGTGTGAGAATAAACAATCAACTTATGCGTATATACACCATCTGCGAACTCATGGAGATATAGACCATCAGGTAAACTTTTAAACCAAACCAAGTGTTCAAGAAGGAAAGATGGGCTAGAAAAACAAAGGTTCTCAAGAGCATAAAACAATGTCAAATAACGAAGAGTAAGAAGTGTCGGGGATAAAAAAGCGAACCTCAAATAAGAACTGCAATGAGACACCTACTGCTCCCAGAACATGTTTTAATTGAGAATCGTGTGACAACTGACATAGTATTGTAATAAGGAAAAACAAACAAATCCAGGTACAAACATCAAAAATCAATCTGCCTTGAGGACCGATGTTGGAGTTTAACCTAACATAACTACTTCCAAAATTGAAACAAGAGCAGCCTCACTTCACCTATAAGCGCGTGATAACCATCGACGCCATAACAATACCTTCAAAGTGTACGCCGAAAAAGGTAATCAAAACTCAAAACAATGGCCAAAAGTCAGAAAATATAGTTAAATTTGAGCACTGCAGAAGCCTACACTTTCGTTCGCTCTTTGGATGCACAACAAACTGAAAGATCTTCATCGTACAACTTCTCGGGAAGAATATATTACCCATGATTACATCAGAAGACTCAACAAATAGAACGGTGTCCGCCACACAGTTTTGATATCTCCTCTTTTGTAGAGAAGACAGTGAATATCAAGATGGCGTAATTAATCAAGCCTATTCAATGCCTGTGCTCTAATTTTGACCTAAATATGGTCAGAAATTACCGCAGAAACGACTAGATTGACCGGACTGGCTGACTGAAAACAACCCCTAACAACCAGTAATAAATTCTTGAATATGACAAAAGATCTCACGACACAGCTTGACCAACCATACAACGAACTTTCAAGTCCCACTCAACAGCTGCTACCTGGATGAAGTGGTCGGGGTTACATATCACAATGACCCAACCAGCTATACCGAATAATACGCTCGTCCCCACGAGGTCCAACCATGACAGAAATGTCTGCTGTTGGATAGTGTTACGACGAAAACTAGTCACCACTATAGTGTAAATTACTACACTATAATAAAGAGGCTGAGGGCGAAGTCGTACTGCTGCTAGCTGGATAGGGTATGATAACAGTAAGGTGTTTCCCTTGGATGACTAGCAGTTGGTAACCCATACCCGAAGGTTAGCGAACGCCGCTGGATTTCTGTTACGTCATCCGAACTGGTTAATGCGACAAGACTGATTCCAGCTGACCCTGACCATGATGAAGAGCGAAAGCAACTCACACGTAAAATAACCAAGAGTATTTGTAATAATCACAGGCATGTGGTGAGTGGTGAGAGCGAGAGTGAGAGAGATGACGAAGGTATCAGCGTTGAGTAACACCAGGTAACTAACTATTTAGGCTTATTAAGGATACCGGTAAGAAAAAATCGATGGTGAATGGAGCCAACACTGAGAAGGATGTGACGCTGATAACCTTCCTTGACAGGGGAGTAGAACGTTGAACAGAGCATAGCATTTTGCAGCACAATTCAACTGGCCTCCAGCAACTCTTCAGTTGCCCAACATACAGTTTGGACCTGAATGGGACGTAGATGTCAGTCCTCCAACTTTCCCTGAAGTTGAGAAAGCTGTATGGAACCTGAAATGACACACAACAGCAGGACGTGACGCTTTGACATCCGAAGTTTTCAAGGATGTAGGTAGGAAATCACTAATTACAGTGACGTCTATGGGAATCAGAGGTATTGAGATCACACTGCTGATTTCAGTCTATACTATAAGAAGGGATAGACAACCATAGTGGGGGGGTGGATTAGTTTGACTAATATTGTGTCCATGATTCTATGGTACATAGTTATCAGACACCTGACTGGAGCTCAAGAACAACAAACGCGAGAAAAGCAGACAGGTTACATATGTTGACGGGTATGTATCGATCATATTTTCACCCTCTGACGAATTTTGCAAGACAGACATACTTGCGGGCCGATGGTCGACACTTGCCATGTTTCTTGACGTGAAGGTGGCACTTGACTCTGTCGACCGTGAGTTGTTGTGGGAGTATTTGACTGTGAAGGGAGTACCGAGGAAGTTGATGACGCTAATCAAAGTTGTCTAGTCGAACTGACGCAACTGTGTCAGGAGAGAGTTGTTGTGTGAACTGACGACAACTAGTGGTGTCCGCAATGAATGCCCACTGTCACCGTTCTCATTTAACTTCATCATAGAGGTAGTAATGGACATACCGTAGGTACATTTAACTTCGGAGGGATTGACCCAGTATCTGGATATTATTCGGTTGATTTGGAGCATGTGGACGATATTGTCCTGCTAGGTAGATGTTGACAAAATGAATGATCTTCGAAAGGCGTTAAATGGATGTCTGTGTACGCGTGTCATGTGAAATGATGCTCCAGAACTGGTTGCTGCAAGTACTCCCAGCTTAGTGATAGGGAGGGAAATGCATCAGCTCGAACAGGCTAGTTGCTGACGAAATCCCGGCTCGGATACAGAGATGACTTCTACATACATTGTGCACACCAATTCACCGATCACCACCATCTGCGTTAACGACAGGCAAGATATCCGACTATCCGTCAAAGGAAGAGTAGACTGAGAGCTACACTCCCTTCTGTTCTGTTATATGGTTGTGACATGACCGTTGAAAGTAGGAGACATGAAGCGGTTACACAGTGCTGACTACAGATGTCTTCGTAGCACTGCTAGAGGTTAGTGGAATCACCGTGTGAACAATGTTGAGGTCTGGCGAAGGATACTATACAAGACAAGAGATTCGACTGGTGAGGTTGTAAACTTTAGTAGACAGACATGACTCGGACATGTGTGTTGCGCATGTCAATCCACCACCCACCTCGATGTGCCATGTTGGCGGGTGTAAAATTAGATGGGAAGAGAGTTCACAGTGACCAGATCAAGATGTGGCATCAATTGATGAAGTCCCTTACTCTTGGTCTGAACCGTGTGGTGAGATGTAGACTACCGGGCTGGAGTTACTGAGACGATAAGAACCAGTGGTTGAGGACTCCTGGCGACATGACTGAAAATCGGTTACAATGGTGCAGATGTATTCACTCTTTGACATTTTCTGAAGCTTGACTATTCGCACTATCTTTCATCGTTGAATTGCTGATTCTGTCACACAGCATTGTCTACTTCGATATCACCCATTTGCTGTCAACCTATTCTCTGTATATTGCCCTTGTATACCATACCTGTATGAAACCTGTATATTACCTGTGAAATTTAGTAACTTGAGCTGATGCATTTGCTTGCGTGGTTGTACGCTGTTTTTGGTATGTCTATCTGTCTTATAGCTTCTTTCTCGTAGCCCCATCGTAGCGTATCTATTTACAACATATAGGCAAGTTATTTTTGCCTCACCAATATTGAAGAGACCTTCCTGGTATTGTATGACGTCACTTAAGATTGTTGCCGACCAGGATAGCTCGTCTGGTCACTGTCTTATGGTGGCCTGTGTATTACGTCATGTCTTTCGGGTTGGTCACTGAAGAATTGGCAACACATACAAAATATCCTTTTTAGCGGATCACCTGATCCAAATTAAAGACAAGTAGAAAATTCATAAGAATGACTGTCTTGTAAATTGTCGTAAGATAAGTATGACTGCTTTTCTGTTTGCTCATTTGCCTTGACCTTACAAAGACTTAACGATACCACTGAGTGTTAAAAATAATTTAGACCAATTCAACAAGATTTTCAAGCTCTTCAGTAAAATAAGTTTACTCTTACTCCATCTCCTTTCATTGCCTTTCACCTTCAGCGCTCATGACAATTAGGAGACATCTGGTAGACAAATGAATTCATTTTATTCTACGAGAATGACAAATGTGTGGTGTTCATGAACACCTCTGGACTTACCGACATCCAAACATGAAATTTAAAACTACTCTCCTATCCACTGCACCACTGAAATGAGATCAGAGTGCCTGCAGTTTACAACTTTTAGATTATCAGTTACATGGAATTGTGTGGTTTATGTGATAGGGAGGGAAATGCATCAGCTCGAACAGGCTAGTTGCTGACGAAATCCCGGCTCGGATACAGAGATGACTTCTACATACATTGTGCACACCAATTCACCGATCACCACCATCTGCGTTAACGACAGGCAAGATATCCGACTATCCGTCAAAGGAAGAGTAGACTGAGAGCTACACTCCCTTCTGTTCTGTTATATGGTTGTGACATGACCGTTGAAAGTAGGAGACATGAAGCGGTTACACAGTGCTGACTACAGATGTCTTCTTAGCATTGCTAGAGGTTGGTGGAATCACCGTGTGAACAATGTTGAGGTCTGGCGAAGGATACCATATAAGACAAGAGATTCTACTGATGAGATTGTAAACTTTAGTAGACAGACTTGACTCAGACGTGAGTGTTGCATATGCCGATCCATCGCCCACCTCGATATGTCATCCAGGCGGGTGTAAAATTAGATGGGAAGAGAGTTCACAGTGACCAGATCAAGATGTGGCATCAATTGATGAAGTCTCTTACTCTTGGTCTGAACCGTGTGGTGAGATGTAGACTACCGGGCTGGAGTTACTGAGACGATAAGAACCAGTGGTTGAGGAATCTTGGTGATATTGCTGAAAACCGATCACAATAGCATAGATGTGTTCACTCCTTGACGTCTTTTAGAGCTCGAATATTCGCACTAGTGTTTATCTTCAGATTGTTCATTATCTTTTCTTATTCTCCTGTGTTTTGTAAACTCCTTTGAACCAATGAACTTTTGCACGAGGTTCTACGTTGATTTTGTCAGTCAGTCAATCTAATAAACTCACTATTGTGCTGTTCAAAATGGTTTCAAAAAGCTTCGCACTCAATTTTATTGCTGATAAAATGAATGAACATTAGCTTACTTTTAGAATAATGATTATAAGAAAAGAGCTCAGCAATCCACTGATCAATAAATAAGTTAATATGGATTGAAATTGCCATGGATATGTAGACGTAGGTACTATATATGAAAAATATGAATAACAGTAAAAACATATCGTCAAAACAAATAGATATTACATCAGGTACCTTTGAAATCATATCACCATCATAATAGTAACGCAATGCTCGAGATAGCTTCTCATAATTCATAGCAGGTTTATTTTTCCGATGACCCCACATGGCTGCCACTTGTTCAGGGTTACTTAACTTGAACTCGCCGTCATCACTTGTCCAGTGAATAGCCTCACGGTATCTCCAGTCTGTAAGCAACTCAAGTAAGAATTGCCACAGTTGAACCTGACCAGCAGCTGCTGCTGCTGCTGCAGCGGCAGCTGACGACTGAGAATTAGGTGGTCCTTGTAGAAAACTATTTCCATTTTGTGTTAGTATAAATGAACCCTGAGAAGGGAAATGAAACCAATAATTACAAGAACGGAGCACAAATTAATAGCTCTAATGGCATAGATATAATGTACTTAAGAGGTAGAAATGTAACCAAGTTGTTTGAACATTTTACTTGTAATCGCCGAACTTCATCCAATTAACCTTTTGACTGCGAAATAGTGCCCCTAATACCTAGGGACTACAAAATGCAAACCGATCAGCAGAGTCACTATGACGCTATGATGTTAATAACTGAGTTAGACAGAAAAGTATATATGATAAAATTACAAGTCTTTACATTTCATATTCAGGTTTTTGACTGAAACACGGATAAGTTACCAGGGTAGTTTAGTTCTGTTTATCGATGTCAAAGAACAAATCAGCAGATTGTAAGACTGAAAATTTCGTGTCAATAAAAAGTAAATATATAAAAATCGACATGGTTTAACAGTCTAATTTATCCAGTTATGATAGTTTAAATAAGTATGATACAAAACATTTACCAGATAATATATTTTCTCATCAATCGCAACCATTCGTATAAGGTGAACACACATACGCTGTCCTGTTAGGCGAAAATGATGACGAAATAGAGTCTTCTGAACGCCTTAAGCAGAAATCTGAGTTTGCTTGGAAAGCGTTTCACATTTTTCAAATGTAAGGTGATGCTTCAGCACTGATTTGCAACTACTCCCAGTTTAAGGATAAGGAAAAAAAGCCTTAGGATGTGTTGACCACTTCACTAACTTGGTTGGTTGCTAACGAAATCTCAGTTTGGAAGCAGAATACCAGTTCGGTTTTGTAAACCTGCAAGACATAAGACTACCTCCTGCTGAAGGACGGGTATACTGCACCACTGTCCGCTCAGTCGTGTTATACGGTTATGAGACATGTTTATCGAAAGCAAAAGACAGGTGTTTTCCTAGCATTGCTCGCGTATAGTGGAATCACTATGTAAAGAATGTTGAGGTTAGGCGAAGAGTACTAGGCAGATCGATCGGTATGTTGCGAACCTTCAGCAACTAAGGTGACTTGGTATATGTTACGCATGTCAACCCCCTGCCAACCTCGACGCGCAACGCTAGAAGTTGAACTGGGTTGGATGAAAGCTCAGGGTGGCCAGATCAAGACGTTGCACCAGTTAACGAAGTCCCTGACTGCTGATCCGGTTCGTGTATGGAGGTATAGACGACCGCCTGCTTGGGGTCCCAAAGACCATATGAATCAACGGTTAGAATTCTTGGTAATGTGACTGCAAATCGGTCACAGTGGCGTAGATTTATTCACTTCTTGACATGCTCTGAAGTTAGCACAGTTTCATTGAAAGTCATGTTCAAATTACTTTTCCTTCAGTGCATCAATATGAACTTTGATATAGTATTTTTCTACACACTTGTTTTGTGTAGCGTTTGCAATTGATGCACTTCTGTGCGAGGTTCTACGCTGACTTTATCTGCCTGTCTGTACAAGGATTTTGGTGTTTATGGATGTGTACATTAAGACCAGTCACATTCAATAAGACTTGAACAATGAGAGTTTCCTGAAAAGGGTTTTGAAGCAATGCATACAACGTCACTCGTTTTGCACCCTAGTTTAACCTGAGTCGTAAGAACTTACTGAGAAACAAGGTTTGCAAATAAAGTTGACCTCAATACAAGTGCATTCATAATTGAAAAAACTGTGATCATCCATTAAATGAATTTTGTCTAGCTTCTACAAACTTTCCCAAAAGCCATCTTTCAAAACCAATCAAAAAGCTTGACATAAGTAACACAACATTTTCACTAATGACGTTTTCAGCTTCTCAGGAACGTCGAGAACCGGTTGGCCAGTTGGCCATTATTAACTTCGATATCCTCTGATATACAATTTCGACAAACAACTAATGAGTTCAATACTGAGCAAATTTTAAACATTACAAGAATACATATAATTGGGGAACATCTGATATTCACTACAACTTACTTGAATCAATTGGCGACCCGAAGATGCTTCACACACATCACTTGTGTTACCGGATGAATTTAGACTAGATGTTTCGCCGCTAAGTGAACGTAACGTCATTGTTGCAGATCTCGGTACACCACCATTTGCGTCACCACGTGACAAAAAGATTGGCTTCGCAGTCATCATCCGTGAATTGCCATTTTTCACGTCATATATGTTTAACGCTCCAGAGAACGACGGAGCAAACACTATGCCTTGTGATTGGACAAAGTAACAAAAACCAACATGATAAAATACAGTCACATAAAAATCATAGAGACTAAGTATAAGCAAGCTTACGTACAAGTAACAGGAGAAATGTGCAAACAAAAAGCAAGAATAGGAGACGCCAAGTGCACGAATTTGCATGTGTTTGTCAAGTCACGTTTTGTGATACGTTTTTGACACTGCTTCCAATAAGTAGTCAACAGTGTTCCACCTGTCTGTTGGAATCTGTAAGCAACAAAGATAGTCTTTGAGAAGTAAAAAACAGATAGTGGTCGAAAGTTTTGGCATACAGTGCTTCATTGCGACCACTTCTGCTCTAGTTTAGTCAAAAATGAACTCACAACTGTGGAATGCATGCTATGCCGTCTAAGTGATTATCATTTGGTGGCAAAAACATGTGGGTAGTTATGTGGTATAGTAGTTTTTTGGCGTATTATGATTCTGTGAATCCCACTACAACACATGCGGCATAAAGTGCGTCACAAAAGATAACAACATTGTGAAGATAAGTGCGAAGATATGGATAGTGAAATAGTTCCAAAAAGGAAAGTTCTAAATTTTATCGTTGAATATGTTTAGCAACTGATACTGAGAATACCAAAATACTAACAGTGGTGAGTTGCTTATTGAAATAAAAGTGGAAATAGAGCTACAGTTTATATGTTTAACCGGAAAAAGGCAAATGATTCAGCACACTGACGTATTTTAGTTCTGACTAATAAAAGAGCAACGCACTTTGACTGTTTGTGAACATATGTTTTGACACAGAAACCTTTTTTCTATTAACTGAAATCAATTTTTGCATCTGCTTACTAGCGCTAGCTGTGACCAAAACATTCTGCTTTTATCTTGCTTCAAGACCCTTGTCAATACCTCGTCTGACAATAGTCAGGGAAGTGGTTGAGCACGTTGACCATTTCACTAATACTTGAGAATTCAGATCAGCCCTGGTAGGTCATTAAGTCGAAAAATCTTTGCACGGATACCTGTACCATCAGTAAGATACCCGATTGCTCACATGGTGATTCTACCAAATTCTGGCAATGCTACGAAGACATCTGTAATCAACACTCTATGACCGCTTCATATCTCCTACTTCCAACGGTCATGTCTCACAGCCATATAACAGGACAGAAGGGACTGTAGCGCGCAGTCTACTCTTCCTTTGACGGACAGTCGGATATCTCACCCGTCGTCAACATAGATGATGCAAGTTGACAAATGCCGAATGGGACTTCTATGTCCGAGTTGAGATTTCCTCAGCATCCAGCCCGTCCGAGCTGATGCATTTCCCAGATTCCTACTCAATGCGCCAACCAGTGACTTTCCCAGTTTTCAAGGAAAGAGTGAAATCCTCTAGTGATGACCAGAAGGGACTCAGCCTGATGAGAGAGTTCACAGTGACCAGATCAAGATGTGGCATCAATTGATGAAGTCTCTTACTCTTGGTCTGAACCGTGTGGTGAGATGTAGACTATCGGGTTGGAGTCACTGAGACGATAAGAACCAGTGGTTGAGGACTCCTGGCGACATGACTGAAAATCGGTTACAATGGTGCAGATGTATTCACTCTTTGACATTTTCTGAAGCTTGACTATTCGCACTATCTTTCATCGTTGAATTGCTGATTCTGTCACACAGCATTGTCTACTTCGATACCACTCATTTGCTGTCAACCTCTTCTCTGTATACTACTGTGAAATTTGGCAACTTGAGCTGATGAATTTGTGCGCGGCGCTCCACCTTGATTTTGTATATCTGTCTGACAATGTGTGGTTTGGATCGCAGTTTCAGGAGACCAGGGATGCTCTTCCGTGAACTCAAGTTATCGTCAAGAGCTGGTGGAAACTGAAAATGTAGGATTGTTGACCGAAAGAAGTGAAGGGAGATTAGATGCTAAGGATCTACAGTGATCTGAGGGGACTTGAGTGAAGGCGGTCGACACTTCCCGGCTGCCAACACCGTGGAAGGTTGGCTCTCAAGGTACTGAAAAAGGGTTAGTGCATGACCGTAGAACTCAACGGCTTGTAGTCGGTCACATACGGCCCTCTTAGAAGTTTGATATTTTTGTGAATCCGACTATGATTTCGTATCGCCGGTACCGACGTATTGGGGGATAAAAGGAAGTGCGCTATTTTTAGGACTGACCTTTTCTAATACCATCCACCTCCTACCGTTCTTACAGGGAAGGCGACATCGGCATGGCACTGCTGGTCACTCACCGGAGACATATGATAGCTGTTGAATCCTCATCAAGTTGACAGTATAACTTCGCCCTCGGACTCCCGTTATAACGTAGAAATTAAAGCTATAACGGTAACTGCTTTTTGTCAAACTAATGTCCAGTGGACCCTTTTGGTAAGGTGTGATCCCGAGGGAACGAGCGTTCCAACATAATAAATCCTTGAATCTTTGTGATATGTAAGCTCGGCCACCAAGTCATGATAGCAGCTATCGGTTGAGTCAAATAATATTGTGCGTGCTTAGAAAAGTCACCAAAGCGTTTTAGTTGTTTCTCATGATACCATGTTTAACACGCTGTTTCTCTATTCTTTTGACTTCGTTTAGTTAAGCATAATGTGACCTTGCAAAACTACTGCATGAGGTCAAGTTACCGAAACTGCGTAAAGTACTAAGAAAACAAAAATAAAAATGGCTGTAACAAGATAAGAGCTATCCGCCAGACATAGCCGCAGTACTGAATATAATAATGAACAGAAATATAGAATATGATCTGAAACGCATCAAATGCCCTATGTAATAACAAGTAAACTGAAACTGTAAACACTTACTTCCACCGAAACTTCTGCTTGAGTTTGCTTCTGTTAGGTTTCTTGAGCTGCGAAAACGAGATCGGGACATCTGTCTGTATAACTTTTGAGGTTGTTTTGCGATTGGTTGTGGAGGTTGAGGACGATAAGGAACACCTAAAACAAAATTGTTTTACCACTCAATCAAGGCTAACACATGCAATATTTAACGGTTAAGTAGGACAAGATATAGTAACTAACAGAACTCATTGCTACAAGTTATTGCACAAAATGCTGTCACACTAACCAACCAATAATAAGCATACAGACTCAGTTTTAATTGTGATATTATCTAACAGGATCAAAACGCGTATAACACTAACTATTAGTGTGAGGCCAGAATTCCTCATATATACGGGGGCGCAAGCAAGAGGCAAGTATCTTAGATGCGTCAATTTCTCACTGGAGCTTGTAACATCTGAATCTTATGCTAAACAGGACAGCAGAGATCACTTTGGAATTTCGAGCTACGGATTTATGTTGTGCTTCTGAAACAGGCATACTGCAACCAAGTGTGGTTATTCCTCTAACCTGACCTAGCCAACATGATGAATCTGCCAACTTCACTCTTTAGGTGTCGGCAAATTTAGCAGGTAGTTTTCGTGGGCTTACTGGTGCACAGGTATTGTACTAGGTAGCAAAGCACAGAGTGCACTTCTCAACCGGATACCAGTGGATAGCTATGCGCTGTTCAAATGAACGAATATGCATGAAGTGGAAAGGACAGTAACACTCATCGGCGCTTAGTAATAGTATGCTCCTACGATCCTAACAACTGCAGACCAGAAGAAAGGAAGAGTTTTACTTAAAACTGGCGATTTCTCTACATAAAGGAAAACGTCTCGATATGGTTATACTGGGGTGTGATTACAATGCTCGAGTAGGGAAGCTAAATCAATGAGAAAGGCACTTGGGGAATAACTACTGTATCCGCCGCCAACATACCGACAACGGTGGTTGTCTCTTACAACTTCTTTTGACGATTACTTGCTTCTGGTTAGCGCCAATGTTAAGTAGAGACGGTCTCATTTGGCATCCCCCAACAACACACCAACGGTGGATACAGACGTCACATGCTACAACCCGTTGGAGATGACCAGTAGAGGACTCCTAATCTTTTCTGAATTCTTGTTTAAACTCCCACCACGCGTGATTACAGCCTTTCTCGGCGCAGAAGACAAACAGTGGACAAACCTCAGTGAGTTCAACTGGAAGACGAGAACATGAGGTCTGTATTTCGAAAAAACATACCTAAGCATTCATCTGAACACGATAGTGATTCTACTCTCCGGGAAGCCTGATGTAATACTTAGTCTGTATAAGAGACAGTAATGAAAGCAGTTAGCAAATTACAATTAAAAATTAGCGAGCCCCAATGGTTTTTCCCATTCCCATCTGAACTGGCTGATGCGAGATATTCCAGTTGGTTGTGACTATGATGAAGATTGAAATCAGCTTGAACGTAAACTGACTACGAGTCTTCCCAAAGACCGTGAGTAGTGGTCGTTGGCGAAAGCGGGAGACGGAAAAGGTATAAGTACCAGGCAGTACTCGGCAAATATTTAGACTTATTAAGGGAACTGGCATGAAGGTTTTAGACCTGGACAAGGATGCACCTATCATATCTTTACTTTTCGGCAGGTTTTAGAACACGAACATACCTAACGGCGCCTGGCGTTTACCGCTTTTCTTGACCTGAAGTCATCATTCGACTCTGCCGACCGAGAGGTATTGTGGCAGTCTGTCTGTGAACGGAGCATCGAGCAAGTATATTACGCTGACCTAAGCTTTCTAGTCGAACTCACGCAACTATGTACGAGTTCATGAACAACCCATCATCTGAAGTGAGGACAACTGGATGTTCGCCAAGACTGCCTCTTGTAACTTTTTCGGTTTAACATTGTTATATGTCCCCTATGTGCATGCGAATTCACGGAGACTCAGTTACTCCTTGGAGGGCATTTGATCGAGTTGAAGTACATAGGTGACATAGTTTTGTTGAGTAAAAATGCTAACGAAATGCAGGATCTTCTGAACGCCTTAGGCAGAAATCAGAGTTTGTTTGGTAGACATTTTGCACTTGTCAAACTTAAGATGATGTCGCAGGACTGAAATGCACTTACTGATAGTTTAAGGGTAGGGATGGAATGTAAGAGTGCAATAATCTCTCAACTTGGTGATTTGCAACAGCCCAAATGGGTCAGATACAAAAGGGGCGTTGGCCGTTTGCCAACTTACGGCACTTTTCGTGTCAGTGAGATATCCGACTACCTATTGAAGGACAACTATGCTTTTCAACAGTTTGTTTTGTTCCACCATGTTGATAAGATATGGTCCCTGAAAGTGTCTACACGCGTCTTCATACCATTGTATGTAGGGGGATCACAGCATGAGCAATATCAAGGCTAGACATAGACATAGACATAGAGTACTAAGAAAATGACGGACTGACTTGTATGCTGCTGTGGCAACTTGGACCACTGCACTTTTGAATCAGGTTTTAAGTTGAACTGTTTGTCTGTCATCCTGGATACGCTAATCCTAATTCGGAAAAAATTGTGATCACTGTGACAAAACATCTTTTGCCGAGTTTATCACTTTCCATAAATATTAAACTTATGTCACGAATCAGTTTATTTCCTACAAATGAAGCCGATGGAATAGTAAATTATCATACCAGTAAACTGTAACAGAATCACGTGCAAGACGTACAAACATTTCGGCATCGTTTGAGTAACTCCAAATGAGTGAGAAAATTTACATTGGCATTGGGAACCAAACGTCGCCAATCGTCTGGTGTCAGAACAAACATACGAGATCCAGGCATATTGAACAACTTTTCGCTTTTTAAACCATCAATCCTGAATTGTTTGCAAGCCCAATTTATCCACATAATAACCTAGAATTTAAGATCAAAATAAGGACGAGAAGTAAAAGCTTTTCTCACACAAAATGATGTCAACAATAACACCGTTACAGAATAAGAGGTCCAAATATTAGAAATTTGGCCTCTAGGTAGCTAGAGTTAAGTTAGAAGCAAAATGGAGCCTTAATTCTAAGGCTGCCAGAATGTGCCGAAAAAACATACGACTAGTTAGTGTTTCTTTTGTAGACTGCAGACCAGAAACTTGTCTTTTGTATGTATTTTGCATGACGTTCTATTTAGTTCAATGTCAAACAGTGTGAAAAACAGATGACTTTTCTGTACAATCTGGCAGTTATTAGTCATCAAAAATACATACATAAATAGGTGTTCATCTATCAGCTTTCACCTCTTCGGAGAAATAAACATCACACTATAAGTATTACCTTCTATGAATCTTAATAGGGTCGGCGTGTTCTTTCAGTTATCAGAGTGTTAAACTGAGTTGAAGTATTTTTTGTGCAGCGGTAGTTGCTCTCTATCTGTGAAGCCACTAGCTCCGGAAAAAAACTCGGAACCTTGTTTATTCGGTCATTGTACTCTGTTACTTCTGATTAACATCTTAACACTCTGAAAACAAATGACTGGAAGGGGTTAAGGACCACGGTTATAAAATGCTTATTCTTGAGTGCAAATGAAGTAAAATGAAATGTTGCTATCAATTTTGTTCTATGCAAGTGTATATTTTAAAGTACGATTCGTTTACCAAGCTGAAACGTTTAGTGAGAGTGGAAAAATATTTTTGAGTTGACTTTGGGAGCTGACATACTTTCATCAGTCCAACAAGTATAACTTCTTATTCATGAACATTATAAATGCAGGCAGTGAGAACTCGGTTGTCACATGGGATCTGATGAGACATTTTTCTCACTGCTTATTCAACGACGTTTAGTAGGTTCTGACAAAAAGTAAAGGGTATGTTACTGAGAATATCTTCATTTAGAAAAAATGAAGAATCTTTCAGTGACTGGTGTGCAGATTGTTTTCTGGTACAGCCATTTGATAAACGATACGCTTATAAGCTCTGTACAATATCGTTAATTTAAAGTGATTATGCATGAAACATAGGGCGTGACATAAAATTATCCGAGGATGCCAAGTAAAAATCAAGAGGTTATTTATTAACGAGAAGGAAGCTAAATATTTTCTAAAAATACCGAGTCTTATAAGATTTTTAGATTATTTTGTCGTTACCAGCCAAGAAACGGAGTGATCAAGCTCGATACATGACGAAACGTGAGACAATATGCGTTACCTATGGGACTCCGATTCGACAATTTATAGTGTATCCCAAAAGACTTTTATCCTATAAAACTACCATCCAGTAGAATTGATTTTAATAGAGAATTCTAGAGAGGTATGTATGAAGCATGCATTATAAGGTTAAGAGGAGTTTAACCAGGTCTGGAAAAATTAGTGGTGGTAGATATGTACTCACCTGTGTTGAATTCCATTCAATAGGGTCGCGTGGGATATCATTCATTTCCATTAGGCGATGGTAATGACCATCAGGAACCCATCTAGACAAGCTTTCTAAATCGTAATTACCAAGGACTCCACCAGGTTCTAGCTGAGATCCTAAATAAGGACTTTGGGATAAATTCATATCAGGAATAGCGCATGCTTCAGAAACAACAGATTCATCAGGTATTGTATCACTTTCATTCAGAGCTGGTTTTGACTCCAGTACACCAGAACCACCTGCCGCAATGTCAGATGCTGCAGCCACTGCTGCTGCAACTGTAAGAGGAGATATACATTCCGGTTTAGGACTTGTTGGCCTGTTTGAATCCGGTATAATGCTGTCATTCTTTAATTCTTCGTTTTTTGATGGGTTTGTACTAGACGCCTGTAAAAGATTGTTAAATTAAAAACTAGACGTCAATAAGCACATAAAACCATCTCCATGTCAGATGAAGGATATGTGACAAATTCCCAATGATCTTGAAATCAATGGGTTTAGAAATTTGATATGACTCATGAGAGCATCCTTGCTACAGCTGTTGATCTGAAAATTCGACTACATTAAAGTGATCTTTTACATTCTTTAGTCTAACCAATGAAGTAAATATGGTAGTCTTTTCCAAACATTAAACATGGTAAGACATTAGAATACGAAATGCGTAAGCTAAAAACTTACAAAAAGCTATTTCTCTGGAAGAATAACTTTGAACGTATGAATGTACCAAACTCACAAAATGTTCTTACTCAACCTCACTAGAGAATAGTGGGCAGTGTTCAAACTATGCTTTACCTAAATTTGCTTGCAACTTTGTGAAGTATCGACGGAAGGAAGTAATAGAGCTCAACAACACTCTAATCTACAGGCAATTTTTAAAATCTACAGACATCAATTCTTTTATCATTCGAAATAGCGATAAATGGTTATTTATTTAAAGACTAACCTGTTGTACTGATGCTTTGGACACACTTGAACGTTTACATTTCTCAGTTTGCGCGTTGGAGTTAGAACCACGATGATCAACTGATTCTGGGATTTGAATGTCAACAACATTGAGTCGGAAAGGATAACCTTCATGTGCTGTCTTTACTTCTAACAATAGCTGAACCAAACCGGATATTTCAACACAATGTTCGACCAATGGTGACTCTCCACGAAGCTACGATAATATGACAACTCAAAAAAGAGGTAGTTACCTTGATACGATCTTGAAGGTAAAATTGGCAGCCGGAGAGACAAATCCCTAACCGTCTTTCCAGCAATTCAGCAACGTCGTACAAAGTTTGTTCTACGGATACTACAACTTTAACACGGTTGTCTTGAACACTATTGGTTCTCTGGTATCGATAGACATCTGACCAAGACCAGTAAGGATCACTCATGGAGTTGGGATCACCATTTTGGAAATCCCACTCCAAAGATGAATGGACATTTTTTGGTGGTTTACGATTGGAAATTTTAGCCATAATTAACAATTGACAAACATTTCCTGTAAAAGAAATATAAGCAAAATGCTTATTATGGGAGAGAAAGTAATTGATTCCGTAGGAAAACTAACATTTTAACGAAGAGATTAGGATAGGATAAAATATGGCACTGCGAATTTTCCGATCATCGTTAAGACATACACAATTCTTGAAGTTGATAATTTTTTCGGCAACATGAAGAAAATAAAACATTTTGAGATCTGCAAAATATATGAATCCCTCGGTAACTAAACGTAAAGTGGTCCAAAATCGCTTTCAGATCATATCAGTCCCTTAAAAATGCTCATTTAAGCTAAGCCTCACCTACCACTACTAATGACCATTTTCTATTGACAATTTGCAAAAAATTGATAGCTTCAGATAACAAATTACTCCTCCGAGCAGCCATGCACTTCAGACATATATTACGTTGTTGATGAAATCAGTACGTTTTTCACTACATTAGCGACTCGAAGCTCAAGGCATCCGATAACGTTTGAATGCTTATACGTTCCTGATAGATCTCAAAAAAATACTATTCAGTGCCAGATATGCATTTTTCGAAAGCCAAACAGAAAAAAACCAACAAACTAGACATTACCGCATCACGGTCAGTGATGCTACGTATCTCCGATCAGCACAAACTATTCAAAAAATATGAAGAAATAAAGGAAAATCCTTCGAAAGCAGTAGGAAGTCTCGATAAGATAACGAACACAATTGAACAGTTCGAAGTTCGACGTAGAATACAGCACACAAATGCCTCAGCTCAAGTTGCCAAATTTCACAGTAGTATACAGAGAAGAGGTTGACAGCAAATGAGTGGTATCGAAGTAGACAATGCTGTGTGACAGAATCAGCAATTCAACGATGAAAGATAGTGCGAA
This sequence comes from Heterobilharzia americana, assembly GCA_944470555.2. NCBI lineage: Eukaryota > Metazoa > Platyhelminthes > Trematoda > Strigeidida > Schistosomatidae > Heterobilharzia > Heterobilharzia americana. The sequence continues at coordinate 41,252,638 of OX104127.1, forward strand.
TAGTCAAGCTTCAGAAAATGTCAAAGAGTGAATACATCTGCACCATTGTAACCGATTTTCAGTCATGTCGCCAGGAGTCCTCAACCACTGGTTCTTATCGTCTCAGTGACTCCAACCCGATAGTCTACATCTCACCACACGGTTCAGACCAAGAGTAAGGGACTTCATCAATTGATGCCACATCTTGATCTGGTCACTGTGAACTCTCTTCCCATCTAATTTTACACCCGCCAACATGGCACATCGAGGTGGGCGATGGATCGGCACATGCAACACTTACGTCTGAGTCATGTCTGTCTACTAAAGTTCACAACCTCCCCAATCGACTTGTTAGAGAAATAACAAAATACTGAGCTCGGTAGGACGCTTCATACGATGGAAATGTGTGTGGATACACTTGCACCCTTGAAATGGATTATGAGCCATATCACCAAGTCTCCAGCCTCTGGTTTTTGTTGTCACGTGGATCCCAACCAGGAAGTTTAAATATCAGAATAACAATCAAAGACTTCATGAACTGGTGCCATACCTTAATCTGACCGCCCTTAATCATTTTCCAACCTATACCTACTACAACGAACATCGTGTGATGAGGCAGACAGTGACTAGACATGTCTAACAAATATCCCAGCCACCTGAGTCGATGAACGAGCAGCAATCTGTATTTGCACTGTGAAAAACGCATACCAAACATCCTCAAATTCCCACTCAATGTGTCTAGAAGACTTTGCATCTCGCCACCATCTTCACCTAACGGGACCATATCAATTTCCGTGAAGTCAGATGATGAGAGGCAGACCTCCATATGTATGTTTATGACAAAGCTGGATAAGAATGAACATCGTTGATGGATACCACTCGACATACACAACTCACTCCACACCTCACCATGGGCTCCAGCACGTACACAGGTGCTGGAGTACAGAACCTTCAAAGAAGTCACGTGCTTACTCGGCTTCCTCTTCAGTGAGTGACACTGTCATAACACCTCTAGAACCTGAGGGTGAGTATCTCGTCGATACACTCATGACCAGGTTTAAGATCTGCCTAATTTTCTCGGGTTCGGTGTTCCCCAGCTTCACTTACACATCTAATGACAGGAACTGAGTTCATCAGACTGAGTCCCTTCTGGTCATCACTAGAGGATTTCACTCTTTCCTTGAAAACTGGGAAAGTCACTGGTTGGCGCATTGAGTAGGAATCTGGGAAATGCATCAGCTCGGACGGGCTGGATGCTGAGGAAATCTCAACTCGGACATAGAAGTCCCATTCGGCATTTGTCAACTTGCATCATCTATGTTGACGACGGGTGAGATATCCGACTGTCCGTCAAAGGAAGAGTAGACTGCGCGCTACAGTCCCTTCTGTCCTGTTATATGGCTGTGAGACATGACCGTTGGAAGTAGGAGATATGAAGCGGTCATAGAGTGTTGATTACAGATGTCTTCGTAGCATTGCCAGAATTTGGTAGAATCACCATGTGAGCAATCGGGTATCTTACTGATGGTACAGGTATCCGTGCAAAGATTTTTCGACTTAATGACCTACCAGGGCTGATCTGAATTCTCAAGTATTAGTGAAATGGTCAACGTGCTCAACCACTTCCCTGACTATTGTCAGACGAGGTATTGACAAGGGTCTTGAAGCAAGATAAAAGCAGAATGTTTTGGTCACAGCTAGCGCTAGTAAGCAGATGCAAAAATTGATTTCAGTTAATAGAAAAAAGGTTTCTGTGTCAAAACATATGTTCACAAACAGTCAAAGTGCGTTGCTCTTTTATTAGTCAGAACTAAAATACGTCAGTGTGCTGAATCATTTGCCTTTTTCCGGTTAAACATATAAACTGTAGCTCTATTTCCACTTTTATTTCAATAAGCAACTCACCACTGTTAGTATTTTGGTATTCTCAGTATCAGTTGCTAAACATATTCAACGATAAAATTTAGAACTTTCCTTTTTGGAACTATTTCACTATCCATATCTTCGCACTTATCTTCACAATGCTGTTATCTTTTGTGACGCACTTTATGCCGCATGTGTTGTAGTGGGATTCACAGAATCATAATACGCCAAAAAACTACTATACCACATAACTACCCACATGTTTTTGCCACCAAATGATAATCACTTAGACGGCATAGCATGCATTCCACAGTTGTGAGTTCATTTTTGACTAAACTAGAGCAGAAGTGGTCGCAATGAAGCACTGTATGCCAAAACTTTCGACCACTATCTGTTTTTTACTTCTCAAAGACTATCTTTGTTGCTTACAGATTCCAACAGACAGGTGGAACACTGTTGACTACTTATTGGAAGCAGTGTCAAAAACGTATCACAAAACGTGACTTGACAAACACATGCAAGTTCGTGCACTATAACACGAGGCACACGTACATTGAAGGCCAATGATGCCACCTACTAGGTGAAACTTCGGCACGTAGGGGAGGTTTCAACTTTCCGACTTACTGACCGAAAGTCTACTAATCAAACGAGTGAACTTTATCTCCAAGAGCAATACAGCTGGGTGAGAACATTCACCAAACGAATGGTGAAAGCTTTAAGTGAATTCACTACTTACCTCAATGTTGGTGAATTTGAAATAGCCACAGTTTAGACTCGTTCCAAGTTGTTAGCATTCTGAACTGGTATTATAGCGTTAGCTTAATTCGATCTTTATCGCTGCGAAGCAAATACATGACCTCGAATTAGCCATTGTATAATGTTGGACACAGTAAGATCCCACTGAAGTTATGATTACTGAGGCTACGTGAACTTTGACCACAATCACAGAGACTAGTTATTTTAATTAGGGAATACTGCGAGGGGATATGGGAGGTATACGACCACTCATGAGAATGGGAACAGACATAGGTTGGAAATCTCTGGAGGGTTAAACAAATAACGACAAGCTGTTGTCCATATACATAATGTTGCATTTTGTACTGATTTCTTACTTGTTATTTATCATACTGCGATGACATCCTCTCGAACTTTCATCACACCATGGCACATGAATGAGCAACATCACGCACTGCAGTGCTCCGGCATCCATAACATTTTGATTATAGCGCGCGAATATGCTTTTTTACCTACTTCTCAAGATCAAAACATCATGGACATCCACAAAACTTTTGGAGAACAAAGATGGATCAACAAGGAACCTCTACCGACTACCAAATCTATCATAGGTACAGGGATGAGTAAAACCATTAGAAGACCGACATAATCAATTTTAACCCGTTGGTTGGAAATTTTCACTTTAGAATGTTATTTCACTTCATCTACAGTATCTCTGTACACCATGCTGCAAGCATATCAGGCAGTAAATCGGCCCAAATGCAGCAAAAGATCAGTAAACACACAGATAAAACTAAGCGTTTGAATTTATTTTCAGACAAACACGACTGAAGTACATAAAACGAACAGACGAGGGCTACGTTTAGAGCAGGTAACCGACATAATGCTTATCTCTGTGAAGTAAACAATTCAAGACAAAGACCTGGCCATTTTTAAGGAAAATCAGCATAGTACAGGACCTTACTGTGGTTCCAAGTTCTACACAGCTGCTGAGGAAGTTAATCAGTTGGCAAACTTTTAATGGTTTGCTGCACGCTATAAAACATCGCATTCTTCCTGAATCCGAGGGTACTACAGGAGAACCAAGAACACCGAGCAAACATCTTTATAAACAATGACATAGAGGTATTACACGCTAGCAGAAGGGATCTAGTTGTGTGGGAAAATAGTGAGTCAACTTCAACTTGACTACCAACTTTATTCTGTAGGAATTGTTTGCTTGTTTGTTTGTTATCGTTAAATCGAAAAACGAACAGCCAATAAGCGTAGAGAATGTTGTAGAACCAAGAAGAAAAAGACCTACAAAAGTATGCGAAAACAACCTACCCGCTTCGTTGAAGTTTAACGCTCAGTTAAACAAAACAATGCCCTGCAAAATGTAAAGCTTGATAATTGAACAACACTTAAGTGATGTCACCCTAGAATCAAATTCGAGTAACAAAATATTCTGCTACAACTTGTAAAGCTTATCTCAAGCTTATTGCAGACTCAGAAATCGATGCGTCTTCGAATTCTGTAGTTCCTAAATGAAATGGAGAAAACGCTAGGGAACTGCTCAGACAACACGTGATGCAGCGCACCGCAATTACGAATTTACATGTGAAAATGGCAGCGGCTGCAGAAGAAGGTTATATTCCAAAAATATCTGATAGGAGACTTATAACTCGGTTTGAATCCGTGAATCTCCACTGCACGTCAGTGAGACATAATCGGCCAAAAGTGTTTCGCCGGAAACCTTGCAGTCATCCTTTCCGAGCTTCAGGTCTGTTAAGTCCCCCACTTTATTCATCTCCGGCGGGATATTGAGGCCTCAACTAGGGGCGGAGTTTGGCGTACTTTATCAGCTTTAAGGCCACACACTCTTCACAGTTTGGGAGTGCTTTTCTTGTGCTTCGCTTGAGTATAAGTTTTCACTGCGATGATTACTACACATCAATGTGTAAAACATAGGACAGCAGTCAACTTATTCTGATCAGTGTACTGTACTGAGCATAAAACGTGAACAATGTCCGGACTTTCAGCACTGATTCAGTCAAGTAAGTCCGTGCTTCTATGTGATGGTTGAGAGAGTCGGCGCATTTCGAAAAGAACTCTCAACAAACTACAGACATACGTCAGCGGCTGCTTACTCTCGATGTCGAAGACCAGATGACCAGAATCATAAGAATAAGTAAGAAGGAACTCTGGCTGGCAACGAAGCAGGGACATATCGCCCGACAAATATGCAGAAGAAGAAAGTGGAGATGGATTGGATCGGGCACACACTGAAAAGACTGTTTGGGGATATCACACGCCAAGCCAGGCCAGGTCGTCGAGTGGAATCCAAATGGAAAACGACGAGTGAGGTGTTTGAGGCGAGGGTGACATGGAGGACATGGTGTGAGGAAGAAATGAAAGCTTGTGGACAGTGGTGTAGACAGGTTGAAAAGACTGAAGAGAAGAGAGTGAGATGTTGGCGTGCTACGGAAGCCGTATGTTCCACTAGGAACCCAAGGGACAAGTAATAATACCTGGAAGTATACAACATGAAAATCACCACACACAGTCATATCTGCAGATGCGTATAAAGGCAGAAGACAGCAGTGCTAGTTCGAAACTGCTCGCATTGCTGCCAAGCACGCAAACCATCTACACAAAATCCTTCACAGGCAGAAAACCACCCACACATCTATGTGCGGATTTCGCTGATTGCCCACATTGTGCCCTTGCCATTGGGGCCTCCAGCTGATTTGGAATCGCCATCCTAGAAAACGCGACATCTCAATCGATGATTGCAGTGATGAGAAGACTGCTTTACCAGCTTGCGATTTCAGAACTCATCTCAGACAACTGCTCACAGTTCGCGCTGTCCTAGTTCGAGGACCTCCACCGCTAAGTGGCCAAGTGGGATGCTTTGAGGACGATCAAAAAAGCACTTCCGAAATAGCAAGTAGTTACGACAAGTAAAGATCAGCCCGATGATTTCTACAGCCTGACAGAACCGCACCGAGTCAAGCAAAGTAAACATAAACGCTCCGAGTGGAGCGATTTGTAAATTTGGCGTTGTACACCACATTCCGCTCAAAGATCCAGACAAATAGTCCATAAAATCAAGTCATCAAGATAACTAATGTCTTCCTGTCTTGCAGTGCTGTCGACGCTAGAGACTAACGACGAGGATGTTCAACGCGAAGCATTGTGGAAACAACTGAGTGGTAGGATGTGATCCTGTGTAATATCGGGGTGGGGCCAAAATGATGAAGTCGGTACAGGAACTCCCAGCTCCGAATGACGACGTGAATATACCTACTAGATCACAGTCCCTTAACAAACTGCCGGAAACATTCGTCATGAAGGCGTCAAGCAAGGAGTCTGAGAAAACGGCCTCGTGAAAAAAGAGTGTCAAACTTCGACACGGGTTTTCATGTTGCGCGTTGCTATCTTGCGGCGGTCCTAAACACGGGTTCTATTCGTTCCTCTATTACCTCCTTTCTTACTTGGTGGTGGTTGGCGCGGGGCTCGGAGGTTCTTTATGTATATCGGTCCGAGTGTCGCGTATTGTCTGGATCAGGTGCTCGGCCTTGAAACGTAATGAATTTGTCATTGAGTCCGGTTCACAAAGTCACAAATTTGGTAACCGCCGAACGGTGTGTGTGATTACAATCTGCTGAATAATCCCTCTCTTCATGGGTAGTAGTTTGGTAAAAATGATTTGGTTTATCATGAGCAGCTTATAAACACTAGTTAGCAATATTTTCCGTTCCAACAAGAGCAGGGATGTGATATGCGGATGGAGGTGTTTCTACTTTTATCTCTTAGAAGTTCTTAGATCGATACCCTTCAGTAAGACGTGATGGCTTTTGGGCATGTAGCAACTTTCGGAGTATGAACATCCTCTGGCTCAAAAGTGCAGCGGACAAATACGTGATTGACAACTTGCAAGCGAGCACTGTTTTCCCGAAATTTGCGACCAATTTTACGAAGGCCACTTGTAAACTGAATGGTTAGTCCAAACTGGGACCAGTGAGTGGACTGGTAAGGGGGCCAATTCATGCCTCGACTTCTCTGATGCATAAACCAACATTGTTCACTTCAGACCTCTATAAGGTGGCTACAATTATTCACCAGCATTCCTGCCAACGCCTAGTGATGTGGAAGACGCCCTATTTTTCTCCATTTCCTTAAAGTCCATGCGCTTGAACTGAAGGTGTTTTATCAGTGGAACAGGTTTATGCCCTCCCGGTCACGTTACACTTATGTTGGTTAACTACGCAAACAAGTAAAAACCCATAAGTTTGGCGCTGCCCGTCAGATACATGAACCCCCAGGTCTTTAAAATCGCTCTGCAGATATGCGGAACTATGCAGCCTTATTCATTGCAGTGGTAGATTATTCTGTAACGGAGAGCGCTGAGGATGAACTTTATTAAGAAGTGCCCAGATTACTATTTAATCCCAAACATAACTGGCTTCTAGAAGTTGAGGGCTGTACGCACAGTTTGCCTCATATGGATAGCTTCCGAATATTATGTGATCGGCTGATACGATCGTCGACTCCTGAAAAGCAACCTTTGGACCTCAACCCATAGGGTTGCTCGGTTCTTTGAACGCAAGAGAAAACAGACCAAAACCCACTAAACGTAACGGCATAAAATTCAGCGGTTTCGGTATTTTCAACGCCCTTCTAGAATAATGTTGCTTGTCAGTTTTGTCTGGTTAGGCTATCGGGCCCTCACGTGACTCTTCTTGAACGTTCGGCGTGCGGCTGTTGGTTGTGAGGATTTTCAGGGAGCTTGAGTCCTCTCGTGAGGACCTGATGGTAGTGATGAGATGGTAACACTTCCGTTAGAAGGTCAAGGATAGAAATGATTCTAAATTCACAACGGCAATGGAAGGCAGCGTGAGCTTTTTGACTGATGTTACACCATTCACCTGGTTTGGCCGGCTGCGGATTCCAGCTGGATGAGCGCAATCCATATGGAACTGCATAGTTGCTTTTACTTTTCTTAAAGTCGCAGACTGATGGAGCGAAGACTACCTCAGCAGACAACGCGCTGCAGTGTAGGTACAAATGGTGAAGAAAGAAGTCTGGGCTCACTTAGGTTTCGGCCTTTAATGTGTGGTTCCGTTTCGGCTTCTATGTGGAGCACCACAGTGTCCCCTGGGTAACATTCCTCGAATGGCTTGGACCACTTAACATCTCTTAGGCCATAATCAGGTCGCCATGTACCTTATGATAAAGAAGGACGGGAATGCCCAGATCGTATGGTCTATCCCCGAGTAATTTTTGCAGCATGAATACAACCCGCTTAGACGTCTATATGGAAACTTTCTCTGGAGTATCCGCGCCTCATTTCAGCTGTTGTGAATGAACCATGTTACCAATATGCGGTCGAGGTAGCTATGGGTCCTGGAAAATTTAAGAAAAAGCCCTCGGGTGAGGAAACATAGTAGCCTGACCAGGAGCTGCACTGCAGCGTATGTCATGGGGGCGTCTGCCAGGTGAGTCGGATCAGCACTTAGGTTGCCAGTCAATATTGGACCAACATGCTTCTTCTCGATTGTTTAAGAAAGGGTCCCACGGCAGATAAGGCGGGGTACTTTATTCAAGCTATGGGTGAGGAAAATATTGTCCTCTTCTTAATGGGGCCCTTTACTCTTCTCCTTACACTTACGGCAGAGTAGGCATAAAGAGAAAAGAAAAGGGCCCCAATGAGGGCGGTGTTAGTCGTATCCTTACTTAAGGCCTGTTTACCAGCTGAAACTACTGTACGGACATCGCAAACGCATACCCGAAGACAACTCTTTCTTGGTTGGTGCCTAGGTGTTCCTACGCTGAAAATCGTCAACAGAACCCGCAGGACGTTTGCAAAATCTCGTCCCGAGGTAGGAAATGTTGTCACAACACTACATACAAGGACATGCGTCAACCTCTCCGGCAAAATCAAGAGACGATCAACGGAAAGCATTCTGGGTCTGTTAAACAATCCATAAGCGGATCCTCACCAAGACTTAGGCTCTCACTATTTTGATTATTGTAGGCTGAGGGATGCTTAGATAACCGCAGGCGATAGAAAGTTTCCTCTATTCGGGTGTGCGGTGACTCGAATTCACTGTTGGGTGATTTCACCTGTGTTTCGCCTGTTTTTAGCTTCAGAAACATTTGAACAGTTGTCCGTTGACACACAGATTGGGCTCGTCCACCTTCTTTTGCCTTCCACACCAATCTTTACAGTCATCAACACTACTGTCGCTATTCAAAATACCACTCTTCTTCAGTGACTGGCTTATCTTCTTCCTTGCATCCATATGCCACCTTTTATTGCTTCCCATTGCTTTGATAACCTGCAGGCTTATAGTTCTATTTTCTTTAAAAAATCTCCCTTTTTAACTTCTAAATTCTCACATGTCTTTTCGACCAGTCTGGACAAACGTTTGATGGCATGACATTTCTCAGTCAGAGCAATGACACTGTTGCACGACAGATCCACTTTTCACCGGGGCCAAACAACAGCCAACTTTTAGGTGACCCTAATACAGCTACAGCAGGCAAGTGGCCGGATCTAATTCGCGGGGATTCATCACAAACTGCCATGCAACACTAGGGAGCGAGTGCGGGAATGTCAAGTAGTTTTTGAAAATGTGTGAAAATGATGCTGGACTTTGGAATAAGAGTTCATAGCAGGTGATTGTTTTAATGCGACAGTAGCTATCGATGCAAATGCAGCCCAACACCTGGATTCTTTACTAGGCTGTTTCAATCTTCAGTGCATTAAGTACCTGGTAGAGCTGTATATGTCTCCTATGAAAATTATAACTTTTCAGACAACTGCGATTCCAGTACAACGCTTCAGCCCAAGACTAGAGGAGGCACCATCAGATTTTTTTGGTCTGAAGATGGGTAGTGGATTTTAGAGAGCCAGGCCCTCTGAAAAAGTATGTAGGGTCGCTCCTCGGAGGCTTTACGAAAATGCAGCATATCTGGACCGCATTCCATCAAACTTTGATCTTCGTGTTTAAAATATGCGTTTTCAGCCTATTCTTAGTCGCCAACATAGCACAACAACACTAATCTCCATAATAACGAAGGGCTCTACACCTTTTCCTTTTACTGGAAGGCGATGAGGGGCTTCTTCACAGGTGCACCATTACCTGAGACTTGTGAACTTCTTCCGATGATTGAGGACTGAACACGGGTTTACAAAATAATTTCATAGCATGCCAGAGAAGAAGCCGGCCAGAATAGTAAGCCTCGTGGCTAATGAACGGGACAGATGGGCCATTCCTAACCGAAGTCAGCTCCGACCCAGGCAGTTCTCACAGCGTTAAGGGTCCAGTTCTTTGACCTACACAGCAACCTAAGGAAGCCGTGTAGCGCTGCGTCGTCATTTAACTTCACCAGAACGATACCAAATATCTTACTAGCGACATCCACCCCTCCTCTCAAATATAACTGAGGCCAAACGCGAACACACTCAGTACACAAGACCCAATCCTGCCTATACAGAAGTACAAACCTAGAAGCCACCAGACCGTCACGTCTGCAACCCAACCACTAGAATTTGGGTAGTTGGATGTGTTTGAGTTTGGTCAACTTATTACCTAAAGATCATTTGTAGTCCATAATTTGTAAGCGTTTAATATTGAGACAGTTGTCTACGCTGACTTTATGTGGAAATTCTAAGTGATCATGTTTCGTGGCTGGAAATTACTGAAGTGTCAGAATTGTTGTACGGGAAGAAAACAAGTGGTCCCATGTGCTAATCTTAACTGTTTTCTCGATCCAGTTGACATTCTGAGTGGTACAGACATGTCCTATTTATTATAACAGGCATTGTCTTTAGCTTCTCATCATCACATCACTGCCACTGGAACTGCCCCTACGACTTCTTGAAGAACCAAAGGATCTAGCCCTTTTTTCTCTTGGCTAACGTAAGCCACAAGGTGGTATGATAATGGCTTACAGGATGGCTTACAAGTAATTCAAGTCACTCAAACTAGGGAATCCTACCGAATGGTTGCCGTGATAATCCTATTGGAAACCCAGAAAGATTCGCCCACCAAAGGGTGAGGACTCTTGTGTGTTGACACTCTCTTTCTGAGTTTACGACCACTGGGACGCATTACCTGTCAAGATTGCTACTGCTGCATCTGTTGACAGCTTTGGGATTAGGATTTAGGCTGCACAGTGACAAACGGCATGCGCCAATCCAGGTGGGATACGGACTAGGTCAGTAAGGCCAACCAGTTCCGCGTCATTCCATCGTAGTCAACCCCATACTGATTCTGTTGTATTTTACTTCCCTGATACATGCCTCACCTATATTTAACACACCCCCAATGTTAAAGTTACCATTTTTATTCCCGCTTTTCCTATCATCGTCTCGTCCGCCCCTTTCTCTCTCTCTGACCATATGATCTTACCCTGCTTGTATAGGCTTTCCTTTTTGCGGTTAGACTTTCCGTTTGCCCAGAATCTACCTAGGATACTCCTTTCTTTTCGTTTCATTTCATTTCTCTCATTTTGCTTGATATACTTCCATTTTTCGCATATTCTTTTTATATCCAGCCTTAACAACTGTCTAGGGGCACCACGTTCGAGGAACCCATCTGCACTAGAGCCCTTGGGCAAATCATACAATTCTACAGTAGAATGTATGGAACTATTAAGACATAAAACATACAAGCCCACAAACTTATATATTTGTATGCATTATTTCGTTGCGAGATATCATGTTAAAAAATTCCGGACCGTGTCAAGAGTTGTTTGGAATGGTGTTTTCGATCGTTACATCAGAGCCACAGCAGACGAATAATTGGACTTACTGCCTCTGGTTCAACCAAAGTCCTGGAGCCGTTCCACAAGCAAACAGTAGTTCATATAAAATTCACAGCTGTTACAGTCACAGACGAACTTTTCTAACTTGATATTTGGGTTGCCAGTCAAATTCAAGTTCTGAATCAGTTTAAAATATGGGGCGCTTCATAGTTGGGTACTAAAGTGAACAGAATAAGGTCGGAGTGGAGACCCTCGACGTCAGGAGTATCCCAAGGAGCAATTCTAGGACCACTTCCGTTCCTCCTGTTTGTCAACGATCTGCCAGACAAAATATCCTCACCCATCCTCCTCTTCGCTGACGACATAAAAATTTGGAGGGTGGTAAACGAAGAAGCTGATTGTACAGCACTACGGAAGGATCTGCAGCAACTCGAGCTCCGGTCATCGGAAAATGGTCTGAGCTTCAACCTGGAAAAGTGCAAAGTAATGCACATCAGTAAAAATGAGGCAAGTACGACCGACTTCCAGTACATGTTCAGCAACCGTGCTATCACCAGAGTGTCCATGAAGAAGGATTTGGGGCTCAACTTCTCCGACACCTTGGACACCAGCTCCAACTACAAAGGTATGACAACCAGAGCGAACGCCATTCTACACTTTCTGCGTAGACAGCTTGGCGCCCTCACCCCGAACTCTTCCTCACCATTTTCAACTCCTACGTGCGGCCGCATCTAGAGGTCTTCAATACGGTGGCCCCCTAATACTCAAGAGAGACTCTAATCTCCTTGAAAGAATACAAAGAACTGCAACAAAATGTGTTGTGGGGCTAAGGGGAAAGACGTATCCTGAAAGACTTAAACACCTCAACCTATTTACCTTGGGTTATCTCAGGAAAAGGGGTGACCTCATTATGGCATAGAAGATCGCCCATCAGGCAGACCATGCAAACAAACCAATTTTGCCTGCAACTCAACGATCTTCACGAGGAAACCCCATTGAGATAGCACACCAGAGGGCCAACACCATACTCAGGTCCAAATTTTTCTCCCTGAGTATGTGCTTTATGGAATGCCTTACCGCGACGCATCGTTATACCTTCCTCAGTCGACCCATTCAAGAGGCGATTAGACAGTTATGTCACCTCTCATGGACTACCACGGACGTACTCAGGTAGTCACTAACCTCACTAGCCCCCAACTCCCTCCTAACTACCACTCACCATCTCCCTCCTTAGTACACTCACATTACCTGCTAATTCTTCTGTAGGAACCAAAACCACGCGACCATTCGGGCAATTCCCAAATACTTTTCCCTCGTTCTCATCTCTCTCTTCACCCCTTCTTTTCTTCTTCTTCCCCTTTCCCTTCCCCTATTGTTATTTTTCTTCTTTCTTCTCTTTTTCTTTCTTCTCTCTTCATTCTTTCACCACTACCTTACTATTCTCTTTCAGGTACCTACACAGACAGGAGTCTCGGCAGTTCTCTAGACTTCCCAGCAACCCGTAGCTCCCTAATCACTCTACAAATTACAACCTACTAACCCACAAAACATCCACCTCACCGAAGCTAAAAGCAAGAAAACAGAGGGGATTTCCTCGTCCACTGCAGGAGTGAACCGAACAAGTGGAACCAAGCCCTAAGAACTAGACGCGAGAGACCAAAAACTACCAGTTTTCTACGCTCGCACTACCAATATTGGATATTGGAATTATCTACGTTGGACATTGGAAGCGGGCTGCTCACAGTTAACGGTACGGGTAGGTCTTTTTAACTAGCGAACTGGTGTCTTATCTTGCCAACGTATCCTTTTTGGAAAATTTGATTCAATACAGGATAATAATTTTAAATTCTATATTCTGTGTGGGATTGAACTGTTTCAACATAATACAATGATTGTCAAACTACAAATAGGATTATTTTATATTTAGTTCACTACCGATTTGTTAGATATCTCACTAGCCACTTACGCCCAAATGAATGCCATGCTTCATATATCGAATTAGAGATTTGCGTGTACCTAATAGTGAACTAGAAGCCAAAGTAGAGACATGCAGGTTGAAAGTTCAGATCCAACGCAGGACTGATACATGAATTCGTAATAAGTAGCTCTAGTTTAAACTGATATTGTCACTGGGCTAACTTTACTCTGAAGATATTGAACTCCAGCACTACTCTTAGGCTTGGTAACCGTCCCTACGTTGACTCTATTTCTTTGAATCTAATAATGGATTATGCCTCACTATATTGACTTAAAAATTGTTTACTGGCATCCTTTGCTCAAGATTTTTGGAAGTCCAATGGAAGTCCAATTCGACTTGTTGACAGAATATATTAAAACCAACAGCAGTGACCGGTATCTGTCTTTTCATAAGCATATTCACTTAGTTTTTAACCATTCGCTTAGTTGAAGGATTTCTACCATTGGCCAATAACAAGGAGGAGTGAGATTCGATTATTTATAGATTCCATTCCTAACATTTATCTAGTGCTCTGAACGGAAACTCTTTAAAAAGCAGAGGTTTAGTGATATTCGCAGTTAACAATTCAGTGTTAGTAACGGGCATTTAAATGATTTGTCAAACTAAATAGTCTTGTTGTACTTGAACGAATATTATTTAACTCTAAAATCACCGACATAAAATTTTTTTGTCAAAATTCGATGTAGTCACAGCTTAAACGTTCATTTTCATTTATATCATAGTTCACACAGTCGTGTTTCAAAGTTGTATTACGTATGCTGATATTTAGAAACTTATCTAAATTTGCGACTGCTTGCTCCCCAAAGTCATACCTAGTACGACTTTGTAATATGACTGTGTGAACTATGATATATATAAGAATGAACGTTCACGCTACTCCTTACTGCTTATGCATTATTACTAGGATTTAGAATTTAGAATTAACTAGACAGCAGCGTAAAGAAGCTGGATATTAAGTATTGACGTATAAATCTGGAAGTAAAAACTTTGTAAATCGTCATATAGCTACCAACAAGCATCTAGTAGGTACTCTTTCTAGCTCTGGCTCATAATGGCATCCTATCAACAAATCAAAGCTCAGAACAATTGCACACACCTTCAATTTCAATGGTCACTTCTAGGTCAACTGGGAGTCACAGTTGCGAGAGCGTCTAACTCCTCCCCGCTACCGGCATCATGAAAACTACATTTTCTTGAGGTGGCCGAAAAAAATTGGTTAGTGAGTGTGGTGCATTGCTTCACGGCCCAATAAATATCTACTTATGACCGAACATAGCGATTTAGGAGGTTTGTGACAGCCTCGATTGACTCTGATCCAGCCGGAAAACCTAATCCCCCATTACTAGAGTATCCCAGCACAAATTGTTTTTGTATCCGAACTTCGCAGCCCCTTCTTACCATGGAGAGGGCATAGTAATGCGAAACACCATACTGCTATCATACCCTCATCCAGCCGATAGCTCCTACCTTGATGTAGTGACCGGGGTTCGCATATCACAATGACCCAACCAGCTATACCGAATAATACGCTCGTCCCCACGAGGTCCAACCATGACAGAAATGTCTGCTGTTGGATAGTGTTACGACGAAAACTAGTCACCACTATAGTGTAAATTACTACACTATAATAAAGAGGCTGAGGGCGAAGTCGTACTGCTGCTAGCTGGATAGGGTATGATAACAGTAAGGTGTTTCCCTTGGATGACTAGCAGTTGGTAACCCATACCCGAAGGTTAGCGAACGCCGCTGGATTTCTGTTACGTCATCCGAACTGGTTAATGCGACAAGACTGATTCCAGCTGACCCTGACCATGATGAAGAGCGAAAGCAACTCACACGTAAAATAACCAAGAGTATTTGTAATAATCACAGGCATGTGGTGAGTGGTGAGAGCGAGAGTGAGAGAGATGACGAAGGTATCAGCGTTGAGTAACACCAGGTAACTAACTATTTAGGCTTATTAAGGATACCAGTAAGAAAAAATCGATGGTGAATGGAGCCAACACTGAGAAGGATGTGACGCTGATAACCTTCCTTGACAGGGGAGTAGAACGTTGAACAGAGCATAGCATTTTGCAGCACAATTCAACTGGCCTCCAGCAACTCTTCAGTTGCCCAACATACAGTTTGGACCTGAATGGGACGTAGATGTCAGTCCTCCAACTTTCCCTGAAGTTGAGAAAGCTGTATGGAACCTGAAATGACACACAACAGCAGGACGTGACGCTTTGACATCCGAAGTTTTCAAGGATGTAGGTAGGAAATCACTAATTACAGTGACGTCTATGGGAATCAGAGGTATTGAGATCACTGCTGATTTCAGTCTATACTATAAGAAGGGATAGACAACCATAGTGGGGGGGGGTGGTGGATTAGTTTGACTAATATTGTGTCCATGATTCTATGGTACATAGTTATCAGACACCTGACTGGAGCTCAAGAACAACAAACGCGAGAAAAGCAGACAGGTTACATATGTTGACGGGTATGTATCGATCATATTTTCACCCTCTGACGAATTTTGCAAGACAGACATACTTGCGGGCCGATGGTCGACACTTGCCATGTTTCTTGACGTGAAGGTGGCACTTGACTCTGTCGACCGTGAGTTGTTGTGGGAGTATTTGACTGTGAAGGGAGTACCGAGGAAGTTGATGACGCTAATCAAAGTTGTCTAGTCGAACTGACGCAACTGTGTCAGGAGAGAGTTGTTGTGTGAACTGACGACAACTAGTGGTGTCCGCAATGAATGCCCACTGTCACCGTTCTCATTTAACTTCATCATAGAGGTAGTAATGGACATACCGTAGGTACATTTAACTTCGGAGGGATTGACCCAGTATCTGGATATTATTCGGTTGATTTGGAGCATGTGGACGATATTGTCCTGCTAGGTAGATGTTGACAAAATGAATGATCTTCGAAAGGCGTTAAATGGATGTCTGTGTACGCGTGTCATGTGAAATGATGCTCCAGAACTGGTTGCTGCAAGTACTCCCAGCTTAGTGATAGGGAGGGAAATGCATCAGCTCGAACAGGCTAGTTGCTGACGAAATCCCGGCTCGGATACAGAGATGACTTCTACATACATTGTGCACACCAATTCACCGATCACCACCATCTGCGTTAACGACAGGCAAGATATCCGACTATCCGTCAAAGGAAGAGTAGACTGAGAGCTACACTCCCTTCTGTTCTGTTATATGGTTGTGACATGACCGTTGAAAGTAGGAGACATGAAGCGGTTACACAGTGCTGACTACAGATGTCTTCGTAGCACTGCTAGAGGTTAGTGGAATCACCGTGTGAACAATGTTGAGGTCTGGCGAAGGATACTATACAAGACAAGAGATTCGACTGGTGAGGTTGTAAACTTTAGTAGACAGACATGACTCGGACATGTGTGTTGCGCATGTCAATCCACCACCCACCTCGATGTGCCATGTTGGCGGGTGTAAAATTAGATGGGAAGAGAGTTCACAGTGACCAGATCAAGATGTGGCATCAATTGATGAAGTCCCTTACTCTTGGTCTGAACCGTGTGGTGAGATGTAGACTACCGGGCTGGAGTTACTGAGACGATAAGAACCAGTGGTTGAGGACTCCTGGCGACATGACTGAAAATCGGTTACAATGGTGCAGATGTATTCACTCTTTGACATTTTCTGAAGCTTGACTATTCGCACTATCTTTCATCGTTGAATTGCTGATTCTGTCACACAGCATTGTCTACTTCGATATCACCCATTTGCTGTCAACCTCTTCTCTGTAAATTGCCCTTGTATACCATACCTGTATGAAACCTGTATATTACCTGTGAAATTTAGTAACTTGAGCTGATGCATTTGCTTGCGTGGTTGTACGCTGTTTTTGGTATGTCTATCTGTCTTATAGCTTCTTTCTCGTAGCCCCATCGTAGCGTATCTATTTACAACATATAGGCAAGTTATTTTTGCCTCACCAATATTGAAGAGACCTTCCTGGTATTGTATGACGTCACTTAAGATTGTTGCCGACCAGGATAGCTCGTCTGGTCACTGTCTTATGGTGGCCTGTGTATTACGTCATGTCTTTCGGGTTGGTCACTGAAGAATTGGCAACACATACAAAATATCCTTTTTAGCGGATCACCTGATCCAAATTAAAGACAAGTAGAAAATTCATAAGAATGACTGTCTTGTAAATTGTCGTAAGATAAGTATGACTGCTTTTCTGTTTGCTCATTTGCCTTGACCTTACAAAGACTTAACGATACCACTGAGTGTTAAAAATAATTTAGACCAATTCAACAAGATTTTCAAGCTCTTCAGTAAAATAAGTTTACTCTTACTCCATCTCCTTTCATTGCCTTTCACCTTCAGCGCTCATGACAATTAGGAGACATCTGGTAGACAAATGAATTCATTTTATTCTACGAGAATGACAAATGTGTGGTGTTCATGAACACCTCTGGACTTACCGACATCCAAACATGAAATTTAAAACTACTCTCCTATCCACTGCACCACTGAAATGAGATCAGAGTGCCTGCAGTTTACAACTTTTAGATTATCAGTTACATGGAATTGTGTGGTTTATGTGATTGCTTATCGCATACGATGATAATAATAACCACCAGATTGTTTTATGCTTATAAACTTTATCTGACGTTCGTTCGCCAAAACGTGATCTATGTTACAGGGGACTTTTACGAAAGCTAGTAAGAGATAATTCCTAGTATGAATTTGCTTCCTGCTTAATTACCCTTGACAGAACTACTGAAGATTACTTTTCTGAAAGTAATCAGATAATTAGATCCTGTTTGACAGTGTATATAACAGCGTTATGTGCGTTATTAGACAGTGAGGTTTTACTTTTGTAGTAAATTGTGCTGTTTAACTGGTTTCGGAAATCTCGAAAAATCTCACCTATCTGCTCAATCGCGCTGTTACCTGTTGTAAAACTGTGCCAGAAGGCATCTGATATTAGTCAGGGTAGGACGTGGCATGGAGTTCCTGACTATTGGATGGGTTCATGTAGATCTCCTGGTTGGGATCAGCGAGACAACCGGAGTAGGTTGTTAGTGGTGTGGGTAAAACCAGTTGTAGTCACCCAGATGCAGTGGTGCCATGTCTACACATGAACCACAATATGGCATACCTTGATTCTCTTTACCTCATTTCCACTTTGTGTCATGAAGTTCCCGTGACTGCTGAAGCTGTTACTTTTGTTTGTCTTTTCTCTTTCTAGTCTCAACAAGCGGATGAGATTCGAATCTAAGGTTCATTAGTATGGAATCCAATGCTTACGCCAGTGAACTACAACTACTTTTTAAAGGCTAGCTGTCGATATGACTAAAATGCACAGACTGAATTGTAAGATCCTAAGAAAACGACCATATAGTCGTTTTTAACTCAAGAGAATGTCCCACTTGCTGGCAGTTAATTTCTGCTTGGTGCATTCCGTATCATTTAAGTGCAGAGTGCAGTTAACAGGAGCTGTCAGATGTAATTCGAGCTGCTAGTTTCCTATTCAATCTTTCTCTTGTATGTTCGACGTACGGAAAAATAAACTCAACTGGAAATAGGTTGGGTCAATAAGAATAATACTTCAAACACACCTTACTTTTACAGACCCTAATGCTGCACAACTATTCCCTCTTGATGTAGGGTATTCGCGATGAAACAATTGATGATGTACCAAGTGATAGGTTGAACTACATTCATGATTTTCTTTGGATTACTACACATTCATCCTGGGCAATGAAATATTGGATAAAAACAAGTAGTTGTGTGAATACTGATGAAATGCAACATATAAAACCAAGCTGTGTATGTGAAAAGCCGTAACGAAAAGTGCTAAATGAGATAATGAATTCAAGAAATTCGTCTGATTTTGAAGAGCAGGGTGAACAATACTTGGGTGCGAGCATACATTCTATCTGCTTGCAAACCAGTTCCATCCTGACCTCAGGCGTGCAACAGCTTGGTTCGATTACTATTGTCCGTGTATTGTTTGGATTCAACAACAAAATTGCATATCGTTAGGCTGTAGTTACGCTATAATCCTTATTTAATCTGTGATATATCCTTGCAATAACTTCGGTAGTCTGAAAAAGTTCTACGCATACCGTACCAGGAATTTCCTTTTGGAACGTTATTGCCAACAATTGAAAGAACTCGAAGGAGTGGAGTCGGTCGAATAACAAGATACAATGAATCAGAAGACATTCGTGGAATGGAAATTTGTTATATGGAAAAGGTACAGATATGTAACAGAAATCAGTCATAGAGACTAATTAGCGAAACTGATGCTAAGAAGTCAATGGATAGTGAGAATACAGTGGTAAAGTATTCATATAGAGTTTCACCTCATGGGGGATGTGACTGAAACTATTAGCACAGCACACTGAATAATAGTTCAAATGTTATCCACCTACTATTCCGTTACTTTCTGTTTCGTAGCTTCCTGAATCGAATACTGAAATACACTCTCCAACTTTTGCAAAGGTCACCATAGTTGTAACTTCTCTGAAATACGGAAAGAGCAAATCCGGATTACCTAGTGCCAGATATATCAAAGGTTGCTACTCAAGGATAGTCGGTGGCAATAATTCAAGTGTCACCTGGAATACGGGAACAACAATATGATCATCCCAAATTGATCTTAATCATTCATTGTCCCAGTCTTAAAACAGCCAAATCCTCCTACCATGAACACAACCGAACCATTCTGATGAACCGTATCCCAGATCATGAGTTCCATCATCATTAGGTGCCTGAGATAAGCTGGGAAACAACAAATCTAAGAAAATCAGGTGGGTTTCACACCTGGTCCTAGGTGCATCGCCCGTATCTTCACTATCCACCAGGTCCTGGAACACAGACAGACACATATAGTCCGACACTAGATGTATTTCTCAACTTGAGAAAGTCATTCGACTCCATCGATCGAGAGGTCTAATGCAAGGACCTCTCACTGAATGCGGGCTAGGTAATCACACCACTCTCTGCTGAACACTCAGTATTCGAACACCTGTGAGTGAGTCAGAGAACATGGTGAGGTGTGAGATGAGTTGTGTACGTCGAGTGGTGTCCATCAAGGATGTCCACCCTCTCCACTCTTATTTCACTTCGCCATATATATGTATTTATCGAAGTCTCCGTCTCCTCACTTAACTTTACACGAACTAAACTTTGTGTGGAAGACTCCCTAGTAGATGTAGACTACACAAATGACGTAGTCGTGTCGGGTGAAGATGTTGGCAGGATACAATCTTCAGGACGCATTGAGAGGCAATTTGAGAATGTTTGGAACATGTTTCTCATCACCGAAATACGAACTGTGGCGAATCGTCTGACAATATGGAGTGGTGTGGTTGAGTGTGTGTATCACCCCACTCACTTCGAGAGTCAGGTCAACCATGGTGCGTCAGTAACCGACGAAATTCCTGCACAGATACCAAAGCATCGATTGGCTTACACCATTTATGGTGCTGTGTGACACCTTACTGCTCATTAACAGTCGACAGTACTGTGCAGTAGTTCACTTTGTCCTACTGTATGACTGTGAAACATGACCATTAAGGTTCAAATACACACGAAAGCCTCACGTGTGACCACCGTTACCCTCACAGAATTACCCGTATGTTGTAGAACCACCACAGTAGTAATGTCGAGGTTAAGCATTGTCTTCAACATTTCGTTATTTACCTTATCGTTTCTTGTCTTCCGTTAACTTTCCACAAATTGTGATCATCATCTTCTATATTTTTAAATCTTTCAATTTGGTGTCTTCTACCTTGATGTGCTGAAGTGACGTGTGGCAACATGAATTGCTGCACAATACACATCTGGTCTTTTTTTGGTTCTGTTTCACTAATGCACGCAGCCTCCTGAGTAAATGAAGTGGTCAGTGGATAAAAGTTACTTCATTGTGTCCTGAAACTGGTTGTTCAATCTTTCAGTCTCTTAGTTCTCGAATATCGTGTTCCATTCAACAAGTGTTAAGTTCTGATCAAACAGATTGTTTATTACCCAGGGCTTTAGAAAGATCCTGTATTTTGTCACACTCCTCACCTGATGGGACTGTCATTTGCCAGACTTAGGTGAAGTTTCCTTGAGCAACAAATAAGTTATCGAGAAGTTGAAAGTTAGATGGGTTAATTTCATCAGCACATACATTGCAATGTTAGACAGACAAAGGGAACAAAGTAGGGTCTAACGAAAGTGAATCAGTTTAGATTGTTACCCTTACAACTGCCTGGGGAAGTGGATATAGTAATATTGGGCTGAACAAAAGTGTACTTGATTTAACAATTGATGAAGTTAAGGAAAATAGTTAAGACTTTGAAGATGACAAAGAATGTAAAAGCGTTTAATAGGAACGTTGACAGTGGCTAACCCCGATGATAGTCCACTGGGTTACAACTCTCCGTAATCTGTTGGGTGAGTTTTGTTTGAGGGTTTTAATAGACATTGTTTATTTGTTTGGCATCAGCTTTGTAGTCCGACACCACAGCAAGACTTCGTAAACAGCGGAGTCTAATACTTCTTTGAAGTCAAGAAATATGGCAAGTGTCAGGCACCACTATGCTAACGTTCCAGAACCTCTCAAGGCAGGATATACTTATCATATCCTTATCCAGGCGTGAAACTAGTGTGGGTTTCTCACCTTTTTTGAATTGCAGTATTACTTCCATCAAGAATGGAGTTTTGGAGCCTCGACATTGTGTTATTCAAGCTGATTCCCTAGCTGGTGTTACAGGAAAAATCTCTTTACTTCCTCATGAACGGAAGCCATCACTGATGTTCATTAGTGTACTGGAACTGCCTATTATGCTTGTAACTTAATAATACTTCAGTTATTCTAGCTAGTATGACCAGATCTGAAAACTGGAAGCAAGTCACTAGGTGTGGATGTTTAACCCTGTTCGATTTTTGAAGCAACCTTCTGAATTTTGGTGGAATTTTGAGGGTCAGTGTTCACATTCTTTTCTTGTAGAGAATAGAAAGTGAGCAGCAGAGTCATGGGTGTCACTCAGTTGAACTATATCCTAAAATAAGTTGCTCAACACTCCAATTATCCATCATGAGAGGCTATCAGGGGATTGTCTTTCTAAGCGACAGTCCTACCAAACGTCTTTTTTTACGGATCTATCTCTCTAATGTGTTTATCTCACTACTGAAGCCTAAGGACTTATTTTATGGGTATAAGTTTTCAATGGATAAATGGTCATTATCTTTGCAATAATTTCATCTCAGTGTCCTAGTTTTCTCATATTTCACTACATAAATCCTAGAAATTTGAATGGAGAATTCACGGTCTCTGGAGTCCTTGTCTTTTGCAGAGCTTGAAGCTTTGCTATCAAGGCAAATAGATTTACATAAGAGGTTTGTCGCACGTAATGCACTAGATTTGTTTCAGTCTTTTTTACAGACTGCCTGATTCAGGTGGAAAGTTATTGAAGTCTATCGAAAAGATTAAATCAATTTTGGCTGAGAAGAAGGTACTAAAGTTTTGGATCTACTTGCATGATGATTTCCTTCGGTTTGTCTAGGTCTGTACTTCCATAAAAGATACCGAAAGATATATGCTGTCAAACGAGCAGACGAAAGTCACTCAAGAATTATTGAGGTAATCCTGATCCTTCAATGAAATAAAGTGTAACTTTTCCAGGTCTACTTTGAAGCCTCAGGAAAATAATACAGTGAACAATGTCGATATAAATCTCGAAGATAATTACATAGATACTCTCTCAAACGTTCTCTCCAACATATCCGTCAACCTATGTAAGTATACACGTTTTTATCATCCTTATTTATATCATTCACTTTACTTGAGCATGATCTCTCTCACCAACCACGTACATGTTCATGCACTAGGCAATGAACCACACCTATTATTTCAAGGTCAGTAATGCTACCTGGTTGCTCAAATGGAGATAGGGGAAGTGAGGTTCTGTCATATGACCTACAGGTTGGAAGTCAATATCTTATACCACCGAAACACAGCTCCTAGTTATTCAATAACGTGTGGTTCTGTAGGTAACTGTTACATGACTCCCAAATTATTTGCTTGGTTTATGTATTGAAATTGATATGAAATAAAGTATAAAGTTTATCCAGTTCAAACGTTTTCGAGTGCAATCGCATCTTTATATTACAGGCATACACAAAAATGCTGACAGTTATACCGAAAATTTATTAAAATATGCAATCATGAAATAGGCTAGTATTTCTGGAACTGACTTACTGTACTCAATAGGTTTATTATGACTCAGTGTTTGGCTAGGATGTACACATTTCAAATGTAGCTAATTGGGTTAAATATTCGATTTCTAATCAGGCGTTTCAACAGAACTCCACTTACTGGCGGAGGGGGGTGTTCCATGGTCATGTAGAAAAGTATCATTAGCCGTTATGTAAAGTGGTATATCAGTATAAGATTAGAAGTTGAACATTGTGGTGGAGTATAGTCCGATTACGGTTCTTTTATCATATTTATCACAGTGAAATGGTACTATTCACTGAATGAAATTTTGATCACATTTTTGTTCTCATAATCATTATCAAGAAAGAACCTTAAGGGAATAAATTCCTATGAGTCTCAGTCAAGTATACAAGTTTGTATATGGTTATTCGGCTACATCATTATCTGTTTTATAGTTTTTGCGTTATCTTTTATCCACTGAAATATTTTGACGTTTAGCATGTAGTGGGAATCTCTCATCAATGTGTTAAATATATGTATTCTAGTTAACTAACTCTAAAATCTTCTGTTTTCATTAGTGAGCCTCTGAACTTTATCATGAAGCATACTTATTGAAGCAGTATTTCAAATGTATTCACTTACTGTAATTATTGGTCTTTTACAGTGAAACATTTCTGAGGGAAAATGATTTTATAAACTGATTAGAGATGGGTTTTTGTTACTGTAAATAAATAGGATTCCAGGACCACGGGCTATTTTGTCATCCATTAAGTGGAGTCATGTGTGATTTGCGAAAACTGGCGCGGAATCATGCTTCTGTTCCTGTCCACCTCAAGCAAAATATTAAGCCTCATCATCCTGGAGAGACTGAAAAATGCTCTGGATTCAACTGGATTACGACCAGAACAGGCTGGCTGGCTTCAGGAACCACAAATCACATGCGTATCAAATCGCAACGCTAAACATCATAAAATGGCAGTCAACTCTCTACTTCAACTTCATAGATTTTGAAAAGGCCTTCGATAGCGTCGACCGGAAAGTAATTTGACAGCTGCTACTTCAACACTATGGTTTTAGTGCCACAAATCTTTATCAACCTCAGTCAACAGCTATAAGCTATATGATGCTACATGCTAAGTGATTCACAATGGGATGCTTTTAAAGGAAAGACAGGAAGGAGTAAGACAAGGCTGCCACCTACTGTCACCAGTCATCTTCCTGATTGTGGTGAACTGGACTGATCTAAACCGGAGGAGTGAGAAGATGGGCATACGCTGGATGGACCGATGAAAAAACCCCAGAAGAAGATTTGGGTTTCGCCGATGATGATTGATGTCTAATGTCTCACAAACTCAAAGATTTAAAGGTAAAAACCAAGAAGTTGACGGAAGAGGCAGCAAAGACGAGAATTCAAGTGAATGTAGAAAAGACAGAGGTGATGAAGATACCCGACCAACATCATCATCAACAACAACAAGCATCGATCACCATGAACGGGAAAAATCTAAAGGACGTTGTCTCCTCACCTACCTACCTAGGCAGCATCGTTTCAGCTACAGGTGGCGGCACAGTCACAGATGAAGATGTCAAAGCCAGGATCGGAAAAGCAAGACAGGCATTCCTGCATTAACCTGAAATCAGTGTGGAGATCTGCACTCAGCATAAAGAAGATCTGAATTTTCAACACTAAAGTCAGTCAAGTCAGTGCTTTTATGTGATGGTTGAGAGACTTGGCGCGTTACGAAGAACATTTCCAACAAACTAAAAACATTCATCAACAGCTGCCTACGCTCGATACTAAAGATGACGATCAGATAGCCAGAACAATAAAAATAATCAACAAGGAATTCTGGCTGGGAACGAACCAACTAAGAACGTATCGCCCAACAAGTGTGCAGAAGAAAGTGGAGGTGGATTAGATTGGGCATAGACTGAGAGGACTGATTGGGGACATCATGCATCAGGCCCTCGAGTGGAACCCACATTGGAAACGATGAGTTGGGCGTCCCAGCTGAGGGTGGCATTGAGGAGATGGTGTGAGGAAGAAATGAAAACTTGTGGGCAAATGTGGAGCCAGGTTCGAGAGACTGGAGAGAAGAGAGTGAAATGGCGACGTGTAACTGAAGCCCTATGTTCCACTAGGAACTCAAGGGACAAATAATGGTAATAATAATGTGTACTAAGAATATCCGTTTTCCCTTATGGATGAACTGACATCACTGAATACTTTTAATGATGTGAATTATGAACTAATCTGAATTCCAAGCAGTTATATCTTATATTTTCTCGTACTAGTTTTATCATTGAAAAACCTGGATGATCTACCCTGCTAACTTTCTAGCTTATCAAATTTTTCTTCCTTGTTTGATCAATATTCCAATGGTACACTGTTTCGTTTTTTCATAACAAAATCATTGGCTTCTGTAACTTGTTATATTTTGCAATTTCGGATTTATACGGAAAATGGACAAGAGGATACATTTAATAGTTTACACTTTTTTGTAGGTCTAAAATTTTAACTGTACTCAAAATTGTGAAAAATCTAAATTTTTGACAAAAAGAAGGAATAGTCGTGTTTGTTTCCTAGCAGTATTCTTGTAGGGATTATCTTTTAGATTGTATACGTTTTACTTACTTGGACTGTTTGAAGTGGCCTAAGTTAATAAATTGGAACAGGTGACCAATGATCTGTGATGCTTGTTAGTAGTTATTAGTGAGGTGTATCTTTAACCCGAACAAAACTGTAGTTGAATAGATTTCGAATCTCAATGGAATGATTTGTTCTCCTTAGTTTACAGTCAATCAGTCATTAATGAAATCTGACCTTATATTACTGTGTATCTAATTGTATTGTCACACGTCACTACAGCACATCAAGGTAGAAGACACCAAGTTGAAAGATTTAAAAATATAGAAGATGATGATCACAATTTGTGGAAAGTTAACGGAAGGCAAGAAACTGCAAAGTAAATAACGAAATGTTTAAGACAATGCTTAACCTCAACAGTGGTGGTTCTACAACACACGGGTAATTGTGTGAGGGTAACGGTGGTCACACGTGAGGCTTTCGTGTGTATTTGAACCTTAATGGTCATGTTTCACAGTCATACAGTAGAACAAAGTGAACTACTGCACAGTACTGTCGACTGTTAATGAGCAGTAAGGTGTCACACAGCACCATAAATGGTGTAAGCCAATCGATGCTTTGGTATCTGTGCAGGAATTTCGTCGGTTACTGACGCACCATGGTTGACCTGACTCTCGAAGTGAGTGGGGTGATACACACACTCAACCACACCACTCCATATTGTCAGACGATTCGCCACAGTTCGTATTTCGGTGATGAGAAACATGTTCCAAACATTCTCAAATTGCCTCTCAATGCGTCCTGAAGATTGTATCCTGCCAACATCTTCACCCGACACGACTACGTCATTTGTGTAGTCTACATCTACTAGGGAGTCTTCCACACAAAGTTTAGTTCGTGTAAAGTTAAGTGAGGAGACGGAGACTTCGATAAATACATATATATGGCGAAGTGAAATAAGAGTGGAGAGGGTGGACATCCTTGATGGACACCACTCGACGTACACAACTCATCTCACACCTCACCATGTTCTCTGACTCACTCACAGGTGTTCGAATACTGAGTGTTCAGCAGAGAGTGGTGTGATTACCTAGCCCGCATTCAGTGAGAGGTCCTTGCATTAGACCTCTCGATCGATGGAGTCGAATGACTTTCTCAAGTTGAGAAATACATCTAGTGTCGGACTATATGTGTCTGTCTGTGTTCCAGGACCTGGTGGATAGTGAAGATACGGGCGATGCACCTAGGACCAGGTGTGAAACCCACCTAATTTTCTTAGATTTTGCTGTTTCTTAGCTAATCTAAGCCGTTTGTCGCTTGTCGATGTTGAGTTTTGTGACGTTGTGTTCTTAATGCTGAGGTTATAGATTTTAGTCTGTGGTGATGTTAAGTATGTATTGTTATGTTTTTTCTAATGGCACAGGAATTGCCGATCTTTTAATCTTTTCTGCTTGTTGTTATATATGAATTGACTTTGAAGTAATTTTTGCTCCGTTTAGACACCATTCAGATAACTAGCGAAACTTTCGGTATGTTGGATATTCATGGTATCTTATTTCTATACTCCCGAAAAGTTGTTTTTTATTTTTTGTTTGTTTATTGAACACATGTTTTATAAATTACCAGCCTTGTTTACATTTCTCTATTACAGCTAATTGTGATGTCACTGATTCAGAATCATATGTAAATTGTGATTCAATTCCATGTATATCGCTTGATGAGTATACGTCCATTAGACAGTCATTGAATCTTCCTTGCTCATATACATTAAGTTCATTTCGGTGGTTCACATTCGCTATTCGGTTTGTCGGCAATCTAGTTTATCTTTCTGTGGTCGATTGTAGGTAAGTGCTGGGGATAAATATTATAAAATAATTTAATCCTTTATGTTATTAGTTGTATTATCCCGTCTCTGATTACACTAAACTGACCGGTTTTTATTGGCATGTGGGCTACTGCGTGAATGCCTAGAAATTGTCTGTGCTTCAGTTTTGTGCTGATGATAGATAGTGGCTAGCAGGGGAATCCAGGACGCGTGATGTTTTTCTCACTAAGACGTCCGAGCATTACCCGCTCATGTTTGAGGCGATCTGTCTCGGGTTCGAGTCCAAGCGGGGACAAAATCTCACTGGGAAGCAAGTGCATCCAGCTGATGAGTCCCAAATAGGACAAAACATGCGCTGGCCGCGGAACCTGAAGGTCACGGGTTCGAACCCTGGTGGGGTCATGGGTGCGCACTGCTGAGGAGTCCCGTACTAGGATGAAACAGCTCTCCAGTGCTCCCAGGTTTCCTTTGTTCCTCCAACTGATGTAAGTCTACGATGAGTACCAACTTGAAGTTATACTTTTGATTGTTGCCGGTTCAATGCTCATTTTGACTGAAAAATCAGAAGACAGAACGCGCAAGACATTATTTTGTTTGCTATCGAGAGTGAATACCAATAAACATGTAAAGTCGTTATGAATAATTGTTCATTTATCTCACCAAAATAGGTGGTCCACACAGTGCACAGAAATAAAGCATATGTTATAAACCGTATTTTTTTGGGAAATCCCATTCTTCGACCCATGTAGAGAGTAACATTAATTAAAGTCTGTTGTTTTGACTGCTTTCTTCAAATCTATCTATCTTAGTATTGTTATTTCAAAATCCATTTAACTTCCAATGAGTCAACATTTATGCAGATCACATCACAGTTTAATTCAAAACAATAATATAAGAAGATGGGATTAATTAAATAGGACTATAGTTATTAATTGGGAAATCTTGAAATCATTAAAACTGTTCATAAATATACAAACCAAGTTTGGATTTGATAGTTGATAAAAGAATTTGGGGATTGGGTCAATGATATTCATTATTTTGGTATTTGTATTTCCTAATGAATATAAAACAAAATAAATTTATTGCAACCGATGTTTCGCTATTTAATATTAGTAGTTTTGAATTTTGAGGGAGTTGTGGTGATTTGGAAATATTTCAAGTTGTCATTCATCGTAGACTGAAATCAGTTGGAGGAACAAAGGAAACCTGGGAGCACTGGAGAGCTGTTTCGTTCTAGTATGGGACTCCTCAGCAGTGTGCACCCATGATCCCACCAGGGTTCGAACCCGCGACCTTCAGGTTCCGTGGCCAGCGCGATGCCGTTGAGCCACTGGGTCAGAATCCAACGATGACATTGGGTGGCGGTCGCGCTATGTCGTGAGATGATAGAAGTTGGAAATATGGACCATTGGATTCTGACCCAGTGGCTCAATGGTAAAGTGTTGACCACGGAATCTGAAGGTCGTGGGTCCGATCCCCGGCGGGGTCGTGGGTGCGCACTTCTGAGGACTCCCATACTAGGACGAAGCAGTTATTCAGTGTTCCCAGGTTTCCATTGTTCCTCCAACTGATGTCAGTCTACGATGAATAACAATTAGTAGTTTTGTCAGTTATAGTAAACCGGAATTTACAATATCAAAGCTTGATGTGTTCTTCTGCATGAATGATTCTACGTTGTCAAATTATTGGATAAAGATGATATCCATATCTATTGTATGTGTGATGAGTATGTGAGTCATGAACCTGAACAATAGTCGTCCCATGCACATCATACATCTCGGATGACAGTAGGAGAGTATTCTATAGAGTACTAAACACATTACAGAGCATCTTAGTTCATTTGAAGGACGAGGTCCTTCTAGATTCACAATCTAATTGTGTTTATATAATAAAATGCTCCGACTGCAATGTTAATATACATGCAGCAAACTTCACGTGAAACCAAAATTCGAAAAAGAGAACGTCGAAGGATTTCTACTCGACTCTCTATAAATCCACTAGGGTTGAAAAAGCTTGAAAACACTTCAACCACAGCTCTACATGCTATAATTTCTGGTTAGGTGGCCGATTTTGGCAATATTGAAATGAATCACAAGGGCTTTAGATATTGTAAAGCACTTCTCATAGCAGAATCTTTTCACATAAAGTGGAATCGAAATTTAAGAGTGAAACTTGGGCACTGTGGTAGAGTATAGTTCCCTTTTAGATTGTTTATTTGATATCCATCCACCCATCCATCCAAATCAACATAGGATCAGGCATTACTGCACAACCGTCTGAGTTGCCACAGCTCATATCAGTACATCAAGTAAAAAGGCAGTGAAGTGGGAGATGGGGACAAGAAAATTCAGTCAAAAGAAATATAAGTACGAAAAGAGGGAAAGGAAGAATGAGAAAATGGTGAGATTCAGTATAGTGTCGTTAAGATGAGGATAATATGTGTATACATTTGCGCCACTGACATCAGTTCTGAGCCATGTGATCACCTAGAGTTCCCAACCACTGGTTTCTCTTGTCCCACGGACCCGAACTGGCTATTCTGCATCGTCTCACATGGCTGAAACCAACAGTCAAAGACTTCATATATTGATGTCATGTTTTGGTCTGGCCGCCTCGAACCTTTTTCGAATCTGAACCTACTTCGGTGAACATTGAGTGATGTGGCAATCGGTGACTAGGCAGGCATACGTAATACGTGTCCCAACCATCTCAGTCGATGAAGGTTCACAACCGTGTCCCTAAAACTCTACACCTGACTTCAGCGTTAATCACGTGGTAACACCACGTGACGCATTATTATTTACCGGATGACGTTTCGAGCAGAATTTACTGCTCATCTATCAGAGTGCAATCAAAATTGTCGAGATAGGAATGAGGGAACGAAGTGTAACTTGACCTAGTTTCGAACCAACTCTACACACTATCATGCCATAAGAACAATCAGCATATGTAAACATACAAATCTCAATTTATAATTCACATACTCTTCACACATTAGAAACCTAGAAGCACTAAACAGCTTTTTCGTTCCAGAACGGGGTTCCTTAGCAGTGGGTCATTGGATTCCGGCTCAGTGGCTCAATGGTAACATGTTCGCTGCAGAACCTGAAGGTCCTGGATTCGATCCCTGGCGGCGGTGAGGAGTTCCATACTAAAACGAAACAGCTGTCCAGTGCTCGTAGGTTTCTATTGTTTCTCCAAATGATGTCAGTTTGTGATGAATACCAATCTAAAATCAATAAAAAAATCCCTACAAACCTCCGAATTGGATATCATCTTTGTTTGATGGTTTGACAAAGCAGTATCATTCATGCAGATGAACGTATATCAAGCTTGAATATTGTAAATTTCGGTTTACTGTAACCTTGATAAAGCTGTTAGCATTAAATAGCGAAACGTCAGTTACAGCAAATTTATTTTGTTTTACATTCATTGAGAAATACAAATACCAAAATAATGAAGATTAATAAAACCGTCTCTAACAGCAATTTCGTATCGAGAATATAGTCTCGATACTCTATGATCCTCTGTATTGATCTTGCCAGGAATAATAAACTTTATCCTCCGTAATCAATTTCTTTTCTAATCTTCATTACTCTGCTTCGAATGTAGTATAACTTCTCTTTTATACTTTTAGAGAGTTAGGAGTACTAAGCGGTGTAGCAACACCATGGAAACCAAAATGAGAAACAGTAGGACAAGCAAAGTAAAAACGAGTAATCGAACAGTTGGTTTTATGGGGTACATTCAAGAAGTCTTCATTATATTTTTATTATTTCTCATGAACGGGGGACACAGAAAAACCGTAGCATGACTGCTACTGGCTTCCATTCCAAACCATTTGTTATTTTCTGAAGCCATTGAATTGCATAGTCTTTCAGACAATATTCTGAATGTCTTATGACACTAACAGATGCTAACACAGCTAGTTTTGACAAGATACCTCGTTACACACTGACCATGATATTCATAGCACATGTCCAAGCCATTGAAGCCAGTGTTTCAAAATGATATCATCCAGTGAATAACTATTTCCTCGAACTCTATGCACTTGGAGTCGTTTCTTTGAATTACTCACAAACCTTTTCCACTTTGTGCAAGCAGTTTCTTCGGCCACAATGTTGATTGAACAAAAGGCCATTGAAAATCCTCTGCTTGGAGAGGTTAGGTTCCACAGGCGTAGAGCAGAACTATCCACATCAGAATGTTGTATACTAAACTTTTACTGTCATACTAACTTCACGACGGTACCATAAGTGAACCAAATCAACGTATTCCACTCTGGCTTTCTGTGTAAAGTTAGAAATCTTATTTGTCACACCTCCGCCAGCACTCACATAACTAGCTAAGTATACAAACTTTATGACCACTTTTAACGGTTCACTGCTAAGAGTAAATGTAGACAAAAGCTTCTACCAGTATTGTAAAAGCACTTTGCACCCCATCAGTGCTATATGTAGGAAAACTGATCACCAACTGGTGAAGTGGGATTTAAGCAGCCTGTATGTTGTCGCACAGCGAGATGCTATCTTCTGCATAGTGGAGATCGAAAGTCATTCATCTGGTAACGGGACCTACACCGTCACCATGTACCTCATTTGAAACTGTCTCCGATTGTGAAGTTAAATGCAGATGGTAAAACCGGACAACCCTGCCTAGTTCACTGCTGGTCCCGAATTATGAAGAGTGATGACTATATTTCCTCATTTTACCTGAAGTGTGTTTATATATATCACCTTCAAGATGTCAATATGCTTCTCAAAGACATGTTTCCCTAACAAACTATTTCAGGTTATAATCCTGTCCAAACGATCTAAAGCAGTCCTGATATCGAGAAAGACAATAAATATTAACCTGAAGTACGTAAAACGGTGTTCTCACATTTGGCGGAGGGTGAACAGATGGTCAATGCATCCACCACTTGAGTAAAACTCAAACCTTCCTCACAAAGTAGTTGTCTTTGCATTTTGCCAAGTTTGGGAAGTATGGTAGCGACCAATATTTTCGATGCAATTGCTAGTAGATCGATGCCTTAATGATTGTCTCATTCCCGATTGATGTAACGCCTTCAATCTGTCATACTCTATGAGATAGTCTTATCAGTTCCCGGAAATCGGAGTGTTTTCTGGACTGAGTGCTTTTTAGTGTTTCAGTTTCTACAGATTCTTTTAGACCTCTGTAAGGTGGGTTAGCACTAACTGACCTCTGATCACAAGAAAATTAGGTTAAAGAGCGGTAAACCAGCTAAACTGCTCGAAGTGCAATGCGTAGCATTTCTGGCACGTACAAAGGTTGTCAATTGGGATATCGTCTAACTCACAAACCCTCTCATTAATATTAAGCTTCTTGCTAGCATACATGACCTGAAACGGGTTTTGGATTGAAGCTGGATGAAGTGACGTTTCCTCCCCATTTGCACGTGCTAACCAGTAATCCTCACCATTCTTATGTAAGTTCTATGCGAATTTTTGTGTAAGAGAATTCTGAATACCATTGTGCTCGCAGGCTTCCTGGAATAGGTCGATTATAGTCAGAAACTTGTAAGGAATTGATAGTGGTAGTCTTAGTTAGTGGAGTGTCCTTTAAAACTGCAGGCAGCCTTACTACGTTCATGGTCTTTTCTAAGTTCTTTTAATACCCGTCTACACTGTTTGGAGAAGTGGAATCTAGAGTTTAGGTTAACGCTGTTGTTTAATCGATGGTTCTCAATAAATTCTATTGAAGAATGGGTATTGATAATGCGGTTAATCTGCTTCCAGTGTTGAGTTGATGGTAGTAATTGTGAATCTATTGAGTGTATCGCTATTTCGTTAAAGTTTATGGTAAGTGGGAAGTAGTAGTCGTCATATTATACGTGGATAAATCATTAGACATTACCAGTTTTATTGATAAGTATTTCTTGAATACGCCATAAAGTCTGCTGCATTTAGCCAAACTTCACCAACTGAACCTCAGCTTCTTTTAATATGACTGTGTTGCCAGTCATTATTTGTAGAATTTCAAGAACGAGTAGAAATAGAGAGATTCATTCCTTTTTCGTGTGATTATTTGTTCTCATTAGGTCCCAGTAATCTAAAAAGTAGTTTCTATGAGATTCATGGGATTTCTTTTTCCATAGTTGAGCACATGAACCAATCCGATTGGTTTTATGACGTCGGATTTGTCCAATCAAGTCATCATGTCAGTACGTGCATAAATCGTGATCAGAAAACAATTTCTCTATTGGCTGCCTTTTTGCCTCTACCTGTCAGTAATATTAACATCACTTCCAAACGATAATATGTCGTTCTATGAGTAAATCACTCCTTGAGCCTTTAACTCAAAGTTTATTCTGCAAAGCAGTAAAGCAATATCAGGAGTTGCCTTTGCATACTTACTGTAATGACCACCATTTAAATTATAGTCAGTCACAGCTTTTTAACAGAAGGTATGAACTCATAAATGTATGAGAACAGTTTGTATGATTTACCAGAGCATTTAGAGTATTAAAAATTCTGACATAAAGAAAAGCTTTTTCAGCGATATATATATTCATCTTCAAGTGCCTGTTACGAACATTTCTTCTCAACCATCCAAAGGTGTATCGTGATAAAACTTTATTGTTTGGCAGAAATGCTTAGTATCATTAAATTTTACTATGATAACTTGGTACTGTTTTATATATAATATGTTCATATACACAGACATCACTTGACAGTTTTATGTAACTGAAGTATTTACTTAGTTTATATAAAAGAAACGTTAACAGACTATTTATTATTATTTTCGTTAATTTTAGAGATCCAAATAGGAATCTTTTACGTGTTGGCCTTGCTAAGACATGGTTTCCCGGTTGGGATTCCTTCAATACAGTGAGTAAAGTTATGTGTATATAAAGAAATAATATTTAATGTGATGAGGATAATTCTTTTATCAGTCCTTATTTTGTCTAGGTTAACTGGAAATTTCGATCTTGAACAAAGAAAGAACTTTAAAATAATTGAATTACATTTTTCACTTTTTTGTACTTGCTAGTTTATTTTTTTTATTTTTTTCTCTCCTAACTTATCTGAGAAGTATGTTAGCATTTAAAAAGTAAGTGTCTCTTGGCAATTTCAAACTGAACACAGACAATAGGTGATGTATTTGAAATTGTGAAGTTGTGACTTATTGGTTTACGGAGTTAATTTTCAATTAGTTGATCATGGTATATGCAGCTGATGAGTCCCAAACAGGACGAAATGCTCATCCTGGATTCCACTGCTAGCCACGATCCATCATTGATAATTGGTCATTGGTTCAAATAATTATTCTACTAACTATAAACAGATTTTTAGGAATCCCAATTTATGACAATTACTTTCTGTCGTTAACGTTTACAGTAGTTGTGTAAT
The DNA here is from genome assembly GCA_944470555.2 of Heterobilharzia americana. Classification (NCBI taxonomy): domain Eukaryota; kingdom Metazoa; phylum Platyhelminthes; class Trematoda; order Strigeidida; family Schistosomatidae; genus Heterobilharzia; species Heterobilharzia americana. Next base: position 41,287,926 of record OX104127.1, read on the forward strand.
GTTGATAAGGACCCTTCAAAAAGTATGGAAGTATAATTTCATCAATAATGTAATCTAAAATGTTTAGGTTTCCGTTTAAAAACATACTTTTTCACTTCCAGTTAGTGGTTGAAAGGGTGATCAGTCTTATCTTCTTTCTTTTGGACCAAAATTGTTTTTAACACATAACCGATAGAAGTTATCATGGCTATTTGAATTTTAGTGGTCATTTCTCTACAGTTCAACAAGGACTATATTTTGGTTCTTCATTTGTAATACATAGAATAACTTTCATCAGTAATTCAATTATTTCATATAAGGTCTACTGTGAAAACAGCGGTAAAGACAGGTTAGAAAACGTCACTGGATTTCTGTTACGTCATCCGAACTGATTAATGCGACAAGACTGATTCCAGCTGACCCTGACCATGATGAAGAGCGAAAGCAACTCACACGTAAAATAACCAAGAGTATTTGCAATAATCGCAGGTAGTGGTGAGAGCGAGAGTGAGAGTCAGGGAGATGACGAAGGTATCAGCGTTGAGTAACACCAGGTAACTAACTATTTAGGCTTATTAAGGATACCGGTAAGAAAAAGTCGATGGTGAATGGAGCCAACACTGAGAAGGATGTGACGCTGATAACCTTCCTTGACAGGGGAGTAGAACGTTGAACAGAGCATAGCATTTTGCAGCACAATTCAACTGGCCTCCAGCAACTCTTCAGTTGCCCAACATACAGTTTGGACCTGAATGGGACTTAGATGTCAGTCCTCCAACTTTCCCTGAAGTTGAGAAAGCTGTATGGAACCTGAAATGACACACAACAGCAGGACGTGACGCTTTGACATCCGAAGTTTTCAAGGATGTAGGTAGGAAATCACTAATTACAGTGACGTCTATGGGAATCAGAGGTATTGAGATCACTGCTGATTTCAGTCTATACTATAAGAAGGGATAGACAACCATAGTGGGGGGGGGTGGTGGATTAGTTTGACTAATATTGTGTCCATGATTCTATGGTACATAGTTATCAGACACCTGACTGGAGCTCAAGAACAACAAACGCGAGAAAAGCAGACAGGTTACATATGTTGACGGGTATGTATCGATCATATTTTCACCCTCTGACGAATTTTGCAAGACAGACATACTTGCGGGCCGATGGTCGACACTTGCCATGTTTCTTGACGTGAAGGTGGCACTTGACTCTGTCGACCGTGAGTTGTTGTGGGAGTATTTGACTGTGAAGGGAGTACCGAGGAAGTTGATGACGCTAATCAAAGTTGTCTAGTCGAACTGACGCAACTGTGTCAGGAGAGAGTTGTTGTGTGAACTGACGACAACTAGTGGTGTCCGCAATGAATGCCCACTGTCACCGTTCTCATTTAACTTCATCATAGAGGTAGTAATGGACATACCGTAGGTACATTTAACTTCGGAGGGATTGACCCAGTATCTGGATATTATTCGGTTGATTTGGAGCATGTGGACGATATTGTCCTGCTGTTGAACAGAAATAAGTTTATATTTTGCTTGCGTTTCACTTTCGTCAAATGTGAAATAATGCTGTAGGACTGGTCTGCAACTCCTCTCCGTTTGATATATCAGGAGGGAAGTGGTAGAATATGTCGACGACTTCAGTTACTTGGGAGGCTACGTCTTCTTATGTCATCGTGTCATTGGTAATTATTTTTCCATAGCAGAGATGAAAAGTGATCATTAAATTTTCTATCGATTTCATAAAGTTCAGCTGACTAACTTCTCTGCCTTATGTAATAGCTGTCGTGATCTTTATGGTCATGTATTTGTGAAATCTTTACAAGATGAATTTCTTGGCAGTTGAATAACCATTTTAAGCAAAAAGTGCTAACAGAATGTTGTTTCTTTCTATTGTTTGCTATGCGTTTATAATCCGTCTCAGAATATACAGAAAGCGATGCATACATACATCCTTCCTTTGTCAGGTACACAACTTGTATTGACTCATGTTCTAACTCATAATATACATTATTTTTTTTATGTTGAAATTATTATCATTTGTATTTTTCTTTTTCAAACTAGAAATTTATACCTGATGAAAATGTACAAATAAAAAAGATATCACTCTGTCAACCAACTCATGCATTACATGATTTATGGCTGTTTTTATCAACAGGTACTGATCAAAATACAATAGTATTATCAAATAAAGAGGTATACTGTCTTATATGTTATCCATTAAACAATAATAACACTAATCCGGATGATATAATCTGTCTTAGCCGATTGATACGTTCTACTCGTCATTCAAATATTGTTCGATCAATTCAACCATATGATTGTTATTTCACTAATGCTCAATACGCTTTGATAACAATTGTCTCCAATGGTTGTAATGATAATAATCTTGATAAAATTGTTCATTTCATGAATGATATGAAAAAACGAACTAATAATGAATTATCAATTAACAATAATAATAATAATAATAATAATAATAATAATATCAATAATAAGGTTACTACTTTTACTAATGATATAACAGTGATCGGTGAACAATTTATTAAAGAATGTTGTAAACTCTCTGAATTATTATTTTATCAATCACCTACCGATGATAATATTAACAAGACACAAAGCATAAAATTACGATATTTTTCAACTCCAATGGATTATTTAAAATTATCTAAAGTTAAAACAATGATATGGATGGAGGTAAGGTTTATTAAATTTTTCTGATTATTCTCGAATTCTGTTTTTTTTTTGTTACTATTATTATTACGATGATGATGATGCTACATTGTGTAACATCTCTCCTGTAAATATACACAGTATCCAGTAAATAGTGGTGTTTCTCTATGTAACAGATCTAATAAATATACTAGGATGAAATTATAATCTACCACACTGTCTAGTAGAACAGAGTACAGAATAGAAGTCAACTCTACCTCAACTTTATCGACTTTGAAAAGGCCTTTGACAGCGTCGACTGAGAAGTAATTTGGCAGCTACTGCTTCAGTACTACGGTTTCAGTGCCACAAATCTTTATCAGCATCATTCAACACCAGCTATATGCTATATGATGAGGCTACATGCTAAGTGATTCACTGTACAATGGAAGGCTCAGCTCAGTGATAGATTTGAAGTGAAGACAGGAAGGAGTAAGACAAGGTTGCCGCCTACTATCACCGATCACCTTCCTGATTGTGGTCGACTGGACTGAACTGGACGACACAACAAACTGTGAGGAGCTGTGAGAAGATAGGCATACTCTGGCTGGACCGATGAAAAGAGCCTGGAAGATTTGGATCTCGCCGATGGTGATTTATGTCTAGTGTCTTGTCTCACAGACTCGAAGATGTACAGGCGAAAACCAACAAGTTGGCGGAAGAGGCGAGGCGATGCAGGGCAGCGAAGACGTGACTTCCTTGAGGTGAATGTAGAGAAGACAGAGATGATGAAGATATTCAAACAACAACAGCAACAACAACAACAAGAAGCACCAATCACCATCAATGGGAGAAATGTAAGCGAAGTATTTCCTTTCACGTACCACGTAGGCAGCATCGCATCGTTTCAACTACAGTTAGGGGTACTGACACAGATGAGTATGTCAAAGCCAGGATCGGAAAGATAGCAAGATAGGCTTTCCTGCATTAATTTGAATTTGGCCGATGATGATGATTTACGCCTATCTTGTGGCCTAAACTCGAAGATCCACAGGTGAAAACTAACAAGTTGACAGAAGAGGCGAGGCAGCGAAAACGGGACTTCAAGTGAATGTAGAGAAGACAGAGGTGATGAAGATACCCAACCAACAACAGCAACAAACACCAATCACCATGAACGGGAAAAACCTAAATGAAGTAGTCTGTTTCACCTACCTAGGGAGCATCGTTCCAACTACATGTAGCGGTACAGGCACAGATGAGGATGTCAAAACCAGGATCGGAAAATCAAGACAGGCTTTCATTAATCTGAAATCAGTGTGGAGACCTACTGCACTCAGCACAAAGAAGAAGATCCTGATTTTTAACACCAATGTCAAATCAGTGCTGCTATATGGTTCAGAAACTTGGCGCGTCACGAAAAGCTTTTTCAACAAACGATAGACATACATCACCAACAGCTACCTACGCTATCTCGATACTGAAGATCAGATGGCCAGAATAGTAGGAATAAGCAACAAGGAACTCTGGCTGGGAACGAATCAACGAAGCAAGAACCTGTCGCCCAACAAATATGCAGAAGAAAGTGGAGATGGATTGGACTCAGTATACACTGAGGAGGCCGACTGGGGGCATCACGCACCAGGCCAGGCCCTCGAGTGGAACCCAAATGAGAAACGACGAGTTGGGCGTTCGAGACGAGGATGATATGGAGGGAATGGTGTGAGGAAGAAATGAAAGCTTGTGGGCAGTCGTGGCACGAGGTTGAAAAGATTGCGGAAAAGAGAGTGCAATGGAGGCGTGCTACTGAATCCCCTATGTTCCACTAGGAACCCGAAGGGAAAAAAATAGTAATAATACAGTGTCTAGGTTTTACTTCTCACTGATTTAAACGTGCAGCTCTTGACCGTCGGTTTATGTGGGCTGTAATTCCTTTCAGCTAACAACCTTCAATGTCAATTTTTCATGTTGGTGTGTGTACTAACTATAATGCATACGTGTTATTCTTGCTTTTGATCTATAGCAGAAGTGAAGAAGAGCCCAATAAGTAATTAAAGTTGTTTATTGAGAAAATACAACTAATAATGGTAAAATTTCTTCACCTAGCAATAATTTATCCATTTCTAAATTATCTCTTGTTCTGCATGTCATTCCATCCACTTTGTGTGCTTTGTATTCATATCCAGTATTCTCACTAATCTGTCTTTCTCACTTTTGACATTGCTATGTGTAGTACTTATATGCATTCTTATAGGTGGTAACTCTCATTACGTAACTACTTTTGGTTTACTTTATTCTATTTTCTTATTTCCAAGTTCTTTATAAGCTAGTAGAGAGACATTCAATTACTTCTCATACAATTCTATTTTTTGCACTTTATCTACGTTTTTAGAAGTAGGGTTTACTTATAGATTATCGCAGTGTGTCTTGTAACTGGCGCCTGAATATGGAATCATACAGTTTAGTATTTTGGAATACGCCAGTAATAACTGTTGTGGCGTATTAATCTTTTCTCAGAAGATTTCTACTCATGTAATAATACTGTATGATTATAATGGTCCCTTAATAGTTAGGATTTATGCAACAATGATGGTGGTAATAGTATCACATTACTGCATTAAGTAATAATCACAAATGGACAAGTTTTGTTAATGAAATTGTTATTTAGTATTAAATACGTTCAATCGGCCTGCTTTACTAACATCAAAATGTTAAGGACTTTCATCTTGCTTACTTAGTGGGTGTCCACAACCCATCCACTTACCTGCAGTTGATTAATAATTAAATTTTTGAGTCATTGGCTTAATCTCACCAATTTATACGTGGATCTTATCTGAATGTTTTTTTTTATTTCTTAGAAGTAACTAGTAGCTTTTTAGCAAATTTAAAGAATACTTACTACTTACAGTTATTGGTTAAGCAGTTTACTGTGAATATCTCGACTTATCTTCGTAGACGTAGTATAGGTTGGCTTACAAAATACAGTTATTTCAACGCACCAAAGATGTAAACAGCATGGAAAATAAACCACATAATACAATTGGTAGATGGACCTACCATAATTGTGTTCACACATTGGTGCGATTGTGATAATGAAATGGAAGAAGCATATTAAGAAATAAAGTACATTTCAGATATGTATGATAGTGCGTTAAGGAAAGGGTTCTTACAGCAAAGCTTGTGGTGCGTCTTTCGGTGCCCATACTGAACCAGGTTTCTGTTCCAAATAAACGTAATAATGATACATTTATAATACAAAGAATAGCTGTGTTCATGATAATAATTCATATATGTGAATGTCTAAATTGTTTGTCATTATTATCCTTGAGATATATACGTTATACCGTTGACTATTTATCGGAGTGCGGAGCGTGCGTTTAGAAAACACACACTAACGAGATCTAAAGAATGGATTGAAAGTAATACACATAATTTATAAATAAAATGGTATACAATCCCCTCAACGCGTGCATACTCTGAATAAAGCATCTCTATAAACATGTACGTATGGGAGCTGGGTATTTCGATCTAATATATGTGTGTCGAAACCTACTTGTGAAACACTTCAATTTTTAATACATTGATTATTCCCATTTAGACATTTAGAAAAAGACTGATTGAGCGAGTGAAGAAATATATTCCTTTTCAATTAGGTCTTCATCTTAGGCTTTACACTAATATATAAGTTTACAATTTGATCAAATTACCAATCACATGGTGATGTTTCGGAAATAATGATGTTAAGTAATCAATAGAGTTACTAAAATAGGAAATATGAATATTGATAAAACAAGAAAGGGAAGAGGCGTACAAAGTAAACCTAGAAGTTACATCATGTTGACGGCCACTGTAATGAAAGTGGTCGAACAAACTTCTTTTGGATACGAAGGCTAGGTTTGTGAAGGTGGATTGCAATCACCTCTGTTATGTGAAGTAACCGAGTGCGTAATCCATGAAGTAAATTAATTGGAATCTGATGAATAATTTTGAATACTTTTCTAGTATCCACTTGGTATCCTGTGTCAACTAAGTGTGCAAGTATGGAGCTCTTTATAGTTCTAATTTGTCCCTTGTTCAACCATGATGAGTGGTGCTCAGAAATTCGACGATGGAACTTCCTCATTGTGCGCTCAATGTAACTAGCTTCACAGGAGCAGTTGTTAACCACTTTAAAGTGATCTTTTTACCTTATATGTTTGACAAAAACTGTGGAAAATAAATAAATTTGTCTCCTTAAATGCTTAGATTATGTGTAGATCTATTGTTTTTCAACCAGGTTAACGACATTATTATATCATATAGGCTAACTTTAATTCAAGTAATAAATAACAACTTAATGAAAATTGAATTTTTTTTCAATTGTTAACTTGGAGAACGGAGCTGACTAATTTCGCTTACCATATGGCCTCCTTGCAACAATGTCATATATTATAATTATCATTTTGATAATATTTAGTGTTGGGTAGCTGTTGAATCCAGAATGCATATTTGTGATTATCTATGCCTTGTCGGCCAAAATATCCATCGAAACTAACTAATACAGTCCTTAAGATCAACAGCAGAAAACTTCAAGGTTCATCTTAAGTCAGTGCCTATAAAATAAGATGTAGTTATAATAGTTCAGCAACCTAGAGGTAATACAATTCGAAATTAAATAACTAACTGGGGTTGAAAAGTTCCAAACCGCTTCAGCTAAGTAGTGTTACTTAGCCTCGCACAATGAGTTTTGGTTGTATCCCTAGACCGAAGGAATAAGAGACATAACAAGTCAATTTCGAATGTCCTTCGTATGCCTTTCTTTGTTCACATTCTGATTAGACCGCTTTAAGGCCTTCTGTATTTCCCTATGTATTTTGCTAAGTACAAATAGTATTATACTGTGTCGGCTAGCCATCCAAATTCTCGCGCTTACTCAATCACTTGATGTGACATTCGTGGCTGTGGTATCAGTTCGCATATATATTAACTCATGCTTCTCCTTCAACTCATCACAGCCGAAGGTAAAACGACTTCTCTCATTACTTGAGGCGTGGATATATGTGAGGTGTGGTTCATCGCTTTAGGCAGATGACTTACAACCCAGGGTACATAGATTTAAGCACCCTTCCACTTACCGAGGTTTGGGCAGCCGTGTATTATCATTAAGCCTCACATAATAGGTGTGACTCATTGCCTACTTCACGAACGTGTACAAGGTTACTGAGTACGTTCTAATTTTTCATGAAACTGTACTTGATTGTTAGGTTCCAATTAACACTAACCCTGGAAGCTCATGTGAGTGATCTTAACTACTCTGAATTGTTTCGCGACCCAGTTATCAATAATTCAGAAAAAAAGTATAGAAGAAACTGGAAGAAATTTATTGCTAAGGTAACTGACTGTAAAAATGAATGAGAATGCTTGTATATAAGTATTGTGTTTTCAAAAGTGATCATGTACATGGATCATAGAGTATACAAACTTACGGAGAAATAATTAAGTTTCTGTGTTCACTTTCAACCCTTCTAAATGGTCTCACGATAATTTGTGGTTGTTTTAAATTGAGTTTTTGGGAAGATATTTGTTTTTTCTAACAATCAGATAACACTTACACTTACTTCTAGTTTTCAGTAAGGACAAGAACATTTGATGGGATGTTGGCACATCTATCTGATAAGTCCTAAAAAGGATGAAACATCATCTATCAACATAGGACTAAGCATTACTACTTAACAGTCCGAGTTGCCACAGCTCATATCAGTACATCAAGTAGAAAGGTAGTGAGGTGAAAGATGAAGATAAGAAAATTCGGTTGAAAGAAATATAAAGTACGAAAAAAGAGAAAGAATGAATGACAAAATGGTGAGATTCAGTAAAGCGTCGTTAAGATGAGGATAATATGTGTATACATTTGCGCCACTGACATCAGTTCTGAGCCATGTGATCATCTAGAGTTCCCAACCACTGGTTTCTCTTGTCCCACGGCCCCGAACTGGCTATTCTGCATCACCCCAGATGGCTCAAACCAATAATCAAAGACTTCATATATTGGTGTCATGTTTTGGTCTGGCCGCCTCGAACCTTTTTTGAGTCTGAACCTACTTCGGTGAACATTGAGTGATGTGGCAATCGGTGACTAGGCAGGCATACGTAATACGTGTCCTAACCATCTCAGTCGATGAAGGCTCATAACCATGTCAACTGACTCAATTAACCTCTTCTCCCTAACACTTTATATCTAACTTCTGCGTTACTCACGTGGTGACACCACGGAATACGGTTCATACTACGAAGGCGACGGTGGTCAAACACCTGAAGCCTTCTCATGTCTTTCACTTTCAATGGCCATGTTTCACAGCCATACAATAGAGCAGAGCAGACTGCTGTGCAGTACACGTGACTCTTAATAAACAGTTGGATATCACGGCGGCGCCACAGGCGGCGTAAGTTGGCAAAGGCAGCCGAGCCTTTTGCATTTGTGCAGAGATTTCATCTGCCACTGAGGCCACCAGGGCTAATCCTACTTCCTAGGTAAGTGAAGTAGGATTCTCTGGGATTCCACTGCTGGATATCAATAAATCCTAAAACATTTTTGTCTGAAGTCTGTTACCTAAGGTTTATAAGTTGACGATAATGTACTCTAACGTTATACTCAAATTTATACTTGTCATTCGTTGTTTAATTCTTTAATAAACTTTTAACAGGCTCCTATGGAGTTATACTTGTTGCGCCAGCTCAAAAGTGCTTGCAGTATCATGGCAAATAAATCCACATTGACATCAGCAAACAATCTGCTCAATGGTTTGAATAAAATACCTGATGAAATTTTGCGGCGGTTGGCTCTTGTTGGCTTGGGCAGAACTCGCTTAATCCGTTTATCTGGTTTAGGTGGATGGAAAGGTTTTGCAGGCTTTTTAGCTTTTCGTCCATCTCCAACTATTTCACAAAATATTACGACTACCAGTTATACGATCAATAATAATTCTAATGGAAAAGCTTTTGTTACTGATGATTTGGAAGTTATTCGCATACTGTTTGCTTACTTTCGAAATGTTTATATGTAAGTGATTTCATACCTATATTTTTAATGCCTAAAGTAGTTTTGTATTGAATTTATTCTACATTATGATACATCAAATTCCTATTCTCAAATACTTGGCATGATTAAAGATGATTCTATTCCATCTGGACAAGATACTGCATGCAATCACTTTTGATAGGAAGAATTGCTTTATTTCTTTCTCGAGAAATTGGTTTCAATCTGCTTCAGTATTCTGTGGACATATATATGTATAACTCAATAATCGTTTGAAGCCATTAATTATCGTGAAAGTTAACCCCCTGACTGCCTCATTTCACTTTGGATGATTTGGGCATATCATAGTTCTCATACATAGCCTCTTTATGAACACTAAACTCTGCTGCTTTATTGCAGACATCATGTTCTGTTTTTTCTTTCATTTGGTTAGGGTTGTTGAATTATTTGTCATTATCTTTATATCTCATAGTAGATTATTATTGTTATAGAGATTAAACTATGCATATAGTTTTTGAGTTGCTGAATAACCTTGTAATTAACTCAGTGAATCCATGCATAGCGTTCAGGTTTGTCTCACTTAACTTTCTCAACTTGTTACTAATCGGTTAAGATGCGAATTTAACTTGACTTTTTGTTAGTTAGTTATGTAACAGATTTATCTTCTATACCGGAGATACTGTTAAATAATTCAAGAGTGTTACTGAGAATAAGTTCTGGACGGTTAATTCATCTAGAATACTCTCCTGAAAATACAAATATATACTAACCTTCAGTATTTGATTAAGTTCACTTGTTTACAGAGTTTATGAAGAGTTTGTGTTACCCATCATTGAAATCTACTTTGATTACAATGAAATAGATGTTCTAAGTTCCAAAACGGTGTACAATCAAGAAAAAGGGAAAATAAACTATCTTTTAGTTAACTATTCTTACTGTATACTTCGTTTAAGGGATAACCTGTTAACTGAAAGAAAAAGTTTTTATTACTACCTCTTATAATGTATTTTGAATTATTTCTAAATATTTTTTTCAACTAATCATAAGGTAAACTATCAAAGTTTAATCACATTCACTAGGAACTGTCCAGTTGAATAGCAATTCCAAACTGTTATTATACATTTGGACGTGAGTAATTTATTTGCTTACTTTTTTAGATATTTTGAGCCATATCATTTAATTACAAACAAGGTTCTACAGACAGTTTTCAACATGACATTCATACTAGTCGTTCATTAAACTATCAACTTAAATAATGATGGTTTTTGTTATCGCATTTTTTCTTCTTCTTCTTCTTCTTAGGCACCTTGATCGTCATGAAAAGTGTTATGTGGAAAATAATACAAATTATAGTCAACAGATAAAACCATTCAAATCTCATCTATCCAATAAATTGGGTAACCCACTACTGTTATCCAATATAGATTATTTTAATGATACTAAAACCCAATTCAGTAGTAATAATAATAATGATAAAAATGATCATTACAACCAATTATATCATGAAAAAATTCAAGCATGGACATCTTCTGGTAATCAAGTATACGATCCATTCGGTCATCGTCAGTTATGCCGTCTTAGTATGGAACAGTCAATGGATTTAATGAAAAAAGTTCAAGTAAACTATGAAGTAAGTAATTAGGACTTTTTCTCTGGAATGTATTGATCACTTCACTTACTTGAGGAGTTGCGTCAACTCTAACACATTTTTTCCCAACGAAATCTCAGCTCGGATATAGAAGTCTGGTTTGGCATTTGCTGATAGGCGAGATATCCGACTATTTGTCAAAGGATGAGTATACTGCGCTGTAGTCCATTCTGTTCTGTTATACGGCTGTAGAAGACATGAAGTAGTTACAGGTTTTTGATCGCAGATATCTTTGTAGCGTCGATCACGTTTGGTGGATTCACCGTCTCAGCATTGGTAAAGTCAAGTGAAGAGTACCACACAAGACAAACAAGTCGATTGATGGAGTTATGAACCTTAGTATACTTAGATGAGTTGGACATGTACTGCGCATGCCGAGCCACTTCCTATCATGTTAGGCAAAGTTGAAAAAGAGTGAAATAGAGTTCAGAGTGGCTTAATCAAGGTTTGGCACCAGTCGATGACGTCCCTTTCTGTTGGTGTGAGGCGTGTTGAGAGATGTAGACTACCTGGTTGGGGTCCTCGAAAAGAAAGTAATCAGTCGCATGACTGCAAATTGGTCACTGTAACTCAGATGTGTTCACTCCTCGATGTCTTTTAAAGCTTGAAAATTTACACTAACCGTTATCTTCAGGTTGTTTATCCTCTCAAACAACTTTGTCATTTTTGATATCATCGTTTTTCTATCCACCTATTCTCTGTATATACTACTATGAAGTGTGGAATTTTGAATCGATGTAAGCGAGCTTCTAAGTTGGTTTTGTCTGTTTGCCTGTCGTTAAAAAAAGTATATTTTCGTATCCAACTATTCAATGCAGTTAAAATAATATCATTTATCACCAGTATTAGTGTCATTATTTGTATTATAACGTCGCTGATCAGACCGAATTGATCGGTCTCTATTGGCATATGGGCCCCTGTGCGGATGCCTCGATATTACCTGTGTTCTAATGATATTTAGGATGGATGGTGGCTAGCAGTGGAACCCAGGATGCACATTTCGTCCTATCTGGGACTCATCAGCTGGATGTACCTACCTCCCAGTGAGTGATGTTATTCCCAATGGGATTCGGACTCACAACAATCCTAAAACTATACCCATCGCACAAGAAGTGCCTATCGTGACTCGGTGGTCTAGTGGATAACGTTCTGGTGTTTGAAGTGATCGGTTCCGAGTCCGAATCCCGGTGGGAATAACATCACTTACTGGGAGGGAGGTACATTCAGCTGATGAGTCCCAAATAGGATGAAATGTGCATTCTGGATTCCACTGCTAGCCATTATCCATCCTTACTATCATCAGTATTGTAGCTTATCAACCTAATACAATTTCACATAACAGTCTACCAACTACATTCATCTATCTAAACTTTACCAGGTAGAACGAAATTCGAACTTGTAGCGCATCAGATGAGTTCTTAACTCAGTAAGTAATAGCTTCAAGTGGGATCTCCAGTCTAATAAAAGAATTTAGATTTTTCATTTCTAACTGTTGAGAGATGATTTCGAAACAACGCTATCTTGACTGTTATAAGTACTCTGGTAATAATTTTAGTCTTCCCATACTACATATACCTCAGTAAATAAATTCCGACCATTTCGATGTAATCTTCAGTCATGAGTTAAAATATATCTGGCTTAGGTATAACTTTTGAACAATAGTATATCTTGAATACTTATTAGTTTGTTTCCAAAGTGTAATACATTATAAGTAAATATTTTGTAATAATATATTTGGCATTTGGTGTTATTCGTTTAATTGATTACCCCATAATTACTGCTAAAATTCCTCTTGATTTCTTGGTTATCATCCCGTATACTCTGTTGAAGAAACTATGGTTTGCACGGTGAAACTGTCAAAGATATCTTGTTTTGATTTCCTAACCAGGCTGGGATTATAGTAAAGTGTACTCTTATAATGAACCTCGCCTAGGTAACTAGTTCACTAGTTACTAGCCGGTCCTAAGCCCGAGTAAAGAGGGAACATTGGCCGTAGGGCTAGCAATCATACCCCGGAAAACCGATCCGACCACTAAAGAAACTTCAAAGCACAAAGAAAATATAAAAAATAAAAACAAACTTATTCCTCGCTGGAATCGGAGAGACGAAATGACGCCAGTTGCTGAATGATTTCGGGAAGCCAGTTGGCCTATGTGTCTTCTTTCGCGTTAGAAGCGATCGCTCCCGAGTCCAAATCCTGGTGGGAACAACATCACTCACTGGGAGGCAGGTACATCCAGCTGACGAGACCCAAATAGGACGAAATGCGCATCGTGGATTCCATTGATACCCACTACCCATCATTGCTAAGTGTTTGTTGCTGGATTTCAACGTGGCTTACATCACAAATCAATACCACGTGGAGAATCACTGAAAAGTCGGGGGCACTGAACAGCTGTTCCAGTCTACGTTGTAGTCAACGAGATATGATAGTCTTGTGTTCTATTTCCGTTGAGTTCATGTGTGCTGACGGCTGAGGAATCTTAATCTTGGACGAAACATCTATTCACTTCTATCAGGCTCGCAACAGTTCTTTAGCTATCTTCACTCTGTAATTTGAAGATGTTTGAATACTTTGTTTCTGTTCTTTTTCTTCATATTTAGAATTGTCGAATCAAATACAAGTTACCATCGTACCCCAGCATGCCCACAGAAGTGGCCAAGTTGAATCGGTTAGTCTGTTCATTATCGCTGTTACTAGTTTTAAAATATATGCTCTATGCTAGTTCTATTTTACTTGTTAACAGATTCAGGAGTTCAATTATGACTCGTTTGAAAGGATTCGTTTATCGCCTAAGACTGACCATGAATACTACGGAAACATTTTTGAAGATTACGCTCATTTAAAGGATGTAGATGAATTAGTTATTTTAGGTTATCTGTACTTGTTACTACAATTTGATCCTTTGGTGAGGCCCTAGTTTTGCGTAAAACATCGTTATCAATCTTGATATGAGCCTAGAGAGAAAAGCCCTAGTCTGGCGATCAGCGACCAATCAAAATACACTTTATGTTTTCACGTCTACAGTTAAATAGACAGACGCTGGATCAGCCAATCAATATTATCATTTTAAACAGTGAACTATATATATATATATATATATATATATATATATATATATATATATATATCGGGTGACTGTGATGGCCACTCTAGCAACACTCGAAATGACCAATTAGACTTCTTCATTTCGACCGGAAAGTCTAATTGGTCATTTCAGTTGTTGCTAGGGTGCCCTTTAAAGTCACTCCTTTCATCAGAACTTATATGAATCAGCCGTTTCGGTAAGTCAATACAATACAGTAAAGCTTCAACTCTAGTTTTATGAGTTGACATTCAATTTCGTTTGAATGACTAGTTGGTGATGTGAAGATAGTAACACAACTATATTTTTATACAAATACCAAATAGACTATATTTGTGCTAAGTGAAGATCTACAGACGAAAACCAACAAGTTGACAGAAGAGGCAGGGCAGCGTTGACGGGACTTCCCTCAGGTGAACGTAGAGAAGACAGAGGTGATGAAGATACCCGAACCAACCAACAACAATAACAAGCTCCAGTAACCATCAATAGGAGAAATATGAAGTAAATAGTCTCTTTCACCTACCTACCTAGGCAGCATCGTTTCAACTACTGATAGCCGCACAGGCACAGATGAGGACGTCAAAGCCAGCCAGGATCGGAAAAGCAAAACAGGCCTTCATCAACCTGAAACCAGTGTGGAGATCTACTGCGCTCAGCATAAAGGACAAGATCTGGATTTCCAACACTAAAACCAGTCAAGTCATTAATTCTTTGTGATGGTTGAGAGACTTGGGTTGTTGCGGAAAGCATTTCCAACAAACTATAGACATTTATCAACAGCTGCTTACGCTCACTCGATAATGAAGATGCTGGTCAGATGACCAGAATAATAAGAATAAGCAAGGAGGAACTCTGGCTGTTTGGTAATGAGCCAACGAGGCAAGAACCTATCGCCCAACAAATGTGAAGAAGAAGGAAGTGGAGATGGATTTGACTGGGTATGCACTGGGAAAACCGTTTGGGGACATCACGCGTCAGGCCGTCGAGTTGAACCGAAACGGGAAATGACGAGTTGGGCGTCCGAGGCGAGGGTGACATGGAGGAGATGGTGTGAGGAAGAGATGAAAGCTTCTGGGCAGTTGTGTAGCCAGGTTATAAAGATTGGAGAGAAGAAAGTAAAGTGACGACGTGCTAGTGAATCCCTATGATCCAGTAGGAACCTAAAGGACAAATAAGAAATAATAAGTGAACTGATATTTCTCATAGTGTGTATAGAGTTACGAATGCGATCGATGGAAACTAGTGTATTCTATGTGATAAGTAAATGATATTTAAGCTCTGTTCACAAAACTAGGCCACTACTTAAACTTGGTTTCTTATTTTAGTGCGCCCATCGACAGGGTAGCAACTGCATAGATTAAAAGCGTGCATAAAATAGCATAGGGAATGTGAGCATTCATTACGATTTCATTTTTTTGAAACATAGTTTCACTCATAACATCTTGACATTTCCCCCCTATGTTTTCTGATTCAGTTATCGTGATCCATCAGTACTATTAATGAAGGAAATGGGTTCATCTTCCTCTTCATCTTCTACATCATCAGATGCAGAAGACTCTGATTCCGGTGGTGATGACTCACTTAGACTTGAAGACGTAGACTAAATGTAGTGTTGGTGATATTTCATCCTCTTACTGTAATCTAATGTAAATATCTTTTTTCTCATGACTTTCTTCCTGATCAGATATACTTTGGAATCTGATATTTTCATAACACTGTTCGTTCGCAACATTTTATTTTTTGTTGACGCTTGGTGAAAGCAAGACCGATTCTTTTCGCGGTAGGCAAACATATAAGGTGGAAACATCACTGAATTAACGGGATAACGACGTTCAGAAAGACAGCTGAGTTTGGCTTATATGGCTTTTAAGTTAGTGTATAATTGATACTGTACACTGAGTTTTTTGAATTATGTCTGCTACTTTGTAATTCCTACTTCATGGGAAATGTTGAATGAGTAACCGAAAACATAATTTAAAATTTTTCGTCTTGATGGATAACAGCTGTGTATTCAACAGTTCATTTAACTTATAAATCAGATAAAAGAATCCAGCAGTGACCATTGTATAACACCAAAACGTAAAGAGTATCGTCAAATAAAGCAGACGATTTCTACAGTACCTGAAGGATAGTCCAAACTGGAGGCGTGATTTCTGTATTTATTGCTTGACTTAGGAGATTTTAACAGTTTACACACTGCTAGTAAACCAAATTTAAGATGATGGTGGTTCGATAAAATATGTGTTTTTAAGTCACAGCACTGTGAAACTCATAGGAATGCTCCCTGTGAATGAAGAAAATATCAAAACATTGCATATCCTTTTACGGCATATACTTAGTTCCAGGTACAGAGTGTTAATTACAGGCGTCTAGTGTATATACTCCGGAAGTGCTTCAACCCTGCTCCTCTAGAGGACCACGTCACCTCCATTACTGCCTTCCATCAACATCTGTAAACGTTGCAGGGACTGTGACAGAGCACTGCCACTAGTGTTGCACCTTGGAGTAGCCTTTGTATGTGATAGTTCTCGGACATTAGGGATTGGGTTCCGCATCCATCTGTTGACATTTGTAGCCAGTATGGAACTGAGTTACTTGTGTCTAATGTTTTCTGATGTTATGGTCGTGGTTGTTAGTGTCGTTTATCACAATATAGGGATCTTGTTTTTCTGAGGTGTTCAGCTGTCGTGCAGTCGTATCTTTCATGCTTTGCATTACGTTTTCACCATCATATTATGCGATCATAATATAACCAATATGCCAATAGATAACTGCACAGAACAATATATTCAGGAGACACAGAATACTCAAAAGAAGTATTTGAGGGCCTAAAAGGAACACTGAAGGGTCTACCAAGTTAGGGACTTCAGGGCATAGTATAACTGTGACTTGGGCTACAATGACAACTGATGTAATCACGGATAAACAGATAATGAGGAGACGTGTATACTGTGAACACGGTGGTGGGCAAATGAAATGAAGACAACCTTGGAAGAACACTCATACAGGAAGTTGTGGATGTGGTAGATGCTAGGTGGAAAGATGTAGAAAGCTTGTAACAAAAATGCAAAATGTAACTTGCTCTTTTAGGTGCCACACGCATGCCTTGTACTTCATCCAGCGCATGAAGCCCACTGAGAATCTGCTACTGTGGGGTCGTATAAAATCTAAAGTGACAGAAGTCTTTACCTGAGCGCTGTGGCGATATTTCTGATGGCAGGTTTCCCAGTTCCTAATATCCTCCATGTAATCAGCAAGTACATGTATGAGAAGCAGTCTAAAAGAATCATGTGGGAACTTGTTATGTATATTTTTGAAGAGCATAGGCAGTTATGCGCAAGTTAGCTTGTTACAGCTGAAAATGGATACAGTTTCAAAAAATCCTACCCAAGATCTTGTTCGCCTACTTTTTTCCTGATGCCACTGTGCTTACCTTTACCATATTTTGATGAGATTCCGTTGTTCAGTCAAATGTACTGGGATTTTCTAGGTTTCATATATAAAACAACTTTGTCCTTGTGTTGCGTTCTCTGTGCTGGATGGTTTAATTGTGCAGCTTTCATTGTCATCACAAACAAAATCATCGGCGCAAGCTTCAGAAAAAGTGGGGTTTTTAGTACAAGTAGCTTATTAGCTTGTCCTAATGCTCTTCAGTGTTGTCCTCTGTTTCTGTTAAAATCTTGTCATTGTCTTCATATTTACTTCGGTCGGTTGTCCACCTCGACCTTCACCTTGGTGTTTTGTTTCTTACCGGTTGATCAATTGTCAGGATGTCCGTTGATCTTGAATAGTGTAAATACGGAGAACACTAGAAAATTTTTAGAAGCTTGTTATTTAGGTCAGTCTGCAACCAGCAGATATATAGACACTGACCCAATTTATCAACCAGCAAGATAAAAAACATCAAGTTCCAAGCTTAGGGCTGACAACGATCCAGAGAACACAACATCAGTAGAATACTCTTGAGCTTCAAATATTCTTCATCTCAAAATTCTGCGAGCGCGGAACGTTACTCATTGTTCGGAAATGACACAACTCTGCCAAGTATCTGGCCTCAACAAGAGGACAGCTGTATTTCCCTTCCGAGTGTCGGAGGAACAAAATTGACTGGTTCCCACGTATGAACTGGTTATCTGTGGGTAGGTGAATAGATACAATATCTTTAGGTGACTAGTTTCTCCGTCAAGATCGACTCAGTATGGGTTTCTCTGGCGCATCGGCGTCTGGGGAAAACGTTCATACAGGCTGTCATAACATTTCCACTTGAATCACGGTTTGGTTGTTCGAGCCCCATCTTGACTGTATAACGACCTACAGGCTTTTCAAAAGCTCAGATATGAGTTACTTTGGGACCTAACACTTGACAAGTTCTGCACAGATGTTTCTCCATTCGCTAGTTTGGATCCATAGAAGAATGACTGTCTGATAAGACAGCTTTGCAGATGCTGACAGAACACTAAATTACTTTCGGTCGAAGCAAGCGCACTTTCATTATAGGGTCCTTAGGGTTCCGCGGGACACAACAGTCAATGAGGGGTTCTTTCAATTACCAAGAGAAGTGGGTATTACCAAGCAGTAACCTTCTTCTACTTTATTGGTACGCCTCTGAATTTTATCAGGTCTAGTCAGCTTTTGTCGCTAACTGCCTCCAGTAGGCTCACAAGACCTGCAGTCGTTTTACGCAAGACATGGGTTGGAAACGCGGGGACTTTAAGTGCCCCAACCGTGCCATAGTGGTCGCAGGAAAGTCTGGAAATCAATTAATGATTGCACCAACACTAAAGTCTCCTGGATCCGAGGTCGCATTTTGGTAATACCTGTGGTAGGCAGTGTGGTCTACTTTACATTAGCCGGTTAAATGCATTTGGCAACCAATATTTTTCTTCTGCCAGTATATCAGTGGCACAAAATGCCACACTCTGGAGTTGTATGGGAGCTACTAGCTGCGTATTCGGCTGTTGAGCATTTCAAACACGTTCGAAAAGTGAACATTTGTGGATGTTGTAGATGAAAGATTGCTGACTGATCACGTGACACCGAACAGGATAGGCACCCGAAGTTTGACATTTTAATCCCATGTCACAACTAACCGGCTACAGAATACTTGCTGGCGGTTCAGAGAACCACATTACTGCTCCTCCTTTTGGGATCCATGTAAACACAGTTCATCAATCCAGTATGAACTTGGAAGCCGAAATGTAACGGAAGGTTGAGAGACGGATTTTCCAAGAATAGCTATGGTCCTTGATATGATCAGCTTTAATCCCATTTACATGAGAAGCTGGTTTATTGTGACAACCGAGGATTCGTCTAAATTCGTTGTCCTTAAAAACATCGGAAAATTCATGTTCAACATCTCACATCCACTGCCATATTCGGGAGGATAAGCCTTAGCTAAAACAATTACTACTAAAAGAAGTTGACCTTACTTGCGGCCGGATATCCAGATGTCGGGAAAGAAGAATATGGGGTGTCAACAAGTGACGGCTAACATGCCCCAGTTCCTCTTCTTGGGACTTTTGTTCCCATAATCCTCTCCCATGGCTTTACCTCAACCTTAACAACAGGCTTCTTAGATGTTCTGTCATCAAACAACACAATACTGTTACATTGGTAACCTTACCAAAGGTCTCTCTTCAGAAGTGGGTATCCTCATCTGAAGTACCTATGATGGTAACCCCTTACAGATGAGTTCAGTTTGATTAAAAATACTTCAAAATCCAAATGAAATTACCTGGATCACATGGGGCTAGTTGCGTTTCTTACCATCCATAATCTAATGAGATGACAGAGGGATTCTATCACCTCAGTGTTCCCCTCTTATCCTACCACTGGAATGGTTTTTATTCTCAGCCCATGTGACGAACAAGAAATACAGTCAAAACAGCTTCACAATTTATGATGAACTAAACTGCTGAGTAGCGCGTAAAGAAGGTGCGGACTTCCATATTTCTGGCACCTAGATCTCAGCCTAGCAAATTCAGAACACTAGGATGGCAAGTAAGAACTATACGTCCAAGGCATGGTGAGCCTCTGTAAAAATCGCTCTCCATAGAAACATATACACACCTGATACGGTCATTAATCTTTGCTTTTATGGCTACTACGATTTCCAGTCATGACAAAATGCAGTGATGCGGCGAAGTTAAGCAAGATTTGCAGTTTATGTATAAATGTGGGTTAGATTAAATCAAACAGAAAAATAAACTAAGACGTCTTAATATTCCACGAGAATAAAAAAGTAAGAACCTGCAAACTGTGGATCATAGGCCGAAATAGTTTTCGGAGTGGTACCCACACCCTCGATCAAAAAGTTTAACCTTGGTGATGTGGGTGACTAGTTTAAACGGGCTAAGAAAGTGAATGGCTAATCTTAGATAAGCTTCTTCCCAGAAGCATACACAAGTGGTGTGGATTACCAAGGATAAGGACTCCTGCATATTTTTTGTGGGAAAGATGTCGTAGAATTCAACCCTTACTTAGTCGTTCACACAAAAGCCTATCAACTGCTAATCCGAGACGGTGAAAAATTTCGTCATTTACCAATCCACTTCAACCGAGCACTAATTATGGACAGACTAAAACCAGCGAATTCAGACAATGAGCCGTCTCATACTGTGCTAGAAAGATCGTCGTCACACAATAGATGAAGTCAGAGCTATTCAATGCACTCCCTTAAAACTAACTTCAAGGTAAGGTGAGCGTATCTTCAAGCTTAGAAATTTTCCTTTAAGGAATTAGTAAAACCAAGAAAAGCGCTCGAAGGCAAGAAGCTGTGTTTCGCCGGAGTGTTCCATTGGGGCAAAAATTTGGCCCTGGATATATCAAAACATTTGGCGGGTTTGCGTAACTGGAGCAGATTTATCCGATGGAGAAATCATTATCCAAGGCAGTCAGTGCCATGCTTCAAGTCACAAATACAGTATTACTTGCATCATCAGAAACAGTCCCCTTGGTTGAAAAACAGCTTAGGATGACCAAGAAGAACTTCGATCACACACCTAGCCCTTTTCCAACATTTGGACAGCCTGTAGCGCTTCCAAGTGTATGACACAGGAGAAGAATGACAATGATTGCCGTCCGAAAAGTGATTACCAGCTGGTTGATGCCAAGCCCACCACCAAGAACCGCCTGATGTCGAATATGTACCACTTAAACTTCATTGGTATTTGGAAAGGATTTCTTTAATAAATTGAATTGCTCAAGGCACACAACCAAATAACTGTGGTATAAATACTCCCCAATGAGCTAGGATTATGCCTTACAACCCTTTGATTTGCTGCTCATTCAGATTCATTTTTGATGTGCAGTGTAGACATTTCAACGCCTCATGAATAATGCACCTTGGCTTTTGTCCATGTCCATTTCGGTGATAGCCGCATTGCTGATAGGGATAAGGTAAATCACCAGAAGCACCAAGACCTCCCACCAGATAAATTAAAGGTTGGGATTGGATTGTAGCAACCATAATGAAGGTCTAAACAGGGGTTGGCTTTAATAGATTCATATAACACATATGTCACGCATCATATGTAGCATGCTACTGATGACATTAGTTTGATAATAATAATTAATGATAACAATGATGTTATTGTTATTCCGAACAGTGTTTTGGTGCACTTGAGGATTTTCAGCACTACGTACTGCGGCACAATGTACATGTGTGTGTACAACATTTTGAACGGTGTTAACATGATAGCGAGGGATGTTTTACCCTGTTGGTTAAACTATTGGCTACAGATTATTTTTAATGCAAAGTTGATAAGTGGGGTACGTAATTTCCGGAATAACCATACTCTCGAGAACCCTTTGTCATCCACTATGGTGTATGTCTTGATTTAGCTGCCAACTTGTAAAGAGAATGGAAATGGCCATGCAGTGTATAGTACTGACGTATTTTCAGGTCACTCGAGTGACAGGCTATTGGTCGAGAAACGTCTGCTTTCCTTTTTAGGTCGTCTCGGAGAAAGTGACAGTATTATAGCAGCACATAATTCCTCAACATCGACAGTCTAGGGTTCGATAAGCTTCAGCATTGGTACTGGCCTTCATAGTTTTATCGGACTCGCTAAGCTGGAGGCGCACGGTTAAGCGTTCACGCTATTTGGCACTTTCTCGCGTCAAGTCAAACTGCTTGTAATAGATCCTCTAGCCAGATGGCCGGGGTGTATCGGTATTTTGGCACGACTTCCCGGATATGCCATCACCATCCGGCCACGCTATTGTGTTTTGCCTCGGTGTAGCATTCGACGGCACATTACGAGTACGAATGATTACTGACTGCCCTCTGCATTTGTCAAGTTCCCACAAGGACAAGTAGCATAAATCCGTACGCATTTTATTCTGCCAGGACCGAGCTACTGCCTGAGTGCAGTCTCCTTACATTTTACGGTGAGTGAAGGATTCGAAAGTTGGAAAGGCCGAAAAGTGGCTTTCATCAATTTGAATAAGGTAACCACCAAGTGCTGTTGTGATTTGTAAATGACAAGCACCATATAATTGTGTGATTTTGGGTGGCATGCACACTTTGTATTGCTGCATTCAGTAACATAGATCAAAATAAACCCAGTTTGAAATATCAGTCAGGCACATGCGTGCACACCTGAAAAAGAAGCGGCCATCAGGCATTATCTGCTACTAACCCAAGTGAAGGGACGTAAGGCATTTCAGCGTGCGCCTGCCGTGGTCCTGTGACAGAAATTATGAAGATAACTGGATGAATTTCTTCGTCTAGTTATTTGTTACCTATGCCTCGGGCTTCAGGAACTACATAAAGTTCGGTTTCTGGACACAGGGAAGAGCTAGTGGCATAAAGAATAGGTGGTATATGTCCACATCTATCGTGTCGAGTACGATCAGGACGATAAAATTCACCATGGGTAGTTGACATTCAGAAATCCAAGTCGGCGGTTCCGCTGGGTCAAATGGTGTAACCCTGGTCTACTCACTATAGAGGACGAAAAGCCAAATGTAGGGTCAGGTGCAGGGTTTTGCGACATTTTTCCTACTTCTGGCCCTGTGTTTTCGTAAGCTGTCCGACATCTGGCCCAACGCTCCAGATGACGGCCCTACAGTCCGTAATACGGCTCAATGCGCAGTCTAAATGTCTTGATGATGTCGTGACGATGTCAGCCAACATTTGGCCCGATCTTCTACCACGAAGTACACTTTCCGTCAAAAAATGGATGGAAAAAGAATACTTTAATGACAACAATGATATGTTTCGATCAACGGACCATGCAGGTACATGCCATTTCTATAGGCGGTATCTGAACGTTACCGCTGCCGGTCAACCTGAGAAAGCTTAAAAAGAATTAATCAGGGTGCCATATTTGGTTTCCCGGAGTAAGCAATCGTTTGGATATTAATGATCACAAAATTTCGGCAAATACTATATCGTCACACAACAGCAGTGAATTTCGTTGTGGGTGGCACGCCCGACTTCCCAATGGGTTTGAGTAATTCCACTGGTTGTTTCTCAGTCACGGTGTGTGGGGTGTTCGGAATGGGTTTCGTAGAGGCTTCGGCGGTCGATGTCTTTGGCCATGCGCTTGACGTCCCCTGGGGCCGGGTAGGGGTATGGAGACTTGACCTAATATGGTCCCCACGCGAGGTGGCGTGCCCACAGCTGGAGCTCTAGGTCTGTTTCCAGGTCTCTCTGTGTTATCCTTTGGTGTTAACCCTACTTTATTCGAGGATGCTGGTAGCTTTTGCGTGGCGGAGAGCATCTCCTTCAGGCTTTCTGTGCGGAGTGCGGGCATTTTCCTGCACTCTGGACAGATGTACCAGAACCACTTGCATGGTTGTCTCTTCATCAGCTTATAGTATTGTCGGGGGACTTTGGTATCGCAGTGGCAATGCACCCATCGTTGACATAGGTTGCATGCAAATGCCTCATCGACTACCGAAACAACTTTGGTGCAAACACTGCAGCCATCGGGTGTCGTAATACAGCCTTCCTTCCATGAATAAGGTGCTACGGATTGTGGCGAACTGCTTGTGGCTGCCTTGTTCTGAAGCCTTTTACGTCGTCTTCTATTTCAGGCATGGTATGATCCTTGCTCAAGATAGGACTAGTTTGTGACGGGCTAGTGCTACTCTGTGTCACCTGTCTGATGGCTACTGGAATTCTAGAAACATGGGTTGGCCACTTCTTTAGAAGTTCGGTGTTCTGCCCTACCTCTGTTTGTCTTCTAGTACAGACTAGTGTGTTGTTTAGGGTGTTACTGGCCGTTTTTGTGCACGACCGCGTTATCCGTGTCAAAGCTTCAGACCTAGCGTTTTGGGCAGACATGTCGCTATGATATAAACTTCTTGGGAAAACAAGTAGTTAACAACAATAAGAGGGTTGAAGACTGAATGCAGGAAAAGGACAGAATAGAAAAGGGAAGATAATTTATGTTGGCTCACCTTCAGACACTTGTCACTTGATCCTCTGCTCTTGACCAACGAGTTTAACCGTAAGCTCCAGATGCGTATGTATAACCAGGAAAGATATTTCCTGGGGAATGACCTCCGAGGAGAACCGAGAGCTAAGGCAGTTTGGCAGTTGAAACGCCCAAGAACCACTGACAGGAGGTAGACCGGTTGGTTCAAAGGAATAATAATGCCAATTTTCAACTGTTGAGGAGTGAGCTGACGAATACGCAGGGGTGAGGTGCGTGGACGGACAGAAGTGCTGCAAACGTTCGATGTTTTTAGATTGAGTATTGCAAGTGGGAGTTTTTCATTGTGGAAAAATCCAAAAGCTGAGAGACGAGCGAAACGCGTCACTACTCAAGGAGCGCGCTGGGTCAAGGTACAAGATGAGCCGAAGTCATGTTTAAAGGTAGTGATGGACGCTGTTTTGCTACCAGATCTTGGCATGCAGTTTATCATGCTGGAGACTTCATGGAAGGCTGGGATCATGAAGCACAAATCCCAAAAAATAATGAGATTTAAGATTCACGTTTATCATCATGCTCTTGGGAGCTATTATAGCGCCTGAGTTCGCGGGACTCCTATTCAGTCAAGAGCTATCGAAGGTATAATGAATTTGCTTACAAGGTCCTGTTTCCATAATACCCGTGGTAAAGTATTTAGGCGTTCAAGGCCATAAATCTTCGTAAGTTCAGTGGCGCGTGCTACACACTTTTTGTGTCTGCAAGTGGTTGACACCGGGTACATTGTTTCCCTATTCGTAATCAGTGCGTTGGCCCTCACTATTTACTCATTCGCTGGCATTATTTAAGCATCCTTGTAAGACTGGGTAGCTAGCACGTGAGGACTAGCGCGATGCAGAGAAAGTAGCACTCTATCTGCAGCAGCAGTACTCAAGTTAGGGTTGGACAACGTCTCCATGACTGTTTACCGAAGATGCTCCTGCCCTGTGATTGATACAGCCGTACCGTCTTCAGCGGCTTCACTGGAAGCGGTCTCAGGTTCCACAATTGAACGTGACGTGCAACAGCGGTAGGATCACCCTCTGCTATTTTTGTAACATAATAACGGTGGAATAAGACTTTTATCAACGCAGACCACAACAGGCGTCAAAAGGCTTGAGTCTGGTACACACAACTTAGCACAGATGGAGTCGAATAACCCTTTGCCTCGTCGACAAAAGGCTGAAAGATGACATTGCACAAATAGAGACATTCTGCCAGATAATACTGCTCTTCTTTTACCAGATGCAGATGAGGTCAGCGGCAATAAACTATTTCCAGGGACGCCGGAATGCTAAATGGTGCATAACAGTCATCGGAATGGAAAAAGCACCTTAACCCCGTTGTGTATGCACTACGGTAATGGTGACCGTTACTTTTTCAGCGATCAAACGATTTCTGCGCTGTTGTGGGCTAGCGTTGATTGTGATTAAAAATATTTGAGTTTCGCTATGCAGTGAAATGAAATTTTAGTCCTTGCACTTCACTGAACGTTTTCTGACGAGTGGTGTCAATCTTATTTCCTGTTAAGGAGGTGGCAAACTAACAGCCCCATGACAATTTAGAAATCCGTAACCCAGATTATAAGACTACAGTGCTGAACTTAAATAAAAATTCTTTCTGTGCAAGAGACTCCAACTTCAAGCTGAATTTTTAGGTGGAAAATGTTACCGCACACAGACGGTGAGATGGGGGCGACCTAGATTGTTTTGGGGCGAATGTGTTGATGTTCTTAGTTCTGGGAGTGGGGAGGGTGAGCACCACACGGAATGGATGAAGATATTCAAACGCGGTTCAACTAATAGAACATTTTGAGGCAGCACTCGATCACCGGACGGTTACCGAATAACAAATTACTGATAACAGTGTCACTGACGACGCCGTTCAAACCTGGACCATAAGCATTCGTTCACAGTCGAGTCGGTTGCCGGACAAGCATCACATTCTCTCGTTTTAGAAACAAGGCGACCTCTATCTAAACTATTACTCATAGGAATCTACTAAGTAGCCTTGACACATAAGGCTGCAGCTTACTCATAGAGTCATTCGTATCTTCTATCTGATATTCAGCAGCATCTTTTCAGAACTATAAGCAGGCTATGAAGGTAGTCAGTCATAGCAGTAGCAATCCTTGACAGCAAGTTTGTTTTGCATCAAAACTCCAATTTTCTGGCTGACTCGGCATTCGGTTTTACGGCTGCTGTGCCCATATGAAAGGCCCCATCACTATGTGTTTCACCATGTTTGTCCTTGATCAAATCGAAATGAAAATTTTTTTCCCGAGCTGCTCCTGGATGGAAAGTTCCATCTTACTTGGTCTAGTATGTGGCACAACACATACCTAGACATCACAGCCGATAGCCTATGGGAAACCGGGTTAAAATTAACGAAGGCACACCATGTCACCGGTCAAAGTTATTATTACATTTTCAGTGGGTGCGCATACGCTGGGAAGCCAGTGACCTCGTATGTCTCAGAGTTAGGAGGTCACAAAAGCTATAGGCGTTTCTGTTTTTATTCTGACAAAACAGATGCATTACGGATTCCTAAATCAGATACCTGAAAGCCAGAAACTCAGTTTGAAGGAGGCTTTTGTTCAAAATGATCAAGGGACAGTTTTGGGATAGCTGCAGTACTTCACCGGTAGAACTGCTTACTATAACGCGAGGTGCCGCACCACGCTATCTATCTCTGACCCCTCATTCGACAACAAAATGAGCAGTCAAGCGTGCCTCATTATTTCCTATCATTCTGTAGAGATTTATTAGAATCCTAAGCTTATACTATCAGCAGGATCTATCTGCAAGAACATTGACATCAAACAGTTTTATATATCCAGCAATTTAGGAATTTTCAAACGGAAACCAATCATAACGAAAGGTCCCTGTGAAAATTCACATCGTAACCTGGAAAGGACCGTATAGACTTGAAAATCTTCTCTCTTCGGGTCTGTGATCATTGAAACTCATTGCTTGCCGAGATTGCTACCGTTCTGTCTGTTGATAGCTCTAAGAATAGGCTCGACAGCTACATTCTGATGCATGACATGTGCTCATTCAGCTGGGATACGGACCAGGTCAATGAAACCAATTGCTAGTGCAACATTGTAGCGCAGGAAACCCTATACCAACTGTTTCGTGCGGTTGTTATTGTCGGAAACTCGTCTCAGCCTTATACTTTCTCGTTCGATGCCTCACCTCTCTGCTACACTCCTGTTATCAAAACTACCGATTCAGTCACCATAATCCCTCCGATTATCTTGCTTGCTCCTTCTCCAAACCCTTCACCGTAAGATGTCAGACTACTTATTAAGGTTCTCCTTATCACGGTTCTGCATCCCATCTTCAAAATATACGTAGGAATCCTCCTCTCCTTTCATTCAGCTTCTTTTCAATCTGTTTTTCCTCACCTCATCACCTGTGTTTTCGCTGGACATCACTTCATCCCTTTTATCCCTTTTTACCGTCAGTCTAAACGGCTGTCTGATGGCATGATATTTAAGGGAATCGCACACACCACAGCAATTGAAGATATCAGATAATCCCCATAAACTTAATCAACACCGAACCACATGTCTGGCTAACCAGAGCTTTGACAAGTGAGAGGGTAGATATACTGCATATGAACCCATCAAAAACCTAGAAGACAGTACGGAGGAATCAAATAGTTAGCATTTGCTCGCAAAAGGATACTGTGTTAAGGATCTGTATTTCAGATCACTGCTTAAGATTACAATATAATCCCCGCACTAATGCCTCACTTTTTCGACACAGGAATTAGTGATGCACTGATCTTAGGTGTGGAAGCCGGTTAAAGGAGGCCGCTGTTCAGTTAAACACCGTTTGAGACCCTGGACCTTTATGCTGAAAGCTAACAAAAAATTAACCCATCATTTCGTGGGTTGTAAGTGAATATGTTATGACTTATTATTCTGGTGTTTGTATTTCCCAGTAAAACAAAATAAACACCGAAGAACACTCACCCTACTCCTTAGAAATCCAGTGGAACTGAACATTTTGACAGTACATCAGCTATAGCTGTATGTGCCATTATTTCAGGTTACAAGGCCGATTTTTGATAATAATAAAAATATTCAGAAAGGATTTAGAAATTATGAAGAACGTCTCGTAGCAAAATCTCTTCTCACTAGGAGGAGTCATAATTGTCTAAGTGAGAATGAAGGGGGGGGGGGTGAAACGCTGTTCGACCTGTTCTCTATCGACCTCCACATACAGACATAACCACTATACATGTGGTAAGGAGTACCAACACATTTGTACATACAAATCTCAGTCTGTAATCCATACACACTTCACATACAACCCACTACAATCCTGATGACGAAGCATCATCCATGTAGAAGAACACTCGTCAAGTTATCATGTACAAGCTTGGCGGCTAAGCTGACGGCATCCGGCCAAGCATCCTCGCCATTTGGCACGCTGTCGTGTTACGTTGCACTGCTCGTATTTAACTCTCTAGTCAGTTAGTTGGAACTCGTCGGTATCTTGGCACAACCATCCAAGTATACTATTCCATACGACTACGCTATCGTGTTCTTCCCTGGTCTCGCACCCGTGTGTATATAACAAGTCCGAATAATTAGTGACTGGTCTTTGTGTCTGTCAAGTTCACACCAGGACAAATCCTGAATCATATTAGCATCGAGATATTATATTGTATGACAAACCAAAGCTACAGCAGGCTAGTGAGCATACCTTTTTGCACTGAAATCCACCAAAAACCTGAAATCGTTCCGCAAAACCTAAAAGCGGGCGCTAAGAAATTAACTTTTTGACACAAACTGGTAATAACACATAGGACAAATTAGATATCAGAAACGTAAGCGCTCTGCTCAAAGTGAACGTTACAAGAAGTCTGAAGGAGGTTGGTATGCTGATACGATAGATTTCTTATCGAATTTGAAAGTTTCTAAGTAACATTTTACGTCTTATTTCCTACATCGCATGCTACGTTTATTAGCTGCCTGGACTAACTGTTTGGTATGTGGTTACTCTTGTACTGTACCTATTGAGCCCACGGGATTTTTTCTCATGTTAGCCCCTTGTTTCCTGCTACTCTGATAGTGGTTAGCTTTTGCTACTAGCAAACTTTCTGGCCATGTTTTAGAGTATGTCACTCCTTTTACTATAAAGGTTCAGGCTTAAGGGTAAAGTTAAGACATGACAATCTGTTACACATACCTGTCGTACTACTAGACAATATGATGTGTTCGGTGTTCATACTTTTGGCTTAGAGGCAATACTAGCATTTGGATAAAGATACGGAATTGGCAAACGACGTAAAATGGTTATGTGTGACCTGGTTCCTTGATATTGCAACGAATGTTGACTCATGTTCCGACGTTTTCTTTTGATCTGATTATCTGCATATATGTATTAAGTGAATTGTGCTTGAATCAGCTTTCTTGTGCGGATCAAATATCATTTATCTGCCATTCTCGAGGATTATCGGGAATACTGTAAGTCGCATACCACTTATTGCAAGCAATCCTCCATTACTATCGTTTCATTTGTTTTCTGCATACAGTTTCTTGTCATTGAACAGCCGTTTGAAGACGATCGAATGTAAACATCTCTAGGTTATTTCACTTCAATATAAGTAACACATGGGAAAAAGCAAGACCAAACTTCGCAGTGAAAGTACAGCATCTCACCATTCTTGAATGACTACCAAAAGACCTTGAGCGCAACGCTAAGGAAACAGTCGTTCGTATTGTTTTTAGATAGTGTAATTGGAAGAAAAAGCCTATCTAAACCATGCGATGTATTTGTACAATACTTTTCAAACAGTTTGATCACAACTTTACTTATAAATCCAATTTGAATGAAACTGTAGGATGTTAGGTCAAACAGAACAATTATGGTAATAGAGGATTAAAATCACGAAAAGTAGAAAGGATGATATATTTGATACTAATCTTGGTAGTAAGGTTTACCAGGTTAGGCGTAGTGTAAGAACTAATCGTTTTTGTACACACAAAGGTTATTCTAATTTGCTTACGGCTATAGCTTCTGCAAATCTCAGTATGCATCCCTGGCTGTCTCTAATTAGGACTTTGAAAGCTGTTTTAACATTCATTTTGTGGCCCGTTCTTATATATTTAGCCTTATTTGAAGATGGTCGTCTGCCTCCTGCACTTATCAAAGTTGTACATCATTTTTTTAAGCCACTTAGGTACATGTTTTCCTACCTTCAACTGGATGACTCGATTACTCCCCTCTGTGTATTTCTGACCACACACATGTAAACTGAGAAGCACATTGGGATGTGACGTAATCAGTCGTGCAGTGTTTGTGATGAAGCATGTATTTGTCTTTTCCACAATGATAAACCTTGCTACACAATATGTTTTCCAAATGGCTGGTGTTAGCCTATTTCTGAAAACTATACTATCCAACTGCCGTCTGTATGGTAGAGTGATATAGACACTTCATGGGATCAATGTATAGAGTTGACTTTGGTGCTACCTGACTTTTACAAAGGTTTATAAACTTCAGCACATATCCGTTTTATTAACATAGCTAGATTTTTGACTGATTTTGTCTGCCTAAACTAGTTAAAAGCTGGAACTCGTTGTCAAAAGAAGTCGTAACAGCTTCTTCAGTGTTCGGACTCAAGGGGAAACTGGTTTTATTGAGATAATTTCTACAAGGCTTAACACAGAATAATTGCCTAAGTATTCTTGTAGAATGTTATTGTATTTCTTTGTTTCTGTATTGAAGGTCAAATAAAAACAACTGTTTCCCTTTTTGGTGCATTCGTTTGGCAGTCGCCCTAAAATGGCTTAGTTTTATGCTTCTACTGGCCTCGCTATCGCTTTCTCCATTTTACTAACATGAAATCTGGCGTATTTTATATGTATTTTATCCTAAAGTTAAGTTCGGTTTAACCTTCGGTCCTGATAAAAGTAGTTAGCCCCACTCATTCTTCAGTAGATCTGGTTTTGCCTTGATGTATATACACAATAATATTGACCAGGACTACAAATATCTATCTTCAAATATTCATATTAATAAATTAGCGGATCAGAAGTTTCCTAATATGTGCTTCTGTAGTATTCAGTTTCTTTCTTGTTTACTTACCAGCATTTTAACGCAAACAGAAAGGGACATTACTGTTGGGTAATCTTTATGGTTGGCATTCAATGAGGACTGACTATAAGGGCATACACTGAGAAAAGTTCTCATTAGTTCACCAGACGCTAATGAAGATATCCAACCTCTTTTTGAAGGCATTTAATAACGTATTTTCCTTTACGTTCGTAACATATTCTTACCTAAAGAGAACACAAATTCCTTTGCACGTCTTTGTATCCGTTCCTAAAAAGATGTCCCCTCAGATTAGATTCGTGGCTTAATTTTAAAAGGGGTATATTGGGATAAGTAGGATTGTAGATGTGATGGTATGTCATATTCATAGGGAAAACCGGGCATATTCCAAATCTGACTATGGGTGTACTCGCTAGATATTCATCCTCTATCAGATTTTAGATCACAACCGTACTTACGGCGCGGAATGCTTACCATATTTCTTGACCTGTATGTGGCATTTAACTCCACTAGTCGAGTGGTTTTATAACAGTGTTTGTCTAAAGAGTGTGCTAGGTAAGTACACTACTCTACTAAAGATTCTATTTTCGGATACCTGTGATCATAATAAAGCTTACGGTGAATTGTTTACATTTTGGTTGGTGTCCGTCAAAAGTGTCCAGTCTCTAGATTTTCACACAATTTTCTCATAGATGTGCTTATAGAAGGTCTTAGTTGCTTCATCCGACTTTATAGGAACAGGCCTTGTCACATAAGACTCCTTAGCAAACATAAAGTACGCAAATGACATGTTGAATCGAGAAAAGAAATAGGAATAGACTCACCAACCACACGCACATCCGTACAGTAGGTAGGGAACCATATCTGTTTTGTGGCGGCCATTGATATTACTTGACTGCCCAAATCTCGGTAGGTGTAGATGGGTTCGAACCGGTCACCAACTGGTTGAAAATCAAGTGCATAGATCAACGATCCTCAGCTCCCGTTATGTGAAAATGCTATCAGAATAAAGAGTTTTCTGAATACCTTAAATGACAATTTGAAAATGTTTGAGATGCATTTATCACCACTCAAATGGACATTTTTACCCCAGGATTGGTCTGCGTCCTCACCTCTTCTAACAATAGGGAGTAGAGTGGTTGAGCGCAATAACCATTTCATATATTTGGAGAGTCAGATCAGTTCTGATAGGTTACCGATGAACGAAATACCGATGCGCTTGTACAAGGCCTACTTGGCTTTTGATGACTAAGGCTGTCTGTGGTATTGGTGAGATATCTGATTGCTTGCCAAAGTGTAACTGTACTGCTCAGTAGTTTACTCTCTTCTATTATATATGGTCATTAAAGATGGAAAAATAGGTCTTCACTTTTTCATCCACAGTTGCCTACGTAGTAGCCGTATGTTTTAGAAACATCAGTTTGGTAATGTAGAGATCAGGTTGTGAGGCTGTGACCCATTGGTTTAACCAGTCGACTTTCAACCAGTGGGTAGTGGGTTCGAACACCGCTCCATCTACCGAGGTTTGGGTAGCTAGGTAATATCATTAGCCCTCATACAATGAACCTGGCTCATTGCTTACTGCATGAATGTACACAAGGTTGTTAAGTGCTTTTCAGTTCGAGAGATTAGACGTAGTCTTTGGAAAAAGGAGAAGCTGGCTAGTGAGTTTGTAGAGATTCGTCGACTGAAGTGACTGGGCCATGTTATGCGTGCTTAGTCACCACTTTAATCAGCGCAGAATGTGATTCGAAGGAGGTCTAGACTAGAAAAATGTCAGATAACCAGTCTAGAACATGATATAGTTCCGTAAAGCTTTTGACTGTTGGTCTGAGCCGTGTACAGAAATGTAAATTTCCTGGTCGTGTTCCTCATGACAAATGAAACCGCTGATTGGAAACTCTAAGTCATGTGACTAGCATTTGGCCTCTGTGGTACAGATCCATTCACATATTGTCTTCATCCTAGTTGTTTTATCACATTTTTTGCTTACTGAGACCCCTCTTTTTCTCTTATAGACTTCTACAATTTTCTTTTCCATCCATTTCCCTATTTCTGTATCTGTCGTCTTGTTTCCTTATATCTTGTATTGATGTAAGATGTTACAACCTTGGCCACTAAGAGCAGTAATGTTAGGTTCTGTGTTGAAGTCGAGTGAATGATTGGCTTGCTGCTATGCGAGAGTTGGAGCTGTAAATCAATATTTCACTCTGGGTGTTACTGGATAGTGGGTAAATGAGTAGTAGCTGGTAGTCATTAAATCTGTTTTTTTCAGTGATCTGTTCATCGTCCCGTTTGTGAGTGGATACATGTTCCTCTCTTGTTTATAGTCTCACTAACCGCCAATGTTTTCTCCCTGGCTGCCTTATTCAATCTCTCTATTTCCTATCACTGCTGTCTTTTCATTCCCTTCAGTCTCTGCCACCCACTGATGCTGACAACCATGAAGTAAAGTTTTTATCAGGCGTCACTTACGTTGCTCCGGCTCCTTATTTTGCTTTGAACTTTCAAGAATCGATTAATTTTTATACAGTCCCTGAGATTCAGTGACATTTCTTGCCCTTTTAGGCTTTTTGCGATCTTTCTGGTTCTTTTAATAGCCAACCGAAGGTAGTGCTGAATTTCTTCAGGATGTGTAACATTTTGTGTTCCAATAACTATCTAGCCAGTTCTTCCTTAAAGATATCTTCCAAATCTTCATAATCCGGTTAAATTCGTGAATGTTTTTCATTCGTAGTTCCCTTACGTCCATTTAGGCATAAAATACGCATGTTCAAACCGATATGTGGTCATTGTTCAAGAACTTGTTCTAGGAAGAGCTGCAATCTCCCATCCACTCTTCATTGAAAACTGAAAGCAATATGGTCTGTTTATGCCCATTGTTGATTGGAGGTCGGTGACCGACGGGTCAAACTCTCTCTCTCTCTCTATGGAGTTCGTATTGGCTAGAAGTAATTGGTTGTCTAAACATAATTGTTGCATGAGATTGGCATTTTTGGTTGGGATTCTGAAAGTAAAGTGTGGGTTTTTTTCTGTCATGTATTCTTTTTACTTGCGCATTGTTTAGCTTTCAGTAGAAAGCCAGACAGTTTTTGTGGTGAGTTGTCACTGTCTAGATGGGGATGTGATACGTCTGAGTTAACGTCCGGTCAAGCCATGCGTAGCGATGTTCTTATTTGTTATTGTTGCCCTGTGTCTTTGGGAAATATTATAATGTTAATGGTTTTCACTGAGTATATGCTACTAACTTTGTGTTAGTGTACACATAGGTATTTAAAAGTAACTGAACATGTGTGAACTGTTTAATGAACTTGTTTGACCTGACTTTTGAACTGACTGGAATATATGCATTACGGTTACGATCTCTTTTCCTGCATCATCTCAGAGTACTGGTTTTAGTCAATCCTGAGTGCGGATAAATTAGTTCATTTTCCAAAACGGCTCTGTTTTCGATGAAGCCCATCGTTTGCCTCTTCTGAACTACAGTCAGTCAGTCTCGTGTCGTAGCGCTATGCCTAAACTTGTGAGACCGCAACACTGTCTGAGGAGTTTCCAAATACTCGAAGGTCGAGTCCTGCGGATTCACAAGGTTGGCTGAAGTTAACAACCACATGCTACTGTGTAGTATGGGAACTTGCATTGATTCACTTTTGTGCGAGGTTTTACGTTGAGTTGTCTGTCTATCCGAATAACCACACTTAAGCCCTGTATGCGTTTCTCAGAAATCCTCTCGCTTTTACTACCACTATTAAATTACAGTTACTGTCTTTATACAATTTTTATGAATTCAAAGGGGTACGCGGCCAATTAATAGTTAGAAGCTTCTGTGTTCTAAAATCAATCGGTTTATAAATGCGTAACTTACACGACGCATATTTCGTTTACTGGTTTGCTCGTTGAACTGTAGTTTAATGTCTTACTTCCTTGATAGTTAGAAATGTATCTATCTGATGATAAGCACTTCACTGTTACTGACAACTAGGAGATAGAACAATTGTATGTACCCATTTATAATAATTCCTTCCTTCACCAATTTCAGAGTACGTGAAAGAATCCTAATCTATTTTTGTTTACTTTTAGATTATTGTTCATGAAGCAGATTTCAATTGTGTCTGACAAATGCATTTATATGTAGTGTTTGTGGCTGTATTAATCGTCCCAACTGCTTCGGTAACATGTTTTTTCTGTTAAATTAATTTCATCGTCAAACTATAGGCAGATTATGAAGATGCTCGGTGTAAATGTGTATGTTTACTTCCAGGATCCTATACAAATGGAACTAAACCATCTAAGAAGATATATGTGAAAGCGATCCCTTCAGAAAAATGGTAAGTTAATTCTTTTTCCTTCTTTACAATATTGTTAATTAATAAAGCACTTTTGAATATATGCTACAGAATGATAGCGATCTCCACCCGTTTTGTGAATGCAAATTCCAAGTTAGGAATACCACTACAATAAAGGTAAGTCCTTTTATTTTTTTGCAGTATTTAAAATATTATCTAACCCGTAAGTTGGATAATAAGCGTTAAAAACAATTTCCCATATCTACTGTTTGCTGTTATACTATCCGGCTGCATAAAACTCGGTAGGTGGAGTAGGGTTAGAATCCTTAGCTCGCCAGTCTAAATCTGTGCGTTTGATTTGGTGAATAATTACTCGACAGATAGACGGCCTAATATGAATCATTATCAAATAAGCCAGAGACATTTTTAGTAGTGGTTATCACCAATATTAATGGGATTTTTTTCAGTGAATGATGAAGTCCTCTCATGACGTAATCGGTAGATTTTTTGTAATTTTGGCGTATAGTTGGCTTACTTTTGTATTTATTAGTTCATATTAAAACTTACACCGCAAAAGAATGCACAAACCAGTTGTCAACGAATCTTCTAGAGAACTGGGCGCCATCAACTAAAATCCCTTGTTAACAACTGTCAGAAATTAAATCTATTCTATTACTGTCTAAAGTTGTTCAGTATATGTAATATATTTATTGTATCAACGAATGTAAATCTGTTCCACATCCAATAAATGTTTCACGCTTGTTCTTTAAATGATGATATTTGTATTACAAATTGAACTAAACAAGTCCCACTAAACAATCAAAAGTGAATCTGACATATCAGTCCTCATGTTTAGCTAAGAATTAGTCAATAGTAAAATCTGGTTAGTAGTTACTTCTCCAGAGTGAGCAAGTACATTGATTTTTACACGTAGAATTGACTATTACAGCGCGTGCAGTGATATACAATCTCACAATACAGTGGGAGACAACAATCATACTTAAGACCGATATAGTTAGATTCGGATAGAGAGAGAAAGAAATACAGATCGACTATGGAATCTTTGTCTAGTCTATTTGATGGCTAGCAATGGAATTCAAGATGCGCGTTTCGTCCTACCTTGACCATTAGGACACCGGGGCGCGAGTCTTGGTGGGGGTAAGATCACCCACTAGGGTGCAGGCACATTCAGCTGACGAGTCCCGAACGGGATGAAACGTGTTCACTGGATTCCACTGCTAGCCACCAAATCGACTACAACATAGTGAGTGTCCAGGCAGTATAAAATAATCTGCATCGGATTCATCTTACCAACAGAGGTCGAGCAATTCGACCCAGTATTAGGACGGGAAACTACAAGTATTAATAAATAAGAATCTTTGTTTATTGAACATACACTACACACTATGTAAACAAACCAACATTTATCTAGGATAATATAGGGAACCGTATTACTATCAAAACCAAAGAATGACAAATGGTTGGTTTTGAAAAGCCCTTCGACAGCGTCGACCGAGAAGTAATTTGACAGCTACTGCTTCAGTACTATGGTTTCAGTGCCACAAATCTTTATCAACATCATTCAACACCAGCTATATGCTATATGATGAGGCTACATGCTAAGTGATTCACTGTACAATGCAAAGCTCAGCTCAGTGATAGATTTGAAGTGAAGACAGGAAGGAGTAAGACAAGGTTGCCGCCTACTATCACTGATCACCTTCCTGATTGTGGTCGACTGGACTGAACTGGACGACACAACAAACTGTGAGGAGCTGTGAGAAGATAGGCATACTCTGGCTGGACCGATGAAAAGAGCCTGGGAGATTTGGATCTCGCCGATGGTGATTTATGTCCAGTGTCTTGTCTCACAGACTCGAAGATGTACAGGCGAAAACCAACAAGTTGGCGGAAGAGGCGAGGCGATGCAGGGCAGCGAAGACGTGACTTCCTTGAGGTGAATGTAGAGAAGACAGAGCTGATGAAGATATTCAAACAACAACAACAACAACAACAAGAAGCACCAATCACCATCAATGGGAGAAATGTAAGCGAAGTATTTCCTTTCACGTACCACGTAGGCAGCGTCGCATCGTTTCAACTACAGTTAGGGGCACTGGCACAGATGAGTATGTCAAAGCCAGGATCGGAAAGATAGCAAGATAGGCCTTCCTGCAGTAATCTGAAATAAACAGTGTGGAGATCTACTGCACCGCACTCCACTCCACTCAGCATAAAGCGTGAACAACATCCGGATTTTCAACACTAATTCAGTCCATTGAGTCAGTGCTTCTATGTGATGGTTGAGAAACTTAGCGCATTACGAAAAGCGTTTTCAACAAGCTGCAGACATTCATCAACAGCTGCCTACGCTCGATGTTGAATATAAGATGACCAGAATATTAAGAAGAAGCAAGGAGGAACTCTGGCTGGCTGGCAACGAAGCAAGGACATATCGCCCAACAAATATGCAGAAGGAAGTGGAGGTGGTTTAGGTTGGGCATGCACTGAGAAGACCATTCGGGGACATCACGCTTCAGGCCAGGCCTTCGAGTGGAACCTACATGGGAAACGACGAGTTGTTCTTCCGAGGGTGATATGATGGAGATGGTATTAGGAAGAGATGAAAGCTTCTAAGCAGTTGTGTAGCCAGGTTAAAAAGATTGCAGAGAATAGAGTGGAATGGAGGCGTGCTACTGAAGCCCCATGTTCCACTAGAAACCCAAAGGATAAATAATAATGATCAATAAAATAATCAGGTATTGGGAGTTGTATGATCATCTTGATGTGAATGTGGGGGGGGGAGGGGGTTAAATTGTGCTGCGTAACCCACTGAGTAAATAATGCTATATACAGTAAATAAACTTATTATGGAAATAGTTGGATGACATTCACATAATATTTTTTTATCTTATAGGTTAATAAATGCATTTTGTATGGTTATTAAGTTATATTATTTGATGTTTATTCTAAACATCTCCAGCATTAGATGTTCATCTTTTGTGAAAATCTCCGTGAATTGAACCTTTCTTATTCTCTTAGCATATTCCAAAAGTAGCATAAGCTTAACATCAAAGGGGATAACTTTTTCCCCTATGCCGAAAATAGAATTTAAAGATTAAAATATACTTTCTTAAACTTTAGAATTTTTCTTAACAGTATACTAAAACAATAATAAATGCTGATCAAATATCTCTCTTTAAAATGATAGTTAACAAGTATTTCAAGTTGTTATTCATCGTACACTGACATCAGTTGGAGGAACAAAGGAAACCTGGGAGCACTGGAGAGCTGTTTTGTCCTAGTATGGGACTCTTCGGCAGTGTGCACCCATGACCCCGTCAGGGATCGAACCCGTGACCTTCAAGTTCCATGGCTAGCACGTTACCATTAAGCCACTGGGTCGGCGGAATCCAATGGTCCATATTCCAAACTTCTGTTAGTTAACAAAGTAAATGTTTATAAATAATATTCTAATAAAATGCGTTTAAACTAAGTAATTGTGATATGAATAATAATCAACAGAATCTTCTCACAAAGTTATTTTCATAATGAAATTGAATACTTTAAAAATAGTGCAAACTTGCCATCTGAACATAGAAGAAACTTTACGAATTCATCACTTTAAGCTAAGTTTATGTGTTCAAAAGAGGAACTTTATATCCTTCACTTCACCTTGCTCCTGACTTTTTACATCAAATAACTCTTCATCAATATTACTATTGTCATCCTCTTTCATTAACTCTTCAGTTGTTAATCTCGATATTACTCTCTCACTTTTGTTACTTCAACTATAAAAAGTGACTTTAAATATGTACATATAATCTACTCTATCATCACTTGGGAAATGAAACATTGAGCAAATACACAATTCTTAATTCTCTTATAAGTGAAAAATATAATCGTGCCTTAGCTACACATATCTGACAAAAATGACACAACATAAAAACCAGACAATCAGTAATATCTAGTGTATGAAGCCCATCAAATTATCTAGTCGAAAAAAAAAACTCGGTACATGGAGAAAAGTTCAAACTTGTGACTCACTAACTGAAAATCGTGTACAGTTAGTCTCATAAACCATTGCTCTATTACAAACACACATAGTACTATACTATCCATCCAAAATTTAATACTCAGTCACTAACACAGAAACGTATAGTTTTATGAAGGAAATATTATTCCAAGTGCTATTTTTTTAAGTGGCTTACTAGTATTTTTTTCGTCTACGTTTACAATTTCACTACTTGAATACTGGATCCCAGCATACTACTTGAAATCTCTTTAGGCACATTAACTCAACACTAGAAATGTACATTGCTTTAACAACCTATACATGACTCTGTGATTCAACCATGTATCATCTGAAGCTAAGAGCAAGATCAGCTTGTTATTGAGAATGAGTTATAAACCTGTAAGTTTTGTTAATTATGGATCGTGGCTAGCAGTGGAATCCAGGATGCGCATTTCGTCCTATTTGGGACTCACTGGTCAGCTGGATGTACCTGCTTCCCAGTGAGTGATGTTGTTCCCACCGGGATTCGGACTCGGGAGCGATCGCTTCAAACGCCAGGGCGTTATCCACTGCACTACCGAGCCACGATAGCCACTTCTTGTGCGACGGGTATAGTTTTTAGTATAATGGTTTTTTTATATGATACGCTGGCAATATCGAGGCATCCTCACAGGAGCCCATATATGCTAATAGAGACTGATCAATTCGGTCCAATCAACGACGGTATTATATAAAAAAAACCATTATACCATAAAAGTTTTATCCGAGTTAGCACAGTACCTCAAAATATTTTAGTTTTGCTTAATCTAGCACACCCTACTACACTGACACACTACAATATGCAACACAAACAAAAGGCAAAGAAATGCAAACTATCTAAAGGAAATTTTGTAGAAAATCATAAGACAGAAAGGTAGAGTAAATAACGAAATGTAATGAAACGACTGATTTGAAGAGAAGGTGCGGATGTAATCATTCCACTATCATCCATTTTCGTATTAGACGAAAACATCGTGGTACCTATATATTAATGATTTCTACGCCAACGGTATAGCACATTTCCAAAATGATTTCATTTTAATCAAGTATGCACATGGAGACTAGACAGACATTTACCAAACAGAAAAACCTGAGAAATTAATTCAAGCATTTATAATGCAGATAAAAATGATGAACAGCAGAACAGTAATAATGAATTGTTGGTGAACAAGTAACTTTTCATCAAGTATTTTTTTTCATAGAACGAAGAATCAGTTGTTCAAACATGGGAGTAAAAGAGGACAACAATCCTCATCAGATATTCAAACACTTCACGTAGTAACACCAGTACAAAGAATCAAAATCTCAGTACACAACACAGTCAAATGTCTGCAGGATCACCTGAAATTACAGAGAGGTGAACCGTTTCGAGAGTGATAACAGATAATAATTGTGTCATACCACTGAAAATCATCGATACTGACTAATGAATCCTGATCCAGGGACTGAAACGTAATATGCATCTCACAAGAACTGTCAATCTTGTGTCCAATAGCCTAATATAAATAATATTTACTCCTAGGAAACTCAAACTTGCACTGGTGTCAGTTTGTAACAATAAGTATCTTTGGAAAGTAGTACAACCAAAAAAGTAACCTGGTCTATATATATATATATATATATATATATATATATATATATATATATATATATATATTTATAAATAACTATGGGAGATGATCCTCTTCATCTTTAGCTAAACATATTACAAAATGAGTGTTTAAACGGCTTTCAGAGTTCTATATAGAAACAGTCAAGAACGCATACTGTGATTTGAGGAAGCGATAGCCACACACAAATTGTAATCGTCTGTGTGTGTACAAAAAGAATTGGTTCTTACACTACAACTACCTCAGTAAACTATCTTTTCACCAAGATTAGAATCATTCTTCCTACTCTTTATCCTCACCTTTCTTAATTTTAATCCCCTATTATCTTAATTCTTCTATTCATTCTCACATCCTTCGGTTTGATATAAATTTACTTCACAAGTACGCTTGTGAACGCGTGCAAATATATTACATTGTTCAAATTGAATTCTGTCTTGTAATTACACTATCTAAATTCATAGAAGGGTTCCATTGTCTCAAAAAATTTAAAGTTTGTCATTTACATAGGCTGGATTCGTTTCAGTGAATTTACTGACTCAACTGTGACTTGAAGCGTGTTAACTCATTGCTTTTGAAATACAGGGAATTATATTTAATGGTTTATCTGAGTCGATAAAACCATATTGTTTTGTTTTTTCTGAGATATTTTACCTTTCATTATCTCTACATCTTATACGTGGTTGAAAATGTGCATATGTTGAAAATAGGGATTTTTCTGTCAGCTTACTTCATGAAGCTGACACCTAAAAACATTTTTACTCCGTTCTAGATAGTATGTCTCAAAATTCTGAAATTTTTCCAGTCAGTGCTTGATAGGTGTTCAGCTAAGTCAACTATCTCATGCCATAATGTGTTACCACTAGTTAATATTCAAAAAAAGCGTCGTATGATAATGTGATAAGATTTTTAAAAAACAATGATTGCTTTATACATACTAGGTGGTGATTAAGGTGAGATAAAAATCTAAACCTCGGTCGGGTTCGAACCAGCAACCACTGTATGAAAAAGTTTCAATTTAATCATTGAATATTTTTCTGAACGCTTCGTTGGGCATGTTACAGCTTCTTCAACAGAATATTCGGATTCTTAGTAAGCATCAAAATATATACTGTCAAATGGTACATGTAGCAATGTTTGTATTTTAGTCATTGGTTAGCTGATTTGTTGTTCAAACTGATTATTTCTAACAGGTCATCATAAATTCACGCGATCCCTGTCATTTGTCATCGAAAACAATTCAACAGTCAAAGTATGTATATGTGTATTCTTAATAGAAAATGTCATTCGTTTCCTAAAAATCGAACTTGAAATGAAGACCTTTTCAATTTTTTTTATAGCTGAATTAGAGTCTACCAGATAGGTAACAAATCTATTCCTTCGTTACTGTTTAAAGCATTTGTTGACGTTAATAATATATGTAGGGCTGCCGAGGTCAATCTCTATTCATGCGAATGAAAATCCTTCGCTAATATGTCAACATTGTCAAAATTAAACTTATGTCCATTTTCAATGGCATGCACTGCTATCACCGATCTCTTTAACAAGCTTTTCAATTCCACTTTATTCGTTAGTAGGTGTTTGCCACACAACTTATAGTTCGTTCACTCAACTGTCTACACCTTTCACTAATATAATTAGTCGCATAATCCGTACATTTTATCTGATACACACAGTTGTTTCTTGTCACCTTTATCTTCGACTAAGGCTTTTTCGCAAGAATTTGAAGGTATGTAACAGACTATAACACCGTACCTAGAAGAAACTCATCGAGTTTGTTATCAGGTACCTTTTCTATATGAAATTGTCATCGTTGATATCAATGACTTCTTTCCAGTCTTACTTGTCTTATCTGTTTGTTTCTTGTTATTCTTCTTAAGAATATCGTTCAGAAGACGCTTTCGATAGTCATTTTCTATTAACACTTGCCTTACTTTGAAAATTTTATTGTCTAGATCCTCCATTTCTGTCACAATGTTTTTAGACGTATTTAATAGGTTCAAAGCTAT
This sequence comes from Heterobilharzia americana, assembly GCA_944470555.2. NCBI lineage: Eukaryota > Metazoa > Platyhelminthes > Trematoda > Strigeidida > Schistosomatidae > Heterobilharzia > Heterobilharzia americana. Next base: position 41,331,758 of record OX104127.1, read on the forward strand.
TGTGGTTTTCATGTTCATTGGATGGTCGGACTAAAAATTTAGACTCTAGTTTGTTTATTAGAAATATCACACAGTGAAACAGTAGCATTTACTGGATAACGTTTTGGGATGCAATTCATTGTTCATATTCATATCAGGTAACTTCGAGACAGACTTTATATATTCCTAACTTGCTCTCCTTCTCTGTGATGACAAGGGTAGTAGAACTTTCCATATATCTTGGATAGGTGCAGAATCATTTCGAATGCATATATTTGGTGTTGGTTCGATAAACAAAGATTCGGTTATCAATCTCTCCCTCCATCCAACTAAGTTAGTTTTCAACGCTGTCCCCTTATCCCACCCTACTGTGTGATTGTGTGTCATCGCATGCAGAGCTATAGCCGAGTTTTTCTCTAGATTTCTTATCTTATTAGGATCTACTGATCTTGATTTAGCTAAATTTTTGTGCTCTGTTATTCTAATCGACCCTGGTCGACTGCTCTGACCTATGTACTTGACCTCGCAATCATTGCAAGGAATCTGGTAAACCAGATTATTTTGCTTAATTGCATCGATAGGATCTTTTAACCTACAAAGCTTGTTTCTAAGTGAGTTTGTTGGTTTGAATGCCACTTTAATCCCAGCCTTATTGAGAATTCTTCGTAGTGCTTCTGAGGTGCCTTCCTTGTATGGTAACACAGCAGAGGTTTTGAATTCTCTCTTAACCCTGTCACCATTATTAGCATTAGTAGTGGGATTATTTTTAATAAGACCTGTATTACTACTACTACTACCACTGCTAATATTTTTCTATCAATTTCTTATGAATTTATTTGTAAATTTTGGTGGGTAATTATTGAGACGTAGGGTATTCTTGATTTGTCTAATTTCTTGTCTCAGATTTTTCCGATCTGTTGGTAAGCTTTCTCGCTCTATCACTTAAGCATTTAACTAGGCTTACTTTAACTGAAATGGGATGAGAGGATTAGAAGTCTAAGTAGCGATTCGAATGGATAGGTTTCCTATAGACACTAGCCTCTGAATTTCCTTCTTGTGTTCGTCTAATCTTGCAATCCAACATTGCTAGCTCACCTTCACTTTCTAAATCACAAGTAACTTCGATTGCATTCACTACAAAATTTATATGTGCCAAGAACCTATCGATATGTTCTTATTTCATTACTGTAAACGTATCATCTACATATCGTAACCATATCTTTGGAATAGGACTAAATGTTTGAATGGCTATCTGTTCCCAACTATCCATAAATATATCTGTGACGGTAACCGAATCTTTGTTTATCGAACCAACACCAAATATATGCATTCGAAATGATTCTTCACCTATCCAAGATATATGGAAAGTTCTACTAGCCTTGTCATCACAGAGAAGGAGAGCAAGTTAGGAATATATAAAGTCTGTCTCGAAGTTACCTGATATGAATATGAACAATGAATTGCATCCCAAAACGTTATCCAGTAAATGCTACTGTTTCACTGTGTGATATTTCTAATAAACAAACTAAAATGGAATTACAATCGACCACAGGGCCCAAGTTTGACTCTTGTATTGATAAAAACTTCGACATTTATCAGAATGAGTAGGTTTCCCTTTAAATTCTAATTCTAAATTCCCGCTTCTGATGTCCTCTGGATAACACGACAGTCCAGCAAATTCAAACTTCCTATATTCGATTTGGTTTCATTTGTTAATTTTTAATTAGACTTCAAAATCGGGTTTAAGTCTTCCAAAAACTTTTTATATTCTACTATTTCAATGATGAAAAAGATATCATCTACATATCTATACCAAAGTTTAGGTTAACAATGAAAACTACTTAATACTTTCTCTTAGATCATCTGGTAGCCTATGTGAACCTTGGGTTACCAAAATGTCCCACAGAACATATATGTCGAATTCTTTGCTTTCAATTTGTTTTATTCATTCAACTACATCTTTGAAACGTGTTATAAACTGTTGCACAGTTTTAAAATATCTTCACTAAACCATTTCTCGAGTACATAACAAAACGAAGAAAAAATATGAAGTTCAGTGGGAATGAACTTTTCATTGTACAAAAATTCATCATATTTCTACGCCTCAGACATGATCAGCTTGAATAGTCAATTCTTGTATTGGTTGAATAAATCATCACCATGAAACCTACCTTCGATTGTCTATACACCCTTCATTCTACATAGGAAGTTAATCCAACATCAGCTGACTGTTCAACATTATTGTCTTTATTATTGTTGTTATCAACATCACTTGGATGCAGTAATCATTTCGTTTGAATATATTCTTCTGATAGTGAACTCGTGTTGCGAATTCTATACTGTACAAAAAAGCGATTATTATCATTATTATTATTAATGCCTTTATATGTGTAAAGTAGAAACAATTGGAAATGTTGGAGAGCCCATTGTAATGCTGTTTGTTTGACAGTATAATTTATCTATAAATATAAAGTATATTGATTCTAAACATAATATTAAGTATTTCATAATGTCTCCTTTTGACAATCGATATCCAATTAATAATAATTGATGGTTATCAAGTACATCTTTTACAATGTTAAGTGTATCATGTATAGAAATATTGGTAAAACGAGAAATCACGTCAAAACTTGTCATAATTTCATCTGTCGTATTATCCATTAGTTTATTTTTGAATTCTTCGGCGTTTCTAATATTTAAAGTAATTATTATTATTATCATATTATTTGTCCCTTTAGTTCTTAGTGGAACATAACGATTCAGTAGCACGTCTCCACTACACTCTGTTCTCTGCAAACTTTTGTACCTGGCTCCACGACAGCCCACAAGCTCTCATTTCTTCCTCGCACTATCTCCTCCAAGTCACCCTCGGGTGCTCAACTCGCCGTCCCCCATCTGGGTTCCACTTGAGGGCCTGGCCTGGAGCGTGATGTCCCTAGTCGGCCTTCTCAGTGTATGCCCAATCCAATCCATCTCCACTTCCTTCCACTGCATATTTGTTGAGTGATAGGTTCTTAGTTGGTTTGTTGACAGCCAGCCAGAGTTCCTTGTTGTTTATCCTTATTATTCTGGCCATCTGATCTTCAGTAACGAGCTAGCGTAGGCAGTTGTTGATGCACGTCTATAGTTTGTTGGGAATCCCTTTCGTAACGCGCCAAGTCTCTCAACCATCACACAGAAGCACTGACTTGACGTTGGTATTGAAAATCCGAATGTTGTTCCACATGCTGAGTGCAGAGGATCTCCACACTGGTTTCAGGTTAATGAACGCGTGTCTTGCTTTTCCGATCCTGGCTATCTTTGACGTCTTCGTCTGTGTCGCCTGTAGTTAAAACAGTGCTGCCTAGGTAGGTGTAGATGAAAGAGGCTATCTCCTTTAAGTTTCTCCCTTTGATGGTGATTTGAGCTTGTTGTTGGTGGTGTTGGTTGTATATCTTCATCACCTCTGTCTTCTCTACGTTCACATGAAGGAAGTCCCGTCTTCGCTGTCTCGCCTCTTCTGTCAACTTGTTGGATTTCGCCTGTAGATTTTCAAGTTTGTGTGTCATTAGACACAAGTCATCGGCGAAATCCAAATCTTCTTCCGGGGTCTTTTCATCGGTCCAGCCAGTGTATCCCGCTCTTCTCGATCCTCACTGTTTGTTACACGATCCAGTCCACTACAATCAAGAATATCATGGTTGATAGTAGGCAGCCTTGTCTTACTCCTTCCTGTCTTCACTTCAAAGGCATCGCATCGCTGAGCTTCCCATTGTGAATTACTTGGCATGTGGCGTCTTCATATGGTTGTTGAATGAGGCTGATAAGGGTTTGTAGTATTCCGTAGTGTTGAAGCAACAGCTGCCAAATTACTTGTCGGTCGACGCTGTCAAAGTAGTATCATAGTAAAATGGTTTCAATAGTTTTGATAAATACTATGTGTTATTGAATTGATGAAGTCCACAATTGGGGTCTGAGCGAAACATCCTTGTTTATGTATTTTAGGTCTCCCGTAAAATCTTGTGGCTGAAATTGGTTTTTTAGGGTTAACGAAAATCACAATGTATTTCCCAGTTTTGGTTTTCATTTTATTTAATGTACTAGAGATCTTACTTATTAATAATGGTTTATATGGATGTGAATTAACATGTTCCAATGCCTTTTTTCAATAATCTTCTCTATTTAGAATAGTTGTGACATTACATTTGTCAGCTCTATTTATCATAATTGATTTGTCAGATTTCGAAGCTTTCAAAGCATAACGTTCTTACTTTATGAGATTTAACGTACCTGGTTTCTGATTTGTAATGATACTTCCGAGTTTTTGTCGTACTATATCAACTTCTTCCTTTAGTAACAGCTATATAGATGATTGTATGACGGAAGGCAGCGCTATCGCTTCTATACGTTTTTTCACCAGATTGGAATTCAATTCTTTCTTTAGCAGTGTCATTTTTTTTCTCCTTTGGTCAAAGCTATCTAAGGATGTATAAACAACTGAGTTTTCACCTATTATTATTATTATTATTATTATTATTATTATTATTATTATTATAATTATTCGGTTAGAGTAAATAAACTTTCAATCCCATCGTCTTCTTCTGGTGTCAACTGAATATCAAGTTGAGAAGTCATTGTTGTATCGTTAATCGTATCATCTCACAGCATTGTATCGTTTGTTATCTATAACGTGGATCATAACACATTTCATTATGTGACATTATATATGCACTGAGAATCTACTTATTTTCAAAATATTAAACAAACATCTATTCGGAAATTCGATTACCTGATGAATTCAAGCAAATTAAATTCAGATAAGGCAAATAACTTAACAGATACAAAACTGGTATGTAATTTGTCAAATAGACAACTGAATGATAATGAAATGTGTTATGATCCACGTTATAGATAACAAACGATACAATGCTGTGAGATGATACGATTAACGATACAACAATGACTTCTCAACTCGATATTCAGTTGACACCAGAAGAAGACGATGGGATTGAAAGTTTATTTACTCTAACCGAATAATTATAATAATAATAATAATAATAATAATAATAATAATAATAATAATAATAATAATAGGTGAAAACTCAGTTGTTTATACATCCTTAGATAGCTTTGACCAAAGGATAAAAAATATGACACTGCTAAAGAAAGAATTGAATTCCAATCTGGTGAAAAAACGTATAGAAACGATAGTGCTGTCTTCCGTCATCATCTATATCGCTGACAGGAGAACTTGATTCTAAGATTGACGGCAAAGTCTTTTCTGTTTATGGATCTTGATAGTCTCTTTCGAAGTATATTTGACATATTATCTTCCTGAAAATCTCGACGCCCAACAATAAAATCGTTTTCGAAGTAGTATGCACGTGTTCCATGCATTCAAGAAAGAACTGAGTGAACTATTCTCATTGTCGTCACATATTAAGCGATGGATCTGTTCAGCAATAAGTGTGTCACTCAGCAATGGTGTACACATTTGTACACTAAGTTATAAACCATATGTTTTGTATCATCTACTGGCACTGTGGATCTATTTGAACTGGTGTAGGTAGAGTGATGTAAACCTTATAACTTGATAATCATGAATTGTGTGTCTAAACGAACTTCCTTAAGACTTTGGTCACTCAGATTTGATAGACGATGGGTTGCAAACGTTAGTGGTGATTTTATAATGAAGCTGTCGTTCTCATGTTGTACAGTATCACAAGTACAAAGTTGTTATTTTTTACTAACTTGTGAATGACATATGACGTAATTATTTCTATTTTGTAATCACTTTTTTATTTCCCTATAAGGTAACTTTCCTTTATGATGCAATTTGTAATATTTACCTTTGACCAGAAATTATTCAGTAATGTTCTATTCCTTTTACTATATAATACTCATGAATGTATAGCTAGTAGAATTATTTCGTCGAACAGAGAAATTTTTCTTCGCTATAATCGTGTTTTTTTTCTATGTTCAAATGGAATTGTTTCGATGTTTAATAACTAAACGCTATAATTATTTGTTTTAACACTCGCTTAATCTTTTTCCACTTTAGGTTGTAGTCTGCCTTATTCTAACAATCATCTTTGCATTGATTCTATACATGCTGTTTCTTCTACTTCTTGAACCACTCTTGTCTACAAGGCGTTTATCGCATAAAACTATGGTTAATATTAATACATGTTCAGAATCTCATCAGATAAATTCAACTACTGACGAAAATAATATTTGTAAGGCAGGTGATGTAAGATCAAGAGGCAACTGGGCTACTATGAATAATATTCCTGCTAGTAGTAGCAGTGGCAATATTGGCAGTAGTAATAATTCATCATTTTCTTCAAAAGCATTCGATAAAGCAGTTATTTGGAATAGATCTCGATTGAATACTGAACAACTCGTCGATTCCAACTTGAAAATAATTAGTAAGTTTCAAGACTGTTGGTTTCACCTATCGTATTATCTGCATTTACTTCTTATTTTTCATGATTTTATCTGTAATACCAATTGGCTATTTGTTTCACGTTGAAAAGATCCGTTGGCACATAATTTTAATAACTCAGATTGCAAAATATTGCTCAGTTTTCAAGCAAATGATATGACTCATAGAAAGTCAATAAGTGGTCCCTGGTTCGAATCCGGCCGTGGTCTAAATTTTCACTTCAATCATTACCCAGTATCGAATTAATAAGTGATAGACGTTAACAAAAAACAAATATCGTTGTACATTTAAGCGATAATTATAATCCAAATGAAGCAGCTATGAATTAGACGAATGAATGGGATGAAATGCTCTCAGCAGCCTTGTGCACATTCGAACATCAGTCAATGAGAAACACCTAATGTATAAGGGTTAATGATACTACCTGGCTACTGAAACCTTGATAATTGAAAGCGGAGCTGTAGTTCATCGGTTTAGGAAGATGACTTTCAAACAATAGGCCAAGGGTTCGCATCTCACTCCACCTGCGGTAATTTGGGAGGCCAGGTAGTATCGTCAGCCTTCACACACTAGGTGTGGTTAATTGCCTAGTGCATGAATGTTCACGAAGTGGCTGAGTGAGCTTCGTTCTTCGGTGGTTGAAGCTGTATTCGAACCCGTAGTCCATTGGTTAAAAGTCAACTTCCTAAAGCAATGAGCCACACTTCCATAGAATCACATGACCTTTGTAGAAAACTAATATCATGATCAAGATTTGGAATCGGGCAACTTCTACCCCTTTATACACTGAATATTTCTTTGACAGAATAAATGATAGAATTGTTACTTGCACCATCCCATTGTTATTCAACGGCTTAGTGAATAAAGCTTTGGCGTTTGGAGCTATTGGTACCGGGTTTGGGTCTTAGTGGGAAGAGTATCGCTCACTGGGATACACATGCACCCAGCTGATGAGTTCGGAGCAGGATGAAACGCACTTCCACTGCTAGCCGCTACCCATAATTAATGAACGATGGAAAGTTAGAAGATCGAACGGAAATGTTTTAGGGTCGTATATTCAGAAGGGAAAAAACAAAACAAGTGATTCTCTATAAATAATCACAGTTATTCTTTATGCCATCTATTAGCGAACATGTTTAACAGATCGTTTTCAGAAAACACCATACCAGCTGCCTGGAAAGATACTAAGATGGTTGTCATCCCTAAATCAGAGACTCCAGGTGCATATACGTAATTCCGTCCGTTTGCAGTTACTTCACTCTTGAAAATAGTGGGGCAGTTAATAATATCTGCGCTTGAACCCTCACTGAATTCTTTCGGAGACCCTAATCAATTGGCATATAAAAGCAGAAGAAGTACTTTGGATGCCACCACTCTCTTATATCACAATATTGCCATGTATGTTCGATGTGACTTTTTATACTATACTTCAGCATTTTGTTCTATCCCAAGACCTCTTTTGCTGGACAAGCTAAATGGGACTAATAGAGTCCTGGAGAATAAGCTGAACGCGGTCCTATTTCTCTGATAAGAAACAACATACCGTTCACAGACGGAAGCGCTCCACCTCATTTCTTACTGTGACCGGTGTTCAGCAAGGAGTTATCCTTTCCCCCTGTCTTTTCCCCTTTCTTCTGCATGACTTACTATCTTCAGTTAGTATCAATCTCATCAGATATGCTGATGACCTAACGGTTTTCATATCTGTCTCTTCTTCATCAGATTGTTCCCAACTGAATGATTTCCTATTGACTGTTAGACGATGATCCGTCCATGAATGGTCTTATGCTTAATTCTTCGAAATGTCAGACGATAAACTTTAGTTTTAGACGTGAACATAACCTGTGTAAACTGCTTAGGTCTCATGATTCCTGTTCTATTGATAGTGTGCATTAGAGAATGTTACAAGTGTTATTTATCTCAGCGTATATTTTTCTTGCAACCTTTCTTCGTGCTCCCATTTCTTACTAATTTCTATATTAGGAAGCTGAGAGTATCTGGCATAACTCAGCCTCTCCTCTTGTGTTTTATAAACTTTGGCATCTTGCCTCTTCTCCTCCATTAATCCCTCTCTGTGCAACTAAACTCACCTCAGATAGTCCTACCAACAGTGGAATTTTTTATATATTTTAGACTTAATAACAACAATGAAATAATACAACTCAGCAACCATATGCAGATTTTAATTGTACTAGACTACCAGTCACATCTGCTGATCACCTAAACGTAGAGTAAGGATAAATACGACTTTAACCCACAACCTAGTGATTGAAATTTGAATATTACCCAAGTCAGAAAGCCGCAATTCATAAATATCTCACTTTCAATGGATACACTTTGTTCTAAATCTTAATGCATAAAATGACTGTGTTATATCTAAATACCAATTTCAGTAATTTACACATCGCCATAGTTTATTCAGAAAAAGGATAATTTGAGCAGAAAATTGTTTTTATTAACTTCTTCTTTAGGTCCCACACTTACAAAACTATGAGAAAAAATGAATCACATTAGTCAATACATTGATTGGTCACTGGAGGGTAACCAACATCATGTTGTCTGGTCCTAATTGCTGACCGAATTCTATCGATCATTTCGCAATGTGGCCACCAGAATAGGCAGCTCAGCATTACGATTCACTTTGGTGGATGTTAGTTGAATGGAGGTGATGCTGAGCTGCCTATTCTAGTGGCCACATTGCAAAATGATCGATAGAATTCGGTCAGCATTTAGGGCTAGACAACATGAAGTTGGTTACCCTCTAGTGACTGATCGATGTATCTAATTCAGTCCTACCGAAAGTCTGTTGTAGCCCGAATAGCTCAATGGTAACGTCGATGACTACAACACTAATTGATGCGGGTTCGAATCTCACGTGGGACTTCAGTTACATTGGGGTTTCAGATACACCTTACTGATGAGTGCCATCAAGCACGAAACCTAGGCAGGGTTTCCTGCCGATTGCCTCCATCCAACCGACAATAGTCATTATAATGTAGAACTATTTAAATATTGAAACAGTCAGTGTTATACTCGGTGAGTGGAGATCAAATCATATACGATTTAGGTTTATATCAAATGGAACATCAGTCAGTCTGGTGCGTTAGTTGTGCAAATGAGATTAATATGTATTTTTGACATGGATTGGAATTTTTTTAATCTAGGAGTAGTATTCACCATGGACTGACATCAGTTGGGGAACCACTGAAAGTCTGGGAGCACTGGACAGCTGTTAGTCCTAGTATGGGACTCCTCAACAGTACGCACCCACAACCCGGCTAGGGATGGAACTCGGAACCTTCAGGTTTCACGGTGAACGCGTTAACCACTCAGGCACTGGAAACCGACCCAGTGGCTGAATGGTTAACACATTCGCCGTGAAACCTGAAGGTTCTGACTTCGATCCCTGGTCGGATCGTGGGTGCGTACTGCTGAGAAGTCCCATACTAGGACGAAACAGCTGTCCAGTGCTCCCAGACTTTCAATGGTTCCCCAACTGATGTCAGTCCATGATGAATACTACTTCGAAATTAATATGAACAGAACAATCACAATATTCAAGTGGGGTGAAAATCATGTGAATACAATAACGAAATAACAAATGTGACATGTTACGTAAAAGTTAAAAATGCGTATTGGTAATGGTATCGATAAACAAGAGCATAAAACTTAATAACATAAGAAAATGGATGTTTATCACTAAAGTGTGTGTGTGTGAGAGAGAGAGAAAGAGATAAAGTAAAAGAATATGATGAGATCCAAGGTTAAAAAGGTGAGATATGTGGCCGAAAAGTTTAAAAAGAACGTGTTGACCCTATTGTGGGCCAAAATAGCTAGAGCAGGTGTACATATTTCTTTCGAACATACAGGTCAGGTTTTCATGTGTTGATTCCTATGGCTTCGACTATAGGTAATAAACGCAGTCTTGCTCCTTCGGAGAGGTTGCATGGAACACAATATATCCCGGAAAGGCATGATCTACCTTAATCTGATGTTTGGTATTTACTAGATGCGAGAGGATTGTTCCGTTGGTCAGCTTTGTCATTCTTTTACTAAGCAACCTGGTACATGTTCACGAGCGCACATGGATAGAGCCTTTTGAGTACGGCCTATGTGACTAGCTCAACAGGAGCAGTTCAACTCATAAATGCGTCATAAAGTGGCCATCATTCATAAACTATCCTTGGTTCGCTATTTCAATTATGGTTTAGTTGAGAAGTTGACGAAATGTTTCACTGCAGTGAGTGTCCTTTCGATAGATCTGCTCATTTGGTGTGTCAATATATCACAGGCGATTTCATCTATGAAACTTAGTCTTAGCAAAGTTTCTCTTCTGTATAATCTCTCTAGGCCTCAATGTGTAATTATTTATGAAGTTTCCTAGACAACAACCATTTTGCTGAAATGTTGTCTGTCTTCAGCTTATCCGTTTCTTCCATATAAAACCATCAGTACATATATTTTATATTTTATAACTGAGGCATTTGACTAGATTTCTTTTATATTGTGGTGTCGTGGACCTATGAAAATGAATAAACTGACCAGTTCATGTATTCCTTCTAAAAATATTCCTCTTAATATACACATTCGTCTTCCTTGTGAGGAGGATATCTAGGAATGATATACTATTCCTTTGTTTTCCTTCTCAGGTGAATTTCATAGATGAATGCACATTATTGAAAACATTCAGTTAATCGTCTTTGTTGAAGTCATTGTTACAAATTACAAATGCAGCATCTGCATACCGGTAATAATAGTCTAGCTTATCAAGTGTATCCCTAAGTGGACCGTTTTAAAGTTTGTCCAAGAAGATGTCCGCTGAGGTAGGACCCTATGGAGTGCCAACCGCAACCCTATCTACTTGTCTACAGAACTTGTTATTTAACATAAAGTGAACATTCATCACGCATTTTATCCATCTCGACTATTCCTAAAGATGCTCGAACTAGACTTCTGATCAAGATCTTCTAATTACTTTATCTTAAAAATACTGAGATTCTTACAAACACAACTAATAGAAGAACAAAATGAATTCAGTGAAGAGTTATTCTTTCCATCTAAATTCTTTTGGTTTTACGACTCAATGGGGATTTTCAAATTGAACACACTTTATATCTAATGTTAACGTTTCAGTCATCGTCTGATAGTTGTGAAACTATTTAATCAAAGTTCATATGAAATATTCCAAAAAAATCTTCAGGTTTATTATTTTTAATCTATCTTGATAGATACTTTGGTTTTGCCTACTTTATTGAGTGGCTAAGCGTAGCTCGCTCGGATGTTTGGACTATATGTCGTATAATTTGTATGTTATTGGTCCCTCATCACCCCCTCTTGCCCTCATAATATCCACTCGACTGTGACCCATCAATAATTTGATTTTCACAAATCACAGATTTCCATTATGATTTTAGTAGTCTACATATCTGAATTTTTTTTCTTCGGGTGATAGAATTCAGAGTAAAGTTCTGCATTGGAACTGGTTAAATAACTTTCTCACTATATTGTCTTGGTATTGAGTAAGAATAAAAGTGATAACCAATGGGTCACGACTGTCCTTAACGTGTCTATCACATGTTCTCATACTTTGACATTCTGATTGGGCTGCGTATACTCTTACGGTGTTTTATGTTCACCGTATATTTTGCCACCAGGTACAATATAACTTAGCATTGTGTGGGCTAGCAACCTACTTTCAGGTGGTGTGACGTTAGTGGTAGTAGAACCAAGTGGGACATAGTGACTCGGGCAATAACAGTAGTCAAGACCAGCGTCGGGTATCTTCTTCAGTCCGTTAATCAATACTAAACCTAAGCCGAAGTTAAGATCAGTGACAACCACCAAACTGTCAAGTCAGGGACATTACACACTATGTTCCTCTGTTGTATATATTTTGACATGTTACTTATTCAAATCCACGTCTAGCTCACTCTCTTTTTAATTTCAATGGAGTGTCTGTTTGATTTTGATTCACTTGTTTGTATTCCAAATAACGGAATTGCTTTTTTGTTATGTAGCAGCCCCTTTGAATCGTATACGAGCACGTCATCGTACCAGTGTTACAGCAAATGATCAAATTGAAGAACCTAACTCTTTGCATCTTACCACAATACCTAGTACATCTGCTGGTGTATCCAATGTGGTGAATCGTGTTCGTGATCAGCAACAACGTTGGAAAGGAAATGTTGAAGCACAACGTGTTCGTGTGTTCAGTGAACGTAGTTTACTGAACTAACTTTCTATTGTTCCAATTCGTTTGCATTCCCCCCCCCGCACCCTGCCTCCCTAATAATTTCTCTATTTGGTGTAATGAAATTTGCAATAAAATCGTTAACATTATCGTTTACTTTTTCTGTAATCTTTGAAGTTGTTAATTTTCCAGCATCACTCTAATAAGGAAGTGATCTGTTAAAAATGTGGAGTTATACTATTTTTCAATGTGATAAATTTTGATTCATAATGTTTATGTATATTGCTTGTTAACAAAAAAAAATCTATTTCCAATCAGTTAACCAGAAGTTTGGTTTTACCTCGCATTATTTGGGGGGGGGGGGTGATGACTCAATCATTAATTACATGTCCAGTTTATTCTCTAGTTTATGAATCTGACTGAAATTTTATTGTTACTGATTGATAGACTATAAGTTAAGTTATCATTGCTTAAAATTAATTTTTGTTACAAGTGAAACATTCTATCCAGTTAAGACTATCACCTTAGACTTGATTGTAATATTTGAATCTGTAAATATACTCAATGGGTAATAATTGAAATAAATGGAAATACATTTAAGTGAAGGCAATGTATACAGAGTTTTGGTATTTTGGATGCTGCTCTACTGGTTTTGTAATGAATGCTGAATAAGATCTGAAGTTCAGCCATTCGTTTCTTATCACTACTCATTATTTCCAGCCTTTTCTATGTAACCATTTGAATTGAGTTTCACGTATATTAAAATACGTAGCATTAATGCCTAATATATATATATATATATATATATATATATATATGGTGCCTGTAGGTTTCAGTACCGTTTTGTTATTGCTCAGTTTCATGAAGTTCAACATTAATTGACCTAATATCAGTATACTTAACGCCGTGACCGGCAAATCTTTCTTCCTGACGTCATAATAAAAACTGTTTACCCAGCCGTGTAAGGGCTTATGAGGAATATTCGTCTGAAGTGCCATCAAACTGATCTCCAAAGATGCATGCTGTTACTACCTAACTTCGTCATAGAAGGATTTAGGTAAATAATCTTAGATACTTCTGACTTCAGATGGACTGATCTACTCTTTGGATGACACCTACTTGGCTTGTAATACACACATGACGTCCTGTTAAAAAAAACGCTGACAAAATGCAGGGTCTTCTGAACAACTTAAGCAGAACATTATCTGTGTTTGGTGTACCTTTTTCACCTATCAGATGTAAGATGATGCTTCACGACTGGTCTGCGGCTTCTTCCAGTTTAATTACAGGGAGTGAAGTGATGGAATGCATACTTAGGAAGTCGCATCAGCCCTAGGGGTTGGTTCCTGACGGGACATCGCATTGGATACAGAAGACCCCTTTGGCATTTGCCAACTTGCGTCATCTCTGGCACCGAATGGCGAGATTTCCGACTACCTGTTAGACGACGAGAATGGTGTGCAGTTGTTCGCTCTTTCATGGTATACGGCTGAGACTCGGCCACTCAAAAGTGAATCTATTCGTGATGGTCTGTTGTCTCTGTTTCTTTAGTCTTTCACTAGGTGCTTTCCTTCAAAATTCAAATTGTTTTCAAAAAAGACTCGACTGGGTTTCGGGAAGACTTGATCAAGTAGCTGGCTATATGAAAAGAACAGAAAACAGAAGCTCCAGTGTTATCATTGCAATTATAGTGCCTTTACTTCTTCCTGGAACAATAAATTATGTAGACCAGTGGTCTGCTTATCAAAGACTAAGCGCCCTAGGTTATATGCATCACATGTTTAACCACAGCAGTGACCTTGCAGACCCTGTAACAGGGACATATGGCAATTACATCGAACCGTTCTGATCACGACTCAAAAACAGAATAAGAGCAGTTCATTATTTCAAAATGAAATTATCTGCAGTCATCGAGACGAATTTATGTACCAAAGTTTATTGAAGCTGTCTACAAACACATCAGTCTATAGCTCGAATACTTTTACTCAACATGTTGCTAAAAACTACCTTACGTAAACAACATACCACACGCTTTGTATATTTCTTATGTCGTAGTGTTACGATTGATTGTTGAAGATAATATATCGGGTGATAGGAAGCGGACCAAGTGGAAATCAACATTTTGAGTCATCTGCCGCTGCGGTAGAATTTTTTATTTCAATTTTTGTTTCATGTCATTCTCTGGTCAACAAAACCTTATTGGACAACTTAATCATACTGGTGACCAATCACTATAAGTTATTTAGCTTTCGATAATGGTGGTTTTATACATTCATGAAAACCGTACATGCATGGTGTTTTTGTCGAACAAATTGTCTTCTTCACAGTCACAGATCAGTCTTGTCTTCAGATATCTTCGTAGCTCGTTGAACTATAAAGTAGTGAGGGAGAATAGTCACTACTCTTACCCATTCCAAGTGTCTCGCTGCATTATTATTGTTCAGGTATTTTTCTTTTATCATTTCACCTGGTCACTTCAATTGGAGGCGGATTTCGGTTACATTTTGCCATATTTTTTTTCCATTGAATGGTCTCAAACCTATTTTGCAACTTCAACAAACCCGAAATGAAGCATCTCAACCGAAATTAGTCAAAGCTCTAACATATAAATTATTAGTTCAATCGCCATCAACTTCTCATTCAGAAAAATATGAAGGCACCTTTAATTCCATCAGTCAGTGTAACTATGATCCAATATCTGGTCTCATAGTTGATTCAACGTTGAATCAATGTGAAGATGTTTTTCGTATTGAATGCCGCATGTTCGACAATACAGTCAAAGTTCGATTAACTTGATACTACAATTGAATACAATTAATATGTCAATTTTATTCTGCTGAAGAACCCTCGTGAATTGTCATTTGATGAAACTATTAATATTCTATCTCAAAGTTTTGGTGAACATTCCATTCCAACTACTAGTATTTAGTGACAGTGCTTTCAGATATCAGAATTACCTTCTGAAGAGTATGTGACCTATACTGGTAAAGTCAATCATGAATGTGAGCAACTCAGAACCAATGAAATGACATCTGATTGGTTTAAATATTTGATTTTTATTCGTGGTCCACAGATCCCTGAAACTAGTAATATTCGAGCCAGACTGTTGTCATATGTCGATAAGGGTCCTAAAACGACTTTACAGATGGTGAAAACAGAATGTCGACGCTTAATCAACTTGAAGCATGTAGACAACACTAGCTGTAACCGAAAACCACTGTAGCAGCTGACAAAGTAGAATAACCGCTCATATAGTTTAGCAGGTCAGAACTGTGCACCAAATCAGTGAACAACCAGCAGGAACTGGCTTGCTGTCTTAGTCTTAGAATTTTCAGCTCAACTCCAGTTAAGTGAAATGGGCAGCTGTTCGTCCCCACTCGCTAATTGTGCTATTGGGAGTTTGAGTTGTGTGAGACTTCACCGTTAAAAAAGTCAAAAAAATCTTCAGGACTAGTGCTTGGAAAATGTGCTTTATATTTCCTATTAGAAGCACTTTCTAGACATTTTTTGTGCGAAAGTAGATTGTTTATATCATAGAAACAAGGTGTAATCATCCAGGTACGAAACGAAGTCAGTAAATAGGTTGCTTTAGAACATATACCTGTTGTAAGGCCCCAGTTTTGCATAAAACATTTTTAACTTGCCATTTTGACAGCATGACTAGTAGTTCATTTTCTACCCTCATTGTAATGTAATTCGCTGATTGGTTAATCCGTACTCTATGTCAATGTCTCAAATTGCGGACAAGGTCATGTTTCATGTGTGTAAATAGTCGCGTGATTTTGAATTGACTGATTATTATTATTTTCTCGGAGGAATAAACTCTCCGATCATCTAGCTCCGGTCTTCTTCTGTGTTCGTCCCTGGTTGCAGTTGGTGGCTGTTGTGTACGAAGTTAACTGTCAGTTAAGCGTGCGTATTATATCTGTTCAGAATATATAACAATGCCGATTTATTTGATCTCTGATGTTGCAAAATTCATAAAGTAATGAATGAATTACCCCATGATTTGCCTTGTGTAACTCACGATATGGATTTCTGACCGGTATCTTGCGAAACCAATCTTCTGGTCTCTGTGGGACAGTCGAAGTAACTCAGTCGAATGTAGACTACTCATTCACGTAGGCCAGACTGACTACTTTAAGGCTTTATATATGACTTACTCTTCATGAAGTCACAATCATTAGGTACAAATGTCTAGTTACTGATATAGATGGAGAAGTAGTTCCTTAATCGACTCTAGTTATTAAGAGTTGACTGCTACCTATTCGAGTGATTTCCAATGAAGAGCGATGAACCTAACGAATATACTTTGAACTCACTTATGTTTTCATATTTACAAAAAGTACACTGGTTTTACCAACTGTCTGTCACTATTATACGAAGATAATCTTAAAATATGGAGGAAAAACTTAGTTTTACGGATATCTATCCTCGCAGAAAGTGTACAGTGTTCTCAGGTCATTTCTTAAAACGTTGATAGAACTAGCTTCTTATTTATTCGTAGGTGCATAAGATGCGTATATTCACCGTACATTGTTATTTTCCATACTTGAAAAGAGGCCCAGGCTACTTCGAATAGGCAGCTGATTACAACACGATCGGTTCTGTATTATGAAGTGTAGGCTGGTGGGTAGTTGTAAAATAGCAGATGTCTAGAGCAAAATCACAATCAGAGTAAGATGAGATGCAAGGTAGTAGGCACACTTCGTGCACATGAAGTGAGAAGTATGTATTCCATTTATAGCGGTTCAACCTTGGATAGATACTTAGTCAAGAGGTTAACCAGGTAATAAGTAAGTAACAGTTACATAAAAGTACCTATACAGTTTGGCATTACAAGACATACCATGAATTTCATGTCACTATAGAGCTATTTTTAGAAGGATTTCCTAGTTAGCCGTAATCCCTTTATTTCAAGTTGCGTGTAATGCAAACATATCGGCGATACTACTTCATTAGGTTTACACACCAACATTCTATTTTATGTTGAGTCATTGTTCCTGAATTGGTTGTCAACGTATTCATGAACACCCCACCTATGAATTGCAGCCGACAAACAACTTTCGCAAAACATAAGATACCAATAGTAGATCTCTTTGAATTCCTTTGTGTACTATAAGTTTTACCTCAGGTACCAGCATGAAAACCACCGAGTTGTATCCTTTTAGAAGTAACTAGTTGTGTGCACTCTTCAGAAGTTAAGTTCTTGAGGTGAATGCTAACTGGGTCTTTCACGAAGTTGAATGTTTGCAAGATAGTTATTGAAATGCAAGGTGCCACACTTATACGGCTTAAAAGGGAGCTGTCACGTCGCACTCCAGATGAAAAAATAATTAGGTCATCTTGAATTTGAGTGAAACATTCCTTCGTTTCTTTGTATGGAAAACTTCAAGCCATCACTCGAAAGATGTGGTGTGATAGACCTAATAGTGCTACTGATGCCGTTCACGCATGGTAGGGATACAAGTGATCCTACCACACTACTCTGGATGACGCTACGCTGTGTGGGACCAGGGTGGGAGTAGCAAATGCTGGTTTCATCACTTGAGAGTAAACCTCCTGGAGTGTTCTGAGGCAGGGGAGAAGAGGGTCTTGAAATCTATAGGACTCCGACCAATCAGTCAGGTGTTCGTGAGGGAATCCATCAAAAGTCTGCTTGTAGTCATAGAAAACGATGGTGACTTGTAGACTGTGGTTATGTTTACTCTTGACATGGTCACGATAGTGGAGAAGGCAGGTATTGAATAAGTGCAAAGGAAATTTTCGTTCAGTGAAAGATGCATTGGTCGAATGGTAGTTCATTGCTGATGGTATATTATATATATATATATATATATATATATATATATATATATATATATATATATATATATATATATATAAAAACTCCTTCTCTATGTGTAAAGTAATTGGCGAACAGAGGGATGAACAACTCAAAAGTCGCAGTGGTAAATTCTGGTCCAGAATTGGTTGTCCGGGATTTTACTAACTTTAACGATGTCACTGTTATCAGATTCGATAAAGATATTAAGTTTTCGTTTGCTAGCTTCTGGTACCCCAATTTCTCTTGAAAATGGTTTACTTAGTATGTAAAGTAATAAGGGGTTGAAAATCATCAGACTTATAGAATCTTCCTGAACTATTACGCTCGCGGTTGCTACTGTCACCGAAATGAAGTCAGTTCTGGCCATTTATTCATTTTGGAAGTGCGGAAGTGACGTATTTATCAGCTCTGCCTTGATATTCATAGAATGGATCACAGTGTTTAGTAGCTGAACTGCTGACAGAGCATGAAACTCAGTCTAGGCTGTTCGTAAAAAGTCGCACATGTCACAGTTCGTTTCTTTTAAAATACCTGAAACGCCAAGACAGAACTGAATTCATGTTGTAATATAAAATGGCACTAGGAAATATAATGAAACTAGCTGACATTACCATGTGATTACAATCTGAGGATCCCGTGAGAATCTGAGGCGTTGTGGAAGTGATCTTGTTAGCTAAAACAATATTCAGAACACTATGACAACCAGCTGTTTCTAAAATACTAATGGAATTGTCACAGCATTTAAGAAAACTAGGTGGTGGCCAAGTCATGTCACTTATGTTAAAATCACCGTATGCATTTTAGCTGTGTGTTAGTGACAACATGCTCGAACACACGTTTGCTTCACGTCGTAATTCACCGTGGAGCAGGGAAATCGGTAGATGCATCACATGAGAGCAAAAATGTAGTGAAAGTCTTGCGACGATCCATGCAGTCGCTAACTTCATTCAATTTCTAAGTAGAGCACTATGGAGCAATTATGACAGAACCAATACAAATAATCCCGCCTCCTGTTACGACCGAAATCACTGTGTAGCTCATGTCGAAGATATGAATCTCAGATGTTTTCAAATATAAAGCGAAATTGACCAAATTCAAAACGCTTCGTTGCCAAACAAGGAATGTATATTCAAAATGTAGATGAACTCTATGAAAAATTGTTCTTTTTGGCAAGATGTATGTACAAAACTCAAGTGCAAACCTTCAGTTTTACCGCTTCCACAGGTTCTCACAAAAACAAAATACAGTGGTGCCATCAATTAAGCTAAAAAAGCAAATTGAATGAAGTCAAACAAGACAAATGGCCGGGAATTTTGAGCAAATCACAAGAATAAGAGCAAAAATACACTCAACGCTCCTCCTGCACTCATTAGTCTGCCGCTTTTAAACAAAGAGTTATTGTCGGTGGAGATATCTGTGCCACAAGTTTTGGAAGTATATTAAGCTTCTGTAATCATTGCCCTGGCTAGATCATATAAAGGATAGTAGCATGACCTGTTCCATTTTGTTGCTGATAGAACTGGGATTATTCAGCCAAAATGAGGTTGTACTGAAAGTACATAAGTATTTGTACTTATCTCGGAAAATTTCCATGTGGTAACCATAGTTTTGTACAGATCTAATAGATCCGCTTCAAATATCACACCAGCGGTGACAACGATTCACAGGATCAGTGTTTGTTCACAGTGACGACAACAGACTATTTAGTTCATCTGTAGATGGGTGCCCACCATACCGTGACCAGCACAGACGTTGGTGTCTAAACCAAAACCCAGAAAATTGGATAGCATATGAAACTTCTGTGCCACTGCCTACGTTGTGTTTTTACGTCATCCAAAATAATTTTAGCATTATGATAAAGTAAGAACAGACTGCACGGTGCACAAGTCTTCCACCAGTTGTACATTAGCAGTAGGAAACACCATATTACCTTTCTACTGCATCGTCCTGACCCTGAAATGCAACTAGAGTCAAAATAAATACATCAAACTAAATTCTCTAAATATTAACTAGATAACCTTCTAGCTCACCTCCGGATGCTTAAGATATCTTGAGTTTTATTTTAATTAGTCTACATTCGAGCAGGCTTCGATACCATTTTGTGCCTCCCTTTTGCTGGTTGGCACGCACATTCTCATAGTCTCTAGCTCGGCCACATTAGCTAGATAAGCTGGATAAACTTTCCCCTAATAATCAGTATTGCATCTTTCCTATTTAGGTGTGCTGCTCCTTCGGAAATATTCCTGAATACCAGTCCTGTTGACCGTGATTGAGAAGATACTGGAGTGTATCGGTGCTGCGCACGCTTCGAATAGTGACGTGAACCGTTCGTCTCTCAGCCTTTGGATTTTTCCACTCCTACTTGGAATACCCAATCCAAAAAGATCGAACTTTTGCAGCACTTCCATTCCTGTACGCGCTTCACCGCTATGTATTCTCCAACTCACTTCTCAACAGTTGAAAATCAGCATAGTTATTTCTTTGAACCGACGAGTCTGCCTCCTGTCAGTGGTTCTTAGGTGTTCTAACTACCAAACTGCCTTAGCTCTCGGTTGTCTTCGGAGGTCACTCCTCAGGAAATATCTTTCCTGGTCCTACATACACATCTGGAGCTCACGGTTAAACGTGTTGGTCTAAAGGTGAGCCAACACAAATTGTCTTCCTTTATATATTCCATCGGTTTACTACATTCAGTCTTCAACCTCCTTATTGCTGTCAGATATTTGTTTTCCCAACAAGTTTGTATAATAGCGACATTTCTGCCCAAAACGCTAGATCCAGAGCTTTAACACTGATAACGCAGTCGTGCACAAAAAGAGATAATAACACTCGAAACAACACTCTAGTCTGTACCCACAGACAAACAGAGGTAGGGCAGGGCACCAAACCCTAAGGGAGCTACTAATTTATATTCCCAGAAATCCAGTAGCCATCAAACAGGTAACACAAGGTAGCGCAGCACGTCACAAACCAGTCCTACCTTGGGTAGGGATCATACCGTGCCTGAAAAGAGGAGATGGCGTAAAAGGCTCAAGAATAAGGCTGCCACGGGCAGTTCACCACAATCCGTAGCACTTTCTTCAAGGAAAGAAGGCTGAATTATGACACCCGATGGCTGCAGTGTCTGCGCTAAAGTTGTTTCGGTAGTCGATGGGGCATTTCGATGCAATCTTGTGTTCGCCGATGGGTGCATGGCCATTGCGACACCAAAGTCCCCCGACATCACTGTAAGCTGATGAAGAGATAACCATTCAAATGCTTCTGGTGCATTTGTCCGGAGCGCAGGAAAATGCCCGCACTCCACACTGAAAGCCTGAAAGAGATTCTCTCTACCATGCAAAAGCTACCAACATCCCAGAATGAAGTAGGGTTAACATTAAAGGATAGCACAAAGGGACCTGGAAACACAGCTGGATCTCCGGCTGTGCACACATCACCACCAGCGGGGACCATATTAAGTGGAGTCTCCGTACCCCCTACCCCGCCCCAGAGGATTTCAAGCTCATAGCTGAAGATGCCGACCTCTAGACTCGCTACGAGACCTACCCCAAACATCCCATACACTGTGACTGAGAAACAGTCGGTAGAAATATGCAACAAACCCATTGGGAAGTCAGGCGTGCCACCCACAGCAAAGGCAAGTCACGGGAGGGCTAACTCGATCATCCGGTTCAACGTCGATGTATCAGCAGATTCACTGCTGATCGAGAGAGAACGGTCTGACAGCCCAGTGTGGATCGACTACTGTCAGATACTGGGACTCCCTCCTCTTCCCATAACACTGTGTCGCTTTTCTCGCTGAAGCCGGGCAACTTGAGATAATCCACTCCCTACACGTGTCCTCGAACACTACCAAAGATGCTGAAGACACTCTCCTGCCCTCGCACCAACCGGACGTTGTTAATACCTACAAAATTCGAGCCAGGCCTGGCGACCCATGGTCAATAAGAGAGGAAAGAAAACAAGTGGTTAGAAGTCCAAACGTAAACAGCACTTTAGTAGTATATGGGATTCCAAAACTGCTAAGTGACCGCTTGGCTGGCGATTGGTACTTCCAAGACGTCCAACAATGGAAATGGCTCTCAACCAAGGTCTGTCCCGATATTATACCAGCCAACGGGGCCAGAAGACTGCCAAGGCCAGAGCATCTGAAGTCCATACCTACTCCCAGACTAATAGCTATCCAATTCAACCCACATATCTCCCCCACAGACGTTCTACACGCAAAGGCATAATGTGAAAGACCGCACGGATGGCTCAGTACGAATGTTTGAAAGTAAGCCTAGACTCACGAGGTAAGAGAAGAGATGGCAAACACCAATACCTCTGGAGTCACTGGTCGTCACGCAGGCACTGGCCGGTGAGTCGGATGCATCGGGTAATGAAGCTATTGCCGCCATAGCCCTCACCCAAGTTGAAAGTAGAACACAAGAAGACGTAACAACCCAAGCGCGTGGGCTCTCCTCTCGTGAAAATACACAAACAGCCCTCCCCTCTCATCAGGCACACTAACATGTATGTACAACAGCGTTAGGAGGCTTAGAGCGAAGGTGGAAGAGATGAGGACACTGCGTTAATGTCAGCACTCTGACATCACATTTATCACCGAGTTCTGGCTCTCGCTGGACACCGACAAAGAGATGCATGTTGCTGGAATGGAACTCTTCCGCAGAGACAGCTCAGCGCAGGGGGGCGAGTGGCTCTCTACATAAGCTCTCACTTGAGGGCAAGGGTGATTAGCGATACCACCCTAATCCAGCTCCCAGAAACACTCTGGTGCCACTTCACCCCGCGCCGTACCAAATGCCCACTTAGAGTCATACAGTGGTCCTTCTGGCCCCCGCACACATAAGGAAATCGTCATCAGGGCAATCCTGGCGACTTCCTCCACAGATTACGATTCCGTCATCGTTGGCGGCGGCTTTAACGCCCCGTCCATCCTCTTTGAGACTGAAAGGAGACACATCAGATCCTTCAGTCACGGGCTGAAGAATGCAATTAAGACTGCTGGCCTCTCAGAGAAAGTGGGTGACACCACACTCTGAGGACCTGACGGACACGCATCGCGCCCCGACTACGTTCTGACTGACGATGGCATCCTCATTGAGGATGTATGCGCCCAACCTCCCCTTGGCCTCAGTGACCACTCAGTAATGATCTTCTCCATGATTACTAGGGGCCCCGCAACCGGAGACGCCCAAAACGTCCCCTTGATATAGCAAGGCGAACCACAAAACCATGAGGGGTTATCTCACGAAAGCGTCATAGCCAATAGACTGGGCCCATCTCAAAATAGATGAACACTGGTCGCAGGTGAAGAAACTTTTCTCTGGGGCCATCCGACTCAATGTACTAGAGGTAACACAGACTGTCAGTGAGAACCTCATGGTTAAAGCGTGGGACAGAGGGGCTAATTCAGAGTAAGAAGCAGGCTTGGTTCAAGTAGTGTCCATCACGCAGGGAGTCTGACTTTTTGTACTACAGAAGGATCCGCAACCGCTGTAATATTAGAGTGCGTAGCTATAGATTTTCCCATCAAACACACCAGGCGGGGAGGTTACAAAGTAATCCCAAAGACCTTCAGCGCTTCATGTCTAAAAGGGAGTCGACCAGCAAGGGAGTGAAGCCTATCATGAATAAATAAATTTTTATTCTCGTATCAGTAAGTTAACATGATAGAAGCCAGTTTACATGCATCATCACATTGATATATGTCGAAAAATCTGCAAGATGTTACGGGTCTTGAATGGTACGGAGGGGAGGTGGTTTAACTCTATCGAAAACATCAGATCCCGGTTATGGGACAAAGAAAATACCACTTTTGGCATATTCAGAGAGTCAAATTGAAGATAATAAAAGTTTCCATTTCTATATATTGGGTTTAACATGACAGATACCGGTTTACAAGCACCGTGAATCTGATAGTTTTTGAAAGTTTACGGAATAGTATTTGGAATTATATAGCTGTAACTCACATACCAAGTTATTGATGTGCATAACCCCATTAAAACTTTCTGCAGATCAAGAGACTGGCATGGATTTTCATTTGTTATTACACAGATTGGTTCTACTATCAACAACAAAAGCGCGCAATGTTCGAAGTTTGCGTTATAACCAGCCAACGTTGTTAGTCCATTTGCATAGTTTCTTATTTAGTAATATAAGCATCCATTCACTAGAAGGTTCTTCACGTTTTGGCTTTGCTAACCAAGGAGGACCCATTTATACGATCTAGAGTATCAGTAAGTATCGACAGTCATATAATCAAGGTGAGCGTCTAAAGCGATGCATTTCCAGTTCACCTTGCTATGTTTATGGGTAGTATACATTAGTTCCACTGGGAATACTTCTAGTAGTAGGTGGAAGTAGACGTTGAAACGGTTAACAGTCCAAATGGCAGCAGTTATACATAGACTTCAGGCATCCTTCACATTAGCGTAAGCAGCACCGTTTGAGAAGTGCGTCTGATGCCTGGTAACTTTTGCTTGAGAAGATCACTTGATAAAGAGTACTAGAAAACATGTAGTGTGGAACCACTGCAGGTAAGTCATATTCCGAGCCAATAAGTATGTTGGTCTCTCGTTTGATCATTTGTTCATAATGTTTGTGCCACTATAGCTTTTAGGAAACCTTAGAAGGTTCGTCTCAAGAAGAATCCTGACCAGTTTGTGAGTTAATTGTGAAGATATTCTAGAAACCGTGAAAGATTAGGAGCAGTTCAGTAATTCATGGGGTCAAACAGCAGGTATTACTTCCACCAAGTAGATATGTCCAGATTGGACTGCAGCATTGAATGTTGCCATCGAGCTGTTGCTACAAATAAAGGTGGAAAGAAGAAGCAAAAGCACATGTGGAGAAGGGAATTATTACGCACGCCAGCTTAGAGGAGAAAGAAGTTCCTATACTTTTCGACCCATCCGAACTTTATGTACATTTTCATGTATGCATGTGGTATTAATCACAAGCTATGATGGGAATGCACTGAGCAGTCTACATATTACCGGGCTTCAGAGTTCACACTTTCAAGCCCAACTTAGTACCGACACCAAATCCACACCGACCAGGTCATAAATAAGGAATACCTCTGCCACATCTCAGTCGCAGAGAAAAACGTGATAGAGAAGCCATCTAGGCTACATCCAGGCAAGTCCCCATGCTGCGATAACCTGTAGAAGGTGATCCCGAAAAAACTGCACCGAGGTGCTTACAAAACCGGCCTGCAACCTCTTCAAGCACTCAGTAGGGTCGTGCGAACTCCCGAAAGGATGAATTCTAACCGTCTTGTCACCCATCTTTAAGGGAAGAGACAGAACTTGTCCTGGCACCTACAGGCAGATTGCCCCAATTCCTATAGCGTCGAAAGTGTCGGAAAGCCTGACAGGTGACACCACCTAGGAATTCCTCGATAGGGAAACCACTGTACACACTGCTCAGCACGGGTTTCGGAGTGGTCACTCATGCGCCACCAACTTGCCTATCGCTTGGGACGACTGGACACTAAGCTGGGACAATAGAGAACCGGTACATGCTGTCTTTCTCTACCCAGCCAAGGTATTTGACAGTGTCCCACCCACAGTCCTGCTCCCCAAGATCACGCCTGCTGGTAAAAGTGAACCCCTACCCTCTCGGTTCAAGGAGCATCTGGAAGGGAAGCAGTTCCGCACTGAAGTAAACATAATGGGGTCGGAGTAGAGACCGTCGACGTCAGGGGTATCCCAAGGAGCAATCCTAGGACCGCTTCTGTTCCTCCTGATTGTCAACGATCTGCAACACAAAATATCCTCATCCATTCTCCCCTTCGTAGACGACATTAAAATTTGGAGTGTAGTGGACGAATAGGCTGACTATAAGGCGATACAAAAGGATTTGCAGCAACTCAAACTCTGGTCGTTGAAAAATGGCCCGAGGTTCAACCTGGAAAAGTGCAAAGCAATGCACATCGGTAAATATGAAGCAAGTACGACCAACTTCCAACAGATGTTTAGCAACCATACTATCACCAGCGTCCATGGAGAAAGATTTGGGACCGATTTCTCTGATACCTCCAACTACGAAGACATGACAATTAGGGGGAACGCCAGTTTGCACTCTTAGAGTAGACAGCTTGGCGCTCCCACCCCTAAACTCTTCCTCACTGTTTGCAAGCCTTATTTGCGGCCGTATCTGGAGGTCTTCAATACGGTGGCCCCCCAACACTCAAGAGAGACTGTAATCTCCGTGAAAAAATACAAAGAACTGCAACAAAATCAGTTGTGGGGCTAACAATAAAGACATGCTGAAAGACTTCCACACCTAAACCTATTTACCCTAGGTTATCGTAGGAAGGGAGTGTCCTTATTATGGCAAACAAGATCGCCCATCAGGCAGACCACGCAAACAAATCAATTTTGCCTACAACTCGGCGGTCCTCACGAGGAAACTCCATTAAGATAGCACATCAGAGAGCCAACCCCGTACCCAGGTCCAATTTTTTCTCCCAGAGAGTATGTGCTTTATGGAATGCCTTACCGCGACATATCGTCATGGCTCCCTCAGCTGACTAATCCAAGAGACGGTTAGACAGTTATGTCTCCTCGCATGGCCTACCAAGGACGTCCCCAGGTAGTCGAAAACCCCACTAGCCCACCCTCACCTCCCTTCTAGCTACCACTCGCTACCTCTCCCCTTAATACACCCATATTACCCACCAACTCTTCCCCAGAAGATAGACCTGCGCTATCTACCTTTACCTTTCGGGCAACTCCCACCTACTTTTCCCTTCTCTTTTCTTTTACTTCCTTTCTTTCTCCCTTTTCTCTCTTTTTTGCTCTCTTTCATTATTTATCACCATCTTACTATTCTCTTTCGGGTGCCTACGCAGACAGGAACCACGACAGCCCCCAACCGTCCCAGCAACTCGTAGCACCACAATCACTCCATAAATTATAGCTTACTAACCCACAAAAGATCCACCTAACCGAGCCCGAAAGCAAGAAAGCAGAGGGGATTTCCTCGTCCACTGCAGGGGTGAACCAAACAACTCGAACCAAGCTCTAAGAACTAGGGGCGAGAGATCAAAAACTATCAGTTTACTACGCTCACACTATCAATATTGGATTGGACTGAAAGTAGGGTTGGTTAAGCGTTACATGATAGCACCCCCATCTGTTTCCTTGAGATCTGCTGTTAGGTTGACTCGGATTAGCTCGAGAGCTACACTTTACATTTTGTGTGGGACAGGTTATCAGTTTGCAGCTGATACTCAACCCACTGTCCATCAAACTAGTGTCGCCCGATGCGGTGGTCGTGTGACCCTGTCAAAAGTCGCAGGCTTATAAGGGAATGCTGATTGGTCCAGAGGCTTTTGTTCTATCTGGTTACTGAGTGGGCTGGGAAATAACGTATAAAGTTTCTCTCCGCTTGGCTAGGCATGGGCATGACAGTCACTGGGCTATTCACTTTCTTCTTCTGCCCATTGGGCTGATTATGTAGTCCGCTTTACTGCGCTACAAAAAGTGTCACTTGAAGTGAGCAGAATGAGAAGAGTGAGAAATCCCGTGAAAATCAACATGTCTCAAGTCTGTATTGGATATTCCAAAGCCATTAATTTCCTTGAGCATAGAAACACTGTTTGAGGGCCCGTAAATTTATTGCGACGTGATCACCTGCCATTCAACTAGGGTATAATGCAAGAAAAATGTAGCCGTTGACGTGGGCGATAGGACCTACATTCAGCCATTCGCACGTCTGATTGCTTTGTCATGCCACTTCAATGCGTCTGGACGAGTCGTAGCGAAAAATACTGCCGACGAAGCTTGACGAATTCCTAATTTGACATGTTCGGACATAATCTTGAAATCTACCGAATTACGGTGTAATATTCACAAAGATCTGCACCGGATCGCTTATTTGACATAATACACAGTAACAGTATAGTTTACTGGATGACATTTTCGGCAGAGTGAACTGCACGCATTCATACCACAGCCATCATACGACTCATACTTCTCATATACACTCCTACGGTTTTCATACACTTATTTTAATGATAATCAACTTTTACTAATATCTGCGCCATGTGATGCGTCATCGTTGTTACATTTCTTAGGTGTTGACTGCATGGGCAGTCCGTGATCAACCTCACCCTCCACCCGGACAGATTGGATCCCAGAACCGTCACGGATCCTACCCTTTCGTGTGATTATGAGTCACTGTATGCGGAGCGATATCAAAGTATTTCTCGAAAATTGCCTATCCTAGTGCAGTATACCGTTGTATGCTTTGCCACATTTTCGTGTCCCGACACTCTGGCTGACTTCGATCGGCCGTTTTCACCCATGTACTTGACTTCATAATCGCTACCTTTCTCAGTTGACTCAGCCGGGTCTTTCAGCCTACAAAGCTCCCCCCTCGGCGAGTTTGCGGATCAAAATGCCAACCTAATGCCAAAAATGATAGGAATTTTACGTAAACTTTAGGTGTTCCTTCCGTTCACAGACAGAAGGTTGCTAGCCTGGCACGTACTGCCTGGTTATCCCACCATAGGCCCTAACATACCCACAAGTGTTTCAGTAGAGAGCCTTCAATAAGGCGACGAAATTACCCTGCACGCCGTTCATTCAGAGATATTGCCATGAGACTTCTCGATCAACGAAGTCGAGTGCCGCTATCTCCGAACGTTGGTCAGAAGGAATTCACTTCAAATGGAGTAAAATAATGTCTTAAGGTGTTTAACAACGAAACTTTCTGTTTTAAGTATGGTTTTCGCCACAGTCTAAAATCACTTGTAGATGGTCTTGCGTTATTATGTTGGAGTTATTGCCTCTCGTATACGTCCGTAACACAATCTGATGAAAGATGATTAGTTCATCTCTATCGTTCACTATAGATTACTAATTTGCATGCTTAGAAAGTACTTTAACAACAAAAAAGACAAGCTGCTCCATATTTTTTGCTAAAGAATTAATGTGTACTTTGATATAATAAACAACTATGAACTAATGTGAAGTTGGTGTTTCTTTGATGATAAAAGCGGTCATCTGCTGACTAATTGTGGTTTCAAAGACGGTTACTGCAATATGAGAATACGAAAAGGAGTTCAGTGGAAAGATTCTTTTCAACAATCTGACTGTCGAAGTTGTGCAATGCATTTATCTAAAATATTCTGTTTTTTACTATGCTTACTTCTGGCTTTGTCTATAGGGAATGGGATAAGTTGTCATCAATAAAAGTTTTTAAACCTAGTCAATACTGTTGACAACTTTGATGTACATTTGAGTAGTATATGGGATCGTGGCACGAATATTCTTGAAAGAGGTTCATCATACAGTTCAATTTGATTAAACGAAAACAGCATGGGTGGCGATGATAAAAATGAATAAATAACCGTATTTTAATCCTTCAACGATGTACAGTTATAATACAGTGAGACAGTTTCATTTCGATTCATCATTGTCGTGTGCGTATTCTATTTGATGTGACTCATTTGAATTACGTCTGTTGCTTGACTGGTATCAACTTGAAATGGTAGCCACTTTCAGTTATCTCAAAGGAGTTCTAGATCAATAATAAATCACATATTGAAGGAGTTCTACATCTGTTGAAATATGTTTCTAGAAAACAGTCAAACAAGCATGAACCTCACACTTATTGAAAAATATTAGTACTACTAACTGTACTGTATATGCTTCTTGAACAATAATATAATCCCAACGGTGATGAATCCATTTGGTGAAAAATAAAGTGATAAAGTTTGTCTTTGATCAGTACTTCTATCAACCAATGACTCCATCTGTGTTTTCGCCTTTATTGTCTTAACATTTCCATAGTGTTTGGTGCCTGAATTCCCCCTCTTCAGATATCATCTTTAAAGAATTGACAAGTCAAGCCTAACTGTGTGCTAGAACTATCCCTAACCCATGCATAAATGAGTTTATAACGTGTATTGTTCCAGACCCCATATACTCATAACGGCAAGGAACGTGATACTGTAAACACAGTTATTATTTCTAACGTAGTGGATGTAAAATACCGTTGCAAAGCTTTCAGCTGAATTGTTGACTTCATCTTGATATGCCTAGAGTGAGAGCGAATATTTTACCGATGAGAAGATTAAGGCTTATTTCGGTTTCGATGGTGCTGTGTTCTCTGAGCTACAAATATTCTGCATCATCTTACTTATTTCGGTATTTCGAAAACTTTCTTTACTCTTTCCCAGTGCCCAACCTAACATCCACTCAATATGTACCAAGTATGAGACAAATTGTATGCATCTAGGTATTCATTTTGTACTTAA
The DNA here is from genome assembly GCA_944470555.2 of Heterobilharzia americana. NCBI lineage: Eukaryota > Metazoa > Platyhelminthes > Trematoda > Strigeidida > Schistosomatidae > Heterobilharzia > Heterobilharzia americana. The sequence goes on from OX104127.1 coordinate 41,362,452, forward strand.
TGTAATGAATACATATGACATGGAATTCAACTTCATTGTTCACCATAAATAATGTGGTCGACATCCTATCCATTCATGCTTTTTATCCAGAAAAGGGCTCCTTAAACTAGTTCATGTGTGCATGCAAAACTCATCCCAGCAAGTTATGAGTAAAGTGAAGAGCGGAAGTAACTCAAATGTAGTCTGACAAAAGGTCCACACATTAGTGATCGGCGAGTTGTCAGGCGGCAATGATAAGTAACAATAGACAGTTATTCAGACCTATCAAGGAAGCCTTGGCTAATAGGTCGATTGTTAGTAAGAATATAGCTGAGAAGGATGGGTTTGCTATTCACTTACTGGGGAGACGATGGGTGGAACAATTCAGCTGGTCTCTAGCTACTATTCTGTCGCCCGCTATCCAGTCTGATCGTCAATGAAATATTGAGGTGGGACTCGCTGCACTTACAGAAGTCGACAAAGCTGTAGGCAATCTGAAAGGAAGAAGCTTAGGAGGGCCAGAGGTATTTAAAGATGGTGGTCGAGGCTTACTGGTCTTGTAAACTGAAGTGTTAACAAGTGCACGGGAGTTAGATATAACGACCCTCTCTGGTGTCAATCACTGATTGTCTTGGTCTCTAAGGATGTGGAAGAATTCTTTTGTGGTGAACATGGGGGAATCTCTCTGGCGAACCTATTTCCCATTATTATCAGACGTGTTAGTAGAGATCGGAAATAGCGAACTCGAAGAAAACAGGCAGGTTTCAAACTTGGTCATAGTTGTATCGACTAGAAAGTCATCCTCTGTCAGGTTCTGGAGCATAGGCACATTGACCGATGGCCAACACTAGCCGAATTTGTCGGCCTGGAGGTTGTACTTGACTTTGGTGCTTGAAGGGTGTTGTGGCAATGTCTCTTAGTGAAGGTGGTGACGAGTGAGTGCATGACTCTACTGAGAGTTCTGCATTCCAACACCTGTAGATGTGTTAAGGCTTATGATAAGTTGTGAGGTGAGTGGTGTCCGCTGAGGATGTTCACTCTCCTTATTCATATTCAACTTCATCATGGACGTAATTATAGATGTGTACTTCTGGTAGTCTAACTTCACAGGGATCGATCTAACCACAAGATAATCCTTGGTAGATCTAGAGTACCTATCTGATGTAGTCTTTGTAGTTGAAAACCGTGACAAGATGTGGCGTCTAATGGATATCATAAATGGCAGTAAGCTAATGTCTGGCTTGCGTCCCTCGTCACTGAAATACGCACTACCTTCGAAACTGCGTTGCATTTTGACGTAACTTCTGTTATTGGCCCCGAATCGGTCTTTCTGTGTACCGTGATATCTAGTCCTATCTGAAAAATAGTAGTACACATGTATAACGCATTTGATTAGCGAATTCATTCAGCTTTCCGTGTTAAATAACCTCTCCTTGACGCAACGGAGTAAAAACCAGAATCCATACCTCAACTATGAGAAGAAATAAAGCTAAGCGCCCGAAAACAGACTCTCTTAGTGGAAATTCTAAAACGAGTGCTTCAGGATCTATCTTTAAATGCAGCGGGGTGGTTGCCTCAACCTGTAGTTCAAATGCAGGAGAAATTATTTTCCTCAAAACCGGTCATCAGAGCCTCAGACATTGCCTCCGGAATGGATGTAAGACTCGAGGCAAACCAAAATGATATCGCCAATATTAGGATTATCTTAGGTGATATTCAAGGGACGCTTCAGAAATCCTCTTCGTTAGTTTGTTTGGCCAAACAAACACCCTATCGAGCGACAACTTGCAGAAGGCCAACGGCTTAGTAGATTTCACTGCTACTGAGTTAATAGAGCGATAAACATCATCCCAGCAAGCCATAGTGCACAATGCACCTGTTAAAGTGCATTTGGAAACAGCTAAAAGTAAGATCCCACGAGCTTGAGGTGTGGTAAATATACCCTACGAGTGCTAACGTTTACGCACAGAACTTTCACAAGGCAGTTGTCGCATTATCTTCAAGTTTCTAACGCCATTTGACGCCAAAAAATTTATTAAGCTACAGAACACCATTAGCGTCAACTCTAATTTCAAGGAAATTACTGTTATGCAAGGCAGAATACCATGTCAACTAGGAAGAACTTTAAGAATGATTTGGCCCATCATTCTACAATTTTAGAGGCACCCAAAAGCAAAGGAGGAACACACGACAGCAAAACCGTGTGTCGTTATCCCCCAGCATCACCTGAGAAACAGGCAGTTGTGGGTCTCGATGCGACTCCTCCGTTAAATTTGGCAATTTCTGAAAACCCCACTCCCGAGACTAACTACTCTGGTCACGTTTTAGTGAACATCCCATAAAAGGACAGATTTTGGACTAGGAAGCCCTCAGGCAGAACTAAAGGGCTTAAACTCGATACTAACAACGCAATTTTAAGCTTATTTTGTCTAGCAACGGTGAAGAATGTTTCGTCACCAAAAGAATTTCAACACAAATACGCACTATTAAGCAACAGGAACCATTGCCTTGGAGTAAAACGCTTGTAACTCATTTTCCTGGTCGCGACTCAGATTTTAATGGTGGGTATTATACTAACACTTATCGCTTCGGTGAACCGATGAACCTCAACGTGCCACCAACCAGCATTAGAGCTAATCCTTTGGGGTCTACTCATACTTACCAGAGCAGGTAGGTATACAGATGCAAGCAATTAAAGACTGGAAGAATCGTCGTTCAACAGCGGTGAATATTACACACATGTAAAACTTCACAGATTTCACACTTACTAGAAAATATATTGGCTGTTAATCGACTTTTGTAAGGTGGATTCATACAAGACAAAGTACCAGAGACGTCTGTTGCGCAGCCTCATTATGGATGTGTTGCCGTTAGGCAAAGTTATCTCTCGGGCTTAATTGTTCATTCAGCTCTCCGTTGCATTAGTGACGGACCAGAAATCGGAGACCAGTTATTGTCCTTGAGGTTTCGTATGTGGCAGCATTTAAGGTACTGGTAGGCAGGTGAGTTAATTGCAAAGCTGTCCAAGAAACAGGAGGTCGGGGAAAGCCAGTTGAACAATTCTAACATCGGTCTGCAGTATTACGGAGGAAGAAGGATTTTCAGTAAAATGATACCTTATGATCAGATTAATGCTCAAGACTTTCTCATCGGGCTGATACTGAAAAGGGAAGAGAAAAGGTTGTCTATTAAGGGTCGAATGTACTGCACTATAGTTCGCTCTGTCCAACTATATGCTTGTGAAACATGGCCGTTAAAGGTAGAGGATGCTTCAGGTGTCTGACTGTGGTTCCTTCCATGGCATGGGCTTTGTGTCATGGTGTCACTACGCCAGTGATGTAAAAGTCAGGTGGAGAGGCTTAGGTAGGTGAGTAAAGTCAGTTGATGAGGTTGTTAACCTTCATAGGCTCAGTTGGCTGGGACTTGTGTTGGGCATGCCTGATGACCATCTGCCTGATTGCTCAATGCCAGCTGAAGTAGGTTTAGGCTGCAAACAGCTTGTCAGACCGAGACAGGGTATCAGTGCATGAATTCGTCGACTGCTAACTTGGGTTGTGATAGGAAATGTGGACCTCCCGGTCGCGGTCCGCTTGGTAACCGATATCGGTGGCTAGAGATTGTGGATGTCATGGCTCAGAGTCGATCTCATTGGCAAAGATGCATCCACACATTATCCTCATTCTAATCGTTACACTGAACTCAGAATTTTTTCATTCCTCCTTTTCACCTCAACACGACTTTCGACCACTTTCGAGTGCTTCGTTCCCCTTATTTCTTCATCTTTCATCTCAGTGCTTTCTCGCTTGATGTGTTGATACAGTGTTGCAACCTGGACCATTTCACAGTAATGTCTTTTTCTATGTTGACTTTGTTTGCCGGTCCTTCTTTAGAGAATGTTTGTGGCGGAATGTGATAATGTCTTGGAAAAAGAGCTGACTACACACTTGAAATTCACTTTTACATTTCCGATGATACAGTTGACTGATAATGTCAACCACTGATGAAGACCGATTGATACTCGTTACACAAAAGCTAGTTATCGTGGCTGTGCAGCCTAGAGGATAGCTGCTTGGCATCTGGAAAAATGGATCCCGAGTTCAAGTCTTAGGGGAAAGACTGTCAGTTGATGGGATGCAAGTATATCCAGCTGACTAGGCCCAAATGAGACAAGATATGCCTTCTGGATCCTTCTACTGGCGATCATCAGTGAAATGAAATCAGCATGAATTAAACAAGTTAAAGCGGCCAATAAAACCCTAGTACAGCACAATTTACTTCTGTCTATCTTTGTAAAATCAAAGTTTGCTGAGCTTGTTGGGTAATGAACAGACAAAAGTCCCCCGATACTTGAATACAACCTGCGTTAATTTGAGGACAGGTTTTGAAAAGTGGATGAGATTGATCTATTTAAATAAACATGTTGTGTGTCACATGTATACAAACTGAATTATGTTTGTGAGTAGGTTGTAAACAGTAACTGGAGCTTGGTTTATTTGCTTATTTGGTGAAAGAATCATGGTTTACTGGTATCAATATTGTTAATTCATTCGGTATAATTCCACAAAAGCCATCTCAGTCTTCTAAATTCTTTGTACTTACCATTAGTTGGTTAACTCATCGTTAAATGTAAAAATGGTGAGCGAAGTTGAAAATGAAGCCCAGGTTGTGACGTTACTCTGGCTTGACCTCTATATGTCATTGACTTAGATCTTTGTACAAATTAAGATACAATGCTCAGTGATTTCTTCTTCCTGTTAGAAGAGGACTCATATGTATTGGAGATAACCACGTCATCACGGTCTCTCCAAACTACTAACTTGCATAGAACTGATTGTATGTGACGGCGTTTCGAATAAAGATAATACTAGTCAGGAAGAATACAAAAGAGTAGGATTAAATTCATTTTGATTCAATTAGGCTTAAACAGGCTGAATGGAAACCTTTTGGAATCCCATTTATCAGATTCAGATTTTTGTTGCAGGATAGAAGACTGTGAGGATATAATAATCCTTCTCCAGTAGATCTCTGTGCCTGTCCAATCCTCGTTTGAATGAGACAATTGATGATGTGGATACCACTTCTTCCAGGAGTCTATTCCGGGAGTTGATTACTCGATGCTAAAACCACTACTACACGGAGACTACATCCGTCCTCTACATTTGTATTTTGCTGATATGCTCCTCAAGGTGTCCTGACCCAATGGGAAGGAAGTGAAGATAGTTCAAGTCAGCAGTCATCTCTTGTAATCCTAGATAGCATGATTACATCTCACCTCTGCCTACGACAGGATAAGGAGAAGAGGTTCAGCTTCTTAAGTCGGTCTTTGTAGATCAGGTCAGAGATCGAGGGAATCATACGAATGGTTGACATCTGAGTTCTTCCTAGACTGTCCGAATCACCTTTCAGACAAGGATTGGCCGGCTGTGCACAGTTATGTAGTCTAGACCTGACTAATGATGTCTATAAGATGGTGAGCATGTCGTTACTTATTTTTGTAAAGGTTCTGCGGGATACCCAAAGTGTCCTAAAACTCCGAGCTGCGGCCGATCGACAGTGTACTGTAGCCTTCAAATCATAACTTACTGTTACTACAAGGTCATTGTGCGTTAATGCTGAGGGTAGAGAAGCCCTACCACTATCGTAGGTGTTGCCATCTGTGTGCCCCCATGTGCATGCTTACACACTGACCTGCGTTGATGGGTATCGTCGATTTCTCCGACCAGGTAAGCAAGCTGTTTAGGTTTGTCTGAAGTGTACGTGCATCGCTGTCATCCGTAATTGCCTGACAGAGCTTTGCATCACCAGAGTAGAGGACCATATGAGATTTCGTGGAATTCGGCGGCTCATTCGTGTATAAGAAAAATGGCAGAGGACCAACAAAAATGTCTTGTGATACTCCACTCTACCGACCTCTAAAAGGTGAGTTAAGAATTGACCGTTACTCTTTATCTCCTACTAACAAGGAACTCCGGTGCATACAAGCGGATTGCCAGTGATCTCGAAACTTTTCAGTTTCTCGAGCAGCCTAGAATGAGACACCTTGTTGAATGCCTTAGTAAAGTCTATGAGAATGACGTTTACACGTATCCCATCGTCTTTATGCCAACTTCCTCTCACTGTAACAAAGAAATTTCTGTGGATACGATAAAACAGTGTCTCTCCCTGGGTGAACTGTAATGACCTGGTTGAATACCCTTTCTAGGATTTTCACCACTGTACTAGTTAAACTCACCGGTCTTTGACTTAATAGGTGTTGTCTGGAACCCACTTACTGAATGGGTTTAACATGGCCCTCTAGGAAGCCTTCACTGCTGCTCATCCATTGATTCATGAGGTCCAGAGTACCTAATATCTTGAGCATGTCATTGCAATCGATGTCCAGTGAGTCTTTTATACTGTATGTTAGTGCTTCCATCGTTGAATCGGTGTCCATAGAAGGTTCCAATGTAAAAACTTGGGCGACTTTCCAGCCATAGTTTCTGCTTTTTCCTCATCGTCTTCGATCGGACATCTAACCTCTCCTCCTATTAGGATGGGCATACGACAATACAGGTTATTCCTATAATTCATACAGGGAAGTGAGATCTTTGGATGTTGTAGTGCAGCCTGGCCGGGACGTATTTCAAAGAAAATTCGAGGCTGACAGAGAGTAGCAATGCCCTTATTTAGGGTTCCTTTTAATGCTACCCCGCCTTGGAAGTTCTGGAGTGCATGATAAGTTTCCGGCACTTTTCTTGTGTCGCAACAACATTCGGATTTCTTGGAAAAGCCACTTGGGATAGTGTTCGCGGAATGGACAATTGAGGCACCCATGTGTATAACTATTTGAATAACCACCGTACAGTCTCATCTGAGGATTTTGGATTGACTGTCCAGTCCTTTTGAGAAGCTGATGAGCTAACAACTGCCACATTCACCTTCGTATGCTGCCCCAGGCTGGGGGACCATGTCGGCACAAGGCGGCTGCTGTAGATCTGAAGACGACGTCATAATGACCACTGTCGCCAGTGAACACAAGGTACCATATGAAGCTTACGTCATCTGCGTGCGAGAATACCAAGCTTAGAACTGACAGAAAGTGCCAACGATTGTTTATGGCTGTGTTAGGAAGGGGCCAAAATGGAAATCATCATTCAAGGGCATTCACCGCTGGTGCAGAAGCCTTTTCGTTTCACATCCTGATCTGTCTCCATCTGACTGGTGATCTAGAGACTTCATTTTCTAAGTAGTAGCTGTATGTAATTACTGTCGTTTATCAACTAAAATCGTCTTTCTTAAGTCAGTCGCAAGCCCGCCTTTTGTCTTCTGATTTTCACACCTCGGTGAAGTATCAAGTGTGAGGGAGAACAGCCTCACTACTTGTATCCGGTCCAAGTATCTCGTTGCCTTATTACTTATTTCGCTTATTATTTGAGCCCACTTCCCGCTCGGACTCAGTTACATTAGGTTGCTGTCCTGGTGTGTTGTATAAGGGCCAAAAGAATAGGTGTTTCCACTAACCGGTGACTAGACGAATTGCTCGACGCTTTTGTTGTTAGTCTGTCCCGATAAACTGCTGGTTTACTGAAGTCTGCAATTATCTGTTCACCGAGTCAGCTCATTCAATAGGAAATTTCCTATCTCACATCCAGGGCTTAGATATTCTATGATCAGGTTATTATACGTCCCTTGAATTTCAGTCGGCGGCGTAGCATTTCACATGTCCTATTCCCTTGAGCGACCGTTTCCGTGGCTCTTGCAGCTAAGGTATTCTTAACGCAAATGACGATGCCACCAACTCTTTGTTCCAACCTATCACTTTTAAAAGGAACGATTCCTTGTAAATTTGTTTCACTGTCACTGGTCTCAGAAGAAGGTCAAGTTTCCGAGGCAGTAATAATGCCAGCAATTTCCGTGCTTGTTACACTGCCGGGCTCAGTCCACTTGTTTAGGCGGCTACGTGGGCTTCGTACAGTGTGTTAAAACCACTTAGATAAGTCTTCATCTTAACCGCAGAGGTCTTGGCGAGATTTACTGGTGGAGCCTCGCTGCAGGTAAACTCGCCACTTTTCCGTCTTGATCTCCTGCTGCTGATCTTGATCTTGGTTCTTCTCCTGACTTCGGTTTTTTGATCCGACCAGGGAGAGGTGAATCCCCACGCAAAACACTCCAGTTCTTCGATGTCCATGGGTTTTACGTGTGTGAAATAATTCTGTTTGTGGTCAAAATCTTAGTTATATCACCTCCTCATTTCGCTCAAAATCTTTTACTTGGTTGATTCACGGCTTTTGAATCCGGATAACCGTCGCAAGGGAAGGTAACAGTAGTCTGAATACTGTGCAGCCTATTTTGCGACCATTTTGTTAATGGCAATTATCTCGCAATTATCACTGCCGCTATCAGATTTCAGCATACCACATTTGTTGTAATACGCTGTTGACTGAATATGTTTGGTAAAAATTGGAAATTCATAGATGTTAGTCTCTTCTACGAAAGGCCCGAACATACCACTTTGTATTATCATGGTCAGTAGATTACTGCCCATTAAAGTCGAAAAGAAAGTTACTCTTATGAGTAACAATTCTGGAAGAACCACCAAGTTCAGTATCCCACTTTATTTTAAAAATGGGGGATAAATCATCCTTAGAACCTGTTGGAGAGTGAGCAGGAAACGGCGTAACTGAACTTCGAACCCATTATTAGTTATGCGGGAACAAAGCTGAAAGAAATTTTCTGCACAAGCCTCTCCGCTGCAAGAGATTTGCTTCTAGAGTCTTCGGGATGTTTGTATTTTCACATCTGTATATTGTCAAAACAACCAGGCGAAAGTTTCCCGAGTTCTCCATCGATCAAGTTGTTGCGGCATCTAGTGTATTCCGCGCTATATATCTTTTTACGAGCTTGTGCAAACGGATCGATTTCTTCGCTATCCATTTTGGGTTTGGCGGAACAGTCATAGGTCTTTTGGGAGATTCAACTTCAGCATATCCCTCCACTTGCCTGTTTCAGCTCTGGTTAGCCAGACGAATGGTTCTGTATTGATAAAATCGATAGGGACTGCCTGATTTATTGAACGACTGCAGTGCTTGCGGGTTTCTCAAATGTCGCCCCTCCAGGCAGCTGCTCAGGCTGATCTTAAAAAGAAGATAAAAGGGACGAAACGACTTCCAGTGAAAACAGGGGGGAGAAGTAAGAAAAAGCAGATGGAAAAGAAAAAGAATATAATGAAAGAAGAATTCACGGTGGGTCTAGGGAGAGCGGGTGGCAAAACCATTATAAGGGGAACCTTAATTATCAATGTGAGACCACAAAGCTAGGATGACTAGAAGCAGAGGGTACGATTGCGGGAGGGACTACGGGAAGAGAAGTGGTAGTGTCGTCAAGGGGGATGGCAACTGGAGGCGTGGTGTGCAAAAGGGAAGTATAAGGTTCAGCCAGGGTCGCGATACTGCCAGCGGTAGATAAGACTCGAAATAGGCTCAACCGTGCTAGACCGGTTGGACTAAGCCCGCCGTATCCACCTTATCTGTATCCTAGCCGGATGAGCGCAGGCTGTGCGTCACTTCAGAGCCACCCAACCTCCTCTAGAGGCTGTCGACAAAGGGGTGGTAGCGATCTTGGTAGGTGGGCAGCTCTAGTAGTCTCAAACGTGCGGAGCGAAAAAGTATGAATTCGCTGGGTTTTCGCCTCTCCGGTGGAATATTGTCCTTGGGTTACTGCAGGCACTGCCACATGAGCCACCACGTGGGATTTCACTATTCAGGAAACTCGGACTACCTAGCTTTTTATAGGCCATTATCAAGTCACCACAAGACCTACTGCAAACGAAAGAGGGAAGAGCTAGGCCCTTTGGGCTGTCCTCATAGGGTTTTTGACTCACTCTCGCAGCACTTCGTTGTTCCCCTCTGCACTCTTCCCAGGAGGTTCACACCTCTTTCCAGACGTGGTGGTGCGATGGCGTCATGGAATTTAGGCAGCCGCACACAGGTTTTGTGGGGCTTCAAGAAGAGCCCTGGGTGGGGGCACTTAGTTATCTGGACATGAAGTACAACAGCGCGTAGACCACGTGGGCATCTCCCGTGTAGCTGGGAGGGGTCTAGCTTTTCTGTCAGCACTGGAGCCAGGTCCTTCCCCTCGGTCGTGTCGGAAAGTTGCGCACCACGAAGAGGGGGAAAGAACGATACCTTTTGCTGGTAGGAAGTGTGGAGAAGCGTGATTGGGCACTTACCCAGGTTAAACGGCATTCCGTTGCCATTCGCCTGCTCCGTAGGTAATCTGGGTTCACTTTCTAGCACACTCGATTCTGTTCCGGATGTTATCACTTTCTGTAGCTCAGCACGGTCAGCGTAAAGCAGGATTGGGAGGCTGAGACTTAATGGAAAGTCGTGCACAAGAAGAAAGAACAGCAGAAGACCCTGAATGGCTCCATGTGGTATACCCGGCGGTGATGTCATCCAAGCCGATCGAACCCTGATGAATCCTGCGCAGAATTCCCTTTCATTCAAATAATCCTTCAGCCAGGAGAGCACTTGACCACTGCTACCAAGCCTTGATATTTCGCATACGAGAATGGCATGTGAAACCGCATCATGGGACTTGGTGAGTCCCAGGAAAATCACGTGAGCAGGAAGGTCCTAGGAGGCCATCCAGTTATCGTTGGCTGCCAGAGGATTAGAGATGCGGGGCTGACTGACATGGTCTTCCGCCACGTTCCCCATTAATTCTTACGCACTGATACAAGTGCTGCTGGTCGATATCACTTCGGGTTCTACCCGCCTCCTTTAAGGGAGGCATAGATTGCGCACACCCAAGCAGTCATCGGAACTGACGATCTCCTCAAACTTTAACTTGCATATCCTCAGGGATTTCGCGTGGCCATATTTGATACCACTACTTTAAAAAACCCCCCAGATGATAACTAGCTGAAATCTTCCCTTAAATATCTTCCGGATAAGGAAATCTACATCTAAGCATCAAAAAGTAATTCATAAAGCATCTCCTACCTAAGAGTCCATTGGAAACGCCGCTTATTATGGTATTCCTGCACCCCAGCATCGGCCAAGATGAAATTCTTCTCTTCTTTTCACACAGATGGCGTTACACTACAAAGATGATGGGAAAACAAGCGAAAATTGTAAGTAGATGCAAAACGTACGTAATAAGATTAGTGTTCTTCACATGTTATTGCCAAGAGTCTCTCGGATTCAATGGGCACTCTCCAATTGCAGCTGAAATATGCCATCTTCAAGCAGGAGAGGCTACCACCAGTCTCTGTCTGGACGCCATGAATGACTACAGAATATCTCTTTTTTCGAAACTATGCAGTTGTACTTACTTCTCAGCTTTTCCTTAAGATATATGAAGATGTGTGTTCACTACCATCTTGATTTTTGCGCGTCATGGCATCATGAAAATAAGTGTCCGCTCCTTGAGTTAGACCTTAGGCGAAGAGATAAATAGTATCGTAGGACTTAAAGGGAGACCTTGTGGGGATCAATTGTAAGGACAATATTTAAGTGCTCAATAACTCAGAATAACCTGACCCGAGCTGACACGATTATAAACTGAACCGTACATTCTCCCATTTTCCTCCTACTAAGGTTTTAATGCTTTTCTAGTCGTTTAAATTTCCTTTTATCAGTACCCTTTCGGAAATTTACTTTCGTCTTCTTACTTAGCCTTTGCCTCTTCTTTCTGCTGTTTTTGACCAATCCTAACGGCTATACAGTTACACGGTATTTGAAAATCCCATCAGCGTCAGTCTCGGAGCAAACGAGGCCTCCACAACAGATTGAGCGGAAACTCAACTATCTGTCGGACTTGTAAGAGCTACATCAATAAGTGTTCGGATGTATTACTTCGTAATTCTTCAAATACCTGAAACCGTTCTCACAAGACTTAAAGCAAGCCAGAAATCGACAGTCTCATATTTCCTAGGACAGCTACTGAATTTCCGATAGATGATTATGTAAAGAGGGGTCTTTGAAGAAACCTAATCTGTAAGGTATCATTAGAACTATGCATACACATGTTTTTTTCAGGTTGGTCTGTCTCATTGGGAATGCACTGGGGGTTACTGAAGCCAAATATAGATAGTAAGAAAACTGTTTCAGCCAGAAACAGTCAGGAACAAAAACTAGTTAATTTTATACCCCAGCATTAACCATGATGCATGCAAAGTCAAATCATTTAACTTTGAACTGGCTTGCACATTTAAAGGTTATTCAATCGACACTGTATTAGTGCGGACCCCGCGTTTTCAACACTTGTGTTTAACAATATCTAGTTGAGGTTTCGTTTCACTGGAAAATTATGAAGTGTGTCCCTAAGATTCTTGTCCCTGTTGGGATCGAATTAATTAAACTAGTTGTTTATGCATATGAGTATCTTACATGGCCACTCTACTACTTATTCAGTAAAACTCTAAGGTACATGCCCCTACCAAACTCTCCTGTTGACAGCGACTGGACGTATAACGAAGAAGAAAGTCGAACACTGGCTCTTCCTGTACGAGAAGGTGATCCTGGTTCCCCATGGAGGGCAGTTGAAGCTCTTGATGGTCTGACGATTGCACTACCTGGATGTAAAGATTTGGTTGATATATGGCTCCGAACCGTCAAACTGTGGCCTGATCTACCAGCGTTTGGTACGAGAGCTGTCTTGCGTACGGATTATAAAGTGAGTTTGATTTTTAGTGCTCCTAGGATTTATTGTTAACAGCATGATACTGAATAACATAACTCATGTAGTTATCGGGCTCTTGATTCATCTACCAAACTGTTCGCAGCCCTAACTTCAGTCAAAAGATATCTTTAGTGATGAGAGTAACATTTTTTTGTGGTTTAGAGGAAATAATGAGTAAATCCACAATCCGTCAGCGTGAAGTGTCTTTGTATATAGCTGTAGTGCAACACCGATACAGCACACCGAAGTTATTACGAAATTTGAATAGTTTGATTGTTTAAGACTCCTAGATTGGTGCTTTCCGTAGATTCTAGTTGCTATCAAAATGCGGTCTGTGGGTTTTCTGTCATTATTGGGAGCATATATATGTCAAGCACTAAGTTACGGTTGTCGCATGGTAAAGATGTCCTCCAGATTCTACGTCTGATGTCGGTTTGCACTAAAAGCCTGTTTCCTTTTGGTTTGCAAGCTGTTATAAGTGTTGATAACTGCTCCTTAAGCCTTAATATTACCAGTCGTTCTCGGAAAACCTACTTTTTTCCTGTCAGGACTGACCTTAATACCGAGCAGTAACGACCCTTAGAACATTTAGCCGTTAGTACCCTTCGGCTTCTTATAAGTGACTTTCTAAATACATCTATCTGAAAGGTTTTTTTTTGCTAACCTGTCAGGGCCGATATGAAATAGGTGTCCTGATGTAATTTACAAGTAGTGCGATGTCCGTCAATCCCTTGATGCATGCTCAAAAACGACAGGATTACCAACTTGTCTATTGTATTTTGTGTTGTGTTAGCACTCAAACCGATGAAATCTAGACGGTATCACTATTCGGACCAAGTCAAAACAGCTTATCAGATATCACTGCATAGTATGTATGAATTGCTCTATCATTTGACCATCTTCAAAACCCTTATCAATGACTACTTAAGTACCTCGATCCTTAGCAATTTAATGAATCCTAGGTATTTTTGGATAACAAAGTTTCGGTAAGAAAAAGAACTACAATCATTGTGCCCCATCATCTGCGAATTCAGCTGATTTGTAGTAACTCAAGTAAAGATAGGTTCCATGTTCTCTCTGTTCCTTGCCTTCTATATGTGCTTTCACGCATATTTTTTGATCTTCAGTTGAAAACCACTTTTGTACTTCTTGCCTAGATTTACAGTTCATAAGTTTCGATGCATGCATTAACTTTTAACTAGCCACATTTGATGTAGCACCATGCATTAGTTCTGTGCGGTAGAAAATTACTGGTTTCATGGGGAAAATCTAAGGTGGAAATTTCCAGCTATATTTTTGTGTTTATTTTGCTCAAAAAGGTATGCAGTAGTACAGTGGTACTTACTACACGATTTTCCTCAGGTCTTGTTTTTTTACGGGATTTAATATAACTACATTAAATTGTACGAAAGATCATCCACTGAATGTTGTGACACTATATCTGGTTAACAAGAAACGTGGTTATACAACTAGATTACTAATGTATTATCAATGTAGTGTTCACTACTCCTCACATGAAACCCATATTCACAAACTACGAATGATTGGTTGAATTCAAATACAGGGACTGTATACTTAGTTGCAATGCTTAAATGTTCCAACATTTATATGGTTGATACATTTCGCCTGTTTCGTTAAATTCTGAGTATTATGTTCTCTTTTGTTGTTTTACTGTAGACTGCTCCAGACGGACGACAAATGATTGAATTAACTCTGGGTCAATATTCTTGGGAAACCTTTTGGGACGCCGAACGTCGGGTGTCTCACTTAGCAGCAGGTTTATATTCAATGTTAGGGTCTGTCAGAGAAAGTAATCAACCTATTGCAATATTCAGTGAAACACGAGCTGAATGGATGTTTGCTGCACAGGCATGCTTCCGTCTCAATCGACCTGTTGCTACTTTGTACGCTACTCTCGGTGATGACGCATTGGTTCATGGATTCAATGAAACAGAGGTTAGTCAAGAGCTAAGATTATGTAATGGCTCCATTAGCTTCATCTTTGGGTCATTTTATAAACTCATCACTCCTTACATCAATCTTGGTCTAATTAATACCACAGATCTGGAGCTTCATGGGCTTTGATCTCGTTAAGTGTCTACCGTGAAATAACATTTATCATTAATTAGCAAGTGTTACTTATGCATGATACTTTTCAGAATGTTACTGAAGATGGGTCACGTGTCTGGAAAAACGGATAAGCGAGCTGACGTGATTGAGACGTGTTTGACAGGATGAATTATTTCCCATACATACCTAGTAATCCAGTTGATCCAACTAGTAGCTTCTGACTACTATCCTTAATTACAACCGAGAGGTAAACATTGCATCCTGTAGCTTCAAACTTCGAACAACATAACTTCCGGAACAGTTGGGGGCTAATATCAATTTTTCATATTTTGGCTGCTACTGAATGGTGGGTGACTCGGGCGTAGCTGTGCATCAGTTAAACGATCCTCAGAAAAGTTCTATCAAGCCTTCCGGTCGCTTGGTTTAGAAGTTCATCACAGACATATCTTACTCGATAATCTCAATAACCACACTTATTGACTCATCCTAGAAAAATATTTATGGAAGAGCTATACATCACCTAATATTGATCCCTTCTCCATCTCATTCACTCTAACCATCCATCACTACTCACTGTCATTCCGATTACAGAGTTCAAGGGAAATCTATCTGCTCGAATCCCTTTAAGCATGGGGTTTCGCTCTGGAAAGTTAGTTTGTAAAATGTTTTTTGTCCCGTAAATATGCTTATCACCCTAGGTCAATACGTAGTTGACAAATTTCTTAGCTCCCTACCTTCCCAGAGCCAGAATGCAGCTTCGTTTGTCTAGTGGCACGTCATCTAAACTTCTTGCCACAGTTTCAACTAAGAAATAAAAAACCCAGTCAGTTTAGCCTGATTGAGTCAGGACCATAAGCAAATTCGGTTGTCAACGCCGCACTTATCGATTGAAGACAACCTCTAGGCGTGAAGGAAGTAGTTCTCCTACCTCCAGGATCATAGTGTCCTTCTACACTAATCTCGAATCAAACTATATCCCATAATAATTCCTGTGCTCTTTTATTGTCTCATTCATCCTCCGTGTTTAAAACAAGTAGTAGGGAAAAGATTACATAGACAACAACAACAATGTCAACATAGGGCCAGGCATTACTGCGTAACGGTCCGAGTTGCCACAACCATATCAGTAAAAGTAAAAAGGCAATGAAGTGGGGGATGAAGATAAAATTCAGTGAAAAGAAATATAAAGTACGAAAAGAGAGAATGGAAGAATGAGGAAATTGTAAGATTCAGTATCGCGTTGTTAAGATGAGGATAATGTGTGTACATCTGTGCCACTGACATCCGTTCTGAGCCATATCATCTAGTCTCCAACCACTAGTCCCTCTTGTCCCACGGACCCCAACCACCTAGTCTATATCGCCCCACATGGCCAAACCAACAGTCAGAGACTTTAAACATTGATGCCATGTTTCAGTCTGGCCACCTCGGGCCTTTTTCCAGCCTGGACCCACCTCAGCCAACATTGTGTGACAAGGTAATCGGTAACTAGGCATACGTAGTACGTGTCCCAACCATCTCAGTCGATGAAGGTCCATAACCTCATCAACTGACTTACCTCTACTCCCTAAAACTCTACACCTGACTTCTGTGTTACTCACATGGTGACACCACGGAATACGTCCTATACTACGAAGGCAATGGTGGTCAAACACCTGAAGCCTTTTCATGTCTTCCACCTTCAATGACCATGTTTCACAGCCATACAGTAGAAGAGAGCGGACTGCTGTGCAGTACACGTGACTCTTAATAGATAATTAGATATCGCATCGGCGCCATAGGTGGCAAAATCCAGCCGAACATTTTGTGCAGAAATTTCATCTGCCACTGAGCCACCAGACCACATTGCTATTAGTCATCGCTGTGGAGGATCGGTGGAAGACTGCCGCTCCTTCTGGAGTACGTGTTTGGACAGCGATCATGCGTTGGTCCGAGCACGTATATGCCTGCGTCTCAATGGACGTGCAAGAAATTTGGCCACAAAACCACTACGAGTGCTGTTTGACAACGGAAACACCAAAGCCGTGTTCAGTGAGAAGTTGGCTAGGCAGTTATCGAAACAAAATACTGTCACTCATCCAGAAGAAGCTTGGTGCCATCTTCAGTCTGCTGTAAAAGCAGCACTGAAGACTGTAGCCGACTCCAAAATAATGGCTAAAAAGAGCTAGTGGATATCAGCAGCTTCTTCCGAACTAATGGATGCACGTGAATGCATCCCTGCAGGCTCTGAGTACAATGAAGAGCGAGCGCAACTTAAAAATAGACTGATGAAAAGTCTGCGCAACGATCGTGAACAGTGGTGGGCAGCGAAGGCTAAAGAGATGGAAAAGGCAGCGGCGATCGGTAACAGTAGACAGTTATTTAGACTTATTAAGGAGACTGGGGGGAAAAGTGTGGCTATAGCGGAGAAGGACGGATCTGCGATTCACTCGCAGGGGAGACGACTGGAGCTATTGGCAGAACACTTCGAGGAACAGTTTAGCTGGCCTCCAGCCACGATTGCGCTGCCCGCTGCCCGCATGCTTACAGACGCCCGACAATAGCTGTATTTCTCGACCTGAAGGCGGCATTTGACTCCGTTGATCGAGAAGTCTTATGGCAATGTCTCTCACTGAAAGGCGTGCCTAGTAAGTACATCACCTTATTGAAAGCTCTCTACTCGAACACTTGTGGGCATGTTAGAGCCTATGACGAGTTGTCCAGGGAGCTATACTCATCAAGTGGTGTCCGTCAAGAATGCCCACTATCTCCATTCTTATTTAATTTTATCATAGATATTCTTATGGAGGTTTCCCTCTAATCACCTAATTACACAAACGTTGACCCAATCACAGGTGAATTTTCCTTAGATCTAGAATATGCAGATGACATAGTCCTGTTAGGTGAAGACGCTGACAAGATGCAGAGTCTTCTGAACACTTTGAGTGGGAATTTGAGAATGTTTGGGATGCGATTTTCACCACCCAAATGCAAATTTTTGCTCCAGGACTGGTCTTCAGCGGTGCCCCACCGTGGCTAACAATAGAGAGTGAAGTGGTTGAGTGTGTTGACCACTTCACTTACCTGGGAAGTAGGATCAACCCTGTGGGTTAGTTGCCGATGAGATTTCTGCACGGATACAAAAGGCTCGATTGGCTTTTGCCAATTTGCGCCACCTATGGCGCCGCCG
Source organism: Heterobilharzia americana (assembly GCA_944470555.2). Taxonomy (NCBI): domain Eukaryota; kingdom Metazoa; phylum Platyhelminthes; class Trematoda; order Strigeidida; family Schistosomatidae; genus Heterobilharzia; species Heterobilharzia americana. Next base: position 41,380,333 of record OX104127.1, read on the forward strand.
TGATATTCGTTTGTCTATTAAGGGTCACGTGTACTGCACAGCAGTCCGCTCTGTTCTACTGTATGGCTGTGAAACATGGCCATTGAAAGTGGAAGACATGAAAAGGCTTCAGGTGTTTGACCACCGTTGCCTTCGTAGTATAGGACGTATTCCGTGGTGTCACCATGTGAGTAATGCAGAAGTCAGGTGTAGAGTTTTAGGGAGAAGAGGTAAGTCAGTTGACGAGGTTGTGAACCTTCATCGACTGAGATGGTTGGGACACGTACTACGTATGCCTAGTCACCGATTGCCTCGTCACACAATGTTGGCTGAGGTGGGTCCAGGCTGGAAAAAGGCCCGAGGTGGCCAGACTAAAACATGGCACCAATGTATAAAGTCTCTGACTGTTGGTTTGGCCATGTGGGGCGATATAGACTAGGTGGTTGGGGTCCGTGGGACAAGAGGAACCAGTGGTTGGAGACTAGGTGATATGGCTCAGAACGGATGTCAGTGGCACAGATGTACACACATTATCCTCATCTTAACAAGGCTATACCGAATCTCACCATTTTGTCACTCCTCTTTCCTTTCTTCTCGTACTTTATATTTCTTTTGACTGCATTCACTTATCTTCATCCTTCACCTCACTACCTTTTTACTTGATGAACTGACGTGAGGTGTGGCAACTCGGACCGTTACGCAGTAATGCCTGGTCCTATGTTGGTAATGATGATGATGAGCCACCAGGGAGGGCTGATCCTACTTCCCAGGTTAATGAGGTAGTCGACACACTCAACCATTACACTCTCTATTGTTAGCCGCGGTGAGGCACCGTTGAAGACCAGTCCTGGAGCAATAATTTGCATTTAGGTAGTGAGAAACGCATCCCAAACACTCAAAGTGTTCAGAAGACTCGGCATGTTGTCAGCGTCTTAACTTAACAGGACTACATCATTTGCATACTCTAGGTCTAACGAAAATCTTCCCACGATTAGTTCAACGTATATGTAATCAGTTGACGAGAGGGAGACCTCCATAAGAATAATGGAGAATATTTGTAGCTCAGGTGAATGGTCTTGGTTGTGTTGTGTTCTCTGAACTGGGTTGTTTAATCGTGAAGCTTTCATCGTCTTTCTGGACGACATCATCAGCACTAACTTCAGTATGAAGTAGGCTGTCAATATCTTTTCGGTGAGTGATTTAGTGGCTTGCTCTGACGATGTGGTCTGTGATTGGTTGTTCCCTTCGATTGTTGTCATTTTTTGTATAGACTTTCCTTTTGGCTGTTCCTCTGCTTGACCTCTGACCTTTCTGTCGCTTATCATTTTTCTTATTGGTTGGTAGATTGGATCTATGTCTACATCTGTTGATTGCTGACTGACTTTTCTGAATGCCAAGCTTCTCTGATATTCTTTGTGTTTCCTCTCTCCGTCCGAAATGTCCATAATATCGAAATTGAATTCATGTCCATAATTATCCACACACGTTGAAGTGACGAGATGTCGTGGTGTTTATTAGCCAACTGGTGCTCATGTAGACGAAGGCGAAGAGGACTACCACTTTATCCAATGTAGTGTTGACTACAGTTATTGCAGTTGATTTCGTAAATGATATTCGGTTTGTCTTCTTTGCCTGTTGCATCCTTTGGTCTGCATAATAGTGTTTGGAGGGAATTTGTTGGTTTATGAGCCACAGCAATCTTGTCGTGATTTCTGATATATTCTTTATGTATGGTAGGACGATGCGTTTGTTGATTCCTGTCGATGACTTTATAGTTGAATATGCCCGGGATAGGCATTTTCTAATAGTTTCGTGGGTAGCCGTTCTTCTTTAGGATGGACACCAAGTGATTTTCTTCGTTTCTCGGTGAAGTTGTTGTGTTGCAGTTTGTTCTCGCTCCTTTGAATAGAGTCTGCACGCATCTGATTTTGTGTGTCGTTGGATTATTTCTATTGTAGTTGAGGATTTGGTCAGTGTGTGTTGGCTTCCTGCACACTTGGGTTTCCAGCTTCCCGGCATTTTTCCTGCTGACTAAAACATCCAGGAATGGTAGTTGGTTGTTCGACTCTTTTTCGATTGTGAATTTGATGTTATTAAGAACGTTGTTGGTCAAACTGTGAATGTTTTCTATCTCATCTTTTTTAATGATGACAAAATTATCGTGCACATGGTGAATTCAGATTTTTGATGGCTTCCAGTCTCTGCATCACTGCTTCTGCAATTAGTCCGGATATCGGTGATCGCATTCGAGTTCTTTTCATCTGTTTATATATCTTGCCATTAAATTGGAAGTATGTTGTCAGGTAAAGATTGATGAGTTCCATCAGACTTGAAAATTTAAGTTTTGTACATGCAGACTTTATTCAAAAGAGCGAGAACACTGCAGTACAACATTATATATATATATATATATATATATATATATATATATATATATCTTTGCAGTTAAATATTTTCATAATATTCTGTTTGTTAGGTTCAGGCCTGATGATAACAAAACCTAAGAAACTACAGCATAGTTGACTTTCTTTTCACATGTTTTTATAGGTACACTTTATCACTTCTGTAATAGATCCAAGAAATTTGTTATATTTTATTCATATTTATGTATATATTCTGGATGAGTGATAGTCTTTTGTTCCGATAACTGCCTAGCCAACTTCTGACCAGCACTCGTAGTGGCTTTGTTGTCATCGAGGCGCAGGCATATACGCGCTCGAACCAGCGCGTGGTCGCTTTCCGAACACGTACTCCAGAAGGAGCGGCAGTCTCCCACCGATCCTCTCCAGCGATGACTAATAACAATGTGGTCTATCTGTGTCCATCGCTGAGTTGAGCTCGGTGAACGCCACGTCAGACGGTGTCTTTTTTTATGCCTGAAATTTATGCTAGCTAAAAATAGGCGGTTATCTAAGAACAGTTGTAGTAGGCGGTCACCGTTATCTGTTCGTTCAGCAGGGACTCCGAAAGTGCCACCTAAGTGCTTTTCTGCCTCACTCAGTCTACCCACCAGTGCATCAAAGCCACCTACAAGAACCACTACGTCTGAACGTATGGCTTTCGAGAGGAATCTAGACAGTTTACGATAGAACTTGTCCTTCACTTCATCTGAACTGCAGTCAGTGGGTGCGTAAGCAGAGATTACAGAGAGACAACGGCGAGTTTCACCATTCTTTTGAGTTCTCACTGTGCCGTTCAGTTGGATAGTGCAGAGGTGACTATCAACTGGGATCCAGTCTAGTAGTGAGTTTTCTGCCCTAGTGCTTAATGTTATGCTTATACCTGCGAGACCGCGAGGGTTAGCTATCGAATCTCCAGAAACTCGAAGGGTGAATTTTGCGGATTTCTTTTTAAGGTACCTGAAGGAGATTTGTGTGACCGCAAAGCCCATCAAACATCTGCTTGAGGCCTGTCGCAAGCAGCCTTTTGTGTATGATTATTTTGAACTTTTGTATTTTTGGGCCTGGATGGTCGAAAGGAAACAACAAATGAACCAATACCACTGGCCCGGCAGACCGTGTGGCATGGTGGAGTGAGTTATTTTTGGGGCCGATCTTTTCCAACCTCCCTTCCACTGAGTAGGTAGCATCAACATGGCACTGCTGGTCATCCAAGGGAAACACCTTACTGCTGTCACACCCCATCCAGCTAGCAGCAGTACGGTTTCTCCCTCAGCCCCTTTATTATAGTGTAGTAATTTACACCACAACGGTAACTACTTTTCGTCTTACCACTATCCAACAGACCTTTCTGATATAGTAGGACCTCGAGGGAACAAGTGTTCCACCAGCATAGCTCGTCGGGTCATTGTGATATGCAAGCCCGACCACCACGTCAAGGTAGCAGCTATGGGAATTGATTCAAGATGCGATAATTATGGTTCAAAGAATCTGCTTTGCTTCTAAATTATTTGATTCAATGTCGAACTTATTTCTCATTTAATATATTAGGCAGAATTATTTTAATTCAAAGCAAGCTGTTAGTATAATTAGTTTCAGGAATCATAATTCGTACTTTCTCCGCTGTAACGTAGATTTTGATTTTTGCTGTGGATAACGTCAAGAAACAATTGATTGGGTAAAAGCATTTTTGTATTTAACACATTTTGCTCAAGTAGATGTCAGCTGTATATTCAGTAAAAGTTGTTTGAACTAATTCTCTCAAACTGTACTTGATTTGAATCTGATTTTCATAACAGGCAGTAGTCGTGTTAACAAGTGATGAGCTCCTATCTAAAGTAATTAAAATTGTCCAAAGATGTCCTTCAATTCAACGCATCGTTTATTTTACGAATGGAATTTTCAATCGAGAACTCTATACCGAAGTTGACAATTTGGCTGTACCAACGGGGAGCGCTACTGCTAGTATTGCTGAAGCTCTGACAAAATGCCCGCCGAACTTACACTTACACGATATTATTGAAGTAGAACGTCTGGGAGCTGCAGTGATAATGAAAGAAAAAGAGAAACAGAAGACAAATGACGTCGCACCAACTGCAGGAGATAACAACCATTCTTCTAATGGCTACGAAGGCTTATGGTTACCGCCTATATCAGAGCGTGTCAAACCATCAGATTTGGCTGTAATTATGTACACCAGCGGATCAACAGGTATCTTGTGTGAATACATAGCTGTATTACTTGCATTTCCATTCTTCAGGCCCTCATTCCGTTCTTAACAGTTCATTTATCCCTTACCATCCTATTCACCTGTTATATTAATGGGTTTGTATACTGCCGTGTCGGTATTTTGGAGCATGTTAAGAAAACCTTTAGCGTCCGTTCTGTTTCCATCACGTGTAAACAGGTTCTAAAGTAGCTTGTATTTCCAGCTAAACAGCATTTCATATTCACTCGACATATAATTACACGGATAAGTTATTCACTTCAAGCCATGTTATACTTTAACGTTACTCTTCTTTCACTTTAAAGTGCTTTCTGTGTTTACTATATCTTATTTTTTTTACAAATAATTTAAGGAACAACTGAAATTGTGCTCCTGGAATTAGTTATCTAGTTGTATTCTAGTGATCGTATTTTCACCCCCACCTCCCCTGTGGCCTGTATTACACTGCAAAGTTCATAACGTTACTTAATCTTGAAGTGACACGACTTTGGTAATATTACTCCAAAATAGTGCAATTCAAGATTATATGTAATTCAGTTCGATCTGACACAGGCGTTTATGTGTTAAGTCATAAGCCACACCTGTGTGATGGCTTATGATCCTGATACCTGGTTGCACTGGTTTAAGTAGGTGAATGCTGGGCTCGAACATCAGGACTTACTACTTGAAAATTTAGTGTCTAAAGTCATATTTATCATGCCAGAGTGCTATGTTCCAACTCATGAGGTTTATTTACCGATGTTTAATGACAGGACTGCTACATGTGTTTGAACCCTAGTATACTCACATCATTTCTCACCTATGACGAACTTCCCAGGAAATAATATTGAGATTGTATGCTGAATTTCAGACAAGGAAACCTATGTGTCATTATTGAATGTGATGTACGTGGCTGACCACTAATCACCGTTTTCGATGGTGTCCGAATCGAAAGTAATGGGTGGTAGTCGCCATAACAATGGTGATCTCACTAAAGGTAAGCGTAGTGTGGTTTAAGTCATCAGGTTGGTAATTATCAGGGTTCTATTATGTTTGATCTTTACCTTCGTGGTACAGTTGCTTTTTCGGTTGAAGTTACTTCAGAAATTAAGTAACCAACTATCTATTATTCGTTTCCCTTTTTCGAATTTTTTGGCTTTATGTTTGTTGAATAATGATGAATAGTGGCTAGCATTGGAATCCAGGACGCACACTTCGTCCTATTTGGGACTAGTGTGAATGTAACTGCCTTCCAGTGAGTGTTGTTCCCACCGGGACTCGAACTCGGGACAGATCGATTCAAACCCCAGAGCGTTATCCGCTAAACCACCGACCCACAATAGTCATGTTTTCTGCGACGGGTATAGTTTTAGTGTTGTTCCTTGTATTATTCCACCGTTGATTGGACCGGATTGATCGATCTCTATTGGGATATGGGCTCCTCCATAGATGCCCCGGTATTGCCTGTGTTTTAACGATACATTAATGATGGCGTTTGGAGCGATCGGTCCCGAGCCCGAGTCCAGGTAGGAACAACATCACTTACTGAGAGGCAGGTATATTCAGATGACAAGTCCTAAATAGGACGAAACGCGCGTTCTGGATTCCACTCCTAACCATTATTCATCGTTAATATATAATTAAAACACAGGCAATATCGAGGCATCCGCGCAGGAGCCCATATGCCAATAGACACCAATCAATTCGGTCCAGTCAACTATGGGATAATACAAGCAACAACACTTTATGCTTGTTTGTTTGTTTAAAAGTCTAGATTGCTCAACTGTATATAAAATGTTTTGTTGAATGATTCAGCTTCCTGTAAGTGTGGTGGATATGTGAGTTTATTTCTCATACAAGGTTCCAAATAAACTTATGATACTTTCTTTTCCCTACCAAGTTGTACTTAATTTCTATTATGAAACTCAACCGGAAATATTTTTTGAAATGTGTACATATTGTGCGTGGTGAACTTGAGCCACATTGATTCCTCAAGTATGTACGTTGACTAAACAAAGTTCAGTTTGAACTTCGTCTACACTTTTTATTTTCTAGTTTAAATTCATTTAATTGTTCATGTTATTGAGTAGAAAGAGGAATAAACAGGACATTTAAAGTTAGTTTTCATTTCCCAATTTGTCCCTCCTCTAACCCTCTTTTTGCGTTCACAAAACTTACTGTAACGCTATTTACCATATTGTTACTTGTATTATCCCGCCGGCGATTGAATCGAATTGATCGATTTCTGTTGGCACATGGGCTGCTGCGCGAATGGCCTGAATACTGCCTGTGTTTCGATTTTGTATTAATGATAGTAGTGGCTAGCCATGAAATCCGTTACGCTCATTTCTTCCTATTCGGGATTCATCAGCTGGATGTAATCGCCTCCCAGTGAGCGGTGTTGTTTCTATGTTCGAGTCTTAATTGGGACAGTAGGTTAACACTTATTGGTATGTCCGTAGATGAGGTTCTAAAAGTCTTACAGCTCAATACATTTAAATGTCCTCCAATTGTCACATTACCGAAAATAATGCGATCATATTGTAGGTCTCTATCATCCTTCCTTTTTCAAAATAAAAGCAGGCTTTCGACCGTGTCCCTCGGTATTGCTTTCCTGAACATCCTGTTATTCGCTCTCTTTCTTCTTTCCTCGTGTTTTCATAGTCCTATACTATTTTGTGTAGTTAATATATCTGTGCTCATCTTGTACTAGATATATATCCTAAGAAAATAATCACCTAATAACACTAGTAGTGTAAATCGATAATGCACAGATACGTATACTACTTGGTGAGCCGCAGACGACTTCAACACTGTGATGCAAAATATTTGTCCAAACCTTAATAAATGGAACAGCGTTCGTACCATTGACCTTATCATTGAAAGTGGGGTACCTAGTCCAATAAATCATAGCTTCATGCCCCATTTACTGAGGTATTAGCAAACATGTGATATCACTAACCCTGACAACTCCACGAATAGCTTAGCAGTAATGATTGATATGGATGCGGATTCGAAGAAGCATATGTCTTTGCAAGGTTGTAGGTGTGTCTAGCTTGTGGGTTTCAGCATGTGTGACATTCAGGGCTTCCCACCTATCTGTTCCCAACACCAACGCAAACTCACTTTTGCTTTTATATATGTGTTGTAATCATGTCACATGATCATTGTTTGCTTTCAGATTAGGCTTACCAGTAACATATTTACAAGTGAATAATTCCTTCGAAATACCTACGACTAATGTCTGATTAGCTGCCTTTAATCTTTCTTTCATATCACAGATTTCAGGTCATTAGGTTGAAGCATACCTCTCAACTTGAATTTGTAAATATTTCAGTTGTTAGATTAGCAGTTTACTAGACACTGCTCGCTAAACAGAAAATAAAAAAGGTAGAAATACTTAAGGCCATTTTCCGTGGGTGTGGTCGTCATGATTTCAATGCTTCACTTGTTCGTATTTTTGTTTTTCGAAAATCCATTTATAAATTAGTATGTATGGGTCACTAGTGGTGTCTACGGTTAAAATCTCCAAGTCATGCCGAGCCAAAATCAGTCATAAATTTCTTTTCATTTATTGTGTGACTCAGATTTCTATGCTAACCAAAGTGTTTTTATACCAAACTTACTACTAATTAACAAAGATGGTTACAAGTCATCCACGGATGTCGGAATGATCTCTATATGGTAATCAGATTGCAGAATTGAATTGTTCAAACCAACTTGACCTTCTTTTGACAGTTTTGTGTTCCTATTAGTTCCCTACGGACTTTGGTTGTTTTTCATTGTTTGATGATGGTCGACTAAAGGTGTCCATTTTAACTGGTGTTATGATTTTAAGTGTGTAACAGGTCTTGAACGGTTTCCTTTGGTTAGTGCAAAATTATATATTTTATATAAATATATTTGAATATACTTGGACAATTATATTATTATCTCTGAACTACGTGAGGAAAATACTTCATCTCAAGTAGTAATGATTTCACAGGAGACCAACTAGTGGATTCTTTCCATATAATCCTGTTCCAAACGTTTCGAAATGAGCTAGGAATCTACATGAGTACCACGTTTACAGGTTACCGCATTCAATGAAGACTTACTATTTCATAAACTTTGTCGTTCATACGTTCTTCTAACTTTATGGTTTCAGTACACTCATGTAATCCTTCTACTACACATGAACAATAATCCTGAACCTAGCATACGGTATCAAATCAAGGTTTGAAACCAGTCTTTGTAATTTCTAACTGTCAACCTGAGGATCATTGGGAAGTGTATGCTAAGACAGTTGATTTGAAGCTGTACATTGTATGAACCAAACTCTGTTCTTTAGATTCCCCAGAAACTGCTGTCACCTCAAAAATATGTGAATTAAAGCATCTTGATTACTCTAATAACTCGTGTGTTTTCAACGGTACTCTATGAATCTCACTTGAAAACTGTACCAATCAGTTTACTGCAGGATATTAAAGTTCAGTTAGAAATGCAAAGGTTTATTACATTTTAGGTATGCATGCGCACAAACCATTCTCCTAACCCTTTAAGAAAACACTATTTGAAGTATATTTGTGGAGCAACTATGAGAATATGCTATGTTCCTATCCATTCGCAATCTCCTGGGACCCATAACCTAATGAGCGATAATTGATCCAACACTTTTACTGATTGTCAATGAGAGTGAATGGATATTGCCAATTAAAACAAGAATCAGTTAAGTAATATCTAGTTGTTGAACCCAATATCAGTAATAGTGTGAAAAAGCACTTAGGTAATTTCCTGAAGTCGATATGAGTTAGCCTGATGTCCTTGTGACCATCCTGGCAGTTTTTCTCACCTTCCTTAAGTATCACACCTAATATTTCAGTTACATTTCCTCGATATTATTGTATTTTACCCTGGTGACTCGCAGTGGAATCCAGGATGAGCGTTTTGTACTATTTGGGACTCGTCGGCTGGATATTATTAATATTTTGCTATGAAACAACCCCACTTTTAAAATCTGTTCATCTGGACGTTTTTTGAATGAAACTACCTGAACCACTACTGATACCAAGTCGTTTTTTATTTATTACATAGGTCAACCTAAAGGTGTTGAAATGACTCACGAAAACCTAGTCAGCGCAATAGCTGGTCATCTACAGCGTTTACCGAAACTCCGTAGTAACTACGACATATATATTGGTTACCTGCCACTAGCCCATGTCCTGGAGCTTACCTGTGAATTATGCTGCGTTATAATGGGTGTGCGCGTAAGTTTTTTTTTCTATTTTCAGAAAAACATTTAATTTCTGCGCATCTGTAAATTGCTAACGTTGTTCTGATCACCAAAGTTTGAGAAATATCATCGCTTTTCCCTAGCTACCAGTTATACAGGAGTACTTATCTCTATTTCTAGGAATCGATTCGGTCACTTTACTGGTTTCGGAAGTAATCCTCTTAGTGTTTGAAGGGTGATTAATAGTTTCTTATTCTTCTAATAAGAAAGTTAGATGTAACCTCTGACTTTATCAACGATTAGTATATCCTGGCCTACAAAAGTTAATTACTTTAGCGAATCATGCATTAGTTCTGGGGAAATTGAAATCATTTCTGTATGCATCAACCAGTGGATCTTTTCTAAGCAGCACAGTTAGTCGTTTACAGACTCATTTCATAATTTCGTCCATGATTACACAATGGAGTTGTTCTTTCACCCATTTTTCAATCGATATTTATCATATTTATTCTTCTTCGCTCTGGTGGGCAATTAATCATAAGAAATTCCGTTTTTACGATGGAATTGCTTAACCCATCTTAAAATATACTCTTCGAGGCGAAAGTGTAGTTGCCTGCTGCTAAAAATATATTAACATTACTGTCAATAGTGATTGACATGCTTCAGTTAATCTCATTAATAATGTCTAATTTCCTCAAGGAAAGAACTAGATGAAGTGTAGCTTTTAGGTTGCTAAAAGTAAAGTTATATTTTTTGGAATGTGATCATTTTATCCGTAAACATATGCAAAGTACTAGTAAACCCACTCCAGAGCACATCGTAGTTTGATAGTGCAATTTCCTTATTCACCCCTTTTTCTCTGTCTCGCTTTATTACGGAATTATTTTGCTGATACGACATCCTTGTCTTTGTCTCCATTTACTGATCAACTAGTTAGTACCTGCTTACCTTAAACACTAGGCGTAGCTCACAGTTTAATATACATATCTGTATATACCTATATCTATCAGTTAGCATTATTGTGTGATTTATTCAATTTATAGATTGGTTACTCAAACCCACAAACGCTAACCGATACATCATCCCGTATCAAACGAGATTACTGTTTAGGTGATGTTAGTCTTCTTCAACCTACTCTTTTTGCCAGTGTACCTACTGTATTGGAACGTATTTCTAAAGCTGTTTGGGAAAAAGTTAATGCTGGAGGCGAATTTCTACAAGCAGTAAGCTTTTTTATTGTTTCATTTCGTGAGGGAAATTTTTTATCTTCTGACTGCATTAGTTCACATATTAACAGTAGTTATGGTAATATTGAAAAGCCTAATCTATGTATTAATATATTTATCAAAAGTAGTTTTTTTTTTGCAAATATGGTAGTCGTAAGCTTTTCTCTGTTGTTGCATTCGGTATGGACGTCCATTTGATACATATGACAAATAGTAGTTAACTTCCTATACTAGTAGGGCTTTTTAAGGTTCTTTGAGTAAACAGATGAGAAAGGTTATGAGTTAAAAGCCTTGGACTTGGGTCTATTACTTCTTGGTTATCGAGAACAAAGTTTTCTATCATCTCAGTAATAATAATAGTAGGTTATACTCTAAACGATATGTTCGTTACAGTATGGAGTCTACAGCATGTAATATTTCAACAGATTCACTCCTAAAACAATATTTTCAAACAAAATGGTGATTGCATCTGAATGATGTTTATAATAACAGCATTGAAAAAATAATGTGAAACATTCGGTGTTTAGTGGTGGTGGTTCATTTAGCCAGTAGGAGGATGTACCATTCGAGATAGTTATATATACGCATACCCAAACCAATACGTGATCACTGTTGGAAAATGTGCTTTAGAAGGACTGGTGATTTCCCTCGGGTCCTCAAGTGGTAGCAATATGCTCTGTCTGTGTCTGTTATTGATTTGAGGTCGGTAATGTCTCTGCTTATGTCTGAAGTTTATGCTAACGTTAAATAGGTGACCGTTTGAGCACAGTTGTAGCAGACGATTGTCGTTATCCGTTCGTTTGTCTGGGATTCGAAAAGTGTCATCTAAGTGCATTTCTGTTAGGTTTAGCCTTCTTTGTACATTGGAGCTACCTACTACAAAGCCCATATCTGAACATTTGGCTCTTAATATGAGGCTAGTTTTCAATAAAACTCATCTTTCCCTTCATTCTGACTGTAATCCGTTAGTGCTTAAGAAAAAACTACAAGGAAACAACGACATATTACATTGCTCGTTTCAATTTTTACCGTACCATCCAGTCAAACAGCGTACAACTGGCTACCAGTTGGGATCCAGTCGAAAAATTCGCTTTCTGTAAGACCCCGAACAACACCTAAGAACTCAGAGTGATTTCCACAGACTCACTACATTAGCTGGGTGATGCTAAAGGAAATGGTGAATTTCGTGAATTTGAATAGTTAATAAAGATTACAGAGGTAGGAGAAATTAAACGTAACTAACTTATTTACAGAAAAATATGAAAATTAGAAGGTAACATTATGAAAGGTTGATTCTAACTGGATAATGGATTTCAAACCTATATTAGTTCCCATAATTAATGGCTAGGATATATAGGTAGGTTCATTTATCCATTACACCAAAGTTGTGACTCAAAGTTTGCTGCGCTAATATGTATTTTCTTATAAGGTTATGCCACTTGATTCACTCTCACTACAATGTCACGTTCATATACGTTGCGAAAATACTGAAATACATCAAGATGATATCAATCAGTCTTATAGTCTAAAGTGATATTAATGCATACAATTGTCTTTGAACAAACCTTTCATAGTTAGTCATTCATTGAATAACTCATACATAATTCATGCACCACCAATTTCTTAATTTTTTAACTAATTCTTAGTTATCTTATTCACTTGTTGATTGTATCTGCTACGTCTCTTAAGTGGTACATCTAAGTCGTATGATACCATTGTGGATTTTATTGTCATTTTAGCACAGTTATGAGATCACTCGACTTTACCACTTCGTTAACTTCAAGGTCAGCACGAAAGCGGTTGGCTTATTAACGGTTCTAAAGTTCGCTAAACGCTTCTCTTCAATATGAAAAACATAGTCTTTAACAACTGTTTACATTAAAATGAGAAAGGATGCAGGATATGATTTTATGAAATAAAAAGGAAACTTATCTGTTAAATATTTAGTATGTATTATGTACTCCAATTTATGACTTAGTCATATCAGAATTGGATTGTGGATATGGATTTGTTTTCTGGGGTAGAGTTGCTAGCCCTATGCCCAACCTTCTGTGTTTGTCGGGGCTTAGGACCGGCTAGTAACTAGTGTACTAGTTAACCAGGCGAGGTTAGCTTATCATCTATTTGCCACTAATTATTGGTCGTTTACTGGTGCAAAAACATGTTTACCTTTAGTAAATTTAAACGGATTAGTGATGTTCAATCACAACAATAATATGTGTTATAGATGGTATGCACATTTTTTTTGTATGTACCTGTGCATTCACCTTCACTACATTGCCTTCACTCATGTTTACACATTATCTGCATACAATGACCTAGTAATTGTCATCACTACTTGTATATGTTATCAGATGTCACGCGATAAATTGTTATCAAACTGAAATTCATTCATATGACCTTGTATTTCATATGGTACTAGTAACTAGCTCAAAGTAGCTCATTTTATGTCTGTTTTAGTTTTGTATTTTGTTGTAATTGATTGACATAAAATCATGTACTAATTTTGGTAATCCTGTAACAGGAAGTGTTAGCTGCAATTTAACTTTATTTACATCAGGATGCGTATCTAACTGTGTAGTGACAACTTTCCTTTGAATTCCTTCGCTGGGTACGTTGTAATATAGTAGATTTTTATAATCTTGATTACTAAGACCTTTTTGTACAGTACTTTCTAAAGATAGGGAATACGAGATAAGTTTTAAGAATTATATTTCATATATATATATATATATATATATATATATATATATTCTAAGATACCCTGGGAAAAAGTGACATGTCTACTCAAATGAAAGTGAAGATGATATCAAAAAACAATAGTCTACCCTAGGATATCAGTGGAGTAAATTACTCCTAAACAGCAGGTTTTTAGCATTATAACTCATATCTTAGATTCCACCGGGTTTCCATCGGTTTGCATAATTTCAAAGAATATTGGTTACTTATTACTTTTAGAAGTTACCGTATAGATTCTTATTTGAATTAAGCTATGTTCTAATTTTCAAAACTGTTGCTGTATATCTGAAATGATGTACAATATTCAGAAAAACAAAACTTGAAGTAGTGTTCTTGTAAACTATGTGAAATTTTAACTATTCAGTCATATGATAGAGTTTTCAATCTGATAAAAGTGTTTACTTTCAAGGATTTCAACGGATTAATGGTATACTACAATCCCTTAAAATAAGCAATAATCCAACTCAACTGTGTGATACACGTGTTTATATGAAGTAGGCGAAGTGTGATTTGAACCCGGAATTCATTACTTGGCAGTGGAATGAATGTTAAAATCAATGAGCATCATTTTAATCGCTTACCAAATAAGAAAAGCGTCGAACTAAAAAGTGTGGTGAATGTTAATTGTTTTCTATCATATTCAATTCCATGAGCACATTTTACTATATGTTTCCAAGAGAAAGAATTTGCTAGTAATGAAGTCCATTTTTGAAATTTATATTCGTCTGTATCTTTGTATATTGGTCATGATAAAGGATTTCTTAAGGGTTTTTTTTCCCTTCCATTTGGGTTTTGACATAGTTTGCCTATAATTATGCTACTCTTTCATCTCTAACTTTACGATATGACAATTTTACAGAATTGTACTACTTGTAAAAACAGTTTATTTTTTTGTAACAATAGCGTAACTAGGATGAAATTCATAATGGGACCATCCGAGATAGCTGTGGTTTAACAGGCGTATGTTATTAATCCTGAGTGATGATTAAAGGTGAAATGAAAAAACCCAGGTCATGACAGGATTCGAAGTAGCAGCTTCTGGGTTGCTGACCCATCACTCTATCGGCTGAGCTGTGAGACAAGGTATCATTAACATCAGTCTATCAAAATACGGCTATCTGTAGTTAGTCTTATTATTAATGGAAATGATGCTTCCCATCTCCAACTCAGCTCAATTTGGACAGAGATAAAAAGACATGATTGAGCATCCAGTGTGTTGACGACAAACAGACAGTGACGTATCATGTAGTCACATGACCACTGGTTTAAATCCTACTCACGACTTGGGTTTTTTGTTTCACTTTCAATCACCACCCAGTATCAATAATGAATTGAACATTATTATCGAATAAACCTACGAAGAAGAATATTTCCATTATAGCCTTAACATAATCTCTTCACAAGAAT
This sequence comes from Heterobilharzia americana, assembly GCA_944470555.2. Lineage (NCBI taxonomy): Eukaryota > Metazoa > Platyhelminthes > Trematoda > Strigeidida > Schistosomatidae > Heterobilharzia > Heterobilharzia americana. The sequence goes on from OX104127.1 coordinate 41,395,501, forward strand.
GAGTTTTGTTTTGATTCTTTATTCATTGTAGTAATTTCATGCCATCAATCTTATTGGTTATGTTTTATTTTTATTTAGCTCTTCAAATTTGCATATGCCTATAAATGTCGACGAATCCACGGTGGTTTTCCTAGTTTCCTTGTGGATCGATTGATTTTCCGTAAGGTTAGATCACTTATGGGTGGTCGAATTCGATATATCGTTTGTGGTGGAGCACCATTGTCAGAAGATTCACAGCTATTCACAAATATATGCATAGCACCTATTGTTCAAGGGTAAGATTGTTGATCACATTACCGGTTTGGGTTGGTGCATAAATAAAGTCTTTATTCTTTATATTTTCTCTTTTCTCAGCGAATAATATCCATTTGGCCTATGTAAATTTGTCATATAAGTTCTCATTATCACTATATTGCCTTCATCATATTTCATCTAATTGGTTTGTTCATTACCTCTTAGTTCCTCAGTATGAGTGGCATGATCTTGCCCAACATCTTACACTAAAAACAGCTATATTCAACCTCCTCTTCGTCATAAACTATTATATCCAATTGAGATACTCCAATATCTTTTTGTATACCTACTGATTTCACGAGTATCTAAAGTGACATATTTTTTTTGAAATGATGAAGAATATTTGTAGCTCAGATGGATGTTCTTGGTTGTATTGTGTTCTCTGAGCTATGTTATTCAATTATGGAGTTTTCGTCGTCTTTCTAGACGACACCATCAGTACTAACTTCAATATGAAGTGCACTGTCAATATCCCTACGTCAGTGATATGGTAGCTTTCCCTGACAAAACCAACTATTATTTACCGAATCAACTTCAATAATTGTCATCAACACTGCATTGAACAAAGTGGTCGCTTTCGTTTACATGTACACCAATCGGCTATTACACCTCATGACATTTCATCACTCATTTCAATGTATATGGATAACTATGCAGATGAATTCAATTTTGAGAATGTATAAATCTTGGACAGAGGAAATAAAAAATAACAGGGAATTCTTAGAAGCTTGACATTCAGGTCAGGCAGCAATCAATAGATGTATAAATGTAGACTCAATCTATCAACCAATAAGAAGAAATGATAAACAACGGAAAGGTCAGAAGTCAAGCAAATGAACAGCCAACAAAAAAATTTATGCAATGACAACAATAAAGGGAAACAGCCAATCACAAACCAGTTCGTCAAGGTAAGCTATTGAATCACTCGTGGAGAGATATTGACAGCTCACTTCATATCGAAGTTAGTGCTGATGATGTCGCTGTCTTGAAAGACGATAAAATCTCCACGACCAAACAACTTAGCTCAGAAATCGCAATACAGCCAAGACATCTTTTTCTACTTAGCTTTTGAATCTGAATAGTTTTCTAGATATTCTTTTTTTTCTGCCCTGTTTGTTGATCTAAGTTATTTTATCTAGCTTCATAAAAGGGTAGTTGTTTTTCTAGCGAACCAGCCCTGGTCGTATTGTTTGAAGTCGTAACATTTTTTGTTCCTTAATATTCTTGTTTCTTAACTACAAAAAATTGAACTGTTAATTCTGAAATCCATACATATATGATATATCAATGAAAAGCTTTTGCACTGTAGAATGGATTAGTGTATAATGAGTAATGATCATAATACATCAATCCATACATTCGCACTTCCTTCAATTTTCTCTCTCTCTCTCACACATAGAACTTACTTAGATTTAGACTACATTAATATATATCAGTGTAATCTTCAACTTTTACAAGTGATTCTCAACTTAAATCGACTGCACCTTCTGTGTACTAGATCACTTGTCATTGTAATTCTACTAACTGGAACTAAAAGCCAAATATTTTAAAGTTTTAATGGTCTAGGATAGTAAGATACAAAGTTCTGTTTGATATGATTGTTTGTCCGGTTACTCATTTGAAGGCTCATTAAGTTTTTGACCTTAAAGTTACTTGTGAATGAAAACTCTATACAATGATTACTTGCTTCAAATGCCTTATCCACCACGTTTTTATGATAAGAATGAGAGCAACTCAAATTTATTAGATGTGTATTTTGTAAGCAAAGCATATACACCAAGTAGGAGTGCATATTCGAAGTATGAACTTATTGATACTTGTAATATTGGTAGATGTATCGTAATTAGTTGAGATATACGTCCTGCATGCACACAATGGTATTTATATTATCCATGCAATTTGAATTTGGGGATCTATTACACTCACCACAAAGAACAAGATTCGGATTTTCAACACCAAGGTCAAGTCAGCGCTGCTATATGGTTCAAAAACTTGGCGCGTCACGAAAAGCACTTCCAACAAACTACAGACATCCATCAACAGCTGTCTACGCTCAATACTGAGAATCAGATGGCCAGAATAATACGAATAAGCAACAAGGAACTCTGGGAACGAACCAATGAGGCAAGAACCTATCACCCAACAAATATGCAGATGAAGAGAGTGGAGATGGATTGGGCACACACTGAGAAGGCCGATTGGGACATCACGTGCCAGGCGAGGCCCACGAGTGGAATACGAAGGGGAAACGACGAGTTGTGCGTCAGAGGCGAGGGTGGCATGGAGGAGATGGTGTGGGGAAGAAATGAAAGCTTGTGGGCAGTCAGTCGTGGAGCTAGGTTCAAAAGACTGCAGAGAACAAAGTGAAATGGATGCGTGCTACTGAAGCCCTATGTTCCACTAGGAAAATAATAACACAATAATTTGAATTTAGCTCCTATGCCCAATTCATAGGTAAAGTATTACAAAAAAATTAATTGCATGTGTAGTGTGAGAGAACATTACTTCTTATAGTGTAAACTGATATGTTATATGCAGTTAACTACTTTTTTCAGTCCTATCGTGGTCATTAAACTGTAAGGTAGTTTTTCTTGCTGATTATGTTTGGCTTCTTAAAGAGCCCAAAAATTGCCTGATTACTTCGCTTTGTATTGGTAACTAATGCTCAAATAAATTGTATGATCCTTTCTTATCATCTGAAGATTATAATCAAAATCACTGTCATGGCTTATATTTAAGTGCATATTCTGTCTTGTCCATTAGACTAGACTCCGAACATAAATATTGTTGCGTCTGATTTACTTTGGTTTAATCAGTCGTCATAAATTAATAGTATGTAAGCTTGTATTGAAACTATGGTTCTGCTGTTGGAAGCATTGGTAGCACTTCATTTAACTTGTTTTTACTGTTAAATAAGCTTTCTTTTCTTTCACTTTTAAGTTATGGACTTACTGAAACTTGTTCTGCTGGTGCTCTGATGGAATGTGGTGATCTACGATGTAATCATACTGGAGCACCACCTTCTACTGTACAAATTCGTTTGAGAGCCTGGCCTGAAGGTGGTTATTCTCCTTATGATACACCATCACCACGTGGGGAAATTCTAATTTCTGGTAAACCTGTTTCTCGAGGCTATTACAAACAACCTGAATTGACAGCTAGAGATTTCATCACTGAATCAGATGGCACACGATGGTTCTGTACAGGTTAGTTCTTGGGACAGCATATTTCATTACTGTTGATGCATAAAGTTATTACATTAAAGTAACGTGCTATTGAGTCTTCCTTTTGTTATCATAAGTTATGTAAACTAATTTAACACTTATACAACATAATTATGACCAGAACTTAATGTCCATCAGTCACGGGGTTGGGGTGCAACTAGTGTTTAAATGTAATCTGAACTTAATCATGTGCTACAAAAAGTGTCATAATATTACTTTCATTACTGCATATGTTTGTGTATCCAACACTAAACATGAGATTTTTGCGTGGTTTGTTTTTTTGATATAGTAATTAAAAGTATATATCACGTGCTCTGTTATTATATACAATGATATTAACTCAGGGTTTTTTTCAACCACTCTGTTGGATGAGTTAATTCTCGCTTACAGATGAACATCAGAAGACTGTCCCATGTGATCAACAAGTTAACTGTGTTTGATATTGAGACAACTCTATTAAATTACTAGAAAGTTTCTGAAATAGTATCAGTTTCAGTTTATTAACTCATATCTCTGAAGATGAATTTTGTGAATGTGTATTGGTTGGTTAAAAAAAATCATCTGACCTTCTTTTTCATCATACTTTGGAAATCTCAAATAGTGTACAACTTTAGTCCCATCATGGTGTAATGTTTTGGTCTGGTATCAGTAGTATCTTTTTTTTTTACAACGCAATCGTATTTTGATGAACGATGTACGTTGAAATAAACTGGGGTTTGGCATGCACGACATGTTTCCAAGTTTCAGCTGGTGAAAGTTCACAATTTGGTCAACTGATTTACCTTTCTGACCTAGTACTCTATGCCTAACCTTAATGTTGCTCATATATAATGATTCCATCACACTCGAGCGATGTTGTGAAGGTGTCTATAGTCAAAATGTTTTGGTCTCTTCCATACGTCGTAGTTTCAAAGGCCATGATTTCATAGTCTTATAAATAGGACAGAACAAACTACAGCCCAGCACAGTCATCCTTAGATAGGTAGTAAAATACATCCCCGATGTATTAAATTGGAAAATATCAGGATTTCTTCAGCAGCCAATTTACTTGTGCTGATACAACTCTCCAACGAAGTGAAGTTGTCGATGCGTCCCATCAATTCACCCTCTATGCTTAGATTATGAATCGGTGCAAGCCAGTCTGGTGCTAAACGTATACCAAGCATACTCAAATTTCTCCTCAATGTGTTCACTAAACTTTGCATTTTGTCAGTATCGTTGCCTATCTTCAACAGCTGCTTTTCAGTGCCATATTTCAGGCAAATTTGTCTACTTTTAACACAAAACTTTAACACTGCATACGATTTGAACTTGCAGGATTGTTTCAATCTTTATAAACAACTTCACAGTGTACAAAAGTTACATTATGCATCTACCAATTGGTGGTGATTGTTTTGCTGTTAAACAAGCTTAGTGTTATTGGATAAACATTTTACTATGGTACTCATAAAGTGAGGTGAACTTTCATAGTACCAAAGTTGACCGTTTTGATTCCTATGACTATGTCGTTATAACTACAAAAACATTTTTTGTATTGAAAACTGAAGGTGTCTTAGTGTGCTGTATTATGTTATCTGCCGTGTTCTGTTGTGCTGTCAATCCTTTATTGAATAGTAAAGGCAATGTTATCGGTTGGAACCAGTCATAGTTTCAATCGATTCCTAATATCATATTGTCTATTAGCCTGCTATAATTGTCATGATTATATGGTCTTAATTTTTGCGTCTATTCACATCCATCAGTGAGTGTGCATACCACACATACACACACAATATGAGTCATCTTTTTGGAAAGTCAATCAAAAAATCTCATTCAGCTGTTCATTAGGTCTGTCGTGAAGTTAAATTTTGCTGTATGCTTGCAGATGCATATGACTCTTAAGGTTTTGTATATCTATGCCAATATATCCATGGATAATATACCTTGTCTACGATTGTGATCTAAACATATTAAATTGGTCCGTTTAATCGATTTGACGAATCAATATTATTTAACACCTCACAATATAGCATATACAACACGCTTGGTGTTTCCATTCCAATAACACTTAACTCATATATCTAAACTGTCGAAACAAAATGTCTTGATGAGTGTCACCCATACTACATAAAATACAAGAGTGATTTTAAGAACAACTCCCAAAATAACCAATGAAGTCGGCTACAAAGGCAGTTTTTCATAGAATAGAGAAATGTGATTGGTTGTTTCACTTGCTAGGGTGACCGTTAAAGTCGCTAGAAATGACCAATTCGGTTTCTCTATTTCGGCCAGAAAGACAGCTTTTCATAAACTAAAGAATTCTAATTTGCTATTTCAGTTGTTCCTAAGGTAACCTTTAGAGTCACTTTCGAATCATCTAGTTTCGTGATCAAATTGTGTTTCTTAATGAGTAGTTTTCAGTCATCACTGCGACCTAAACTCCAGGATATCAGTTACTATGTAGCAATCGATTCATATAGAAACTACTGTTTCAATTCTGAATTGTTTTGACTCTGTTAGCCTATCAAAAATGTTTCTGACTGGATTATTAAAGAAGTTCGCAAAGCCGCTTTGTTGATCAATGCTTATAAGGGAGGAAGTTTTGTGTAAAGTTTCCTGCTAATCAACTATTTCACCTTACAGCTGATTCGTTTCTTCATATGGAATTGTGGATGCACTAAAGGTTTGCTAGTATTCCCATCCGAGATGTCAAAATGATCGACTATAAAATGTATACATAAAAATGAAACGATCGAGTTTTTTTTATAGCCTATGGTTCTTCCGCCGTATTAGTTTTCATTGACGTCAACGAAAGGTTATTTATTCAAGTTTGCATGGAAGGTGAGGCTGTACTTCAGAAATACAGAAAAAAAAATTCAGTTTGAACTTTTTTCTATCGTCTACACGTGACAGATCAGCAAAGTAAACGTAGGTCCTAGAATTACTGCTTAACGGTTTAAGTTTTCACCCACGTCGTGTCAACACACCAAGCGGGAATGCATCAAGATGAAAAGAAGGAAGGAAGGAAGAAAGCATTTTAATGAACAAACTGAGTAATCAGTATCCGCTCACGTTGATCTTTGATTTCGCTAACCAGATCAGAGTAATCTAAACACTACAGCCATTTCCCTCTTTTCGGGCCGAGCTGATGAGTGGCTCCCAACAGACACCCTATTTACAACACAAACAGTTTCAAAACTACTCAGTCGTGAGAAATGTCAACGTGAAGTGTACAATTTGTAAGTCATTTGCAAATTGGTCATCCTCTTAAAGAAAGCAGTAAGAAGTTATCAAAAGCGGGCAAGGAAGAATGAGAGAATGCTGATATTCAGTTAGGTGATTAAGATCATAATTTGGGTACATCTGACCCACATCACCACGGTTATTCAACCGTTGGTTTCTGTTGTGACACGGACCCCGACCGGGAAGTTTACATTTGACTGCATAGCTCAGACCGACAGCCTGGGCCATGTGTCCACGCAACACATCTTACCACGTTTTTCTTTCATGGTTCAACGATTAGTACTCCTGGTGGTAGTGTTTTATGTAACAGTATTTTTTCCCTTCCAAATCTTCGGAGTATATATTGTTAGCTTTGTTGTAGTTTGCCTCTCTGAAACTTATAAGGCATATCCGAATTAAGTTGGAACAATCATTCATCAGAGGATTTTACGCTACAGATGGCTGTTTGCTAGAGGGCATCGGGTATATTTTTCGCTACTTATCTCCACTAAGCTAATACTTTGTGACCACAAACTTATTATCTTGATTACCAACTACTAGGTAAACCTCATCTTTAGTTACTCCTTGGGATCCAGATAGCAGTCAGTCATTACGTGGGAAAGGTAGCTGACAGTTGTATGGTAAGTTTAGATTTTTCTGAGTTTATTGATGGTTCTGACGCGACTATGATTCAAAATTTGTCTGCAAAAGCTTAGTAGTTTTTATTTTTAAGAGTAATTTTTTATTACTTTGCGTATCCCTTTTTACATATTATGTATCCATTAGGCGACATTGGACTAATGCACACAGATGGAAGCTTGTCGATTATTGATCGTAAAAAGGATCTTGTCAAGTTGCAAGCTGGTGAATATGTCTCGCTGAGCAAAGTTGAACTGGCTCTTAGTCAGTCAGTTTACGTCGAACAAATCTGCGTTTACGTGGATCCAACACAAAATTATCCCATTTGTTTCGTATCACCGAAATTAAAACCTCTTCTTGAATTAGCGGAATCACTGAACCTACTTCAATTACTTGAGGAAGCTCGTGCGAAACTCCCTGAACAATCATTAAAAGATCCAGTTGCTATTGAACACGTTCAACGGGCTGTTCTTTGTAAACACCCTCAGGTTAGTTTTTTCTCTCCCTTTGATAGAAAATAATCGGCATCTGAACTTGAGAATGTTTTTTTATCTATCGTATTCAACAGTGTAATCCATCATATATTTCCTAATGAACTATCCTGAGTACTTGATCCCAGAGCTATTATGTGCAGACCATTCTCTCTCTTCCTTTGTTCAATAAAATTTCAATTCAGCTAAAGGATCACGTCATGTAGTGTGACATGGATGTCCTTTTCAAGGTCCTTATCATCTCAATTAATTTCATTGGCTTATAAATGTTTGTCTATTCTGGGTAAGAGAAGTACACCCACGCTTACGCCTGATTTAAAGCAAACAGTTTGATACTTTCATATCGTGATTACCAAAGTAACTGTGTGAAAGGATGTTTGTGTGACTCTATTTATTGAATTTCTTGAATAAACAGAGAATTTCAAGGTCAATATTTCTGATTTCTCAGATTTAAATAGTGTCCGGATAAAATCAGTTATACCACATAGGAAGTGGATTTGATCTAATCAGTGTAAAATAATTAGTTTAGTCTAGTTAAGCAATGGTTTGTATTGTACAGTGTTATTACAATTTGTGAATCACATATCCCACCACCCAGGCTTATATTACATTAATTCCTAAATGATGCCTTTTAGTGCTGTCCACTTTTTTGATTTGATTTCTTCCCAACTTTCCCATTTCAATAGGACTACCATACATATCGTGATGTTGTACTCAAAGGAAATAGCCTGTAAACTTTATAACAGAAGCGTTACTCGTAGACTTCTACTTGCAGATTTTTTGCCTCTCATAAATCTTTTATATAGGCAGTAAACATAGTTCACCTATATTTCTCTCTAATCTCAGTACAATACTTCATCTATTCACAATAACTTTGGTAGTTTTATTTGATAATTGAACTACATAATCATCATCATTATCAACATAGGACCAGGCATTACTGCGTAACGGTCCGAGTTGCCACACCTCACGTCAGTTCATCAAGTAAAAAGGTAGTGAGGTGAAGGATGAAGATAAGTGAATGCAGTCAAAAGAAATATAAAGTACGAGAAGAAAGAAAAGAAGAGTGACAAAATGGTGAGATTCGGTATAGTGTAGTTAGGATGAGGATAATGTGTGTATACATCTGCGCAACTGACATCGGTTCTGAGCCATATCACCTACAGTCTCCAACCACTGGTTCCTCTTGTCCCGCGGACCCCAACCACCTAGTCTGCATCGTCCTACATGGCTTAAACCAACAGTCAGAGACTTCATACATTGGTGCCATGTTTTAGTCTGGCCACCTCGGGCCTTTTTCCAGCCTGGACCCACCTCAGCCAACATTGTGTGACAAGGTAATCGGTAACTAGGCATACGTAGTACGTGTCCCAATCATCTCAGTCGATGAAGGTCCACAACCTCATCAACTGACTTACCTCTACTCCCTAAAACTCTACACCTGACTTCTGTGTTACTCACATGGTGACACCACGGAATACGTCCTATACTACGAAGGCAATGGTGGTCAAACACCTGAAGCCTTTTCATGTCTTCCACCTTCAATGACCATGTTTCACAGCCATACAGTAGAACAGAGGACTGCTGTGCAGTACACGCGACCCTTAATAGACAAACGAATATCACGGCGGTGCCATAGGTGGCGCAAATTGGCAAAAGCCAATCGAGCCTTTTGTATCCGTGCAGAGATCTCATCGGCAACTAACCCAACAGGGTTGATCCTACTTCCCAGGTAAGTGAAGTGGTCAACACACTCAACCACTTCACTCTCTATTGTTAGCCACGGTGGGGCACCGTTGAAGACCAGTCCTGGAGCAAAAATTTGCATTTGGGTGGTGAAAATCGCATCCCAAACATTCTCGAATTCCCACTCAAAGTGTTCAGAGGACTCTGCATCTTGTCAGCGTCTTCACCTAACAGGACTGTGTCATCTGCATATTCTAGATCTAAGGAAAATTCACCTGTGATTGGGTCAACGTCTGTGTAATTAGGTGATTAGAGGGAAACCTCCATAAGAATATCTATGATAAAATTAAATAAGAATGGAGATAGTGGGCATCCTTGACGGACACCACTTGATGAGTATAGCTCCCTGGACAACTCGTCATAGGCTCTAACATGCCCACAAGTGTTCGAGTAGAGAGCTTTCAATAAGGTGATGTACTTACTAGGCACGCCTTTCAGTGAGAGACATTGCCATAAGACTTCTCGATCAACGGAGTCAAATGCCGCCTTCAGGTCGAGAAATACAGCTATTGTCGGGCGTCTGTAAGCATGCCTATGTTCCAGGACCTGGCGCAATGTGAATATTTGGTCGATACACCCGCGGCCAGGTCTAAAGCCTGTCTGGTTTTCTCGGGCTTGCTGTTCCCTAGTTCCACTCAGGCGTCGGAGAATTATAGAACCTAGGATTTTGGATACTATGTTCGTCAGGCTGATTCCTCTGTGGTTGTCACAAGAGGACTTCTCGCGTTTCTTGAAGACTGGGATGATGAGTGACTTAGACCAGTCAGAGGGGATCGTATTTGATTCCCATATACTGGCTAACACGTCCGTTAACCTGACTAAGAGCACTCTACCACCATTTTTGTATACACGTAACGTCATAAATATTAATGTATCAATGATGTTTTCTTTGAGTATTTGACCTTAATCTTATATCTAAAGTTACTTCTTTCATCAACTGACACTTCTAATGACAACATTTTCTGTTTTGTAACTACAGAATAAGTCACACTATTGTTTATTATTCACATGTTTTTGTTTTGCAAAATTCAACTAAAATGCTATTTCATGTAGAGATTTTATGAACTATACATTGAGCAACCTATAAGATGTAAGTATATAACTTTGATGACTTGTTGTAAAAGACTGATAAACATCAATATGAAGTAAGAGTGATTAAACCAAAACAACTATTCGCTAAAATTATCACCATAAATTCACTTCTGAATACTTGTACAAATGATTTTGAGAAAATATATTGGATAATGATATGCTTTTTAAGCGCATTTAGCATTAATAATCTTAAGAAATATTTATTATTTGTGACTGTATTCCATTTCACTGATGTAATGTTCATGTTCTCCTTTTTTTCTTGTTTTTAAATCTTAGATAATATCTGCCGTATTAAAAGATCTACATCGAGTTGCTAGAGAAAAACGTTTAAGTTCATTTGAAATACCTCAAAAAGTTGGTTTAGATACTATCGCTTGGACACCTGATACTGGTCTTGTTACAGATGCATTAAAATTGAAACGTTTCAACTTACAAACACGTTTTCAACGTGAAATTGATGAACTCTATCATAAAGATACAAGAGCCTAATTGCATTAGTGGTAGTTATAATTGTAATATTAATGACTAAATAAGATTTTCTAGGATGGATAAAGGAGATGAAATAAAGAAAAATTGAGTGTATATCCACGGAGATAGAGTAAATGCATCAGAGGCACTATTCCTCAAAAGTTGATGATACACTAATAATACGCAAAATATATGTTGATACACAAGTCTACAACACAATGAATACAATGAAAGTTATTGAAGTAAGGAAGAGAAAAAGACAAAAGTAGAAGAGGAGAATGTGTGTATTTTTAATTGAAATATCACTGTTATTTGTGCTGTGGTTGTGTATACACATGGAGTAGTAAAAAGAGTAGAAATAAACACAGGGCAACAACATTACGCCAAATACACACATTGTAAAGATAAAATTTAAGCAAGTCTTACAACAAAGGAAGATTAAAAAGCGATAAGACAGGGTAGGAAGAAACTTACCAAACGGGAAAATAATAACAACAAATGAAAACAAAACATACTCACGAGAAGGGTGCATAGAATGTAGGAAAAAAGAAGAACAAATTGTTCGTCCTTGTAGAAATAAACTTTAAATACATATCTCCCACATACACTATTATATCCGGATGATGATGAAGCAAAACGCGAAAATCAACTGGAAGAGAAAAAAGAGAATGGTATTCGAAAAGAATTTGATAATTAACATCTTTACTCCCCACCCGTATACGTGTATATAAAGGGGGGAAGGGATAATAGAAATAAAAGCAGTAATTTATCCATTCATATATATATATATATATATATATATATATATATATATATATATATGAATGGATGGATGGAATGGAATGTGCACACATTTCTGGCACCTATATTGAAATTACTGCTTCTATTTCTATCATTCCATCCTCCGTTTATATACACTTTTATGGGTGAGAAGTAAAGACGTCAATTATCAAATTTTTTTCGAATACCATTCTCTTTTTTCTCTTCCAGTTGATTTTCTCGTTTTTCTTCCATCTATCCTGTCTTTATTAGATAGATATATGACAGGATGATTCGTTATCTGGATATAATAATGTATATGGGAGATATGTATTTAAAGTTTATTTCTACAAGGACGAACAATTTGTTCTTCTTTTTTCCTACATTCTATGCACCCTTCTCGTGAGTATGTTTTGTTTTCATTTGTTGTTATTATTTTCCCGTTTGGTAAGTTTCTTCCTACCCTGTTCCTGACTTATCGTCTTTTGATCTTCCTTTGTTGTAAGACTTGCTTATATTTTATCTTTACAATGTGTGTATTTGGCGTAATGTTGTTGCCCTGTGTTTATTTCTACTCTTTTTACTACTCCATGTGTATACACAACCACAGCACAAATAACAGTGATATTTCAATTAAAAACACACACATTCTCCTCTTCTACTTTTGTCTTTTTCTCTTCCTTACTTCAATAACTTTCATTGTATTCATTGTGTTGTAGACTTGTGTATCAACATATATTTTGCGTATTATTAGTGTATCATCAACTTTTGAGGAATAGTGCCTCTGATGCATTTACTCTATCTCCGTGGATATACACTCAATTTTTCTTTATTTCATCTCCTTTATCCATCCTAGAAAATCCTTGCATAGTCATTCATTTATAGGAGGATCGGTTCACGATATCCTCATATGCGTTTACTTATGTGTGGTGATTTCACAATTCATTCATTATTACTTCACTTCTTCTTTTTTGTAAATTTCTGAAATTTTTTCCTGTATAATGAAAATTATTCTTGGGATATTTAGAGTTTTTTGTTTTGTTCCTTTTCACTTACTAAGCTTTCATAAAATTGGATTGGGCAAAGTCCTAATATACTGCATATCAGTTATTGGGATTAGTAGTGGTATGGGGAGTATATGTATTTTCTCACTGTATCATCTGACAAAGTTGTACTATTGAAATTCAGTGCTGAAGATACATTAGAGATATTACTGTGCAGATTCCTAATGTTAAGTACGATGAATATTTAGTTTTATGTGAAAATTATTATTTATTATTATTTGTCTCTTGGGTTCTTAGTGGAACATATAGCTTCAATAGTATGTCTCAGTTTCACACTTCTCTGTAGTCTTTTGAACCACAAGCTCTCGTTTCTTCCTCACACCATCTCCTCCATGTCGTCCTCGCCTCTGACGCCCAGCTCGCCGTTTCCCATGTGGGTTCCACTCGACGGCCTGGCTTGACACGTGATGTCTCCAAATGGTCTTCTCAGTGTATGTCCAATCCAATCCATCTCCACTTTCTTCTACATATTTGTCGAGCCATAGGTTCTTGCCTTGTTGCTTCGTTGCCAGCCACCCAGAGTTCCTTGTTGCTTATTCTAATTATTCTGGCCATCTGATCTTCAGTATTGAGCGAAGGCAGCTGTTGATGTATGTCTTTAGATTGTTAGAAATGCTTTTCGTGATGCGCCAAGTCTCTCAACCATCACATAGATGCACTGACTTGACTTAATTAGTGTTTAAAATCTGGATTTTCCTTATGCTGAACTGAGATCACACACTGATTTCAGATTAATACAAGAAGGTCTCTCTTGCTGCCTTTCCAATCCTGGTTCTGACATCTTCATCTTTGCCGTCTGTAGTTGAAACAATGCTGTCTAGGTAAGTGAAACAGACTACTTCCTTCAGGTTTCTCCCGTTTATGATGATTGGTGCTTGTTTTTGTTGTTGATGTTGTTGGTTGGGTATCTTCATCACCTCTGTCTTCTCTACGTTCACATGAAGGAAGCCCCGTCTTCTCCACCCTGCCTCTTCTGTCAGCTTGCTAGTTTTCTTTATATAAACTATAATCAAAATTTCATCATATAGTATGGGACATATAATCTATATCTAATGTTATTGCTAGTTTTCGCCTGTAGATCTTCAAGTTTGTGCGACATTAGGCTTAAATCTGCGAAATCTAAATCCTCGTGCGTCTTTTCATCTATCAAACAGCATATGCCCGTCTTCTCACTCCTCGCAGTTTGTTGCATGATCCAGTCGACCACAATCAGGAAAATTATCGATGATAGTAAGTGGCAGCCCTGTTTTACTCCTTCCTGTCTTCACTTCAAAGGCATCACTGAGCTGAGCTTTCCATTATGCAGTGAATCACTCGGCATTTAGCCTCATTATATAGCGTAGCATATAGCTGCTGTTGAATGAGGTTGATAACGGTTTGTGGCACTGAAACCGTAGTGTTGAAGCAGAAGCTGCCAAATTACTTCTCACTCGACGCTGTCGAAGGCCTTTTCGAAGTCGTTGAAGTTGAGGTAAGGTAGAGAGTTGACTGCCATTGCATAATCTCTTCTATGATAATGCATAGCGTATCATTGCAATTTGATCCACACATGATTTGTTCTTCCTGAAGGCAGGCAGCCACCCAGTCTGGTCCGGTCGTAATTTTGAATGCAGAGCGTTTTTCAGTCTCTCCAGGATGATGCAGCATTATATTTTGCATGGGTTGGACAGGGAGGGATCATGATTCCGTCTTAGTTCTTACAAAGGCTTTGGACGCCCTTGTTTGGGAGTTTGACAAGATAGCCCTTCTTCCAATCAACCGGCAGGTACCTTTCCTTCCTTCCAAACCTTCTGCAATAGCGGGGTTGTGTGAGCATGTTCGCTGTTGTCTCTGTGTCCGTTTTCAGTGCTTTTGAAGGAATTCCATCTGGTCCTGCGGCTTCAGCAACTTTATGGTGTTCAATACTTCCGCTTTTAAAGGAGGGCTTTTGTTCACTAGTAATTCTGTGGCTGGGCTGCTGGTGATATTTCTGGACAAGTTGCAGGTGGTGGTGGTGGTAGTCGATTCAAGAGTTGACTTCCATTCCATCTGCTTTTGCAGATTCCTAGCACTTCCATGCTATATCTTCTCATTTCTTCTGCAATCTGAGCAGCCTTGCTAGGTTCATACATGTTGCGGACATTCCATCTTCCCATTCTTACTTTTACTTTCATCGAGAGAGAGAAGACACCTCGGCCAGGTTGGCTTCTCGAAGGCTTTCACCAACCGGCGTCATTTCACCTCTCTGATTCCAGCGGGGAATAAGTTTGTTTTTTATATTTGCTTTGTGGTTTGAAGTTTCTTTAGCGGTTAGATTGGTTTTACGGGGTAGGGTTGCCGGTTGTAAACCCAACCTTCCCTCTTTATTCGGGCTTAGGATCGGCTAGTAACTAGTTAACCAGGCGAGGTATCTATTTAAAAATACCAAATTGAAAACTGCAGCTTTCAATGGTCTCCAACTATGAGACTTTTTCCGACGTATGAGTGTTCAGGACTAAAGTATTCTAGGGGTTTACTGATACACTAGGCATAAAATAAACACTTGTTTGATATAATTAATATGTATCATATCAAAGTAGAAGTCTTTCTAGTTGATATTAAATGCCATCAATACTATGGCTTGTATAAACGCCTTTAAATTTTCATGTTGCTGAAAGTGACACCATACTAAGATGAAATCAAAGGACTGTCAGATATCCTACGAGAACGGATATACAACTATAAAGTTTCAATCAAGTGGAAAGACATTTTCTTCGTAATGCACTATCCTTGATCAGACTGTTGATGCTTGTGAGCGCTTGCTACATTTAAGTTCTGATAGCCACCAATTCATCATTTAACTGTAGACTTAGTGGGATGGTAACATCGGATCTCTAAGTCACTTTTGTTATAATCGCGTTAACTACAACTAACATGTGGAGAGGAACGTTATTATATCCTGACAGGCCACCACACTTTCTCGGAGGATGGAACTGGAGAGGTGTCCGTAATGTCATACATATATTCCCCTTGACAAATTTGAACAATGCAAGAACAAAGACATTTGCAGAATAAAATTAGCTCATTTTATTTCACAACCTTTCATGAACTGCAAACAGCCTACAATTGAAATGAAGTATTAGCAGTAATAACGGCATAACATACCTTAAATATGTAGAAATAAATGAAGGTGCAAAATCAAAGATGAACAATAAGTTAATGAGTCAAGGGAACACGGGATTACTCATCACAAATTCTAGTTCGTTAGGCTGATATTTTAGCTGGGGATATGGATATGGTTCTTTCTGACTGGCCTTTACTATTGGTCGTTCTAGTTTAAAACAAAATAGAGGAGTCTTATAACAACCGAGTTCCTAAGGATATGTGATGAAGACCAATCCTGGAGCAATAATTTGCATTTGAGTGGTGAGAAACGCATTCCGTTTAATACCCAGCTGTCAAGCATTAGAACCTGTGTTCAATCCCCCATCTCATCTACTTCAGCTGGTAACTATCACAACCCCTCCTTCCAATTATTAGGCATAGCTCCATTGGTTGTAACATGATTGTGGCCTAGTTCATAAAGTTATACCCGCTTGTTAATTCGCAGTACATAAGCGCATGTATTTCGGGAATATAAAGCCTATAGTAGTTCTGTGAGACTAACTAAATGCATTCTAGAATTATGCGTCGCTGTTAAGATTAACGCCTTTCTCGAAATCAATGGTCTCGGTGTATACTCTAATTCTAATTGGTTACTGGAACTATGTGTCTAGTGAGTAATTTGACAACTGTAACTGGGGATTTCATTCTTATCTAACTTTATAAAATCTATCTTAAAAATGAAGTGATGTTTGTCAGATCTACAGTTTTGGAGCAGCTGAAGATGTTTTTCGATGACATTATTTTGAACCTGTTATGAAACTTAGTAGTCAATATGATTGGTTTCTACTAGAAATTATTGTTTTGAATGCAGTTTTAATGATACACTGATATCTTTTCCGGAAAAATAAGAAACACTATGCAATTGTTGATTACTTGGTTTAAAATCATTAACAGTGAACATACTCAGTATCATCGTAGATATAGTGCAGAACTTCTCAATCTTCTGGCGAGCATATTAATGTGTCCACGTGATCAGATCTCATCATCCGCTCTTTTTAAAATTAGTCAGCGAATAAAATAATGAGATCTCTATTCACTGTAATACATGTGATGGGGCAATCAGCAACTAGGTATGCGTAACACATGTCAGAGCCAACCATCTCAGTCAATGAAGGTTCACAACCTTGTCAACTGATTTACCTCTACTCCCTAAAACTCTACACCTGACTTCTGTGTTACTGACGTGATGACAATGCAAAATACGGCCTATACCACGAAGGCAATGGTGGTCAAACACCTGAAGCCACCTTATGTCTTCCACCTTTAATGACCATGTTTCACAGCTATACAGTAGAAGAGAGCGGACTGCTGTGCAGTACACGTGACTCTTAATCGATAATTGGATATCACATCAGCGCCATAGGTGGCAAAAGCCAGCCGAACCTTTTGTGCAGAAATTTCATCTGCCACTGAGCCACCAGGGCAGGGCTGATCCTACTTGCCAGGTTAGTGAGGTAGTCGACACACTCAACCATTACACTCTCTATTGTTAGCCGCGGTGAGGCACCGTTGAAGACCAGTCCTGGAGCAATAATTTGCATTTGGGTAGTGAGAAACGCACCCCAAACACTCAAAGTGTTCAGAAGACTCGGCATGTTGTCAGCGTCTTAACTTAACAGGACTATATCATTTACATACTCTAGGTCTGACGAAAATCTTCCCACGATTAGTTCAACGTATGTGTAATCAGTGACGAGAGGGAGACCTCCATAAGAATAATGGAGAATATTTGTAGCTCAGGTGAATGGTCTTGGTTGTGTTGTGTTCTCTGAACTGGGTTGTTTAATCGTGAAGCTTTCATCGTCTTTCTGGACGACATCATCAGCACTAACTTCAGTATGAAGTAGGCTGTCAATATCTTTTCGGTGAGTGATTTAGTGGCTTGCTCTGACGATGTGGTCTGTGATTGGTTGTTCCCTTCGATTGTTGTCATTTTTTGTATAGACTTTCCTTTTGGCTGTTCCTCTGCTTGACCTCTGACCTTTCTGTCGCTTATCATTTTTCTTATTGGTTGGTAGATTGGATCTATGTCTACATCTGTTGATTGCTGACTGACTTTTCTGAATGCCAAGCTTCTCTGATATTCTTTGTGTTTCCTCTCTCCGTCCGAAATGTCCATAATATCGAAATTGAATTCATGTCCATAATTATCCACACGTTGAAGTGACGAGATGTCGTGGTGTTTATTAGCCAACTGGTGCTCATGTAGACGAAGGCGAAGAGGACTACCACTTTATCCAATGTAGTGTTGACTACAGTTATTGCAGTTGATTTCGTAAATGATATTCGGTTTGTCTTCTTTGCCTGTTGCATCCTTTGGTCTGCATAATAGTGTTTGGAGGGAATTTGTTGGTTTATGAGCCACAGCAATCTTGTCGTGATTTCTGATGTATTCTTGATGTATGGTAGGACGAGGCGTTTGTGATTCCTGTCGATGACTTTATAGTTGAATATGCCCGGGATAGGCATTTTCTAATAGTTTCGTGGGTAGCCGTTCTTCTTTAGGATGGACACCAAGTGATTTCCTTCATTTCTCGGTGAAGTTGTTGTGTTGCAGTTTGTTCTCGCTCCTTTGAATAGAGTCTGCACGCATCTGATTTTGTGTGTCGTTGGATTATTTCTATTGTAGTTGAGGATTTGGTCAGTGTGTGTTGGCTTCCTGCACACTTGGGTTTCCAGCTTCCCGGCATTTTTCCTGCTGACTAAAACATCCAGGAACGGTAGTTGGTTGTCCGACTCTTTTTCGATTGTGAATTTGATGTTATTGAGAACGTTGTTGGTCAAACTGTGAATGTTTTCTATCTCATCTTTTTTAATGATGACAAAATTATCGTGCACATGGTGAATTCAGATTTTTGATGGCTTCCAGTCTCTGCATCACTGCTTCTGCAATTAGTCCGGATATCGGTGATCGCATTCGAGTTCTTTTCATCTGTTTATATATCTTGCCATTAAATTGGAAGTGTGTTGTCAGGTAAAGATTGATGAGTTCCATCAGACTTGAAATTTAGGTTTTGTACATGCAGACTTTATTCAAAAGAGCGAGAACACTGCAGTACAACATTATATATATATATATATATATATATATATATATATATATATTTTCAGTTAAATATTTTCATAATATTCTGTTTGTTAGGTTCAGGCCTGATGATAACAAAACCTAAGAAACTACAGCATAGTTGACTTTCTTTTCACATGTTTTTATAGGTACACTTTATCACTTCTGTAATAGATCCAAGAAATTTGTCATATTTTATTTATATTTATGTATATATTCTGGATGAGTGATAGTCTTTTGTTCCGATAACTGCCTAGCCAACTTCTGACCAGCACTCGTAGTGGCTTTGTTGTCATCGAGGCGCAGGCAATACGCGCTCGAACCAGCGCGTGGTCGCTTTCCGAACACGTACTCCAGAAGGAGCGGCAGTCTCCCACCGATCCTCTCCAGCGATGACTAATAACAATGTGGTCTATCTGTGTCCATCGCTGAGTTGAGCTCGGTGAACGCCACGTCAGACGGTGTCTTTTTTTATGCCTGAAATTTATGCTAGTCAAAAATAGGCGGTTATCTAAGAACAGTTGTAGTAGGCGGTCACCGTTATCTGTTCGTTCAGCAGGGACTCCGAAAGTGCCACCTAAGTGCTTTTCTGCCTCACTCAGTCTACCCACCAGTGCATCAAAGCCACCTACAAGAACCACTACGTCTGAACGTATGGCTTTCGAGAGGAATCTAGACAGTTTACGATAGAACTTGTCCTTCACTTCATCTGAACTGCAGTCAGTGGGTGCGTAAGCAGAGATTACAGAGAGACAACGGCGAGTTTCACATTCTTTTGAGTTCTCACTGTGCCGTTCAGTTGGATAGCGCAGAGGTGACTATCAACTGGGATCCAGTCTAGTAGTGAGTTTTCTGCCCTAGTGCTTAATGTTATGCTTATACCTGCGAGACCGCGAGGGTTAGCTATCGAATCTCCAGAAACTCGAAGGGTGAATTTTGCGGATTTCTTTTTAAGGTACCTGAAGGAGATTTGTGTGACCGCAAAGCCCATCAAACATCTGCTTGAGGCCTGTCGCAAGCAGCCTTTTGTGTATGATTATTTTGAACTTTTGTATTTTTGGGCCGGATGGTCGAAAGGAAACAACAAATGAACCAATACCACTGGCCCGGCAGACCGTGTGGCATGGTGGAGTGAGTTATTTTTGGGGCCGATCTTTTCCAACCTCCCTTCCACTGAGTAGGTAGCATCAACATGGCACTGCTGGTCATCCAAGGGAAACACCTTACTGCTGTCACACCCCATCCAGCTAGCAGCAGTACGGTTTCTCCCTCAGCCCCTTTATTATAGTGTAGTAATTTACACCACAACGGTAACTACTTTTCGTCTTACCACTATCCAACAGACCTTTCTGACATAGTAGAACCTCGAGGGAACAAGTGTTTCACCAGCATAGCTCGTCGGGTCATTGTGATATGCAAGCCTGACCACCACGTCAAGGTAGCAGCTATGGGAATTGATTCAAGATGCGATAATTATGGTTCAAAGAATCTGCTTTGCTTCTAAATTATTTGATTCAATGTCGAACTTATTTCTCATTTAATATATTAGGCAGAATTATTTTAATTCAAAGCAAGCTGTTAGTATAATTAGTTTCAGGAATCATAATTCGTACTTTCTCCGCTGTAACGTAGATTTTGATTTTTGCTGTGGATAACGTCAAGAAACAATTGATTGGGTAAAAGCATTTTTGTATTTAACACATTTTGCTCAAGTAGATGTCAGCTGTATATTCAGTAAAAGTTGTTTGAACTAATTCTCTCAAACTGTACTTGATTTGAATCTGATTTTCATAACAGGCAGTAGTCGTGTTAACAAGTGATGAGCTCCTATCTAAAGTAATTAAAATTGTCCAAAGATGTCCTTCAATTCAACGCATCGTTTATTTTACGAATGGAATTTTCAATCGAGAACTCTATACCGAAGTTGACAATTTGGCTGTACCAACGGGGAGCGCTACTGCTAGTATTGCTGAAGCTCTGACAAAATGCCCGCCGAACTTACACTTACACGATATTATTGAAGTAGAACGTCTGGGAGCTGCAGTGATAATGAAAGAAAAAGAGAAACAGAAGACAAATGACGTCGCACCAACTGCAGGAGATAACAACCATTCTTCTAATGGCTACGAAGGCTTATGGTTACCGCCTATATCAGAGCGTGTCAAACCATCAGATTTGGCTGTAATTATGTACACCAGCGGATCAACAGGTATCTTGTGTGAATACATAGCTGTATTACTTGCATTTCCATTCTTCAGGTCCTCATTCCGTTCTTAACAGTTCATTTATCCCTTACCATCCTATTCACCTGTTATATTAATGGGTTTGTATACTGCCGTGTCGGTATTTTGGAGCATGTTAAGAAAACCTTTAGCGTCCGTTCTGTTTCCATCACGTGTAAACAGGTTCTAAAGTAGCTTGTATTTCCAGCTAAACAGCATTTCATATTCACTCGACATATAATTACACGGATAAGTTATTCACTTCAAGCCATGTTATACTTTAACGTTACTCTTCTTTCACTTTAAAGTGCTTTCTGTGTTTACTATATCTTATTTTTTTTACAAATAATTTAAGGAACAACTGAAATTGTGCTCCTGGAATTAGTTATCTAGTTGTATTCTAGTGATCGTATTTTCACCCCCACCTCCCCTGTGGCCTGTATTACACTGCAAAGTTCATAACGTTACTTAATCTTGAAGTGACACGACTTTGGTAATATTACTCCAAAATAGTGCAATTCAAGATTATATGTAATTCAGTTCGATCTGACACAGGCGTTTATGTGTTAAGTCATAAGCCACACCTGTGTGATGGCTTGTGATCCTGATACCTGGTTGCACTGGTTTAAGTAGGTGAATGCTGGGCTCGAACATCAGGACTTACTACTTGAAAATTTAGTGTCTAAAGTCATATTTATCATGCCAGAGTGCTATGTTCCAACTCATGAGGTTTATTTACCGATGTTTAATGACAGCTGGTAACTATCACAACCCCTCCTTCCAATTATTAGGCATAGCTCCATTGGTTGTAACATGATTGTGGCCTAGTTCATAAAGTTATACCCGCTTGTTAATTCGCAGTACATAAGCGCATGTATTTCGGGAATATAAAGCCTATAGTAGTTCTGTGAGACTAACTAAATGCATTCTAGAATTATGCGTCGCTGTTAAGATTAACGCCTTTCTCGAAATCAATGGTCTCGGTGTATACTCTAATTCTAATTGGTTACTGGAACTATGTGTCTAGTGAGTAATTTGACAACTGTAACTGGGGATTTCATTCTTATCTAACTTTATAAAATCTATCTTAAAATGAAGTGATGTTTGTCAGATCTACAGTTTTGGAGCAGCTGAAGATGTTTTTCGATGACATTATTTTGAACCTGTTATGAAACTTAGTAGTCAATATGATTGGTTTCTACTAGAAATTATTGTTTTGAATGCAGTTTTAATGATACACTGATATCTTTTCCGGAAAAATAAGAAACACTATGCAATTGTTGATTACTTGGTTTAAAATCATTAACAGT
Source organism: Heterobilharzia americana (assembly GCA_944470555.2). Classification (NCBI taxonomy): domain Eukaryota; kingdom Metazoa; phylum Platyhelminthes; class Trematoda; order Strigeidida; family Schistosomatidae; genus Heterobilharzia; species Heterobilharzia americana. The sequence goes on from OX104127.1 coordinate 41,418,198, forward strand.
GAACATACTCAGTATCATCGTAGATATAGTGCAGAACTTCTCAATCTTCTGGCGAGCATATTAATGTGTCCACGTGATCAGATCTCATCATCCGCTCTTTTTAAAATTAGTCAGCGAATAAAATAATGAGATCTCTATTCACTGTAATACATGTGATGGGGCAATCAGCAACTAGGTATGCGTAACACATGTCAGAGCCAACCATCTCAGTCAATGAAGGTTCACAACCTTGTCAACTGATTTACCTCTACTCCCTAAAACTCTACACCTGACTTCTGTGTTACTGACGTGATGACAATGCAAAATACGGCCTATACCACGAAGGCAATGGTGGTCAAACACCTGAAGCCACCTTATGTCTTCCACCTTTAATGACCATGTTTCACAGCTATACAGTAGAAGAGAGCGGACTGCTGTGCAGTACACGTGACTCTTAATCGATAATTGGATATCACATCAGCGCCATAGGTGGCAAAAGCCAGCCGAACCTTTTGTGCAGAAATTTCATCTGCCACTGAGCCACCAGGGCAGGGCTGATCCTACTTGCCAGGTTAGTGAGGTAGTCGACACACTCAACCATTACACTCTCTATTGTTAGCCGCGGTGAGGCACCGTTGAAGACCAGTCCTGGAGCAATAATTTGCATTTGGGTAGTGAGAAACGCACCCCAAACACTCAAAGTGTTCAGAAGACTCGGCATGTTGTCAGCGTCTTCACCTAACAGGACTGTGTGATCTGCATATTCTAGGCCTAACGAAAATCCTCCCACGATTAGTTCAACGTATGTGTAATCAGTTGACGAGAGGGAGACCTCCGTTAGAATATCTATGATAAAATTGAATAAAAATGGAGACAGTGGGCACCCCTCGATGAGTATAACTCCCTGGACATCTCACTATAGGCTCTAACATGCCCACAAGTGTTCGAGTAGAGAGCCTTCAATAAGGTGATGTTCTTACTCAGCACGCCTTTCAGTGAGAAACATCGCCATGAGACTACTCAATCACCAGAGTCGAATACCGTCTTCAGATTGAGAAATACGGTTATTGTCGGGTGTCGGTAAGCAAGCATTCACTTTAAATGAAGTGAAATAATATTTAGATGTTTAATAACGAAACTTTCTGTTTTAAGTATGGTTTTCGCCACAGTCTAAAACCACTTGTAGATGGTCTTGCGTTATTATGTTGGAGTTATTGCCTCTCGTATACATCCGTAACACAATCTGATGAAAGATGATTAGTTCATCTCTATCGTTCACTATAGATTACTAATTTGCATGCTTAGAAAGTACTTTAACAACAAAAAAGACAAGCTGCTCCATATTTTTTGCTAAAGAATTAATGTGTACTTTGGTATAATAAACAACTATGAACTAATGTGAAGTTAGTGTTTCTTTGATGATAAAAGCGGTCATCTGCTGACTAATTGTGGTTTCAAAGACGGTTACTGCAATATGAGAATACGAAAAGGAGTTCAGTGGAAAGATTCTTTTCAACAATCTGACTGTCGAAGTTGTGCAATGCATTTATCTAAAATATTCTGTTTTTTACTATGCTTACTTCTGGCTTTGTCTATAGGGAATGGGATAAGTTGTCATCAATAAAAGTTTTTAAACCTAGTCAATACTGTTGACAACTTTGATGTACATTTGAGTAGTATATGGGATGTGGCACGAATATTCTTGAAAGAGGTTCATCATACAGTTCAATTTGATTAAACGAAAACAGCATGGGTGGCGATGATAAAAATGAATAAATAACCGTATTTTAATCCTTCAACGATGTACAGTTATAATACAGTGAGACAGTTTCATTTCGATTCATCATTGTCGTGTGCGTATTCTATTTGATGTGACTCATTTGAATTACGTCTGTTGCTTGACTGGTATCAACTTGAAATGGTAGCCACTTTCAGTTATCTCAAAGGAGTTCCAGATCAATAATAAATCACATATTGAAGGAGTTCTACATCTGTTGAAATATGTTTCTAGAAAACAGTCAAACAAGCATGAACCTCACACTTATTGAAAAATATTAGTACTACTAACTGTACTGTATATGCTTCTTGAACAATAATATAATCCCAACGGTGATGAATCCATTTGGTGAAAAATAAAGTGATAAAGTTTGTCTTTGATCAGTACTTCTATCAACCAATGACTCCATCTGTGTTTTCGCCTTTATTGTCTTAACATTTCCATAGTGTTTGGTGCCTGAATTCCCCCTCTTCAGATATCATCTTTAAAGAATTGACAAGTCAAGCCTAACTGTGTGCTAGAACTATCCCTAACCCATGCATAAATGAGTTTATAACGTGTATTGTTCCAGACCCCATATACTCATAACGGCAAGGAACGTGATACTGTAAACACAGTTATTATTTCTAATGTAGTAGATGTAAATACCGTTGTAAAGCTTTCAACTGAATTGTTGACTGCATCTTGATATGCCTAGAGTGAGAGCGAATATTTTGCCGATGAGGAAGATTAAGGCTTATTTCGGTTTCGATGGTGCTGTGTTCTCTGAGCTACAAATATTCTGCATCATCTTACTTATTTCGGTATTTCGAAAACTTTCTTTACTTCTCTCCAGTGCCCAACCTAACATCCACTCAATATGTACCAAGTATGAGACAAATTGTGTGCATCTAGGTATTCATTTTGTATTTAATGTAATGAATACATATGACATGGAATTCAACTTCATCGTTCACCATAAATAATGCGGTCGACATCCTATCCATTCATGCTTTTTATCCAGAAAGGGGCTCTCTAAACTAGTTCATGTGTGCATGCAAAACTCATCCCAGCAAGTTATGAGTAAAGTGAAGAGCGGAAGCAACTCAAATGTAGTCTGACAAAAGGTCTACACATTAGTGATCAGCGAGATGGCAAAGGCTCAATGATAAGTAACAATAGACAGTTATTCAGACTTATCAAGGAAACCTTGGCGAATAGGTCGATTGTTAGTAAGAATATAGCTGAGAAGGATGGCTTTTCGACTCACCTACTGGGGAGACGATGGGTGAAACAATTCAGCTGGTCTCTAGCTACTATTCTGTTGCCCGCTATCCAGTCTGATCGTCAATGAAACATTGAGATGGGACTCGCTGCACTTACAGAAGTCGACAAAGCTGTAGGCAATCTGAAAGGAAGAAGCTTGGGAGAGCCAGAGGTATTTAAAGATGGTGATCGAGGCTTACTGGTCTTGTAAACTGAAGTGTTAGCAAGTGAACGGGAGTTAGATATAACGACCCTCTCTGGTGTCAATCACTGACTGTCTTGGTCTCTAAGGACCTGGAAGAATTCTTTTGTGGTGAACATGGGGGAATCCTCTGGCGAACCTATTTTCCATTATTATCAGACGTGTAGTAGAGATCGGAAATAGTAAACCCGAAAAAACAGGCAGGTTTCAAACATGGTCATAAGTGTGTCGACTAGAAAGTCATCCTCTGTCAGGTTCTGGAGCATAGGCACACTGACCGATGGCCAACACTACCCGAATTTGTCGGCCTGAAGGTTGTACTTGACTTTGCTGCTTGAAGCATGTTGTGGCAATGTCTCTTAGTGAAGGTGGTGACGAGTGAGTGCATGACTCTACTGAGAGTTCTGCATTTCAACACCTGTAGATGTGTTGAGGCTTATGATAAGGTGTGAGGCGAGTGGTGTCCGTTGAGGATGTTCACTCTCCTCATTCATATTCAACTTCATCATGGACGTAATTATAGATGTGTACTTCTGGTAGTCTAACTTCATAGGGATCGATCCAACCACAAGATAATCCTCGGTAGATCTAGAGTACCTATCTGATGTAGTCTTTGTAGTTGAAAACCGTGACAAGATGTGGCGTCTAATGGATATCATAAATGGCAGTTAGATGATGTCTGGTATACGTTTCTCATCAGCGAAATGCAAATTGTTGCTCCGGGACTGGTCTTCTATGGTGCCGTGTCTGATAATAGGGAGTGAGGTGGTTTGGGACTTCAGTTACTTGGGAAATAGGATAAGTCTCTTAGCACTCACCATTTATGGCTGCACCATGTCATCTGATTGTCTATTAAGGGTCGAATGTACTGCACTATAGTTCGCTCTGTCCAACTATATGCTTGTGAAACATGGCCGTTAAAGGTAGAGGATGCCGCAGGTGTCTGACTATGGTTCCTTCCATGGCATGGGCTTTGTGTCATGGTGTCATTACGCCAGTGATGTAAAAGTCAGGTGGAGAGGTTTAGGTAGGTGAGTAAAGTCAGTTGATGAGGTTGTTAATCTTCATAGGCTCAGTTGGCTGGGACTTGTGTTGGGCATGCCTGATGACCATCGGCCTGATTGCTCAATGCCAGCTGAAGTAGGTTTAAGCTGCAAACAGCTTGTCAGACCGAAACAGAGCATCAGTGCATGAATTCGTCGTTTGCTACCTCGGGTTATGATAGGAAATGTAGACTTCCTGGTTGCGGTCCGCTTGATAACTGATATCGGTGGTTAGAAATTGTGGATGTCATGGCTCAGAGTCGATCTCATTGGCGAAGATGCATCCATACATTATCCTCATTCTAATCGTTACACTGAACTCAGAATTTTTTCATACCTCCTTTTCACCTCAACACGACTTTCGAGTGCTTCGTTCCCCTTATTTCTTCATCTTTCATCTCAGTGCTTTCTCGCTTGATGTGTTGATATAGTGTTGCAACCTGGACCATTTCACAGTAATGTCTTTTTCTATGTTGACTTTGTTTGCCGGTCCTTCTTTAGAGAATGTTTGTGGCGGAATGTGATAATGTCTTGGAAAAAGAGCTGACTACACACTTGAAATTCACTTTTACATTTCCGATGATACAGTTGACTGATAATGTCAACCACTGATGAAGACCGATTGATACTCGTTACACAAAAGCTAGTTATCGTGGCTGTGCAGCCTAGAGGATAGCTGCTTGGCATCTGGAAAAATGGATCCCGAGTTCAAGTCTTAGGGGAAAGACTGTCAGTTGATGGGATGCAAGTATATCCAGCTGACTAGGCCCAAATGGATCCTTCCAATGGCGATCATCAATGGGATGATATCAACATGAATTGAACAAATTAAAGCCGCCAATATAACCCTTGTACAGTACAATTTAACCTCGCCTGGTTAACTAGTTCAATAGTTATTAGCCGGTCCTAAGCCCCGACAAACACGGAAGGTTGGCCATACCGCTAACAACCCTACCCCACAAATAAATCTAACCACGAAAGAAACTTCAAAGCACAAACAAAATATAAAAATTAATAACAAAATCATTCCTCACTGCAATCGGAGAGGCGAAATGACGCCACGCGGTGAAAGCCTACCTTCAGGAAGCCAACTGGTCGATGTGTCTTCTCTGCCTCGATGAAAGCGAAAGTAAACATGGGAACATGGAATGTCCGCACGATGTTTGAAACCAGCAAGACAGCCCAGATTGCAAACGAGATGAGAAGGTGTCACATTGGCAGCTGTTGCTTCAACACTACGGAATACTACAAACCCTTATCAACCTCATTCAACAGCCATATGAAGACGCCACATGCCAAGTAATTCACAATGGGAAGCTCAGCTCAGTGATGCCTTTGAAGTGAAGACAGGAGGGAGTAAGACAAGGCTGTCTACTATCCCCCATGATATTACTGATTGTGGTCGACTGGATCATGCAGTAAACAGTGAGGATCGAGAAGAGGGGAATACACTGGCTGGACCGGGGAAAAGAACCTAGAAGATTTGGATTTCGCCGGTGACTTGTGTCTAATGTTACACAAACTTGAAGACCTACAGGTGAAAACTAACAAGTTGTCAGAAGAGGCAGTGGGGTGAAGACTGGACTTCAAGTGAATATAGAGAAGACAGAGGTGATGAAGATACCGCACCATCACCACCACCAACAACAACAACAAACTCCAATCACCATCAATGGAAGGAACTGAAAGAAAGTGACCTCCTTCACCTATCTAGGCAGCACTGTTTCAACTACAGGCAACACAGGCACAGACGAGGATGTCAAAGTGAGAATCGGAAAAGCAAGACAGATGTTCATTAGTCTGAAACCAGTGTGGAGATCCTCTGCACTCAGCATGTGGAACAACATCCGGATTTTCAACACTAATTCAGTCAAATAAGTCAGTACTTCCATGTGGTAGTTGAGAGACCTGGGGCGTTACGAAAGGGATTTGCAACAAACTGCAAACATACATCATCAACAGCTGCCACCTACGCTAACTCGATACTGAAGATCAGATAGATGGCCAGAAATAATAAGCAACAAGGAAGTGTGGTTGGCAACGAACCAATCAAGAACCTATCACTCAACAAATATGCAGTGGAAGGAAGTGGAGATGGATTTGGTTGGGCATACACTGAGAAGTCCGATTGGTGACATCACGTGTCAGGCACTCGAGTGGAACGCAGATGGGAAACGACGAGTTGGGCGTCCGAGGTGAGGGTGAAATGGAGGAGATGGTGTGAGTAGGAAATGAGAGGTTGTGGGCAGTGGTGGATCCAGGTTGAAAAGAATTCAGAGAACAGAGTGTAATGGAGACGTGCTACTGAATTCCTATGTTCCACTAGGAACCCAAGGGACTAGTAATAATAATAATAGTAATAATAATAGTAATAATAATAATAATACAGTACAATTTATTTCTCTCTCTCTCTCTCTCTTGGTAAAATCAAAGTTTGCTGAGCTTGTTGGGTAGTGAACAGACATAAGATCCTCGATACTTGAATACAACCTGCGTTAATTTGAGGACAGGTTTTGAAAAGTGGATGAGATTGATCTACTTAAATAAACATGTTGTGTGTCACATGTATACAAACTGAATTATGTTTGTGAGTAGGTTGTAAACAGTAACTGGAGCTTGGTTTATTTGCTTATTTGGTGAAAGAATCATGGTTTACTGGTATCAATATTGTTAATTCATTCGGTAAAATTCCACAAAAGCCATCTCAGTCTTCTAAATTCTTTGTACTTACCATTAGTTGGTTAACTCATCGTTAAATGTAAAAATGGTGAGCGAAGTTGAAAATGAAGCCCAGGTTGTGACGTTACTCTGGCTTGACCTCTATATGTCATTGACTTAGATCTTTGTACAAATTAAGATACAATGCTCAGTGATTTCTTCTTCCTGTTAGAAGAGGACTCATATGTATTGGAGATAACCACGTCATCACGGTCTCTCCAAACTACTAACTTGCATAGAACTGATTGTATGTGACTGCGTTTCGAATAAAGATAATACTAGTCAAGAAGAATACAAAAGAGTAGGATTAAATTCATTTTGATTCAATTAGGCTTAAACAGGCTGAATGGGAACCTTTTGGAATCCCATTTATCAGATTCAGATTTTTGTTGCAGGATAGAAGACTGTGAGGATATAATAATCCTTCTCCAGTAGATCTCTGTGCCTGTCCAATCCTCGTTTGAATGAGACAATTGATGATGTGGATACCACTTCTTCTAGGAGTCTATTCCGGGAGTTGATTACTCGATGCTAAAACCACTACTACACGGAGACTACATCCGTCCTCTACATTTGTATTTTGCTGATATGCTCCTCAAGGTGTCCTGACCCAATGGGAAAGAAGTGAAGATAGTTCAGGTCGACAGTCATCTCTTGTAATCCTAGATAGTATGACTACATCTCCCCTCTGTCTATGATGGGACAAGGAGTAGAGGTTCAGCTTCTTAAGTCGGTCTTCGTAGATCAGGTCAGAGATCGAGGGAATCATACGAATGGTTGACATTTGAGTTCTTCCTAGACTGTTCGAACCACCTTTCAGACAAGGATTGGCCGGCTGTGCACAGTTATGTAGTCTGGACCTGACTAATGATGTCTATAAGATGGTGAGCATGTCATCACTTATTTTTGTACAGGTTCTGCGGGATACCCAAAGTGTCCTAAAACTCCGAGCTGCGGCCGATCGACAGTGTACTGTAGCCTTCAAACCATAACTTACTGTTACTACAAGGTCATTGTGCATTAATGCTGAGGGTAGAGAAGCCCTACCGCTATCGTAGGTGTTGCCATCTGTGTGCCCCCATGTGCATGCTTACACACTGACCTGCGTTGATGGGTATCATCGATTTCTGTGACCAGGTAAGCAAGCTGTTTGGGTTTGTCTGAAGTGTACGTGCATCGCTGTCATCCGTAATTGCCTGACAGAGCTTTGTATTAGCAGTTTAGAGAACCATAGGGATTTCATGATATTCGGCAGCTGATTTATGTATAGGAGAATTGCAGAGGACTCATGACTGTCTATTATGGCACTCCAAGAGAAGAGTTGAGAACTGATCCTTACTCTTTATCTTCTACTAACAAAGAACTCTGATCTATGCAAAGAGATTGCCAGTGATTCCGAAACTTTCCAGTTTCTTGAGGTACCTTTTCGAACGCCTTGGTAAAGTCTATGAAAATGACATGTATAGGTACCCCATCATCCATAGACTTAACCCAACTCTCTCCCTGACTGTGAGAAGGCTCACCAATCAAGAGGAATTTATATCAACGAGACAACAGAGTGTTTTTCTCAAAGTGAACTTTAATGCCTTTCTTGAATACTCTTTCTAGAGTGTTTATTGCAATACAGGTCAAACTTATCTGTCTGTACTTTGATGGGTGCTCTCCAGAACTTGTCTTGTACATAGGTGTTACTATGGCGTCCTTTCAATCATAGGGGAGTGTGCCTTCACTGACGGATAGTCTAGATGCAATAGTCAATGGGCCGATTACATACAGTGCTTGCTCTCTGAGCAACCTGGGGTGCATATCATTCGATCCCGTCGGTTTTCGATATCTAGAGTACTTAATTTCTTTGAATTAATTAATTCCTTTGAATTAAGTCATGAATTTTCCCTACCTCTGTTTTCCTGTAATATTCATTCATCGGAATAAACTGACTTCTTAGTTCAATCCACACTTAACACTTTAGTAATGATGGATAGTGGCTAGCAGTGGAATCCAGGATGTGCATTTCGTCCTATTTAAGTCTCATCAACTGGATGTACTTGCCTCCCAGTGAGTGATGTTGTTCCCACTGGGATTCGGACTCAGGAACAATCGCTTCAAACTCCAGAGTGTGATCCACTACACCACCGAGCCGAGATAGCCACTTATTGTGCGACGGGTATAGTTTTAGCGTTATTGCTTGTATTATCCCTTCACTCATTGAAACGAATTGATCGTCCTCTATTGGTATATGAGGTCCTGTGCGGATACCTCGATATTACCTGTGTTCTAATTATAGTAACTAAAGTAGTCACTATCCATCTATACTATAATTAGAATACAGATAAATTCGATGTATCTGCTCAGGACCTCATATACCAATAGAGACCGATCAGTTCGGTTCAATCAACGATAGTATAAACAAGTAATCATAATAAGACTGGAGATAGTTATGATTTTAACTCGAAAAGCTGTATGCTTTTAGAACAAAGTAACGAGGAGATGAAGATTATATGAAACGTGTAATGAATCAACATTTGCATTTCGAATAGCGTGATCATACATGAACTTGCCAAGTTTTCATGTGAAAATTCAAAAAGGTCAGTTTAGTGAATACCTCTTACTGCATGGATGACCTTATTGATTTCTTATTTTCATGATCTAATAGCTGATTGGCTGACATGAATAGTGTATTATTTCATCACGTCGTTTTGATTGGTTGTTTTGGTCGGATTGATTGAGTGGATGTCCACCCACCCATTCTCCTATCATACCCAGAAAAAATTACATACAAAGACAAGCTTGCATACAATAATCGTCTACTTTCGTTTCTCCTTGGCATGTTACTTTGACTAACCTTTTTATGACTTTTTTTGGTGGTGGTTAACAGAGGAATTCAGGGTGTGCGTTTCATGCTATTTGGGACTCAACTGGATGTACCTGCCTCCCAGTGAGTGATGTTGTTCCCACCGGGACTCGGGCTCAGAAGCTATCGCTTTAGACGCCAGAGCCTTATCCAATCAACGATGGGATAATACAAACAATAACGCCAAAACTATACCCGTCGCACAAGAAGTGGATATCGTGGCTCGGTGGTGTAGTGGATCACACTCTGGAGTTTGAAGCGATTGTTCCTGAGTCCGAATCCCAGTGGGAACAACATCACTCACTGGGAGGCAAGTACATCCAGTTGATGAGACTTAAATAGGACGAAATGCACATCCTGGATTCCACTGCTAGCCACTATCCATCTTTACTATCTACAGTCCCGATAAAAAGTTTCTCGTGTCTCATTATGACTTTGCTAATTTCATTTTAAAATTCAGATTTATTGCAAATTGGCTACATGACTTTGAGTGACTCTAAAGATCAACCAGTAACCACTCCGATAACCAATTATGGTACTTCATTTTACAAAAATATCTTTCTCGCAGAAATACCGAAACCTGATTGGTCGTTCCAATAGTTACTAGGGTGGCCCTTAACCTCACTCCATGACTCACGAATTTTGATTTATTATATACACATAACGATTAAAAGAAAAACAAGAGTTAAAATAATCTCTAGAGATGTTAACATACTCATTGTGTATTGTCGTGTAATCATTTTATTGATCAGGTATTGGGTGAAAACTTACTGCATATCAACTGTATGTTCCGCTTCTTCCCATTACAGAAAAACTTGGACTACATCACTACCTGGAATGACTGAAGTCGCAGCACGGTTAGAAGACTGCGAAGTACTACTTAGAGAAGCTATTTATTTAGTAGCTAAATACAAGAATGAATAGTCGTAGACATAAAAAGATCATAAGTATTAAATCTTATAAAAGTGTTAGATAACTAAGTATGGTGTACTGTGCAAAACAAATACTTACAAATTGGTTTAGAGCCATTGGGAAGAGTCTGTTGTTCTTGATATAAATTTTTCAGACTGTTTGATATTTCACCTACATAAACATTAAATAACAGTTATATGGTTCTGATAAGTAAGTTTTGATAATCATGACCATTTATCCTTTGACCTTACAAACAATCAAATCTATTATTACAGGTTGGTACTCACCACAGAATGATATCAACTGTAGAATGATGGAAAACCTAGGAGCACCGGACAGCTGTTTCTTCCCAGAATGGGACTCCTCAGCAGTGTGCGCTCACAACAACCCCAGGGGACGAATCCAGGACCTCCTAGTCCCGCGGCCAGCACTTTACCTCTAAGCCATTGGGTCGGGACCCAGTGGTTTATATTTCCTACTCCTGTCAGTTCATGAAATGGCACCACCTCCACCCAATGGTGTCACTGAGTAACTGTCTTCATGTTTGACCTGGTTAGCCCCACCAGTCACGACTTCTCATTGGAACTTCAGGAATCACCTCTCGAAGTGAGTCACTAATGAGCAAGAGATAAATTCAATTTAGAGATCTGTGAGGATTTATTGATTAATTTCAGGTTGGTATTCATCATGGCCTGACATCAGTTGGAGAAAAATTAGAGACGTGGAAGCACTAGACAACTGTTTAGTCCTAGTATGGGACTCCTCAGCAGTGCGCACTCCATTAGGAATAGAAACCAATGACCTACACTGAAATTAAACTAAATACGATAAGGCTAATTTCATTTCAGTCACTCACTCACTCACATTTAACATTCTAAATTTTGTTGATTTCGCACTTCTGAAATCACTACCAGTACCAATGTTTCTGTAAAATTTGTAATTTAGAATAATAGGGATTATATTCAGTTTTAAAATGTTATGATTTCTAGTGAAAAACTTATATTCTGAATATTCGCATACTTAACTGAAGTCATATAGCAACTAGTCTATTATTACTTCAGCTTCATGTGTAAAACTCAAGAATATGTACTCATCGTTTTTTTCTCATTTATATACAAAGAAAAAAGTTCCACTTATCATCAAAGCAGAATACAGTTTTCTTCGACAAGTCAATTTATTTTTGAGAATTACAACTTCTTATTGTTTGTTTGGTTGTGGCTAGCAGAAGAATCCAGGACCGCGTTTCGTCCTACTTCGGACTCGTCAGCTGCACGCACCTGTACCTCAGTGAGTGATGTTGTTACCAATGAAACTAGAACCTCATACCTATCGCTTCAAACGCCAAGGCGTTATCCACTATGCCAGGGAGGAATCGTAGCCAAAAAATAGTCAATAAATAGTAATAACTACTATCCGTTTTACAAGAAGTGGCTATCGTTTCTCCGTGGCATAGTGGATAACGCCTTGGCGTTTGAGACGATGGGTATGCTGTTCGGGTCTCAGTGGGAACAACATCACTCACTCAGGTGTAGGTGCATACAATTGACAAGTCCGAAGTAGGACGAAACGCGCGTCTTGGATTCTTCTGCTAGCCACAACCAAGTAAATTACCTTAATTAACATTCAGGCAATAGAGAGGCATCCGATAGGAACCCGTGTACCAAACAGAGGTCGACCAATCCAATCCCATAAAACAACAGAGAATTCCAAGCCTTTCAATAAATAGTAACTCATTCCTTCTTAAATATGTAGGTTGACCCTTTGAGCTTTGGCACGGCGTTTTAAATGTCAAGAAAGTCATAAATAAATAATGCAACACTATTTCTAAGCGTATCTTGGTACTTTTGCAGTGGTTATACCTCTCACCTCTTTTTTATATTTTCAGTATTGTTACTTAAAATAAGAATAGTAACTGAGTAGGAGGCAGTCAGTAACTTTACCCTACAGTGGATTCTATATAATCCATACTACTTATATTCGTGGTTGATGAAGTTTGAAAAAGTAAATTAGGGTTCTGCAGATTGCTAATCCAATAAACTAATATTGACTAGAATTCGATGCGAAACTGACAGTTATACTTTAATTTTAATGAAATATTTTCTCATAAAAATTGTCAGGAATTCAACCCATTTTTCGCATCATAACAAACATGTAGGTTTGAAAGTTGTTATCATCATAAATTGACATGAATTGAAGAACCACTGAGAACGTTGGAGCATTGGACAGCTGTTTAGACATGATTTTGAATTCATCAGCAGTCTATCCCCTGTACAACCCTGCAAGTGATCCAGCTCAAGACTGTCAATTTTTACGGTAAGTGAGTAACCATTCAGCCATTGGATTGAAATGTGAAGTCTACTAATTCCTACTTCTATCACTTGACGACATAGCTCAGGTACCATCTAATTTTATAGGTAGGTATACTTTACACTCTCAAGTTGGTCGTATTGCAACGTACTGTCTGTGTGAGACCTGACAGTTCTGGACTCGTATGGTAGTACGTATGCACTTCTGAAACGGTATCCAGTGCTCTCAGATTTTTAATGGTTCTCGAACTGACGTCAACCCGTTATGAAAACTGCTTTCATATGACTGAATCCATACAAACCAACAACTGAAAAGTTAAGGTTATCTAAGGATGTTACCAAAGCCTAGAATGAAAAGCTTTTACAACACTGGATTTTTCACTTTCAGCAAACTTAGTCGCACTTAAAAGTGAATAACAGGAATTTAATGCAGACACTTTGACTTGTTTAAGTCACATCAACTGTTTATGCTCCCATCATTACAGCTACTCTAACTCAGTGCTCATGAAGTGAACTACTCGAGTACCGTTAACCATTATGCTTTGGGAGTAGCAAAAGCCACTAACTAAACAACAGATACAACTTATAACAGTTCATATCTTTCCCATTTGAAAAGACTTTTAATGATGCATAGTGGCTAGTAGTGGAATCTAGGATGCGCGTTTTTGTCCTGTTTGTGACTCGTCAGCTGGAGGTACATGCCTCCCAGGGAGCGATTTTGTCTCAACTAGAGTTCGAATCCAAGAACGGTCGCTTCAAACGCCAGAGCTTTACTCGCAAGGCCATCAAGTCACAATAGCGACTTCTTGTCCAATAAGTTTAGTTTATATGATGTTGCTTGTATTATCCCCGTTGTTAATTGGACCGAACTGATCGACCTCTTTTGGTATATAGGTTCCTGTGCGGCTGCCTCGATATTTCCTGTATCTTCAGTTGTGATATTAGTTATGGGCAGTAGTTAGCAGTAGAATCCAAGATATGGATTTCATACTATTTTGGACTCTTCAGCTGGATGTACCTGCCTCTAATAAACGACAGAATAGTGTAAGCAACAGAGTAAACAACAGTAAAACTATCATAATACATAAATGCAATTATCCAGGTAATTATACATGAGCAGATTAATAAAGTTTCGCGTAGATTACAAAGCTAGAATAGAACAGGCGGAAATACCAGTTTTTGTACAGACTTCTTTTAAGCTAATTCATTTCAACACGTGTGGAATACGCTCAACTGAACAGGACTTGGGAAAGTTATGTTTGTTTATCTGAACAGTAATAATTAAAGGCATTGTTTAAATGTTATGAAAAGTTGATATTTCAAACCAGATAATCATAACTGTTCCTCATCCACATGCTGACAGTAACTGAAAATAAACAAATTTGAAGTTTTTAATACTGTCAGGATACTATTTAAATCCAAAGTGGTTGACAGACAGTGACTGGACGTCATTCATGTATAACAGTTAATAAAACCTCGCCTTGTTAACTAGTTCAATAGTCATTAGCCGGTCCTAAGCCCCGACAAACACGGAAGGATGTTCATACCGCTGACAACCCTAACCCACAAAACAAATCTAACCACTACAGAAACTTCAAAGCACAAACAAAATATAAAAATTAATAACAAAATCATTCCTCACTGCAATCGGAGAGGCGAAATGACAACACTCGGTGAAAGCCTGCCTTCAGGAAGCCAACTGGTCGATGTGTCTTCTCTGCCTCGATGAAAGCGAAAGTAAACATGGGAACATGGAATGTCCGCACGATGTTTGAAACCAGCAAGACAGCCCAGATTGCAAACGAGATGAAGAGGTATCACACTGAAGTGCTTGGAATTTGGGAAAGCAGGTGGAATGGGAGTGGACTCTCCAAACTGTCAACTGGAGAGGAGTCATTAATCTACTCCGATATTGTCACCCAGATGACAACCACGAGCACACTGAGTTCTCCAGTGCCTATCATCATGTCCCCAACATCATCGAAGGCCCTCATGTAGTGGGAACCAATCTCCTCCACTATCAGAATTATAACACCAAGGTTCAACTCAGGAGGAAGGAAGGAAGGAAGGAAGGTCACAATGATACAATGCTACACAGTGCATCTACAAATAATGCAGATCGTGAGAAAAAGGAGGAATTCTACACACAACTGCAATCAACACTGGACAAGATCTCACTCCAGTTGGCGACATCAAAACTTATTCTAGTGGGTAGAGTGACATGAATGCCGAACTGGGAGCAGACAACACAGGAAGAGAATCAATCATGGGTTGAGAAGTGATCGGTGAGGTGATGAATGAGAATGGAGAATTGTTTGCAGAATTCTGTGCATTCAACGATTTGGTGATTGCAGTGAGGCACAGTGTGTTCAATCACGAGGGTATCCACAAAGAGATATGGATTTCATCAGACACCAGGACACACTAAATCAAAAATCAGATCGACTTCATCTCAATGTGAAGAAAGTGGAGAAGCAGCCTACTTGACACTGACTAGGTCAACAAGGGGAGAAGATAGAGGGTTAACACCACTCACCATCCAGTGCAAGGAACCTGACTTCCAAATCAAGTTGAAAGCCTTCAAGCAAGTTGGTGATAGACTACAGTTGAAGTTCAACACCTGGAACACGAACTGAAAGACGAAACTACAAAGTAAATCTTCACTTCAGTCAGCCATCAAAAGACAAAATGGGAGATATCGAGGAACATCTGTGAAGAAACCTGTGTGGAATAACACTGGAAGTCTTTGAAAGCTCTGTGGAAATAAACCTGTGCAGCCGTATTAGGAGGGAAGAAGAAAGAAGATAAGTAATGGAGTGGATGTCAATGGATACCTGGAAGGTGATAGAACAGGGAGAGGAGGATGGTGAAGCTGAAGGAAGTGGAGACGGATTACGCATACACTGAGTAGGCCGATTGGGGACATCACGTGTCAGGCACTCGAGTGGAACCCAGATGGGAAACGACGAGTTGGGCGTCCGAGGTGAGGGTGACATGGAGGAGATGGTGCGAGGAGGAAATGAGAGCCTGTGGGCAGTGGTGGAGCTAGGTTCAAAAGATTTTAGAGATCAGAGTGTGATGGAGGCGTGCTACTGAATCCCTATGTTCCACTAGGAACGCAAGGGACAAATAATATAACAGTTAACAAATTTATGTACTGCTTAGTCACGATATGCCATAGTATATGATGTGTTGATGCTATAATGTGGTTAAATATATCATTTAGACATATTCTGTTGTTTTTCAAAGGACATGTCACACAACGCATGTGTGTTTATACAGTTGAAATATGTTAGTTCCAAAGACCTGAAAATTTTACTTTCATAAGGGAGTGAACAATGGGCATAAATTGTTTTCTTCGCGTTAGCCCAGCCAACAAATACATTTTGAGATTTCTGGCTAAAAAATGGCACTAAAAACTTTGGGATTATTGCCGAAATGCATCGTCGCGCCCGAAGATATCAACAGTTTCCCAAAAAAATCCCAAATCTGTCAAACTGCGCCCAAACATTTACTAAAAGTGGTGTACGGGAAAACGTATCCCCGTATTACGGGCTAACTTACGGAACTGTAGAAAAGTGTAAATTACTTCGGAAACTGCGGGAAAAGTGTTGCATCGCCCTTGGTTTTTCAGCTGAAATTCATCCCTAAGTTGCTGAAGTTAACCCTAAGTTTATACCGGATGGGACATTTGGTATTTGTGTATTCTTTGGAGTAGTATACGCGATGTGCAAAGTTGCAAAGTTCTTTAATCTTCCTAAAAATTAAACTTTTGGGATCTGTCCAAAAGTTCCAAACTGCACCCGAAATTGACTTCGGGATCTACGCAAAAATGTCAAAGTGCACGCAAAGTCTTTGCTGGCTGGGATATATAAACCTTCTAAGTAGATCAATGATATACACACAAATCATATTGGTTTTGTAGGTGCGAAAAGTAAGATCAGAGTCTGTATAATCCGTATTTAAGTTTCTCTTAAGCTATGGGATCTTTATGCCATTTAAAAATATTAACAAGTAAATTTTATTAGAAACTGGTTAACTTAGGAATGACATAAAAGTACAATAATCTAGTGAAGTATACTAATGAACTCCAATGTTCAGTTTAGTATCAGGCTGTTACGTTAAATTTATCTTTACACTCAGATTGAGGTGATTAGTCATGCATCTGGATCAAGTCTACGTGGAATAATTCATCTCTTATCCAGTAGTATATTCATGGGTTCCTGACTAAAATCACTATACAGTGATAAATTATTATTTGACAGTTTTGTAGAAAATAAAATGTATATTTGCCTCTCTCTGATGTGTAACCAAGGGATACTTACAGCCATAAAATTTATATTTCAAATTTATTCTCAAATATATCTAGACGATTTAAAGGAGATAGATAATGGTATGAAGAACATTGTAACCTTTAATTTACTGTTATGAAATGCAGGTATTAGTGATAATATAACTGTTTACTAAACAAACTTGGAAACTTAAATTTCAGTTTGATTTATCTCTATATAAATGTTATCATTATTATTGGTTTTAAGGCTAGTCTTATATTTTCTCTATGTTTACTGTTAGTCTAGAAGGTAAGGTCAAGGTCCACTTTGTAAAGATGTCATCCGATAATTGAGGACATTATTTAAATCCATTACTTTCTGATTTTATAAATTAGAATAAAAAAATATAGCCTTAATGGGTTGGCAGATGGTGAGATCATAGAGACCTTTGTTTGAAGGACTCGACTTACAAATGTCATACATTTAGTTCCTTTGACAAATTTGAACAATAGAGGAACAAAAACACTTTTAGAATAAGATGAGGTTATTTTAATTCACAGCCTTTCATCAACTGCAAACAGCCTACAGTTGAAATGAAGTATTAGTAGTAATAATAGTATGACATACTTTAAATATATGTAGAATTAAATGGAGATTTGAAATCTACGAATAACTATAAGGTAGTGAGTCAAGGAAATGTAGGATTAATAATTATAAATCCTAATGAAAATCAGCAGCATTTTGTCCATGATAAATTCATTTTGTCACAAATTGACTAGTCGGTAGGCAAAGAAATTGGAACCCGTCAGAAAAAGGTTCGCTAATCCTAACTTAAATGACACATTCCAATCTTCTTAAGAACTGGATAGATTAGACATCTCATATAAATTCATGGTATCATTTGATATTTCTTCATTGTTTACGAACATACCAGTGGATGAAATGATAGACATAATCCGTCAACAGTCTGATCTACTACCATTGCCGAAAACAGAACTCAAACAATGACTCCTCCTCTGTACAAAAGGTGTTCAGTTCCAGTTTGATCATCAACTATGCTGGCAAAATAATGGAGTGGCTATGGGTTCACCACTAGGACCTATCCTGGCTGATATCTCCATGGCTCATCTCGAGCGAACAGTCTGAACTCCGAGACCAAGGAAACGATGATACTTTCATTGTTTGTGATAACGTGAATCATGTATCAAAATTGTTCGACACCTTCAATCAAACTCATTCAAATAATAATTTTACAATGAAATTAGAAAATGAGGACAGATTCAATTTTTTGGATCTAAGTATAAGATGGAGATGTGATAGAACTGTTGAGAAAACTATCAATAGGAAAGACAAATAGATTAGTCAGTACCTTCACCACAATAGTTTCTATCCTGCTAGCTATAAGCGTGGTTTAGTCAGGAGGCTGTTCACTAGGATCAGAACGCTGCGCTCAAAAGGTAAACAAAAAGAAGAATTCGGTATAATTGAGAGGCCTGTTATAGAGAAAGGATATCCGACGAAATTTATCATGAAGCATGGAAAAGAGAGATGAAAACACCCAACTGTTGATGAGAAGCCTGTTTCCCTTTGTCTAGCATTCAAGGGTGACGAGATATTTGAAAGAACAGACAGAAGAGTAAAAGCTGCACTTAAAAGGACCTTCCCTGCTGCCAGACTGATCTCAGTTTATGATACAGTATGCTCAATAACACAGTCGAAATAGACAAATACCCATCTTACATCACCTTCAACTACATACATCAACTCACTTGTCCCTGTGGAAGCAAGTACATAGGACGGACCGAAAGAAGGGCGTCTACTCGATCTTATGAGCGTATTCTGAGAAATCTGCGTCTGAAAGGTAGCAGTGTCTTTACCAGCCCAATTACTAGGCACCTGATGGAAACACGACATCAAATAGATGTTCCTCAATCCTTCAGGATAGTCAGTAAAAAGAACGCCATCTTTATTAAGGCTTTTTTTGGGAGCTTTCGCTATCAAACATTTTCATCCTGACCTATGTACTCAGAAAGTGACTGTAACTAACCTTTCGTTACCCTGGTAACTGCATATGATATTTTTGCATGTTTACGTATACTGTCTTCTTTTTTTGACTGCATAATTTCTTCATTAATTACTTACTGACTGTCAAACACGATTATTCAGTTTTTCATGTGGTTCTGTAGCCTACCTGCTCTTAAACAGTCCCTCCTTTTACACTGATCTTCATTTTTTGTATCCCCCTCCACTCCAAAGTTCCAGAATTTGCAGTCTCATGAGGTATGCATTACCACTGATTTTCACTAAGACTAGTAATCATCAATCCTGTGTTTCCTTGACTCACTCCCTTACAGTTACTCCTGCATTTGAAATCTCCATTTATTTCTGCGCATTTTAAGTCTGTTGAGTCGATTATCGGCCTTTAGGTCAACAAGAGGTCATGAAAATGGATTGCTGTAGGGTGAAATAGTGAGTAGGTTCAACAGACAGAAAGAGATTACGTAATCTTGGTTGTATTGTGTGCTCAATACAACCAAGACCATCCACCCTAGCTACAAATATTCTCCACGATTATGTATTCATATTACGTACAAGTAAAATATGAAGTTGATTAAAGTGGTGACTAAGAAGTCAGAAATAACGATAGTAATTGTAATCAACAGTCAGAGTAAAGTATTACGAAACTGTTTAATGAGAGATTGGAACTAACATGTTAAGACGTAGGAAAGTAAACCTTGAAGTAAAAATGAAATAATGGTCAGTCAGTAAGAGTAAGATGAATATTAAGGTAATAGAGAAACTCTAGGAAGGATTATGATCAGGCCAAAATAAGAGAGTCTGCCTACCTCATCTCTTCTCTACTCAGAACTCAGGCTTTAACTGCTGGATTGCCAACGCCACTGTTAAACGTAAGTCACGAATCCGCACTCCTTTGAGCCGTTTGGCTCGACTTTGTATGAGATTTTGAATGAAAACTGTGGGGAAGAGACATAAACATAGTTGAACAAATGATCCAAGATAAACTGTGCTTGACTTGCGTTCTCCTCTGAACACCTAAACTGGATAATCCTCGGAGATGAGTTTAGAAAGACTGCGCTTTGTGAGGCCAACACAATCAACTCCAGAAGACCATTTGCAGTTCGATGGCACAGAGTGTTTTTTAAACCTTCCAGTATTTCTACTACTTTATTCCACATGAATGCAATATTCGTGAATTAGATTTTCCTAGAAATAGGAGGAACTTATTCTTGTCGTTGTTTCGGCTTCTTTTTTTTATAAACCTCCGGGGATAGCCATGCTGAAGAAGTACTTTTCGAAGATGTGTAGTGTGTAGTATGTCATTTGTGCAAATTCTTCTTATTCGTGGGCTGAGCGAACGAATAAGGTTTTTTCGGCTTCGTAGTGTTCAACTTTGGAAATGAGTGTATTGCTCATTCGAAGTTGACTTCTTTAAGGAGCAAGAATCTATCCGAATATCTGAAACTATAAGGTTCTGTGGTCCCACGACCTTATGCACTGCCGAAGGTACACAAGAAGTATGCTCCTCTCGGTTAGATTTTGAATGTGAATAATTTTCCGTACCATGCAATTGCTCAGTGGCTGACTGAAATTATTCAACCAGTGAGAAGTCAGTGGCCTACTGGATAAAGCTGTGGCATTTGAAGCCATCGTTTCCTGGCTTGAGTCTTAGTGGGGACAACATTGCCCACTAGGAGGCAGACACATTCTGCTGAAGAGTCCCAAATTGGACGGAACGTGAGTCCTGGACTACACTATCCACCAATGAAAGTTACATAGGTTGCCTGTTAGTAGAATCCAGTCCTACTAGGGAGTCCGTCGTGGCCTGAACTGGAAGTTTTCTTCATACTCTATAGTAGATTTTGTTAACCTTCTTGAAATCTGCTCAGTTCAACTATTCAAGTTGTCACTGAGCCATTTAACGATTAAATTAGATATTCTATGCAATGAAGTGATGAAAAATCTTATTTACAGGTGTTGGTATCCTATATGTTGTCATGTAAGTTTTATGTAGCATGGCTGACATTAGTGGCCATTATTCCGTTCAAACAGTGTGCGAAATGGGTAATTTAGAGGGTAATTTTAATTATTCCCTTCATTCATTGCAATATTTTTAATCTACAGTGATATATTAAGCTTACATAACAACATGCCGGATACCGACAGTGCTTATTTATAGTCAAGATATTAAATAATATAAACATACATGATCCATTGCATTATATTACTGACGAAATCAATTCCAGACGTAAACCGCTTATAAGCAATTTATAGCTGTCATTTAGCGACTCAATCTAAAACTATATTTCTTTGTGGCTGTGGGTTAGTTTCTGTATCATCATTCTTTTTTTACTAGGAACTGTCTTGCTATACATTTTGTTTCCTTAAAACTTTAAATAGTTTGACAGAAACTCTGTTGATAGGATGAAAAGAATTTACTTTATCTCAGTGGTTCTTATCAGCTGATTATTTATCCCCATTGATAAGAATTGAATTTACACGTAAAATCAGGACACTTTCATTGGATATTTTTGCAGCAGAAGTATAAAAGAATATTAATCAGGAGGCTGTGGTTCACAAGACAATGAGATTTTGTTTAAAAAAACATTATGTCTAACTAAGGGGACCTATTGAAGTTCATTCAAAAATAATTATAAAGGAGAAACCAATGAATGACAGTGCATTACTACAGAAAAGAAGCCACTTTCTAACAATTTCTGTAACATTGTTGATATGAGCACTAGAATGATCAATGATCCAATGACTCGAAGTTATATAATTTCCAAGTTTCTCTGCGTACTTTAAATTGCATGTTCTGTCACACTATTTAAACTAGATAATTGATATATACGTGTGGAATATACAATTGTCGAAGAAAATAAAGTCAGTTATTAACTGGTATTTTTGATTATATTCCAAGAATTTCACGTTTCAGAAGCCGAAACTCATTCAACAGTGTTACAGCTTACTGTATTTTTGAGATGAATGAGGATTTTTAATTTAGAAGTAGTGAATGCTAACTAAAGACCTTAGGTGACAGTCTCACTATGTCGTGAATTGATAGAAGTTGGAAATTGTGAACCACTGGAAACTGACCCAGTGGCTGAATGGTTAACACATTCGCCATGAAACCTGAAGGTCCTGAGTTCCATCCCTAGCCGAGTCGTGGGTGCGTACTGCTGAGGAGTCCCATACTAGTACGAAACAGCTGTCCATTGCTCTCAGACTTTCAATGGTTACAACTTACTGTTGGGTGAGACTAAAAGTTATCCTTAGGTGTTGCAGTACTCTATCGGAAAATATGAATATTATGTGTTTTGTATGCATATATTCTGAAATGAAAACTGAAATCATAAATCTTTTTGGATGTAATTTGAAGCCTCAACTAACTCACTGTGACCTCTAAGTATGATTCATGTTGAATAACTGTACTTACTTTCCATCTAAGTAGAAGTGCAATCAACACTTTGTACATGAATGAACACTTTGAAAAATGATTCAGTGATAGACAGCATTGTGAAAACTATACAAATATATAAGATATTGAAACAGAACATAGAAAGTGTTCGTATTTTCACAAACAACCCTACAACCTATAGCAAGCATAACAATACCTGGGGACAACTTTTAGCCACATAACTTACTATTTAGTCAATGATCTTAGAAACAATTAGTCCCTTTTATAAATTTGGACAGAACAATTAGATGTAATTTATCTGAAAAATTTGATGTATATGCGCTACATATTTCAAGCAATCTGATCGTAAGTGGGGGAAGGATACATATGACATAAAAAAATTCAATAATAAGAAAGGTAATGAAGAGTGAATGATACTATTTGAAGAGAAACGTGGTAATACAACAAGATGAGGATTACCATGAGTAGGTCTAACACAAAGATAGACTGTTTTTAAACACTTAACGGGGACTTAAATCTTTCAATAAATCTGAGTATACACCCCTGACAGTTTCTATACAGACTGTTTCAATATCAACTCTGTAAACGTAATCGATAATATGTTCATCAGTTTGACTGTCTGAGACAATTATGGTTTGGTAGGCTTGTATTGATACAAGGTAATGATTGAAGATGAAATGACAATTTAGACCATGCTCGGATTCGAACCCGGTGGCCGCTGGTTCATATTATCTCTTCATTACATTTCTAATTATTAAATTCTTTTATGTCATATTTATCATTCCCGCACTTCCGATTTTCAAAACAAAATATCTCAACGACTAAATATGTAATCAGATTGCTTGATATATGTAGCGCATCACATTTTTCAGATAAACTATGTCTTCTAATTAAGTTATCCGAATAGGTCAAATTCCCAAATAAGAGCGACCAAAGTCTTTGCAAGAACTGGTAAGGAATCATGCTGCTGTCCACACAAAGCAAAATATAATGCTGCATCATCCTGGAGAGACTAAAAAAATGCTCTGCATTTAAAATTACGACCAGAATGGGCTGCCTGCCTGCCTGCCTTCAGGTAGAACAAATCATATGTCAATCGAATTGTAGTGCTAAGCTACACATCATCATAGAAGGCAGTATGGAATGGCAGTCAACTCTCCATCTTACCTCAACTTTATCGATTTTGAAAAGGCGTTCAATAGCATCAACCGAGAAGTAATTTGGCAGCTCCTGCTTCAACACTACGGTTTCAGTGCCACAAACCGTTATCAACCTCGTTCAACAGTAGCTATATGATGAGGCTACATGCGAAGTGATTTACAATGGAACACTCAGTGCCAACTTTGAAGTGAAAACAGCGTAGAGGAGAAGAACGAGGTGTCCGTCTACTACCACTGATGATCTTCCTAATTGAGGTCGACTGGACTGGATCATGCAACAAACAGTAATGATTTGTGTGTAATGTCTAATGTCCCATGAACTCAAAGATCCACAGACGAAAACTAACAATTTGGTACAGGAGGCGAGGCAGGGGAGTGAAGACGAAACCTGAAGTGAAAGCAGAGAAGACAGAAGTGATGAAGATAACCAACAAACATCATCATCAACAACAACAAGCACCAATCACCATCAATGGGAGAAATCTAAACAACGTTGTCTCTCACCTACCTACCAACATAAGCAGCATCGTTACAACTACACTCAGCACATGCACTGATGAGAACGTCAGAGCCAGCATTGGGAAGACAACAAGACAGGCCTTCCTGCACTACTCTCAAACAAACAGTGTGCAGATCTACTGCACCACCCTGCACTTCACTCCAATCCACTCCACTCCACTTGGTGGTGGTGGTCCAACAAACAACTTTTTGAAGTAGTCAGCCCATTGTTTCCTTTCTTTCTCTTCTTTCGTAATTAAATTTCTGACATCATCTTTTATTCGCTTCATCTGCGTTGATCTCTTCCCACATAGTTACCTGGTTATTTGATACAATGTTGTCTGGTCTCTCCTACCAGCTTGCAGTCTATTCTGCTTCACTTACCAATGTTTCGTAGAAGTGTCTTTTGTCTTCCCACACACTCTTCTTCACTTCTTTGTCCAGTGTATTGTTTTATACATTGTATTCAGTTCCTCTTGTCGTTGTGCATCCTTGCACTACACTGGTTTATCTTCTGCTTCACCATCCTCCTCTCCCTGCTCTATCAGCTTCCATGTATCCATTGACATCCACTCCATTACTTATCTTCTTTCTTCTTCCTTCCTAATACGGCTGCACAGGTTTATTTCCACAGAGCTTTCAAAGACTTCCAGTGTTATTCCACACAGGTTTCTTCACAGATGTTCCTCGATATCTCCCATTTTGTCTTTTGATGGCTGACTGAAGTGAAGATTTACTTTGTAGTTTCGTCTTTCAGTTCGTGTTCCAGGTGTTGAACTTCAACTGTAGTCTATCACCAACTTGCTTGAAGGCTTTCAACTTGATTTGGAAGTCAGGTTCCTTGCACTGGATGGTGAGTGGTGTTAACCCTCTATCTTCTCCCCTTGTTGACCTAGTCAGTGTCAAGTAGGCTGCTTCTCCACTTTCTTCACATTGAGATGAAGTCGATCTGATTTTTGATTTAGTGTGTCCTGGTGTCTGATGAAATCCATATCTCTTTGTGGATACCCTCGTGATTGAACACACTGTGCCTCACTGCAATCACCAAATCGTTGAATGCACAGAATTCTGCAAACAATTCTCCATTCTCATTCATCACCTCACCGATCACTTCTCAACCCATGATTGATTCTCTTCCTGTGTTGTCTGCTCCCAGTTCGGCATTCATGTCACTCTACCCACTAGAATAAGTTTTGATGTCGCCAACTGGAGTGAGATCTTGTCCAGTGTTGATTGCAGTTGTGTGTAGAATTCCTCCTTTTTCTCACGATCTGCATTATTTGTAGATGCACTGTGTAGCATTGTATCATTGTGACCTTCCTTCCTTCCTTCCTTCCTCCTGAGTTGAACCTTGGTGTTATAATTCTGATAGTGGAGGAGATTGGTTCCCACTACATGAGGGCCTTCGATGATGTTGGGGACATGATGATAGGCACTGGAGAACTCAGTGTGCTCGTGGTTGTCATCTGGGTGACAATATCGGAGTAGATTAATGACTCCTCTCCAGTTGACAGTTTGGAGAGTCCACTCCCATTCCACCTGCTTTCCCAAATTCCAAGCACTTCAGTGTGATACCTCTTCATCTCGTTTGCAATCTGGGCTGTCTTGCTGGTTTCAAACATCGTGCGGACATTCCATGTTCCCATGTTTACTTTCGCTTTCATCGAGGCAGAGAAGACACATCGACCAGTTGGCTTCCTGAAGGCAGGCTTTCACCGAGTGTTGTCATTTCGCCTCTCCGATTGCAGTGAGGAATGATTTTGTTATTGATTTTTATATTTGGTTTGTGCTTTGAAGTTTCTTTCGTGGTTAGATTTGTTTTGTGGGATAGGTTTGCTAGGCGTATGGCCAACCTTCGGTGTTTGTCGGGGCTTAGGACCGGCTAATGACTATTGAACTAGTTAACCAGGCGAGGTTGATAGTCCCTTATTACAATACTTTATCCAGAGTGATTATTATTATTATAATTATTATTATTATCGCTACTATTCATAACTATCTCTCTCAACATCTAACCATTTTGATTGGTATATCTTTTCTGTTGATTACATAACTACATCGGCTGAATTTCCCCGCTATGCACCTAGAATCCTTTCTTACCTATTCTTAGCCATTTATTTCTGTTATTTATAAAAATTAGACAGTATCAGTTGAATTTTCATGTCAGTATTCTTCATGTCTGTCAATGTATTGTATGCCTGCGCTATTGAGAGAATGTTAAATGGATACGTTTAAAACTAGCAAATAAAGTATGTTTATACCATATATATTAATTGTATTTTTGATGGTTATGTGCATCCAGTCAGAATCAATAAATTGGAATCAGTTTACTTCATTCTGCAAATACCATTTTGATTGTGAGGTCCGGTAATTATCAGATTGATTCGTTACTTTGATTTGGTATGTTGTTTTAAACCATTTAGTATAACTAATTGATTTGTCTATTTCTCAACGTTTATGCCTACCATATAGTCCAGCTAATAGATTGGTTGTAAGGGATGTTTTAATCATTTTATAAAGACTTCCAACTATCATAGGTCTCAGTTGGTACTTTGTGTACACTGGGAAGATATTCGAGTCTTTGCATACTAGTTACATGCCTTTTACTCGTAAGACGTGAAATGGAAGCTGAAAAAACCTTCGAATTTCAACTGCTTAACATGATCAAAGGATGCAAACTAATTGTAACGAGTATACAATGGCACTAATATTGGTATTGTAAGTATCAACTAAAATCAGAAGGCAATGAGATGGATTATTTGAGTCTATATACTTCGTAGTTGAAAAGTACAATTCATATGAAATCAAATATACTACCGTATGTGGTCGTATCAGCTGACTTGAAGCTGTTGCTGC
The DNA here is from genome assembly GCA_944470555.2 of Heterobilharzia americana. Lineage (NCBI taxonomy): Eukaryota > Metazoa > Platyhelminthes > Trematoda > Strigeidida > Schistosomatidae > Heterobilharzia > Heterobilharzia americana. Next base: position 41,445,453 of record OX104127.1, read on the forward strand.
TATAACTAATGTATATTTAGTCAACAAACGATTCAATAATTTCTTAAACTTGAAAACAAACCTTTATCCAAATACCTAGCTGTGTAGTTTTTTAAAAACATATTTACAGAATTTTCGAAAATATCTCTGATCTATATGTTGAGACGTCAAGATAATCATTAACTACTAAGAACAGCAATCTTCAGAGAGAAAAGTATTCGTTTCATGAGAAAGATATTGCTCAATAAAAAGTGCTGAAATAACATGAATAGTGTCAGCACAGTAAGATTTGTAGGTCACTCCTAGGATTTCAAAATTAGAGCACCTATAAAGCAGTCCTGATTGTGGTCGACTGGATCATGCAACAAACTGTGAGAAGCGAGAAGAGGGGAATACACTGGCTGGACCGGGGAAAAGAACCTAGAAGATCAAGATTTCGCCGGTGACTTGTGTCTAATGTTACACAAACTTGAAGACCTACAGGTGAAAACTAACAAGTTGTCAGAAGAGGCAGTGGGGTGAAGACTGGACTTCAAGTGAATATAGAGAAGACAGAGGTGATGAAGATACCGCACCATCACCACCACCAACAACAACAACAAACTCCAATCACCATCAATGGAAGGAACTGAAAGGAAGTAACCTCCTTCACCTATCTAGGCAGCACTGTTTCAACTACAGGCAACACAGGCACAGACGAGGATGTCAAAGTGAGAATCGGAAAAGCAAGACAGACGTTCATTAGCCTGAAACCAGTGTGGAGATCCTCTGCACTCAGCATGTGGAACAACATCCGGATTTTCAACACTAATTCAGTCAAGTAAGTCAGTGCTTCCATGTGGTGGTTGAGAGACTTGGGGCGTTACGAAAGGGATTTCCAATAAACTACACACATTCATCATCAACAGCTGCCACCTACGCTAACTCGATACTGAAGATCAGATAGATGGCCAGAAATAATAAGCAACAAGGAAGTGTGGTTGGCAACGAACCAATCAAGAACCTATCACTCAACAAATATGCAGTGGAATGAAGTGGAGATGGATTTGATTGGGCATACACTGAGAAGTCAGATTGGTGACATCACGTGTCAGGCACTCGAGTGGAACGCAGATGGGAAACGACGAGTTGGGCGTCCGAGGTGAGGGTGAAATGGAGGAGATGGTGTGAGTAGGAAATGAGAGGTTGTGGGCAGTGGTGGATCCAGGTTGAAAAGAATTCAGAGAACAGAGTGTAATGGAGACGTGCTACTGAATCCCTATGTTCCATTAGGAACTCAGGGACAAATAATAATAATAATAATAAGGCAGATGAATAGTGCTTCTAGTGTTTTGATAAGTAAACAAGAATTGTAACTTAACCCTGCTTCACAATATGCAAACCGTTTGCCTCATGAATTTCAGTTTATTACTGATTGACCATCTATTTTACTTTATTCTTATCTGAGTTACATCTCTTGTATATAATATGAGGTATTCTTTGTTACATTTGAATGCATATAGAAAACCAGTCAGTTAATCAGCTGTTTTGTTCCAGTATTCCTTTGTTTTGATTTTGGGGGGAAATCACCACTGATGTTTAGTAAATCACGGGTAGATTTTCTCTTGATCATATTAACAAACAACAGGCTATCATGTTATATTCATCTTGGTGATTAGCATTGGAATCCAGGAAGTGCGTTTCGTCCTATTTGGGACTCTTAACTTTAGTAAGATTCTCCAGATACCTGCTCAAGCGGCTTAGTGGATGGTGCTTTGTTATTTGAAGCGATGGGTAATAGGTTCGAGTCCCAGCGGGAATAAAACTAATTGGGGTCCAGGTACATCCAACTGACGAGTCCCAAATGGGATGAAAGTGCATCCTGGATTCCACTCCTAGTCACCAAGATGAATATAACATCATGAATATTCGGCAGTGTCGAAGCATCCACAAAGGATCCCATTTAGCAATAGTGTTCAAGCGATGATGCCCGGCATAGCAACAGGAAATTACAGGTATCAAAACAACAGGTCATCGTCATATGCTGCACCATTAAGAGTGTTATTTTGATGACTATCTATATTTGCCATATAATGTTATGCTTCGTATTTATCTCACTTCCATCAGTACATGCTAGTGTAAGCGGATATATAAAAGATAGTAGAAAGTATAAGAAAGACTAATAAGGGTTTAAAATGAACCAGTTGCAAAAAGGATAAACAATTTGCTAATTAAACGTGGAAATAGTGAATTTACTATCATGTTATTACTGTATACTTCAGAGTACTGTCTACAAACGGGCATAGTCAAAGAAATGACAGATGGTGTCTAACAGAATATAAGGAACTTTTAAGTTTTTCACCATCTGAATAGTTTTATTACTGTCTTACAGGTACAGGTAATAGGGGGATTACATCACAGAAATACAAGTCATTCCTCATTATTTACCCATTAAACTTCACCTAGGGTATTAAATAGTTCACAACTTCATACAGCTTATAGTGTATTATATGTATTCTAATCGACTTCTATGTGTCTCCATAAATTTCCCACTTTTACTGTTGATCCTGTGTATTATTGACTCATACTCAACTGTATTGTTGTCTACAACTGATGAAGCCTTTCAATGCCCTTCTGGTATTTGACGTATCAGTAATGATAGCAAAGTTGTTAGAGATACAAAGGCTTCCGAATGCACATTCAAGACAAGATGATCTTAAGTGAATCTATATCAGATTTTCCCTTATCAAGCTGGTTAACCGGAACCTTTGATAAACTATGAGTAAATTTCATTTTCACTTGAGAAAAATAATAGTTATGAAATATAAAAATATCTAAAAACACGTTTTAGGGGAGAATCCTTGTCGGTTTTAAACATTTGCCTATGGATCTGGGATATATGTCAACAGAATTCCTTCTGGATAACTCACTGGTGTACTAATATTTAAAATATATAAGGTTAGGACGGTTACATGCAAAGCAGAAGTTCTCAGTTAACAAGATGTTTGCAGATAACGAGGATAGATTCATCCAAGTGACACTTAATCTTAATGGGATTGTCAGTATTACTGATACATATGAGAATTTTAAAAATGTCTTCAAGTAAATGACAAAGAATTCCCTTAATGACTGGCCATTATTATTTTCATTACTTTTCAGTTCTTTCATTGATCAAGGGAACGATGTATGCGAATCTCAACGAAGAAAAGGGTTTAGACGCAGACATTTTAATATACTGCCTCGTAAATTCTCCTCATATACATTCTGACCAGATGAAATAGATAATATGGTTTACTAACTAACGTATTAATCAATAAATTATCATACTTCACAGAGGTTGTCATAACAACCCTATATTATTATATATGCGCTATAAATTTATCATGTCCTAGATCACATCCTACTAATAAACATTTCCTGCACAGCTTTAAACGCTGAAGTATACAAATGAATTTTGAAAACATTATATGGCATTCTTGTGGTCAGTCTAAAAGTCACTACTACTACTACTACTACTACTACTACTACTACTACTACTACTACTACTACTACTACTACTACTACTACTACTACTACTACTACTACTACTACTACTACTACTACTACTACTACTACTACTACTACTACTACTACTACTACTACTACTACTACTACTACTACTACTACTACTACTACTACTACTACTACTACTACTACTACTACTACTACTACTACTACTACTACTACTACTACTACTACTACTACTACTACTACTACTACTACTACTACTACTACTACTACTACTACTACTACTACTACTACTACTACTACTACTACTACTACTACTACTACTACTACTACTACTACTACTACTACTACTACTACTACTACTACTACTACTACTACTACTACTACTACTACTACTACTACTACTACTACTACTACTACTACTACTACTACTACTACTACTACTACTACTACTACTACTACTACTACTACTACTACTACTACTACTACTACTACTACTACTACTACTACTACTACTACTACTACTACTACTACTACTACTACTACTACTACTACTACTACTACTACTACTACTACTACTACTACTACTACTACTACTACTACTACTACTACTACTACTACTACTACTACTACTACTACTACTACTACTACTACTACTACTGAAGCTCAACTCCGGGAGAAACGTCATTCATCAGAAGTTTGGCTAGACGACATATTGCTAGATTATGCTACATCCTGATGCTCATTCCCGCGCCAGTTTCACTAATAGCTTAGTGTCATTACCTTGGGCTTATGTGATCTACAATAACTTGGTGGCCTTCAATAGCTTTCCTAAGTTTATCAACGAGAAATTCACTAGTTAGCTTATGATTTCATAAAACTGTTCCAAAAGTTTGAAGTTCTGATAGACAATAATGATATGATCTATGAGAGGAGAATGTTTCTTATTGACGAAATGCTATACATTACAGAATAAAATGTTAACAGTCCTTTTTCTGGTTTGACAACATTTTCAAAGTTTATCAGCAGGGACAGTAAGATATAGAAAGGAAGAGAAACGACTGACTAATATTCTCTAAGCAATAAATGTTGGTTCCGCACTAGATTTAGGATCGGGATTATTTCTCCTTTGAACGTGATCACATCGCTTAAAAGTGCCTCATTGACTGAATAACTCTACATGGAGGTTTGTGGGGATTCATTCATTGATTAAAGATTATTGTTATTATTTAAGATTTCGCGTCAATTGACGATAAAATGGATTATAAGATTGAAAACTTAATATGATAAATACATCTATGTTTTTATGATCCAAATTCAAACTGATAACTGCAACATAGATAGGACTGATCTATCAGAAAACCGAAATAATGATATGGTCAGCAATCTCTTGCATAATAATTTGATTGAAGACTTTATGTAAAATAATCTGAAACATTAAGGGTCTTGTATGCCTTTCGTATGTGGTATACCTAAGATAAATAAGTAAAACGTGCCCCTGAAATTCATAAGATTAACTTGCTTCATCAATTAGTCGCTTGTTGACTTACGGAATAGTTACAGCCTATCAACTGACGTCTAACTGGATACAATGAAAGATTTATCTCAGTCACACAAACATCTCTAATAAGTTTACTGTCTTTTGATTCAACTTCCTTGTTAGCAGAGGCTCTTATTCGTGAAACTTTTGGCCTTACTTGTCAGTACACCAACATTTTCCCTCTGCGAATAACGAAATACAAAAGCACATCATCAATGTCTTCCGAGTATGTTTAGTTTCAGTTCATCGATAACTGTCACCATCAAACTGATGGTGTAGCAATTGTGAGTTCAGTTGTTCACTGTGCTAGCAGATATCTTTGTTTCCAATCTTTAGAGGATAAAGAGTGGTTGTATGATTGAAACATCTTTGTATACAACAACCTAAATCATACATCCTCTCTATTAAATTACTTCAGTAATACACACGATTTTCGTCATGAATTATAAAAATAATCATCAGTTCAACTTTCTACATATTGCTTTACAACGTAGAAAAGATAATAGGCTTTGAGTCTTCATTCATCGAAAGATTACGTGGAGTGAACCATGTCTGAAGTTCGAAACCTTTTATCCAGCACTTTTCCAGGTGGTAATAAAGCACTGTCAAAGTACTAGTTTACAAAACGAAGAGAAATTATTTTCTAGTAGTCAACTAAAGGATGAATCTTTGAGTATTGTACAATCCTGTGAGACAACAGTTATTCCCAAGAATTTAACAAGCATGATAAATCTAAAAATAAGTAACAGTAAGAAGATTAAAGCAAATAAGAAGCCAATTTTCATTTATTTTGGCTTTAAAAGTGATGGTATTGCAGAGACAATCACTAGAGGAGTGAGTACCGCACCGGTTACAACATATTCTGAGGCTAAGCTGATCTCTGTTTACATAAAAACATGCTCATTAGTACTGCCAGAAATATAGGAGCACTTATACAACTAATCATGAATTTTGTGAAAAAGTTTACTCGTACTTGCTGAGGTAACTGCATTAAAATGATATGGGAAAGTTAGTGATTAGATCCTCTAAATGTGTACCGAAAGGCTCACAATTCACAGGAACACGTGTTTCTAGCAAAGTAGTCCATCAAAGACTTATGGACACAGGACGTGTTGTAAATAGCTTGGATCTTACAAAATAATCAAAAGATAAAGCAATTCTAGTATTCTGAAGTTAACTTAGATGGTACATTTAGAAAGTAGGAAACATCATTAGCATTATTTATTTATCCTTTGGGTTCCTAGTAGTACGTCGCCATTTCACTCTCTTCTCTCCAATCTCTCAAACCTGGCTACACCACTGCTCACAATCTTTCATTTCTTCCTCACACCATCTCACCCATGTCATCCTCACCTCCGACGCCCAACTTCTCGTTCCCCATATCAATTCCACCCGATGGCTTGAAATGGCCTGACGAGTGATGTCCCCAAATAGTCTCCTCACTCTATACCCAATCCATTCAAATCCAATCCAATCCATCTCCACTTCCTTCTTCTGCATATTCGTTGGACAATAGGTTGTTGTCTCGTTGGTTCGTGGGCAGTCAGCCACCCAGCCAGAGTGAGTTCCTCCTTGCTTATTCACATTATTCTGGTTATCTCATCTCCATCTTCAGTGTCAGTATTGAGTGAGTGTATGTGGTGGCTGTTGATGATGTATGTCTGAAGTTTTTTGTTGGAAATGCTTTTCATAATGCCCCGCCAAGTCTCTCAACCATCACATAGAAAGAAGCACTGACTTACTTGATTGAATTAGTGTTGAAAATCTGGATGTTGTTCACGCTTTATGCTGAGTGGAGTGCAGGGTGGTGCAGTAGATCTGCACACTGTTTATTTGAGAGTAGTGCATGAAGGCCTGTCTTGTTGTCTTTCCGATGCTGGCTTTGACGTTCTCATCAGTGCACGTGCTGAGTGTAGTTGTAACGATGCTGCTTATGTTGGTAGGTAGGTGAGAGACAACGTTGTATAGATTTCTCCCATTGATGGTGATTGGTGCTTATTGTTGTTGATGATGATGTTTGTTGGTTATCTTCATCACCTCTATCTTTTGTACGTTTACCTGAAGGAAGTCCTGTCTTCCATGCCTCTTCTGTCCAAAAATAAGCAATTATCAATCACTTTACCATGATAGTCACTTCTCCTTAACTTATTCTCTCATTTCATAATGTAACCTTTCCAATGAAGCTCTACCGGTGTTCCACTTACATTAAATTTTTTTAAGTACCTTTAGCCCACTGAGTCTAGGTTGATTCATCAACAAATAAATGTTTTCAGGGCAGTATTCATCACAAACTTACATCAGCCGGAGAACCATTGAAACCTGTTAGCACTGAACAGTTATTTCGTCCTGGTGTGGAACTTTTTAGTAGTGAAGATCTACAGCCTACTCAGGGGTCGAAAGTACTCGTCTCGAAAACCGAAGGTGCTGCGTTAGATCCTTTTCAGGATCATCATTGTGAGTTGCTATTGAGTCATACTCTATGAGGAAACAGTTGTTCAGCGCTCGAAGATTTTAAGGGGTTCTATAGTCGATATCGCTTCGTGATGATTACTACCTTGAGAACAATCATTCCCCACAAACCCCAAAATTGAAATACTTTGGCATTGTCCATTTGAACTTTGCCTAACTTCCTGTTGCATTAGAAATATAGTTGGAGCATTTTCATGTGTTTAGTTAGCTTTATTTGGATACTTATATTTCTTAATATACCATGTTTTTTTCCCTTTTAACCAAGTTCATCTTATTTTAATTCAGGTTGTAAACAACTGATAAGAAACCATAGGAATAAAGTAATATCACATTATACCGCTCTAGCTGTTGTTGGCCTTCTAACAAAGTTCATATATGTAAACATGTGTATGAAAGAATACTGAACAGCTACTTTATACTACTCAAAGACTATTCAGCAGTTCGCAACCATAACTTGAGCTAGGAATTGTCAGGTTTTAAGGAGAAAAAATTTCTACTCAATCAGTGTACTGAAATCACACTGCTTACATTTCCCAGTTTCTTTCTTCAAGGACAATCAGCTTTGCACTTTCATGCAATTTGAATACCAGTTCCCAGTTTATTGAAAGTGTTAATCAATCACTTCATTATTACTGTATATTCTTGTATTTCTGTCGGTAACATGAAATTGAATTAGAGTGATATCTTTGTGATAATCAGTCAAATGGCTGAGGTTGCCAACTGGTACTTTTCTAGGCTGAATGTTGTCTCAGTTTTTTATTGGGATAGTGGTGAACTTAAAGTACTGCATGGTCTTAAATAGTAAGAATAAATGACTCTAAAGACCACTTAAACAACCAATGAAATAAGTAATTAAATTCCTTTATTTTATGAAAAAACGACTAACTTTTGAACTGAAATAAAGAAATCCACTTTTATCATTTCAGCGGTTATCAAGATGGCTTTTGGTCACTCAAAGTTAAAAGTGAAACTGTTTGAAATCGTGTGGAATAAGAGTGTTTTTAAGTTTAGTAAATTTAATCTAATTACGTAACCTGTGAAGTTCACTTTTGTTTGGTTGCATATCTTAGTAAATATAATAAGAATCAGTATTTATCATGGAGTGAAATCAGTTGGAGAACCATTCAAGACATGGGAGCACTGGACAGCTGTTTCGTCTTTGTATGAGACTTGCGGCAATAAGCACCCACGACCATGCTAGGGATCGAACTCTGAGCCTTCAGATGTCATAGCGAATGCGTTAACCATTCAGCCACTGGGTAGGAGCCCAGTGGTTCACAGTTCACAACTCTTGTCAGTTCCCGATATAGCGCCGAAAGTCTTCAGTTGGCATCGTAATCATTAGTGACAGGCTTCCAGATGGATATTTCGAAGTTATTATGTAAAGTTGTGACCTGTTGGGTAAACCAGTCGGAAGGGAAGCGGATGCAGACTGAAAACCTTGGGTGATAGTCACGCTATATCATGAATTGAGAGTTGTGGACTGTGAACTGCTGGGCTCCAACTTCAGTGACTGATTGGTTAACGCGTTCGCCCTGAAGCCTGAAGGTTCTGAGTTCCAGCCCTGACCGGATCATGTGTGCGGGCTGCTGAGGAGCCCCATACTAGGACGAAACAGCTGTCCAGTGCTCTCGGGTTTGGAATGGTTCTCCAAATGATTTCACTCCATGATGAATACTACCTCAAAATTAAAAATACTCATTGACCTCAAATAACGATAAGAAGCGTTTGAAGCTCATGGGATTTTGAGATAATGAAGTTTGTACTCATGATTTCGTCTAGAATAACGATGAAAACTTCACGACTAAACCATCCAGCTCAGACAGCACAACACCCAAAACTTGGTAAATATAGTTCAGAATGTAAGTTGCTGATTTGAGTAAAATCGAGATATGGTCAACAGATCAGTTGATAGAGTACCTGGCCAGTAACCTGAAGACAGCTACTTCAAATCCATCTGTGATTTGAATTTTCATTTCAACTTCAACCATCACCTCTTATCGAAAATGTAAGTAGTCAATTCAATTTTCTTTGTTTCTTATGGACTTCACTAATGATTGCACGACAAAACTGTGAAGTTGTAACAAGTTTGACAGATACACCTTACCATTATACAAACAAGGTTGCTATTTAAATTATTTTTGAAAAATGTAAAGATTTTGATCTTTTTCAACTATGGTATTAATTCATATGAGCTATTTAGCTCAGTAACCTTGCCTGGTTAACTAGTCCACTAGTTACTAGCAGATCCTAAGCTCGGATAAAGAGGGAAGGTTGGGCATAGGGCTAGCAACCCTACCTCTTAAAACCAATTTAGCCGCTAAAGAAACTTCAAGTCACAAAGTAAATATGAAAGCGTTTTCAAGAAACAACTTCAGACATACATCATCACAGCCACCACATACTCTCACTCAATACTGACACTGAAGATGGAGATGAGATGACCAGAATAATGTGAATAAGCAAGGAGGAACTCACTCTGGCTGGGTGGCTGACTGCCCACGAACCAACGAGACAACAACCTATTGTCCAACGAATATGCAGAAGAAGGAAGTGGAGATGGATTGGATTGGATTTGAATGGATTGGGTATAGAGTGAGGAGACTATTTGGGGACATCACTCATCAGGCCACCTACGTACGTACCTACCCACCTACCTACCTACCTACCTACCTACCACCCCACACCTACCTACCTACCTACCTACACACCTACCTACACAGCTACCTACCTACCTACACACCTACCTACACAGCTACCTACCTACCTACACAGCTAGCTAGCTAGCTACCTACCTACCTAGACAGCATCGTTTAAACTACAGACAGAGGTACAGGCACAGATGAGGATATCAGAAGCAGGGTCGGAAAGACAGCAAGACAGGCCTTCCTATATTAATCTGAAATCAGTGTGGAGATCTACTACACTCAGCATAAAGTGTAAACAGCATCCGGATTTTCAACAGCAATGTCAAGTTAGTGCTGTTATATGGTTGAGAAACCTGTCGCGTTACGAAAAGCATTTCCAACAAACCACACACATTCATCAACAGCCGCCTACGCTTGCTTGATACTGAATATCAGATGGTCAGAAAGAATAAGCAACAAAGAACTCCGGGAACAAACCAACGAGGCAAGAACCTATCACTCAACAAGTATGCTGAGAAAAAAAGTGGAGATGCATGGGATTGGATTGGGTATACACTGAAGAGGCCGATTAGGGACATCACACGTCAGGCCAGGTCATCGATTGGAATCGAAAGGGGAAACGACGAGTTGAGTGTCCCGGCTGAGGGTTACATGGAGCAGATCATGTAAGGAAGAAATGAAAGGTTGTTGGCAGTGATGTAGCCAGGTTGAGAAGACAGCAGAGAAGAGAGTGCACTGGCGACGTGCTACTGAAGCCATATGTTCCACTAGGAACCCAAGGGAAAAAAAAATAATAATGCACTGACATTAGCTAGATAGTGGTCACCGCGTACAATGAACTGACGAAGTTTGGAAGTAACGGCTTTTAAGTTTGAATCCAGTAACCGCACTGATTATAAGGTTCGAAAACTCTAAGTTTAACTTTGTATAAATTAAGAGTTGCGTACTATTTAAATTTCGTAGACTTTGATTTAATAACCATTGAGTGTTTTATAGTCATCACGGTTTCTCAGTCTAGTACTAATCAATAACCGAAACTACCTACAAATAACTTTCTCATACTCAAGACATTTTAATAGTGGTCTACTTTTTCACATTTAATATGTCTATCGCATTTTTTATTTTATTGCTTCATACTTCTCAAGTTTGAATGTTCTAGAATTCTAATGACGTGAAAGGTTGTCAGAAAAGTACTTCTCTAGACAAATTTCTTGAACACGACGCGTAAAACTCAAATCTTGTACGGAAACAATTAGTTACTATGACAGTATCATTTTGTATTATCTGGGTGTTGGTTATTTTGACCTGATATGGTGTGATATAGTCTGTGTACTGATTCTGTTCGTAAACAGTGTGCCTAATTCCTAAATTGATACAATTAGACTGAATAAGAAAACTGTTGCAGCAGTGATATCATTTCCAAATCATTGTTTACATACAAGTTAGTGTGACAGCTAAAAATAGTATCAGTGTGGTTGATAATTTATCTTCACTCAATAACCAATATTGTGCTGTTCCTGATTCTCACACCATATTTGTATCAGCTGACCGTCTTGATTTGATATTGACGCATTGTTTGTAAGAACCAGACTAGCATATGAACAGGAAAGGCTTAATACTGTAATAATATAACATTATGAAAAAGTATTTGAACATAAATTGAATAACCTGTTGACTGCTAGGGTTTAACGGGAACTCAGAAAAATTCTAATAAGATTATCTAAAGTTGACTCAACAAGTCCTTAACTTTCAAGGAGCGATGGCGGCCTGTTTGAACCCTGGGCTACCAAAATTATCCATCAAACAATTTTATCGAATTCTCTCTCTTCAATTTCTTTTAATCATTTCAATATGTCCTTTGAATGTATCATTTATTCTCACACATTTTTAAACTGCTTACAACTCTCCATTTCTCAAGTGACTAACAAAGCAAAGAAAAATGTTACGTTATATAGAAATGAACTTCTCGGTGCAAAATATTACATCATATTTCTATCCATCATATGCTTGCTTAGCTTGACTTGTAGATTTTCATACTATCTGAATGAATAGCCAACACCAACATTAAGCTAACATTTCTGTTGATTCTTCATTGTGTACCAGATGCTCATCCGAAACTAGCTGGCTATTTCACATTATTAGTTTGAATACTGTAATTATTAGCATCATTCTGATGGGATAAGCGTTTTGTCTGAAAGTATTGTTGTTGGAGTGAATTTGTTGAAAAATTACATGCTGGGAATTCCATAATGTCATATATATTGTTTGGAATGGGGCGACTATTACGATTAATATTATTATTACCTTCACCGTTATTACTACTACTACTACTACTACTACTACTACTACTACTACTACTACTACTACTACTACTACTACTACTACTGCTACTACAATAAATAACGCAGATCAAGAGAAGAAGTAGGAATTCTACAGACAACTGCAATCAGTAATAGACAAGACCCCACTACAGATGGCGACATCAAAATCATAATGGGTAGGGTGACATGAATGCCAAACTGGGAGGGAACAACACAGGAAAGAGAAACAATCATGGGTCGGGAAGCACTCGTGAAGTGATGAATGAGAATGAAGAAGTGTTTTACAGATTCTGCTCATTCAACAATTTGCCAGTTGGAGGCAATGTATACAAACACAACGATAGACAAAAAGCAAGCGACGTGGATTTCACCAGACACCAGGACACACTACATCAAAAATCAGACCGACTTCATCTCAATGTGAAGAAAGTGGAGACGCAGCCAGCCTACTAGACACAAGATCAGATCAAGAAGGGGAGCAGATGTACGTAGATTCACACCACCCACTGTCTAGTGCAAGGAACCTGCCTTCAAAATCAAGAAGAAAGTCTTCACAGAAGTTGGTGATATACGACGGTTCCAGTTGAACACCCAGAACAGAAACTTAAATGGAGGACGAAACTACAAAAGGCATCTTCACGTCAGCTATCAGGACAAAATGGGAGACATTGTGCCACATCCCTGATGGATCGGACGTGGAAGAACACTAGAACTCTTTGAAAGAGATGTGGAAAGAAACCGGCATAACCGTATCAGGAGGGAAAAGGAAACAAGACAAGGAGTGGATCTCGACGGACACATGGAAGCTGATAGAGCAAGAAGAAGAAGATAGTGAAGCAGAAGGTGAGCTAGTGTAAGGATGCACAACGAAAAGAAGGACTGAGTACAACGTATAAAACACTGGACAAAGAAGGGGGAAGAGTGCATGCAAAGACTAAAGACACTTCTACGAAACACTGACAAGTGAAGCAGAGCAGACTGCAGGTAGGAGAGACCTGACAACATTGTATCAAATAACCAGGTTACTCTCTAGGAGGAAAGAGATCAACACAGATGAAACCAATGAGAGATAATGAAGGAAACTTAGTTACCAAAGAGGAGAAACAGTGGGCTGACCACTTCAAAAAGCTACTGAATCGACCACCACTAACACCTGCAACTCGTCTAGAAATACCACCAGCAGCCCAGCTACAGAACTACCAGTGAACACAGGCCCTGTGACAAGAGCCAAAGTCCTGAATGCCATAAAACTTCTGAAATTCGGGAAAGCAGGAGGACCATATGGAATTCCTCCAAAAGCACTGAATACAGCTGCAGAAACAACAGCGGACATGCTCATACAACACCACTACAGAAGAAGGTTTGGAAGGAAGGAAGGAAAGGTACCTGCTTATTGATTGTAGGAAGGGCTATCTTGTCAAACTCCCAAACAAGGGAAACCTAAGCCTTTCCAAGAACTGGGAGGAATTATGCTCTTGTCCACCCCAACCAAAATATTAAGCCGCCTACTATCACCCATCATCTTCTTGATTGTGGTCGACTGGACTCGATCATGCAGCAGACCATGAGGAGTGAGAAGAGGGGCATACGCTGACTGGACTAGTGAAAAGACCCCAGAAGAAGATTTGGATTTCTCCAACGATGATGATTTATGTCTAGTGTCTTGTGGCACAAACTCGAAAATCTATAGGTGAAAACTAACAAGTTGACAGTAGAGGTGAGGCAGAGGAGTGAAGATGGAACTTCAAGTAAATGTAGAGAAGACAGAGGTGGTGAAGATAACCAACAAACATCATCATCAACAACAACAAGCACCAATCACCATCAATAGGAGAAATCTAAACACAGTTGTCTCTCACCTACCCACCAACATAAGCAGCATCGTTACAACTACACTCAACACATGCACTGATGAGAACGTCAAAGCCAGCATCAGAAAGACAACAAGACAGGCCTTCCTGCACTACTCTCAAATAAACAGTGTGCAGATCTACTGCACCACCCTGCACTCCACTCCAATCCAATTCACTCCACTCCACTCAGCATAAAGCGTGAACAACATCCGAATTTTCAACACTAATTCAGTCAAGTAAGTCAGTGCTTCTTTCTATGTGATGGTTGAGAGACTTGGCGGGGCATTATGAAAAGCATTTCCAACAAAAAACTTCAGACATACATCATCAACAGCCACCACATACGCCCACTCAATGCTGACACTGGAGATCAGATGGCCAGAATAATAAGAATAAACAGGGAGGAATTCTGGCTGACTGGCGATGAACCAAAGAGACAAGAACCTTTCGTCCAACAAATATGCAGAAGAAATTGGAGATGGATTGGGTATAGAGTGAGGAGACCATTCGGGGACATCACACACCAGGCCAGGGCGTCGAGTGGAACCATGTTGATTTAAAAATCTTTCGTCAGCAAATTTACAATTTTTATTTTATCTTTTACTCTGTTTCCCTCATTGACGGAGTTTCTTTCTGTCCTAAAAAGGAAGTTGTACTCTTTTGATACAAATTTGTAAATTTATTTGAAGTGAAATAAAACTTCTTGTGATTGAAATTAAAACGAAGACCTGAAGTGGTAGGATATTAGCAACCGGTTTAAATCCTACTAAAAAAATATGGTTTCATTAAGACCGGTTTCATATATTTTGATCAACAAATAAAGCTTTTCAGTGACTACACTACTTATTTGAATTTCAACTACTGTTAAGAGAACACCAAAAGTAAGTAAATTAGTCTATTCGGTAAAAGAAATCCAGAACTCCAGTAGACCCATAAATGTATCTGTTGCTCATTAGTGTGTGTACAACTATTAGAATAAAAACTCTGTACAGCATGAACAACAAGAAAACACGTAAAACAAACTAATATAACAACATTGAGCAAGTATAAAAGTGACATAAAGAGGAGAAAGAAAAGACGACATCAGATAAGAAAGCGGACTATAAAATTAGCAGTTTCAAGGATATATGCAAGCAACAAGGAGCTCTGGGAACAAACCAACCAAGAACCTATCACTCAACAAATATGTAGAAGGAAGTGGAGATGGATTGGGCATACACTGAGAAAGCCGATTGGGGACATCACGTGTCAGGCACTCGAGTGGAATCCCCATGGGAAATGACGAGTTGGGTGTCCGAGGTGAGGGTGACATGGAGGAGATGGTGCGAGGAGGAAATGAGAGGTTGTGGGCTGTCGTGGAGCCAGGTTCAAAAGACTTTGGAGAACAGAGTTCACTGGAGACGTGCTACTGAATCTCTATGTTCCATTAGGAACCCAAGGGACTAATAATAATAATAATAAAAGGATATATGTAAAAAGTTCCTAATTTTTACTTATTGAAAATAGAAGAAAGGAGAAAACTGCAGGATGATCACAACTAGTTTCAATTCTGAGTCATTCCTGATAACTCTTCAAGCCTCTTAGTAACATCATCTCTCAGACTTTATACAAGGAATGCTGAGACACTGACGGATGTAATGATCTTTAATCCTGTGTCACTCATCTGTTTTTCCCACGCAGTCCTACTGCAAGCAAGCAGTGAACGAAATTCTCAAGAACACTGCCACTAACTGACGATTCGAGAGAAGGGTTCTGCTAAAAAAAACCGAAGACAGCCCTAACATCGAGTAATATAGTGGTCGTTAGCTTGTAATATATATCAACGCTGTTTAAGCATCTGATAGGCGGTGAACACATGATTAATGAATTCACGATCTGAAATCCCCTTCCCAGTTCAGTTTTTTCGTGCAGATTACAGAGTCTGTGTAGAATGATGACAGCCAGTATTTTCTGTGCTACTGGTAGCAGACCGATATCCCCATGATTATTGCATAACTTATATAGACCCTTTTATGAAAGATGGGGACAACGATGACACCACTTCAGGTTGCTGAAACATCCTCAACTTTCTATATCTTCTCAAACAATGTCATCAGTTTCCCGATGGACAGTCTAACCTTATTCCTTAAAAAGAACTGAAGGTAAGTTGTTTGGAATAAGTGCCTCACAGCACCCCAGTACTTGGACTTCTTTCTGGATTTTTTATTCTTTAGGTAGCTCAGTTCTGACTTACCATGAAGAATAAGAGTCTGAGATTGTTGTTCTTGAAGTAGCAAGCCATCGAAATTGCCTTTTGAAATGCCTCGCCTAGCGTTTCAAGTATCTACTAAAGCCATTGGTCGACGTATCTTCTGATGCATAGACCGTGTTACACATTCCAGGCTTTATGCTACAGGTGTTTTGGATGGGCTGGGATAGCTTCTGACTAATACCAGATATAGCTGTTACTCCCATCTCCCTTCACTGGAATGATCACCAAAAAAAGCAGTTTCTACGTAGGTGTTGCTAAGCCGTCGCTTAAGGGACTCATGGACACCGTAGTGCTCATTTCCCCCCATAAAAAACCAACGGGCGTCAAGAACGTGCGAGGAACTCATGGGGCCTAAGTGTTTATTGCTGAGGCATCCTTCCCAATAGCAGGCAGCTTTATCTTGCAAGCGTAGCTAGCGTCCGTTCATACTTTCTGAGGATTCAGTATTTAGCGTTGAATCTAGCTTGACTTATTGTTGATTCTTTATACTGGGTGCAACGAAGATGTTTACATTGACCTGTCCAAGGTAAAGACTCTTATGACCAATAAAATTCAAGATGAGATCAACGCACACTAAAGCGTTATCACAGTCAAAACACTGACTCCAGAAGGGATGTCAGTCTAGAATGCACCCTCTCCAGCGGTAGCGAACTACAATGTGATTAGTGTGAGTTCATGTTCTAATGACAAAGCAAGGATACCGGCGAGCTCGACAGAAATAGCTGTGTTGAAAGTTGATGCTGGTTAGGAACAGGTTATGATCGACACAAAGTTGAACACTACGATCCCGGTTGCCTAACCTGAGGACAGATAATCTGTGTTAATCATATAAATAACTTCTTCCTGATGTTACTTCTAATCCTTGATTCTTCTTCTGGACAATATTCATCCCTAACTTTTATTTGATTGTAGACAGCCAACCTGTGCACTGAATTCCCCAGCCAACTCTGTTACATCTATCAGGAGCACTTGACGTAGAGGGCCAGACGTGATGGTGAAACTCCTCCTTAGCTGTGTCTGGGCTGCAGTCCCTAAGTGCATAGACAAAGTTGATAGACACATCATTTTCCGTACCAGTTACTCTTTATTCTGATGGGACCTTCGAACCTAATAGCACACAAAAGACTGTTATTCTGGATTCAGTCGGTACCAAGTGCAACACTGACACCAGCAGGGACGGAAACAGATACAACAAGGTGTCTCAATAAGAGCATGATAAAGACACTTAATCACGGGATAGTTGTGAGATATTGCACTGAAGTACAGGTTTTGAAAGAAACTACTTAGTGGCTTAAAACGAAATAGACAAACTGAAACGTAAATTATAAAGGAGTAGTTAAGTTAAGGGGGTGCCAACAAAATAATAAAATACAAAAAAAATGTATCATAACAACCATGAAATGATACTAAGTTAAGTGATTGTATATACAGTTTGTAATATAGTTAATTTGAGTGGTCGTAAGTGCTTTGAAGTCTTCATTGTAAGTACCGTTTCATGGTTTGCATGAGACCTAATATAATGCTTGAATACCCAGGTCAAAAAAGTGGTTGTCCTGAGGATCCACTTTCTGAGCCTTTGAGTTAGAATATATTCTCAAAGCCATGAAGTAATACCAGATGTTGCATCTTTAAAGTTGCTGGCGAAGGAATAGGTTCACACGTCATTCATTCATTCTAGATCCTGCAGCGCATGAGCAAAGTCGGTTTAGAACCGAAATTTTCAGACCCCATAAGTGGATTTTTGTATCCACTGATTCTGTGATAAGGGTAGGACACTTACTTTCCTACTTGGAGGCAGTATGTAGGACCTCTTTTCCATAAGATACGAATGCATGACCGTACAACAGCATTTGCAGAGGAAGAATGAACTCATCCAGGCATCAGCTATACCAGGGCATTTACATGACATATGTTGGAAATGACCAAGACACAAGATAATGTGATGTTAAAATCTGTGGATCATGACTCAGTTTTTCTCAGGGCTAGAGTAAGACCGAATACCGTCTTGACTAACCGCTTCCAACGCTGGATTACTTTGAAGAACAGGTGTTCAAGTAGTAGACAAGAAGATACTGAATAATGGTCGAGTTCTATCTATCAAATCACGTAATGCGACAACAGTAGATGTTGCTAAAAAGTCAAAACACGGACAGAATCTAACGTAACTGTATAGTAGTCAAAGTTGCTACGTTTCATATGAAAATGATACCGGAGACAGAAAAACTAAAAACATGCAAAATATATCAGAAAGATTGAAAAAAGTGAAAGGTGAAAATAAGAGCAGTAAAAAGAACCAAAGTATTAAATCATAGGATTTTCAATATTTATGTGGACAACATAGACTCTTCTGTATCACTGCAATCAGTTCTACACTATATCGCATAGATTATCTAATTATTGATTTCGGTTATATCTTTGACAAGAGAAAAGGAGCCTTTAAGGTTGAAACTGAGAAATAGGGACTTGAGAGATTCGATCAATGTATTGCTCCGTTTTCTTTCAGCATTTTTTATGAAGCCTAATTCCAACCCAGTCATCATAGCCAATCAGCTTAAGTGGTTTTTCGTCATGCTTAATATTAGTTCTAGGCACCTCAGGCAATAAAGGTTAGAAGCCCAGTCCTGTGATTTTCTTTCTTTGTATATTTATCTACATCCGGTTTCCTTGCTGCTCTCATAATGATTACACAACAGATTGGAAATGTTACGAATACAATGGTATATACCTATTCCAATCTCCTTCATATGTACTGGCTACGTTTCACTATCATACAGTAGGTTAGAGTAGATCGGTGAATATCGCACTAAGTCTGTGATATTATTATTATTAGTCCCTTGGGTTCCTAGTGGAACATAGGGCTTCAGTAGCACGCCTCCAGTGACCTCTGTTCTCTGAGATCTTTTGAACCTGGTCCCACGACAGCCCAGAAGCTCTCATTTCCTCCTCGCACGACCTCCTCCATGTCACCCTCGGACGTCCAACTCGTCGCTTCCCAAGTCTGTGATAACTATTCGAATATTTCGCCTTCATCGTAAGTGAAGTAAGTTGCTGAAGGCAAATCAAGGCTTTCATATTTTTGCAAATATGTAGTTGGTAAAAGGTGATACAGCATTTTGGTGATAATTGTTTGGTATTCTCCGAGCTTGAAATATTCACCACTAGGCTAGGTGACTTCATCA
Organism: Heterobilharzia americana; assembly: GCA_944470555.2. Classification (NCBI taxonomy): domain Eukaryota; kingdom Metazoa; phylum Platyhelminthes; class Trematoda; order Strigeidida; family Schistosomatidae; genus Heterobilharzia; species Heterobilharzia americana. The sequence goes on from OX104127.1 coordinate 41,465,179, forward strand.
GCATTTGCTTCATATATGGACACCAAACAATTATCGACCTCATTCTGAGCTACGAATTTTCTCTACCAGCTCACAGCTTCTTATCCAGGTGAAGTGGCCTTACTACTTCCATCCCTATTGTTAAAGTGAGTAGCTGCATACAGAGGCTCTGAAAAAGCAATTTTCATCTACGATGTAAGAAATGAACCATTAACGGTCTCAATTTGTTACTCAAAGTGCCTGTCAGTGCCTCCTTTTACCAGAATTGTATTATCTACATACTCTGACCCCTTCAAGGAATTTGGAACGGTATAAACGACTACTGGGAAATCTTACCAGTAAAGTTGATAAACATAGTTCTACCCTAACCTCAGAGACAACTCGCTGTAGGCTTTGAAACGACCATTAGTGCTCAAGTAACCAACACTATCAGTACTATTTAAATGAGGGACATCTTCGTAAAACTTATTATTCGAAGAAATCAGATATCACTTTAAGATAGAGAAATGAGGCTTTTCAATCAAGCAGAAGATTACTACTAATATTCTGAACGAATTTTTGTTAGAATAGTGAAAAATATCATTCCTAAATGATAGTGAATAAGTCAAACGATAAATGTTTTGTTGACAGAGGCCTAGTTACATAATTACAATAATGATTGTGATATATTTTCTACAAATGAATCCTATCTAATTCATAGGGAGACAATTAAAAGCATAGAAGAAGTAGTGTTACATAACTCATCAAGAAACGTATGATAAACTTAACTGATACTTTATTATTTGTTCAGAGCACTTTTGAGTGTTTACAAATTAAATTATATGAAAGAACGAAATTTCCAATTCACTTAAGGCAATTAATTTTGTCTATTATACTCTTTATCAGTAAATTTGAACGTTAACTAAATCAGGTGCTTGACTGTCTTAACAAATTTATCAGGTCAAGTTTCTATTTTTACTTTCCAACTGCTTTTATAATCTATTTACGGTTCATCTACTCATAAAGTATAACAAAATTCTTTTAGTTATCAGTACTATTTTTATTTTGTTAATCAGTTTATTCAGTAAATAATTACACTAACATACTACTCATATTGGATTCTAAATATGTCAGCTCACTGTCATAATTTTAAGTAAATATATAAATACTGGGTGATGATTGAAAGTGAGTGGGAGATTTAAACCGCGGCCGGATTCGAACTAGCCACCATCGGGTTTCCGGCCAGGTGCTCTACCAACTGAGCAACGAAATCCGACTGTTGACCAGATTTTTACTTCACATCAACTATCAAGGGTTTTTCCCGTTTACCATGTGAATTCGTGACGTGTTACTACCACCTGATCATACTTACGCTGGCTACCCAGTCAGGACTCCTCGTCCTAATCCAAATCTAACTGAATTAGAGAGGGTGAGCATCATATAGATTATCATTTGACCATCTGAGATAGCTGTAGTTTGGCAGACTAGTATTGACACTGTGTGATGATTGAAGGGAAATAAAAATCTGGTAAGCAGTTAGGTCTGATAGCTCAGTTGGTAGAGCAACAGGCCGCAAACCCGGTGATCGCTAGTTTGAATCCTGCCGCAGTCCAGATTTTCACTTCACCTTCAATCACCATGCAGTATCAATACTAGTGTACCAAACTATGGCTATCTCAGACAGTCAAATGATAAGATATATAAATGTCGAGAGTAACTCTCAAAACCACTCTGGCAACTAAGTGAAAAAACTAATTTTGTTTCTTTTGTTTCATGTAAGAACTGTCTAAGCAACCAAAATAAAGAGGGATAACTGTTTGTTTCAGCCATGACTATGGTGACCTTGAGAATGACTTCATTCTAACAATTACTGAAATGGTCAGTTGCGTTTCTTCATTTCATAGAAAGTAACAGTTACAACAACAGTAAAGTAACCTAAGCGATTATTTTAGTCTTTGCTAGGCTGGTCTTTAAATTCTGAATCATTGAAGTACAAACCAATTTTTTAAAATGTTTTGATCTCAGTGTTATTGCTTGTATGATACAGTTGTTGATTGGACCGAATTGATCAGTCTCTGTTGGTATATGGGCTCCTGTGCAGATGCCTCGATATTGCCTGTCTTTTAATTACATATAGTAATGATGGGCAGTGGCTAGCAGTAGAATCCAGGATGCACATTTCATCCTATTTGGGACTTGTCAGCTGGATGTACCTGCCTCCCAGTGAATGATGTTTTGATCTCAGCTGAATGACTAAAATTTATGATTACTTAACTAAGAAACCAATGTCTTCACTAATAAATCACACTGAAAGCGAGTTAGAATTCGATCCATTTTTAAATACACGGCAATCCATTGTTACTTTTCATACAATATTTTTATTAAGTAGCAGATTTTTCAAAAGCTTATCACTTTAATGGTACATATTTTATATTGTAGAAAGAAAGAGATAAATTTAACTAATAGACATATTCACTGACTGAAGAAAGGATTGATGAATAAATATTTGATATAAAACAGATGGGTTTTTCGAAGATTTCTAGGTTAAAAAAAATTTAGAACATGTTCAATTGAATAGACTTCGTTGGATAGACTATTTTTGGGAAGAAAGTGAATTTCCAATTAACAAACTGTGTCTAGTTAAACAGTTTATTATATGAAATATTGAAATCATTGAGATTTCCCCTCTTAATATTACAAACACTTTCTTTCATCGTTGATCATCTGTTAGCGGTCTGTTTGAACCCTGGGCTACCAAAATTATCCATCAAACAATTTTTATCAAATTCTTTCTCTTCAATTTCTTTTAATCATTTCAATATGTTTTTTGAATGTATCATTTATTCTCACACATTTTTAAACTGCTTACAACTCTCCGTTTCTCAAGTGACTAACAAAGCAAAGAAAAATGTTACGTTACATAGAAATGAACTTCTCGGTGCAAAATATTACATCATATTTCTATCCATCATATGCTTGCTTAGCTTGACTTGTAGATTTTCATACTATCTGAATGAATAGCCAACACCAACATTACGCTAACATTTCTGTTGATTCTTCATTGTGTACCAGATGCTCATCCGAAACTAGCTGGCTATTTCACATTATTAGTTTGAATACTGTAATTATTAGCATCATTCTGATGGGATAAGCGTTTTGTCTGAAAGTATTGTTGTTGGAGTGAATTTGTTGAAAAATTACATGCTGGGAATTCCATAATGTCATATATATTGTTTGGAATAGGGCGACTATTATTATTACCATCATTATTATTTAGAAGTAGCATTCATCATGGACTGATATCAGTTGGGGAACCATTAAATACCCAGGAGCACTGGACAGCTGTTTCTTCCTAGAATGGGACTCCTTAGCAGTACTCACCCACAACCCGGACAGGGATCGAACTCAGGACCTTCAGGTTTCACGGCGAATGTGTTAACCATTCAGCCACTGGGTCAGTTCCCAGTGGTTCACAATTTCCATCTTCTGTCAGTTCACGACACAGCGTGACTTTCACCCAAGGTCTTCAGTTAGCATCCACGTTCATCTCAAAAATACATTACTGTATAGTGCTCATTAGTGACTTGCTTCCAGATGGATATCACGAAGCTCTAATGAGAAGCCGTGACCTGTGAGGTCAAGCAGTCGGAAGTGAAGTAGATGCTAACTGAAGACCTTGGGTGATAGTCGCGCTATGTCGTGAACTGACAGAAGATGGAAATTGTGAACCCCTGGAAATCGACCCAGTGGTTGAATGGTTAACACATTCGCCGTGAAACCTGAAGGTCCTGAGTTCGATCTCTGGTCGGGTTGTGGGTGCGTACTGCTGAGGAGTCCCATTCTAGGAAGAAACAGCTGTCCAGTGCTCCTGGGTATTTAATGGTTCCCCAACTGATGTCAGCCCATGATGAATACTACTTCTAAATTAAAAGTCCCCATTCATCCCAAAAGTATATTATTATTATTATTAAGCAGACTGTATGTTTCAGTCTGAATAATTTGATTTTCAAAGGATACCGTGGTAAAAATGTACAACTATCTAAAAGTATCATTTTCATGTTGAGCGACGTGTTTTTGTAAGTGATTAAATTCTATGTATTGTCAATTCATCTCAAGTGGATATCAAGGGTTGAGAGTGGCTTGAATGATTCCGTTGTTTTAGATTAAATTAATTTGGGTACACAATTGATAAGTTCAATTCAAGGAGAAGGAAACATCCACAAATTATTATGATTATATCGTCTAACTAACAAGCACCACTGATTGATTTGGATAATTTACAACCATTGTTATCAGTCAGTAGTACATTCGATACAATACGGATTGAAAATATATTTTGGTTGTATTGTGTTCTCTGAGCTGGGTTGTTTAATCGTGAAGCTTTCATCGTTCTGCTAGATGACATCATTTGCACTAACTTCAGTATGAAGTGAGTTGTTAATATCTCTCCTTGAGTGATTTAGTAGCTTGCCCTGATGAACTGGTTTGTGATTGGTTGTTTCATTTGATTGTTATGTCATTGATTGCATAGATTTTCTTGTTAGCTATTTCTCTGACTTTTCTGTCGTCTATAGTCTTTCTTATTGGTTGATAGTTGGGTCTGTGTCTATACATCTATTGATTACTGACTGACTTGAATGACAAGTTTCTAGAAATTTTCTCATATTTCTTGTATTTCCTCTGTCCAAGATTTATACATTGAATTTTGAGGGAGTTGTGGGGATATGGAAATATTTCAAGTTATTATTCATCATAGACTGACATTAGTTGGAGGAACAAAGGAAACCTGGGAGCACTGGACAGCTGTTTCGTCCGACTAGTATGGGACTCCTCAGCGGTACGCACCCACGACCCCACCAGTGATCGAACCCGCGACCTTTAGTCTCCGTGGCCAGCACGTTACCATCGAGCCACTGGGTCGGCGGAATCCAATGGTCCATATTTCTAACTTATCAAAATTGAATTCATGTTCATAGTTGTTATTCACGTACGTTCAAATGAGTGATGAAATGCCGTGACATTTAATAGCCGATTGGTGTTCATGTAGACGAAAGCAAAGAGGGCGACCACTTTGTCTAATGTAATGTTGATCACAATTATTGAAGTTAGTTTTGCAAATGATATTCGGTTTGTCTTCTTTGGTTGTTTTGTCCTTTGGTCTGCATAGTAGTGGTTTATGAGCTATACCAATTCCAAATGGTCTCAGTAATCTTGTCGTGATTTCTGATATATTCTTTATGTATGGTAGGACGAGGCGTTTGTTGATTCCTGTCAATAACTTTGTAGTTGATGATGTACGGGATAGGTATCTTCTGATAAAGTTTCATAGGTAGCTGTTCTTCTTTAGGACGTACATTAAATAATTTTCTTCGTTTCTCGGTGAAGTTGTTGTGCTGCAGTTTGTTCTCGGTCTTTTGAATAGAGTCTGCACGCATCTGATTTTGTGTGTCGTTGGATTATTTCTATTGTAGTTGAGGATTTGGTCAGTGTGTGTTGGCTTCCTGCACACTTGGGTTTCCAGCTTCCCGGCATTTTTCCTGCTGACTAAAACATCCAGGAATGGTAGTTGGTTGTTCGACTCTTTTTCGATTGTGAATTTGATGTTATTAAGAACGTTGTTGGTCAAACTGTGAATGTTTTCTATCTCATCTTTTTTAATGATGACAAAATTATCGTGCACATGGTGAATTCAGATTTTTGATGGCTTCCAGTCTCTGCATCACTGCTTCTGCAATTAGTCCGGATATCGGTGATCCCATTCGAGTTCTTTTCATCTGTTTATATATCTTGCCATTAAATTGGAAGTGTGTTGTCAGGTAAAGATTGATGAGTTCCATCAGACTTGAAAATTTAAGTTTTGTACATGCAGACTTTATTCAAAAGAGCGAGAACACTGCAGTACAACATTGTATATATATATATATATATATATATATATATATATATATCTTTTCAGTTAAATATTTTCATAATATTCTGTTTGTTAGGTTCAGGCCTGATGATAACAAAACCTAAGAAACTACAGCATAGTTGACTTTCTTTTCACATGTTTGGAGGTACACATTATCACTGTTCTGTAATAGATCCAAGAAATTTGTTTGTATTTTATTCCTATTTAAAGGTCGTTAATAGCGGATACCAAGATGGAAGTTTCATCCTATTCTCTTTTCGTCAGTTGAATGTCTGCTTAATAAATAATACTCAGTGAACAAGAATTAATTATCGTAATGCTATGTATGTACCACAAAACCAATCCCCATACATAATAAAATCTAACTACTTATAAGTCAAAAACTTGGACGAAATATATTTCAAATTCTGTTAGGTTTACAGTAATTTTATTCCTCGTGTTAGCTTATGATAACGACTACCTTCGAATCTATAACGGTTAAGATAAGAAGTTAGTGATACGAAAAAGTTGAAAGATAGAATAGTTTTTTTTAGTAACCCTCATTTTTTTGAGCAAAACAGATTGTTTTATGCTCAATGACCAATTTATTCTGTAAGTCAAGGTAGTCCTTATAAAATGATGATGATTTTAGCTTAAAAAAATGGTACTGTTTCTGTCAGATGTTTTGATCATCTTTATATGACTAACAAGCGATAATGATTGATATGAATAGTTTCAAACTGTTGAAGTCAGTCAAAAAAAAGTCAAGTATATCGTACTTTGTTGGATTTGATTTCTAAAAGAAACTAAAATATATTCACAGTTGTATCTAACTGTTCATTTCACAAGGAGATAATTTGATTCTTTTTCAACAAAATTTAAAACTTTATTCATCTGACTACTGGATATTTGAAAAAAGTAACTTGTATATTGAAGGCATTATAATTTATTGGATAACATCACATTCTAAGAACATCTACAGTTATACATTGAAATATTCTCATATGTAATTGTTTAGATCTGTAAATGTAAAAATATACATATATAATTGTTAATTATCTATTCAAACTCTTTGTATAACCTTCAATAAACGAACAAGTATCAAGTGATCTTATAAAATTGCATGAATCAAATATTTTGAGGGGGTTGTGGAGATTTGGAAAATATTACAAGTTATTATTCATCGTAGACTGACATCAGTTGGAAGAACAAAGGAAACCTGGGAGCACTGGACAGCTGTTTCGTCCTAGTACGGGACTACTCAGCAGTTCGCATCCACGAACCCGCGGCCTTCAGGTTTTGTGGCCAGCGCGTTATCATTGAGCCACTGGGTTCGCGGAATCCAATGCTCCAATGGATTCCGCGAACCCAGTGGCTCAATGATAACGCGCTGGCCACAAAACCTGAAGGCCGCGGGTTCGTGGATGCGAACTGCTGAGTAGTCCCGTACTAGGACGAAACAGCTGTCCAGTGCTCCCAGGTTTCCTTTGTTCTTCCAACTGATGTCAGTCTACGATGAATAATAACTTGAAATATTTCTTCTAATCTGTTTATTTTTTTTAGTGTGGAATAAAATTTGTCCTAAAAAGTTTCATAAAACTCGTAGTGTACAACTAGAATATACACTGTGAATAGATGTTAAGATTCTTATGAAAATGCTTTATTACAACATAAAGTTGTTCGTAATTTATCTTTTGATAATATAGTATGAGGAATTTCACGTTATTTTAACAGAAGAGGCAGAACAGCGAAGACGAGACTTCAGGTGAATGTAGATAAGATAGAGGTGATAAAGATAACCAACCAACAACATCAACAACAACAAGTATCAATCACCATGAACGAGAGAAACCCATAGGAAATAGTCTCTTTCACCTACCTACCCACGTGAGCAGCATCGTTCCAACTACAGGCACTACAGTGGTACGGGCACAGATGAGCACGTCAAAACCAGAATCGGAAAGACGGCAGGACAGGCCTTCCTGCACTACTCTGAAATAAACAGTGTGCAGATCTACTGCACCGCACTCAGCATAAAGCCTGAACAACATCCGAACTTTCAACACTAATTCAATCAAGTAAGTCAGTGCTTCTTTCTATGTGATGGTTGGTCGATACTGACGCCGGAGATGAGATGGCCAGAATCATGTGAATGAGCAATGAGGAACTCTGGTTGGCTGGCGATGAACCAATGAGGCAAGAACCTATTGTCCAACAAATATGCAGAAGAAGAAAGTGGAGACGGATGGGATTGGATTGGGTTTACACTGAGAAGACCATTCGGGGACATCAAGCGTCAGGTCATGTCAGGCTATCGAGTGGATCTTGCATGGGAAACGACGAGTTTGGTGTCCGAGGCGAGAGTGATATGGAGGGGATTGTATGAGGATGAAATGAAATGTTATGGGCAATGGTGTAGCAAGGTTTGAGAGACTGTAGAGAAGAGAGTGAAGTGGCGATGTGCTCCTGAAACCTTATGTGCCACTAGGAACCCAAAGGCAAATAACTTATTATTATTATTATTATTATTTGTACCTTGGGTTTCTAGTGAAACGTAGGGTTTCAGTAGCACGTCTCCATTTCAAAGGACGAATAATAAAATATAACAATTTCACGTCATTGGTAGATTCATCTCAGTAGTTGAGATACCTTTTCCAGTTTCCTCTACCAATTAAAGTCGCATGAAGTGTCTATAGAGGTCATCATAGCAACCACTGAAATTGCCAATGAAAGATAAGAGAAGTAATTGATTATTTCAGTTATTGCTAGAATGACTCTTAGACTTATTCAGTCACATCAATTCACAGGCTTACTACAAATAAGAGTGACTTTAAAAGCCACCTTATTTCATCAGTTGCCAGAGCACCTTCAGGGTTAATCACAAATATTAGGCGTCAGATATCAACTCCTTTAATGTCAAACCTAAGATAGTGTCAGCCGCAACTAAGCCGGCAAACCACATGACGTAACACTTTGTTAAGGAACTTTAAAGGTTATTCTAACAATAAATGAAACAACCAATTAACTTTCTAGATTTCATGCGAAAACTGTCTTCTCAATCGAAGTACTGAAAACTGATTGGTTATTTCAGCAGTTGCTGAGGTGGCCTTTAAAGTCACTCATAATTAATAATTCATGATCAGTGAATAAAATCTATTACGTCTAAATAAAAATAAGGTTATGAAGACACTTGAATATCTTATGCATTCTTTAATGACAAAATTTTAACAAGGATAATATGCTTTAAGAACTATGATGCTTAATTAGGAATTTTAATCATCCAGGATCTCTTAAGAAGTTGCATTACTTTGGAGTGAGTCTATATACACTTCTACCTAGTGCATTTCACAATAGTTTTAGTGAATAGGTTTGCTTGCAGTAAGTTACTTAGGGCCTTAAAAATTATGCCAGACCTAGCAGGATATGGTATCAATTCAAAAAGTCTCAGAATATAGGTATGAGTGGTATTGAAAAATGTAGGTTTCTAAGTAAGGGTCAACAAAACACTTAAAACAGGTGTTTAAAGACTGAATGATTTGGCTCAGAATTGCTGGTATTGGTGCAGATGCATTCGTATTTTATTCTCATCGTTATACACATCTTAGAGACTAGCATTTGAATCCAGGACGTGCGTTTCGTCCTATTTGGGACACGTCACTTGGGTGTATCTGAACCCCAGTGAGTGATATTGTTCCACTGAGACTCGAGTCCTGTACCCGTCGCGTCAAATGCCACAGCTGTGTACACTGATCCATAGGATCACGATAGCAACCTCTTGTGCAACTGATATTAGTTGTTTTGAAACTTGTCATTTCCCGTTGCTATACAGGGATTTCTACAATATTATCCAAACTAGTTGGTCCACGGTGGCCAGACTAAGATGTGGCACCAGTCCATGAAGTTTCTGACTGTCAGTCTGAGCCAAGTGAAGAGATGTAGACTGGGTGAGGTCTACGAGACGGTAGGAATCAGTGGTCGAGGACTTTTGGTGAAATGGCTTAAAATCGGTCACAATGGAGCAGATGAATTTACTCTTCGAAGTCTTCTGAAGCCTGAATGTTTTCGCTAACTTCATCTTCAAATTGTTTATCGTCCCACACAACTGTATCTACTTTGATGACAATCTTTTTCTGTTCACTTGTTTTTTGCATGCTACTCTGAAGTGTGGCAACTTGAACCGATGCACTTGTGCTCGAGGTTCCGCATGGGTTTATCTGTCTCTCTAGACACTTGATATCTAATCAATAGGTAACCCAGCTTCCCCTACAGAGGTTTAGGTAACCAAATAGCGTCATTAGCTCTCACACAATAAATGTGGCTCACCGCCTACTTTACGAATGGGTCCAAGATCGCTGATTGGATTTCCATACAACAATAAATATTTCCATTATCCAATTCAAACTTTGTGTATGCCATCCATAAAATCAGCTACTAATTTTATAACACCAGATGAAAAGAGACTTAAAAATCACCTGAATTACAGTTTGGAGTAGAGAAAGTACTTAGGACACTTCATTCTCGATACAATGTAGAATAAGTAATTGTATGACTTGCTGAACTTCTACGACACATTGACAAGTGAAGCAGAACAGATTGCTGGTGGGAGACACCTGACAACATTATATCAAATAACAAGGTTACTATCCAGGAAGAAATCAACGCAGACGAAACCAATGAAAGATAGTGATGGAAAGCTAGGTACCAAAGAGAAAAAACAAAACAAACGATGGGCTGACCACTTCAAAAACTCTTGGATCGAACACCACCTACAACTTGTCCAGAAATACCACCAGCAACGGCAGAGCTACCAGTGAGCACAGGCCCTCCGACAAAAGCAGAAGTCCTGAGTGCCATAAAACTACTGAAATCCGGGGAAGCAGCAGGACTAGATAGAAACCCTCCAGAAGCACTGAAAACAGACACAGAGACATCAGCGGCGGACACTTTTGCACCATTACTGAAGAAGGTTTGGAAGGAAGGAAAGGTACCTGGTGGTTGGTTGGAAGAAGGCCTATCTTGTCAAACTCTCAAACAAGGGAAACCTAAGCCTTCGCAAGAACTGGCGCGGAATCATGCTGATATCCACCCCGAAACAAAATATTAGGCCGCATCATCCTGGAGAGAATAAAAAATGCCCTGCATTCAAAATTACGACCGGAACAGCCTGGCTGGCTTCAGGAAGTACAAATCACGTGCGGACCGAATTCCAACACTACGCTACGCATCATAATAGAAGAGAGTACAAAATGACAGTCATCTCTCTACCTCAAATTTATCGACTTTGAAAAAACCTTCGACAGCGTTGACCGAGAAGTAATTTGGCAGCTGATGCTTCAACACTACCGTTTCAGTGACACAAACCGTCATCAACCTCATTCAACAGCTATATGACGACGCCACATGTTAAGTGATCCACAATGGAAAGCACAGTGGCGCCTTCAAGGTGAAATGAAGACAGGAGTAAGACAACATTGCAGCCTACTATTACCCATCATCTTCCTCATTGTGGTCAACTGGACTGGATCTTGCAACAAACCGTGAGAAGTGAGAAGAGGGGTATACACTGGCTGGACCGATGAATTTACACCAGAAAAAGATTTGGATTTCACCAACGATAATGGTTTATGTCTAATGTCTTGTAGCACAAACTCGAAGATCTACAGGCGAAAACCAATAAGTTGGCAGAAGAGGCGAGGCACGGTAGCGAAGACGGGACTTCAGGTGAATGCAGAGAAGATAGAGGTGATGAAGATACCCAACCAATAACATCAACAACAACAAGCATTAATCACGATGAACGGGAGAAACCTATAAGAAGTAGACTCTTTCACCTACCACCTACCCAGACAGCATCGTTTCAACTACAGGCACAGATGAGGACGTCAAAGCTAGCATCGAAAAGACAGTAAGACAGGCCTTCTTGTATTAATCTGAAATAAACAGTGTGCAGATCTACTGCACCACCTTGCACTCCACTCCACTCAGCATAAAGCGTGAACAACATCCGGATTTTCAACACCAATATCAAGTCAGTGCTGCTATATGGTTCAGAAACTTGGTGCGTCGCGAAAAGCACTTCCAACAAACTACAGGCATTCATCAACAGTGCCACCTACGCTCACTCGATACTGAAGATGGAGATCATATGGCGAGAAAGAATAAGCAACAAGGAAGTCAATCTGGGAACGAACTAACAAGGCAAGAACCTATCAGCCAACAAATATGCAGAGAAAGGAAGTGGAGATGGATTGGATTGGGAATACACTGAGAAGGTCGACTGTGGACATCACGCGTGAGGCCATGCCAGGCCAGGCCAGGCCAGGTGGTCGAGTGGAATGCGAAGGGGAAACGACGAGTTGGGCGTCCGAGGCGAGAATGACATGGAGGAGATGGTGTGAGGAAGAAATGAGAGCTTCTGGGCAGTAGTGGAGCCAGGTTTGAGAGACTAGAGAACAGAGTGTAATGGAGGCGTGCTACTGAAGCCCTATGTTCCACTAGGGACCCAAGGGGAAAATAATCAATAATAATAATGGTTTGCTGAACAGTACATGCGATATGTCTTCAAACACCTAATTACTGTACAAAACACCAAAATACAAAATCCAATTAGCTACAAATTGCAACGAAACTTTATAATAATATTCCGCATCAGACTGATGTCATTCACGAAGTCTAGAAAACCACATCAAAGTGATGGATAGGTATTTGTATCAATAAGATTCGAAACAGCTGCAGCCGATAAGTGAAAACGACACCTTAATAGTCGACGTTGATTATCTATGCACAGAATCAAGTTCCAATTTTCATTTGTGCTTAGAAACGTCCCAAACATTTATTATTATTTGTCCCTTGGGTTCCTAGTGGGATGAATGTCTATAGTTTCTTGGAAGTGCTTTTCGTATTGCACCAAGTTTCTGAACCATATAGGAGCACTGACTTGACGTTGGTGTTGAAAAACCGGATCTAGTTCTTTATGCTGAATGCAGAAGATCTCCACACTGGTTTCAGATTAATGAACGCCTGTCTTGCTTTTCCGATCCTGGCTGGCTTTGACGTCTTCGTCTGTGCCACCACCTGTAGTTGAAATCATGCTGCCTAAGTAGGTGTAGGTGAAAGAGGCTACTTCCTTTCAGTTCCTTCCATTGATGATGATTGGGGCTTGTTGTTGTTGGTTGGGTATCTTCATCACTACTCTCTTCTCTATATTCACTTGAAGTCCCGTCTTCGCTGGCTCTTCTGTCAACTTGTTGGATTTTGCCTGTAGATCTTCGAGTTTGTGTGACATTAGACACAAGTCATCGGCGAAATCCAAATCTTCTGGGGTCTTTTCCCTGGTCCAGCTAGCGTATCCCCCTCTTCTCGCCCCTCACTGTTTGCTGCATGATCCGGTCGACCACAATCAGGAATATCATGGGTGATAGTAGACCCTAAACATTTACTTGCTGCAATAATATCCTATCGGATTTATCTTCATACAACTTGAGTACAAGCTTCGAGTGGAACAAGGATGATTCTGACTCGCCAACACACTGTGGTGGAAGTACCCGTTTAAATTATTTTAAGGTACTTTGGAAAATCTTGTCCATAGGTGACTATTCACCTTCTTTGGTTTATGACGAAATTTCACCTTGTTTAAGCGATTCATAATCCATGGTAATGACAGTAAACTTGTGTTATGCATTTGCAAACTCGCAGACCGATTGTTTTTGGAAGCTGAAAGGTTCAGACCACAAAGTGAGACCTGCTTGCACCGATAATGGTGTCAATAATACAAACAGAAAAGATGACGTAACAGTTCGTGGTAATTAGTAGCGTTTGTTAGACAGGTCAAAATGAATAAAGAAACACTATTTCACTTGTTTGAAGCCCAGATCCTCATTGTTACACTGAAACTACTTCACTTTAGCATTTGGGATTGTAGTATACATCACAGAAACGTGAGAGTTAGAAAAAAGATACCGATTTTATCTCAGTAGATATTTTTGACCGACTCACTTTCCAAGGCTTTTCTCTCACATGATCTGACACTTCATAAAACTCAATCAGCCAACATTAAAATTGGACCTGGTATTCATGCTTAATGCTTCACACTGAATCAGCACTGCAACATACAATGCAACAAGACGAGATACAAAGGGATGTTAATAATATTGACGACGCCATTAGATAAAAGGCAAACAAAGGGTAGCTGGAGGTCAGTTGAAATATTCCTCGAAGCTTTTTGCCCATCAAATCACATGCGATACAACCCATACCCATATTTCTTCTCTGTAGTTTCACTGACCATTGAAGTATTGATTGTAGCTCTATTTATCAGTCTAAATAACTGTCTACTACTCATGGTCATTGTGTAGCCTTTAAGTCACTCTAGATTTGAGCAGCTTTCGCTCCTCATTGTCTGCAGGAGTACACTCATGTGCATCCATTAATTGAGATGAAACTGCTGACATCAATCGACTCTTTTGAACATCATTCTTAGAGTGTTATAATTTTCTCTGTTTTTGAAGTAGACTGGAGATTGTGTTAGGTTTCTTCAAGATGAGTCAAGTTTTTGTGTTCCAATAACCGTTTAGCCAGTCCTTAGTTAAAAAAAGACTCATTATAAGTTTGGCTTGAAAGGTTTCTAGTTTTAGTTGCTTTTCGTCAACTCAGGCGTAGACATGTGTGCTCGAAACAATGTGTGACCTGTGTTTAGACGCCTGCTTCAGAAGGAGTATGAATCTTTCACCCACACCATCCAGTAATAACTAACAACAGTATGGTTAATCTGTGGCCACCGTTGAGTCGGACTCAGTAAACACCACACTAGACACTGTGTCACTTATGTTTGAAGCTCGTGCTGACTAGAAATGGATGGTTGGCTCAGCACAGTTGTAGCGGTCAATAGCCGTTATCTGTTTGTTTGGCTGAGATTCCCAGAGTTCTGTTGTGTCCCGTCAATCCTCCTTACTTGTGTGCAATGAAGGCTCCACTCTACAACGAAGACATCTGAACGTTTAGTAGGAGGTTGGATAGTTTCCCATAAAATTCATCTTTCATTTCATCCGAATTTCAGTCAGTAAGTGCATAAGGGGAGAAACTGAAAAACAAAACGACCAGTTTCATTGCTCTTTTCAGTCCTCATTGCACCGTTCCAGTGGAAAAACGTGCAGACGACTGTCAAATAGGATCTAGTCAGGAAATGAACCTTTCTGCTTTGGGTCTTAGTGTCATATTCACATCTGGAAGACCACGAAAACTAGCCACAGAATCTCCAGAAATCTGAAGGGTGAATTTAGCAGATCTATGGGATTCTTAAGTGAGGCCAAATGAACAATGACATTTGCGTCCAGTGCGTCTCAAATACAGCACACATCCAAGGTTCAAGATTCTAGGGTTGACTAGCGAAGGTTGGTGTTCGGTTTGACGAAGGGTGTAGACATTCATAACTGCAATATCCAGTTTGATGAGTAGCTTCAGGGGACGAGGGATAGAAAAGGAGTTAAAGATAATACTGAATAAATAACACACTTTTTTCTCAAGAAAGATTAGAAGGTAACGATGTGAAGGGTTGATGGTGAGCAAAAGAAAGTACTTGGTGCCAGTTCCATTAACTTAACAAACCCTCTAAAAACAAGTGTTACAATTATTGTGGTGTATTTTCCATACGAACCCCAGTATGAAGAAAACTAAGTCTATGTACATCTGGATATTTGATGTCAATCAAAAAGAGGCTACTACGAGTTTAAGAGTGAATAATACGCATAACTACTGTACGACTAACTCTCAAGTCTACGATCTTATCAACTCTTTTTTTATGAATACAGCTTAGAATTGATATCAGAAGGAATTAAGTGATTTCGGGAAGTGTCATACATGACGTGTCATTTAATTTTAAGTTACATACATGAAACATTTGTCTTCCTCATCAGTAGTATAGAGACGAACCGTTATACAATAATACCCATTATACTGCTCACGTTATGCTAGTTCATCTATCGAGAGTTGATAACTTTGAGTTTAAAATTCCGATTTAACATGACTCAACAGTACCTCGCTGACTTCTGAAAACAACAGAGCACTAAGATTTATCAAACTACCGATAATGAACCCCAACTACCTTAAACAATGAGAATTTGTGGGGCTGGATGTTGAATGTCTCTAATAAAACATGATACGAAATAACCCTTGCCCATCCCACTAAAACTCTTTGCATATCTTATTGAGACAAATGATCCTTATCCATGTAGAATGCTGAATATACTATTTTTTTAAAGACGTACTGAACTACTGTTGGCGGGACGTTACGCAATATGTAACCTCTGAAAAAAAAAGCTATAGAATGAGCCTGTATTTGAAAAACGGAATACAGTGCAAGGGAAGTGCATGTGCGTAAGTGAAATGCTTAGATACAGTGAAAAAGTGAAAATATTGATTTAGAACTGGAAAAAACAGATAAAACTACTACAATCGTTCATAGTACAGCGTTTGTTTACAAATTTAATGAATCATCAACACTAAGCGTCAAAAAGTTGGAATATTTTCGTTTAATTAAGCCGGGTTCACTTCACACTACTGAAAATATTAACAAGTAGTATAGTTTGTCTGAGATAAATAAACGAATAGTGGAAAAAACCTACGAATAAAACTCTTCGGTATCGCAATTCTCACGCACAAAAAAGACGAAGACATGCATATTCAATTAATACTAATAGGTTTTTCACTTGCGCACAAAAAGCATTTGGAATAGAGTCATGGGTACAGCAAAGTGCACGAATATTTTTTTTCATCAATACAAAAACAGTTCAGGGAAGTGAAATTATGAAATGGTGAACGTAGTATATAATATATAACACAAAAATTAACGGAACCTTAGTCCATAAAATTAAGACTATCAAGATCCTCAAATACAAATGAGAAGACAAAAGGCATAGGAAAAATAGGGAGATTTGTTTTTTTTTTAATTTTTTTTATTTATTTTATAAACTGATTATTATAGTAACACTGATAACAAAAACAAACGCATAGTGTATCGCTAACGCCATGCAGCATAATGAGAAGCGGTAAGGGGGAAAAGAGGGAAGAGAAACAGATTTAACAGAATTGTTAATTACTATTAAATGTGATTGAGAGAAATCCCATGGATTCATCCGGTTTACTAGAAAAGAGAAAGTAAAGTTAAAGATCAATTTTTCAGAATATAAATTCTATTTGTAGGAAAAGTTACTATGTTATTCCAAATTATTTCTTAAAGAGTAAAGTATACTCCTTCAAGAAAACTAAACCCTTTTAAAAACCATAAAAAAAAGTTTCTCAAAATATATTTACAGGTAAAATGATGAACTCATGGAATATTTGTTAATCATAGTTCATCTCATAGACTTCAATGAGAAGTTTACTCATTATATAACATAATTAGATGTATAGTACAATTTAAATGGACTGAATTAACCACTCTCTATCGGCATATAGGTTCTTTTGATCGCTCTCAGATTCGAAACATAGTGGGAAAACAATACTCACTAGGAAGGAGGTGCATACACCTGACGGGTCGAGAATATGACGAAACGTGCATCCTGGATTTCACTAGCGGCCACTATCCAGTGTTATGTGAGGGTTTACAATACTACCTGGTCACATAAACCGAGATAGGTGGAACAGATATTAAATGTAATGGTATGTAAACAACAACATTTTCTCGGATAATACAAAATCCAACAATAGATTGGTGATTTTAATCCTCATGTTATCAAGCTATAGTGCTCATAAATAAACTGAAATCAATGATGTACTTGTCGAAAACTGTAATTGTGCTTCGGTTTACCTGAGTATATCTACACCTAATTAGCAGAAAAAAGAAACTGAGTCAAGAATGAATGAATGACATCCACTCAATAACCTTATGCACGTTCGTGCAATAAGCAATAAACTAAACCAATTGTATGAGGGCTGACGATACTACCTGGCTGCTAAAACCTTGAAAGCTGGGGAGCGGTGTTCGAAACTATGATTCACTAGTTGAAAGTCAACTCTTTAAGTTAATGAGTCACAATTCCACAAGAAACCACTCAATGATTAGTTTGATGATGATACCGAAGACATGATAGGTATAAATTCAAATGTCAACTGGTAGTACTCATTCAAAGGTAACTAGACAACTTAACATAGGAATAACTAGATAACCATTCTATGATGTATCATCAACAACGTCATTTCATCAGATCCTCTTAGTTTTTAACTTGTAAATCTTGACAAGATATATGGGCAAGATGTAGGAAATAGGTATCATCTCTTCATTGACTAAGTTTTGTGCATTGATCACTCTCATAACTTAAACACTTATTCTAGCATCTTATACCCGATAGCCAACTAGTATCACTACTCTAAAACAATATACCCAAGGAAAACTACTTAGATTTAGGTCAAAGGCATAGTACATTATGATAAGAAAGTGAAAATTTCAAAAATAAGACTATCCCAAAAGAGAAAAACCATTGAAATATAAATGACCTGTATAAGTTCCGATTCACAATTTGATATGATTTGTTTTTCATCATCCCCAGAGATTCCATTACTTGTTAAAATTGAATTTTGATTGGTTAAACTTGGTTCGGTTGACTTTTTAGATTTGTCTGTAACAATAGTAGAGGTGGCTGTAGTCGGACAATCCGATTTCAAAGTAAATGGAGTATTATCCGTAACAGGTGTAGTACTTCCATTAGGTAAACATTTCTCATTCATTAAGTTGTCTGACAAAACGAATGAGGTATTATTTCCATTTACTTTATCGTCTGTTTGATCTGATTTCTTGGGGAATGGTGAATTGATTGGAGCAGGAGAATGGGGACGTTTACGACTATGAACAGGACCATTAGGGAGTGGGAAATTCAGAGTCAAGGATAGATCTAATGTTTGTAATATAATACCTTTACGTGAAGCCATTGCGTCGACCACATCGTTTAAGCGTAAAGTTTTCCTTGAACGAGTCAACAAAAGGGATGGATCAGGTAGTTGTGCTATTATCGGTTGAGCTACAATACGAAAGTAAAGATGTAAAAAGTTAATGATAGTTAAATATGATTATCGATTGAACTTAGTTTTACGGTTTAAAGTAAACTGCTATGGCATAGCGATACTGCTGACGACAATAATAATAATAATAATAATAAATGTACACCAATCTTTGAAAAGAACCAGAGTAGGAATTAAACAAGAATACTTATTCAGTTTTATCCTGTTTAGTTGTCTTCTTCTGAAATACGTAAAGTTAAGTAACTTCTAATGAGCTTTATTATCCAACACTTAATTAGAGTTACCACATACCCCTTAACCGCATAGCATATCATTGGACATAGATAGTCATGAAGTCAACTAAAATCGACTAAAGACTTCAACTACTCATAAGTAGGTAAACGAAAAAACATGAGTTATGCAACAAGTCCAACCGAAAATTCACCATGTAGACAATCTCATCACTAACTTTCCCGATTTCTTTCTTACAGTAAGAAATCACAAGACTAACAGTTGTGATATCAAATGCATAAAGATAAAAATAAACAAATCGTCAGCAATAAAGATGAGGTTGATAAATAACAACCATGTTATCAGCTTGACGAAAAGGCAATATAAAAGTAAATCGTTATTCCTTGACAAAAAAGTAATCATATAAAACCAAAATTATACGCAGGAAATTGCACTCGACATTGAGAATTATTATTAACGTAGCAAAAAGATGAAACCACATTAACATCTAAACTATACAGTCAATTAGTTGTGAATGCCAAAAATTGTATAGTTCAAAGTCAAAAAGTCAACTGCATACAAATACTGAATATTGAGGGAATTATTCTTGGTTAAGGTCAGAAACTACCACAAATTTTCATCAACCTCATTCAACAGCTATATGACGATGCCACATGCTAAGTGATCCACAATGGAAAGCTCAGTGATGACTTCCAAGTGAAGTGAAGACAGGAGTGAGACAAGGTTGCAGCCTACTATCAACCATCATCTTCCTCATTGTGATCGACTAGACTGGATCATGCAACAAACCGTGAGAAGGTAGAATAGGGGCATACACTGGCTGGACCGACGAAAAGACCCCAGAAGAAGATTTCGATTTCGCCAACGATGATGGTTTATGTCTAATGTCCTGTAGCACAAACTCGAAGATCTACAGGTGAAAAGTAATAAGTTGACAGAAGAGGTGAGGTGAGGCACGGTAGCGATGACGGGACTTCAGGTGAACGTAGAGAAGATAGAGGTGATGAAGATACCCAACCACTACCACCACCACTAGCAACAACAACAACAAGCATTAATCACGATGAACGGGAGAAACCTAAAGGAAGTAGTCTCTTTCACCTACCTACCTACCTAGACAGCATCGTTTTAACTACAGGTGGTGGTACAGGCGAGGATGTCAAAACCACGATCGGAAAAGCAAGACAGGCTTTCACTAATCTGAAATAAGCAGTGTGCAGATCTACTGCACTCAGCACAAAGAACAAGATCCAGATTTTCAATACTAATGTCTACTCAGTGTTTCTATGTGATGGTTGAGAGAGACTTGGTGCGTCGCGAAAAGCATTTCCAACAAATTACAGGCATTCATCAACAGTGCCACCTACGCTCACTCAATACTGAAGATGGAGATCATATGGCAAGAAAGAATAAACAACAAGGAAGTCAATCTGGGAACGAACTAACAAGGCAAGAACCTATCAGCCAACAAATATGCAGAGAAAGAAAGTGGAGATGGATTGGATTGGGAATACACTGAGAAGGTCGACTGTGGACATCACGCGTGAGGCCATGCCAGGCCAGGCCAGGCCAGGTGGTCGAGTGGAATGAGAAGGGGAAACGACGTGTTTGGTGTCCGAGGTGAGGGTGACATGGAGGAGATGGTGTGAGGAAGAAATGAGAGCTTCTGGGCAGTCGTGGAGCGAGATTGAGAAGGCTGCAGAGAAGAGAGTGTAATGGAAGCGTGCTACTGAAGCCGTATGTTCCACTAGGAACCCAAGGGGAAAATAACAATAATAATAGATAGGGGCATATTACGCCTACAACCGTTCGGAAAGATACAAGTTTTAGTTAAAGAAAATATAAATATCAGGCTACCTATCGGCCTAAATGTGTTATTCACATCTGAGAACAAACAAATTTGAACTGTCAAAATTACTATTGCTATAAATACTGACCGGCAGTCTTCAGTGCTGTATACATCAACAACATATTTCGCTCCGACAAATTATCTATTCCAGTGACGTTTGGTTCTGTGCATTCATTTTCATCCTGTGACAGTAGTAGTAGTTGTTGTTGTTTAGATGAGAATATTTCAGGTATGCCACCAGGATGTCTGGCTAAGCGTTGAGGTTGAACAAGATCAGGGCAAAGTATTCGTGCTAAGCGTATAATTAAAGGAGTTCTAAAACACTGTGTTCCTCTTGGGGTTCCAACCAGTGTACTGAAGAATCCTGATCCATCAACTGATTTACCACTATTACCAGTGGTAACGTTACCATTGTTTAACATAGTGCCAGATATATTGTGATCAGCTGAACTGATGCCAATGTCACTATCTGGAGTCTAACCAAGAAAATGTAATAAAAAAATAGTAGAAAAGGGTTAAATGAGAAAAATTATAACTGAAACTTTGACAACTATATGAAGATTATGAAAAGGTTGTTTGAAATTATTATCATACACAGAAGCACAATTACAACATCAGATGAAGTCTATGGAAGTCCAAGCTTCTAATTCTACTAGCAAGACTGGAGAAGGATTATAGATAGACGAATAGACAGGCAGGCGAACAAGCATACAAACATGGACATACACATTTATCCACATAAAAGCAGAGTGTGACTGACAGGTATGATAACACTACTGGCCAAATAACAGAGGTTAATGTGTATGAATGACTATGTTTGTATGTGTGTGTGTGTGTGTTGCAGAAAGAGGGGGGTAACAAACAATCACTCATGTGATGAAAAACAACGAATTGCTAAAGTCGATAGGGGTACAAAAGAAGAATTGATAACTTAAAAAGCACTACACCATTCTAATTTAAGTAGTGTTCTAAAGCATTAAATCCTTCATGTTTGTTTATACACCAGTAGAGATGACAAAATAAGTAATGTCCAAAGATGAAAGGATATGTAATGAGTTGCTTGAGGGTTCACAATCAATTAAGCACCTTTGTATCATGAAATCAAGTGAACCCTATATAACTCTTTTAGATCGTCATATACTCAACATGTTCAAATTGGTAGCATTGTTTTGTGCAGTTTTTATAACTAAGGCATGTAGTTCTTCATGCAAAGAATTCCTCAGATTAAGGCATAACTAGTAAAGTAAACTAACATAAAGGCGGGATCGTGGGTGCACACTGCTGAGGAGTCCCATACTAGGACGAAACAGCTGTCCAGTACTCCCAGGTTTCCTTTGTTCCTCCAACTGATGTCAATCTATGATGAATAACAACAACTTGAAATAAAGTGAAAGGTCATCATCCAGTATCAGTGTACTGTAATGAATGAATAAATAAATCACGCTCTAGTACAGTGACAAAGTTCTACTTTTACAAGTATGAAACAGTTTTGTTTTGTAATCATAATAGATCTTTTAATCAACAAACGATCAATATATATATATATATATATATATATATATATATATATATATATATATATATATATATATTATACACTTCAGAAATTTAGTCATTATATCAAATATTTCAGCTCAAATAACTCTAAATCATATGCATCTTTATTGTGAGTATGAATATTGATTCATACTGATAACTAACTTCAAAGGCAAAATATACAAATTAAACAAAGCTTACATCATTCATTCCAATTGGTAGTCCGATAGAATGAGATTTAAACTGATGATTCACTGATCCAGTTATATTAATAGGACCACCAGATCTTGAATCAGTTTCCATGACTGGATTATTGTTGATATGTTGAACACGTAGAGTTGTAGTTGGACGTTCTAACAGTAGAGAAAATTTTTTTTAAACATTAGTTAAAAAGTAAATCTAGAAATATCCAGTTATTTATTTGCAGCATACAAAAAAAAGGGTTGGGGTTGGTTGTGCATAAACGCTATATGAGAGGATGATGACTAAGGCTTAAACAAAAAGTTGGGTCACATCATCATCAACACAGGACCAGGGATCACTGCATATAACCGTCCGAGTTGTCACAGCTCATATCAGTACATCAAGTAAAAAGGCACTGAGGTGCAAGATGAAGATAAGAGAATGCAGTCAGAAGAAATATAAACTACAAGAAGAAAGAAAGGAAGAATGACAAAATGGTAAGATTCAGTATAGTGTCGTTAACATGAGGAAAATGTGTGTATACATCTGTGCCACTGACATCGATTCTGAGCCATATCACCTAGACTCTCCAACCACTGGTTCTTCTTGTCCCATGGATCCCAACCACCTAGTATGCATTACCTCACATAGCTCAGACCAACAGTCAGAGAATTAATACATTTATGCCGTGTTTTAGTCTGGCCACCTGGGGTCATTTTCCAGCCTCAACCTACTTCGGTCAACATTGCGTGACGAGGCAATCGGTGACTAGACAGGCATACGTAATACGTGTCCCAACCATCTCAGTCGATGAAGGTTCATAACCTCATCAACTGATTTACCTCTACTCCCTAAAACTCTACACCTGACTACTGTGTTACTCACATGATGATACCACGGAATACGGCCTATACTACGAAGTCAATGGTGGTCAAACACCTGAAGCCTTCTCATGTCTTCCACCTTTAATGGCCATGTTTCACAGCCATACAGTAGAACAGAGCGGACTGCTGTGCAGTACACGCGACCATTAATAGACAAACGAATATCACGGCGGCGCCATAGGTGGCGCAAATTGGCAAAAGCCAATCGAGCCTTTTGTATCCGTGCAGAAATCTCATCGGCAACTAACCCACCAGGGTTGATCCTACTTCCCAGGTAAGTGAAGTGGTCGACACACTCAACCATTACACTCTCTACAGTTAGCCGAGGCACCGTTGGAGATCAATCCTGGAACAACAATTTGCATTTCGGTGGTGAGAAACGCATCCAAAACATTCTCAAATAGCCACTCAAAGTGTTCAGAAGACTCTGGATCTTGTCAGCGTCTTCACGTAACAGGACAATGTTATCTGCATATTCTAGGCCTAACAAAAATCCTCCCGCGATTAGTTCAACATCTGTGTAATCAGGTGGTGACTTGAGGGAGACCTCCATAAGAATATCTATGAAAAAACTGAATAAGAATGGAGTGGCTACCCTTGACGGACACCCCTCGATGAGCATAGCTCCCTGGACATCTCACCACTGGCTCTAACATGTCCACAAGTGTTCGAGTAGAGAGCTTTCAATAAGGTGATGTACTTGCTAGGTACGCCTTTCAGTGACAGACATTGCCATAGGACTTCTCAAACACCGGAGTCGAATGCCGCCTTCAGATTCAGAAATACAGCTATTGTCTGGCATTCGTAAGCGTGTCTGTGTTCCAGAACCCGGCGCAGTATGAATATTTGGTCGACAAACACACGGCAGGGTCTAAAGATTGCCTGGTTTTCTCAGGCTTGCTGTTCCCAAACTGCACTCAGGAGTCGGGGAATTATAGAACCTAGGATCTTGGACACTGTTCGTCAGGCTGACTCCACTGCGGTTATCACAAGAGGACTTCTTGTCTTTCTTGAAGACTGGGATAATCAGTGATTTAGACCAGTCAGAGGGGATCGTATTTGATTCCCATATACTGGTTAACACTTCCGTTAGTTTGACTAAGAGCACCCTACCATCATCCTTGTATACTTCAGGAGTTAGTCCGTCCGGTCCTGCCGCCCTTCCTCGTTTGAGGTTACCTACTGCTTTCTCGACTTCTGCTAGTGTTGGGAGGCTGATTTCAATGTTCCATTCAGGATCCGACTGGACAGCGGGCAACGCAATGGTGGCTGGAGGCCAGTTAAACTGTTCCTCGAAGTGTTCTGCCAATAGCTCCCGTCGTCTCCCCTGCGAGTGAATCGCAGATCCGTCCTTCTTCGCTATAGCCTCACTAACTGCTATTGACCTTTTCCCCCTAGTTTCCTTAATAACTCTATATAACTATTTGCTGTTACCAATCGCCGCTGCCTTTTCCATCTCTTTAGCCTTCGCTGCCCATCACTGTTCGCGATCGTTGCGTAGACTTTTTCTCAGTCTACTTTCTAGTTGCGCTCGCTCTTCGTTGTACTCAGAGCCTGCGGGGATGCGTTTACGTGCATCCATTAGTTCGGAAGAAACTGCTGATATCCATTGGCTCTTTCTAGCCACTCTTTCGGAGTGGGCTACGGTCTTCAGCGCTGCTTTTACACCAGACTGGAGATGGCACTAAGCTTCTTCTGGATGAGTGATAGTCTTTTGTCCCGATAATTGCCTAGCCAACTTACCGAACACGGCTTTGGTGTTTTCGTTATCCACCAGCACTTGTAGTGGCTTTGTTGTCATTGAGACGCAGGCATACACGCGCTCGAACCAACGCGTGGTCGCTATCCGAACACGTACTCCAGAAGGAGCGGAAGTCTCCTACCGATCCTCTCCAGCGATGACTAATAACAATGTGGTTTATCTGTGTCCATCGCTGAGTTGAGCTCGGTGAACGCCACGTCAGACAGTGTCTTTCTTTATGCCTGAAATTTGTGCTAGCTAAAATAGGCGATCATCTGAACATAGTTGTAGTAGGCGATCACCGTTATCTGTACGTTCAGCAGGGACTCCAAAAGTGCCACCTAAGTGCCTTTTTGCCTCAATCAGTCTACCCACCACGTCTGGCTTTCGAGAGGAGGCTAGCCAGTTATTGGTAAAACTCGTCATTCACTTCAACAGAACTACAGTCAGTGGGTGCGTAAGCAGAGATTACAAAGAGACAATGGCGAGTCTCACTATTCCTATTAGTTATCACTGTATCGTGTTGGTTCATTTGTCGTTTCAAAGTTGGGTTACGCTGAGATTAGACTTCCAACGGACCATTCGAACACTCTACTGACAGGACTCAACTTGCTTACTATGCCTCAAAATCCACTCCAATTCACTGTCAGTTTTGTTCAGTTCTCAACTGAATGGGTGATACTTGACTATTAGTTCACCATTATCCCACGAACTACCTAGTCACGTTGTCTCGTACTAATCTAAAGCGAGCTGAACTAGAATGTAACAACACAAAATAAAATATCAAATTGACAGAGAACCATGGTAGTAGCAGAAAACAGTGTTGTTATCTATTCACTTCAATTTAGTTGTAGTAAACGGACAACATCTTAAAAAGGTATCTATCAAGTCTGTAGTGTAGCACTTCAATGAATAAAAGGGAAGAAATTGAAAATAAACTGAAAGGAGGAAGAAGATAGCAACAGAAAGGTCCACAACAACATTTTTCAGTGACCTATGATGATTTGAAGAATACAAAGGTATATATTCTATTTACAAAAATACCGTAATATCAAGATTATTCTGAGGACAACATGTGTAGATAACTCCATTTATAAGTAGTAACACTTGAGCAGTAATGAATCAGATTGATTGATTTCTACTATGGTCATTCTGTCTTTTCAATTATATCTGTAATGTGTATGATAACTTACAGGATGTTCAATATACAGTGAACACAGAAGAATTCACAATGTTGTTGGTAGGATACTGTAAGGTATATTTATCATAGACGATACTTATCATCCCTTACGCTTAGTTTTCTTAAAGCATCTTCAGAAATGTTTAACAGATAAAAACACTTTTAGCCAGAAAGTGGATGACGAATCTAACATTTGTGTGTTTCGAAGGTATTGGATAACTCACGTAGAAGAAAATATGAACTGTCTTATTTTACGATTCAGATGATAAACTTGTGATGCTATTACATTACATAATTTATGTAACGTTATACCTTTTACCAGAGTATTCCCTTAATTTTGTATTTCAGTGTTACTACTCAGTTGTTGATTAAAAATTATGAAACTTTAGTTAGTGATTTATTGTTGAGATTAGGGCCATTTATCATTTACTCTACACGTGTTAACCTCATACTCCCTATTCACCATCGGCACAATCGCACAATGCTAACTGGAATAGGTTTTGATGGAAAAAGTTAAGGGGAGGCCAAACCAATACATGGTATCATTCCATGAACGCACTGACTACTGGTCTGAGCCAAACTAGGAAATGTAGACTTACAAGTTGGGGTGTGCATGACAACAGAAACCAAGGAGAGTTGGAGACTATATGATATGGCTCAAAATCGATCTCAAGGGTGCCGATCTTTCCTAAAAATTATCTTCATTGTAATCATTATACTAAATTCAGCACTTTCTTATTCCTCCTTATTCTTATCACGACTTTCTACCATTTTTAACTGTCTTTTCTCTCTATTTCTTTATGCTTCTCCATAGTGCTTTCTCGATTGATATACTGATATGTAGTATGGCAACTTGAACCGTTGCGCAGTAATGCCTGGTTCTATGTTGACATTACCTATCTATATATCTATCCACTTTACGCTTGTCTTATAGAAGTCAACTTTCTAGTCCCCATAAAAAAGGCGCTCAAAACTACAACGATATTGACTAATTACGTTAGTTTAGCAGAAGAAACCTAGGAGGGTTAAGTAGACTCTGATACATACCACAAATACATCCTATATATAAGTCGGAGCTTGTACACTTACGAACAACCTTGAGGTAATTCAACAGACTCCTAGACACTTCATAGGTAAACAACAACTTCCTTTCTTCCATTCATTCATACAACTGCCAAGAAACAACTATCACATGTTTGTGCACGTTAGCAATCACCCTTATAAGGCAAGTATACTTTCGAATTGAGAAGTTTGACGTTGCATTGTTCACAGAATGATAGATGGTATCAGATATCTAGCTATACAGGTAGTACATACTACTACTACTAGTGAATGTAAACAAGCACAGAGTTTTCCACCAATTAATCTCTAAGTGTGTAAACCAATACTCATCATTACAAAGGTAGCTTTCCACTTGAAAACACTGCGTACACCTTAACATAATCGATCATATTTCTAGAGAAAAGAAAAATGAAACATTTTTATGATTGAAAATATTGAGTTGTGTTTTTAAAGTGAACCCTTCATTATACATTGAACGGTATATCTACACTAATGATTACATATAGCATAATCTATTATATATACTGTTTTAAGGAGGAGAAAGGGAAATGAATTTAGTGATGAGTGAGTCAGTAAAGTCAAAAGATGAAAGGAATTATGAATGCTGAAAATTCATTTATTAAATAAAATGTGTAAAGAAATTTGGAAAATATAATATACATATGAATAAGATATACAATAATATATATGCAGCTTATGACAAAAAAAATCAATATATGCATACATATATATACATGCGTATACAGAACTATTGATTTTGAGAATCTGACAAAAATCTGGCCACAAATGTCAAATAAATTTTGCTATCATTATATCGATCGCTCATGTATATACGTAATATACAAAGTGTAAAGTCCAATGTGTAATTTAGACAGTTAATTTATAATAAGAGACGGGGAATAGCAGAGATATAAACTAGGAAAGGTTCGATGATAAGATCTTCTGAATGACTTCAAAAGCATTTGGTGCCTTCAAAGTTACTGACAGACTATGGTTTGTTCATGTTGAAGCTTATCGATATGATGTATCTGTTACCTCGAGAAAACTCATACATTTTTAAGAAGTAAAGTTATTATATTATTTGTCCCATGGGTTCCTAATGGAACATAGGGATTCAGTGGCACGCT
This sequence comes from Heterobilharzia americana, assembly GCA_944470555.2. Classification (NCBI taxonomy): domain Eukaryota; kingdom Metazoa; phylum Platyhelminthes; class Trematoda; order Strigeidida; family Schistosomatidae; genus Heterobilharzia; species Heterobilharzia americana. The sequence goes on from OX104127.1 coordinate 41,493,831, forward strand.
TCCATTACACTCTGTTCTCTGCAGCCTTTTCAATCTCGCTCCACGACTGCCCATAACCTTTCATTTATTCCTCACACCATCTCCTCCATGTCACCCACACCTCGGACACCAAACACATCGTTTCCCCTTCGCATTCCACTCGACCACCTGGCCTGGCATGGCCTCACGCGTCATGTCACCAATCGGCCTTCTCAGTGTATTCCCAATCCAATCCATCCCCACTTTCTTTCTCTGCATATTTGTTGGGTGATAGGTTCTTGCCTCGTTAGTTCGTTCCCAGATTGACTTCCTTGTTGCTTATTCTTTCTCGCCATATGATCTCCATCTTCAGTATCGAGTGAGCGTAGGTGGCACTGTTGATGAATGTCTGTAGTTTGTAGGAAGTGCTTTTCGCGACGCACCAAGTCTCTCAACCATCATATAGAAACACTGACTAGACATTGGTATTGAAAATCTGGATCTTGTTCTTTGTCCTGAGTGCAGTAGATCTGCACACTGTTTATTTCAGATTAGTGAAAGCCTGTCTTTCTTTCGCGATCGTGGTTTTGACATCCTCGTCTGTACCACCACCTGTAATTGAAACGATGCTGCCTCGGTAGGCAGGTAGGTAGGTAGGTGAAGGAGACTACTTCCTTTAGGTTTCTTCCGTTCATGGTGATAGGTCTCTTGTTGTTGTTGGTTGGTTATCTTCATCACCTCTGTCTTCTCTACATTCACTTGAAGTCCCATGTTCGCTGCCCTGCCTCTTCTGTCAACTTGTTAGTTTTCGCCTGTAGATCTTCAAGTTTGTGTGACATCAGATACAAGCCATCGGCGAAATCCAAACCTTCTAGGTTCTTTCCTACTGTCCAGCGTATCCCCCTCTTCTCGCTCCTCACAGTTTGTTGCATGATCAAATCCACTACAATCAGGAATATCATGGGTGATAGTAGACAGTCTTGTTTCACTCCTGTTACAGTCAAATCGACATCATTAAAGTATTATCAATTAGCCGATAATAAGCTCTAAGTTTGTATAAATGATATCCTGCTGATCACTAACCGAAACCACCGGGTGACCGCTGGTTCAAATCCGGCCGCGGTCCAAATTTTATCTCACCTTCAATCATCACCCAGTACAAATAATTAAGAAGTCTGATAGTACTAAACCAAAATGAAGCAATTTAATACTGAGCTACCACCATTAGTTGTCATAAACTTGTCATCTTGATTACTTTTGAAGCAATGAAAAAAAAATAATAATCATAAAATAACAGAAGCTTGGAGCGGGAGAAAACGATTTAGAATCAAAGTCTAGGCAAATAATGGATTTATACTTTTAAAAAAAGTAACCAATCTGTCGGATAATTGAATTCGATAAAAGAGGGTTAGTGTTATCATATGATGATGTAGTTCTCTCTCTTATCATCACATGGTTTCAGAAATAGTGAAACAAACAAATCGATCAATTTATATATTCAATCAAGATAGTGCTGACAATAGGTACCAAAATAAAACTCACTACATTTCACAGAATGATTATACAATATCTACAGTTATATATAAAAATTTACCTTTAGAATCGATATTTTTTAAACCTCCATAACGTTTCCAGTATGACCAACAACCAGAGCATAAACGAGAATTACTGTTTGAACCCCATGCATACCACTGTGTGGAGTTCAGAACTGTGTAAAATGAAAAGAAAAGAAATAGGGAAAGTTGTAAAGTGTTTCCCTTCAGTGTTAATGGAATAACCAAAGGTGGGATACACATACCTGGTCTACCTCTGGACTAGAAACAAATAGAATGGAAAAACTCAACAGTTTACTTCCTTAATAATGAAACTTTTAAACAACAATAACAACCGTAAGGTAAATTATCAGTGTAGTAGGATAAGATAAATTTTCACACGATTAAAGGAAACAACTTTCATAAAAAATATACGGGAAATTAACCAACTATGACTTGTCATATTTTTAAATAGTTTGTGTTAATTTATTATTGTTTGTCCCATGGGTTCCCACTGGAACATAGACATTCAGTAACATGTCACCATTTCACTCTCTCCTCTGAAGTCTTTTACACACAGCTCCACCACTGCAAACAACCTTTCATTTCTTCCTCACACCATCTCCTCCATATCAACCTCACCTCCGACACCAAACTCCTCGTTTCCCCTTTGCGTTCCACTCGATGGCCTGGCACAGTCTAATGTGTGATGTCCCCAAATGGTCTTCTCAATGTATGCACAATCCAATCCAATCCAATCCATTCCATCTCCACTTTCTTCTTCTGCATACTCGTCGGACAATAGGTTCTTGCCTCGTTGCTTCGATGCCAGCAAACCAGAATTCCTACTTGCTTATTCTTATTATACTGGCCATATGATCTTCAGTGTCAGCATTGAGTGAGCGTATGCGGTAGCTGTAGATGATGTATGTGTGTAGTTGTTTGTTGGAAATGCTTTTCATAATGCGCCACCAAGTCTGTCAACCATCACATAGAGAGAAGCACTGACTTACTTGACTGAATTAGTGTTGAAAATCTGGATGTTGTTCACGCTTTATGCTGAGTGGACTGGACTGGACTGGAGTGGAGTGGAGTGGTGTGCAAGGTGGTACAGTAGATCTGCACACTGTTTATTTCAGATTAATACAAGAAGGTGTGTCTTGCTGTCTTTCCGATGCTGGTTTTGATGTGCTCATCTGTGCCCGTACCACTGTATTGCCTGTAGTTGAAACGATGCTGTCTATGTGGGTGGGTAGGTAGGTAGGTGAAAGAGACTACTTCCTATAGGTTCCTCCCGTTCATCGTGATTAATGCTTATTGTTGTTGTTGATGTTGTTAGTTGAGTATCTTCATCACCTCTGTCTTCTCTGCATTCACCTGAAGTCCCGTCATCGCTACCCTGCCTCACCTCACCTCACCTCCTCTGTTAACTTGTTAGTTTTCATCTGTAGATCTTCGAATTTGTGCTACAAGACATTAGACATAACTCATCATCGGCGAAATCCAAATCTTTTAGGGTCTCGTTAGTGTGAATTTTATGAATTTTAACTTTTGAAATAGACTATGAGGAGACTTATTAATTGGTTATTGTGTTCGGCCCAACTCGTTATCGAAGTTCAGATGATGAATACTAGTATCAATCATAGTTCTGTTAGTTATCGCAAAACTAGAGTGTATCTTTATATGCTGTGTAAAAAAAGACAGATGACTGTTGAAGCGAAATCGTAAGAAATCATTACAAATGTCAGTTTAGGCACCATGAAAGTATCTGTTTGTTTTGAATTATAGATCAAATTTGACAATTTCCAGCGAAACTCTTCTTTTATGTTATCCAAAATGTGACTAGTGGTTGTCAGTCAGTCAGCATTAGAGTGGGACCTGGCATTACTGCGTAACGGTTTAAGTAATCTGCCACACCTTACATCACCATGCATGGTCGACAGACATACACATGAGAGACAGGTAGGTAAAGGAGAACGCAATAAAGAAGTGGTAGGAAGTCGTAGTAAGAGAAGTGAAACAATAATGAAATTTAGTATGACGATAATGTGTAGGACCCACCTGGGTCGATGAGATCGATTCTCAACCATATCGCCTACAGTCTCCACCTGCTGAATTTGGTTATCACGTGAACCCCAAAACAGGAAGCCTACACTTTCCCCATACAACTCAGAGACCTCATGAATTGATGTCATGTTACAGTCTGGTTGCACCTAACATTTTTGCAATCAAGCCTACTTCAGGTAATATTATTCAGTGGAGTAGGACTAGCAGTTATGAGTTGTGAAAATATAACTAGACATCAGAAGATACCTTAATCTTTGCGAGATCCTCTTAGTCCATTCAAATTCATAGCACATGCGACTGTAAATTCGGACCCAGCCACGTGTATTTTAGTACTTGATCTTAAACTGAGACACAGGCAAGGTTAAGACAAGTAATTCAGTGGTTCACTGAGATAATCAAGTCTGATCAACATGTGCTGACAACAAACAGCTCTTAATCCGTCCTATTAAGACAACTTTCAAATGATAACAACAAACAGAGTAGTTTCACAGCTTACACAACTTTGGGGATTTAACGTGTAATCCACGAAAGCAAAATATCTGCAGGTGAGTTAAGCTGTCACACAGCTTCAACCACGACTGATACAACAAGGATACTGAAAATGAATTACACTAAATAATCAACAAATTTATATTGAATAGGCTCAATAACAACATACTAGTAGGTATTAAGTTCGATTTATTAGGTATAGACTAACGATATCCACCTTTAGTCATGCAAGATGAAGTACATTCAATCCAAGAACTAGTGGTTGGAATTTGAATACCAAAGTTACTAAGCTATCGATATAATTTGAAGCATATTAGTAGACCCTCAATGATATGTAATAGTTACATCACCCCATAAGAAGTAATAGAGAAAGTGGAGAAACCTCCAATTGGTGTAGTAAAATTAATTTTATTTATAAATCTCAACAAAAAACAATAATTATTAAATATTAGGAGATTAAACTATTTCAAAGATAAAAGTAATCTCGATGGAATACAATATACTTAAAGCAAGTTTATAAGCATATTAACTTACATCCGCATCCTTCACATGGTCGACTAACTTTATCTGTACCATGATACAAAACAGCTGGATTAGGTTTACTATAATTAGGAATGTAAACCTGTTTTAATTTATGTTCCTGAGCAGCTAGTTTAGTTCGACGTTGTCTAACATAACGATCAGTGGTTTTCCAAAAGTAATAAAGTTCAACAATTGATTTATGCGTTTTCCATGGTAAACAATCAGACAGTATATCTGTGAAAACCTTGGAATATTTATCCAATGCTTCTTCAAATATATGCGCTTCATTCGCAGACCAATCTTCCAACTGATCCCGATATATAACAGGTTGACCACCTGGATAATGAGAAATAATATAAATACAATCAACTGATACATTGAATATCTTGAAGATTTCATAACGAAATCTCCAGAGGCATGCATGTGTCTAGTAGAGTGGAATGTAATTAGAGAAATCCATAATTCATATATGGTACTATATATGAAAAACGTACAACTTCTAGTACCTTACTAACTGTGATTTTCTCTTCTAAGAATAAGAAACGATAGTAGCGAAGTATCAATTCTCCCTGCAGAGGATATCATTAGTATAAAACTTAAAAAGCAAACCTTGGGAATAAAGTTTTGCAAACAAGTACACTTCTAGTTACTAGACTGGGGATATTACCTACAGCATAGTAATTGACAGTCAACTCTTTAACTTACGTCAACTTCATCGATTTTTAAAAAACCTTCAACAACGTCAACCGAAAAGTTATTTGGCAGCTGCTGCTTCAACACTACCGTTTCAGTGACACAAACCTTCATCAACCTTATTCAACAGTGGCTACACACTACGCTATATGGTGAATGCTACATGCCAACTGATTCACAATGGAAAGCACAGTGATGACTTCCAAGTGAAGTGAAGACAGGAGTAAGACAAGGTTGCAGCCTACTATCAACCATCATCTTCCTCATTGTGATCGACTAGACTGGATCATGCAACAAACCGTGAGAAGGTAGAATAAGGGCATACACTGGCTCGACCGACGAAAACACCCCAGAAAAAGATTTGGATTTCACCAACGATGATGAGTTATGTCTAATGTCTTGTAGCACAAACTCGAAGATCTACAGGTGAAAAGCAATAAGTTGACAGAGGAGGTGATGTGAGGTGAGGTGAGTTGAGGCACGGTAGCGATGACGGGACTTCAGGTGAATGCAGAGAAGACAGAGGTGATGAAGATACCCAACCACTACCACCACCACAACCAACAACAAGCATCAATCACCATCAATGGGAGAAACCTATAGGAAGTAGTCTCTTTCACCTACCTACCTACCCACCCACATAGACAGCATCGTTTCAACTACAGGCAATACAGTGGTACGGGCACAGATGAGCACATCAAAACCAGCATCGGAAAGACAGCAAGACACACCTTCTTGTATTAATCTGAAATAAACAGTGTGCAGATCTACTGTACCACCTTGCACACCACTCCACTCCACTCCAGTCCAGTCCAGTCCACTCAGCATAAAGCGTGAACAACATCCAGATTTTCAACACTAATTCAGTCAAGTAAGTCAGTGCTTCTCTCTATGTGATGGTTGACAGACTTGGTGGCGCATTATGAAAAGCATTTCCAACAAACAACTACACACATACATCATCTACAGCTACCGCATACGCTCACTCAATGCTGACACTGAAGATCATATGGCCAGTATAATAAGAATAAGCAAGTAGGAATTCTGGTTTGCTGGCATCGAAGCAACGAGGCAAGAACCTATTGTCCGACGAGTATGCAGAAGAAGAAAGTGGAGATGGAATGGATTGGATTGGATTGGATTGTGCATACATTGAGAAGACCATTTGGGGACATCACACATTAGACTGTGCCAGGCCATCGAGTGGAACGCAAAGGGGAAACGAGGAGTTTGGTGTCGGAGGTGAGGTTGATATGGAGGAGATGGTGTGAGGAAGAAATGAAAGGTTGTTTGCAGTGGTGGAGCTGTGTGTAAAAGACTTCAGAGGAGAGAGTGAAATGGTGACATGTTACTGAATGTCTATGTTCCAGTGGGAACCCATGAGACAAATAATAATAGTACTCATATCTCACGTTCTCCATGTGATCGCAATTAAAATAAGGGCAATTACACGCAATAATGAGACATAGCTAAGAGAATCCTCTAAGGTGATCATTTTGGAAAAAGATGTGACTGAACATAAGCTATACACTAAAGGCCTGAGAAATCATAATTGAATTCTCTGTTGAGGTTTGATAATAAACTTCGGCTAATTGGTTTAGGGAGATGATGGGTTCTGGTATCGCTCCTTCAACCCAGGTAGTATCACTAGGCCTTATGCAATAGGTATGGCTCTTTATCAACTGTACAAATGTGCATAAAGTTGCTGAGTGCAATTCGACTCAAAATAAACTTGTTTTCATTCAATATATATAAAAGGTGAAAGATGGTTGTTTTCAAGCCCATATCATAATTATAGGATTCATCCTTATTTGGAAATCTTACGCAATAACGATATAGCGTTGATTAGTTCTGTGACTCGATTCGTTTACAGGTTCAATGAGTATCCGGTATACCCTTTTATAAATATGCAATAGAATATTTATCCACAGGATACTAGACACCTAAATTGAATCGATTTTTCTTTGTCATTACTAATCCACACACACACACACACATACGCACACACATACATCACATAATGCAATTCACCTATGAATACATACGTGTATGTATGTGTGTATGTGTACAGACACATACGTGGTATATGCAGAAAAGTATTGATGAACTTTACTTCAGGTCACGAAAACAAGTTAGATTAAGAGGAAAAGCAAATAATCAAAACTCTTTCAAAAAAAAATAGCTTTTAAGCAACCCGAATAAAAGATAGTGAAGTGGTCATCACTACTACATATAAATAAATAACTATTCAGCAACAATGAAATCTCAAGAAGAAGAATAATTGATAATAAACTAACCAGGCAATAGAAGATTTATTGCTTTATTTAAATCATAATTTGCTTCATGTAGAATATCATGAGCATGTTGTCGAGTAATATCTCGTCCAGCTGCAGCTGCTGCACTTAACAAAAGAGGTTGTCTAGCTGATGATGAAGTGTCATGAGCACGACCATATGTACCCACAGCTCTAGCTAACACACAAAACATATCGATTTCTTGATCAGTTAATGAATGTGAAGGCGACCATACCAATTCTTCATGAATTTCAGCTAATCGGGTATCTTCTGATTCTGTATTTAATGAAAAAAATAAATTTTCACTTATTTTTTTTAAAAATTTAGCTGCTATTCGTGTATGTATTATGATACTATGACTAATAGATAAAGACAATATATAGGTAACAAGTTTGTCAAGAAAGTTGAGGTAAAGCTACAGGTTCAAAGTACTCTGTTATTTTTCAAATTAATACTTTCAGATCATTTGCTATTAGGGTTTCTGAAAACGATTTTCTCAGCGACACTGATTGAACAAGTATCACCAAGAATTTCAGTGCATATTGGTTTTTTATTATTATTATTAAGTAATCAGCAATAACCATTTCGATCGAAAAGCGCTATATATCTATTTACTGATAGACGGGCAGACAGATAGTCAGTCAGTCAACGTAGGACCTCATATACAAGTGGATCGGTTCACAATTTGCCATACTTCAAAGTAGTATGCAAGGAATAGGTGGATAGAAACAGATTGATATCAGAGAGGAAAAATTTCAATGGGAGGAGAAAGGATTTGAAAATAATGGTCAATGAAAATGCTAAGGCTTTGGAACAGGTTGAAGGGTGAATACATTTGCGTCATTGTGACCGATTTTCATCCATGTCACAAAAGATCTCTAATCATTGATTTCTATCGTTTCAAGAACTCCAATCAAGTACTCTACACCTCCTTACAAGTTTAAGATCAGGAGTGAGAGATTTCATAGAGTGGTGCCACATCTTGGTTTGGCGACGCAACCTAATCCCGTATCGACTAACATACGAAGTAGAGGTAGGTAGTGGGTTGGCAATTGCAACACATGTCCAACGGATCTAATTCGGTGAAGGTTTACAACTTCTTTGACCGCCTTCCTTTTCTTGCCTAGTACTTTCCACCTAACGTCGACATTGCTCATATAGTGATTCCACTATACATAAACAATGCAACGAAGACGCCTATATTCAAAAACTTGCAACTACTTCACGTCATCTAATGTCAACAGTCATGTAAAAGGACAGAACGGACTGCAGGGCAGTATACTAGTCCTTTAACAGGTACTCGGATATCTCATCAGTCAACGCCATAGATGATGTGAATTGGTAAATACTAAACTGGACTTCAGTATTCGATCTGAGACTTCGTCAGCAACCAGCCTATTCGGGCTGATGCAACTCCCCAAGCAAGTGAAGTGGTCAACGCATTCTAACACTCCCTCCCCTATCTTTAAACTGGGAGTAGTTGTGGACCAGTTTTGAAGGACTACTTTACAGTTGTCAGGTGCGAAATGCTTGCCAAACATATACAGGTTTCTGACCAAGGAGTTCAGAAGACATTCTGTTTTATCAATGTCTTCACTTAACAGGATAGAGTCATTTGCATACTTTAAGCCAGTCAGATGGCATCCCCTGTCCTACAGCTGAGCACATTAAAAACTACAATAACATTATCAATAATAACCTATAACAATAGTATTAATAATGATATTATTCAAAAAATTACTTGATTTCAGTAAGCACTGAATCTCAGACTGATGATCTGATCCGATTCTCATTGAACCTCGATCTTCTTGTAGAGTTTTCAAATTAGGATCATATATAAGTTTGTAGTAAAAAGCCTCATCTCTAGCCAGATAGTTTGTTAGTGGTTCTGCATCATTATGTAGTGTAACAGAGCATTTGCCTACAAAATAAACAATAACATTGAGTATACATACAACAATGCACCCAGACGAAGTAGAAATTGATCACTGAACCATAAAACAATACCTATATTCATGTTAGATGGTTAGAGGCAATCGTATTTTGAATGAAATATTCAGGATATATAAGAAACTTGGCATCGTTAAAGATCATCATATAACTGGAAGGTTGATAAGTAGATCGGTTATATATATCATGACTATACTTAAGTTTGTATATGTGTACTTGGATAAGTGAAACCTTATGTTGACTGCTCCTAAAGGCTTTTCAATAGAATACGGGGGTTTAGATTTGTGAAATCAACTGCTTCAAAATATCCAGCTGTTATCATTAAGTATTGTTGAAGATTTACAAATAAGAAAGTTTTTATAGGAATACGCGTCTGCTTATTAGCTAAAGTACTTTACTTTCGGTTCATACACCCCAAATCGTATCCTATTCTACCTTCTTCGGTATGATATTATCCTAAGACGTAAAACAACACAAGATGTGGCTAATAGCCTGATACACGAAAACTGTTCCATATATATGAATTTTATTGATTAGTCAATTGAACAGTTCGAATGAATCAATAGATGTGGTGCAACAAGGGTATATCTAAGTGAAGAACTCACAAAACAGCAGTGACCGAAGTATTCAACAAAAAATTGTAACCTAAATATTAAATATCGATTTTTTTTGGGAGTAAATCCAAACAAATAATGATCATTTTCCAGTATTCATCTGAGAACAGAAGATGAAAAATGAACACTTATTGATCTACTGTAATCACATGACCATTCAATGTTGATAGTCGATTACACCCAATATTAAACATTATCACCCCCACATAAACATGAAGAACTGAGAATAGTGCATTTGTCCTGGAACAATCTTCTTTGATGATATTTGGAGATAAACCACTTAAGAGTGGTCTAAGATAAAACAACTGATGTGCGTTTTTCAACAGCATGAAATCATCATAAAGGGAATGGAGTAACAAAATGATTACTGTATGGTGATCAATTGGTCTACAAGCTCCTCTGGTACCAAATCACTTGTAGATTCAATGAAAATTTGCAAATTACTGTAGTACAATACCACAAACAAAATATGAAAAATTATTATCCTACAAAACGGAATCATTTTTAGAGAAAGTCTCTCAACGAGTACAAATCGTTTAGAACATTACATGCCACTGACATGGAGACTTGAACGGTAACCTTTCCACAACAATTCAGATGTAGCATTTTCTATTTTCATAGACCAAACTCAATTAGCACTCACACTTTATCACGTTAGAAGTGAAAATGACTTTCTTCAATTATTATTATATTATTATTTTTCCCTTAGGCTCCTAATGGAACATAGGGATTCAGTAGCACACCTCCATTACACTCTGTTCTCTACAGCCTTTTCAATCTCGCTCCACGACTGCCCAGAAGCTCTCATTTATTCCTCACACCATCTCCTCCATGTCACCCTCACCTCGGACACCAAACTCGTCGTTTCCCCTTCGGATTCCACTAGACCACCTGGCCTGGCCTGGCATGGCCTCATGCGTCATGTCACCAATCGGCCTTCTCAGTGTATTCCCAATCCAATCCATCCCCACTTTCTTCTTCTGCATACTCGTTGGACAATAGGTTCTTGCCTCGTTAGTTCGTTCCCAGATTGACTTCCTTGTTGTTTATTCTTTCTCGCCATATGATCTCCATCTTCAGTATCGAGTGAGCGTAGGTGGCACTGTTGATGAATGCCTGTAGTTTGTTGGAAATGCTTTTCGCGACGTACAAAGTCTCTCAACCACATAGCTGCACTTACTTGACTGAATTGGTATTGAAAATCTGGATCTTATTCTTTGTGCTGAGTAGAATGGAGCAGATCACCACACTGATTTCAGTTTAGTGAAAGCCTGTCTTGCTTTCCTGATCGTGGTTTTGACATCCTCATCTGTGCCCGTACCACTGTATTGCCTGTAGTTGAAACGATGCTGTCTATGTAGGTGAGTAGGTAGGTAGGTAGGTGAAAGAGACTACTTCCTATAGGTTCCTCTCGTTCATCGTGATTAATGCTTGTTGTTGTTGTTGCTGTTGCTGGTGGTGGTGGTGGTTGGGTATCTTCATCACCTCTGTCTTCTCTACGTTCACCTCAAGTCCCGTCATCGCTACCCTGCCTCACCTCACCTCACCTCAGCTCACCTCCTCTATCAACTTATTACTTTTCACCTGTAGATCTTCGAGTTTGTGCTACAAGACATTAGACATAAACCATCACTGTTGGCGAAATCCAAATCTTTTTCTGGGGTCTTTTCGTCGGTCGAGCCAGTGTATACCCCTATTCTACCTTCTCACGGTTTGTTGCATGATCCAGTCTAGTCGATCACAATGAGGAAGATGATGGGTGATAGTAGGCTGCAACCTTGTCTTACTCCTGTCTTCTCTTCAAAGGCGTCACTGAGCTTACCACTGTGGACTTTCGTCAATGTTTCATATTTATTCCTTTGTAACACAGCAATTGTTCAATTTTAGATCGAAAAGAAAACTTTACATACTCTGAAACTCACTGACCAAGTACCGTAAAACTTCGCATAAATCTGAAGAATCTACCTAATCACTGAAGAAAAAAAATACCTGGAGTATCCTAAGAATCTGGCTTAGTTTTTACCCCGCAGACTTGCCTTATTCAAAGCTATATAACTTCTTATCTTCACATAAGCTTGAATAACTGAACCATTTCATTTCTGAATGCAGTTCAGAAAAATACATATTCAAAGAAATATGAATTGGATCAAGAATGTGAACGTACACAAAACCTAGATTGGACGTTCAATGTTGATTTATTTAAACAATTCAAAACACTTTATTCCACTGAACAAGTTGTAAAGTCATACAATGAGCAGAAGGAATAACAAAATTAACCGATTTAGATTTTTTTGTTTTAGTAAATAAATGACGATGATACAAGTTAATAAACATAGTATTATCACAATTTCTATAATTTACCCCTAATATGAGTAGCCGGTAGACATTCAATTTGCCGTGAAAGAAATAATTCTCGATGTTTGAGTTGATGTTTTTGTAATTCAGTGATCCCAATGGTGGAGCGTTTGGAAGTCTCTTTTGAGATTACATTTGACTGAGTTGTTTCATTTGAGCATTCATCATCATAATCATCATCACTTCCATCTGTAGAGGAAATAAAAATAGTTTGAAATATTCCAGATAATTTCTACTAAACTAATGGAATACTTACAGAATTACAGTGTGTGCCAAGTTTTTCTATATCAATAAACGGATTCGTATCACTCAATTATAGTTTGAACGATGTTTTTCTGTCAGAAATTAAACTGTATCAATGTCAACCTGATACAGCGTCACAACACACGGACTAATAACAGAATTAAAGTAACCTAAGTGGTGTACGTGGCCCAGATCAAACAATCAGAAGTGAAACGCTGGGATACCAATATAGGACTTGAATGATAATGCGATGATATACTTCACCTAATTCATTAAACATGTCAACAATTTTTATGCCTACATGATCACTCTAATGATACGCCATAGTGGTAGCTTCATCAGTCGCTAAGTTCTCTCTCTCTCCCTCCTTCTCTCTCTCTCTCTGTATATATATATATATATATATATATATATATATATATATATGGTAGGCGTTGATTACCTGCCTAATACTTTCCACAGACGTGCCCAGAAGGTTATGAGAACGAAACATAGGCAGTGAACGAGACAGTGACAGACATACAATTACCACATACATATGCACAAACACACAGTCTACACAAAAGGCATAAGCAGTGAAGTGAACAGACAAGCTAACAAGTAGAAAGAAACAATTGGTGTTAAACAGAGATACAGGCGTGACCTTAAGACCAATAAAGTAAGATAGCTGCTTTATACGACCAATATGGCGTCGCCCGAATAAGCACACATATGCGCAGCCATCATGATTCACTCTATTTTTAGCTTAAGAGAGTTAAGAGAGACCTATTTTATGGGTTTAAATGGGTAATGCTTATTCCAGCAATAACCGTTATTGCGACAAACAGGACAGGACATTTGCAGTACTTTAGAGATAACTTTTAAATTGAAAGCGCTACACGGAAGAAATGGTAAACAGCCATAAGTACAACTGTGTTATAAACAGTGGTGTTTGAATACAGAAGTGAACTTGCTGTTTGTTACAAACTTAAGAGAAATAAAATCCTGTTGAACATAGATCAGACTACATTTGTAGTAATTTGAAAAATAGGATCTGGTAGTTTTTATCTCCCTAAGTCCTTTATGTACAGGACAATACTGGAACAAAAACAAGGATAGTCGGGAATGAACTTCATCACGTCTCACCTCTGACTTTTTTATCGCTTTATCATAAAACTCAAACACAAGCTACTTATAAATCTCTTGTACAGTCACACGAAGAATAACAAGTACATCAAATTTATATTTTTCCATACCTCATTGTCACCATGATAGAGAGAGAGAGTGGTCATAGATCTTCAGTGGCCTGGGTCCTATTGTTTCTCCTCTTAATCTCGTAGGTATACAAGTAATGTAAAGTGTTTCGTTAATTAAACCTTCCTACTAAGATTATCATGAATCCTGCGATAATGCGGAGTCAACACTTGTTTTGTCTTGTGCTTAGTGAAGGGCACGTTAGCGTTTAAATTCAGTCGAGTACAGAATACACCCATAATTGAGACTTGTAACGAATTACATTGCATGGCAGCTGAATAATTATTCATAGTTGTAACACGTTAGCAACCAATGAACCAAAGTTGGTGGTATTTTCCAGGCAAGTGAAGTGGTCACTGTAACCAGCTAGTTCGTGCTCTATCGACAAGCGGCGCATAGATGTGAAACAGAACTGGTTAAATTATTTGCAACAGACAAGCGAGAAACATCCCCAAGTATCTTTGCGTTGTCACTTGAAATGTATGTCGTTTGACTGGAAGGTCTGATTAAAACAAGAAGTAACTAGAAAGGGAAACGGTGTTGTTGTCATCTATGCTTATGCATTAAGGAACTGCGGCCAAGATGTAGTTAACGATAAGATCTAAAAGGTATAACATTCAGGATGATGTCATGTCATGCTAGCTGAAGACATGAATGCATGGTTCCGGCGTTTAGACTCAGAGGAAGATTGTCTAGGTGGTCAGCAGGAATTAATCGGTTGTAGATAGGATGATGAAGACCGTGTTTAATTTCTAACCACTACAAACTCCCAACACACCCATCACGATTGGGTTACCGAGTGTTTTTCCTCTATCGTTAAAACCTAGACTCAAATAAATCATATTTTAATTAGCCATATTCAGGAATGACCAACTTTACTAGGCAAGATAGGAAAGTTGGTCGATGAGGTTGTGAACCTTTATCAACTGAGGTTACTTGGATGTATGTTGTGTATGCCAAGCCGCTGCCTACCTCGACGTGTGATGTCGACAGAAGTTGGATAAAGTTGGAAGAGTGCTTCAGAGTGGTCTGACCAAGACATCGGACCACTCCATAAAGTCTCCGACTCTTGGTCTGAGTCGTGTTGGAAAATGGAGACTGTCTGGCTGGGGTCCTCAAGACGAAGGGAATCATTGGTTGAGGACTCTTGGTGACATGGCTGAAAATCGGTCACAATGGAATAGATGTATTTACTCTTTGATATCTTCTGAAGCTCGAATGTTTGCACTAACCGTTATCTTCAAATTGTTTATTCTTTCATACAATTTTGTCTACTTTGATATCAGTCTTTTTCTATTCCTTTGTTCCTTGTATACTACTGTGAAATGTGGTAACTCGAACCGATGCATTTGCGTGCGGGTTCTACGTTGACGTCTTTCAAAGCTTGAACACTTTCATTGGCATTCATTTTCAAATAGTTTTTTTCTCATACTCTACTCTGATATCAGTCTTTTCCTTTCAATTTATTCTTTGTATGTTACTCTGAAGTGTGGCAACTTGAATCCATGCACTTGTGTGTGAGGTTCTGGGTTGATTGAGTCTTTCTCTTTCTGGAATAAGTTTGAAGTCTGCCCGCGCTTTAACGTGTATTAGTTTCATCTTATGTTTTCGTGATCATCAAAGATATCTTCCTAAACAGATTAACATGAGCATATTGGTTACACCTAATACTAAATACGAAACCGACCTAGATTTCAAACTACCTGCCGAATATCCCAAATGTATGGATAAGATTGGATGAACCTACGAGACCCCATGAAAATGGCGAATCAAGTTGTTCGTGATTTAGGAAAAGGTCTTGCAAATAAACAATGGGTGTCCACGATCTTGTTGTAGTCTTGACAAAGGTAGTTCCATTGCGCGAGAGATCACACGGCACTTACTGAAGACTGGTGGTCAGATCGAAGTAGCAGCTACAATTGGTAATAGTCAGAAGCTATCCCATCGCATCTAAGACACCAGTAGTATAAAGTTTGGTGTCAGTAACACGATGTATGAATCAGGTGATACGCCGATCAACAGCCATTGTATATATCTAGAGTACTACGCAGAGCACCTTAAAAGGCATTCCCGATCGTTTACTATCTCAAGAACTACAATCTTAAACTCCTTTTCTTTAAGGTCAGTTAAAACTGATCTACTTAACGAAGAAAAAATTCCGAAGGGATTCTGAGTACAAGGACGCACCACGAAGTACTGGGTTCAGACAACTTACCTCCCAGTTCTTTCCAAGGAATAAGCTGAGACTGTCATCAGGGAACTGATGACATTGTTTGAGAAGATATAGAAATTTGAGAGTGCTCCGTCAATCTGGAATGATACCGTCATCATCGCACCCTTCTTTAAAAGGGGTCTACTTAACATACGAGATAGTCATGGGGGTATCGGTCTCTTACTCGTAGCATGAAAAATGCTGGCTGTCATTACTTTACAAAAACCCTGTAAAATGCATGAAAAGCTGATCTGCAAAGAATGGATCGGGTCATGAATGCATTAATCATGTGGTCAAAATTCCCTAGATGCTCAAACACAGTCACATAGATTGCAGGTTAACAATCGGTTTATTCGTTGAATAGGACCATTCTCTAGAATGGTCTGTTAGACAGCAGTATCAGTGAAAAGTTTGTTAGCACGTTGAAGGAACTACATAAAAGCATCTCAGGTATAAGAAGGTATGCAACCACCTCTTTCCATTGTTCTAAATCAGGAGTGAGTTTAAGCAAAGATAGACAATTTCCTTAACTTTTTCATCGATAACATTCTCGAGAAACATCTGAAGGAGGTAGATGGTGATTAAGTGGTTACGAACTCTGAGAAAACAAAAGTATGGAACCTTTGCATCTCAGATACTTCACTATGTACAATGATGATTACATTCGTATTGTTTATAAGGAATATGGCACCGTTAATTAAAGCTATGATAGTTTCTTATCATAAACTAAGCTAAGTTTGACAGGTAACAGTTATCTACCACATGCACTTATACTCTTACAGAATGCATTCTAAACATGTGCAGTGATGTAACTTACAACTTTCAAATTATCACTCTTATGCAATTCTTTATTCGTGGTCTTACACTATATTTGAAAACAGTAAAACATATAAGTAACTGTGAGTTATTGAACAGCAATGTACTTTAATGAGATCCTCTTTAAAACGTGTATCAACTGAGATGTTTCCTAAGCAGTTTGATCATATTATCATCTAAAATATACAGAATAAACAATAATTACACTGGTCTAGTAAGTCATACGTATTATTCTACTTACTAAATAGATTCTTGATGGTAGTGAGTTCTTAGAAGTGTTACAAAATTGTAAGTTTTAAGAGTTTAAATAGATATGAAGATGGGAGTTTACAGTATTATAAATAAACATATCACACACTAAAAGATATCAGTATACAAAAATATTCAAATGGAAACTCACAATATTTTTCGGCTTGGTTGATCAATGCATTGGATACGTCACGTCTGCGGTAGTAACACGCAACTTTGGCTTCAACAGCGCCAGTAGGAGTCTGAAAATTCAAAGCAGTATACCTATCATTAGTAAGGTAATTAAATTATTTTTTAAATATCCGCTGTTCCTTTTGACTTAACAGAAACAAGAAGACACAGAAATCAAGTTTCATATAAATATTATTTTGGTAATATCATGATAAAATCTCACAGTTAGAGGCACATCTGTAGTACCCGAGACAACTAGGTATGACAAAAAATTTAACAATCGATAAAAGGAAATCAATAGACCTGAAAAATAAGACGAGTAACTTGACCATCGAGACTAGTAAGAGTAAAATAACAATCGATAAGCAGCTGTGTATGAAGGAGGTGGGACAGTGACAACATGAATAGAGACAACAAAGAGAAAAAAACACAACAATCAGTTAGTGGAAATGTGTATATGAGTAGAAATGTAGAAAAGACTGAAGTGAATTTGGCCTGTCGGCATAGAGTAGAAAATCAAAAACGTATTCATGAGTACAATCAAGGTCAAGGGGGTTTCATTGTAAGTAGATAACGGAAACAACTAGAAGGTATGAAACGTTAGAACTTAGTCACACTGCAATAAACCTAACCAAAATACATGAGGTAGTACTTGAAGAAAGGGATTCGATCACAAACAACATTATTCGAGAGTTTACAGACTTTGGTGACATACGGTACTCAAAATATGCCCTTCTCCTGACTGGGATCACATGGAGAACGTGAGAGATAAGAATAATCATTATTTATCCCTTGGTTTCCCACTGGAACATAGACATTCAGTAACACGTCACCATTTCACTCTCTCCTCTGAAGTCTTTTACACACAGCTCCACCACTGCAAACAACCTTTCATCTCTTCCTCACACCATCTCCTCCATATCAACCTCACCTCCGACACCAAACTCGTCCTTTCCCCTTTGCGTTCCACTCGATAGCCTGGCACAGTCTAATGCGTGATGTCCCCAAATGGTCTTCTCAATGTATGCACAATCCAATCCAATCCATTCCATCTCCACTTTCTTCTTCTGTATACTCGTCGGACAATAGGTTCTTGCCTCGTTGCTTCGATGCCAGCAAACCAGAATCCCTACTTGCTTATTCTTATTATACTGGCCACATGATCTTCAGTGTCAGCATTGAGTGAGCGTATGTGGTAGCTCTAGATGATGTATGTGTGTAGTTGTTTGTTGGAAATGCTTTTCATAATGTGCCACCAAGTCTGTCAACCATCACATAGAGAGAAGCACTGACTTACTTGGCTGAATTAGTGTTGAAAATCTGGATGTTGTTCACGCTTTATGCTGAGTGGACTGGACTGGACTGGATTGGATTGGATTGGAGTGGAGTGGAGTGCAAGGTGGTGCAGTAGATCTGTACACTGTTTATTTCAGATTAATACAAGAAGGCGTATCTTGCTGTCTTTCCGATGCTGGTTTTGACGTGCTCATCTGTGCCCATACCACTGTATTGCCTGTAGTTGAAACGATGCTGTCTATGTAGGTAGGTAGGTAGGTAGGTAGGTAGGTAGGTAGGTAGGTAGGTAGGTAGGTAGGTAGGTAGGTAGGTAGGTAGGTAGGTAGGTAGGTAGGTAGGTAGGTAGGTAGGTAGGTAGGTAGGTAGGTAGGTAGGTAGGTAGGTAGGTAGGTAGGTAGGTGAAAGAGACTACTTCCTATAGGTTTCTCCCGTTCATCGTGATTAATGCTTATTGTTGTTGTTGTTGTTATTGGTTGGGTATCTTCATCACCTCTGTCTTCTCTACGTTCACCTGAAGTCCCGTCATCGCTACCCTGCCTCAACTCACTCCACCTCAGCTCACCTCCTCTGTCAACTTATTACCTATCACCTGTAGATCTTCGAGTTTGTGCTACAAGACATTAGACATAAACCATCATCGTTGGCGAAATCGAAATCTTCTTCTGGGGTCTTTTCGTCGGTCCAGCCAGTGTATGCCCCTATTCTACCTTCTCACGGTTTGTTGCATGATCCAGTCTAGTCGATCACAATGAGGAAGATGATGGGTGATAGTAGGCTGCAACCTTGTCTTACTCCTGTCTTCACTTCGAATTCATCACTGTGCTTTCCATTGTGAATCACTTGACATGTAGCATTCATCACATAGCGTAGTATGTAGCCGCTGTTGAATGAGGTTGATGACGGTTTGTGTCACTGAAACGGTAGTGTTGAAGCAGCAGCTGCCAAATGGCTTTTCGGTTGACGTTGTTGAAGGTTTTTTCAAAATCGATGAAGTTGAGGTAAGATAGAGAGTTGACCACTTATTAGTATGACTTCCGGAAGTCATCAGTAAAACTAATAATCACTGCTTGATTTATATGAACATCAAATATAGCTGAGTAACACTTTTGAAGAGTACTGCATTTGTGAGTTTCATGGACGGTTTTCGTAGAATTCAAAGAATTAGGTTATATATACTGAAAGATGAGTATATATCTGTTTTATCCGGTACTCTTAAAAGAAAAAAATATAAGGGGCAGTAGTGTTACAGTTTTTCGTAGAATATTCATTTCCTTATGGATGACACTAGTGTAGTGGTCAGATATCTCATTTTATGCGCAGTTTATAAAACAAATAGACTTATAGAAAGCAATTAGATATCAGCAATGCAAAGTATCAACAGTCATTAGATTGAACTGAGTGTAATACAGTATGCGTTCATACGATGAGTAAACAGTTATCTTATAAATCACTTTACAGACTGTCTGAAAAATATTTCCCTGCTTAACATTAAACATAAGCAATAGGAATCTCTATTCACATTTCAACACAATCAAGTAAGAGTATGTACACAGTTCGTACACAGAGTAATTATTAAGTTTTGAGGGTCTCAGCAAAATCGATAAAAAGCCTTAACTTATATTTATGCCTACTGGCAATCATGAGGAAAGCGTATCTAGGACGTAACTACAGAATATCTTAAACTGAGGAACAAAAAGAGACAAAAAGTAACATAAAATCTTGTACAAAAGTGTACTGCTCAACATTATGACATACTGCAAAACAAAAGAGAAGAAAAGTCGGTAAAACAAAAACGATTCAAAAATAAACAAAAAGTATATAAAGTAGGCGGAGAAAAAACAAATAGTCTAACTTTATAAGTGACCATTCAACGATTCATTTACGCGTGAGCAATGTTCAAAGATACTAATGATGAGATATCAATAATCTATTATCCTCCATCTTTGATAACAATGTCACATAAATGTATATTACAACAGGGAGGGTTATTGTACTGGATATCGGCCCTCTATTAGACAGTTAGATATCTCACCAGTATCATACATGAAGCAGTTCGGCAAATGCTAAGTACATTCGTACCGATATTCCATAAATATCTCCCGAGATAAGTGAAGAGTTTCATGAGCTCAACTATTTCAATTTTTATCCATAAATTAGATCTTAACTTAGTTCTTACTTGAGCGTCATCTTGCATTTGACACTTGTAAAGGTGTATACCAATTATTCTTTTGTTATCGAGATACTCAATAGACTCAAAAGTTTGTCAGTGTTTTCGCTTAAGAGAACAATGATGTGCTCAGAATATCTTTTCTACCGGAAGATAAAAACTAAAGAGTCAAAGGTAAGCAAAAAACAGCTCAATCTGTATCGAATTTGATCAGAAGTGCCAAAAGTTGATTTTCTTGTCGGATATAAATGGGCTATAATATGTGAGATTTTAACTCTCCAATGAACTACACCACCATTTGGCTTTGACGATGGAAAGATTAGTAGTATGAAGACGCGTATCTAGTAAGTTCTTCACAATCAGACACTACTCTAAAAGTTCTGCACCAATGATGCAAAACGTCATACCAAGGTTAAGGAATATGGTCATTCTGGAGGACCAGTAAGTGCACCGGTGTCTCAAAACTTGATAAAGGATAGTGATATGAATGACATATTCTAGTTTAAACCTCAAGCCTACATAGTTTCCCAAATTTTGTTGCCCATATCTATTTTGACATCGGATGACTATGCTGTTCAAGCTCACTTTGTTATGCTTATTACAAGAAGATTTCTCGCCTTTCTTATAAACTGGGATAGTCAACGATCTGGATCAATTATTTATCATCATTATTACTAGTCCCTTGGGTTCCTAATGGAACAGGGATTCAGTAGCACGTCTCCATTACACTCTGCTCTCTGAAATCTTTTGAACCTGGCTCCACGACAGCCCACAACCACTCATTTCCTCCTTACACCATCTTCTCCATGTCACCCTCACCTCGGACGCCCGACTCGTCGTTCCCCATCGGGGATTCCACTAGAGGGCTTGACGCGTGATGTCACCAGTCGGCCTTCTCAGTGTGTGCACAATCCATCTCCACTTCCTTCCACTGCATATTTGTTGGGTGAAAGGTTCTTGGTTGGTTCGTTGCCAACCATACTTCCTTGTTGCTTATTATATATGGCCATCCATATGATCTTCAGTAACGAGCGTAAGCAGTTGTTGATGAATGTGTGTAGTTCATTGGAAATCCCTTTCGTAACGCCCCAAGTTTCTGAACCACCACATGGAAGCACTGACTTGACGTTGGTGTTGAAAATCTGGATGTTGTTCCACATGCTGAGTGCAGAAGGTCTCCACACCGGTTTCGGGCTAATGAACACCTGTCTTGCTTTTCCGATTCTCACTTTGACATCCTCGTCTGTGCCTGTGTTGCCTGTAGTTGAAACAGTGCTGCCTAGATAGGTGAAGGAGGTTACTTCTTTTAAGTTTCTCCCGTTGACGGTGACTGGAGTTTGTTGTTCTTGTTGTTGTTGTTGGTGGTGGTGGTGCGGTATCTTCATCACCTCTGTCTTCTCTATATTCACCTGAAGTCCAGTCTTCGCTGCCTCTTCTGTCAACTTGTTAGTTTTCGCCTATAGATCTTCAAGTTTGTGTGACATCAGACACAAGTCATCGGCGAAATCGAGATCTTCTAGGTTCTTTTCCGCAGTCAAGCGTATCCACCTCTTCTCACTCCCAACTGTTTGCTGCATGATCCAGTCGACCACAATCAGGAATATCATGGATGGAAGTAGGCAGCCTTGTCTTACTCCTTCCTGTCTTCACTTCAAAAGCATCACTGAGCTGAGCTTCCCATTGTGAATTACTTGGCTGGCATGTGGCGTCTTCATATGGTTGTTGAATGAGGTTGATAAGGCTTTGTAGTATTCCGTAGTGTTGAAGCAACAGCTGCCAAATTACTTGTCGGTCGACGCTGTCAAAGGCCTTCTCAAAGTCGATAAAGTTGGGGTAGAGGGTTGACTGCCATTCTATACTCTGTTCTATGATGATGCGTAGAGTGGCGTTGCAATTTGGTCCGCATATGATTTGTACTTCCTGAATCCAGCCATCCTGTTCCGGTCGTAGTTTTGAATCCAGTGCATCCTTTAGCCTCTCCAGGATGATGTGGCTTAATATTTTGCCTGCATTCGGTGGACAGGAGTGGAGCATGATTCCGTGCCAGTTCTTGCAAAACACTGAGGTCTCCCTTCTTCGGCAGTTTGACAAGGTAACCCTCCTTCCAATCAATAGACTGGTACCTTCCCTTCCTTCCACACCTTCTGCAATAGTGGTGTGGTGTGAGCATGTCTACTGTTGTATCTGCCTCTGTTTTCAGTGCTTCTGGTGGGATCCCATCTGGTCCTGCTGCTTTCCCACATTTCACTAGCTTTATGGCGTTCAGGACTTCGACTTTTGTTGGAGGATTTATGTTCACTTGTAGTTCTGTGGCTGGGCTGTAGGTGGTATTTGTGGACGAAGTGCAGGTGGTGGTGGTTGATTCTAGAGCTTCTTGAAGTGGTCGGCCCATTGTTTCTTTTGTTTCTCTTCTTTCGTAGTTAAATTTCCGTCATCATCTTTTATTGGTTTCATCTGCGTTGATCTCTTCCCAGATGGTGACCTGGTTATTTGATACAATGTTGTCAGGTCTCTCCTACCAGCCTGCAGTCTGCAGCCTGTTCTGCTTCACTTGTCAGTGTTTCGTAGAAGTGTCTTTACCTAGATCAATGAAACAGGATTATTCTTAATTCTTATATCCCTACTACATTTGATTTGATTAGTGTTACAGAAGCTTCATTGGGAAAATCAACCACACAAAAAAAACTGTTAGGCATTGTTGCTTAGAGCCACTTTAGATCTCCTATAGCTATTTCAACTTCCATGAGTGCTAGTTCCACTTGTCTACTCAAGTTGAGACAGGATGGTAGACAGGTGAGGTGAAGCTGTAGGTTAAACGAACTACTACTTTTTAGTGTTTTGCTCATAATCACAAGTACCTGTCTATGTAACTCAGTGACAGCCACTGCTATTCGTTTTAGTTGTGAAAACAGATAGAACAAATATTTTGTGCTTACCTTGTTCAGTTCATCTATTCGACGGATTTGATATGGGGCAGTCGCTGATGATTCAAAATAGACGAAATCTACAAAGGAAAAGTAGTCAATATTTATTTGTAGTCAAAGAGGGGAAACAGACGTATAATAACATTTGCCTTAAATATTTACTGAATGTTTCTTAGATTATTCTGACAGGATATAACCTTCTTTGTTAAAATAAATCATCTTTTACATAGTCGATCTACTGTAGTCGTCTTCAAATGAAACGTTCAGTTGTCATCAATTTCACAAAGAGAAAAGTAATCAACAAAGATTAATGTTTTGGTCATTCCTCAATGGTTAGATAAAAAAATCGAATAAAATTATTAGGCATCAATCTTAAACAAAAAGTAGTATTTTTTATTTAACTTAACTGAACGGTGAAATTTAGGCTGGTTTTACGGTAAGAGGAACAGTACAACACACTTGCGAAAAATCTTAATTAGGTAGGACTCAGTATACTACAGATCTATCAAATGTACACGATGACCTTCGTTAGGTTTTTTTATAGACTTTACTATTGGTTAAGAGTACGCGTTTATTGAACACTGGCGTTCGTAGAGCTACAACCAGAAGGACAAAGTTGGTCATTAACTTAACAATACTAAACACTTTACTCCATTGGTAGGATATCATTTTGTGTACAAACCCACTTTTTATGTCACTGATAGACGTGAAAAGTGATATGATTGGATTTATTTAACCTAAAATCAAATTATGTGCAGTCCACCCTAAAAATTATTTTGTGTTTCTATTTAGCTCATGATAAAGGGAATTTTATACCACAGGATATATAAAGTTAGTGTAAGTTACAAGTATATGTGGTATACTTTATACTATGCATCAATCGAAATGAACAACCAACTTGACAATTATCTAAGTATGATTGCAAGAGAATCAATATATACATGTGAAAGTTCTTTCATGAACAATCTGTTTTTTGTTTTCTGTAAAAAAGATGGTGGAACTTATTTGTGAAGTCAATCGATCAGATAGTTTTTATTACCAGTCAAGAAGAGTGGAATTGACTCAATGACATAACAATGAGTAAACCATATAAAATTTTCAGTACAGTCAAGGTTAAACGATTGACTCTTATTATATTGAAAACTTTGATAGTTGAGTGAGAAAAAGTGTGCAAAAATTAGATTAAAAAAGTAAAAGCGAACTACTACAAAGAATTATTGAAACTTAAATTATGGGGACAATAAATAAGTAAAGGGGTATAGGGATCTCAATTTTTTCCACCATTGACAAAGCTTTCCATTTATACAGTGATAACGATGATCTAAAAGATAACATTGAAATATCCATCATAAGGGTTAACTTTATTTCCTACTAAATATTTTCTGAATGATAACC
This sequence comes from Heterobilharzia americana, assembly GCA_944470555.2. Taxonomy (NCBI): domain Eukaryota; kingdom Metazoa; phylum Platyhelminthes; class Trematoda; order Strigeidida; family Schistosomatidae; genus Heterobilharzia; species Heterobilharzia americana. The sequence continues at coordinate 41,519,011 of OX104127.1, forward strand.
CGAAATGTATGGATAGGAATGTTTTGGTCACAACTTATAATATAACTATCAAGCCAAGTGATTTTATATCGTTGTATACTATTTCTTATTGAATGATGACAGTTAACCACGCAGCAACAACATTAGACCTGACATTGCTGCTTAACGGTTGAAGTTGTCATACTTAACACCAGTAAACAAAGTAGTAAAACACAGATGCTAGATCAGGAAATAAGGGATGAAGTAATCAATAATTATAAGGTTCACAAAATGAGGAGTAAAACAATGATGAAATTCGGCATGAAGATAGTGTGTAGATGTATCTGCACTGGTGATACCGATTCTATGCCATATTACACACAGGTTCTAACCACCGATTCTGGTTATCACACGGACTCCAGCCGAGAAGTCTACATTTCCCTACGCTAATCAGTCTGAGAATTCATGCTCTGATGGCATAGTTTATTCTAACCACCTCTTACTTTTTTCCAGATTGAATCTACTTCAGTTAAGATTGTGCGACGGGGCAGATGGTGACTATACATGCATAACACGTTGAAGACGTCTAAGTCGATGAAGGTTCACCATTTCACTGACTGACTTCCCTCCAGCCTATGCTACGAAGACAGCGGTGGTTGAACACTTGAAATCTTATCATATGCTCTACCTTCAGTGCAGTACACTCTGCACTTAATAGGTAATCGGATATCATGGTGGCATGAGTTGGCCAAAACCAAGCGAACTTTGTGTGTCTGTGCAGAAACTTCATCGGTCACTGACACATCAAGGATGATCCGACTTCCCGAAACGGACAACACGTTCAACGATTTTACTTTTTATTAAAAACCAGTCATGGAGCAACAATTTGGATTTCGGTGGGGAAAAACGCACCCCACATATTCGAAGGTTGCCACTCAATGTCTCAAGAAGGTTTCATATGGTTAGCATCTTCACGTACGTACTTTAGGTCTACTAAAGTCTTTCATGACCAGGTCAATTCCTGTAAGGTCAGATGAGAGGAAAATATCCATGAGCATATACATAACAGGATTAAATGAAAATGGGAAGAGCAGGTGACCTCAACAGATATCACTTGATGTACACAAGTCATCCGGCATCCCAAGTAAAGGCTTTACCACGCTCATAGGTTTTAGAATTCAGCACCTCCAAAGAGGTACCCCCTTCAGTGAGTCACTCCCATAACGTCTCTAGATCGACCGATTTAAATACCGTCTTCTGGTTGGGAAATACAGATAGTGTATCTATGTTCCAGAACTTGGGGGAAGGAGAATGTATGATTGATACAACCACCACTGGATCTGAAACCTACTAGGTTTTCTCGGGTTTATTGTTACGGAACTTCACCTGCACGTCCGATAATTATAGAACCTAGAATTTTAGATACTACATTTATCAGATTGATTCTCATGTAGTTAACACAAGAGGATTTCTCCCCTTTCTTGAACACTAAGATAATCAGTGACTGACACCAGTACGATGGGATCATATCTGACTTGCGTACACTAGTTAACAGTTTCGTTAACCTGACCAGTAACCCCCGACAGCTGTTCTTAAATACCTCTGGTAATAGCCAATATGGCTCCGCTGACCATCATTGTTTCAGGATACTTATAGACCTCTAAACTTTTGCAAAAGTTGGAGGATTTGTTTCCACGATTCGTTTAGGATTCGACAGGATAGTGAGCAACAGAATAGTAGCTATATGTCAGTTTTTTTATACACTCGATCCATCGTTCCAGTCACCCCCTCTGCAAGGGAATCACAGAGCCATTATTTTTCGCTATAATTTCACCAACGATTAATCTTCTTACCCTAGTTTACTTTACAGGTCTAAGTAGCTGTCTAATGTTACCCTATCGCCGATATTTCTTCCCGTTTCCTTAGCCTTTGCTGATCACAGGTAATGCGTATAATCTTTGTCAGGACATATTTGAGCTACCTCCGCTCTTCATTTTTCTCAGAGTTTGCAGGAATGTACTCGATTACATTCACTAACTAAGGCGACGAGTAGATACAACAAGCTGAAAGTGCTTCAGTCAGATGGTTCCCTCACCGTTAACAAACGAATACCAGACAGCTAGACAAAATCAAACTAAAAACTCGCGAACAAGTGCATCGGGTCAAGTCGCCACACTTCACAGTAATACACAAAAAACACATAGATAGAAAAAGAGTGATGTCAAAAGGAACAACATTATGTGAGAAAATAAACAGTTTGGAGATAACGGGGCAGTGAAAAAAGAAAATAAGATCTTACAATTAGATGTGGTGTGTTTTATGTCACTTTATGACTGGATAGCCAGTAGATTTACCATGGACTATCAAGTTAAAAGCGAGTTTTAAGAGTAGTCTTTCACAGCTCTTTTAAGCGGACTTGTTATTAATTGTTCATGTTGACCGACCAGTACCATGAAGCTGTGTCGTCATACGTGGAGTGAAAATGAACACTTCTGGATAGGAGTTTTCTCACGAGAAAACATGTGATTCGAAACTTTCTGAGTCATAAATTAAGAACCAGTGGAGACCAACGTACAGTAAAACTACCTAGACGGTTCTATCGATTGTAAATTAATGTCTGCTATGCTTGGCATGGGTATAGTTCATAAATTAGCAAACCGCTTACACACTAACGGACTGAGAATAGTCAAAAGAACTACGGTGACTTTTAACATCGTGAGAGAATAAAAGTGCTTTGCTCACGTTGCTTCAAAAAAGATTTAATCAAGGAAATACAACCTGGAACAAATCGACTCGGTTTAGGCTGATACACTATAAATCAAAAGGAAGAGACGTGAGTTGAGAGAGAACAGTTATGGATGAACATGAGCCATTGTACTTGATTTTGAGTATGCCAACGAGCTTCCAAGTATTGATTTCTACCATCTTGAGAACCTCCTACTATCGAATGAGACTAAGAGTCAGTGACTCCATTGCAATTATGTTTTTCGATCTGTTCAACTCCCACTTTTCCAAGCTAATCCTACCAGAAATAATCATACTTTGAATCCCTGTAAGACCTTCATGGTTTGTACATACAACAGACAGTGAGCCATCAATCAGTCAAAAGTGGTAGCTCCTTAAGGTCTTTCTATGCCTGGGAGGGTTTCTGGATAATGGAAGGGTAGAAAGCACTTACCATCATAGTGTGAGTAGCTACAATATGGTGAATATCCGACAGCCAAGCTGTACATCTGATTAGACGAATTGTGACAGTGGTAAGGTGTTTCTCACGGATGACCAACATTTTACACTGATGTCACTTTCCCTATCTGAAATAGGTTAAAAAGGTTAGCCTCCTAAAGTATTCCACTCTCACGTCGATCGAAATGCACTCAGCAACCTTGTGCACATTCGCGCAGTAGACATAGCCATACCAATTGTGTGAGGGCTAATGATACTGCTACATGGCTGTCCAAACCTCGGTAGGTGGAGTCGTGGTCAGACTCATGACCCATTGGTTGAAAGTTATCTCCTAAACCAATGAGCTACTACACGCAAACTTCCAATAGCATGTAAAACACAACTGTAACCTGCCTTCATTGTCTCTGTCCACTCTCCTGTCTTCACTTTCTGATGCCAACACCAAGCCCATTACAGATTCCTTAACTTCACGCTTTGCAATCGCTGCAAACAACCTTAGCCAGCAAAACGCTTTTCATAGCTTCCCAAAAAAGCACCACTAATTTAACATTGTAGCTGTCAACGTATAAATCCAACAAAAAACTTGAGAACAAATTTCATGTACCAAAACCCTTGAATGTCGAGTCATGTTACTGAGACACGTTTTAGTTAACCACTTGACTTCACCTGGTTACTGGGGCGAATCTACAAAACTCACTTCATAAACGTTTAACGATTCGGTGGTTAGTTTCTGTGACCTCTCCGATTCAGGTATTGCATTAAACTGTAGGGCAAAAGGTGCACTCAACTGGATACCAGTCAAAAGCCTTTTGTGCACTGTCTAACTACATGGATCGGTAAGCACTGAAAAAGATGGTAACACTCGTCGATGATTATTCAGTTTCCGCCTATGTACCCACTGACTTCACTTTGGATGATACAGGGAATGAGTTCTATCACAAGCTGTCAATTTTGTTACATGCAGCAAAAAGTTCAGATATAGTGATGTTGGTGGACAACTTCAGCGCTGAAGAAAAGCTGAGACAAAGGGAAAGACATCCGGGGCTTATCTATAGTATTCCATATAGCACGTATCCATGGCTAGAGATTCCAGAGTTCTGGTGAGCGACGCTTGCTGTCCATTTTGTCATAGGCCTAAGGAGGTCCACTAGGGATTTGGTAGCCTGATCTTAGGAGACTAGAAATGGTATTTTTCTAATTTGGATCAATGGCAATAGTCCCAATGTGAGACTTTGGGGAGACGGTAAGGGGTTGATGTGGGCACTAGGAAGGAAAGACAACGAAGTAAACGGTCAAGAGGTTGGTTACAACTAGTTGGGTTTTTGTATATAGATAGAAGTGGTCCCACGTTTCCACTTCATGGGCTACGTTCACCATGGAAGTTGTTTCCGTAAGATACCTGAGCTGAGGAGAAATCAGCTTGACGCTAATCTTACAGAATTTTTAGGAGGTCAGATTTAAATTTGTGTTGTATACGGGCTATAAAAACTAACAGAAGACTGCAAGGTGAATAAAAGTATGCTAATTTTAGGATCAACTATTTCTAAGCCTTCCTTCGGATAAAAAACGAATATCATCATGGAATGTTGATTATCTGTGAGGAACACCCTACTACTGTCATACCCTGTCCAGCCAACTGTATGACTTTATCCGCAAACTTGCATCCCAGCGTAAACTATGACGGCACACATATATGTATACATTATTTGTTGCTCAATAATGAAGTGTAGAACATAATAACAGAAATATGATAATCACTTGTTTCTGGTCAGTGCTAACTTAAAACAAGGAAATATGGTTTCACTTAGCGTCTTCCGATATCAGACCGGCAATGGGCACATCACATTGGTGTAAGTCATAGTTGGAGAATAATGATGGAGGACTGTCGCTGTTTTGGAGAACCTGTTTGAACTTCCACTACACTTTAGTTCGGGACCATGTTTATTCGTACCATGAGCAGAAATATGACCACCTTTGGTATGCGTTTCGCCCCTGTCAGATGATGCTTGTAGACTGGAATTTATGAACACCTACTTTAGGGGCAGAGTGAAGTAATGGAAGTCACATCAACCTGAATAGGTTGGTTGCTGACAAAATCTCAGCTCGGATACAACAGGCTTATTTGACACTTGCCAACTTATGTCATTTCCGGCACCGCAGAGATATCGGACTGTCTATCAGAAAGTGAGAATACCGTACAACAGCTCACTTTGTCCTGTTTTACGGCTGAGACATGATCCCTTAAAGTAGATTTATGACCGCGAGTGTCCTCATGTTATTATTCACACATCGTGGAGTCATTCACTGTGTGTGCAACATCGAGGTTAGTTGTAAGATACTTGGAGTTTGATGATGACAGAGAGTATCAAAGATGGAAAAATAGCTTATCAACATAGTCATTGCGGATGTTGTGCTAAAAGAGGAAAACAAAGTTCCCAAGGTAGGCATAGGTTTGCAACCACCTGTACCGACGACCTAAAAGAAGTAGGAAGTCTGCTGATAAACCTACTGAAATTACCATAGCAGATAAATTAGGCTAAGATGGTGCTTCTGGAGACCCGAGAGCATTCCAGTTAAAAATAGACTACAATCTTTGAGAGGAAGAGGCTAATGAACAACCAATCATTGACGGGAAACATAAGCAGAGGTTACACTAAAGGCTGTAGGGACTGCATTTCAAGATAAAGAACGTAATGTAATCTTTTGGGATGTCGAATAGTTATCATATTTTGATGTCTAGAAGATATGCGCATAATTACAGCCGAGTAGTAGTCCAACAGTCCAACAGTAGTCCAACACCTCCTTCCAGAACTTTCCTTAGAAGTACATATGAAGATTACAAAACTAGATAGGTGGAAACCAAAGTTGTCCGAAAACGTCTTTCAAAAGTTGTATCGGGAAATCATGAAGAACATAAGGTCATCTTTAAACATGCGTACAAGATTAAGGATAAGAGCATACTCATACGTCCTGACTAATCGCCTGAGAACAGGAATAAGGAGAAAAGCGGCTGTGATCGAAATGAAAGCTCACAACAATAAACGGGAAAAATTTCAGAATCTCAATTAGTGAAGTTTCGGCATCTGATACTCCCGGGGTCAGTATTCGTAAGCCGGAAGTATGTATAAACAGCTTATTCTTCTGCTGCAATAATACATGTCGTCTCAGGAATAGAATATCAGAGTTGAAGGACTTGGCTTGAAAACAGATTTAGTAGCTATCACGTAAATGTGGTTAGCTGCGGATGTGGATATTTCTTTATTCATCCAAGGTTATAAGCTTATTAGGAGGGACAGATTCAAGGTTCGTAAGGTTGGTGGCACAGTCATGAATATTCATGAGAACTTCTGGATCCGTTCGACCACTCATAAGGTGCACTGCAGTGGCATGAGTGAGGCTGTTAGTTGCGAAGTCAGGTTTAGGCAAGGTGGTGTGAAAATATAAGTAATTTAACGTAGTTAAATTGTAGTGCCAATTATTTTATGCTAAACTATGTTAGGAAGTGGGGCACTAGCAATAGATGCGTGATTGTAGGAGACACCCATGTTAATTTACAAGAACTCACAATCAATGAGTTGAGCAGACATTGAGATAACAATCAACTTTTGACTCCTTTACGGTGAGCAGTCGTTCAGAGTGTAAAAGTGTCCTACAAGGTGAGTCAATGTACTAACTGTCAGTTTTGCACCTAGTTTTTATACATTAGTGTGAGAACGTAGCAGACCTAAAATAATTATCCCCACTGGCTAGGATTAACCGTATTGCTATGTTAAAGGTTACAATGCAAGAATTGATTTCTCACTCGATTCTTCCTCACCCAAATGTTTGACGCGAAAATGTCAGCCGTTAGGGATCGTGTCACTTCAACTGGATGATCCCCTGATGTGGTTCGTTCAGCAGAGAGTGCCTGGGTGAAAATTTACGAATATATTTGATGGTGTAACATAACCATCTATTCCTTGGTCTACTCAAGCACCTTCGCATAGCGCACTTTGCGTCGGCAGGCAAACTCAAAAGTTATTGCAACGGAGAAAACGTTTACGGGATTTTATTCATAATAAAAGGTAGTGAAACTTTTAGGCTGGAATACTGTAAGGTTGCAAATCGATATAAATCTACCATTAATTTGCAGCGCATAGTTTACGAAAGGTCGTTAGTAGATGACTGTACTAAAAATTCTTCCTCTAAGACTAACGAGTAAGAGGATCCCTGTCTCAAAACCATATAGTGAAGAGAAAGATGTAGTGGGATCGAACGTAACGAAAGCAGATATACTGTCGAACTATTTCAGTTTAGTAATTCTGATTACTAATACTGTTACTAATGTTCCACTAATGAAACTTATTGAAATCATCCCACTGCTCAGAAATCTTAAGCCTGGAAAATCACAGGGCTCAGATGGACTACAACCTAGGATTCTGCTGCTATTGGCTGGTACTGCTGAAACACTCTTACCTGCTTTTCAAAGTATCCTTATCTCATGAGCGACTCTCTGAGGATTGGAAGGATGTTATAAATAGGTTCATGTTTAGGAGAGGCAATAAATAACGAGCCACCCACTACTGACCAGTAATTCTTACTAGTATCCTGGTTAAGATGATAGAGAATATAATAAGATATCGAAGGATTTCGAAAAAAACACAATCTGCTGACTGAAAAACCTGACCGGTAGCTGCTAACCTGACGTGATGCTAAGGCTGGCTTGCCTCAATGATACAATGATCTATGCTAGTGGAACGCCCGTTCCCTCTAGGTCCTACCATACCAAGATCAGTTGGAAGGTGGTGAGACAAAAGCAGTTACTCCTACAGTGTAAATTACTACACTATAATAAAGGGTCAAATGATGAAATAGTACTGCTAGCAGGCTAGGGGTGTGATAACAAAGAAATATTTCCCCGCGGGTGACCGGGAGTGCTATGCTGGTGCTACCCTCCATACGAGATGGGGTTAGAAACGATCGGCCCTAAAAATAGCACCCCTTCTCTACCCTGTGACATATCGGTGCAGGCAGCAGGGGGTTCATAGTTAGATTCAAGACGCGCAAACTAAAACTTCAAACTCCTAAAAAGGATGTGTGGCTAGACTCAAGCGGATCTCCCTTGGGCTTCACGGTCACGTACTAACCCTTACTCTTCCGGTAGTTCAAAATAACTAGCCTTCCTTCCAACTGCCCACACGCTTTTAGCAGTACATGAAACCTAACTGACCACAATTTACCCTCCTTACCCTTGTTTCCTCCCTTCCATTCACTTCTTGGTAATAATATCAAACCTGCTAAAAATCCCTCAGCCTCTCATTCTGCAACCATTGCCAACGACTCAAGTCAGTAAAGAATCATTCCTAGTCTCATTAAACCATGCTATCAACTCCGCATTGGAGCTTTCAACATCCGAACTCTATGCCAAATCAGACAACAAGCATCGCCTGCCAAGACCCTGGAATCTCGAGCCTTGGAAGCATGCTGTGTTTCTAGAATACTTATATAGGGTCCGACTATGGTCAATAAATTGACCCCACCTGACCAATGTGGTGAATCTTCGAAATCCACTTCATGAGGTTCCAGAGATTCAGTGGCTAGCTCTCAAGGTCTCGCTGGTGTAGGTATAGTATTAAGTTCTCGAGCAGAAAGTGGACTTCTTGACTGGATTACAGTCAACAGCCGTCTTTATACTGTCCTAATGAATGGATCTGTAAGAACTAGGAGAGGTCGTGAGACTTGTCGATGTCTATTCATAATCTCAATCCACGTGCCCACCGACTATTGTTTGGATGACGCAAAGGAAGAATCCTATCAAAAGCTGTTAATTTTGCTGCAGAAAGCAAAACGTTCAGATGTAGTAATGATAGCAGGTGACTTCAACACTCATTCAAGTGAGAAAACTGAGTCAGTCGAAAAGTATCTTGGAGGTATCTACGGGATCCCATGCCAACAAACCGACAACGGTGAATGCCTTTGGCAATTTTGTTTCGACAATCACTGGATTCTGACCAGCATTAACTTAAAGCATAAGGAGAGACTTTTATGTGGCGTTCACTAACATCGAACCGGCGATGGACACAGATCAATGGAAGATTGCTGCACTTCTTCCTATTAAACGTTAGTACGAGAAAATTTGTCTCTTCCTTACTTACTGGTCGTAGAAAAAACGTACTCAATAAGCCTATGTGCTCGGTTGGAAGATGAGAACTTCAAATACATACCTAGATAAGAGATAACTAAGCAGTCATTTGAACATGACAGCAACGTTCATCCTGAGGAAACTTGCCTTATATTCAATCCGCTATAAAAATAGCGATAGAGTTAGTAACTTACATCTTGAAGGTAGCAAAAACCAGTGGATTTCCGCAACGTCATCTGAACTAATTAGTGCTAGTGGACTTAACCCAACTGGCTCTTACCACAATAAGGGGCGAATGAATCTGGAACGTGAAACGACTAAGAATCTTTGCTATGCTGGCGAGCAGTAGTGGGTAGCGAAAACGAAAGTGATGGAGAAGGCTACAGTATCGGATAAATATTAATGATTTAAGCTGTGAGAATGTTGGCAAGAAGAAGAATGGTCAGTGAGACCATCACCGAGAAAATGAGACCATGATGACCTTTCACGACAGGTCAGGACGTTGGGAAGAACATTTTGAATCCCAGTTCGAAGTGTCCAACTCAGTTTTCCAGCATCCAGCCAGCCCGAGCTGGACGTAGATGTCGGTCCTTCAATTCCCTTCGAAGTTAAGAAAGGAGTTTTGCACCTGAAATGATGCACAACAGCAGGATCTGGCGGTTTGCCACCTGAAGTTTCCAAAGAAAGAGGTAGGAACTTACTGAATAGAGTAACGGAGATACTGAGTAGCGTATGGCAATTAGAAGTAGTATCGTCAGACTGGTTCACTTCACTGATCATTGGAGTTTATAACGAGAAAGAAGTCTTCTTCTGACAATCATAAGGGAATCAGTTTGACTAACATCCGATCCAAGATCCTAGGTTCCATATTCATCTGACGCCCGACTGAAGCTTGCGGAAGCTAGGCAGCATTCAGGTCTGGATGAGGGTGAACCGATTATATTTTAATCCGTTGTCAGGTTATGGAACACAAGCATACTTACCGGCCAGTGGTCGACACCTACCATATTTCTTGACCTGAAGGTGGCTTCGACTCCGTCAACCGTGAGGTGTTGTGTTAGTGTCTGACTGCAAAGGGAGTACCAAGACAATATGTACCGCTAATCAAGTCTCTATTCAAACTCACACAGCTCTGTGAAGGCTTATGGAGAGTAGTCATCAAAATCGACGGTAACTAATGGCGTCTACCAGGGGTGTTCACTGTCATCGTCCTTATTTAATTTCGTTATAAATGTACTAATGTACACAACCTTAGGTACCTCTGACTTCACGAGGATTGACCTACTTCATGGTAAGCATCTGGTTTACTTGGAGTATGCAGGCAAAATTATTCTGTTAGGCGAAGATGGTGACAGGACCCAGGGTATTGAGCGCCTTGAACGGAAATATGTGTCTGTTTGGCGTGCGTTTCTCACCTGCCAAGTGTAAGATGATGCTATAGAACTAGTCTTCAACTACTAGCTTAAGGTTAGGGAGAGAAGTAGAATACGTGGATCAGCGCACTTAATTGAGGGCCGTATTAGCCCAAACAGCCTGGTTCCTGGAGAAATCGTATCTTGGATACGAAAGGCCCGTTTGACATACGTAACCTTACGGCATCTGTGGCCCAACTGGTGAGATATCCGACTACCTATTAAAGGAGTATACTGCACTGCAGTCCATTCTGTACTTTTATATAGCTGTGATAGCTGTTGAAAATAGAAGATATAAAGAGATTATAAGCTTTTGACCAGAGGTATCTTCGTAGCACTACTCGCATTTCGTAGAGTTACATGATCACTGTCAAGGTTACGTGAAGAGTACTAGGCGAGAAAGGGGTGGTTGACGAGGTTGTGAACCTTTATCACTTGGATATGCGGTGTGCACGCCGAACCACAGCCAGCATTGACGTGCATTGCTAGTAGAAATTGGATCGGGTTACAAGTCTCAGGGTGGCCAGAGCAAGACGTGGCACTAGTCAAACAAGTCTCCGACTCTTGGTGTATAGTCCCTGGCTGCAGTCGACGAGATGGTAAGAATCAATGGTTGGAGAGGCTTGGTGACATAGTTGAAAACTGGTCACGATGGCGCAGATGTATTCCTTTTTTGAAGTCTTCTAAGGCTTGAACATTTTCACTGACCTTTGTCGTAAAATTGTTTCTCTTCCCATACAGGTTTTTCTACTTTAATATCAATCTTTTTCTGTCTATTTGTTCCTTGTGTGCCTCTGTGAAGTGTGGCAATATGAACCTATGCACTTGTGTGCAATGTTCTACGCTAGTTTTGTCTCTGTCTGACTGACTGAGCTAGGTGCTCCTGTTTAGAAACATATTCCTGGCGAGGGAGGAATGATTAAAGACTAGGTGCAATAAATCCACTGTGAATTCGGTGTTTATTGACTTTAGTTAAGCTTTTGATAGTATCACATACAGGATTGACAAGGTTCCATAAATTCAATATCCATAATGGGTCTTAGTCCAGATTAGGGGATATTTATACGAATGTAAAGTAAGAGTAGATGGAATATTGTTTAGGTGACTTGTTACCAATACTGTTCCGTAAGGAACCATCCTTGGAACACATCCTCCTTCCTACCGTTAATGAAATACCAAAGATGCTAGAGTCAATCTCATGGCTTCAAGATAAGAAGAGTCATTGATGATGAGGAGGATTATGATAGGTCTGAACTGGTGGAATGAGCTAGATAATGGAGCCTGAAAATTGACAAGAGTAAAAAATCCGGTAATCCGCAGTGGGAGCGACTACTGTAGTGGATACCCTATGAGTGGACGAATTCCTCAATTTTTCGAAAGTTAGGAGTCACGACTGAGAATTGCAATGCTTCAGCAGTTAAAGTGTTTCGAATACTTTGGTCGCTTCGTATAATTTTCAAATACTTCGATGAAGTTATGTTTAGGATCCCATACTTCACTTATTCAAGGCTTCATTTAGAATACTGTATTCAGGAGGCTAGCTCATGCGTTAAAAATGAAGCTGGTTTGTTAGGATGGAGCCAAAAGGTAGCCACTAGACTAGCAACACGTTTTGCTCACCCTCTTTAAATCGCGGTTAGTAAGGCTACACGTTTAACGCTTACATTAGGGGGATAAAGTGATCTAATTTTAGCCTCTCACATCTTGAATGATGACGAGTAGTGATTTATCTGAATTTACACTTCTAGGACTGATTAAATTCTAGGGTATCAAATAAGGTGGAAAAACGTAAGTCGAATAATCTTTACTTGGAGTATCCGTTATCCCAATAGAGTCGTAGCCAACTGAAACTTGTTACCGGAACAGGTGGTAGCAGTTATTTTGATGATCATACTGGATCTCTAAAGAGCTAATTACTGGGAGGATTAATGCAATCTAACAGCCTATTATACTTTCCATTGAAGATGGAAGTACGAGAGTTCCCGAAGTATTTCAACACCAGTACCTGCATTTGTGCGATACCGAGTTTAAACTATTAAACTGAGCAGAGGTACATAAAAAATTCTATTAGCTTTGTGTAATATTTGTGCATAACACGGACGAAACTTTTATCCGAATTCCAAAATTTTAGGCATTCAAAATCAGTCTAAAGAATATACAGAAAAAAGGAGTCTTTCACTTTTGAGAGCCAATATGGGCTTAAAAACTATATACACAGACAGAAACTTGAGTGCTGAAAACTCACAGAACTATTTTAACATGGTAAGAGTGGTTTATTCAGCTTCCGAAGTCTGTATGCAATACGTAGTACAATCAAGAGATGTTACTTAATCTAGGCAATATGAGTTCGTTTAACTCTGAGATTTGATTGAGAAAGAGGATTTATCTGAACTACGTTCACCAACTGTGCGAATCGGCAACGGCTTTTGTACTATACCTTAGTATATTCCGTTCCACCAGTCTATATGAGCCTCCTAAAGTTTTTCCATGCGAACAGCTTACAGGCGCTTTCCACTCGCAAATCCTGACGGCGGTTTCCTGAGAAATAGTCATCGTAATGTGAAGATTGGAGTTTCTGAATGAGTGGTTGCATCATTTCAGTTTTACGAAGGAATTTTGTCGGAGGCTCATATAGAGCTATTATGTAGGGGTAAAAGCTAACTGCCATACAACCTGATTCGTCGATTTGAATGTATAGATTTGTGTACAACGACACAACCGTGTGCGTTCTGAATCGTTCCTCAAGAACTGTAAACTCAGTCGACCTGCTGAATAAATATGTAAATACTTCGAAATAGTCGGCCATCTTGAACTTGTAGAATGGATATCTATTGTACTTACCCCCGACTCTGTACATATTATTGGATGCCATTGGGATTCCGTCTGTCGTGCGAACGGCGGCTATTTACAAGTATTCCTCGCAGAATTCGACAATTCCCTGGAATTCTGAGGATTTTCAAATGTGAAGTTTAATAATCCAGTGAGCGAACGAACAGTCGATCCCTAATCCGCGTCTGTGTGAGAGCTGCGCGTATGCACGTGCGTGTGCGCATGTGTATGTGTGTCGTGCGTCCGTATGTGCGCGTATGTCACTAAGTCTATGTGAGCTTTTTGGAGGGGACGGTGTGTACATTTGTTTGGATTTTTCATGAACTGACTGTGCCCAGTTTACAGAAGAATATCTTCCATATTCAGAAGCAATGTAGTTTATACTTTACATCATTATGTATATTGAAGGTTTCCAACGGATTTTTCATCAAGACAAATGTTCACAAACGTGATTGATGCTAATAGTAACCTCATTGATACATTCGGTCCCAAAAACGTATCCATACGAAAAATTGTCGTAAGATCATCAAAATGGGTATCGTTTTAAAGTAAAATTTCAGATCTATCCAGATCTGATGTTTGATTTTGCGATCTGTGAACCATTCGGGAAATTTTCTGCAGAGAAAAATGTCCAGAATCGCATTTTGATCTGACACCTGCACCTAACTGGATAATGTGAATTTAAGTAGTGCATGTAGGGTTTCAGACGAGAGCCGTAATGAAAATCGGAAATGCATTTCTAATAACTTTTCATCAGTAGGTCAAATAAATCAATCATAGAGGCAGTGAGTGACACGCCAATGAATTTGAATGATAGTCAGGACCTCGTAAAAGTTATTTTGATGTCACTTTCAGACATTTTCGTTCTATTACTGCCTCTCATCACTTTATTGACAGTGTTCTAGATTACATAAAAACGGATAGGTACCATTGTTGCTATTACTACTGTCATACAGTACACGAAAATAATAGTTTTAACGAGAAAAGGTGTATTGTTTAATCACGCTTAGTTTTTCTACTCTAAGTTAATCACTATAATTCGACAATGGGTTGAATCAGTCCAGATGCCTTTATAATGAACTTACCCACTAACAGGCGAAATTGGTGACTGTTGTTTACAACGTCTCAATCGAAGTGGTGGACACTAGTACCATCAAGGTGGTTGTCTTATTTGGTCCTGATGAAACAATCTCTGTTGTTATAGCTACCAACTTGGATTCTCACTAACTATTACCTCATGTTATTACAGACTTATCAACTAGAATTTTCAGTTGCAATTTCAATACTAGGTTGGCTTAAAAACGAATGATGGAGATTTTCGACTACTGATAGTCACTCCATTTTCATGAATGGACATACTTTCCTATGAAAGATAAATCAAGCTGACTTTATTGTTCTATTAGGCACATTAACAGAGCAAGTCTATCATGACATAACTGTTAAACTGAAGCATAATTTAGAGAAAAACTCAATTACGTAATAATGATCTTACTTATATCTGAGTTCAAAATCAATGTATTACAGATCTCTAGTGATACCTAGTTTAAAATCGTCCAGTAATTTATTTTATTTCACTAGGAAAGCATCATTCTCAGCTGAATTGGAAAACGTTACCTTCATTCCGCTATATGGTCCATGCATTTTCAAATTCTAAAACTGTGTATTCAACTAAATTTAGCCCATTTTTGGGATATCTTATTAAGAAATTAACAAATTCTTGAGGTACTGTTTCAATGATAGGAATACACCAACTAATATTTTATCTTCTACATTTGACACATCTGTATTACATGCTATCGAATCCATTATTTCAAATGGGTGTTCATCACAAATCAACATCTGCCAGTGAATCACCAATGAAAACCTGCGTTTTATCCAGTATTTATTTTGTCTTAGTTTAAAACTTCTCAACAGTTTTCAACTAAAACCTCATATGGTGTCAACAAGAAACTGTCAGGTCTTATAGTGAGTATGTGACCATTCTGTTAGAACAATTGAGTTACTGGATTCCGACAAAGTGACTGTCAATTCTGAATGAAAACCGCTATAAAGTTGTTCAATTTACCAACACACTGCATTCCCTATTAAAATCACTACCATTTCATTCATCCTTAAAATTTTATAGCTACTTGAAAAAAAATCTGATAGAAAATAAGTTCCAGCGAAAACAGTTTTGAGAGGAAAGGTCTAATTATTTAAATGGATCAACACAGTGTTGACTAATATCGACTGTCTATGCTTTCGTTTGCTATGAAAAGTGTCAAATAATCCTAATCCATTTGGTTTTGTGTCTTAGTTAAACATGAGTCAAATCACTGACGTTCAAGTGTGAGATAAGTATGGTCTACAAGTTTGGTTCTCAGTTTTGTCTTTTTTATTTTAGCTACTTATGAGTAATTGGTTGATTAAGCGAGATTTATTTGTCATGTAGTATTGTCACATGACTGTTGTTCGGTAATAAAACTAACTTTTGTGACAAACGTATTGATTATCAGCGAAATACTTAACTAAGATCTAAATGAATGTAACTTGGATATTTTTAATAAAACTGATTTACATTCTATGTAACTAATCGAAATATATGAAATCAGGTGGATGGGAAGTAAACGATCGGGTAAAAATGATGCATGGTAGGAAATATTCAGCATCAAAATCCCACAAATCATAAGGTCAGTATGTGTGACATCGGTGATACTGCTGAGTGTCAATAATGTGAACACAAAATACATACTGTATAAGAAAATAAGTGTCAGTATTTGGGAATCACTAACCAGTCAACCAACCTCGCCAAGTTAACTAGTTACTAGCCGGTCCTGAGCCCGGATCAAGATGGAAGGTTGGGCATGGGGCTAACAACCCTACCCCTACTCTCTACCTCAACTTTATCGACTTTGAAAAGGTCTTCGACAGCATCGACCGAGAAGTAATTTGGCAGCTGCTGCTTCAACACTACTGTTTCAGAGTTTTCAAAGAGTTCCAGTGTTCTTCCATGCCCGATCCTTTAGGGATGTTGCTCAATATCTCTCATTTTGTTCTGTTGCTTGACTTGAAGATGTCCTTTGTAGTTTCATCCTTCAGTTCAGTTTCTGTTCTGGGTGTTCAACTTGAACTGTCGTCTATCACCAACTTCTGTGAACACTTTCTTCTTGATTTTAAAGGCAGGTTCCTTGCACTAGACAGTGAGTGGTGTGAATCTACGTACATCTGCTCCCCTTCTTGATCTGATCTTGTGTCTAGTAGGCTGGCTGCGTCTCCACTTTCTTCACATTGAGATGAAGTCGATCTGATTTTTAGTGGAGTGTGTCCTGGTTTCTGGTGAAATCAAATCCATGTCCCCTTGTGAATATCCTTGTATTCGTTTGTACACACTGCCTCCAATCACCAAGCCATTAAATACGCAGAAGTCTGCAAACAGTTCTCCGTTCTCATTCATTTCACCAAGCGCTTCTCGACCCATGGTTAGTTCTCTTCCTGTGTTGTCCGCTCCCAGTTTGCCACTCATGTCACCTGACCCATTAGAATAAGTTTTGATGTCGCCAACTGGGGTGGGGTCTTGTCCAATACTGATTGTAGTTGTTTGTAGAATTCCTCCTTCTTCTCTTGTTCTGCATTATTTGGCATTATATGATTGTAACTTTCCTTCCTTTTGATTTGAATCTTGCTGTTATGATCCTGATCCTGGAGGAGATTGGTTCCCACTGCATGAGAGACTTTCATGCTGTTGGGGACATCAAGATAGTCACTTCTTCAGTGGGCTCGTGGTTGTCGTCTGGGTGACAATATTGGAGTAGATTATTGACTCTGCATTTGACAGTTGAGAGAGTCCACTTTCATTCCATCTGCTTTCGCAGATTCCTAGCACTTCCATCCCATACCTTCTCATCTTTTTGGCAATCTGGGCAGCCTTGCTAGATTCACACATGGTGCTGATATTCCATGTCCCCATTCTTACTTTCACTTTCGTCGAGAGAAGACAAATCAGGCGACTAGCTTCTCGAAGGCTTTCACTAACCTGCGTCCTTTCGCCTTTCCGATTCCAGTGAGGAATAAGTTTGTTTTTATGTTTTATATTTTGATTGTGCAGATGGGTTGGTTTTACGTGGTAGGGTTGTTAGCCCCATGTCCAAGCTTCCCTCTTTATCCGGGCTTATGACCGCAAAGTAACTAGTGAACTGGTTAACCAGGTGAGGTTAGTCTTGTGTCCATAGTATATATAGATTAAAAAAACCCACTTGTTATGTTGGTTTAGTATTCGAATAAGAACTGCTTTTGCATTCTTGCTGCCTACAACTAAGTCCTAAGGAGCTAGTGGCCACAACAGTGCGGAAAGTTCCAAACTGGTAACAATGTTATGGTCAGAAACTCTCGGGGTAAAAATGGGTGTACTTTACAAAATGCAAGTTGGTTGAGAAATCTGGAACAGATATGTAAATCAGTTAAGATCAAGACTCCATAACCACAATAGAAATCATACGCCCCTCAGTTTACTGTTACTGGACGATCAACAGCAATCATAAAACGATTCACGATTTTCAAACCACAAGGTGAATTGCTGAAATTCTGTTGGTCTACCACAGCGTCGAATTACTTGGTCCAGGAAACCCATAAAGAAACTTTAAGTGGGAGGTGTTAGGGTGTGGAGTGTGACAATATCCTTTAGATTCCTCGGAGAAGCCTGGAAATCCCTGAAAAGCCTTTATAACTAACCACAGCCTATCGAGAAAAGCCATGTGATTATACGTGTGAGACTCAGATTGGTTAAAGGGCTCTCTAGAAAAGTGTAGAACTTTCCAGTGCCATCAAGAAATGTATATAAACCATTAACTTTTGTACATATTCTACTGGACAACAAACTCTTATCGTTTTCGACGTTTCTTTTCTGTCTCCGAGATACCAAGCAATCATCAAGGGAGAAGTCTAAGGTTATTGTTCAGAGTCCAATCCTGCATACATATAAAACAAGAATATTTCAGTTGGTAACCAAGTTACTTGTCACTTAAGTGATTTCCTCACTAGTCTTTGAAGCTGATAGGTAGCATACCATTAGTTTAGTAGAGAACCCTTTAGTCATTTCCAAATCATTCAGTATTAGTAGATAATAGGTGTATGATTTCAGATTACTATTCGCAATATTTTAGATACTTATTTCTTACGTGGTCTTGTGGAATGACTGTATGAGTTGTTTAATAAAGATGAGAAAGATGCACTAATATTTGGGATTGGAGAACTATGTGATTTCAGTGTTTCAATCAACTGGGAAAAAGAAATAGCTTGTCAGAGAGCCAGTGGAAACTTGGAAGCACTAAACATCTGTTTCCTATTCGTTTACGATTGTACTGCTGAATAGTTATAAGGCAAGGTCAAAGCGTACAGCTGTATATGCTGTATAGTCGTTTGACAAAAGATTGTTTTGTTTCCGTTCTAACATCTCACCAACAATTGGCATGTTACCATTCATCCAGTTTCCCAGATATATGAAGTAAACAACAGAAGCAACCACTTCTTCTTTTATCCATAAATTAGGTGTCAATGTAGATTAGTTCCACACTTGTCTTACACTTAATAGTTACAGAAAAATAATATGATTAACTTTGTGTTACTCTGTCAACAATGTTGGTGTGCTGCTGCGCAGTCCCCAGTTTATTTACATTTCTATGAGAATTCCCGCTTGTTGATTTAAATCCTTACTTAAAATGAGAATGATGTTCAGACAGCTTTTATAATAATCCCTAGACAACATAATTTCAGTTTATTCTAATTTGTAAAATTCATCTCACTTAACACTTTGAAACATGACATAAGTACCCCAAAACATTACTTTGCCTTCAACTGCCTTGGTGAGTAAATTGACTAACTTTCTTCCCCTTTATTAATGCCATAACTGTCATTCCAATTTGTTGACCTTAATTAACGTTCACTTTAGCATACTTGTTTTTATATGATACCGTCGTTGATTGCACCGAATTGATCGGTCTGTATTAGCATATGGGCTCCTATGCGGATGCCCTGATGTTGCCAGCGTTCTAATTATGTTAATGATGGATCGTGGCTAGCAGTGGAATCCAGGATGCGCATTGCGTCATATCTAAGTCTCGTCAGCTGGATGTACCTGCTTCCCAGTGAATGATGATATCACCGCCGGGAACCGGACTCGGGGCGATCGCTTCAAACGCCAGTGCCACGATGGCCGAATATAGACCTATCAATTCGGTCCAATCAACGACGGTATCATATAAAAACAATCATACTAAAAACTATGCCCGTCGCACAAGAAGTGGCTATCGTGGTTCGGAGGTGTAGTGGATAACACTCTAGCGTTTGAAGCGATCGTTCCCGAGTCCAAATCCCGGTGGGAACAACATCACTCATTGGGGAGCATGTACACCCAGCTGACCAGTGAGTCCCAAATACGACGAAATGCGCATCCTGGATTTCACTGCTAGCCACGATCCATCATTAACATAACGTTCATCTTGTTGGCTAGAGCTGGAATCTAAGACATATGTTTCGTCCTTTTTAAGACTCATCGAATGGATGTATCTGTATTCTGGTAAGCTGTATTATTCCTACTAGGACTTAGAGCCAGAACCTACCACTTTGAACATTATCAGCCAGGCTGCAATGTTTTATTTATTCTTATCTTCATAATTAGTTTATTAAAGTTTAACGTTATAGACAAAAGTTCTCACAATAATTCTAGTACTTCTGTCTCATTTCTTTTAAAAATCCACTATTTTATTAATTTTTGTATATCGTCTAATGATATGAGTAAAGTATGCTACCATTTATTTCTATCTAATAATTTGAAAGCTGTTAGCTTGTTGGTAGTTTGAAAGACAAGACTAAAATACAATAACGTCATCTCATTTCTTTGAGTTTATTCAGCAGATTTATGATATTTACATTCAACCTCTTTAAAAGTATCACAACTGCTCATCTTAATATTTTGATATTCTTTCCTTCTCTTTCGATTCTCGATCCTTCTATTAAGTTATACTTAAAAAAACATGATACTAATTACTTTCCTGTTATTCTGGCTCCATATTTTCCCTGATCCTTTAGGGTTAACTGTAACTTAATCTCAAATATGTTGATTTTTTGTTGTTGTCGATGACGTTTGTGATGTTTAGTTATTTGTAACTCATGAGAAGTCGTAAAGTGAACAAATTATTTCCCAAGCATCTTTGTTCTTGCTCATATCAATTTCTTTTTTAATAACTTTCATGTTTCTTAAATTATTGTCAGCGCCAAACTATAACACTTATCATCAAATTATTATTCAGATGAAGTCAGATTCAAACAGGAGTACGTTGACATGAATGAAATAGAATGTTGATACAATATTCAATTGAATTCACAATAAGTATATTAAGTGAAGAGTACAGTATGAGAAATTGCTTTCTACATCTTTCTAGATTAAGTATATTAACATTTTAGCAACTTTGGGATAAAAATTTCGATTACCCTTCAATCTAGATTGCGATTTAGAGCACTCATTTTATGATCACCGATGACCAGAACGAATAAGCAACAAGGAACTCTGGGAACTAGCCAATGAGGCAAAAACCTATCGCCAAACAAATATGTAGAGAAAGAAAGTGGAGATGGATTGGATTGGGCATACACTGAGAAAGCCGATTGGGGACATCACGTGTCAGGCCAGGTCATCGAATGGAACCGAGGTTGGAAACGACAAGTTGGGCGTCTGAGATGAGGGTGACATGGAGGAGATGGTGTGAGGAAGAAATGAAAGCTTTTGGGAAATCGTGGCACGAAGTTGAAAAAATTGCGGAAAAGAGAGTGCAATGGAGGCGTGCTACTGAAGCTCTATGTTCCACTAGGAACTCAAGGGAAAATAAATAATTATCAATAATTTTATGATCACCATTAAGAACTACCAAAAATGATCTTTGATGCTGTTCTTTCATCAATTATTTCTTTGTATTCATACACGATATGTTTATAATTCATGAATGAATGAGTATTGATATGTGAAGACATTTATGGTGACAAAAATAAGGTGTTTATTTACTTGAGGCTTCATCTTAAACATTACCACTTTATTTCTTTATATTAATCGTACGCTAGTGATGTTAAATCAATGTTCTTTCATTGGATGACCGTTTTGAAGATTCATTGCAACAATCCATCACTGATATGAACTTAGAAATTGTCTGGTACTCACCTTCTAAATAAAATGAACATTAACAATGAAAAATTCTCCAAATGTGCATAGAAAAAAAAAGAGAGATCTAATAACTTCGACTTAATTGTCACTAGCATTTATACAATTCCGACGTAAGTCTTTCTTAAGTATCATCTTACAGTTATTTTACCGATTGATATTGTTTAGATGTAATAAGTTTTATTCTCTTCTGTTTCAACCTTTACTCTACACTAACTACACGAACAATTTCATCTTTGCAGTTCGAAGGGGGTACCTGTTTCATAAATTCATTATGTCGTAAGAGTATAAGGCTGAAAATATTCTATAAGTACAGAAATTTACATAAAGAATATTTTTCTGAAATACTTTTGGCCTGTGAAATGATCTTTTCGAATGCTGAAAATAAAACTTCATTCTACATTAGTTTCATTTGGCCTAACTCAATTAGCCTCAAGATGATTTATTGCTAGTAGTAGCTTATCCAATCAAAATGGTAGGAAGTTAGGTTACTGCAAACGTAGGTAAGAGGTTCATATAATGATGTTTATAGATGCATAGAAATGAGTTTTTGTAAATGACGATAATCGATCGCTGGTCTCCTAAATTATTCGACTGTTTGTTGACTCTTGGTGGATAAGAAGCCAATCTAACTAAATTTCTTCACTCATTCTAGGTAGTACAGAAAGTCATAAATTTCAAATTTAAGGTTATTATTCTACTCAGTATCTAATCGTTGAAAAATCTCTTTGCTTTTAACTACACAGTTAATATCATTTATGATGTTCGTTGGTAAAATCTAGCCTCCTAAGCCTTTGCCTTTACTTTCTTAATCGAATAGTTTGAACACAGCTGAATAGCGTAAAGATGAGAAAGAATGAAAATTATGCTAGCGCTAGAATATCATCACATCTGACAATAAAGATGAAGAGTTATTAGATAGATCTATAATGTGTGCAATAACATGGATCATATAAATCATTGGAGATCACAGTGGGAAATCCATTCCAGATAATGAAAATAAAATTGAGTGAAAGTGGCTTACAAGATGAACATAGCCAGTGGTTTACTAGTATTTTCAGAATGGACAGGACTTTTTCATTCAAGACAGAAGTCACTTAAGAAAGTCTTTAAGCTAACTGTGTGTAATAGATGAGGAGCTCTCATCACAGTAAATTGTTCAGTACAGCAATCGTCTTGTAAGTACCTGGTTGTGTTGTTTGTCACAATGTATGACCAGTCTTACCTAATATGGTGTTTGAAAGCATTAACCTGATCAATATCTTGCCTACCTTATAAATATCAAAAACAAGGGTAGGCAAAACGTGCAGATATTTATTTATAACCTAAGAAAACAGCAGTTTGTTTTGCTTTAAAAATTAGAAGATTATTTTGATGAAATAAAAAGAATTTTTCTGGCTAAATCCAACTGAGTTAAGGACTGCGTATGATGGTACAAATAGTACTCCCGGTACCCAGTATGTTGTCATTTAAGCTTAATATGGCACTCTAGATTAAAAATATTACAATAAATGAAGAGATTAGTTGAGATTATGTTCAGGTTTACTGACGCTACATAAAGCTTGCTTGGCAGCATGCCAAATACCGGTCATCCACAAATAGTGGTTGATCATGAGTAAATAGTTTATGAAGTAGGCATATTCCCATTGCTAGATGACTTTATTTTACTAAGCTGCTGTCTCCATTTAAGGATACATAGTCCAGTAAGTGTAGTAAAAACTAACTGCTTTGCAGTATTTCAAATAAAGGCGTATGTATTTAATAAGACTGACTGTAATTCACCAGGTACCACATAGTGCAACCGTAGTTGATTCTGTTGTGCTAGTACAGATAAACAATACAAATCGAAACCGTCTTGTGACTCAGATAATTCATGATTTGTAAAATAGCTTTGTACCCTGGTTGCCCAGGAGTCCTTAGACATCAGCCACGGTGATGTAAGTGATATGGATGCACTCCAATGTAACATGCTGAAACTTTGTGCAGTGTGATAATTGTATCATTTAGTATTAAAATTGACATTGTGTTTGTTCATTCACATAGTAACTAAATATTCACTTTGTTTGTTTCTGATATGAAGTTTATTCTGCTTTGAAAACAACTGCTTATATTTTTGGCCTGCTGATTTGTGTGATGTTTGTCTAACGGTGGATTGAAAATATTAACGGCATCCAGTGTATACAAAGACATATTTAACTAGCTCAAGTTTACAGGAATCAGATTAGCACCAGATACAAACATTTCACTCTTTATACAAAAAAAGTTTAGTGAAGCGGTGAAAAATCTTCTGTAGAATGACAAAACTTAACTGGAAATTTGCCATTAACGAAGATAATATTCAATGTCACCAGATAACTAGATTTACTTCACCAGATATTGTAGTGTCTTTAAATATTAGCCTCCTTCCAAATGCTCTATAGTGTTACCAACTCTTTATTAGTGTCCATATCAATACTCTAACACTATTTTCAAGAAGTAGGAGATAACATAGAGCTGCATACATGAAAAGTCTTATAGTTTCCGTATATACGAGTACAAAAAGAATATAGGACAAACATTACACTGGTTGTAAAAAGTATACAACTAGTAAATAGTCAACGTTATATGGTTTGAAAGCGCAATAAACTACTTTTAGCTATTATCATTATATATTATTTATCCCTTGGGTTCCTAATGGAACATAGGGCTTCAGCAGCACGTCTCCGTTACACTCTGTTCTCTGTAATTTTTTGAACCTCGCTCGACGACAGCCCACAAGCTCTCATTTCTTCCCCACACCATCTCCTCCATGCCACCCTCACCTCTGACGTACAACTCGTCGTTTCCCCTTCGGATTCCACTCGTGGGCCTCGCCTGGCACATGATGTCACCAATCGGCCTTCTCAGTGTATGCCAAATCCATCTCCACTCTCTTCATCTGCATATTTGTTGAGTGATAGGTTCTTGGTTGGTTTGTTGCCAGCCAGAGTGAGTTCCTTGTTGCCTATTCCTTCTGGCCATCTGATCTTCAGTAACGAGCCAGCGTAGACAGTTGTTGATGAATGTCTGTAATTTGTTGGAAATGCCTTTCGTAACGCGCTAAGTCTCTGAGCCATACAGATATCTGTATTTGATTATTAATCTGAGTATGAGGAAATCTTACATTGCAGGAGTAAGATTTGATGAAGAAGACTTATCTTACACCCAACGACTTCGTACTACGAAAGTGTGATCAAATGGCGGTAGAAAGTAGCATAAATGCAAGTATCAATGGAAAGTTTTATTTGTCTCTGGGTAGTTTGTTGTCGATGAATGAAATCTATTACCTCTGCAGTCTTGTCAAACAGTTGTCTAACACGTACAAGCTTGGAAGCGAAGGATTTTATCTTTCTAGCTTCTGGTTCTAATCTACAAAGTTTATGAAATTTTCGGTTTCTTAAGATGTGTCATATGATCAAAACTTATTGGTTAAAACAGAAATCCAGCAAATGATCAGTGTGATATAATGACAAGTAAATTTGGTTGGTTTATTATAGAGGGCACAGAAGATGTAAATGTAGAGCACTGCACTGATATAACGCCTATGTATTCTAGTTTTTCGGTTGTACAATTTGCTGAGTAGAAAAGTGGTTGAATTGAACTGAGGAATATTCTTATTAATATTAAGGTGTTTTCCTTGTCATTATCATTTCTTTTATTTGGAGAATTTCTCATATGAGCCTTGTAAAATCAAATCATATAAGAATATACTCGTATAATTAGTGAGTAATATATATAAGTATATCAGTCATTAGCTGAGCATTGAAATGAACTTAGCTGAAAGTTTATACTCTTAAATCTTAATGCAGACAAAAAGCTATGGCTAATCAGGACTCATCACACCAACCTTTACAGAAGAGAGGTGTACATTATGGTCTAAGACAACTGTATGAAACTAAAGAGATGCTAGTCAATAAATAATTTGGTTCAAATCAATTATCTGTTTTTGACATACTTATGATCTTTATAATGCACATATTGCTCGTTTGACTAAGAAAAACCAATCTCTTTCTTTTTCATAGTTTAGTTCTTGTTCGATGAATAATAGGTCAGAGTTATAACTCAAGATTGTGCTTGTATTGGGTCGTGAAAAAATCATGGACAAAGTTTAGTTAGTTATGAAATACATCTTCATTGATCACTCTTTTGTTGAAACTGCCTTAGTAGTTTCACTGAACTGCGATTCCAAAAAAACAAGAAGTCGTGGTTGAGGAGGTCATCATGTTATTGACTATTAACTTCACAGCCTACTGCTTATCTAATACACTTTTTCAAACCCTTTTCTTCTGTAAACTTTAACTATTCTCAAGTTATTACTGCATGCAAGAGTTAACACTATTATATCCAATCATAACGTTGTGTAAAGTCTAAAAATGTCATTGATTACTGAGAAACTTTCCAGTGTTGATTATCATATTTCATAGTTTTACAGTTTCCAGAAATGAGGCTGGACTAGATTCAAATTTTTTGGTTTAGAATGAAATAATGAACCTGCAGATACTGCTCAAAGTCTTTGGAAGACAACAAAGTAACTAGAAATCACTAAGTGACCCAGGCGAGTTTCTATGACTTCTCACCACTATTTGTCATGTTCATATAATTTTTATAAACGACCCCTTAAATACTATATCAAATCAAGTTTCATCAGTATACCTTCCAAACATGAACTTAGAGCTGTTGTCTGTGGAGACTGCACGAAATTATGTATAAACAACTGAAATAAAAAAGGTTCCCTTTTTGTCACTTTTTACACATCTTGTACATTCTTTCTAATACTTTTAAAAACAAATATTGTTTATCTGTACAACTTAAAAGCTAGAATTTTGGTTGTGGTGGTATTGGTTTGTTTCTGCTTTTAAACGTGGAAATGTAGTGTGCTTCTATGCACTCCGACTTCTGCCTCCGTTGACTACTGTCTGACGTGAATACTCATTGATTTCAGTGTAGAGCCATTGATGAGGAACTAATTGAAAAGAAATATTTCTTCGCTCACATTGTTTGTTTTACTTATTGATTGTCCTTGGATTTTACAGAACCTCTCATCCTACTTCCAAATATCACGACAATCAAGCCAAATTACGTCGACTCTCGAGCACTAACGATTATCGCCTTCTGAACTGACATTGGAGTATACTGAATTGTGATGGACAGTACCGAAAAGACAATATTCAAGTGGCCCATTATTATCCATAACACTGATATTACTATTTTGTATTATAACGCATAACTTTCCATATTTGTGTATAGTTGAATCTGTTTTGGTTAATTATACGTAGCTTACCATTTTGGTTTACTTGACATTTCTTTGGTTTCACTACACGTCTCATAAAAAGCTCATATATCAGTTGCATTTTCATGTGCTTGAATGATGATCTTACTTACAATATCAATAAAAGATGTGACTACAATTCTATCCCTTTGATATAAGTACACAACTAATCTCGCATCCAGCATTTTGGATATTTTATAAGCTTACAGTTAATACGAAATTCTCACCAAGTTCTCTATTGTGTATAAAGAGTTTTGTTGCTCCTGCTGTATCACAGGAATATGCTCCTACAGAAAATTCTCATTCGAGTTTACCTTTTAGGAATTGTCCTAGTGCGAGCTTGATAGACGCAGAAGCCAATCACTAATGATTCGAACTTGTCATATACCCACGAATACGAGCCCAAGGATGAACTAAGTAGCTTAGTTGGATGGAATAGTATATTTTGCGAGGTCAAGCCGAGGTAGTGATGCGTTCCAACCAACTGGCTAGTGGGTCAATTACGAGCAGTAGAACGTAACACGACAGCGTGCCAAATGGCGAGGATGCTTGAGCGGATGCCTTTAGCTTGACGATTCCGGTAAAACTATCAAGGTCAGCATCGATGTTGAATCTCGTCGAATCCTAGGCTATTGATTCTGGAGAGGTGTGTGGAACTACAACAGATCCAGGAAACTTGACTGACGTTTTTTTATCAATGCACTGTACTGTTGCCCCTCCAAGCAAACTAAACTATATCCATATAAGTATGCTTATTTTAAAAGTACTCAATGAATAAATACTGATTTAGCAACCACAGCAGAAACCAAATCAACCGGTTAAACAACTCTGCAGTTTGACCAGAATGAAATCCTGAAAATCAATAATTCACTTGGTAGATAAGTGAGATCTAACGACCCAACTATTCATTTACATGACCCACCAGTTCAAGGAATCGAGCACACGTCCCAAACACTTAATTAAGCCGCCCCTACCCTGGTGATGAAAACTGCGTGCTAAAACGAAGCCCAGACATGAGTTAAGAGGTACACCTGTCTTGTTTATGATTCATGTTCATCATCCGGTGGCTCAAATCTATAAGTTATGCAGTATCTTCCTTCCACTATTATATTGTAACATTTTATTTCACTGTATTGTGTTGATATATGTAACAACTCATTGAACATTTTTTGTTTAGTTGTACTGAAAAAGACTTTTTGCTCGCTCGTTGACTAATACAACATCCTGATATATACTGCGCGTTAACTCCTGATATTTACGCTGTCTGACGCAGGTGGATCAGCAGTGTCGGGAATTATAAGTGGGCGATAGTGTATCTGAACACGTATATAAAATTTGGAGTCAGATTTCAGAGCTCGACAAACTGGTGAGCCCGACGTGGTCAAACTCTCTTGAATACTGCAACCAGTCATTAATAACTGTATACGGATATATATATATATATATATATATATATATATATATATATATATATATATATATATATACTGAGGAATTCTCTGGCTGCTTTGTGGTAAGCATTGACATACTTGTTTATCGTATTTTTCCTGCTCTTGTTCTTAAATGTTTTTTTGCTGTGCCAGTACTGATGCCTTTAAACTCTCATAATCAAGACTTCGAATTTAGGGTCCGTGGGTGCCATTAATCTTCCTATGCCTTGTTTTAAGTTTAATGACCCGCAATTGTGATTTGTCCGTCTAGAACATTTCTTCATGGCCAATCATATAACTTCACAAAACACAAAGTTCGGATACACAAGCTCTGTTTTGCCGGAAGAAGTGGCTGAACAAGTAAGGGAGACACAATTAAAGCCCCACCCAGACACACCTTATGATGTTTTGAAGCAGAAGGTGCTGAAAGCTACTTCGTTATCTGACCAGAAGGCTGTCGATCAACTACTAAGTAGCATATGCCTCGGTGACAGAACACCTTCACAACTTAAGCGACATATGCAAAGTCTGCTGAAAGATAGGAACGTAGACAACCGTTTATTCTACCAGCTCTGGCTGCGGAGACTTCCTTCATGCATTCAGCAGATATTAGCTGTCGGAGATGCGGACATTGACATTGACAGGTTGGCTGACATCGCTGACCGTATGTACGAAAGGATGCCTAAACAGGTTGAAAGTAGTGCTGAGCCAACGCGAAACGACCGAGTGGCCGCTTTAGAGAGGAAGATAGACATACTTACAGGACAACTGACGGCTTTGCAGTTAAACCGACGGTCACCGAAGTTCTGTAGTCTTGATAGGACCACGAGTAGAATTGCGTCTAAAAGTAGCACGTGCTGGTATCACAAGAAGTTTGGCAGTAAAGCACGTCGTTGTTTGTTACCATGCTATTTTAAAACCTTTTCATCGGGAAACGGAAAGGCCGGCGATCAGTGACGACTGCTGTCGCCGGCGTACAACAACACAGTCGTTTGTTTCGAGTGACGGATAGGAAGACTGGAGCTCAGTTTCTGGTTGACACTGGAGCGGAAGTGAGCGTGATCCCACCCACACCTTCCGAAAAACGCCATCCCAACCCAACTTTGGTACTACAAGCGGCAAATAGATCTGCTATTACTACATATGGGACCAGAATTTTGATCCTAGACATTGGCTTTCATACACCATTCCAGTGGGAATTCGTCATAGCTGACATATCGTCGCCTATCATTGGCATGGATTTCCTTCAACACTACGAACTATTGGTCGACTCTAGTCGCCATAGACTAGTCAGCCGTAATGGTGAATTTTCTATCACCGGTATCGCTACGGAGACAAAAACAATAAACTTAGTCGTAGCTCCAATAAACAACACTTCCGAGTACGATATCCTTCTGCGAGAATTTCCCGAGCTCACTCAAACGGATTACACGAAGTCCTCTCCAAAACATACGGTGACGCACCATATTCTTACAAAAGGTCCTCCAGTCTCATCAAAACCTCGACGCTTAGACCCTAAAAAGCTGCAGATAGCAAAACAGGAATTTGATAAACTTCTAAAGTTGGGAGTTATACGCCCTTCCAAGAGCCCATGGTCATCACCCCTGCATATGGTACCTAAAAAAGCATCAGGGGAAATACGGCCTTGCGGTGATTATCGAGCGTTGAATAAGCGTACGGTCCCTGATAAGTATCCAATTCCTCACATACATGATTTTATGAACTCTATGACAAAAGTAAATATTTTTTCCAAGATTGACCTCGTGCGAGCTTACTATCACATTCCTGTGGAACCCAATGATGTTCCTAAGACGGCCATCACTACCCCTTCGGACTATTCGAATTTATTCGTATGCCGTTTGGTTTGACAAATGCTGCTCAAACATTCCAAAGATTTATAGATCAGGTACTCCATGGCTTACCTTTCGTCAGTGCATACATAGATGACTTAATAGTAGCTAGCGCATCTGAAACAGAGCACCTGCAACATCTGAGGACGCTTTTCGAACGACTGCGTGAATATGGCATTACAATCAATCCGCAGAAATGCGAATTTGGCAAGGAATCCCTACAGTTTTTGGGTCACATTGTTAATGCCAACGGTGTTAAACCGGTTCCGCAAGAAGTAGATGCAATTCGAGAATATCCTGTTCCAGACTCGTTTCGAAAGCTGCGAAGATTTCTGGGGTTAATAAACTTCTATCGACGTTTCATACCTAAATGTGCTGAAGTAGCCCAACCGCTGACAGATTTATTGCAAGGACGAGCCAAAGTGTTTCACATGACCCAAGCGGCCCATGATGCTTTTGACAAACTGAAGCTGGCTCTAAGTTCTGAAACTCTTCTCTCTCGTCGTGATTCAGAAGCACCACTAGCCATCATGACAGACGCTTCAAATGTTGCGGTAGGCGCAGTACTACAACAGTTTGTTCACGGTCAGTGGGAACCATTATCTTTCTTCTCGAAACGACTTAATGCTTCTCAATCGCGATACAGTACATTCGGCAGAGAGCTACTGGCGATTTACTTGGCTATCAAGCACTTCAGATATATGCTCGAAGGGTACTCATTTATAGTATTCACCGACCATAAGCCACTCACAAAAGCAATTGATGCAAAGCATGACAACTACTCGCCCCGAGAAATTCGACATTTAGAATTTATTTCACAATTCACTTCAGATATAAGGTATATCAAAGGCAGCAAAAATGAGGCAGCTGATGCTTTGTCTCGTATGTACGTAAACGTCTTAGAACGTGACCGTATTGACCTAGCAGAAATGGCAAAGTTGCAGGCCACGGATGAGGACTTGAAACATTTGAAAAACAATGTGAACACCTCATTACGTCTTGAAGAAGTGACACTTGATGACTCTGTATCCATCACCTGTGATGTATCCAAGGGTAAACCGCCCGTTTGTGCCTTTATCAATGAGACGATTAGTCTTCTCTAAGATGCATGGCATTTCACATCCTGGTATTCGAGCTACGGTGAAGTTAATTACTGACCGATACGTCTGGCCAAAGATGAATCGAGATCTTCGACAGTGGTCCAGAGCTTGTTTAGCGTGCCAGCGATCGAAAGTGCAAAGACATATTCTTTCACCTACGGGAAGATTTTCCCACCGGATGGCAGATTTGACCATATACACGTTGACATCGTTGGACCACTACCTCCGTCAAATGGTTTTAGCTACATTTTAACATGTGTAGACCGATTCACGAGATGGCCAGTGGCAATACCTCTGCAGGATATATCTGCCGAAACAGTAGCGAGAAATATCATCCAACACTGGATTTCTAACTTTGGTGTCCCAAGTGTCATCACCACAGATAGAGGTGCGCAGTTCGAGAGTAGTCTATTTCAACAGTTAACTGAACTTCTCGGGATCAAGCGCATAAGAACCACTGCGTACCATCCTGCATCCAATGGTATTGTCGAAAGGTTCCATCGACAACTAAAAGCAGCACTGATGGCAGTAAAGACTGATGACAAGTGGAGTGACAAATTACCACTAGTACTCCTTGGTATACGTTCGAGTGTCAAGCAGGACATTGGCTGCTGTACTGCTGAGTTAGTTTATGGAACTACTTTAAGATTGCCAGGAGAGTATTTTAACCCGGCAACAGACGTTCCACCGGACTTGACTAACTATGTACAACAACTACGGCGACACATGAGCACACTTCGACCTCAGTCCCCACGATACCGAGACAACCAAGTTTACGTACCTCAGTGCATCTCAAACTGCACTCACGTTTTCGTCCGACACGACGGCGTACGAAAACCCTTACAGCCCCCGTATGAAGGACCTTTCAAGGTAATTAGTAAATCAGACAAAGTTGTCACGGTCGAACGCTCGGGTAGACGAGAAACGGTCAGCATTGATAGAATCAAACCAGCGTTTATGGAACCAGATGTCACGGATACCAAGTCTGAACCCGCAGTGAAGCAACCGGAAACACCGAAAACCACCGTCAAAACAGAAACAACGGCATCGGAATCACCCAATAGTAGCGACGGTAGCAGAACCACGAGATCCGGAAGAAGAGTCCGTTGGCCACGACGTTACTTTCAGACAATTTACATTTCATAAAACCAATTCCCTAGTAACATTATTATCGTTTTTGCTCATTACCTTGTTGAAAACATGACCACACGATTTTGTCAGACTTTTCCGCATATACAAAAGTTTTCTTCCGGGCACCACGGACTTCCGAATCTCTTATTTCTTAACAATGTTCCAGGTAATACGATTTTGGTTGTTAATTTTTTATCTCCGGATATATTATTACTTTGGTAAAGTTATTTTAGTGTTTCGAATGTCATACACTTCATTTTTATATAAACACTCTTCCAATCAGTTTTCATCCTGATAATAGATATCCTTAACATTCCTTCTATCTTTGTGATATCTTCAAAACGAATTTACCTTTCTCATAATATTTTATATCGAACACAGGTATTCCCTCTTATATCTGTATTCTGGGGAGGGACTTATGTAGCATTTTATTTCACTGTATTGTGTTGATATATGTAACAACTCATTGAACATTTTTTGTTTAGTTGTACTGAAAAAGACTTTTTGCTCGCTCGTTGACTAATACAACATCCTGATATATACTGCGCGTTAACTCCTGATATTTACGCTGTCTGACGCAGGTGGATCAGCAGTGTCGGGAATTATAAGTGGGCGATAGTGTATCTGAACACGTATATAAAATTTGGAGTCAGATTTCAGAGCTCGACAATATCAATGCTATCCAATAGACCCTGATATACTGCGACTGAAGTACATGGGATTATGTTATCTTGTATACAGATGCGACTATAATAACTACTGACAGAAAACGACCACCTAGCTGTAAGCGACTCGAATGTTTCCACAACGATTGAGTTAGGTAATGATAGTTTCACAAGTGCTCGTTACTTCAAAGAAATATTACTCAGTGTCAGCTTCCTGGCCTATTTTTCATCTCATGCATTTCTTCATGCCTATATAATGTTATTACTTAATTGAGAGTGGATTAAATCACGGGAGCCTGAACTTTCAGTTGTGGGATTGAGTTGAGTGTCGAAGTCTGTTGATAAAGCGCTGATCATTGAGGTCATCAAACTAGGGAATATATGGAAAGTCGATTGTGTAAGATGCGGACCTCCTAGATGCTAATAATGTATTTTTGTTGCGACTGAAGGCTTTGAGATCATCAAAGGTTCAAATTTATCTGTTCGAAGTCCACAAATAGCATAATATTTAGCTAGCACACCTTGAAACAACCGTGTTGATAGACAGACAACAAGTTATCCCACGTTACCGGGTGGTTTGCCGAATAACACACCCATACGCACTCATGAACAAAATTCAGAGTTGATAGTGAGAGTGAGTGTGGAAAACTGATGGATTTTGGCCTCTCGCGTCTACTTCTTAGGGCTTGGTTTGAGCTGTTCAGTTTGCCTCTACAGTGGATAAGAGAATCTCCCCTGGTTTCATGCTGTTACCTTTGATAAGGTGAATGTTTTGTGGGTTATCAAGCTGCCTTTGTGTAGGCGGATTGATAGGAGTGGCAAGATAGTGAGAAAAGGCATGTGGGAATCGCTCGGAAAGTAAAAGTAGATAGCGTGGGTTTGTTTGCTAGAGAAAAGTTAGCAGAGAATGTTGGTGTATCAAGAAGAGAGGTTGTGAGTGGTAGGTAAAAGAGAAGTGACGGCGGGCTAGTGAATTCAGTAATGTCCTGAGCATGTCCGTGATAAGTCATGTGAAATGACGTAACTACCTAACCATCTTTTGAGTTAGTCTACCAGGAGGGATGAGACCCCAGCCTATGGTAGGCATTCAGTAGGGCATATACTGTCAAGGAGGAAACGTCGAACCTGAACGTGGTGTTAGCCCACTGAAATGCTATCCTGATGGGTTTCTCTTGTGCTGACCACCACACCGCGGGCAAGGCTAGTTGGTTTGCGTAACTCGTCTGATGGATGATCTCGTAGGTCGTAATGAGATCGTAGCGTCACACACTTCTCCAAAATTAATAGCCTAGGGTCTGACGACTTTCGACATTGATGCTGACTTTGATAGTTTAACTGGACTCGCTAAGCTGAAGGCATCCGGTCAAGCATCCTCACCATTTGGCACACTGTCGTGTTAAGTTGCACTGCTCGTGTTAGACTCTCTAGCCAGTTAGTCGGAACGCGTCGGTATCTTGGCACAACCATCCAAATATACTATTCCATCCGACTACGCCTTCTTGTTCTTCCTCGGTCTCGTACTCGTGAGTATATACCAAGTCCGAATAATTAGTGATTAGTCTTTGCGTCTGTCAAACTCGCACCAGGACAAATCCTAAAAGATCACCTTCCTTTCTGCGATAGCCTTAAGTGAATAGATTTAGTATTTCGTTCCTTCAGAATATGCCTTTCCCTTTAGTCTCACAACTTATCTTATTTCAGATCTTCATATTTTCTCAAAGAGACTGATTTCTCTCTTGATTGTAGCGGGTACTACCAGACTGAAAACGTCCAGGTACGGCCGTCCGTAGGATTTGAAGCCTATTAAAAGCTGTTCAGGGGTGAGAGCACCAGGCTGTCTATGCAGAAAGTGTGGAGTGGCTTTCTCTGTAGTTGCCATGTCTTTGTAGTTGCAGCTGGTGTTCAAGGTGTCGGAGTTGAGCCCCAAATTTGTTTCTACGAACACTGATGATAGCATGGTTACTCAAGTTATATTGGGAGTCGGCCATACTCGCTTCATAGGTACTGATGTGTAGTACTCCACACTTTTTCAGACTGAAGCTGGAGCTTTTCTCCGAATACCAGAGTTCAAGTTGCCACAAGCCACTTTATAGTGCTTTACAGTCTACCTCTACTTTTAATGCCCCCCACATTTCAATGGCGTCAGTGAAGAGGACGATAGGTGAGGAGATTTCGGGTGGTAGATCACTGGCAGGCAGCAGGAAAATAAGGGATCCTGAGGATTCCTCTCTGGGATAACCACAGCGTCGATGATCTCCATTCAAACGGTATTCCGTTTAACTTGGCGCAGAACTGCCTGTTTTCTAGGTACTCCTTGGACCGGCAGAGTTAGGGTTCACTTGTACCGCCTGACATGATCTTATGAGGTAGGACTGTGGGAGGGACACTTTCGAATGCCCTAGCTAGGTCGAGAAAAACAGCGTGTACTGGTTTTCTGTTGTCTCAACCAAGTGCTCAGTCACCCCGGGTAATCGGTAAGTTGGTGGCACATGAACAACCACCGGGAAAGTTATGCTGAGCGGTATGGACGGATTTTTCCTGTTGAGAAGTCTCCAGATCTTGTTTGCTGCCGGCTTTCCAACACACTGGACAGTATAAGGAGTATGGCAAACGGTTGGCAGCTGCCGGGTTTTTTTTGTCTCCTCCCCTAAAGATGGGTGACAAGATGGTGCACTTCAATTCGTTAGGGAGTTTGTATGACTCTACGAAGCGCTTGAGGTGGTTGCAGATTGGTTTTTTGAGTCCTGCGGCGCAGTTTTCAGGGAATACCTATATCAGGTTGCCGCAGCTAGGGGACTTGCCAGGATGGAGTCCATGCAGTTTCCCCGACACTTTTCCTCCGTGATTGGGATGTGCTAGGGGTATCTGTTATCTATGACCTGATCAATGTCATATTGAGTCGGAGAAGACCTAGTGTTAGTACTAAGTTGAACTTGGAAGTGTGAACTCAAAATCTCGGCTATCGCCTGACTGCTTAGTACACCTCCGTCAATACTTGTGATAAGATTCACTCCCTTGCTGGTCGACTCCCCTTTTGACATGAAGCCGTGCATGTTCAGGGCTTACTCTGTGAGTTCCCCACCAGGTTTCTTTGACAGCTAAACCTGAAGCTGCGGCTTCTTGTGGTTCAGCGGTTGCGAATCCTATTGTGGTTCAGGAAGTCAAACTCCCTGCTTGATGAACGCCTCCCGAAACAAGCCTGCTTCTTGGTCTGAAGTGGCCTCTCTGTTCAATGCTTTGGCCATGAGGTCCTCACTAGCTGTCTATGTGCTACCTACGGCACACTGTGGCTGATGGCTCCAACAATTATTTCCCCCACCTGTGTCCAGTGTTCATCTGTTGTGAGATGAGTTTGGTCCATAAGAATAGGGATAGACTTCAGGTGCTAGCCTACTGATGCTGTTAGCCGGTATATTGTCAAGGTCAACCTTGTTTGGAAGCCACTGCCATTGTTGGACGTCGTGGAGGTACCGATCAGCTGGTGGTTCTGGAATCACACCCACAACCATAGTAGTATTTTTGTTTGGATTCCCAACAGGTGATTTTCTGTCCTCCTCCCTTAATGACTGTGGTTTATCAGGTTTGGGCTGAATTCTGCATAATTTGACGAGGTCTGGCTGGCGTGGGAGAAGAAAAGTATCTTTGGTTTCTTTAGCGGTGCTCAAAGAAAAGCGTAAGGGGGAGGCCTGTCTCGGGGTACCTGGCTTTCTCGAGAAAGGTGACGCGGCGTCTAAGGGAGGGGCGAGTCTCAGAATCTAGCGGCAGTCGGCCCACAGTCTGCTGTCAAGACGTTGGCGTTGAACGAGATGATCGGCTTGGCCGTCCTGCCGCTTGTTTGTCTGTTGTTTCCGGATCACAGTTTCCAGGGCGTTTTGGCCGGGTTTCGTCAACGGTCTAGCGAACCGTATTTTTTTCCACGCGCCTGGTGGTCTCTAAAGCCATTTAGGGGGTACGGAAGTTTGACGTAATGTGGTCTCCCTATACGGTGTGCGCACGACCAAAGACTTGGCTTTGTTCCCGGGTTCCTTTGTGTTATTCTTTGATGTTAAACTCACTTTGTTCGGGGATGTTGATGCCTCTTGTATGACGGAGAGTATTTCTTTTGAGCCGACCGTATGGAGTGGGGGGAGCTTCCTGCATCTTGGATGAATGTACCGGAACCATTTGTATGACGCCACCTCGTCAGCCTGTAGTACCGTCAGGGCACTTTGCTGAGACAGTGGCAATGTGCCCACCGGTGACGTAAGCTGCATGCAAATGCCTCATTGATCACTGATACGTCTTAAGCGCAACTACGGCAGCCGTCAAATGTCATGGTGCAGACTTCTTTCCCCGGAGATGATGCTATGATTTGTGGTGGACCACTTGAATGTATATATTATCCTAAGCCTCCCTTGCTGCCTAAATTTAATCACGCCTCCTCAATTTTCAGGGTGGTATTCATCATGGACTAATATTAGTTGGAGACTCGGTTGAAACCTGGGAGCACTGTACAGCCGGTTTAGATATCGGATATACCTTGAATGGAATTTTAACACCCTGAAAATTATTCGGAACCTTCACGCCTAATGTCGACATTTCTCACAATAGAGTACTTCTTAGCTGTTTTTTCAACAGAGTCCCTGTCACTGGCTTAATCACAGATACCAAAACCACCAACTTTGTGGAAACAACAACAACCACTGGCTGTTTTTACGAAGGTCCGCCGAGAGGATTTCCGGAACTCACACTGACTGACCATGAAAGCTCTTCACTGCAGCGTAATGTTACCCACCACGTTGGTGCTAAAGGCTCACAAGTCTGGTCATGACCACGTTGAACAAACTCATAAAAGTCGGATCCAGTCAGACGGAAATTTGATAGGCGTTTACAGCTAGGAGTCACAAGCCCACTGCAGAGCCCGCAGGGTTAGAGTTAGGGTAGCACAAGGTTCCCAAGAAGGCACTGCAAGGGGTGCAATCATGCAGTATACGGACAAAACTCAAAAAACAGTTCAAACACCTTCCTGAACTGTTTGAATTCCTGCTCATCCTTTTTGGCCTGCGGAATTCAGGACAAACATTCCACAGCTTTATGGATGGTGTCTTCCGTGGTTTTGAGCGCATCCACACATACATCGATGATCGTTTCATTACGAGTTGAGATAAAGAAACTCACCATAAACGGTTGGACCTGGCATTCCGCCAATAGGAAGAGCTCGGTATCACAACCAACATCCAGAAATGTCATGTAGGAGTCAGATGACTGAATCGCCTCGGCATATTGCTAGCAACAAAGGCATACGCCTACTGAAGGATGAAGCAGAGGTTAATTTGGACCGCATTGGGCTGCGAAGCAGCTTTTCACTCTCAATAGCCCGACAAGTTAGCACCGAAGGTTCACCGCTGGCTTTGCTTCTAATTTCAGACCACTCACAGATCTACGCCGAAGAAACGCGGAGTGTGGCGGTGGATAGCTTGGCTAGACTTCTTTGCCCTAGGTTCGAGGAAGCCGTCTCAAATCCAGCCATGCTTACGTGTCATGAGCCCAGTTATCCTTCGCGTGTTGCTGCTGATGTATCTGACTTAGCAATCGGGGCGGTTTCGCAGCAGCTGACTGGCTGTCAGTCTCCGTCATTAACCCTTATTTAGAAGCTGCCAAAGGTGGTGGAAACAGAGTACGACACACCTGGTAAGGAATTCTGAGCTGTGCATTGTCCTGTGTGTTGTTTTCGACATTCAGTTTAGGGCCATAGTTTCATCATGCTCACTAACCATAGACCGCTAACCTTTTGTCTTGGCTCAACAGCCAGTAAGTACACCCTGTATGAGTCACCCCGACTAAACCACACTTCTCAGTTCACCTCGGATATCCATCACATATCCGGGGTGAACGATGCTGTGTCGAAGGTGCTGACCCTGTTGAACTGACTGGGCTTCAAAAAGACGACGTTGAGCTGGACCATGAGTTATTGTACACAACACCCAAGCTACAACGGTGTTCAGTAGGATTGGGTACAGATGCGATTTTATGCGACGTCTGCACCAGACGATCATACCCGACAGTTCCAAAAGATCTGGAAGCAACACTTTCAGCACGCTGAGCAAATTATCTCATCCACGTGTGCGAGCCACCGCGAGGCTCATTGTACAACGTATCTGCTGGCCTTGGATGGGCAAAGACGTTAAAGAGGGGGCATAACTGTGCGTAGTCTGTCAGACGTGTAAAATCCTTCAGACCCTCCCCTAGCCTCAGGCGTGTGTTTGAAGCACGTGTATTCAAATACTGTAGGACGCCTACCATAACTTAGCGGATGCACATATCTTTTCACCTGCATGGATCATTTTACGAGGTGACCAGTTGCTAACATTTTCGAAAAAAAAGTGGATAGCGGCATTCGGATGTCCATCTTATGTAACACTTGATCGTGTGTGCCTATTCGATTGTGAATTATTTTTCGCATTGACCGAACCTTTCGGTTGAAATCGGTTTCGGACGACAGCCCACCAATCCAAAACAAATTTTGCTGTAGGAAGCTTCTATGGACGGCTGAAAGCCATTCCTACGGCAGCAAACACGCCCCAAATGGCCATGGCACTACCTCCAGTTCTGCTGGGTGTCCGGAACGCACTGGTAGCTGATTCTGGTTGTGCTTCCGCGGAACTTGTTTACGGAAATACTTTCCACCTGCCAACTGGTTGCTGAATTGGATGCTAACCGAAGGAGTGTAAGTATGCTTTTTAGGTCCTGTTTGTGAGTGCAGCGAAATCTTTTTCCTGTGATTGATGCATTTTGGGCTAGACATATATGAATCCTAAAGATGAAACAAAATTGAGCAGTAAGTTTACTTTGGAATGTCTCTCCTACATTGAAATGTAGTGAAAGAGGTGTGTCGTAATATGCAATCCGCCTCCAGTGGCTGCGAAGACCTGCTATGAAATGGGAACAGGATATTGACGTTTATTAAAGCACCCACTCATGTGCAGGGTATGGCAGTTCTCCTAATCGGATGGTGTTCTTAACCCTGTTACGTCATTTCGAGCAGATCGGTGCGGTTCCTTTATCATCATGCACATAATCCATTCCGTCTACAGATAGCGCTCTAGAATTAGGCATCATGAAAATGATACGCCGCCTGTTTGAACTACCACAAGAAAACCACATTCTCCTGCATCCCGAACGAAGTAAACAAGCACAGAAGAAACATATCAAACATCGCCTGGCTTACCATTTTCACCCAAATCTGAAACCATGTACTAGAAAACTGCTGCCTAATGTCACAATGGTATTCTTATCAGCGACTGTACATCCGTCAAGCTTTCTGTTAGGTCAAGCTGTCACTATTACGCCGCTTGTGAGTTAATTATTCTTGAAAATACTCATATTTTACTTGTTGTGTGGTGTTTGTGCCCTTGGATGGCCTTTAGTGTTTCTTGTAATCACCCGCCATTCTGTACCGCTGGTGGCGAATTCTACGTGTTGCCTGTCGCATCTTCTCATTTCGCACTCATATCTCATCTTTATCCTATGAGTACAATGAATGAATTTCTAGTTATTACACAATTTAATCAAAGTACTGCCACATACAGTTACTTTGTACCCATAATATGCACTTCATCGGACGATTCTTGATGTCCGTAAACCATATGGTTCGCGTGTTATCATCCCTTTCTGTAATAAGCTTGTTTTATACCTGTATTTGTAGGGAAAAGTTGTGATAAACATCGTGGTGTGTAGTTTGTAAGAAGGCGAATGAAGATGTAATCAAGCGTCGCGTCCTATGAAAAATCGTCGACACTGAGATGGATCAACTGATACCAAAAGCATTGGTGGATGGGCGCCTCCGTTCTCCTGAAACCCACTTCATCTAGCTTTACATGTATCTTGGATATGGCAGACTATGCTTTTGAAAGAGGGACAATGAAACTACGAAGCCAAGAAGATTCCGATAAGAAAACTCTCTTATACGCTTTCTTTGAAGACATGTTGGAAGTCTCGAAAACTTTCTCATAAGCTTCAAGAGCTCACAAAAATACAGGAAAATATCCCACGAGCATTCGCATTCACAAAGCCAAACATAGGTAAGCAAGTTGGTTCCCACACCCACCAACTGAGTTAAGCCAAACAAACAGAACCCAGCCTCAGGATAGTGACAGCGGTTC
The DNA here is from genome assembly GCA_944470555.2 of Heterobilharzia americana. Lineage (NCBI taxonomy): Eukaryota > Metazoa > Platyhelminthes > Trematoda > Strigeidida > Schistosomatidae > Heterobilharzia > Heterobilharzia americana. The sequence goes on from OX104127.1 coordinate 41,560,303, forward strand.
ATAGGCTGCCAGTATGCCAAAAAGCCTAACAAATGTTGGATGACTGGTTTCATTAAAGTTCTGAGTAAGGAGAACATCTCCAGGGGAAAAGATCGCTGGAACGCTCATCTGTTCATGCAACACACGACTGAACAACCCTTCGGAAACCTGTGGGCGCCAACATTCCGAATAGCTTGATACTCTGTCAGCTGCAAAAGGGTAAACATCGTGGAGAACTCTTTGTCTGGTTATTGAAAAACCGCACAAGCCTTATGGGTTAAAAACCTTGGTGTGCCATAACATTTTACCGTCCATGCTGGAACAGTGCTCGGGCAGCTGGGTGACCTATTTCGGCACTCTTCGGAGAAGCGAAATCCCTCAGACGTGGTAAGATGCCATCCTGGGTACTATCTTTTTGGAGAGGGAAAGACAGAATGCGAGGTACCATCAACCGGCAGCACTTTTGCCAGTGGCGTCAAAGCTAATAGAAAGTCTGAAGAAACAAGTTAGCCGAGAAAGGCAGAGACCGAATGGGCCACTATACAAGGCTAAATATCGCCTAAGAGGGGTTCATTCCTACTCCTCTAACCCTCCAGCGAAGCTTGAAAAATAGACGGAATTCTTACACTTCTGTTTTGTTGTCCACCCGACGTTTTTTGACCTGGCTGAGGCTGCAGGTACCTCTTCTCATGCCATCGTTCTACCGAAAAGAAACTGCTTGGACAGTGGAAATAAGGTTACGTCCTGCAAAGTGAGAACTTTTATAACGAGGAACTCCACCCAAAAGTCGACAGGGTATATCGTACTTGGAACGCATCATACGGCGGGATCCCATAGGAATCCATAATGAGTCGGCAGCAGTCCGTGGAACTTTTGGATAGTCTCGCATTGAGTCTGATCTCCCAAATTCCATCGTACTCTACGGAGGGCCGCAAAGTCTGAAAAGGTTACGAATTCACCGCCAAGCGACTCAAAAGCGCTGGAGAATGGAGTGAAAAATCAGGAACATGTATTTAAACTGGAAAAACGCCGAATGCTGTTTCCCCATACTTTCTATTTGCAGACCGTACTCTACTTTCTATGTGGTATGTTTCTAACTCACACAATCTTGGCTGACTACCTGGGTCCCAGGCCAAATCACCTAGGGGATGACCACAAGACATGTGCGGCAATACACTTTGTACATGGATACCTCACTCCAAGGCTACCTCTCAAGCCATACAAGAACAGTCCCAGATTTTATTTTGAGACCCGTAGCGTTTGTGCGCTATCACATCTGCAGGTAGATGCAAGCTCCTCACCAAAGGTCCAGGGGCAAACAACGGAAGGAAGTTTCAGTCACTCAGCGAGAAACGCTATGACAAAAGAAACTGTGTAGGCCCTCTTGTCTTTGGCTATCATTGGATTAAAAGTTACTTGATAGTGACACGTGAGAGTCTAAGCCACACAGTTCAGTTGGAAAGGGTAACACTACGTAATGGCCAAAATTGCAAACTTCTTGGGCATCAGAATAGAATCGCCCATCAAGCAGCAGAGCGCCATGTACCTTTAGAAGTTGTCCCGGAGCGAGCTTGATAGACGCAGAAGCCAATCACTAATGATTCAAACTTGTCATATACCCACGAATAGGAGCCCAAGAATGAACTAAGTAGCTTAGTTGGATGGAATAGTATATTTTGCGAGGTCAAGCCGAGGTAGTGATGCGTTCCAACCAACTGGCTAGTGGGTCAATTACGAGCAGTAGAACGTAACACGACAGCGTGCCAAATGGCGAGGATGCTTGAGCGGATGCCTTTAGCTTGACGATTCCGGTAAAACTATCAAGGTCAGCATCGATGTTGAATCTCGTCGAATCCTAGGCTATTGATTCTGGAGGAGTGTGTGGCACTGCAGATCACTCCTCCCTAGCAAGTTCGTGAGGACCCCAAGACGATACCAGTCGGGAGTGAAAACCAAATGGTTTCTTCACTAGTTAAACTCCTCCGATTGGTGCACTGCTACAAGTGGTCCCTGGCTGTCTGAACTCATTGCAGGGTGTCGTGGCAAATGAAAAATAGAATATGATGAATCGAATTGTACGTCAGTCGCGGTACCCAGGGTCCTTTGACGTTCCATTCGGTGCTGGTTACACCTGGAATCTAAAAAATCTTTAATACCATGAAAACGTTTCTTTAAAATGGGAAAAATCTATACATAAATATATTGAAAATAAAGTTTATGTTCGTTGCCATTTTTGTTAGGTTTCATTACTTGGTAGAAAAAATTGATATAAAAGGGTAAATGTAGGAAGATTTTTGAGCTCTCGGTAAATAAAAATGTGGTGCCCCGATAAAAATTTGAGTTAAAAAATGGTTAGCACACTTTATTTCACATAAGTCAGTTGAATATGACTTGAAATACTCCTGGAACCTGGTGGTTCGATCTGATCATGTTTTTTGTTCCGCCTGCGGTTGTCGTATCTGTGCACTACCAAACACATCGTCTAGAACTTCGATGATTGAGCCATCCACCGGTGGGCTATAGCGAGCTGAAACGTAACTTATGACGGGGTTGCCTTCGAAATAAGCTGGTTTCAAAAGGTCGATAGCATTAGTATCTTCATACCCGTTTCGCTCCATTATAGAAAACTTTTCATGTCGCCTGACCACTTTGAATGGCCCATCGTGAGGTGGCTCAAGCGGTGGACAAATGGCATCGTGGTGAATGAATACGTGTGTGCCTTTTGTAAAATGGGGCGAACGAAGTCGTCCGTCGTTTGAGGCCTAAAGGGAGAAGGCCTAACTGAACGCACTGCATTTGTAATCCCAGTCACGCAAGATGTCCTGTCGAAAACATGTTTGAAAGCTGAAGGGGGAATAAATTCGCATGGTAGGCGAAGAGTTATCCCATCGACAAGCTTTACAGAGGTGCAACCAGAATCAGCTTTCAACGCTTTGCGAATACCTAGTAGGACTGGAGGCAAAGCCTAAGTCTACTGAGGTCTGTTTGCTGTCGGTGGAGACGTTCTAGCCTGCCATTTGGTTATGGATGGTAGGCTGTCGTTCGGAACCGAATGCAACCTAAAAGTGCAGTTAAAGCGTGAACTAATCCACACTAGAACCGGTGCCCACGGTCGGTTGTTACGTGAGATGAACATCAGAGGTTCGCGTTCCATCTTCCGACGGAAACATGAGCGACAGTTTCAGCAGTAATATCCTTAATAGCCACTGCTTCTGGCCATCGTGTAAAACAGTCCAAGCAAGTGAAAAGATAAGCGCTTCCGTTGGATTCCGGTGAAGGTCCTACAATGTCTATGTGGACCTGGTTGAAGAGTGTGTTTGGGGCTAGTAAAGAGCCTGGAGGGCTTTTCGTGTGTCTTGCGATTTTGCACTTCTGACAAGCTGAACAGGACTGAACCCACTCCTTGACGTCTTTGTTCATCCAAGGCCAGCAGAAACGTTGTGCAATGAACCTGATGTTGGCTGGTGCACCTGGATGGGACAGTGTGGAACGTATCGAGGTCGTTGCGTTAACATTTCTTTGGAACTATTGGGCGTGGTTAGCTAGTAGAGACATCGCATAGAATTGTATCCTTGTCTGATCCTGCTGGATTCAGTTGAGGCTTGAGAGTTGTGGACGACAACTCATGATGGAGCTCAAGGTCCTCTTTTTCACACCAAGGTAGTTCTGCGAGGTCAGGGCCCTCGATGGGGTTTGTCGAAGCTGTTCGAGACAGTGCATCGGCTACGAAGTTATTCACTCCCGAAATCTGGCGGATGTCCAGTTGTCGTGACCCACGATGGGAGTATTTGTCGGACCCCGAGCCAAGAGAGAAGGCTGACGGCTCGTGGTCTGTGGAAATAATGAAGTCACAACCTTCGCCGAATGTCGAAAATGGCGTACAGGACAAAACGTAGCTAGGAGCTCCCCACCAGACGTGCGGTATCTTGTTTCCGCCTGTTGCAGCCGCCTCAGGAGAAAAGCCAAAGGTTGCCACTGGTCGTCAGTCAACTGTCGCAAAGCTGTTCCAGTTGCTGAGCCAGATGCATCAGCAGCAACACTCAACGGAATATTGGGGTCGTGATGCATCGGCATGGTTGAGTCGGAAATGGTCTCCTCGACTTTAGAGACAGCAAGTCTGGACACATTGTCCGGAGCCGCGCACATCGAAGTCCCTGGTAGTATATCTGTGAGTGGTCTTACGACGGAAGCACAGTTGAGTGTAAACCTTCGGTAGTAACCTACCCGGCCACTGAAAGTGCCGAGCTGCTTCGTCTTCTCACCCTGAGTTTTGCTGCTTTCATTTCCGTTGTGGTTGTTGTGATTTTTTCACATCAGTTTCTTCCAACTTTCTACCGACTAGCCCTATTAATTTCAGTCCACCTTATTACTGTTTTCCTTGTCATTTTTCATCTGAATTCACCACGGACCTTCTTTTCCTACGGTCTCTTCCTTTGTTTCATCTTCCTCCCACTTGACCCTGTGATCATCTCCTAAACACTTTCTACTCCTTCCCCACCCAGCTCACGCAAGTGTATGGCGACACGATACGTGGATATCCCATGGCACAACATTCCAAGAACAAATCATTTATCTCCCTGTAAATTAACCTATGCTCATCTACTCAACGGGTTTACCATGACCACAGTCGACCAACAGCCGAACCTGCTGCACCCAAGTCCACCAAAGGCCTGGACAAGACCTGTAGGATGAAGAGTTGAGCATTGAAAACTCACTTGATTTGCACATACTGGATGTGGGCGAGAATACGGTTAGAGTGGGCACCATCGACATCAAAGGTATCCCAAGGAGGAATCCTGGGAATACTTCTCTTTCACCCACTCGTCAACGATCTGTCACCTGAAATCTCCTCATTCGTCCTCCTCTTAACAGATGGCATTGAGATGCGGAAGGTATTCAACGAAGAGGTCGACCGTAAAGCACTACAAAATGACATGCTGCAACTTGAACTCTGGTAGTCAGAAAAGGCTCGGAAACTCCAAGCTCCAGAACCGCATCCACCATACGGCTCGTGCTTACTGTAGTGACGTGAATCACTCGTCTCTCAGCCTTTGAATTTTTTCAGATTAAAAGCACCCACTTGGGATACTCAATCCATGAAAACTGAACTTTGCAACACTCCCATTCACTCACACCCCTCGCTGCTGTATGTTCGTCAACCCACTTCTATTGTTTCTTTGAATCGACCAATCTGCCTCCTGTCAGTGGTTCTTGGGCGTTTCAACCGCCAAACTGCTTTAACTCTCAATTCTCTCAGGAGGACATTCCCCAGGAAACATCTTTCCTGCTTCTACACACGCATCTGGAGCTTATGGTCAAACCCGTTGGTCGAGAGCAGAGGAACAAGTGACAAGCGTCCAGTGGTAAGCCAACACAGATTGTCTTCGTTTATGTGTTCTACCCTTTTGCTACATTCAGTCTTCAACCTCCTTATCGCTGTTAAATACTTATCTTCCCAGGAAGTTTACATAATGGTGACATGTCTGCCCGAAACTCTGAATCCGAAGCTTTGACACGGATAACGCGGTCGTGAGCAAAAAGGAACAGCACTCGTAACAACACTTCAATCTGTACCCATGGTCAAATAGGGGTGGGGCAGAACACCAAACCCATGAAGAAGCGGCCAACTTATGCTTCTAAAATTTCCAGTCGCCATCAAACAGGTGACACAGAGTAGCACCAGCACGTTACAAAGTAGTCCTACCTTTGGCGAGGATCAGGCCATGTCTGAAAAGAGGAAACAGCGTGTCAGATGTAAGAATGAAGCAGCCACAAGCAGTTTGCCACAATCCGCAGCACTCTCTTCAAGGAAAGAAGGCCTCATCACGGCAGCCGATGGCTGTGGTGTTTGCACAAACGTTGTTTCGGTAATCAGGGAGGCATTTGGACGCAACCTATGTCACCGATGGGCGCATTGCCACTGCGACACTAAAGTAGCCCGACGGCACTAGAAGCTGATAAAGAGACAACCATGCAGATGGTTCTGGTGCATTTGTCCAGAGTGCTGGAAGCTGCCCGCACCCCTCACAGAAAGCTTGAAAGAGATGCTCCCCGCCACACAAATGCTGCCAACATCCTCTATTAAAGTGGGGTTAACATCAACGAATAACGCAGAGGGATCTGGAAACAAAGCTAGATCTCCAGCTGTGCACACGCCACTACGCATGGAAACCACAGTGGGTTGAGCCCTCGTACCCCGTACCTGGCTCCAAAGAACGTCAAGCCCACGGCAAAGGATACCAACCGCCAGACCCTCTGAGAAACCCAGCCCAAACATCCCGGGCACTATGGTCGGAAAACAGCCAGTAGAGATGCACAACAAACCCACTGGGAAGTCGAGCGTGCCACAGGAGGGCCACGTCGATCATCTTGTTCAACGTCTATGTACCGACAGACTGACTGTGAATCGAGAGAGAAAGGTCTGACAGATGCATGTGGATCAACTGCCATCAGATGCTGGGGCTCTGTCCTCTCCCTGCAACACCGTGTCGCCATTCCCGCGGTAGCCGGGCAACCCGAGGCAAGCCACCCCTCTACACGTATCTCTCAAAACTGCTAAAGGGGCCGAAAGCACCCCACTTCTCTCGCGCCAGCTTGACGTTGGGCCATGCCTGACAAGTCATGGTCAATAAAAAGGAGGAAAGAAAATTAGTGGTTTGGAATCCAGGCAGAAACAACGATATAATCGTACATGGGATCCCAGAACTTCTAGGTGACCTCTCGACCAAAGATCGGCACTTCCACGATGTCCAACAATGGCAGGGGCTCTCAACCAAAGTTGGTTTTGACACTGGACCAGCCGGCAGCGTCATTAGACTGCCAAGGTCAGCGCATCTGAAGTTTATCCCCACCCCCAAACTACTCGCCATCCAATTCGACTCACATGCCTTCCTCACAGATTTTCTACATACATGGCTTAGTGCGAAAGACAGCACGGGGGGCCCAATATGAAGGCCTGAAAATGAGCCTAGACACGGAGCAAGAGGAAGGATGGAAACTGCCAAAACTTCCGGAGTCAGTGGTCGTCACACAGATACTGACCAGTGAGTAAGATACATAGAGTAAAGAAGCTCCTGCTGCCACAGCTCCCACCCAGGTTGAAAATAAAACGCAAAAAGCGGAACGATACCAGTCCTATGAGGACTGGCGACGTTGGACCCAACCATGTAAGCGCCTTTCTCGCAAAAGTACACAACCAGCCTTTCCCTTCCACTGGGCACACTGTAACACGTATGTACAGCAGCGTTAAGGGGTTAAGAGGAAACGTAGCAGAGATGAGAACGCTGTGTTAACGTCAACACTCTAAAATCATATTCGTCACCGAATCCTGGCTCCCGCCGGACATCTCCGACGAAGGGGTGCATGTTACTGTCATGGAACTCCTCCTCAGGGACAGGGCCCAGAGCAGGATGGGGAGTGGCTCTTCATGTAGGCTCTCGTTCAAAGGCAAGAGTGGTCAGCGAAAGTACCCTAACCCAGCTCCCGGAATACTTGTTTTGCCACATCACTCCGCTGTACCAAATGCCTGCTCAGGGTCATAAACTTATCCCCCGTCAGCTCCCCTACATTTAGGGAAATGGTCATCAAAACAATCTTGACGACTTCCTCGGCAGTTCACAAATCCGTTACCATTGGCGCAACTTTAACTCCCCCTCCATCCTCTTCGAGACGGAGGGGAGACACATTAATCCTTCAGTCAGAGGCCGAAGAATGCAATTAAGACTTCTGGCCTCTCAGAGAAGGTGGACGATACCATTCGCTGGGGCCGGGCGGAACACAGCACGCCCTAACTACGCTCTAACTGATGATAGCCTTCTCATCGAGGATGTTTTCATCCAACCTCCCTTGGCCCCATTGACTGTGTAGTAATAACTTTCTTCATGATTACTACGGAGGCCCGCAACCGAAGGCTCCCAACACATTCCCTTGCTACAGCAAGGCAAACTGCGAGACCATGAGGGGTCACCTCAAAAATGCATCACGGCCGACGGACCGGACTAATCTCACAACAGGTGACCACCCGCTGTGATTTACACAAATACAATTGTATATCTAATGTCAACCTTTTACTCAGCGCCTAGTGTTTGCCGTACTATACGGCCGAATCTTGGTTATAGTTTATATAAAGATGAACATTGGTTACAAGCAAAGAAAATAATCTTTGGGGCATCGGTCGCAGTGTACCAGACGTAACACACAGACCGTCAGTGAGAGCCTCATAGCCAAAGCATTGAACAGAGAGGCCACTTCAGACCAAGAAGCAGGCTTGTTTCAAGGGGCGTTCATCACGCAGGGAGTTTGGCTTCCTGAACCACAATAGGATTCGCAACGGCCGTAGAGCGCGTAGCGACAGATTCTCCTATCAAACAAACCTGGCGGAGAGGTTACGAAGCAGTCCCAAAGACCTATAACGCTTCGTTTCAAGGGGGAAGTCAACCAGTAAGGGAGTGAATCTTATCACAGGTCATGATGGGAGTGTCCTGAGCAATCTAGAGATTACCGAGCCTTTGAGTCCACACTTCCAAGCCCAACTTAGTACCGACCCTAAATCCACGCCGACTCGTTACAACACCAACCAGGTCATAAATAACGAGTGCCTCTGCCATATCTCTATCACAGGGAAAAAAGTGTTGGGGAAACTATCTAGGCTACGTCCAGGCAAGTCACCTGGCTGTGACAACCTAACACCGATGATCCTAAAAAACTATACCGAGGTGCTTGCACAGCCACCCTGCAACCTCTCTAAGCACTCAGTAGAGTCGTGCAAACTCCCTAAAGAGTGGAAAAGCGCCATCTTGTCACGCATCTTCAAGGGAGGAGACAGAAAAAGCACTGGCACCTACAAACCAATTGCTCTACTCCCTATCTTGTCGAAAGTGTTGGAAAGCCTGATAGCTGACGCTATCTGAGAATTCATCAATAAGGAAGACACTGTGCATACTGCTCAGCATAGTTTTCGGGGTGGTCGCTTATGTGCCACCAACTTACTAACCGCCTGGGACGACTAGACACAAACTGCGATGACAGAAAACCGGTACACGTTGCGTTTCCAGACCTAGCCAAGGCATTTTACAGTGTCCCACCCACTGTCCTGCTTCACAAGATCATGTCAGCTGGTAAAAGTGAACCCCTACTCTCTCGGTTCAAGGAGCACCTGGAAAAGAGGCAGTTCTGCACCAAAGCAAACGAAATAAGTTCGCGGTGGAGACCATCGACGTCGGGAGCATCCCAAGGAGCAATCCCAGGACCACTTCTGTTCCTGCAGTTTGGTAGTGATCTGCCACACGAAATATCCTCATCTACCCTCCCCTTCACCAATGACATCAGAATTTACGGGGTGGTAAACGGATAAGCTGACTGTACAACACTGCAAAGCGACTTGCTGCAACTCAAACTCTGGTCGTCGGAAAATGTCCTGAGGTCCAACCTGGAAAAGTGCAAAGCAATGCTCATCAGTAAATATGAAGCGAGTACGACCAACTTCCAGTACATGTTGAACAACCGCGCTATCACCAGTGTCCATGGAGAAGGGTTTTGGGGCTCAACTCCCCGACACCTTGGACACTAGCTCCGACTTCAAAGACATGACAGCCAGAGTCAACATCATTTCGCACTTTCTGCGTAGACAGTGGTGCCCTCACCCCCGAACTCTCCTTCACCACTTTCAAATCCTACGTGCGGCCGCATCTAGAGGTCCTCATTACGGTGGCCCCGCAGCACTCAAGAGAGGATCCAATCTCCTTGAAAAAATACAAAGAACCGCAACAAAATCAGTTGTGGGGCTAACCAACCGCCCATAGGGCTAACCAGAGCTACAGCAGTCGAGTGGGTAGACGTACTGCATCGGAACCCATTAAAGACCTGGGACCGTTCCGCAAGGCCTAGAAGCGAGCGCAAAGAAATCAAATGGCTTACATTAGCTCATAAAAAGATATTTGGTTGGATTACACTAGCTCGTAAAGAGACATTGGATATTGGACCTCACAATAGCTAAAAGTAGAAAGCAGGAGAGATTTCTCCGCTTAGTGCAGCTGTAAACCGAACAACAAGAACTACTCTCAAAGAAATAGACACGAGAGATCAAACGCTATCAGTTTCCTATGCTCGCACTATTGGGGTTGGAAACCTGAAGTATGTAGGTCACTGCAATTACAAAATGAAGGTCACTCCGAACAAGGATGTAAAAAACGTGGTTTCTGGCACTTGAGTATATTGATTTCTAACACTTTAGGGTGATGATGAAGCAATTTATATTAGACTTGGCGATGTTCCGCTAGATATGATGAGGTACAACATATCTATGCAATCAGGATCAGAGCGAAAGGAAACGCGAAAGGCTTTACTCCTAAAACTTGGTGCTAAAAAACCAAAGAACGCGTACGTTAACTATAAGGAGTTGATGCAGAGTCGTGCTAAGGCGAAAAAAGAAGCCGAAATGTACCCTTTTGACGTAAGTTCTGTGTCTGCAGCACTATTTTTTCCAAAAATATAGCGCGCTGCTAACTTTGTGAATAAAAAGCGGCCTCTAAAGAAGTTAAAGAAGAGGGACAAAAAGAAAAGAAAGATAAAACTGAAGAAAAAGTTCGTTAGTATTCGTATTTTATGTAGTTATTCTAGGATGTCCAAGCCTATGAAGAAACGTTGATTGTGGAACTTATTCATGTCGTGAGATTCAGCATTTGCATTTTTATTATGTGCTATTAAGCAAATCTTAAGTAAAGTGATGCCATGATTTTTTTCTGTAACACTGCTGTATTAGATCTGGTAAATGTTTACTCTTAAATGAACGATGGTTATTCGGTGGTCTCGAAATTTTTTTGTGATGTGGTTTCTGTGAAGTCTAAGTAGTTATGGGAGCCATAACATCTGAAGCATACTCTGGGAGTAATCATGCTCAAACTAGTAACCTAGTGGGTTTTATTAACTGGATGGAAAACAACACAATTCTGTCTGCGATCGATGCGTACGTAAAAATTGAGGCAACAAGCATACAGCTGTTAAACGTAAGCTCAGAAGTTCATCAAAGTGTTGGTAGAAATTTTATTTAACTATTAAAATCAATGACAGTACCGCAGCACTAAGTATACGTTGGCTAGGCTATTATACTTGTTTCATGTAACAATGGAGAGTATTACTATTTATTGACATACTTGTTATTCTCCGTTGTTTTGTTGGATCGAATTGTTCGACCTATGTTGGCATATGGACTCCTATGCGGATGCCTCGATAATGCCTGAATGTAAATTATGATAAGTTGGTTGGTTGTGGCTAGTAGAAGAATCTGCAACTCTCGTTTTGTCCTATTTGGGACTCGTCAGCTGGATGCGCCTGCACCACAGTGATGTTGTTTCCACTGAGACTGAAACCTCGTACCCATCGCTTCAAACGCCAAGGCGTTTGGAATATCCGAACCCTCCGTCAAGTCGACCGACAAACTTCACTAACCAAAACTTTATCAACTCAGGCCATGGATATGTGCTGCTTTTTTGAAACATATATGGGACTCAAGTGTGGCTATTCATTCAATCTAAGCAAATCAGTGTGGTGAATCTTCGGACTTCACTATCTGCCTCTCATGGACTCAATGGTGTAAGCATAGCATAAATTTCTCGAGCAGAAAGTACACTTTTCGGCTGGATATCAATCAATAGTCGTCTGTGTGCTGTCCGAACGAATGGATCTGTAAGAGCTAAGAAGAATCGTTAGAATTGCCGATGCCCACTCATAACCTCAGTCTATGTACCTACCGACTGCTGTTTGGATAATTCAAAGGATGAATTCTATCAAAAGCTGTCAGTTTCGCTGCGGAAAGCTAAACGTTCAGATGTGGTCCTGATAGCAGATGACTTTAACGGTTAGATAGGCAAAGTGAGTCAATCGGAAAGGTCTCTTGGGGGTATGTGCGGAATCTCATGCCAAAGGACTAACCATAGTGAATGGTTTTTGCGTTTTTTGTTCTAACAACCGCTTGTTTCTGCTCAACATTAGGTTCAGGTGTAAGGAGACACTATTTCACACAGCATTCACTGAAACTGAGACAACGACGGACACAAATAGATCATATTATTGCAAGCCATTGTTGGAGAGGTTCGATGGAGGATTTCCGCTCTTCCTCCGATCAAGCAATAGTACGGGGAAATTCATGTCTCTGCCTTGCTGGTCGCGGGAAAAACGTACTCAGGAAGCCTATATATGCTCAATTGGGAGAGGAGGACTTCAAATACGTATTCATGGAGGAGATAGCTAAGCATTTGAAAGAAGAACAAGTATTTCAGCGAAGGGTCTCTTTTTGGTGACTTCATTTTCAAAGGTGTACAATCACAAATTTATGCATTTTTCTAGTGTAAGGATTTGATAGTTAAAAACGGTTCATCAGCCATGGCAACACAAATAGTGTCAATATGTGAGCTGTCATTAAAGCAAAAAAAACTGTGATGATTAGGGAATATTGGTCAAAATCTCTCTGGATTTCTATGAAAGAGAATACATTCGGACAAGAAGTTTCATGACATGAAGACATACTTGGAAACCGAACTGTGACCAGAAAAGGCATAGCAACAAGGTGTAGTAGGAAATTACTTAAGAAGTGAATAGTATCAAAACAGAAAGCTAGGGGAGAGGGTAATTTCAAAGACTGGAAATTAAGACCATGAAAAGAGAAGGGGTTGAAAAATCTTCTTATGCGTACGCAGTTCAGGTTTCTCCATATGGATGGCAAGATCTTTGGCGATGCAGAGAATACGAAGACATACAGCCTTTGGAAGGTTTCTTTTCATCTTAAAGATGACTTTGAACGAGGAGGTTCTTGAGATAGGGTGACTCGTGTTCATGATGTGTTCAGTTATGGGGCTCCCTATCGCTCCATTGTTACCTCTTTGTCACCACACGGGATAGTGCTCTTGAACCCTTTTGAATAAGTCGCATCCAACTACCTATATACCTGGGTCCACATGAGCAGGTGAATTGATATATGCACATAGAATTAGTTAGATACGAAAGTTTTTCCTTTAAGTTGTTAGAAATCGTTAGGCGACAAGACAATAGTAGTCTCAGCATTGATGCAAAGAATGTTCTCCTTAGAGGGTTTGATATCCTCGTTTTTAGAGTATCAGGAACAAAATCACCTTTGAGGTTTAGATGCATAAAGTGTAATTTTTGGCACGGTGGTAGGATTCTCTTTGCTATATTTTTGATATTTTTTCCTATGAAGCGTGGTGAGAATCTGTTTTCAATTAGGATGTTCTCTGGAACAGAAATTTCCCCGTCTAACACATCGGGACGTCAGATTCGTTTAGTGTGAGTGGCAAGAGATATGATCAGATTTCGCCTACGATTCATAGGAAACCAGCTATTGAAGTTCGTCAGCTGATCATTCCACATTGGTTTTCTTTAAATTGACCTACTTAACGTTCCATCAGTTGTTTTTGTCAGCTCTACATCAAGAAAGTGAACTTTCGATCGGTTTTAGACTTCAAGGGTGAATCTAATTGTTGAGTCGCAGTTATCGAATATTTGTTGAACGTGACTCGAATCACATTGATCATCACAGATAATAGAAGTATTGTCCACTTACCTTTTGAAGAGTTGGAAACCTTGAGTCGTTGATTTCAGGTTTCCGTCCTCCGAACTGCCAATAAAGCAGTCTGCTAGTAGAGGACCTAGTGGGGATCCTGTGGCTATCCCATCTTTTTATTTGTGAACCACGTCGTTAACTGTGAATTGAACATTAAGTGTGCATATAAGTAACAATAACTTAGGGTGTGGGGTCAGTATCTCAACATTTATGTTGCTATCTTCCATGTATCTGCATAAGGAGATAGTTTCAGTAAGTGGAACATTGATGAAAAGTCACTCGACATCAAGTGATATCATACACTAACTACTGCTAGTTTATGGTTAGGAAGGGAAGTGGTTAAATGCGTCGATCATATCGCTTACTTGAGAAGTTACGTCAGACCAAATGGTCTGCTTGCTGACGAAATTTCCAGATCGAATACAGAAAGGACGTTTGACATTTGTCAACTTACGTTATCTGTGGTGCAACTGGTGTGATATCTGACTGCCTAGTAAAGAATGAGTGTACTGCATTGGAGTTCACTCTATCTTGTTTCATGACTTTGAACTATGGTTGAAGATATGAAGAGATTACAGTTTTCTGATCATAGATGTCTGAGATATTGTTTCAGTAACATATATCTCGAAGTCGTTTCCTTTCCTGAATAGCTCTATGTTTAGTTTTTGAAATGATTTCAAAAGATTCCAGATAAATATTTTCTGTTGAAAGTGCATTATCCTAACATGTGGAAGTCCTAAGCACCATATTTAGGTGTACAGACTTAATAATTGGTAATCTATTTTGCAGTGGATGCTGACGGTTTTCTACTACTCGCACTTACCTATGTTTGTGAATTTATCTGCTTTGTAACCATTTCAGTACATGTTGCCCCACTCTCAAGTGCTTAAATCGATTAGTCCTCCTTATGTATGTGTCAAAGCACACATGCAGATTGATAAACATAGTGGGGTATGAAGCATTCGTGTATGCAGTGTTGACGTCTAGGTTGCAACATGTGTTTGGTTTTCTCAACTACGATATGTTTAGTTGCATAGTTTGTTTTACTAATGGAAGACCTTAACCTTCGTTTTAAAATTACGCTATAATAGTAGCGCAATATAAAAGCATCTCTTTGGAACAGAATACAGACTAGGTCTCAACACTGACTGATTTCTGCAACTGTTGATGAACTTCAATCTGTATCTATTTCCCATTAATGTTTTGTTAGTATTTTGATGTCACCATCCACTGAGTCTTCCTTTCTAATTGTTTTTATTGATGGGAACTTTGTTTCCAGTTACTAAGTATAACAAATGAAAATTCTCCACAGGATTTCATGATGTTTCGTTTCACGTGTTCGATTTTTACTGCGAGACAAAAGAAATGACTAGTTAATCAACTTTATTTTTCAATGAATTTTTAAGATACCTTTTTAATAGTGACTAGGCAAATAAGTAAGACCTCTGGACATACAAGTATGGTACAATACTTTCTTGATAATCATATTTTTACACATTCATATAGCTTGTATAGGCTAGAGACATTTTCTCTTGTATAACGGATAAAAGGTGGTTTAATGAAAAGTAAAGTAATAAGGTAAGCCAGTAAGCTAATTGGGATAAGGAAGCATTCTTATGCCATAGAAGTGATCAGTTGGGTTAATTACTTTGAAATATTTTAGGAATAAAAAGATTGGAGATTTTGTGTAGTGGATTGGTTCGATACAGTAAAACTGATCAAGTTTTTAAAATATATTACAGAGGGCTTTCAGGAGCTCTTAAACCACCATAATTATTGATAAGTATATCAGTAATGTGTACATAGGTATATGCGCCGTGTGCTGTAAGAGTAACACTTTATCAGTGTAATAATAATAATGATGATACTAGCAGCATTCTCTCCTGGTGGATGTGTATAAGTACTTCACAAAACGAAACAGCATATTGGGTTTATTTAAAAAGGAATGGGAATTCGTTGTTGACAATAATGCTGGTAGTACGATAATTTCTGAAAAAGAAGAATGCTGGTGCATATTGTGCTTATTTCATTTTGATTGGGATAGTTGAAATAAATTGACAGGTAGCTTTAATTTCACTTGACACGTTAATTTCTTTTTGTGCTGATACTGCTATCGGTGGTAAAGATTAGAAATAGAGGAAGCCCTAATTCATTGAAAACTTAAAGCCTTAGAAAGTTATTAGGACTATGTTATTGTAAATCTTATGGTTGAGGTTCTCGTCGACGTATTGTAGAGTCACTTGTACTACGATTTAGTGTAGCCGAGCTGTCTCTTGACTCACGCCATGTAGTGCGACTGGCAGCGATTGGTGTCCGTGGCAAAGAGGATTGTTCTAATGGACTTACGACTGTATTTGATATACCGGTTTCTTCAGGACCTTGTTTGTTTCTTCCATCGTTTTGATATCGAATTGAGGGATTTATATGGTTAATTTTTGTTGTCGAGTGATAGGATCTTGGTTCAATGAATGATCTTCTTGGTTTTACCGATAGATTTGATCCTGGGGATCGATTGAGTCGAGCAGGTATCGAACCTGTTACTTGGTAGTAGTATGGGTCATATCGTGAGGGTGCAATAGTTGGTTTGTATAGTCCCACTAAAAATGAATCCTAGGAAGAATAAAGATAGTTTATACTTCAGCTTCAAATATAACCCGGTTAAAAAATATTTAAAACTATTTCAACAAAGTTCGACTGAAGTACCATCTTCAATTTTTCAACTGGGTTACACATGTTATATATTCGTTGTTTTTTAGAGTTGTAGAACAGATTTGAGCAATATTTAGAACTGTGCATTGGTATGAGCATCATTTCAGTGTCTCCAGAAATATCTGTTTATATTATTCTAGTTATATTCATCAAGATTTCATATGTACCAGTTCAATTTATTGCTATTCAAGTACTTTACATTGTAATATCGTTTCACTTTAGTTGCACACTCAAATTTATGTAGAGATTTCGTGCATACAGAGGTTTTTTATCATTTACTATTATCTGCGTTAATAACTTCATTTCTACCCATAAGTTTCCAGCTTACATTTCAGAATAATAAGAATCGCTTGACATGTGAACTAAATAGCCAGTCAATGAAAACTTTAACCGCTGCTTTTCTTAATCACACCTATTCTACAGTGTATATTTTTATACATGAGCATCATTCAGCAAGTGGTTTGTTAGCTAATGTTTCTGATTTGTTACCATTTGAGTTAATAGGCTATACGTCAGTTGTGATAGTTCAGTGAAAAGTTATTGTTGAGATGTATTATTTCATTAGTTCACTATTCGCTTACTTTTTTGTTGTTGAAGTAGCAACCTAAAAACCATGTGCATGTTTATATACTAAGCTATAAGTTGGCAATGATGGATAGTGGCTAGCAGTGGAATCCAGGATGTGAATTTCGTCCTATTTGGGACTCGTCAGCTGGATGTACCTGCCTCCCAGTGACCGATCAATTCGGTCCAATCAACGACGGTATAATACAAGTAATTACGCCAAAACTATACCCATTGCACAAGAAGTGGCTATAGTGACTCAACGGTGTAGTGGATAACGCTCTGGCCAAATTAAGCTATCGTTTCCGGGTCCTGGTGGGAACAATACCACTCACTGGGTGGCAGGTACATCCAGCTGATGAGTCCCAAATAGGACGAAATGCGCATCTTGAATTCTACTGTTAACCACTATCCACCATTACTATACATAATTAAAACGCAGGCAATATCGAGGCATCTGCACAGGAGCCTATATGCCAATAGAGACCGACCAATTTGGTCCAGTCAACGACGGTATAATACAAGCAATTATGCTAAGCTATAGGTTATTGTTCTAACTATTATTTTGGGGCTTATGTTGGTAGCTAGTTACATAGAATGAGACAGATGAAACATATTTTAGTTCACAACTTAATCATTTGCAGATGAATGCCAGCACGGCTAGACCACAGTATTACACCATGTCATTTAGTAATTAGTATGCATTTGTCTAAAAACAATTTCTAAAATTAGGCTTATGATATCACCTGTTCATAATCTTACCTGTTGAGGATTACAGTCTACAACAGACTTGATATCAGCCAAATCACATCCGGTTGGGGTCACCGAACTTCCGTAATTTGTTAAACTTGGTTGACTTTGATTAATAGAACATGGAGTCTTTAAGTAAAGTAACTGGCGTTTACTTGCTTCATGGTTGAGTTGATCTTTAAGTTGCTGAATCTGTTGTTAGGGTAGAAGAAAATGAAGAAAAAGAATCTAATCATATATTCTTTTAATGTGTTCATTAGTTTAATCTTCTTCCAATGACGCGTCCATGTAGTCATTGTATAAAATAATACCCCCTTCATTGGGTATATGCCTGTGTACTATGCGTTAACATTCTATGTTCATTGTTATTGGTCTAGTAAGTTTCACTAGAACACTCAAGATTCGTGTTATTGGGCTACATTTTATAGTTTGTACTTATCAAAGTGATATTTTGATGGGAGAGATTGAGAATTAGAACAAAACTGGATCGAAACCAATAATCTTTGTAATTAGTGCTGAGTCAATAACGTTACTAAATTCCTGGATATGTTCTCACCTCAAGTTACATTTCTGATTTTCTATAAAGTAGGTAGTCAATATCAATGCTATTGCATATTTCCACTAGTTAGCTATCATTGACTGATGTCCCTTCTTGGAAGTCTATCTTCTCTTTTAGAATAATGATCATCGTAGTTGTTTATCTAGTTCTGGTCATATTATGAAGCATCATAACGAACTTTATAGACTTCGGCACAGTGAAAGGAACAGGGTTTTTTTCCCTTTCTAGTCAGTTAGATATTCACATAGATTATAAAAAATCAACTAAGCTTTTTTGTTTCAGTGCGGAGCCTTGCTGTTTTATTTACTCGTTAGTAATACAAAAATACTGAGGCTGGCAGAAGTTTACCAGAAGTCTATCTCATTTAGATCATATTTTAAAGTTGGCGACCAAAGTAACTTTTCAAACTTGAGAAAGGAAATTTATCACTTATTCGAAGATGTAACGTATACTTAGTGCTCTTATAAAGTTGACTAGATCTACGGTATTGTTTTTTTAATGAATATCTCAATGATCTGGTCACATACTTTATGATGTTTAAGGCATTTCGTTTTTTCCCCTTACCTAACTAACCTCATACCTATTCAAAGACTAGTCTTTTGATTGATATATGAAAAGTAGTTATTTTTTAATGTAGTAATGAGCAAGTGATTATGTATTGACTAATGACCATCAGCGTTCACTACTTCTGGGGAATTGTGGAGACTAATCTTTTCAGCTAACATCTCTAACCACCTAATCATACTTTTCAGTCACCTAATCCACATATTTTCGTGAGGTTGAGGAGGGGAACCATTATTGTCATGAATCTGTGATACAGTTTTTAGCCTTATCTCAAAACCTTTTGCAGTTTACACAAAATTCTGTGTTAAACTTTGAAATTACTTATTTAAAGCTTTATTACATATGATAGTTTTTGTGAAGATACCGATACTAAAAGATCGGCAACTTAGTGTTAGTATATCAAAAATACGCTCATTGACACTATGAAACGCTTTAATGAACAAGTAAGTCTTATTTACCTGTTTTCAGTACACATCAACAGCTCTTATCAAGTAAAGGGAGAACCATATAATACTGATTTTCGGAACAGCATCAGTAGTTTAGTACTTTGATAAACAACTCAAAGTTTATGAATCTGCTGTATGCACCGCTACATCAAATCATCCTACTGTAAATGGGCTGTATTTATGGATGAATAAATTTAATTTTAAAGTACTTACATTTCAACATATTTCACAGTTGTGATTGCTTAAAAAAGTATTTACTGAAATCTCATATTCTGCAAGAATAACGTTCCGGTTATCATATAGTGAATGTGTCCCACGACCATCCATTTATCTCACGAAGCAGAAATAACCGATCTACTTGTATTATTTCATTATTCTCATGTCATCAAATCATGGAGTATATCCACATTTATTTCAGATTTGTTCATCTGAAAGAATTAGCGTTGTCATTATTTTACTATAGTCTTAAAATAACCTTACTGAAGGTGAAATTTTAAATTATATCGTCGAACAGTTTGTGCATCGTGGAATTGATAAATTCACGTTGATCGGTCACTGAAGAGTAACAAACTTCATGTTGTTTAGCCGTAAGTGCTGACCGAATTCTATCGATCATTTTTTTTAATATGATCAACGAAACGGTCCATTTTGATTGGTGCTAAGTGGTTTGGGGTAATTGGCAGGAAGCACTACTTGACATAGGTTTCGTGCTTGTTAGAACTCGTCAGTAAGATCTAGGGTTTTCTGCCGATTGTTTTCAACTATTTGACATCAGTAACATGGGTTTATTGTGAATAGATTTAAACTGGGTGCTTACACAATGATCCATCCTTGAAATTTTGCCTTAGGTTAAAATTCGATTATTGGAATGATAACAGTCAGTGGTTTTGTTCGAAATAATATTAAAGCTTTACAAAGTTGACCTTTATGTGTAACGGTTCATTTCAAATTCATTTATAGCTAAGTTAATTTTATTTTGAATCCGACCGCGGTCCTCTGGACCAAGAAAAAGAACCTAGAAGACTTGGACTTCGTCGATGACTTGTGTCTGATGTCGCACAAACTTGAAGGTCTACAGGCAAAAACTAACAAGTTGACAGAAGAGGCGAGGCAGGGCAGCGAAGACGGAATTTCAAGTGGACATAGAGAAGACAGTGGTGATGAAGAAACCCAACCAACAACAACAGCAACAAACAGCTCCAATCACCATTAACGGGAGAAACTTAAAGGAAGTAGCCTCCTTCACCTATCCAGGAAGCCCTGTTTCAACTACAGGTGGCGGCACAGACGAGGACGTCAAAGCCAGCCAGGATCAGAAAAGCAAGACAGGCCTTTCTGCATTAACCTGAAACCAGTGTGGAGATCTTCTGCACTCAGCATGTGAACCAAGATGCGGATTTTCAACACCAACATCAAGTCAGTGCTCCTTTATGGTTCGGAGACTTGAAATCGCGTTACGAAAGGGATTTCCAACAAACTAAAGACATTCATCAACAACTACCTATACTGGCTCGTTACTGAAGATCAGATGGTCAGAAACAATAAGCAACCAGGAACTCTGGCTGGCTGGCAACGAACCAACGAAGCAAGAACCTATCGCTCAACAAATATGCACTGGGGAAGGAAGTGGAGATGGATTGGGCATACACTGAGAAGGCCGATTGGGGACATCACGCGTCAGGCCCTCGAGTAGAACCCCGATGGGAAACGACTAGTTGGGCATCCGGGGATGACATGGAGGAGATCGTGCGAGGAGGAAATGAGAGGTTGTGGGCTGTCGTGGAGCCAGGTTCAAAAGAATTCATAGAACAGAGTGTAATGGAGACATGCTACTGAAGCCCTATGTTTCATTAGGAACCCAAGGGACCAAGAATAATAATAATAATAATAATAATAATAATAATAACCATAATAATCAATACTAGTCTGCCAAACCACAGCTACTTCAGATGGTCAAAATGGTGATCAATATGATACTTCCTCTCTGTAATTCAGTTATATTTAGATTGGGATATGAAGTTCTAACTAGGCAGCCAGTGTGGGTATGATCAAGAGATAGTAACGTATCACAAATTCACATGGTGGTCGAGCAAAACCTTTGGTGATTTAATTAGAATAAAAGTGTGGTCAGCAGTCGGATCTTGCAACTCAGTTGGTAGAGCACTGAGCTGAAAACCCGGTGGTAGCTGATTCGAATCCGACCGCAGTTCAAATTTTCATTTTACCTTCAATTATCACCCACTTTCAATACTAGTCTGCCAAACCATGGCTATCTCAGACAGTCAAAATGAAAAACCAGAAAATCAATCATTCAACAACTAATTACATTTTGTTTTAATTGTAAAGAAATAAGTTATGATATGTCCTTGCAATAACAAGGCATAATCATACTTTGTAACACTACAAAATACCTTTTTTTCTCATATGTACTACACATTATCTACAGTTTTTGGAAGAATGTCCATCATTTGATACTCCATTGTCTTAACTGAAGCAAGTGAAAGAGAGTTTCAATCTATGTCGTTACTAACATATTTCAAGTTATCATTTTGATATGACGTATTTAGGATGGGCTTTGGAAAATCCCTATTTTTAATAGTTTTTATAACACTATAGCTGTATTATAGTTTAGGCCATCAGACATAAACTCGTATCGTTTTAAGTGTTTGGTAAATCGATACTAGCTGGTAAATTAGATTAGTAAGGCATAATAACTTATTCGTGCTAATTATTACCACTAAAATATTGAGTAATATCTCACCTGATCCTCAAGTCCGCGTACGCGTTGTTTGTAGCTTCTTTCTTTAAGCTGTAGTGTCTTCTGTGCATCATTTAAAGCATTTCTTTGACGATCCAGTTCGGTTTCTAATTCTTGACGTTGCTTTGTGTTAACCTCTACTAGTTGAGCTGCAAACTGTTCATCCTGTTGTGCCATATGTACCTAGACAGTTTTAATAAAATATTTCTTCCTTATTTCGTTTTATATTACAGGATTAGTTCTTATGAATAAGCATGAATCTGGTAGGTTAAAAACATCTAATTCAGAGAATAAAGATTTTTCGAGTTGTTATTCATCGAAGACTGACATCAGTTGGAGGAACAAAGGAAACCTGGGAGCACTGGACAGCTGTTTCGTCCTAGTATGGGACTCCTCAGCAGTGCGCACCCACGACCCCACCAGCGGGGATCGAACTCGCGACCTTCAGGTTCCGCGACCAGCGCGTTACCATTGAGCCACTGGGTCAGAACCCAATGCTCCTTTGTTCCTCCAACTGATGTTAGTCTTCGATGAATAACAACTTGAAATATTTCCAAATCTCCACAACCCCCTCAAAATTTAATTGAACTAGTGCTCGTTGGTGACTAGCTTCGAGAAGTATTCCCGAAGTTCCAATGACAAGTCGTGACCGGTGGAGTCAAGCCTGATGGCCGTGAGGACAAATACTCAACGATGACATTGGGTGGCGGTTGCTCTATATATCGTGAGCTAACAGAAGTTGGAAATATGGAGCATTGGATTCTGACCCAGTGGCTCAATGGTAACGCGCTGACCGCGGAACCTGAAGGTCGCGGGTCCGATCCCTGCTGGTGGGGCCGTGGGTGCGCACTGCTGAGGAGTCCCATACTAGGACGAAACAGCTGTCCAGTGCTCCCAGGTTTCCTTTGTTCCTCCAACTGATGTCAGTCTTCGATGAATAACAACTTGAAATATTTCCAAATCTCCACAACCCCCTCAAAATAAAGATTTTATTCTCCTAATATCATCAATCTACATTATAGTTCGTACAACTGTCGATGTCTTAAGAAAGCAACTTATGTTTTATATATATCCATTGTGGGAGGTTAGTTTTGGGTATAGCACATAAACGGTCGGTATACTTTTATTGCTGGCTCGTCACGAAAAGCATTTCCAACAAACTACAGACATACATCAACAGCTGCCGCCTACGCTCGATACTGAAAATAAGATGGCTAGAAAGAATAAGCAACCAGGAACTCTGGGGACATACCAACAAGGCAAGAACCTATCATCCAACAAATATGCAGAGGAAGAAAGTGGAGATGGATAGGGCATACACTGAGAAGGCTGATCGGGGACATCACGTGTCAGGCCAGGCCGTCGAGTGGAATCCGAAGGGGAAACGACGAGTTGGGCGTTGGAGGCGAGGATGACATGGAGGAGATGATGTGAGGGGAAATGAAAGGTTGTGGGCAGTGGTGGCGCTAGGTTGAAAAGACTGCAGAGAACAGAGTGCAATGGAGCCCTATGTTCCACTAAGAACCCAAGCGAAAAAATAATAATACTTTTATTGCAGAACTTAGCGCTGGCTTTTAAACTAAGCTTATATGACCTAAGTTAATTTATGAAAGCAACTTGAATTTATTGCAAACAGATAGCCAGGATGTAAAAATATCTATCTTAGCGGCAGTCAATAAAACTGATTGAACTTTGTTAGGACACGATTGTATTGCTTTCGCTTGGTAATAGTTATGATGGAAATCATTTAATATTTCTGTTTTTGGGAATAATTATGCATTCAAAAACTTGTAGAGAAGAGATAATTCAGCGAAAAAGATTTTGTTTTTCGACGATATCATTTACTAAAGCTGTACACTCGTATTTATTTATACATATTATAAACATATAACAGTCTATTGTAAAACAATAGGGTATAATTACATCATTAATTTAGTGCTCAAGAAACCCGAGTCAAGAATGCAAAGTAGTTGCATAATAAACTAAGACAGTAGAAATATCGAGGAGGGCAAGGAGTTTGACAAGGTCAATACTTGCTGGTAGATACGAAACGTAAATATTGAGTATTCACTTGATAGATAGATGTAAAGAAGGTGAAGAATGAGACAAGGGTCATAGTGAAGGTGGTAATAATAATCCAACTAATTATAATGAAATCGAAAAAATGTGAAAGTGTTAAGACCATGGTAAGATAAGA
The DNA here is from genome assembly GCA_944470555.2 of Heterobilharzia americana. NCBI lineage: Eukaryota > Metazoa > Platyhelminthes > Trematoda > Strigeidida > Schistosomatidae > Heterobilharzia > Heterobilharzia americana. Next base: position 41,584,402 of record OX104127.1, read on the forward strand.
GATTGGACATACTTCTTTTGCACGCAGCGTTCAGGTTTGAATTGATGAATTGTCAGTGCTCCCGCTGTGCACAACTGTCGAAGGCGTACTCCTTTTAAACTATTCCATTTGACACGATAAATGACATTGAAGGAGAATTCTGGTCGAGCTTTATGTCCAGAGTTGACCGAATGTCCAAGAATTGAACTGTCAATTGATTTACATTCTCCCCTCGACAACCATGCTGGATAGTTCTCCGAGATACGTTTGGAAAGCTTGCGCTTTGTGCGGCCTATATAACTAGCTCCACAGGAGCAAGGTTGCCCAAAGTGGCAACTTGTCTACAGATTTACTTGCTCCTGTGGAGCTAGTTATATAGGCCATATAAAGCGCACGCTTTCCAAACGTATCTGGGAGCACTACCCTGCATATTTGGTGAGGGGAGAATGTAAATCAATTGACAGTTCAATTCTTGAACATTTGGTTAACACTGAACATAAAGCTCGACCAGTATCCCCCTTCAGTGTCATTTGTCGAGTCAAATGGAATAGTTTAAAAGGAGTACGCCTTCGACAGTTGTGCACAGCGGGAGCACTGACAATTCATCAATTCAAACCTGAACGCTGCGTGCAAAAGAAGTATGTCCAATCTCTTATCTTACCATGGTCTTAACACTTTCACATTTTTTCGATTTCATTATAATTAGTTGGATTATTATTACCACCTTCACTATGACCCTTGTCTCATTCTTCACCTTCTTTACATCTATCTATCAAGTGAATACTCAATATTTACGTTTCGTATCTACCAGCAAGTATTGACCTTGTCAAACTCCTTGCCCTCCTCGATATTTCTACTGTCTTAGTTTATTATGCAACTACTTTGCATTCTTGACTCGGGTTTCTTGAGCACTAAATTAATGATGTAATTATACCCTATTGTTTTACAATAGACTGTTATATGTTTATAATATGTATAAATAAATACGAGTGTACAGCTTTAGTAAATGATATCGTCGAAAAACAAAATCTTTTTCGCTGAATTATCTCTTTTCTATGACTAAATGGGCATGTTTCGTAGTCCAAAAACTTGTAATCACAAAATTTGAGTAACTTTTTGTTATCCTTTACGTAATCGCACTCGTTGCTGTGATATTAATCATAACCGAATGGACTAAACCAATAATTTGTACGACTAAAGAGTTATTTTTGACAATTATTAAAGCATTGGGCTTTACATATATCTATAAAGATTGTAAGCCATAACTTATTTGATGAAAGAGAATAATATTTCAGAGGTGGTATGTAGATCCATCTTTTCAGTCTTTTGCTTCATCACAGGACTCGAAATTGCAGCTGTTCGCTAATTATCTAAAAAATTGGTATCAGGTGAATCAAAGTTTTCCACCTAAGCACTTGAAGTTCTAATAAAAGGTTGAAGAAGGAATACATCTCTTGATTAACCTACCTTTCTAGAAACTTTCGTTAGGAGTCTGGAAAGACTACTTTCTAGATCATATCTAAAATTAGTTCATTTTGTATATTAAAGTCAGAAAGAGAGTGGTATGTGGAGGACTGTAGATCTCTGAAATATCTCCATAATTCACGCTGATTACCCAAGTGGTATGAAGATTATATTGACATTGTCTCTATTCCACAAGGTTTTTACTTAGTGGCGTTAAAGGTGGTTTTAAAATTCGAGTCCGAAATTGTTGGTATGATGTAAAAATAATACAGCAATCTAGTCGACATTGTTTGTGGTTTATCTTCCTTTCCCCTTGACTTAAATGCGCTCAGTTTAGATGAGAAATCCTGTGACTTATAGGTACTGATAGGCGGTAGTCATTTGTGCGTGCTTGTAACACAGGTGAATGGCATGCTGGGAGTGGAGTGCGACAATACATTGTCGAGCCATAGCATGTATACAGGTGGATGGTATATTGTAATTTAGTTGACTTAGATATACTTACGACCTAATACTTCCTTCGTACCATATGTTACACTGTAAAGAGGATGTTAGTGCTTGTAAAGGTGGGAACTAGTTGACACTTGTAATAGTTAGGCCCAAATGCGAAAGCTATTCTCATTACTAATCGTATAAACAGGTTTTATTGTGGTTTAGCGTAGTGGCAACCAGAGCAATGCATAAATTATTCTCAAGGATTTTAATTGAAGTTACTTGTTCACAGCTGAAAAACTAACACGTCCAGTATGATAGTGTCGATGATTCCTGCAATTCAGTGCGAAAATCCTCAGGTATGTTTTAAAACAACATGAACCATTTTGAAGAACACAAGAGAGAGAGAGAGAGAGAGAGTGGGGGAAAATCATTTTCGATACTAAGTATCATTTACAGCGTGTAATTTCCTGTCGATGGTTGGACTGAGTTGATCGGTCGCCAATGATATATATGCTCATATGCAGATACTTTGGTATTGCCAGTAGCTTTAGTTTGATAGTTATGGAAAATCCTAAATAGGATAACGCATGTTCTCGATTCCACTGCTAGACAGTGTCCATCATACCTGTCAAATGGAGTACTAGCGTTTGTCAAAAGTTGGTGTCATTGTTGGTATTGCTTGTGTATTCATTACACGTTTCGCTATCTCTTCAACTGTTAAATCTGAGTTGTGGTTATGAAGGTTTAGAGCTATAACACCAGGGGATCTGCGCACATGTTTATAATATTGCTATTCTCTATCTATTCTCAGTTAAAATATAGTGTAACGATTATTGTGTAAACTTCGTCACACTACTTTTAGTGTATTATGTTAAGAATTCTATATTATGGTATGGCTTATTGGTAATCCTATTTAGATAGTTTATCTTGAAGATGCCAGAAATCACTACACTACGTCAACAGCAGTGTATTTAACATTCTCACTTCATAAAGGTACTATGGTGTAAGTGGTACAGTTGAAAAACTGATACTTATTGGTATTTCAGGTTATTCCTTTTATGTCTTTCTGAGACCATAACTTTGAGATTCCTTTTGCTAAAATGGATATTACTTTTCTGCAGCATAGCACGCGAACGTTTACTACACAGTGATTAGTTATGGTTATACCACTGATAACGTACCTTGTGTATTCATTTGCCTATATGTAGAATGAATTAGTATGATGAAAGAATATCAAATAAAATTGATTGTCAGTTCATTTTTGTTTTGCGTTTACAAAGTAAGCCCCTTTAATGAATCGAAAAATAATCTAGCAACAAAAATATTAATGGTAAACATTAAAATCAGTAAAATTTACATACTTGAAGCTTTTGTATTTCACGTCGTAGATTTAATGTTTCTTCTTCTAGTCCACGAATAGTTCTCATCAATTCTGAATTCTCATTACGTAATGTGGTATTTAGTTCTTGCTCTCTTGCACATTCTCTTTCCATCTAAATCAAATTTGAAGTATTAAAACTTAATTAGACTATCTTACTGAGATGAACTTTATCGGTGATATTATTGTGTGAATAGTCTTTTTATTCATTTAAACGAAAGCAGATCATCCAAATCTGGATTTAAACGAAAGATATATATATCAATAGAAAAACCATTAGAAAACAAGGGATTCTGAACCCTGTTTTGGGGTTTCTCATGTTAGCTGCTGATCTTTTCGTTCGAGGATTAGTGTACTCATGACGTGGCTTGAGAATTATAGATATGATCTCATGAGTAGATAGTTAGAGATGAGTGTTGCTGACAGATCCCAAAACAGACTAAAATATATATCCTGTATCCAAAGTTGTGAAATATATCAATAAACTCAGCGGAATATCCTATTTCAAGAATCTGATGTTAGACAATAGATACACAATTGGTATATTGTCTAGTGTACACATATAAATTCCTTCTAACATTTTCTATGAACATGTTGAGTGAGACAGCAGTCATGATAGTCATCATGAAATGCTGTTCGTATGATTACAATCATGTTCTTATAGCATTTGAGAAAGTAGTTTCCAATCTCAGTGAAAAAAATTGTCATATTGAATGAAATTAGATTTCAAACCTGAATTACATAAGATAGGTAAACAGTAGTCGTGAAGAACCTGTGAACCTAGATGTGCATTTCGACGTGTATTGGCAGCAGTGAGTTGATGTTTAATTTGTGGTTGAAACCTTCTGTGCTTGTGACTTCCATCAGAGGTGTATGTTGCATTATTACTCAAGAGTTGGGTCACTCAGCTACCCGGAGGATTGTAGTCACTTACATATTGTTATCAGTTTAGTAGTTGAATCATGTATATCATGGAATCCTAAGGTAACTTATCAATTGTCATAGGTAAACGACATGGGTTCAAATCACAAGTTTATATAGAGACACCAGTACGCTAAATAAAAGCAACCAATATACTTAGTTATGAGGTTCTCTACTGTTTGCCCATGATCACGAAGTTGAGCAAGACTTGGCATAGAGCGGACTACAACCTAATCAGTAGTAGTTACAAAAAGTCCGTAGTTTAATGTCTTGGCTAGCGTTAACAGAAGTGATTCAACTATTTATGACACTTAATTATATTTATATTGAAAAGTTGTTTAAACTAGAATTATTTACCTGTTAATTACAGTTTGGAGAGGGTGAATAATAAAAAAAATACAAACATCAACAGCTAACAATATTCTCTCTACAAGACATACTTTTTCTGCCATTTTCTTCCACTGAACTTGTTCCTTCTTCACTCTATTTAATTCACAATCTATTTCATGTTTTTGTATTCCTACATCATTCATACTTCTCAGTAAATTGGCGTTTTTCTCTGTTAAATTAACGTTTTCAGCTGATATATATATGTATCAAAGATAAATTAGAAAAACAACTTTTAAACAAAAGTCTTATTTATTGAATCATTAATCGTAATACTTAGTTTTATTTTCAGATGAGTATTATTTAACTAATCTCATATTTCCTGTACTGATCTTAACGTTTATGGATCATAGATAGAAAAAAAAACCTGGTTTAATTTTACTCTAGCAGGTCGAAAAGAATAATTTGTGGTAATTTTTCAAAAACTCCTAAAAAACTTGGTCTTAAACATCAATATAGGAGATAGAAACTGAACTCGTTGGCTAAAAATTACCATATTCTACCGAATGACTTGCTTTTGAACGTCTACTGAGGTAAATTCAAACTCATATGCATGGACAAAGTTCTTTTTTTTTTCCCCGACATTTTTTCAAGTTTATTTCTGTATCAAAGTTAGGCAATACTGTTGACATCGCGTTAGACAAACCGATCTATTAGCGAATAAATGTATCTTGACTCATGAATACTATCATAATTATTTCCTGAATTTGTGAGATTCAATTGAATTTTGAAGAAAGCCATTGGAGTATTATCACTGCTGTCGCTGATGATGAACTGTCCAGAAAGTACGCATGTGTCATTAGTTGCAGGGGAATATTCAATCTTGTTATCTGTTTTTATAGTCTTATTGTAACAGGGTAAATAGGTGGGTAGTCAATCTAAGTGGAACATATTTGTGTTTAGAAAACAGAGACAGATTACACCTGTGATCATGATGAATGTTTCTTAGTGCATACCACTGAAGATCAACGGCAATTTAATATTTGTATCCTGTCCATGCGAGGCTAAGTATATGTATAGTACTCTAAAACTTTTTATCATGAGCTGAAGTCAACTGAAAAATTACTTCATAATGTGTAGGATCACTTCGTTAATTATACACAAACAGCTTTCTCCATATTGACATTTATCACAACTAAGTATCTTGTCAGCTGTGGTATTAATAAAGTTTCCATTGAAAATTATCAAGTCAATATCATAATCTCCATTTAAAGAATTTGGCTTTACAGTATAAAATTGTCTTAGCATTTCATTGATGAACTCAGCTCCAAATGATAGAAATAATTTTCTGGTACTTAAATCATTCTGATATGGCTAGCGAAATCTACAGATCACTGTAAAAGGTTTCTATGCATCTATATTGATAAGTAATTTGTTACAATGAATGATTGTACGGTTGATGTCTGCTTAAATTATTCACTTTCTCAAAAAGCAAAATGCAACGTATGTTGTATATGGAAAGCCGAAATGATATCTAGTTAAACGTACACCGATAACATGATATATATAGCTGCTAAAAATGCAGATATAATTTAATTCCTATCATAACTTGATAGTTTGCCAGAGTGTCTCAATGGATATTATTTAATAGCTTAATTCACTGGAAAGTAAATTTCAGTGCCTCCATATAACACAGTTATAATGCTCATTCGTTTGCTTTATATTCTTTAGTATATTTTTGCAGATTTCAATCTAGCATCTGGTCAGTACTTCATAGACCTTAAAAGGAAACACTAAACAATGACTTCTGGTAAACTAGTATACACTGACTGTCACAGTTTCACTGTAAACTTATGAGAATCAAAGGCATCGATACTTCTTATCTTTTAACAATGAAGTGTACAAAAGGCTTCATTAAAATGAAAATCTATTTTTATTTGATATTATAAAAGTTTTGACCATCTTACCTTGTATACTATTCAACTTCAGTTGTAACTCAGTGTTAGTATGTTGGCATTCTGTAGATAATTTTTCTAATTGCCTTAATTGTGTTTCAACTTCACTGCGTTTAACAGCGGCATCTGATGTTTCAGTTTGTAATTTCTGTACACGTTCCATCATTTCATGTAATTGAACCTTGGTATCATTCAATAGGCTCCTACTATTGTCCAAACGTTCCTAAAGATGTTATAAATTACTAAATGTTAGAATAATTATGCTAAGAAAAATTCACACATTTTGTTTTCCTAGAGAGTATCTTTGAACAAGTTGGTAAGGTTAGAAGATCGAGTAATGAAAACTTAAGAATTTTCGAAAATCAAGTAACTTTAGACACCCACTAGGCTTAGTTTGACTATCAAGGTTTGAGAAGTCATGTAGTATCATTAGCCCTTAAACATTAGTTGTAGCTGATTGTCTACTGCATGAACGTGCAGTATTCAGTGATGCAAGATGTCATCCAATCAGTTAGTTCCATCTGAAGTTACTTAGATGATTGATATAGTGTATGTAATGTCATTATTTAGAGAACTGTTCAGTGGGTAAGAGATTTCTCCACAATTCATAGATCTGACAGCATATTTTTAAGGTAGAAAATATTCTCAGCTCAGTCGGTTGAGAATTTAGTATTATTTTCGGTCTGTAATTGAAGTGAAGATAGGAGTAAGATAAGGCTACCGCCTAATATCACCGATCATCTTCCTGATTGTGGTCGACTAGACTGAATTATGCAGCGAACCGTAAGGAGCGAGAAGACAGGCATTTGCTGTTTAACCTATGAAAAAACCCTAGAAGATTTGGATTTCGCCAACGATGATGAGTTATGTCTAGTGTCTTGTCGCAAAAACTCGATCTACACACGAAAACCAACAAGTTGACAGAAGAGGCAAGGCAGTGTAGCGAAGACGGGACTTCAAGTGACTGTAAAGAAGACGGAGGTGATGAAGATACCCAACAAACAACATCAACAGCATCATCAACAACAAGCACCAATCACCATTAACGGGAGAAACCTAAAGGAAGTAGTCTGTTTCACTCACATACACCTACACACCTAGACAGCATCGTTTCAACCACAGGCATGACATGCACAGATGAGGACATGAGAGCCAGGATTTGAAAGACAACAAGACAGGCCTTCGTGTATTGATCTGAAATAAACAGTGTGGAGATCTACTGCACTCAGCACAAAGCGTGAACAACATGTGGATTTTGAACACGAATGTGAAGTAAGTCAGTACTGGTATATGGTTGAGAGACTTGGTGGGCGACGAATAGCACATCGAAGGAACAACCACTGACATACATCATCAACAGCTGCTACCTACACTGACTGGATACTGAAGATGGAGATGAGATGGTCAGAATAATAAGAATAAGCAAGAAGTAACTGACTGTGGCTGGCGACGAAGAAGGGATGGAAGAACCTGTCACCGGAGAAATATGCATATGAGGAAAGTGGAGATGGATTTGATTGGGCATAGACTGAGAAGACCGATTGGGGACGTCATGCGTCAGGCTAGGCGAGGCGGTCGAGTGGAATGTGAAGGAGAAACGACGAGTTTGGCGTTAGAGGCGAGGGTGAGATGGAGGGTTGATGTGAGGAAGGAATGAAAGGTTATGGACAGTTGTGGAGCGAGGTTGGAAAGACTGGAGAGAAGAGAGTGTAATGGAGGCGTGTTACTGAATCCCTATGTTCTACTGGGAACCCAAGGGAATATAATAATAATAATAATAATAATAATAATAATAATAATAATAATAATAATAATAATAATAATAATTAGTGTCTTAGCTGAACTTTCGATAAGCAAATGCAGTTTTCGCTCCAAAGGTAGGTATTTTACCCCTTTACTAAATATGGTGATAGAATAACGTCACAATGGTTTTTCATGAAAAATTTAGTTTGAAATATTAGTGCAACAATGCATACGAGTTTCGTACTTAATAATTACTTAAAGAAACGTTTCAGCTTAAACACTTTTTTGAATTTGCAGTAGAGATTGAATGTGTTGTAGTACATTTTCACTATGAAACATCAATGTTTCCTTAATGCATACAGAGTGTGTTCATAAAGAGATGAGATCATAGATGCTGTTACAGAACTGATAGGGTTATGATTACATTTTCACAGAAATAGATTATATATGATCGCATTTGGGTATATCTTTGTGTAAGTAAACTCAAATTCATCAGTAAGCATATTATCAAACCTGTAGTAAACGCTTTTCTTGTTCTGCATTCAATTCACGTTTTTGTAGGGCTTCCATATGTTCCTGTGTTTTGGTTAATTCTTGTTGTAAATTTGTGTATGCCATTTTTTCACGTGCCAATTGATCTCGTAATTCAGATATACATAGAGTAGTTTGATCTAAAGCATTTGTAGCTCTTTCTAACTCAATTTGAAGATTATAAATTTTCATTTCCATTTCTGTACCCTGTCGCCCGGTCAAATTTAATCGAGATTGTAAATTCTATTGTAAATATTAAAAAAAGTAAGGGGGGGGGGAAAAATTACTTTGAATAATCTGATTTTGATAAAAAGAAGAATGAGTAACTAGAAATACTGGTTTCAGTTAAGATTGCTGTTTATTTGAGTAATCATACTACACTAAAAATTGTTTTACATATAAAAACAGAAACAAATCAGTGTCGAAATAAAAGTTGTGAGTAGGAATTGAACTCACTATTCTCTAGTTTAGTATACCTTGTCAGTTTCAAGGAACTAATTAGCATACACCAGAATAACTGTCTTGAATCTTAAGGAATTGTATGCTTTTCTGAAATTCGAAGAAGTATCATTGAACATTATAATTAGAAGCGTGTTAGTTGATCTGTTCAAAGTGTCACCAATCTTCAGGTTTGAAATAAGCTTATTAATTTGCGATGGTATAGTATATTATAGTTCATCTGAGTAAATTATTAATTTGATGGATACTATAAGAATTACTGATGAATTACTCGGCTGTAAAAGGAATTACACATTGATGTCTGCACTAATAATTCATGATCTACCCGACTTCAGAGTTCAAATATGATTCTTCTTTCGTTGAAAAAGCTTAACAATTTAGTTGATATATGTATCAATGAGTGAATAAATTACATAATACTTCTTTATTGTTACTAATTCTTGAGTACACTGGTATATACAATAAAAAATAAATGTTATTCTTAATGAAATGTAAAGGCTTTTTGAAAGATAAACATTCCTATTCCTGAGCACCACCTATCATGGCTGAATAAGGGACAGATTAGAAAAATAAAAAGCTCTATACTTCTACACCTAGTTGATGCTGAACATTAAGTGGATATCAGCAACAAAAAAAACTTAAGATCATTTGTTGTGAACCAATTAATTTACTACATGGATTACGTAATAACTTAGTTCATACAACAAAAGCGATTGTCATCCAGGTTTACTAAGCTAACTTTTCTATTCAAAAGAAATTTGTGCAACCTCTTACATTATCATTGCTGTCAGCATAATGTAACTTCCAGTATTACTTTATATCCTTTTCCCCTCTACTGTAAATATTCTTTTGATTTCTTATTCTCACTTAATTACTTATTGTTTATAACTGAAAATCCAAAGAAAAACTTCATCTACTTTATTAATTATGCAATTATAATTACTTTTTGCTGATTATCATCTTTGTATAGTTATTCTGTTGAATATTTGAGTCTTGATTTCTCAAAATTATTATCTTCATAACTTACTTAAAATCCATAGTCATTGTTAATCAATCCTCCTTCTCTCCCCTCAACTTGATTGATATTCTGATATGAATTGTAAACCTATACATTAGTTTAGAACCTAAGACGAAGACTTAATTGAAAAGGAGTATATTTCTCTGCTGAATCAGTCTTTTTTCTAAATGAAGATTTTCAGTATACTTCCAAGATTACTTCAGAGTTAATTAACGAATGGATATATTAAAGTGGATATGATTTTTACTTTTCCAATCTAACTGACTTGTAAGTTCTTGTAACTTCTTGACTACATGATATTTGGACCGAAATTCCTATTCTCTGAACACTTATATACATTTCATGAAATTAATTTCTAGTTCATTAGCTATAACAATGAGTGACATAATGTCAATGAGTAAACCTATTTGTGTCATTATTATTCTCAAGAAAGCTAATAATAATTTATTGTTTCTTATGAATTCACTCAAATACTTCAAGTGAGACAATACACTACTCAAAAGCACTTACCTCTTTATCACTTTCCAATTCACCTAGCATAGTTTGACATCGTTGAAGTTCACCTTCTAGTTGGCGTCGAATAATTTCAGCCTGTGTATAGCGTGTTTCTGCCTCTTCTAGTGAACGTAACAATTCTCGTCTATCCTCTTCTAATTTCATTTCAGTGGCTCTTGATTTATCAAAACGTGTCTAATTAAGAAATGGACAGTGTTTTAAGTTATGTGTGTGTTTGTTATTTTAGGACGATGGTCAGGAATGCAAGAAATTCAAAGTTGTGGTCAAAGGTGCTACATTACCAATTCATTATTAGATTAGATCGACTATGATACCCGCTTTAGCCATTAAGTGTTGAGTTACTGAACATAAAATGCATTCAGTACTTTCGAGTAGTCAGCACATTATAGGGAGATAAAGGTGAACGAAGAATCTTGGTATCGTCGCTAAAAAAAACATACAACTCAACGATGTACAGCTCTACGAGATTAAGTATGAAGCGCAACTACTGTATGAAGGCTGTTGCACTCCGTAACTGCTCAGACCTCGCTAAATGGAGTAAAGTTCGAACCCATAATTTGATTAGGTTTACAGTACATATTCCTTCCATTAAACTCTATTAAACTGTTTTTACCATGTCATCCAACTTTTAAAGAGTCATTTAAGGCTTTAATTGAAATGAGAGTGAATTATTTTGCTACTGTAAGATGTAAAAAAACTAGTGGATATGAAGAGATACAAGTTTCATTCTTTCTGACAGGAACGTGATCAAACCACTGGTGGATTGTCTAAGTATTATGCAGCTAAGCGTGTTAGTAATGTAGTGAAGTTATGGAAAATTAGTAAAATACAATTTAGCGAAGAAAAATTTCTTTTCGGCGGTTTACTTTCAAAAGCTGTACAGTTGTAATCATACTTACAACAAAATATATATATCCATCAGTGGCTAGTGAGTCAATGCAAGGTCATCAAAAATTACTTATAGGATTACCGTAAATAAAAAAAAAACGAATCAACTGTCTTAGAAAGATTATGACTAGGGTGAAATTATAGATTGAATGTATCCCTTTTGAACACAAAGATCAGCTTTGCTGGAATACCAAGGGCTCTGGTGTGTTGAGGTGGCTAAGACGCACTGCCTTCAAAATGTTTGACTTTTCTTTGTAAATGACTTTGAAAGAAAATTCTCGTGGAGCAAACTGACCAGAGATAACCAAATACCGAAGAATCGAGCTGTTAATGGCTTTACACTGTCCTTTATCATTTGACTATCTGAGATAGTTCTTTAGACAGTCAAGCAGGTACGTTTGGATAAAACACGCTTTATGCGGCCTATGTAACCAGCTTCACACGAGCAGATGAATCGATAAACACATGGAGGTCACCGAAAGCAGTAATTTGTCTTTTACACACCATCGAGTCAGTTTTTGACTGTAGAAAACAATCCGAAGCTGAGTGGGAAAGAAGGCCTTCTGTAGTTTTTTGCAAAGTTGATTCTTTAGTATATCTGCCAATGTTTCTCCCTTGAGTCTAATATTCATAAACAGTATGTTCTTTGGAATCGTAGGAGTTTGCTTTTAAAAATTCTTGGGCCTTATGTTCCTCTCAAATAATCTTGAAGAGTAACAACTCTCGTTTAATACTCTTCGAAGTATTTCCAGCTTCTCATTTACTGCATCATACGTACAAATTTTTCTTATTCATTTGCATAGTGAATGAATTAGATTTCTTTTCCAGACTAGTAGAACTCAGCTTTAAAAATGAATATACTGACCATTACAGTTTTTTTCTCTGTAAATCGATCTCCTTAGGGAATCTTCATATCCTCTCATTGATACACATTTTATTGTAGGTATGATTATGATTGTACAGCTTTCGAAAATGATTCGTTGAAAAGAAAATTTTCGTTTTTTTAATTTTTTTATCATCTAATGGAACACAGATTACGTGGAACTATTCTAACGAAAGTGTTCTCAAATAAACTGAAAACACATTCATTCAATAATGTTTTACGAAATTTTATGCTTGCGATGAAAATGTCATCATGAAAAGAAATTATAGTTTCGGTGATTTCAAATAGATAACATTTTTCAATTCAAACAATTTGTTTTTTTGAAGGGAACTGTGTTGAGATTTCATAGTCATGTCTTAGTTAGTTGTACTATAATTTTCATAGACTTAGTTCCATAATGATTCAGCTTGATTCTGAAATAATACTACTTTATTGAAGTAGTCCTTGATCAAAATCTAATTTTTTAATTTAATAGCATAAATTGTTATAGGGTTGTTTATATTCAACATATAAGTATTGCAGCTAGTGGTAAAGATGTAGATAGTGAGACATAAAATTGTATTCTTATGTTGAGTTCATGGTTTCTGTTTACTAAGACTTGTCAGTAGATAGCCTTAGTGATTCCAATAAATATCCTTCATTATACTAGTTTATGACTTTGTAGTAAAGCTATTTTATCTATAGCTCACACGGAGAGGGACTAGATTGTGCATATGAATTGTTTAATGCGAACCAAGTATTGTGATTCACTGACTTAGGCAGTTAATTTTCAACTAATTGATTTAGGAGTTTGAATCCCATTCAATTAAATGAAGCTTTGAAAGTCAGATGATATCACTGACAGGAATCGCTGAACGTATGTCTAGTACTTGTTGAAACTAATCAGCAAAGCGTATCTGCAGCCCCATCTATAACATCTCTGACATAAGGATTGGGTGATGCGGCTTTAATTCTTTACTGAAACATCGATTCCCTACAGATTGCAGGTATGTCTTATCGACAAGTGCCAACAAGCATGAAACCTATGTCCAGTACTTCCTGCTAATTATCTCGAGCCATGTAATATCGGTTCAGGTGTACAGTGACGCTGCATCCCCTGCCTTAGTGACCAAATTACACAGTTCGGTCAGCACTTAGGACTACATAGCATGAAAATAGTTACTCTTCAGTGACTAATCAATTCCATGATCTATATAGGTCACACACACACAGTTGTTGAGTTGCGATGTATTTGTTTGATTACTATCTTAATCTAATTTTCAATTTTGACTAAGGAATTTATTGTCAATCTTATTATTACTGTAGATCAAATAGATTAGTGATAAATGGTTTAGTCCCACGATTGCGTAACACGAATTCGAGTCATTTAGGCAACAGGTTTCCTAAAGATTGCAGATATACCTTACTGATAATCACTAATGAGCACGAAATCGAAGTCTCAGATTTCCATCTGTCTGACTGACTCTTAACATCTAAAAGTGTTGCATTACTTAGTATTCGATGTGTGAATGAGAGTAGGATTTTCGAATAATGAAGAACAAATAAATAATACTAGATCACTGTGTATTATAAATTGAATAAACAAATCTAATATGGAATTACATTCTACCACAGTCCCCAAGTTTTACACCCATACTGAGAATAAACCCTGTTTGTATAATGATGACTATAGAAAATAGAAAAATCTTTTCCATCTTTTAAACTTACTCAAGATCAGGCCCTACTATATCTTTTCTTGATTTGTCGTTTCAAGTATTTAATTTAAGTGTTTCAGTAACTGCCACTTGCAAAGATGAAGTTAGTTAGCAAATACAACTAAATGTATCGCATAACTACAGTTGAAATATATAAGATTTCTCATTTGTTCACTTTGATGTTCATTTCTAAATTCAACTTCTGTTGTTGAGAGCTAGATTAAATGCATTATGAGACTTCTATTACAACGCTCAATAACATCTGTCTATATGGCCTATCATGAACTTGGATGGTATATAATTCACTTTCAGACTAACTTGCTATTTAGACTGTTCTTATGTGTCGCTTCCTTGTAATCGTGTCGTTTCGATTTTCCAAATTGTTTTCATATATTATTATAACCGGAAGAGGCTGGCTTCAGGAAGAACAAACCATGTATGGATCAAATTGCAACGCTACGCATCATCACAGAACAGAGCATAGAACAGCAGTCAACTGGATCTTTACCTCAACTTCATTGACTTTGAAAAGGCCTTCGACACCGTCGACCGAGAAGTAATTTGACAACTGCTGCTTCAACACTACGGAATACCACAAACCTTTATCAACGTCGTTCAACAACTATATGAAGACACCACATGCCAAGTAATTCACAATGGTAAGCTCAGTGGTGCCTTTGAAGTGAAGACAGGAGTAAGGAAAGGCTGTCTTCCACCACCTATGATCTTCATGAATGTGGTCGACTGGACTAGATCGTGCAGCAAACCGTGAGGAGTGAGAAGACGGGCATTTGCTGTTTAACCTATGAAAAAACCCTAGAAGATTTGGATTTCGCCAACGATGATGATTTATGTCTAGTGTCTTGTCGCAAAAACTCGATCTACACACGAAAACCAACAAGTTGACAGAAGAGGTGAGGCGAGGCAGTGTAGCGGAGACGGGACTTCAAGTGAATGTAGAGAAGACGGAGGTGATGAAGATACCCAACAAACAACATCAACAGCATCATCAACAACAAGCACCAATCACCATTAACGGGAGAAACCTAAAGGAAGTAGTCTGTTTCACTCACATACACCTACACACCTAGACAGCATCGTTTCAACCACAGGCATGATATGCACAGATGAGGACATGAGAGCCAGGATTTGAAAGACAACAAGACAGGCCTTCGCGTATTAATCTGAAATAAACAGTGTGGAGATCTACTGCACTCAGCACAAAGCGTGAACAACATGTGGATTTTGAACACGAATGTGAAGTAAGTCAGTACTGGTATATGGTTGAGAGACTTGGTGGGCGACGAATAGCACATCGAAGGAACAACCACTGACATACATCATCAACAGCTGCTGCCTACACTGACTGGATAGTGAAGATGGAGATGAGATGGTCAGAATAATAAGAATAAGCAAGAAATAACTCACTCTGGCTGGCCAGGCGAGGCGGTCGAGTGGAATGTGAAGGAGAAACGACGAGTTTGGCGTTAGAGGCGAGGGTGAGATGGAGGGGTTGATGTGAGGAAGGAATGAAAGGTTATGGACAGTTGTGGAGCGAGGTTGGAAAGACTGGAGAGAAGAGAGTGTAATGGAGGCGTGTTACTGAATCCCTATGTTCTACTGGGAACCCAAGGGAAAATAATAATAATAACAGTAATGATATTTGTAACCCTATGTTTATGAGCTTTCATTATAACGTTTTGTGGAATTTTTAGTTTGAAAATTACTTAAATGTACTTGTCAGTCAGCATCAATGTGGAATTTAGGGTTACTGCCTAACGATCCGAGTTGTGATATCTGAGCACATCAAGTTAATAGGACATAAGTTCTAAGTTATATGACGTACATTCTCCAATCAGTGATTTCTGTTACTATATGGATACCAACTGGAAAGTTTACATTTCCTTCTATTATACTGCTCAAACTAATTTTCATCTCTACATGATCATTGAAAAGCGATAATGTGATGAAGATTTATAATATATATAGATGTACTATCGAATTTGATGGATAAGTGGGAAAAAAAAATTTCTTACCTGTATTTGATTTTTTTCTGCTTCACATGAACTTAATTGTAGTTCTAAACTTTTAATTTGATCATGTAATGTAGTGTATTGATATTCTCGTTTAGACATTTCATTTTCATGTTCTGTAATTGTATTTTTCATTTTATTTAGTTGTTCCAAAATTTCCAATTTTCCTGTTCCCCGTGTTTGTTTGTTTTTTTACAAAAAAAAAAATGAAAATGTAATAAATTGGAGTATTTTTGAAAAAAAAAATTATAATAAACTCTTCAATGTATTGATTAGTCAAGGGAGTGCAACCAATTTCATGTTGTCTAGTCCTAAGTGCAGACCGAATTCTACCGATCATATTTGTAATGTGTGCAACCAAGCTAGGAAGCTCAGTATAGCGGTGCACATTAGTAGATGTTAGTTGGTTGGAGGCAATCGACAGGAAGCACTGGACCTAAGTTTCGTGTATCTACAACCTCGACGGAACTGATGTAGGTAACCAATCAATACATGTAAGCCAGTCCTACAGGAGGTTAGTCGCGGCCCGAATAGTTCAGTGGTAAAGTCGCTGGCTATAACACTGGTTGACGAGGGTTCGGATCTCAGGCGAGGCATCAGTTTCGTCGAAGTTACGGATACGTCTTGCTGACGAATGCCAAAAAGCACGAAATCTAGGTCAGACAGGGCTTCCTATCGATTGCCTCCAACTAACAAACTCTTTAATGCTTTTGATACCTCCTTAACTTCCAAACTAGTAACCTTCATCTTATTACAATCATATTCTATAAAATATAAATTAGTCTTACAGTTATGATGGAAAATTTCTTTTCAAATTTTAATCCAAACATATTTTTATATATACTTTCTGTAAGTTTAATTTTTCGTGAGCCATGGGCTTCAATATTGAAAGAAACGCCATCATCCTTGTTTATTGCATATTAGTTGGGTTTAATCAATATCACCTAGCTTAATGTAAACACATAGCCACTTAACAGTTAATCATGAAGAACGAGATAGAAAAATGCACAGTATTTGCTACAGTGTAAGAGTAGAAGGTGAGCACTATGGTAGATTGTTTATTTGATATAGTACAATGATTACTTACTGGATGACATTTTGAGTATAATTTATTGTTCATAAACACATCAAGGGGAGCGAGAAGAGGGGGATACGTTGGACCGCGGAAAAAAACCTAGAAGATTTGAAATTCGCATATGACTTGTGTCTAATGTCACATTAACTGGGAGATCTACAGGCGAAAACTAGCAAGTTGTCAGAAGAGGCAGCGAAGATGGGACTTCAAGTGAATATAGAGAAGACGGAGGTGATGAAGATACCCAAACAACAAAACCAACAACAACAAACTCCAATCATTATGAACGGGAGAAACTTAAAGGAAGTAACCTCCTTCACCTATCTAAGCAGCACTGTTTCAACTATAGGCAACGCAGGCACAGACGAGGATGTCAAAGTCAGAATCGGAAAAGCAGGACAGGCGTTCATTAGCCTGAAACCAATGTGGAGATCTGCACTCAGCATGTGGAACGAGATGCGGATTTTCAACATCAACGTCAAGTCAGTGCTCCTGTATGGTTCAGAAACTTGGCGCGTTACGAAAGGGATTTCCAACAAACTACAGACATTCATCAACAATTGCCACTTACGCTTGTTACTGAAGCTCAGACGGCAACAAGGAACTCTGGAAACGAACTAACTAAGAACCTGTCGCTCAACAAATATGCACTGGAAGAAAGTGGAGATGGATTGGGCATACACTGAGAAGGCCGATTGGGGACACCACGCATCAGGCCCTCGAGCGGAACGGCGATAGGAAGCGACGAGTTGGGTGTCGGTGTCGAGGGTGACATGGAGGAGATGGTGCGAGGAGGAAATGAGAGCTTGTGGGCAGTGGTGGAGCCAGGTTCAAAAGATTTCAGGGAGCATAGCGCATTGGAGACGTGCTACTGAATCCCTGTGTTCCATTAGGAACCCAAGGGACAAATAAATAATAATATAATAATAATCACATCAAGGTAATCTCACAATTTTCCAGCATTAATTTTATAGTTCAACAACTCTTTATTCTTTCATTTTCAGTGTTGGTAGAACTTTCTGAACGTTTGCCATATGTGATAAATCATTCCTATTGTACTTTCGATGCACCTACCTATAGTGGTTTTTAGGAATATCACCTTGTATTATGGTTATGAGTCAGTGTTGGGATAACGATAGCCGAACTTTCCTTTAGACTATTTATCTCAGTAGAAACTATGGTTCAATATTTCGCTATTTATGCTCCACTATCCGAGCTGACAGCGATCGGCTACTTTAGCTTATGTACTTAACCTCACAATCATTAAATTATGTTTGATAAATTAGATTGCTTCGCTTAATTGAATCTGTAGGATCTTTATATCTCTCTGTGAGTGAATTTATGGGTTCAAATGTCAGATTAATCGCATGATTGTTAAGAATCAATCCTAAGCAGAATTTACAATATTCCTTCTTTATATAGCAACACTACAGTGGATTTGAATTCCCTGTTGGACATATTACCATTACAATTAGTATTATTGCTGCTTCCCTTATGAGTCCTCACGATGAGGATAGTTATTTAGTAATAGTATCTATTTAATATGTTTGAGTCTGTTTAGATTTCCAAAGGAGCACTCAATTCATAAGAATGACGTATATATGCTACTGATACTTTTCAGCCGGAAAAAAAGCAAGTTCAAAAGTGATTTCTATGTGGCGCAAAATTATTGTCATTAAAATATGTTAAATTGTTAAACAACAGAATGAATAGTATAATTGCTTGTACTATACCATCGTTGATTGGACCGAATTGACCGGTCTCTATTGGCATATGAGTTCCTGTGCAGATGCCTCGATATTGCCTGTGTTTTAATTCTATATAGTGATGATCGATAGTGGCTAACAGTGGAATTTAGGGTGCGCATTTCGTCCTATTTGGAACTCGTCAGCTGGAAGTACCTGCCTCCCAGTGAGTGATGTTGTTCCCACCGGGACTTGAGAGCGATCGCTTCAAATGCCAGAACTTTATCCACTACACCATCGAGTTACGAATCCCGATGGGAATAACATCACTCACTGGGAAGTAGGTATATCCAGCTGACGAGTCCTAAATAGGGCGAAGCGCGCATCTTAGATTCCACTGCTAGCCACTATCCATCTGTACTACAAGAGAATTAATGGTTCACTATGAATCAGAAGTATTTACTTTCTTGATTCAAACGAATATTTGTGTACTATTGATTTCATACAAAAACACCTTGTTTCAGAAAACAATGAGTAACATGTATATCAGATAATTATGCTGGAATATTATAATACAATATGAAATTTCCTGTCTGCTTTATTTCTGACTGACAACTGCTTCATTGTATATAACGCCAGGCACTTCAATCAGTGAAGATCTAGATATATGAAGCAGTCCACTTTTGCATAAGTATTTGTAACTGACAAATTCATTTATAATACTGAACTTGGCTAATGAGATTCTGAATATATCAGTGCGCTCGGATTTTAATTTACTAGTATCTATAACTACACTTGACTGTCTTATAACAAAAAATCAGGTTCAGGGGACAGAGGATCTTGTTATTCATAACGAAATACCAACAAGAAAAGAAAAGTATAAGCTCATTGCATTAAAGTATGCTCTATCAAATCAACAATATTTTTAACTTGTTTTTAACATACCCTTTTCCATATCATTAATATTTGTCCTCATTTGATTAAGTTGTTCTTCTCGTTCATTTAATTGTCGACTATATTCGACAATCTTTTCTTCATTTAATCTTGTTCTTATATCAAAATCATCTCGTTCACGTTCAATTTTAACAAGATGACGTAAAAATCGTCGTAGTGCTAAACGTACAGCACCTGGATCTAAATTAGAACCTGGTAAAGCATGTGTTCTATAACCATTCATATGATAACGTAGTGTATCTAACCATCT
This sequence comes from Heterobilharzia americana, assembly GCA_944470555.2. Classification (NCBI taxonomy): domain Eukaryota; kingdom Metazoa; phylum Platyhelminthes; class Trematoda; order Strigeidida; family Schistosomatidae; genus Heterobilharzia; species Heterobilharzia americana. The sequence continues at coordinate 41,604,590 of OX104127.1, forward strand.
GGAAGACCAATCAGAAAGATGTGTAATACAATTTGTATCCAACACAGCTACATTTTCATCATGTGAATACAATGCACTTTTAATTAACTTTTGTTGATTAGCTCTTTCAGTGGATGTTGAACGTAGAATGAATCCATCATGCTTGGTAGCTATAATATCAGTAGAAGAAATGAAGTTATACCAAAGAATATAATCCATTTTTTTTAGTTAAGAATGAGTAAATTAATCATTTTAGATTTGTTTCAATCATTCTGGAATCGAGACTAAATTCGCGAAGTAGCTTAAATATTTTATTATCATCATTTTTTTCCTTATATGAGGCTTATGAAGTAAGGTTATCTACGTATAAGATGAATTCCATGTATTTATGTATTTTATTTTCAAATGGTAGTATTCCTTATCACCAAATATTAAGTGTTTAACGTGCTGTTATTGACAAACAAAGTCTGTCCTATATTCCAGACGTATTTATCCTGGTCTGACATCAGTCGGAGAAACACTGGGGGACTAGATAGCTATTTCATCCTAGTATGGGTCCCGTCAGCTAGGGTTGCCCATGATCCCGTTAGGGATTGAATCCAAGACCTTCAGGTTTCGCGACCAGCCCGTCACGATTGAGTCACTGGGTCGGAATCCAATAACCCATATTTCCTACTGTCAGTTCGCGATTTTGAATTTCGCTCCCATTTCTAGATTTTACTGAAGGAAACTAGTTTTTCTACCTTCAGTGATTCATAAATGGACTTTTTCTTGATGGATTATGATAGATGATATACTGTCACGTAAAGGTATTGCAGAACTGCTAAATGAGTTGGAAACCTTAGGAGGTTCAACGGTTCCACTTTTTATTTCAATCTTTTAAAATTAGATCATAGTGTCATCACAAAACCAATTAATTAGTTAACTGAATCCTTAGTTACTAAGTAATAGCTTGTGAGGAACTGAGTGGTGGTATACCTTTCGATACAGCCCAGTGGTCCTTCACGAAAACCAACTTACTTAAATGGTCATGAGGTATTCTTTGGAATTACTTACCTTAATGGATAGGTGTTAAAAATTAGTTCCAATCGGGTGTATATCAGATTATTTAACAACAAATAAGGAATGATAAACTAGGGGTTCGATATGATTCATGCTTACTACTGACCGTATCAGTGGAACCGAATCTAACTGCAGAACAACTCTACTCAGATTAGTATTACTAATTAGTGACATAATCGGCATTTTCTGTATGTAGAAAATAACGGGGATACAACTTTGTGTATACTATTATCCTTTATACAAGCTTGTTGCCTTTTCAAAAAAACATGCTTCGTTTCTAAACCTGTATAGATTGTTTTACTAAAATCTTAACGTTGAATGAATAAACTGTTTGCAGTATATTTGGATTTTTAAGTCATTGTGTAAAGTTGACTAAATTAGAAGAAATTTTTATTATCCTTCAAGGGACACATTTATTTTTCTTGGTTTGAGTGCCTCTGAGAATCCCTGATCTTGACCCGTTTAGAATCCTTGGTTCATGTGAAAAGATTTCTCAAAATACACGTTTGAAATAACTCATTCCTGTAAATTCAAGTAATTTATCTACCCTTTTCAAATTCCAATAGGAAGCCACTGATTTTGAACTGCACTATGATCTAACATATGTTGGCATATCATGGAATAACTTGTTAACCAAAATACTAATGGTTCTTAACTCCTTGAATTCAAAAGTTTATTTATTTTTCCATCATATTTTTTATTAGCTAAAACAGATTACATATCTAGCGTGGAGTTATTTTAACCGAACAACTCTCTGTTCACTAATTTGGTCGGTTGTGTCTAGCAGTAGAATCCAGGACGCGCGTTTCGTCATATTTGGGACTAGTCAGATGGATATACCTGCACCCCAGTGATATTGTTCGCAATGAGACTCGAACCTCGTATCCATCACTTCAAACGCCAAGGCGTTATCCACTATGCCACAGAGGAACGATAGCCACTTCTTGTACAACGGGTAGTAGTTATTACTATTTATTGACATACTTTTTATTCTCCGTTGTTTTGTTGGATCGACCTCTATTGGCAAATGGGCTTCTATGCGGGGATGCCTCCAGCTGACGAGTCCCAAATAGGACGGAACGTGCATCCTGAATTCTTCTGCTAGCCACAACCAACCAACTTATCATAATTAACATTCAGGCAATATCGAGGTATCCGCATAGGAGCCCATATGCCAACGTAGATCGAACAATTCGACCCAACAAAACAACGGAGAATAACAAGTATGTCAATAAATAGTAATAACTACTACCCGTTGTACAAGAAGTGGCTATCATCCCTCTGTGGCATAGTGGATAACGCCTTGGCGTTTGAAGTGATGGATACGAGGTTTGAGTCTCATTGGGAACAATATCACTGGGGTACAGGTGCATTCAGTTGACGAGTCCCAAATATGACTAAACGCGCGTCCTGGATTCTCCTGTTAGCCACAATCACTTCATCTTGTCACTCTCATATTACATTTCACTTTGAACACTCTGTTCTTTTCAACAATAATATTGAAGCCTACATTTCCCAATCGTGTTGATTTTTTGAGCAATATGTAATCATTTTCAATTTTTAAAATCGAAATTGACTTGTAATAATGGCAATAAATCGTTTAATGTCACAAGTAAAAATCTTTTTTTCTGAAGGCTTTCAATCTCTAGACTTCAAGAATTAAATATATTTAACTGAGCTAATCTATTGTTATATTTTTCATAAAATTTGGTATCAGGTCAGGTATTAGGTCAATACTGTATTCTCTGCCTACTTTAATGTTTTCATTGAAACATAAGAGAATGGCTTCAATGAACGAAGTTGTCTTCAGGGATATCATTCCCAAAAGCTATACAATCGTGTTCAACATCAAAGAGACATCTGGTTGCAGTTAATTCTGTACTAGGCCTACGCTAAGCAGATGTCTGTATATCTTAATTGGAAACAACTGCTGTAAGCCTAGTTATGGTACACTTGAAATTCTACATACAGATGACATATCTATCAAATGTGGCATAGTATTAAATTTATAGAATATACCAAGTGCTTATAATTGGTGTCATTCAATCATTGCCCCTAACAATGAAAACGAATCTGCATTTGAAGATGTCGTTTCTTGATATCTTGCTAACATGGAGATAGGATGAACTATTTAAGAGTTCTACTTATCAAAAATCTCCATGGGATGAACAATCGACTAGTGTTTTAAGCAACGTTCTTGTCAGTATGAAGTGAAATTTAGTCCATGCCGGAAAATTTACACAACTGAAACATCCGAAGAATAGGATTTCAGAGGTCTATGTTAATAAAAAATGGATACGCATAAAAACATATCAATACTAGTCTTCCAAAAATTAGACATTATAGATGAAAAGAAACTGTATTTAGATTTAGAATTCATCAGCGACAAAGATGGGACTCTAAAGCATAGATTAGTTAAAGTTGTCTAGATGAAATTCTATGTCGTGACACTGTAAATCACTTATACTAAACATTTAACAAGAAAACATCTTTACAAATGACAAACTACCATTGTTAGCCGTTTCAATGTGCATATTTCAGCTCATATAAGTTTGTCTGGCTAGATATGTAGACAGAGGTAGATTTTTGGCTATGGTGAAAACACTTCCCATCATTTTTAAGTAAGACTTTCATCCTACATCATTTAGTTGATAAAATATGCACAGTTTCACAAGATTCATTTCCTGTAGCTCATTGAATTCAAAAAACACTTTACAAGAGTGTGAATAAGTGTTTATCACGCAATATTGAAGCTTTAACAATGAGCAATTCAAAGACAACTGTGTTTTCTAACCCAGTTTTTAAAATTATGATCCTTAAAACCTAAATAACTCTTCTTGTCTTTTGTATTTTAAGTTTTGTGGATTTTTTTTATCCTTTAAACCTTTAATTTAGATATCCACTTATTCCCTTGAATAATATTCCCTTCCTCATTAACGTTTAAATAACCGTAATGTTACGTATTCTCCACCTTCTAATTTCATATCAGTTTGTTATGCAACATTCGATTGCTCATACCTATGCCTATTATGTAGGTATCATTACTATATTATTTTCCTGATAATCTATCTAGAATTATAATTTTACAAACCATGTTGACGTTCTCTACCATTTATCTAGATGTGATTAGGCGGCTTTTGAGCATAATCTCACAAAGAACAGATTTGTTATCTGAAGTAACTCATCACTTGTCCACTGGTTTTTTATTATAATTTGTCTCTTGGGTTCTTAGTGGAACATAGGGATTCAGTAACACGCCTCCATTACACTCTCTTCTCTCCAGTCTTCTCAACCTCACTCAACAACTGCCCACAACTTTTCATTTCTTCCTCACATCAACCCCTCCATGTCACCCTTGCCTCTAACGCCAAACTAGTCGTTTCCCCTTCAGACTCAACTCGACCGCCTGGCCTCGCCTGACCTGGCCTGATGCATGATGTCCCCAATCGGTCTTCTCAGTCTATGTCCAATCAAATCTATCTCCACTTTCCTCCTATGCATGTTTGTCCGGTGACACGTTCTTCCATCGCTCCTTCGTCGCCAGCCACAGTCAATTACTTCTTGCTTATTCTTATTATTCTGACCATCTCATCTCCATCTTCACTATCCAGTCAGTGTAGGCAGCAGCTGTTGATGATGTATGTCAGTGGTTGTTTCTTCGATGTGTTTTTCGTCGCCCATCAAGTCTCTCAACCATATACCAGTACTGACTTACTTCACATTCGTGTTCAAAATCCACATGTTGTTCACGCTTTGTGCTGAGTGCAGTAGATCTCCACACTGTTTATTTCAGATTAATACGCGAAGGCCTGTCTTGTTGTCTTTCAAATCCTGGCTCTCATGTCCTCATCTGTGCATGTCATGCCTGTGGTTGAAACGATGCTGTCTAGGTGTGTAGGTGTATGTGAGTGAAACAGACTACTTCCTTTAGGTTTCTCCCGTTAATGGTGATTGGTGCTTGTTGTTGATGATGCTGTTGATGTTGTTTGTTGGGTATCTTCATCACCTCCGTCTTCTCTACATTCACTTGAAGTCCTGTCTTCGCTACACTGCCTTGCCTCTTCTGTCAACTTGTTGGTTTTCGTGTGTAGATCGAGTTTTTGCGACAAGACACTAGACATAAATCATCATCGTTGGCGAAATCCAAATCTTCGAGGGTTTTTTCACAGATCAAACAGCAAATGCCAGTCTTCTCGCTCCTTACGGTTCGCTGCATGATCCAGTCCAGTCGACCACAATCAAGAAGATCATGGGTGGTGGAAGACGGCTTTTCCTTACTCCTGTGTTTACTTGGAAGGCGTTGTCCGCTGGTTTACAATGGTAAAGTTCACACGCTTCTGATGATGAATTTGTTAACGAAATAAATAACGTTGAATCCAGATAAATATGTTTGTAACAATTATAGGCGTTTTTTAATGACAGTGGAATGTAATGTGTGGTGGTTTTATGGATCTAAGTAAATATCATGAGGCCGGAGATTGAAACTTTAGTTGAGACGAAAATCAGCTTTAAACAATCTACGAAAGGATAATAGTATAGTAATTGCTAAATCTGACAAAGGTAACTCAACAGTAGTTATGGACAAATCGGATTATCTTAAAAAAATGGATGAACATATCCAAACAGGGCCATATGAAGAGATTAAGAAACCTATAGATACTGTCATGAATAAAATTAAGAAATCTACAACAGATCTGATACGCCGACTGAAGCCATCTCTAGGTAAGTCCGAATGGTTTACTTTAATGCCAAAAACTAATAATCCTAGCAGAATTTACGGTACTATTAAGGTTCATAAAGCAGGTTATCCCATTAGGCCGATAGTTGACTTCCGAAACACACCAACATATGAGATATCAAAGTATTTAGCATCAGTATTACGTCCTGTTAGAGACCGTTCCAACTCTAGACTAGTAAATTCTTACGAGTTGAAACAAAAACTTAATGACCTGCACATAGAAGAGGATGAAAAAATGGTTAGTTTTGACGTAACAAGTCTTTATACTAAAATACCAATCAATATGGCACTGGAGGCAGTCAGAAATCAACTAGATACTGACTCACAACTTACTCAAAGAACCAAGGCATCGGTTGGTGAAATCATGTTAGGAGTGCAGTTATGCTTAACCTCGACAGTCTTCAAGTTTCAGGGAAAGATATACAGACAAACAGAAGGAGTAGCAATGGGATCACCAATATCCCCTATAGTAGCAGATATATTTATGGATAGTTGGGAAGATATGGCTTTACGAACATATAATCCGACACCTAAGATATGGTGGCGATATGTAGATGACACATTTACAGTGTTGAAATCGGAACATATCGACAGTTTCTTGACACACATAAACTCAGTAGTTAACGCAATCCAATTCACCTACGAAGTAGAAAATGAACAAGGAGAATTACCTATGTTGGATTGCAGAATAAAACGAAGGATAGATGGTGGTTTAGATACTACCGTCTACAGAAAACCAACACATTCTAACAGGTATCTAGACTTCAAGTCATCTCATCCAGTGTCAGTTAAAGCGGGTTTAGTCAAATGTCTAAATAACAGAGCTGAGAAACTCACTAGTCATTGTAAGGACTTAAATAAGGAATTGAAACACATAAAAGAAGCGTTAATAACTAATAATTATCCCCATCATTTTATTAAGAAATTCACACGGACGCATAAGAAGCAAAATAATAACACTAATACAAATACAAATAATAGTGACAACATAAGTAGAAAGGAAATCAGCACCTCTATTGTGATACCATACAAGGAAGGAACATCAGAAACCATACGTAGGATTCTCAACAAGGTTGGAATTAGGGTGGCATTTAAACCAACAAACTCACTTAGAGGTAAGCTGTGTCGGCTAAAAGATCCGATAGAACCAATTAAGCAAAATAATATAATCTACCAAATTCCATGTAATGACTGTGAAGTCAAATACATAGGTCAAACTAGCCGGTCGGGGTCAGTTAGATTAACAGAACATAGGAATTTAGCTAAACATAGAACGACAGACCCCAATAAGATCAATAACCTAGAAAAACACTCAGCCATTGCATTACATTCATTAACACACAACCACACAATAGGATGGGACAAAACCACTGTACTTAAGTCTAATATAGCTAGGTGGAGAGAGAGATTAATTACTGAATCTTTGTTCATCGAATTCACACCCAACACATGTAATAGGAATGACGCAACACCTATACCAGAGATATGGAAAACTTTACTACCAATCAAAAAACAAAGAGAGATCAGGTGACAGGACTATAAAATCAGATGTCGAAAGAAGTGTGATTACATTGATATGATTATGAGCAATAATTTATGCTCGAAACGTAATCAAGTAAATAATACTGTATCACTGTGCGCTTTATATCAAATAAACAAATCTAATATGAAAATCCGTTTTATTTTAGAGAAATTGTAGAAAAACACAAAAATAGAGAAAAAAGTAGTGAGATAAGATTTTTTAATATTAAAACATACCTCGTTTAGGGGATACTGATTTAGCCCGTCTTCTTGATCCTACTGATTCATATTCTGGATCTGATTGTGCATAAGCTTCAAATCGACGTCGACCACGTGCACGTGGTTTAGGCATTTGTTCACTTCTAAATGTATATACAACATCAGGTTTTATTTCTTGTTGACCATTTAATACATGTTCAACCATCCTTTTTAACCTTCTAGTGTCTGGATCACTGAAACCATCTAATTGTTGTTCAAGTAAATCTATTCCTGAATTATTATTCTTTGGATAACCATCAAAATCCCAATGTGAATGAACATCATGTGATTTATCCAACTCATCAATTTGTTCAGTTAAACTAGAGTCAAAATTACCACTCATTTGTTGTAATTGTTGTTGTTTACTTAAACTTTGTAATTGACTAGTATATTGTGATTGACGAAAACCAATTAAACGTCTTAATATACTGTGTATTGCTGATAAACGTGCTTCAGCTTCTTGACGTGTTGTTAGTGTTTCATTCAACTCAGATTCCAATCCTTTTATACATGTTTGTGATTCAGCTAATAATGTTCGAAGTTCACTGATCACGATATTTGAATTGTCCAGCTGTAATAGTAAAGAACAACATATGTATGGATCAGGGTTTATAAACTTACTCATGCTTATGTACATTTGTAGTTAGGCTCGGTGAAATAAATTTCTTAATAATTTTGGGTATTTTATCACTTTGGTTTGTACTTGTATTTTTATTTAACTATATGAGAATATCTAAAAAAAAATACTTCGCTCTTGTTTCGTCTATGAACTAATGGGAGTTTATTAATCCTTAGAGAAAGCAATGTGAACAAGATAGTTAGGACTAAGTCAATTCTTCTTTCATGAGCCAAATATTAATTTAAATTGATATATCAATTAGTTAGGGTGACTTTAAAAGCCATCTGAACAACTGATGAGATAACCAATTGAATTTCTTTATTTTATAAATAACTGCCTTCACTGCTGAAAATCAAAACCTTATTGATTCAATTTGGAGGTTTGTAGGGATTTATTTATTGATTTCAGGTTAGTATTTTCTCATGGAATGAAACCAATTGAAGAAACACTGGAAGCACTGGACAGATGTTTCGTTCTAGTTTGGGATTCCTCGTCAGTACCCACTCATGATCTTGCTAGGGATCGAACCCAGGATATTCAGGTTCTATGACCAGCACGTTACCATTGAGCTCCTGGTTCAGGATCCCGTAGTCTATAGTTCTTGCCTTTTTCAGTTCGCCATATTGGACGACCTCCATCCAGTGCCGTCGTTGTGTACCTGTCCTCATGTTTGACTTGGTTCGCCCCACCAGTCACGACTTCAGGAATCACCTCTTGAAGCTAGTCACTAATGAGCCCTAGATAAAGGTTTGTGAGGATTTATTTATTTATTTATTTCAGGTTGGTTTCCAATGTTTCTCCGACTGATGTCAGTCCATGATGAGTACCAATCTGAAGACCTGATTGGTTAGTTCGGCAGTTGTTAGGGTGGCCATTAAAATCACTCGTCAATGAAATATTTTGAGAGCGTGTTAAATACATTGATATCAGTAAACTAATGATTCATCAAACTTTTGAAATAATGGAGAATATTTGTAGCTCAGGTGGATGATCTTGGTTGGGTTGTTTAAACAACCCAGCTCAGAGAACACAATACTGTTTAGTTTAGCATAAACCCATTTTAGCGTTGAGGATTAAGGAGTAAAATCTCATTATCTGCTGTGATACATATTTTCCTTTGGATTCTGTTGTATTTAACCAACACTAACTAGTAATGGGGTAACCAAATACTAAATACTTATCTTCATCTAAAACATTGAGTGTTTAGTATTGAGTAGAGATTTTTTGAGTTAATATTCATCATCTTGTTCTACAAGGGTTGATTGTGACACGAATAACTTAGTGGTAAAGTCTCTGACTACAGCACTGGGTAACATGGATTTGAATCTTACATATGATTCTAGTCCCCTAGATACATCTTGCTGAATAGTGCAAACGAATAGGAAATTTAGGTTAGGCAGAAGTTTCTGCCAATTACCTTCAATCAGCTAACATAATAGTATAGTTTCAGGTTTTTTTTTCACGTAAATCACCATGATCAAGTGAAAAAGAAGTATTTTTCAGTCAGGGGATAAATGATGTGGGAGACTGGTGATTTTGAATTGTATACTTTTGAAATGTATGGAAATATAGATTTTCGTGAGATTTTACCGGATAGAATGATATGCATAGTTGTTTTTCAATTCAATACGAAGAATTATTATATTTCGCATTGTTTAAAGTTACATCTACTCGTCTTCACTTAAGTAATATCATACGTTTATTTGACTTAGGTTAAAAACACCAGTTCATTAGTTGTTATTATAACAACTGATTGTAGAAAGGGAAATCTAACATTTAGTCAAGTATATGTGGGCTAATTATTGTGTTTATTTATTAAAGACAATTTAATCAGAAGTTGTTTAACCATAATATTAAGCATATCATTCTAGGAGCGTGATTAAACTTTGGACTACTGAAAATTTTCCATGGAATTTATTTCATTAAATTCATCCTTTTCAATTTGTTTTAATCGTATAAATGTGTCCTTTAAATGCGTCAAATACTCTTGCACACTTTTAAAATAGTTTCAAACTGCTTTTTTTTTTCAAGCAAACAGCAAAACATAAATGATATACCATTAAGAGATGAGCTTATAAATGTAAAGAAATATAGTACATTACTATTCCCTGGATAACTATGTTGAAGAGTTCAGTTGTGGCTGAATAAACTACCACCATCAAAATTACTGTTACCACTATTTATATTCAAATAGAATGATTATTTCGCTTGAAGGGAATGAATTTGTTGAACTATTACATGCTGAGAAGTGTTGTTTCTAACAAAGCTATTATTATTATTTTAATGAAGGTTAGTGGCTAGCAGTGGAATCCAGGATGCACATTTCGTCCTATTTGGGACTCGTCAGCTGGATGTACCTGCTTCCTAGTGAGTGGTGTTTTTCCCACCGGAATTCGGACTCGGGAGCTATATTTTCAAATGCCAGAGTGTTATCCACTACACCGCCAAGCCACGATAGCCACTTCTTGTGCAACGGGTGTAGTTTTTTGGATAATTTTTCTAATATGATACCGTCGTTGATTGGACCGAATTGATCGGTCTCTATTGGCATATGGGCTCCTGTGCAGATGCCTCGATATTGCCAGCGTTCTAATTATGTTAATGATGGTTCGTGGCTAGCAGTGGATAACGCCCTGGCGTTTGAAGCGGTCGCTCCCGAGTCCGAATTCCGGTGGGAACGACATCACTCACTGGGAAGCAGGTGCATCCAGCTGACGAGTCCCAAATAGGACGAAATGTGCATCCTAGAATCCACTGCTAGCCACGAACCATCATCAACATAACTAGAACACTGGCAATATCGAGGCATCTGCACAGAAGCCCATATGCCAATAGAGACCGATCAATTCGGTGCAATCAACGACGGTATCATATAAAAACAGTTATCCTAAAAATATTATTATTGTATCCATTTTTACCAGTGTTCTTCTAGCCGGTTGATAATATGTTTATGCCATTTCTTTGAGGAACAATAGTCAGCTTAAAGTGAACTATTTCCATCATATCTATTGTATGTTTGTAATTCATTGCATGTTGCTGACATGTTCACTCGTATATATTGCTGGTAAAAAGTAGCTTTAAAGACTGTCCTAACGACTAGAATAACTAATTAAGTTTCTCTGTCTCCCTAGAAAGTATCTTTCCAGTCGAAATAAGGAAATGCAATCAGTTGTTTAACCATTTATTCGGATGGGTTATAAAGTCACTTCCAGTAAAATAATTGAGAATATCGAGTTTTATGTTGATGACTCGTAAGCGTGGGCAAAGCATATAAGAACTTGGCTATACTAACATAATGAAAGTCATTGCATGACATTGATAAAGTTATGTATGCTTGCAGCTATCAGTTAGAGTAGGTGAAGGTAGTCTAGAGGTTCTTTTGCAGGTAAAGTGGTTAAAAGTGAACTGGAATGATAGGGCTAAAGTTGAGGATTGAATTTGATCATTTATATATTATGCGCTGAGTGTTAATCAATCTTATCGTATAAAGAAAGCCTTTCTGATACAAAGTAATTAGGAAGCTAGTATGTGGAATATAGAAGTATCTGTAATAGGTGTACACTTTCATCTTCAATGATGTACTCGAATTTTTAGTGCCTTTAATGTACATCATCTTATACATGAAAGCGAAATCTTCTAATATAATGCGCTATTGTAGCTACTAAGACGATATTACTTTCAGTATTAATCGAAACCTATTGACTAGGAAAGGTATTGCAAGCACTTTAACAGGTGACTTAATAGTTCCAAGCATATATACTATATACACAGTTATGTGTTCAAAGATGATTGCCAGAAAGCTCCTAACGCAGATTTTATGCTTGTGGGTTTTCTTCAGTAGGGGGTTCTTCGACATACCAATGCTCATTTTGAGTTCCTATGTGGTTGTTTGGCTAAACAAACTGTGGTTAACTCCTGGTAGTACTGGAATAAGTAAATGAATTAGTTGCTGAACCTAACGTAAATAATGTATATAACAGTTAAAGAATTTATACCCACGGTAAGTCTATAAACTTTATTTGGTCTTCTGTCGTTCCATAGATCTAGACAACTCATTTTCAGATCACAAAGAGATGCCGTAAGTTCCTTCTATATTGAGAAAAAACTTTGTCGAAGAGCTTAGAAGTGTATAAAATTTATGTCCAAATCTTCTTGTCAATTATCCTCAAATATAGTAATGATGGATAGTGGCTAGCAGTGGAATCCAGGATATACATTTCCATATTCATCATAACTATATAGTTAAGAATACAGGCAATATTGAGGCATCCAAACAGGAGTCCATATGTTAACAGAGACTGATCAATTCGGTCCAATCAACGAAAGTGTAATACAATCAATAACACATCCTCAAATAAGTAAGAAATGTTTTTGTTTCTACAGACAATCAAATATGCTTCACTTTTTAACATAATAATGTCACTTTTAAGCTTGATATACCTTTGATTGCAAGCTTTTTCTCGATTCAACTAAACGTTGATAATCTCTTTGCCAATCTTCTGCAGCTTGATTGGCTGTTCTTTCTCTTGAACGGAGAATTTCTTCTAATTCAGACATTTGATGATTTAAATCAGACAATTCCGATTGAAGTGTGGATTTGAAGCTTCAATTTCTAGAAGTTTTTGTTTCAATGCAACTTTTTCTCTATTATATAAATAGAATTAAGGAAGCATAAATTTTTAATGGTATAACAACTTCAAAATTTCGATAAAACAACAGAATAAAATCGAAAGATATCAGTCTAGTTACGTTACTTTTAATTCTTTGTAAAACAGGAAGTGACTACTTCAACCACATTGATAAATCTCTATTACATTTTCCGATGGATTCTATGTAAAAGAAATTTAAGACTGAAAGTTGCTGGAATTTATCACAAGATAAAAAGTTGAGTGCTAATACCTATTTTCTATGCTACATTACAGGCTACATAGAAAAATGTGATAAAGTCCCAACAAAAACAGCTACTGGCGTAACTCATAAAAAGTACTTGTACAGTTGGCAGTCTACCAGCAGATGAGTAGATAGATTTTGTTGCTCCTAGATAATGATATCTTTCAGATCACTTTTCTAATTAAGTATTTCTTATATGATGTTGTTTTTATCATCCTGTTGTTGACTGAACTGAGTTTTAATGAAAACAACATCATAACTGAGAGACAGATACGTCTAGCTAGCGAGTACCAAATAGGATAAAACGCGCTTCTTGAATTCTACTGCTAGCCACCATTCAGGACTATGTGTACCTTTTGTTTGCTAGACAACTTAAGTATAGATATACTAAGCTGAGAAGGTACCAGACGCTAGTTATTACACCTAAAACTGCATAATGAAAAGGACCACACCTCTTTTTAATATACTCAATGAATGATAAGTAAATGAATACTGTACTTATGTCACAAATCATGACAGCCAAAAAGCAGCAACTTCGTTTCATGTGTTTATAATGTTAATTTATGAATATCCAGTTTCTTACAAGTTGACTCAACTAGTTGGGGAAGTAATGTGGTATATCTGTCTATCAGTTGCATTTCTTATAGTCACATTAGGCGTGTGAACATAAGAATACCGAATAATCATTCTACAATTTGGCAAGTACCAATGCACCACAAATATTAACTGTCTTCCTTATGTATTAATGAGATTTTACACGCATCTCGAACTAACAGCATCGCCTTTTAAAAGATACAAAGTCATCTAGAAGATATATGATCAACATATCAGTAAATTTAGCGTAAACATCGGAAGAATTTACCATGGAAGATGGTTCGGTCTTATTTTTTGGCAGTTCTATTGAGTCAGGAATGCAGTATGTATGTGTTGGTTATGATAAGATTTCCGAAGTGCTAATGAGAAGTTGTGACCAGTGGGCTAAACCAAGTCAGAAGTAGACAGGTATCCGATGATTGCACTAAATCGGTAACCACCGACAGAAGTAGGGAACTGTGAACCTTTAGTTCCGGGCCTAGTGGCAACGTGCTCGCTATGGAACCTGAAAGTCTTAGGTCCAATCCCCGACGATATTTTGGATGTGCACTGCTGGGGTGTTCTGTAATAGGATAAAACAGCTGTGCAGCGCTTTCGGGTTTGCAGTGGCTGTCTAACTGATGTCAGTCCGATGTAAATATCAACTTGAAGCATTAACGCTTAGTGAGAATGAAGACGTGAAATCTTTGGCTGTATTGTGTCAATAGGATATTCAGCGGATTTTAAACTGTACACATGATATATTCAGTTTCCTACAATAAAACTAAAGAGATATTAGGTGAACTATGATAGAATTACATCAATGAAACATGCAGGAGTAATAGTCAACAAACCGTTTTAAATTTTCTTCTTGATTGATACTTTCTTTTAGTCGAACCTTCAAGTCTTCAATTTCTTCAGATAATTTTGCTTTTTCTGATTCAGTTCTTTGCAGTTTATTGCGTAATTCAATAATTTCACGTTTAGCTTCATTTGCTAAATTTGTAGCTTCTTTCAAGCCAACTTGTAGGTCTGCTACACGTCTCTCGGAACTTGTTCTATCCATTTCGGTGCCTTGAAGTTTAGATTTCAATGAATTAGTCATACGAACTAAATCAACACGTTCTAGTTCCACACTTTTCAATTGTTTTCTCAATTCTTCATTTGAATGATCCAATGCAGTTTTCTCACGTTCTAGTTCACCAAGTCTTTGACGTAGTTCACTGCATTCCCTTCTTGAAGAATCATTTGTTTCTTCCACTGGCAATTAATTAAAATAGGTTGTATATTAATGCCTAAGTGTTAACTGCTAATAAGACTGTTTTTTCCGCATGGTGTTAGTCTGTGAACATTCCGGTATAAATTAACACACGAAAGATTTGGCCAAACAGAAACCTTACGAAGTCTTGAGCTACATATTCCGTTTTGACCATACTGTCTAGTATGTTCAAAAGTAGATATCAATTACGTAGCGACAAAAGGCAGCCAATAGGGGAGTTGTTTTCAAGTCATGATCAGATCATGTTCAGGTTGTGATTTATGCATACGCTGACATGAGAACCTAATTGCAGAGGTTCGACCTCACACAAGAAGTCGGATTGGTTTATTTATGGCTTCACTTTCTGAGAGTTTTGTAAATACATATATGTCATGTATTTGCCTAATAAAAGTTGTCACTGTTCTTGCAGTCACAAGCCGTCTTTGTCTTCTGATTTTTCCGCAGCTCAGTGAAGCAGAAGGTACTGAGGGAGGTCAGTCGTAAAGGTATTCGGTTGAGGTGTCTATTGAGTCTCAGTATTCATTATGCCCACGCACGCAACCCCACCACTCGGTCACAACAGTTAGGTCTACGAGTTTGATGAAAATTGGTTACGAATACTGTTAAATGCTGATACATTTCAAAGTCCATGGGGGCTTGATAAATGGCAGTTTTGATGGTCTGTGGCCATTCATATTTGTGAGTAGTGTAATTAAAAGGCGAAGTTTACTTTATAAATGTGATAAATTTAGGCCATAAATTTCAAGAAAAACTCATCACTCACTTATCAAAGAAATTTTAAGTGAACAATGGAAGGGAAAAGAAATCAAGTGTTCAAATATATAAGTATGGCCTATTCAGGTTGAAAAGGTTAACGAAGGAAGAATGATACCATTTTGCAGCCAAACATGAAAAGATAAGATGAATATTATTCATTGTTTAGTTGAAAGAGAGTTGACACTTTCATATTGCCGAGTCCTAAGTATGGACCAAATTTTATGTATTATCTTAGGAGGTGGTTATCAGGCTAGGCATCTCAGAATGATAGGAAACTCTGATTCAAGTTAGTTGATCGGAGAATATCGACTGGAAACCCTGGACCTAGGCCTCATACTTGTTGGTAATCAGCAAGATATATATATATATATATATATATATATATATATATATATATATATATATATATATGGACACGAAACTGAGATGTAATACATTTGAAATGAAACAAGAAAATAAAATAGTTGTAACATAAGAAACATATTGTTTACACCATGACAGTCAGAACTGTTCAGCAAGTGTTCAAATCGAACGAACGGTAATATGAGGTATCCTTAATTTTCATTGATTATAGAGTTCTAGCTTCTTTTACAATATGTTTTCTTAGTAGCATTTACTTTAGACTTCTTTCCAACATTGAATATTTAACCTACAAACTGTGACTATCTAGTATTTCTAAATTTGAATTGTTTGATCAAAGACCATTGTGTGACATTCACAATCGTGTCTAGTAGCCCAATTTTCACCTAAAACGCAATGAATTTTAATTTTTTAAAACTTGTAGTTAATTATTATTTTAGAAAAGTTTCATCAACTTACGTGCACGAATACGATATGTACTGTCGACCAGTTCTGTACGATTAGTATCCCTAACTTCTTCTGCCATTCGAATTTGTAGCTGAAGTTCGCTGACTTCTTTTGTCCACTGTTCTCTTTGGCTCTCAAGACTGTGTATACGCATTCGTAGTTCTCGATTTTCTCTTTCATGCTGTGAACTAAAAAAATTAATTCAGATCTTCAATTACTCAAGTGAACTATATATATATATATATATATATATATATATATATATATATATATATATATATATATATATATATATATATATATTCTGATATTTATACTGGTTGTAACTGCTGTGCTTTTTCCGACAGGAGAAGTAATGTACAGACCTATGAGTGTTTTTACAAATATGCTTATAACTTTCGATTGCAAAATTTGTTAGAGCAAAGTAAATGTCAGTTGTTGTCATGTGAGCACTTGCTAATAATGCCTCGATATTCTCAATAATATTTTTGTATATCATTGTTAGTCACGATCTAGTTCTGTTCAAAATGCAGCAGGATAGTAATATAGAAATATCCTCAGAAAGCATTTATATGTCAGGACTGGCTAATGGGTTCGATTCAAAAAATGAGTAGAACAAAACTATGGACTAAAATGTTGAACTATGCTTATATTTATCATTCAAGTGGTTGTTATAAATTTAGAGGTCTTGTGGATAACAGCCTAACACTTGAAGTGCTGTGTGTATGAGTTAGGCTTGAGTCCTGATGCAGGTAGCAAATATGACCGAACATATTTTGAATTCCACTGAAAGTCACTATTTAGTACATTAAGTTCGGAGAGAGAGAGTAATTGAGCACTGATAATTCGCTACAAGCTAATTATGGAGTTTGTTGATACATGTACATTAATGTTAGTTGTTTTACTGGACAGAATTGATGAATCTCTAGGCAATGTTGAGGCATTTTGACAGGAACCCACATGACAACAGAGTCATATCAGTTAGGTCCAATACGGAAATAAGCGACAAAGAATAAATATGGATGAGTGCAACTGAAGACTATTGCATAAGAGGTACTTATCATGGCACATTCAACTGGCAAGTTCTAAATGGAGAAAATTGCGCTTCCTATATTCCGTCTCATGTGAAGCATTCAATATGTGCTTTACATTGTATTTTTACAGCTTCATTTTATTATTTTCTTAAAATGCAGTCATGTTTTTTTTGTGGATAGAAGTGATAGGGAATACTTAGAGAAGAATGAGTGCATTTCACGAGTCACTCAGATTATGTGCCAAAGATATGGGGGAAGTGGTATAACAATTGGTGTTCAGTGTATCAAATTAAGGTAAACGATAAGAAGGGACGAGAAGTTCACAGGATTTTTTTTATTGGAATATCATAAATTAAGAATCATTCGTTTGTATTTTCAGTCTTCAGTGTAACTTCTTCTTTCAGAATTAGGTAAAAATACTCTGTGTTCTGATTCAGATCTGATGGTGTTTTGTCTTATGAATGTGAAATAATCCGTGGTGCAACAAATTCATTTCACTCTCTTTTGAATCTTAACATTGCATACTGAATTTCGTTGGTATTTACTGGTATGAAAAGATGATGGCGTAAACTCTGTTTCAGGACAAAGAAGTATGCTGATTAATTTCTGAGTGGCAATTTGTTTTGTTGCAATCCTCAAATTCTGTGTTTGGGAAGGCTTGAACGATAGTTTATGTAGCATATAGGTTAAGGCTTCATTTAAAAACAGACCATCTAGAACACTGAAGACCAATAAGGTATTTTATAAAGACGTTTATATGAATGTAATATTTTGACTATTTTCTACTGGGCTTTTTATTATGAATTGTTTTATTGTTTAATAACAACGGTAGTCAGTAGCTGGTAATGCAGTCCAGGATAGATTCATCAGTCAAACGTAACCGCCTTTAACTAGGTGAAAGTGTTTCTGCTGAAATTTTGAAACAAGAAATCATCGCTCCAAACGCTTGAGCCTTATCTACTTGACTACTGAGTTGTGAAAGTCACTACTTCTGCGACAGGTATAGTTTGATGTCATAATTTATTGTTGTACGTTGTCGTCAGATCGGTCCATTGTGTCCCTTCATTTCGATGCAGTCAATGACAGGAAACCCACATGATCTTGTTACCGTTGCACATATTTCCTGATGATTACTTAAACTTTGTTTATGTGTATAGCAATTTCCAGTATCTGTCTTAACAAATGACCCTTAAGTTGAACATCTGACTTAATTATGTACATTCAGTGTTTTAATTTGAGTTTTTAATATGCGTTGAATTTTGACAAATTTTGCTGAGCTTCTAAAAATAGTAGAGGCCTTGGCTATCCATGAACTGATGCCGGGCCTACGTGTGAAAAAGAAGTATGTACAGTCTTTATCTCTACCTTAGGCCTTAACTTATTTTGGTCTTGGTGAACTTCGTTACATTTCCGTTGTATCAACCCTCCTTCATTTTATCAGATTAATCTTTGTACTCATATCGTTATTATCACTTTGTTTTTAATTTTTATATTTAATTGTTTCCAGCGTTATTTCATTTGATCTTCCTAATGATCACAACTTTCAGCAAACATTTTCATTATCATTTGACTGTCTGAGCCGTAGTATTTTACTGGGTGATGATTGAAGGTGAGATGAGAAAAATTGGACTGCTGCTGAATTCGAACCAGAGAGACCACCGGGTTTCCGACCTCGTAGCTCAATTGGTGGCTGGTTCGAATCCAGCCGCGGTCGAAATTTTCATTTCACCTTCAATCATCATCCAGTATAACAACATTTCCAGTTAATTTCACTTAATTTACCTTATCCATATTACCTAATTCTTTGATTGTTTATTAATCCTGCCACGTTTTCATCACTTTTTAATCTATATGCACCTTATCAATGATTCAAAAATCTTACGTAACCCTTTTTGTTATCATTCAACCCTTAAATCGTCAACCGGCAACATTATTATTGTAACCACCTTTACTATTATTTCAACCCCCCATTATTTAAGTTAAATCTTTCTCATGGATTACAGTCTTTAAATATCATATATATACGAATGTACAGCTTGAGAATAGATTCTTTGAAAAGAGTCCTCTTCGCTGATTATCTTGTTTTTGTTACAATCCACAAGGTCATTTATTATCAGATAACTAAGTGTAAAATGTATCGGGAAAGATCTGTGCTCATTATCAGTTGCGTACTTTTCTTTTCAGTTGTTGTTAGGGTGACCTTCAAAATCACTCCTTTTCAATACATTCTATGCATAATTACAGTGTGGATAAAAATTTCAATTGAACGTGTCATTCACAGTTGTCTACTTGTATAATTTAAACAAACTGATATTTTTCATTTTGAGATGATAGAGAGAGAATATTCATGATTCATTCCGGTGGTCTTGGTGGCACTCTGTTCCCTGAGGTAGATGCTCCAATCGTCAAGCCTTCGTCCTTTTTCGAAACGACATTATCAGTATTAAATTCAACTTGAAACTTTCCTGAAGTAACTAACTTTTTGTAACTTTTTCACTAGCTTAATATTAATCAGAATAAGTATAAAGTGGGTGCATTAAAAATGATTTCACCCCCCCTAAATTCTTCAAGAAAACCGCAGATAACTAATCTGGAACACATTTATCCTAATCATCACTAGGAAAGAAGTGGTGACGTAGAATAAATAATAACGATAATGACAACTTACCAAGCTTCTTGTAACTGATTCCTGAAGCTACGAACCTCTTCTGTAGCTTTTCGCAAGGCTGATCTTTCTTGATCCTCCCGAGCACTTGCATCTTTCTGTGTTCTATCCAGAGTTGTTTGTAATTCTGTGATCTATTCTCAAACACACACAAATAGATAAGAGTAGTTTGTAGTGGAGGATTAGGATAACAATAATCAATGATAATAACGTAATATCAGGGCTTGGATATCTCCGAACCATTGTTTAAAAAGCATTCGAAAATGAAAAGGTGAGATAGATGCGTTGTAACTTGTTTTAACTCCACAAAATGTAGTAAACAATTTTTAGTGGTCTATATTTGTTATTATTCATCAATAGATATTCAGTCACACTCTGTTTATGCAGGATGATTTTTTCAACCACTTGGAGAGCTAAATACTATATGGTAGATAACCTTAACCTTTTAAACATAAAAACCCAAGCTTTTGTACTGGTTAGGTGTTCACTTATGTAAATTTCATCTATATAATCTTTCATTTAGTTTAACAGGCTAAGATTAGTCAAACAAATAACCCACTCTGCCAAGATCAACTATCATGAGATATATGGACATAGATAGCTGTATCTATCGTCTGTGGCTTTCTGAGTGAAATTGTTGTACTAAAAGTTGCAGATTAAGAATCTGATGGATGCAAGTATGAGAACTATTTGGTACTAGTTTATTATTATTTGTCCCTTGGGTTCCTATTGGAACACAGAGCTACAGCAGCATATCTCCAGTACACTCCCTTCTCTGCAATCTTTTGAACCTAGCTCCATGACAGTCCAGAAGCTATCATTTCTTCCTCATACGATCTCCTCTATGTCATCCTCGCCTCAGATGCCCAACTCGTCGTTCCCCATCTGGGTTCCACCTGACGACCTGGCCTGGTGCATGATGTCCCCAAGTGGTCTCCTCAGTGCATGCATACCCAATCCATCTCCACTTTATTCCACTACATATTTGTTCAGAGATAGGTTCTTGGTTGGTTCATCCTCCGAGTGTGTTCCTTGTTGCTTATTCTTTCTGGCCATCTGAGTTTCAGTAACGAGCCGGCGTAGGCAGTTGTTGATGAATGTCTGTAGTTTTTCGGAACTGCTTTTCGTAACGCGCCAAGTCTCTGAACCAACACATAGTGGCGCTGATTTGACGTTGGTGTTGAAACTCCGGATATCGTTCACGCTGTATGCTGAGTGCGGTTTCAGATTAATGAACGCGTCTTGCTTTTCCGACCCCGGCTTTGACGTCCTCGTCTGTACCGCCTGTAGTTGAAACGATGCTGCCTAGATAGGTGAAGGAGGCTACTTCCTTTAAGTCTTTGCCGTTGATGGTGATTGGAGCTTGTGTTGGTGGTGCTGGTTGGGTATCATTATCACCTCTGTCTTCACCACGTTCACTTGATGTCCCATCTTCGCTTCCTCTTTTGTCAACTTGTTGGTTTTCGCATGTAGGTCTTCGAGTTTTTGCAACAAGACGTTAGACATACATTATCGGTATTAGATGGTACAAGTTAATCGCCAAGACTCCCTGGGCCCAGGTTTCATACTTGTTGGAGCTGGTCAGCTAGGCGTATCTGCAAACTATGAAGACCGTTTTTCTCTCGATGATTTGAACTTGTATCACTCAGTGATGAACTTACCATTTAGCTCCCTAGAATGTAACTGACCGCAATAGGATTAGCTTATTTGCACGAATTAGTCAACAGTAGGTAGCCGATGTATCCTTAGCACTAACAGAAGTCTATCGATCAAGTTTTAGAATTTGGCCACTACGCTAAGTGATTCGACACTGCGATACACTTTAGTGTTAGGTGAAACAATTTATGAAGAGATATGATTCTGTAAGTTATTATAGACTTGGCATTACTAGTTGCAATAATAATGCAGTCTTGGAAATGAGTCCTTAGAGATTTAATATTGAGTATGACAATACAATGAAAAGATTTAATCCAGTTATTGCTTCTGATAAGCTAATTAGATACAGTGAGTAAGTAGTGGAGCTAACCATTTTAGTTCTGAGGATTACTCTCATTAAACGAGTAACGTGTAAAAGAGGTTAGAAAGCTTGAACATTTGGTTAGCAGTGAATATCTAATTGATGTAATTTTTAGAGCAGTTTCCGTAAGACAGTACGAAATGTTCTTCAGAAGCGTTTTCGATAATTAAAATCCTTTACTCTCAACACTGTTAGAATATTTTCTTCTTTCATTAAGTTCAAAACGATATGTATTAATCATCGAAGACTGACATCAGTTGGAGGAACAAAGGAAACCTGGGAGCACTGGACAGCTGTTTCGTCCTAGTATGGGACTCCTCAGCAGTGCGCACCCACGACCCCACCAGCAGGGATCGAACCCGCAACCTTCAGGTTCCGCGGTCAACGCGTTACCTTTGTTCATTTGTTCCTCCAACTGATGTCAGTCTTCGATGAATAACAACTTGAAATATTTCCAAATCTCCACAACCCCCTCAAAAAAAAAATTTACTTGAACTAGTGCTCGTTGGTGACTAGTTTCGAGAAGTATTCCCGAAGTTCCAATGACAAGTCGTGACCGGTGGAGTCAAAGCCTGATGGCCGTGAGGACAAATACTCAACGATGACATTGGGTGGCGGTTTGCGTTATATCGTGAGCCAACAGAAGTTGGAAATATGGAGCATTGGATTCTGACCCAGTGGCTCAATGGTAACGCGCTGGTCGCGGGACCTGAAGGTTGCGGGTTCGATCCCTGCTGGTGGGGTGGTGGGTGCGCACTGCTGAGGAGTCCCATACTGGGACGAAACAGCTGTCCAGTGCTCCCGGGTTTCCTTTGTTCCTCCAACTGATGCAGTCTTCGATGAATAACAACTTGAAATATTTCCAAATCTCCACAACCCCCTCAAAATTTAATGTGTATTAATGGTTGTAGGCGTAATAAAAAAAAACCAGAGTCACCACAGGATTTCAACTGGTGGACTTCAAAACATCATCCGACTACCCTATTGAGTTACTAGACATAGCTGCTGACCTTTAGTAATAGAGGGTTGTGATGTGAATGTATAAAGTGTAACTTTCTTTTCACTATATTTACACTATCTCGCTGATCAGATCTCTACCTAAGTGTAATCGAAATGAATTAGAAAACTATATCATCGGAGTGATTATTGATGACATAATATCAGCTATGGTATGACAGACCGGGATTATAATAACAGATGATGAATGAAGCCAAAATGAAAAGTGATTATAACTATGATAACTCTCGTCTTGGGAAGCAGATATCTGTTATATTCTGGTGTTTTTCTGTATATTTTAACTTAAGACTAACCTGATACTATTCTTTTGAAAGTAACAGTCTGAATCATCACCGTAGTGAAATCATTTCCACATTTAAATTCTATGCACTACGAAGAGATGTATTCAGAGAATGTATCAAATATATGTGATTGATTGTATTTGTTCTGAAGTCAGAAATTATTTACAGTTCCAGGTTGGAATTTCATTTAATCAATGCATCTGTACTACTAGAAGGTTTTTTCTTCCCTCACCACACTTTATTACATTTAAGTAAGTATATGGTATGCTTAAAAAAATAGGTCACTGGTTTAGGGAGCCTCTTAGCTTGCTGTCCACATTGCGAAATGGTTGATAGAATTCGGTTAGCACTTAGGATTAAACAACATGAATTTGTTTACCATCCACTGGCCATTCACTGTACCTCGTCCAAGCGTATAGGAGGTTAACCTCCGCTTGAATATCTCAGTAGTATCTTATCTGGCGTGATTTTGGATCTCAGATCCGTCGTGGTTGCTGATAAGCCTTGCTGATGAAGGCCAACAAGCACGAAATCTAGGTCCAGGGCTTTCTGATGATTTCGTCAACCTAACTAACATATAAAGTGGTATTTTTATTAGCTCTTTGCTTAAGCAATTTGTCAAATAATTTGTGCTAACAATTAATTAAACGAATCATTCTAATGTCAATGGAAGATTACTTCATTCACTTTATAAATTAGCTTACAGTTTCTTGTAGAGCATTCACCTTTTCTTGAAGGCTTACTTTCTCTTCCGCTGTTCTAGAAAGTGCACGTTGGCGCTCTTGTTCTGCCAGTAAACGAGCCTCATCTCTCTCCCTTTTAAATGAAAAAGATTCAGGTAATTTAAATTTTAAAAACAAAAAAACTTGGGGCTATTATCTATAAAAATAATTAGCAATTATACAGCTCTTTCTCAAGTCATTGCTGCTGTACGGTTCAGAAACTTGGCGTGTCATGAAAAGCATTTCCAACAAACTACAGACATTCATCAACAACTGCCTACGCCGGCTCGTTACTGAAACTCAGATGGCCAGAATAATGGGAATAAGCAACAAGGAACACACTCGGAGGACGAACCAACCAAGAACCTATCGCTGAACAAATATGTAGTGGAATAAAGTGGAGATGGATTGGGTATGCATGCACTGAGAAGACCATTCGGGGACATCACGCACCAGGCCAGGTCGTCAGGTGGAACCCAGATGGGAGACGATGAGTTGGGCATCTGAGTCGAGGGTGATAAGGAGGAGATCGTGTGAGGAATAAATGATAGCTTCTGGACTGTCATGGAGCTAGGTTCAAAAGATTGCAGAGAAGGGAGTGTACTGGAGATATGCTGCTGTAGCTCTCTGTTCTAATAGGAACCCAAGGGAAAAATAATAATAATAATGTGCAGCTCTTGCAGAACGTGAGAGTAATACACATTTCTTCGAACCTGCACAAATTGCTTTAGAAACAACGTCTTTAGCTTTTGTTATCATTGAAGTTTTTCGCAATTATATTTTCTGATACGTTGTACATTGATGCGTTGTTTAGCCTAACTCTCTAGGTTGAAATGTTAAATTTTAATGAACCTCCTACATTGCATAATTCTTACAGATATAACATTTCATCAAATTATTCCTGCGAATTGTAGTGTTTTGTATATTAATATGTCATGTACCGAAGGAGAACTTCCGCTGATGCCTAGGAAGCGTAGACATTCATTTTACTGTCATTGATTGATGAACAGTCAAGCGAATTTTGATCTGGATATATAACTAACCTTGAAGAAGGTAACCTAATGATATCCACTGAGATTGTTAGACTGCATCCTCTGTAAGCTTATACTGGATGATAAAAGTAGGGTGACCAAGAGATCAACTGCTGAAATAATCATCTGACAAAAAACGCCCATGAAGATATATAAGAAAATGATAACGAATGGGTTAGAGAAGAAACTGTTTTCGGCGTTTTAATTTATTAAGCCTTACAATTTTCTGGTGAGAATGTACAATTTGAACAAAGGAAATTACAGAGGACGATTATTGCGAAGAAACATTTTTCTGTTCGACGAAATAATTCTACTAGCTATACATTCATGAGTATATAGTAAAAAGAATAGAACATTACTGAATAATTTCTGGTCAAAGGTAAATATAAATTGCATCATAAAGGAAAGTTACCTTATGGGGAAATAAAAAAGTGATTACAAACTAGAAATAATTACATCATATATCATTCACAAGTTAGTAATATAATATGTCAAATATACTTCGAAAGACTATCAAGATCCATAAACAAAACAAGTTCTTCCGTCAGAAACTCATTTGTCAGTATGCAAAGGATAAGGTGGAGCACTGACCCACATCCATATGTGTATATTCGTTTAGTTAATCCTATGGAGCGGAATACATCTATTATACCATGCACCAGCTTATGCGACGCGCTTGCGAATACTATCCAACTTGGTTGGCAAGGGGCGGGGGGGGGAGGGGGCGGAAAGGCATCTTCAGCTGTGTAACAGTACACTTGGTAAACTCAGAACATTTGGTTCCTTTTGATAAGTCCTTCGATATTACATTTTTTTTATCTGATCATAATACACGTTGTGTAACCCTTTGATTAATATGTCGTGACAGATGATCAACTGTTCACTAGTCATTTGCATCAGTTTCAAAATGTTCTATCCATGTATAACTATCAAACAAACATAACGGTATTATTTGATAGTTGAATTTAAAAGCTCCACTAAGTCAATCAAAAAGAATAATTTTGTGCTTAATTTCAGTAGTTATTTCTTTTTTTTCAAATGGAATGTGTTTATCCTTTTTAAAAGGTACTGGATAGGTTAATTTGACCTTTTATGATGTGAAATCATAGTTTGACTTATTTTACAAGCCTTACAATTCTTTACAGTTACCAAGTTATACGAAAGTTATGAATGTTTGTCTCTTTCTGTAGACAGATGAAACATGCATTTCAGTGATAAATGACGCTGGAAACACATCGATTAATTTTGAATTCTCCATCAATTTACTGTAAGGTGAATATGTTTTAAATCCTTTTTTTTTAGCTAAGTAAGAATCAAGGAAGGTTACTTTGAATAATTTAACTTTGTGAGAAAAAATCAAAGTATGAGTTAAGTCAGGTTCAGAAGTTCATTTTAAGAACTTATTATGAAGTTAGTATTAGACGAGAAGACTAAGATGTAATGTTCAACTTTGTGAAGTTTCCATATCTTACTTATTCACTCCGCAATCGGTTTCGAAATTAACTCGAGAAAAGATTATTCCATTAAAACTAACTTTATAAGAAACGTAGGACTAGGTGATTTGCATAACCATCTTTCAAGTAAATAAAGTTTCTTGTCAACTATCTATATGGTCTAATTAAAAATGTTTTTCACTTACCTTTGTGCAGCTAATAATTCCTTAGTAAGTCGATTCATTTCTTCAGCAGAATTGCGTAATTCTAATTCTCTATCCAATAATTGTTCTACGTCTACATGCTGCTGATGTTGCTTATCAATGACACTAACAGCTTGATCTGCTCTAGCAACTGCTTGTAAACAGGCATTTTCGGCTTCTTCAGCTCGTCTTTCAGCATGTAGTAATGCCATACGCATACCTTCTAATTCATTTGATAACTGATCGCCTACTTCTTTACCACAACGTTGAGATTTTTCTAATTCTATTTGAAAGTTACTGTGAGCTCGACAAAGTTCAGCTGAAATCAAAATAAAATTCATTAGGAATAATGATAGTAATAACAATAATAGATTATAAGTTAAAAGTTAAACTGAGTACAGTTTTTGCTAAAATATAAGCCATATACATTATGTGAAGATTTACTATACAACCTTTTTGCCTAGGGCTTTTGAACTTGTAACCCGTCACTTAAAAATCTAGTTAATAGGTTGGTGAACTACAACTCCATGGAAGTTAAAGCGACTGCATGTTAATTTCTGGAACAGAAATGTTATATTATACAAGTTTAGTTTATTAAACATTTCCTTCTACTTTAATATTTACTCTATATTTAACATAGTGTTACCCTGAAGTTGGGTCTGTCTTTTAACACTATTTATCATAAACTAACATTAAAGGATAGGGATTTGTCTATTTCCTACCAACCATAATGTTGTATTTCAGGGTGATTTTATACTTAGAATCAAATCGAAAGATGATAGTAGCCTCATTTTAAGAAGAGAATTCTGAAATTTGATGAAACTAAAGTGTGGAGTTCCACCATACTTACTTTTGGTCATAAAATCAGTCATATCAAAAAGTTTATTTCGCTGGCTATTGGTGACACGGTTAAGAGTTCAAGATTACTTTATTAAGAAAGATAAGTTTACTTATATGGTAATCAGAAGTTAATATGCATAGCAATTTAGGTAAAAATTGGAGAACAAATATCTTACACGCAAACGCATCATCTGAAGAAATGAAAAGTTAGTCTATCGGCTATACTGAAAGCATGAAATTCTGTCACCAGCAAGCTAGTGTTAAAAGTGTACAAGTTATGTATGTATTGAGTTAATACTGTTGGTGTTGATAATGTCAGAAATAGTAATCACTGACTGACTTTATATTTTCTAGCAACTCGATCTGTGTATCCAGTAAAGTAAAAACCGAATGTTGTTCAGGAGTTCCGTAAGCAACTTCAAATTGTTTACACCATGTAAGTTACAATCTGATGACTAAAAGCAGTTTTGTTGGGTACTGATCAAACTGAAATGTTGTTAGATCACTAAAGCCGATAAATAGAAATCTTATGATTCAGGTCTCATGCTTGGGAGCACATATCAAAGAGGTTTTTCTGGAAACTAAAAGAAAATCCGATGTGTTTTAAGAGACAGGAAATTGTGTTGTCGGAAGCGATATTCATAGACCATCCAAGCTAGAAATGATTTCATATGGGATCAGACTACGCATTCTAACCCATCGATAGTAAGTATTCGGTGTTACCATCTGAAGTCCTTAGGACAAAATGAATCATACCTGTCCAATTTATTTCACAAGTGACTGATGTAGACAGCCAGATGTGAAGAGGAATTAGCTGCCTGGAATAATCGGGAAAACATATCAAAAGTCTAGGTTAATGGTTTTTCTCGATGTTTTCAACCATTCAGTACCACATACAACCCATTGTGATGTCAGGTTACCCAGCTTAGTGACACATTATAAACTTGACCGTTAAAAATTGGTTCAAATAAATTACTAGGAAGAATAATGGACACTGTATGATTCAATATAGGTTAGAATATTAACGAGGAATCTGAGACAGGAATGCTTGTTAATTCAGTCACAACTAAACCTTTATAAAAGATATCTGTAAGTACATAGAGATAATTTACTGATTTTTGTCATTAACATCCAAATATATTATTGATTAATGTGAAATAAACCATTTACAGAATATAAATTTCTACCTTGTAATTCATCTCGACGACTCTTTAGTTCTGATACATCTCTCTCTAACTGAGATTGTTTATGATACAATTGTTCAATTGTCTGTTGCAAATCGAATAAATTCGATTCTAGACTTTCTTTTTCTGATTTCAGATTATTGATTATTTCTGTTAGATGACGATTATCTCTTTCTATAATTGATAACTTGAATTTGTCAAGAAAAATGAGTTTGAAAAAAAAAACACAAAAAAGTTATAAAATATTTACTTTAAAACTGATCTACTATATACAAATCTATAATGATAATAATGAAATCAATTAGGTACACCTAATCAGTGTATGCTTAACTAATAATTTCATGTTAATGGACATTTTATATCAAATAATTGTTAAATCTTCATCATCTCTGTCGCCAGCTGACTACAATGCATTATTCAGTCAAGTTGAAATTCCTATGAAAAATTTTTCTTTTTAATTTATAAATCCTACCTTCCGATTGCTATCTAGGTTTCAAGCATTTTTAATTTCTACTTATCTTTAAGTATATATTCAATTCAAAGTGTACAATGTGTTCATTGGCTGAACAATTGAACATTGAATGTTAGAAGAATATATTCAAAACAAGACTGTACTATAACATAACAAGTGTAAACTGTTAGATTACTTGTTTCTGTTCATTTATTTAATTGAATCATAGTATGAATTAATTTGTCATTTAATCAGTAGCATTACAAATCTACATATAAGGGATGTTGACTAATTACTACTGAATCTAATTTTGTTTAAGGAATTTATAAATAACTTATTCAAAACTGTTTTTGATTGCTACACATTTTAAGGTCGTGTTTATTTTGAACTAAAATAAATTAGAATATCATTGAAAACTTAAGAGTAATAGATAGCTGTTTCATCCTCGTATGTCGCTTTTTCATCAATGCACATCAACGACCCCATCAGGGATCAAACCTAGAATCGTCGGGTTTCTTGACGAGAATGCTATCATTCAGGCAATGGATTAGAATCAAATGCTCTACATTTTCCTTATTTAGCTATATAATATAATCCTATTGGCTAGCATCTGTCTATAACTTCATGGAACATCCCTTTTCAACTAAACAATCGCTTAAGAGTCAAGTTAATAATTTAGGGTATATAAAATCTGTGACAAAGGCATAAAAGGGTTAAGATAATAAGATGATATTCAGTTATGACTGATAATTCTTTGAAAGTGAATAATCACTAACATTTACTGGAGTAGAACTTGATGTTTGTTAGCAAGAATTTGATTAAAATTGTCATTGGTTTAGACAGTTATGATTTGTAGCCAAACTGCCCTAGACACATGTTTATTTCATTATACTAAAAACATTCTAGCAAGACATAGAGGGTGTATAATTTAGTCTGGATCTACAACAGCTATTGGACTGGAAGTTTTGCATATGTATGTTAATCGTAAATGTGTACAAAAACGAAAATATGTGCCATCTTACCTGAAGTAACAATTCAGCTTTATGTCGTGAAATCGCTTCTTTTTCATTAGTTATTCGCATAATTAATGCTTCTTGACGTTCAGAATCTCTACGAAATGTTGAAATATCCTCCATTAGAGTTGCTTTTTGCCTTTGAGTTTCTGATAGTGATTCTGTAAGTGTCATTCTTTCTCTGGCTAATTCACTTAATTCCGCTTCTAAACGTGTTCTAGCTGTTTCCGCTCTCATTGTAGACTCACGTGCCTGTTCTAATTCAGATTGTGTCAATAATTTTTCTGAATAAAGCTTTTCTAACTCATCTCTTTGTTCTTGTAATTCCATTCGAAGATTAGCTCTCTCTTCTGTTAGACGATTTTCATTAGCATGAGTTAATGAAATTTGATGAGATAATTGCTCTGCATCATGTTCTTGTGATTCAAGAACTGTTTCTAACCTAGCAATTTTTGATTTATATTGATTCTCTCTGTTGTACGCCTAAAATATGTAGTCAGAGAAAAATAGAAAAAGAATAATAAAACTGATTTCAATAAAAATATTTTTGAAGATATTTCTCCTAACAAATTCAGATCATTTTAAAATAAACTGTTGAAACTGAAAAGCAATAAATCTTACCTATCACTTAACAAATATGCTGAGGAAGGAAGTTGAGATGGATTGGCTATACACTGAGAAGGCCAACCGTGGACATCATGCACCAGGCCGTCGAGTGGAACCCGGATGGGAAACGACGAGCTGGGTGTCCCAGGTGAGGAAGACGTGGAGATTGTGAGAGGAAGAAATGAGAGCTTATGGGCTGTCGCGGAGCCAGGTTTAAAAGTTTGTAGAGAAGAGATCGCACTGGAGACGTGCTACTGAAGCCCTATGTTCCACTAGGAACCCAACGGACAAATAATAATAATTATTATTATTTGGTCATGAGGGAATTGCCTCCATCTTCCTGATACGAAAATTTTCAGTTTTTAGATCTTTTGTTGTGCTGATAAGTTGTGCGGGCATATCCACTCTATAAATCCTAAATAGGACGAAGCGAGCGTCCTAGATTCCACTGCTAGCGACAACCAGCATTTTTTAAAACTTTAATTACCTTTGCAACATACTCATATTTTTACAGGCAAGAACTTTTTTACTTCCAATTTGTATAAGGAATGATAAGTCTTTCTGAATTGTATTCATGATAAGCAGTGGTCTGTTGTTTTGTCGTCTTAGCAAATCCTTATAGTAACAAAGATGGATGGTAGCATTATATCCGTAGTCGGGTAAAGTTCAAAGTTTCAGTCATTGAATTTTTATTCAGCTGCTTGATTGGAGTGTTTTTTTGTTATATTAGAAGACTGTAAGATCAGTTGAGATCGTGATAGTTCTTATACTTCTGAAAGGTTTTAAACTACAGTGAAACCAGTGGTTATTAATGCTGACTGCAAAGTTTGCTGTTTACTCGACTAAGTTGGCGGTGGTTTAGCTTATTTCTAAGTCAGTGGTACTTATAGGACACCGAAGTATATTTGTCATACTGACGGATGGATTATTTTTGTTGAAAGTGAAAAATTTCTCAGTTAAAATGGTCGGGTAAAGACAGTTTTTTAGCTAGACATCTTTCATGCTACGATTTTATTAAAGTAGACTTTCATAGCCGTAGAATGTTAAATTTGACTTACGTGCTACTTATACTAGGCTATAATTGAAGGTGAAATAAAAATTTGGACCACAGGGGGAAACCCGGTGGTTGCTGGTTCGAGTCTGACTGTGCCCCAAATTTTCGTTTCACCTTCAATCATCACCCAGTATAAATACTAATCTGCCAAACTACGGTTATCTCAGATAGTTAAATGGTAATCATTATGTTCTGTTGTTTTCAAAACTCAGCTCTACAGAATAATCATAGTCTACGTTCGAAGATCGCTGTAGCTTGAGGGGAGATAGGTTGATGAAGACAAAGCAGTCACTTAGGCAAAATTTCCAATTCTTGGTAAATAAGGAGTATTTGGTAGTATCATGGAGTACTAAATCAGGTGATGTAACCCGAAAATTGTGATATCTTTATACTATACATTTTCAACAATTTTATCACACGTTTTCTTTATAAATTATTTTGTATGAAAATGGCGATGCAATGAGGTCAAACGAAAACCATTAAGACAATAAGAAACATAAAAATGAAGAATAATAAGGGATAAAGATTTGAAAAATGTTTGACGATAAAAGGGGATTGTCTTTGAAAACCTTAGAGAACTTAGGTCCACGCATGACTAGTGTCTCAGGAAATCTTTAACATGAACCTGTGACACGTCCTATGTATAATTTTGATCGATAGTACTAGTGATTGCAATTGAAATATAACCTTGAACCAGAAGTCTCTGAGTTATTTACCTAGTGCTTTACTAATTAATCAACCATAACCCAGTCAAGAAAAAATCCTTATTGAATGAAGTTGAATAAAGATACGATTAGCAACCGGTCTTGTAGCTCATTTGGTAGAGTTCCAGGTTGGTAACCTAGAGGCCGCTGGTCGCAGTCCTACCGCTACCAAAATTTACATTTCACCTTCAGTCATCACCCACTATCAATAATACAAGTCGTTCAAATTACGGCTCTCTTATTCGACTAAACAAATGTCACTAAACTGGTACTGTAAACCACTACAAACATACATTCAGTTATCGAAGAAAATGGCTGTCAGTCAGTCGGGAATTCAAGTGTCTTTGAAACCTGTCATGTTCAGTTTCAATCATGATTATTATTATTATTATTAGTCCCTTGGTTTCCTAGTGGAATATACAGCTACAGTAGCACGTCGCCATTTCACTCTGCTCACTGCAGTCTTTCCAACCTCTTTCCACAAATGCCCATAAGCTTTCACTTACTCCTCACACGATTTCCTCCATGTCACCCTCACCTCGGATACCCAACTCGTCGTTTCATATTTGGCTTACACTAGATGGCTTGTCCTAGCGCGTAATGTCTCCAGTCGGTCTTCTGAGTGTATACTGAATCCAGTCCACCTCTGCTTCCCTTCTTCTGCATGTTTATTGGGCGATGGGTTCTTGGTTGGTTTGTCGCCAGCCAGAGTTCGTTGTTGCTTATTCTTGTTATTCTGACCATCTGATCTCCATCTCTAGTATCGAGTGAGCGTAGGCGGCAGCTGTTTGTGTATGTCTGTAGTTTGTTGGAAATGCTTTTCGTGACGCGCTAAGTCTCTCAACCGTCATATAGAAAGAAGCAATGACTTATTTGACTGAAATTAGTGTTGAAAATCCGGATGTTGTTCAGACTTTATGCTGAGTGCCGCAGATCTCCACACTGATTTCAGAATAATACAGGAAGGTCTATCTTGCTATCTTTCCGATCCTGTCTTTGACATCGTCATCTGTGCCACCACTTGTAGTTGAGACTATGCTGCCTGGGTAAGTGTAGGTGAGAGAGCCTACTTCCTTTAGATTTCTCTCGTTGATTATGATTGGTTTTTTGTTGTTGTTTTTGGTTGGGTATCTTCATCATCACCGTTTTCTTTACGTTAACTTGAAGTTCCGTTTTCGCTGCCTTGCCTCTTCTGTCAACTTGTTGCTTTTCGCCTCTAGATCTTCGAGTTTTTGCGACATTAGATGCAAGTCGTCGGCGAAATCCAAATCTTCTAGGGTCGGTTCATCGGCTCAGCCAGCGTGTGTCCATCTTCTAGCTCCTCACGGTTTGCTGCATGATCCAGTCGACCGCAATCAGGAGGGTGATCAGTGATAGTAGGCGGCAGTCTTGTCTTACTCCTGTCTTCACTTCGAAGGTGTCTTTGAGCTTTCCACTATGAATTGCTGGGCATGTGGCGTCTTCAATCATGATATATACTCTGAATGTTTCTTTACTAGTAGCGAGATATGACAGAGTATTTCACACAGTTTTTGAGGTTTGTGCCGACGAAAGCGGTTTTCTGACTAAATTATGGTAGACTTAGGTATTATGTTTTACTGATGTCATAATTGTGCTTTGAACCATTTGGTTCTACTCTAAATGGTGGCATGATATAAACGCTTTTCTTTAGAACGCAGTATAGAGTACACATTGATTTCATTTAATTTCTTGAAGTATCTCTAAACTGTTTAGTTCATTCCAGTGTTTGGTGTAAACATTTGGTATTTTAACCCATTTTAATTATAGTATAGATGCTTTTGTTCTCATTAGCTACACACGTTAATAAGCTTTTCTTGCATGAAGTTGAACAAAAGCTGTGAAAAATTCTTTACTACGGTGTCAAAGTTTGAATTATACCAAACCACATTGCCGAAATTATACTCTTACTTTGATTTCTCATGAAATGCACTACTGAACAAGATGAGTAGCTAGAAACTATTCCTGCTAACCTGCCAATGCGGGGAACCACATAAGAATTATCCAACCATTGAACAGTCAGTGTACTAGATAGCAGCGTAGGTGATCATCAGTGTTCCCGGATGATTTCGTCTCTTTGCATTAAATTAGTACTAACCTAATCTATGTCACATGAATAGAATGAACCAGATTTGATAATTATTTTGCAAATTACTTGCATATTGTATGCTTCACGTTGACATTTTTCTTAGCTGACTAACTTTTTAGTTCTATGACTATGATGTTTAAATCACTCTGATCTGGTTAGAGAAACCTCCAGATAAGCATGAGTGGTTTCTGATTACTCGTTTTGTTCAGTAATATAAAACATTGGTTCATAACACTTTTGTTTCGGATATCATAACACTTTATGATATCATCTATGCAGTTTCCAGTGGAAATTCTGGTAACACTATAGTAGAGTAGATACTGTGTGCTTGTTTTAAAGTCGTGTTTTGGTTCAGATTGTTAGCTGGTGTAAATGTTGGTAGCGTTTAGAGTAAAATGCGACTACTGTTTAGGATTGAAATGAATGGGGAAATATAATATACAAGGGAGAAAATAGGTAGTTATTATCACGATTTACCTGATTAAGGTCTCCACTTAATTCTTCAATCTTTTCTTGAATTCTAGAAGCTGTCGTAATAGCATCATTTTTCTCTTGATCTAATATTTCTTTTTCTAATTCAACACGTCTTAAATGTTCACGAATTGTAGCCAATTCTTCACGTAAGTTTACTGCTCTTTGTTCAGTACTGCTAAGTGTTTTTTGAATGGCATCTAGTTCGCGAAGCTTTAAAGGAGAAGTGTTACCATAAAGAAAACATTAATGGAGAAAAATTATTATGCAGTTTACTAACAGTAAACGGTTTATAAAAATTGGTTACTGTTATAGTTTTGTAAAATTTCCAACTAATTAGTTTCGAGTTTTTCAGTAACTGGTATCTGACATATTCAAGGTTGAGGAAAACGTCCCTTACAGGTAATTAAGCTAATTGTGCGGTATCCAATTACTTAATCTTACAGATACTGGCAGAAAATACTAGTGACTCCGTTTTCTCTACTGATGATGGTGATGATACTGAGAATGAAGCTGATGCTTTCGTGTATAATAGCAGGAATGTAGAAAAGGAGGTTAATGTTTTGAAATTTATTATTATTATTTGTGCCTTGGTTTCCTAGTGGAACATATAGCTTCAGTAGCACGTCGCCATTTCACTCTGTTCGCTGCAGTCTTTCCAACCTCTCTCCACAAATGCCCATAAGCTTTCATTTGTTCCTCACACGATTTCCTCCATGTCACCCTCCCCTCGGACACCCAACTAGTCGTTTCTTCACATTTGGGTTCCACTCGAGGGCCTGGCGCGTGATGTCCGCGAATGGTCTTCTCAGTGTATACTGAACCCAATCCATCTCCACTTCCTTCTTCTGCATATTTATTGGACGATGAGCTCTTGCCTTGTTGGTCTGTTGCCAGCCAGCGTTCGTTATTGCTTATTATTATCCTGACCATCTGATCTTCAGTACTGAGTGAGCGTAGGCGGCAGCTGTTCATGTATGTCAGTGATTTGTTGGAAATGCTTTTCGTGACGCGCTAAGTCTCTCAACCATCACAAAGAAGCACTGACCTAACATTACTGTTAAAAATCCGGATGTTGTTCAGACTTTATGCTGAGTGCAGTAAATCTCTACACTGATTTCAGAATAACACAGGAAGGTTTATCTTGCTATCTTTCCGATCCTGTCTTTGACATCATCATCTGTGCCTGTACCGATGCCTGTAGGTGAGACGATGCTGCCAAGGTAGGTAGGTGAAAGAGACTACTTCCTTTAGGTTAATTCCGTTGATTGTGGTTGCTGCTTTGTTGTTGTCTTCTGTACGTCCACCTGAAGGAAGTCTCGTCTTCGCTACCCTGTCCGCCTCTTCTGCCAATTTGTTGGTTTTTGTCTGTAGATCTTCGAGTTTCTTCGACATTAGACATAAACCTTCGATGAAATCGAAATCTTTTAGAGTCTTTTCATCGGTCAAACAGCGTATGCCCATCTTTTCTTTCCTCACAGTTTGCTGTTGAAATAGTAGATAATTTAAGTTTAGTTATGTCTTCAATTTATTTCATCTGACGGATTTTTTTTCCAAGATTTTCGATTGATTTCAGTTTTCCAGAGTGAGAGGATAAAATTCACTAAAGTCTGCTATATCTCTTCTTCTCTTGACACGTTTGAAAATATGTGAATTTTGTACCCCGTTGAAGACAATATGTATCCTTGTTTGCAGAAAAGATTTTTGTTTCGACAGGTAAATGATTTGAATTTTCCTAGTGTAGTTGTAGTACCAATGAGAAACCTTTTGAATTGGTTACTTTGACTATATAAACCAACTTTAGGTGACAGATTTTTTGTTGCTCATGGAGACATCGTATGTTTATTCTTAGGGAAACTGATGTCTTCTTGGGGGTTTAAAACTGTACAATATAGTACTGAAGTTAGAGATTCTACGCTAAAGCTATCTAGACTACGAATTACCTTCCGAACGACTGGATTACATAAAGGGTTATAAGATTGGAAGGTGACTAATATAGCCGTCAGTTCCCATTACATGAGTGCTGATCGTGATAGACTTGCCAATTTTACAATGTAGGAGGAAATGTCAACAGAATTCAAACTCTGACATAAGATATCCTCAAAAATATCACCAAGATATCATTGATAAAGCAACCGGTCATAAAATAAAACATTAATCTTAGAGACAATTTTGTGATCAAAGTTTACCACAGTGCAATGCTTTGAGAACTGGATATTTTAGAACGGAGAGTTGTGACATTGTTGTGTGTAATCAGAGTTGGCTTTAAGGAATGAACACAATATGAAAACCCATTGCAGGATAGGCAGTGTGAAAATGGAGCAGCTGATATATCCTG
The DNA here is from genome assembly GCA_944470555.2 of Heterobilharzia americana. Lineage (NCBI taxonomy): Eukaryota > Metazoa > Platyhelminthes > Trematoda > Strigeidida > Schistosomatidae > Heterobilharzia > Heterobilharzia americana. Next base: position 41,642,243 of record OX104127.1, read on the forward strand.
TTGGTGGCCATCGAATTCGTTAAGAGATGCATCTCAGTAAAACCTAGTCGAGTCAAAACATTTAACTGGAACGAGTACGTGAAAGAATGCTTCGAAATCCCTAAAACCATGGTGTACTGCAGAGAGCTATGAGAATATTTTCAGGAGTTGGTAAGTTAACCAGGATGAACTGTCATGTCTATAGTCTAGCATACACAAAAGCATGTAAGATCGTGCAATATCTACCTCAGAGCTCCGTAGAGAAGTTAGCAATCTAGTAAAGTATTCAAAACTAATAGTCTTATCACTAGTTTCCAGTGAAGTTCATTCACTATTCATCTAAACGTTCAATTGAATAACTCCCCGATGTCTATGCAAGAGAATCTGTCAGCAAGCACCAGGAAAGGCACGATCACTTTTGAATATATAGATACAATTGTGTTTTGTATATGCAGTACATTTAATCAAAGACTAGAAAATAGTCAGAGGCTTTCTTCTTTTATTTGATATATATTGTTTTGGTCCCATAGTACATGTTGTATTTTTAACCAGATGACTGACTACCAGTGGTCTGTAATCTTAAATTGTCCATCAACCAACCTACGCTGTTTGCGGCTTGCAAATTCTCATACATGTTCGCTATGCACATTATTTATTCAGTATTGTGTCCCACGTAGACGTTGTGTTCTCCTTACGTTAGTTGATTCGATAAGTATACTGACAGGATTGGCTTCATGTGTGCAAACTAATAACAGTTTGTGGATAGATACAACAATGAGAGGAAGTATTTTTTTGAATGGAAGTGTTCAAGCACTTAGTTTTATGAGAATCGGGTGATGTTCATGTGAACTATGGTTATCAGGAAACTGTAATTCCTGTATGTCGAAAACAGCTTTTAGTAGCCTGTATGGAAATCCAAACTGAGTGAAGATAGAAGGGTTATGCAATGAAGAAACAGTGGGTAACTCACGATAATATATAAATTAATCCTAGAACAAAATGAAAACGATTGTTGAGTAAACGTCTTAAGTTTTTTGGCATTAGAAAATACGAAATGGTAAAATTTAGCTACATAGAGACTTAAAGATGTTCTACTTTAAAAATACAAATCACCAACTGAATTGTTCATATCTCATTCAATATTTGTTAAACAGTAGATTTACGTGTAACAAATATTGAATTCTCTCCCTGATTATTTACCTGAATCCCTTCGGTTGAATTTTCGACATAAAACATCTATGTAGAAAAAGAAGACTTAGTTCGAAGGTTTATGAAGAACGATAGATTCCAAGGTCTTATTCATCGTGGACTAACATCAGTATGGGGCTTCTTAGCAGTATGCACCCACGTCTGCACCATTTACTGAACTTAGGACCGTCAGTTCTTGTGGCGAACACGTTAACAGTCTCCCGCTGTGTGAGTCTTGGGTGGGCACTGTTAAGAGGCCCATACTAGAACGAAACATTTGTCCAATGCTCCAAAGTTTTAGGTGGTTCTTCAACTGATATCAGACAGACAGACAGACGAAATTCACGTAGAATCTCGTACACACAACTGATGTCAGTTCATGATGAGTAATATCTAGATTAGGGAAACGTCTTGTAATTGTACAGAGTAAGTGATATGCATTTCTCATTAATTTATCTTCAGCTCAATGGTAATATATTGCGATGAAACATTTCCGGGCAAATTATGGTGTCTATTTTTCCGGGGAGTGTATTATCCCCTGAAACTAAGGACAGGATGCATTGGTCGTGGTTAATGTGAATTTTCGAATAATCTACAGCTTACCTGATACTTGAAGAATTTAGTGCTACTCGAAACTTTTTCTTAAACTGTTCACATATCAAGTAATAAAGATAAGTGTAGATGGTACTAATGGGTAGTGGATTCTAGTAGAATCTGGGGCACGTGTTTCGTCCTGTTTTGGACCAGTCAACTGGATGTGACTGCGTCTTAATGACTGATATTACCACTAAGGCTCGAATCCAGGACCAGTCACCTTCGATGCCAGTGCGTTGTTCATTGGGCCACAGAATCACGTTAACCGCTTCTATGGGAATACCGCTCACTGAAGTACATTCAGCTGGCAAGTCTCAAATAGGATGAAATGCGTATCCTGGATCCTACTGGTAACCGCTAGCCATCATTACTATCAGAATGAAAGTAATGGCAGTATCGAGGCATCTGTGCAGGAGCCCGAATACCAACAGTGGTCAATCAGTTTGATACAATCGACGACGAGAAATTATAAGCAATAAAATTGTAACTGCAGGTACGTTAGTGGGTTTTATTTGCTAAAGAGGGTGCTTTCTTTTCCCGCCCTTCATCAATATTCGTAGTTCTTGAAGAATTTTTCAAATGGAGTATGACTTCAGTGACGCTTGGTTAGCGGTTTGAACCTAAATCAAGCTTCCACAAGAAAATTGTCATGAAACTGATAGGTAAGTATTAGCAGTCGTTGAAAAACTCACTTTGAAACTATAACTACAGAGGCACATAGATAATGCATAACATATATAATTTGTAAAATGTTAGGGGTCAGTCGTTTGGAAGTCGGTAACCTCGGTTTCATGCTCATTAGTACTCATCAGCAAGGCCAAAAAGCATGAAACCTAGATCAAATAAGGCTTTTTATTGATCAACTGGCACCATCTAACACCAAAATACATAGCACCGTAATGTCACATCACTTAGCTTAGTAACTTCATTGCGAAACTGGGGAAGAGACAGTTCACCTACAACGATTACGCAATTAGTGACTTATCTATTCAAGGTTCGATCTGTTCATTTAATGGCTCTTGATGATTATTCTTACTATCTATCACCTAAGTGAAAGAGCATATCAACTGTTCATATTACGCAGGCATAGCTTGGTTACCCAGAATTGCTTCATTCAACTAAGATGATTGTTTTACTGAAAGAGAAATATCACTCAGCGAAAAGATGAGAGATGTAAGCTTTGAAACTGATTCTTTATGGATGCTGTGATGTACAGAATAAGCAGTGAACTGACCTGAGGGTGATCACCTGTATGTAATCTTATTTAACTTGTTAATTATACTCAGGTAATAAAATAGAGATATAAAAAAGAGTAAAACACGAACACAACTTGAAAACTTAAATACACATTTAATGATAATCATTCTTATCCTGAGTTAATCAGTCATTTCTACTGTCGTAAATATATGTCACAAATCAGGAGAATAGACAGTCGCCAACTCCTTTGCAAGCATCATGTTCGAGAATAACCTTAAGGGTTTCCTCAGATGATAGAAACGAAATTCCAAATGACTTTTTGTCTCCTCTCGTAGTTTACTTTCCTCAACATAGTTTTTCATAAATTTTTATTTATGCTGTGGTTTTTTCAAATATTCTACTTGCTCGCTTCCATCCCATATATCCTGAATCAAAAATTCCATATAATCAGTATTGTTTACAACACAGGAATCAGTTCAGCGTTTACGACAAGTTTATCTGTGAACGACGCTTTGTCTATTCAGGATTTTGTCTAAAAATAGGTTTGAAATGTTTCTATTCTATTCATTGTGATAAGTGGTGAGGCGTAAATAATATCATCTTTTCATTCGCAGATATTGGGTGTAAGACTGTGATCTACAGAATGAATAAGATAAAGAGCTTACTTGACGGGAAGTCGCACAATAGTTGTCTTCAAACTGGCTGATTTTTCTCTCATACTTACCTTTTGGTCTTTTGCTAATTTTTCCTTTTTTCTCTCCTCACTTCTGTATAGTTTGTAACTATTATTGTTGTGTATACTAAGTTGCACACTTTTATATTGCTTCTCAATTTGATAATTTACCCTGACCATGTATTTCTATACGGGTAAGGAGCCGTCAAGGTAGGATGCATACCTAAGGAATGAATGGTCATTATTTTTACATGGGAAGATCAGTTACCATGGATTCTTTGGTCTCTGAATGTAGTGTAATGTGTATGAGATGAAACCCAATGCACGCAACAAAAGCATAACAGCCAGTTCTGTGAACAAAGTGCATACTGTTGTTTGTGTATAGAAATTCGATAACTACTCTTAAGAAACAAGTCAGTTTAAAATGAAGAAGGGAAATTTTTTTAAAAGCAGGTGAAATGTTTGCTCTGGAGACTGTGTATAATAATTTACTATATGTAATATAGCTAACCGGCTCTCTCTACTGTTTTCAGCATTAAATTAATTTGATCGCTGTAATCATTACAGTTTACATACATAGACTACCTTTGAGCTTATTTAAAATTTATGGGCTTGATTTGCGTCTTTGAATAAATTCTCCTCTGATCAAAAAAACTAAGTCAATGCAATCTGCAGTTTTTCTATGCATTTAAAATGTATTAACTAGACTATCTGAGATAACTGAGGTTTTGCAGACTTTAGTTGTAGATGTTATGTTATGATTGAAGGTGAAATGTAAATATAAATCCCGAGAGGACTCGAACTCGGAGGGTGCTGGTTTGAATTCTGCCACGGTCTAGATTTTCATCTCACTTATTAGTATCTTACATTTTGTTAAAAGAATCAAGGGTTTTGTTACAAGTTCCAGCCAAGTACACCTGACATCAATTATAGTCCTCACTAGACGATAATAATTCCTCAGTAACTAAGGTAATTGTCATGGTCGATTTTTAACCTGTCTCATCAACTTGATGATCTTATCGTATTAGTTTAAGCAGATTAAAAACTTTGAGGCACTGGAAAACTATAGGAATAATACACATCCGTTCAATTTATTGTGATTCGGCAAAAAACTGAAGTAATATTATGATTTGACTATCTAAGATAGCCGTAGTTTGGCAAATTAGTATTTGTACTGGGTGATGATTGAAGGTGAGATGAAAATCTGGACCGCGGTCTGATTCGAACCGGCAACCACCGGATTACTGTCCCGGTGCTCTACCAAGTGAGCTATGAGGTCCGACTGCTGACTAGAACTTTAGGACGAGAAGTCCTGACTAGACAGCCAGTATCAATACGATCAAGCGGTAGTAACAGGTCACGGATTCACATGGTAGTCGGCCAAAACCCTTGGTGATTAAAGTCAAATAAGTATCTGGTCAGCAGTCAGACCTCGTAGCTCACTTGGTAGAGCACCGGGCTGGAAACACAGTGGTTGCTGGTTGGAATCCTACCGCTGTCCAGATTTCCATCTCATCTTCAATCATCAGCCAGTACAAACTGAAGTAATAAACAGTGAACAGCTTTAGTGTTTTACTTCGGTGTAATGAAATATATATATGTGAAGAAAAAAGTTTATCAGTTAGATGTTAGAAAAACAATGAAACTATACTTACTGTACGTTCTTGTTCGGTTTGTAAACGATCACGTTCAGATATTGTATCATCTCGTTGCTTTCGCATATCATGCAAAGATGTTTTAAGTCGTTCTAATTCACTTTCAATTTCACGTACATGTTCATTAAGATTTTGTCTTGCTGATTCACTAATTTCGTGTTCTTCTTTAGTTAAACTGAAATAAGTAAATTCAGGTTATATTGTACTACTGAAAATCTCGATACACATTATTTATTTTATTATTTTTATTTCCCAATAAATGTAAAATAAATCAAAACTTTAACAGATCTATTAACAATAAATAGTGAAACATCAGTGAAAACAATTTTGTCTTGTTTTATGTTCATTAGTATGTGTAAATGTGAAAATAATGAATGATATTTACCCAATAGCCAAATATTTTCAAAGTATCAAATTCCAACTTGGTTTCGATATATAGAAATTGATTAAAACTCGTGATATATAATCAACACAGAATGATATTCAACTAATGTTAAGTTTTGTTGAAGTTTTTTTGGCTTTTTCAGCCTGGGAGTTTCTCTATTTCAAAAAAATTTATGCATATTGTCGCATGAACTTGAAGATCAACAGGCGAAAACTAACAAGTTGACAGAAGAGGCAGTAAAGACGGGACTTCCTTCACGTGAACGTAGAGAAGACAGAGGTGATGAAGATACCTAACCAACAATATCTAAAACAAGCACCAATCACGATTAACGCGAAAAATCTAAAGGTAGTAGTCTCTTTCACCTGCCCACCCACCTAGGCAGCATCGTTTCAAATACAAGCGGTGTCACAGGCACAGATGAAGATGTCAAAATCAGGATCGGAAAAGCAAGACAGGCTTTCATTAACCTGAAATCAGTGTGAATATCTACTACACTCAGCACAAAGAAGAAGATCCGGATTTTCAACACCAGTTTAAAGAAATATACTTATCACATTGTTGTATGCTAAAGATTATAAAAATGTTTAGATATCTATATATTTAATGTGTCCTATCAAAAGTAAATTGAACTTGAATAGACTATATCCTTGACGGCTAGTGTTTCCACTGTCAGCTTAAGCCTTATGAATATAAGAAAGGGATGATTGACCTAAGAAGTGTGAGATCAAGCGGAATACATTGACATAATTAAAGAAAATACTGTTGACTACCATGTTTATTGGGCTGAACTTATAACCTATGCCAGGAAAAATTACGTCATTATGACTACAAGAAAAACAATATTTTGTGGAGCTATGTTTACCGTCTTAACTTCAGGCATATAGATACGATTTTTTGAAGAGGCGAAAAGGCTTGAATCAAAAAAGGTTTATTTACGCTTTACAGCTGTGGTGTTTTCCTCTTAAAATCTGAATTTTGATTGTTTATTAAAATAAATTTCAACTGAAAGTGGTTTTTTTTACCAGTTTGACTTTTCTCAAACTAGTGGAAACAGACTTATGAGTTGGTATAAGCAGAGTAACTTCTTATGTTTCACTAAGTTGGGAGCAGTTAGGCTTAGTTTACTAGATTAAAGAGTACCACTGTAGTTTTTAACTGTGATGTGTTTTCTCTGAAGTGGCTAAGACCAATGGGACATTCAACTGACAAGAATACAGTATACACTGTTGACTACCATCACTGAAAATGTACATTACCGTGAATATTATTTTATCACAGACTACAAGCGGAATCACTGATAAATCTTAGTAGCAAAACAGTTTGAAACAACCCTAATTTAGTGTTATTGCTTGTATTATAACGTCGTTGATTGGACCGAGTTGGTCTGTTTCTATTGGCATAGGGACTCCTGTGCGGATCCCTCCATGTTACTTTTGTTTTTAATTATATAGTAATGATGGATAGTGGCTAGCAATGGAATCTAGGATGCACACTTCGTCCTGTTTTGGGACTCGTCAGCGGGATGTACCTGCACCCCTGTGAGTGATGTTGTTCCCAACGGGGATCGATCGCTTCAAACGCCAGAGCGTTATCCACTAGACCACCGAGTCACTATAGCCACTTCCCGTTCGACGGGTATAGTTTTTGTGTTATTGCTTGTCAGGTACATCCAGTTGACGAGTCCCGAATAGGACGAAATGTGCATCTCGGATTCCATTGCCAACCACTATCCACCATTACTATATAAGACTAATTTAAGTACACAAAAGTTAAATAGATGGTTCTGACTTTAAAGATTATGGATTACCTCAATGTTTGTTTGATCTTATCTCTTTCTCTTGATAATTTATCCATTTCCAAACTTTGTGTTTCTAATTCCTCTCTCAATCGTGCAAGTTGCTCAGACAGACGTTTTCGTTCAATATCAGCTTCTTCTCCACGACGTAAAAGGTTATTAACTTGTTCCTTCATTCCAGAACTTCGAAGTCTCAGACGATGAACCTGTAAAATGTATTCAATGAAAAAAAAGAGAATTTAGTGTAAAAGCGAATGGTACAGTTGGTGTTGAAGTATTTTTTAAACTTTGTAACGGTGCGGTTGTTTGTTATTGCTTGTGTAATGGGTTTCTAAAAGGAGATTTTTAAAGTCATAAAATACACTTCTTTTCGACCAAGATATTTATTTCAAAACATTGTTATCAAACCATTTAGTAGTAAGTGTTCTCAATTTTCAAGAAGTCAAAAATATTTTTGGATTACAAACAAGCTTCCAAAACTGCCTACTATCACCAATGATCTTCCTGATTGTGGTCGACTCGACTGGATCATGCAGCAAACAGTGAGGAGCGAGAAGGCCATACGCTGACAGGACCAATGAAAAGACCCCAGAAGAAGATTTGGATTTCGCCGATGATTTACGTTTAATCTCGCACAAACTCAAAGATCTACAGGCGAAAACTAACAAGTTGACAAAAGAAACAGCAAAGACAGAGCTTCAAGTAAATATCGAGAAGATGGAGGTGATGAAGATACCCAACGAACAACAGCATCAACAACAAGAGGCGCCAATCACCATCAACGGGAGAAATCTAAAGGAAGTAGTCTCTTTCACCTACACCTACATAGACAGCATCGTTTCAACTACAGGCGGTACAAACGAGGATATCAAAGCCATGATCGAAAGACAGCAAGACAGGCTTTCACTAATCTGGAATCAGTGTGGAAATTTACTGCACTCATTACAAGGAACAAGATCCGGATTTTCAACACCAATGTCAAGTACGTGGGTGCTGATTTATGGTTCAGAAACTTGGCGTGTCACCGAAAGAATTTCCAACAAACTACAGATATTCATCAACGGCTACTGCCTACACTCGATACTGAAGATCAGATGGCCAGAATAATAAGAATAAGCAACAAGGAACTCTGGGGACGAACCAACAAGACAAGAACCTATCACTCAACAAATATGCAAAGGAAGAAAGTGGAGATGGATTGGGCATACACTGAGAAGGCCGACTGGGGACATCACGTCTCAGGTCAGGCCAGGCCGCTGAGTGAAATCCAAAGGGGGAACGACGAGTTGTGCGTCTGAGGAGAGGGTGACATGGAGGAGATGGTGTGAAGAAGAAACGAAAGGTTGTGGGCAGTGGTGGAGTGAGGTTGACAAGACTGCAGAGAAGATAGTAGAATGGAGGCGTGCTAGTGAAGCTCTATGTTCCACAAGGAACCTAAAGGAAAAATAATAATAAATAAAATACAAACAAGCTTCATGTATTAATACCCCCAGATATAACATGAAAAGACACCTGGTTTTTACTCACAGCTCTTGTTACCGATTTCTATTGAAAGTAGAGGACTGGAAAGTATCGGTAAAAACTTCATCAAAAAGACCTTCGCATATACATTTAATTTAGAGTCAGTCTTTACTGTCAATAATGAAGATGAGAAAGTGAACATTAATAGCATTTTACTGTTATTAATGTAACATATTATTGGCTTTACAAACCAACCAAAGCTAGTTCTTTTGTATTGCTAAGTATTCGCAGTATCTGTCTGAACTGAAAGCAGATATGCATATTCAGCTTCAATAAAAAGCTGAAACTGACAGTGAAATGGTTAGATTACTCTATGTATACCTGAAAATGAAACTAGTGTACAGTTTCAGTATTCTGTTACCTGAGTAGATTAATTTTCACCCACTCCTTTGCTAAATGATTTGCATTCCCTGATACAGCCTTTTCATCCTTGGATTCTTTTAATAATTTTCCCTTTACCATTGAACTTCCGTTGATTTCACAACCTTACAATAGAACGAAGACATTTTGGCCCAAAGGATTCGAGGATGTAAGTCTTAGGATGTTCCTGAATGACTTCGTGGGAGTTACTCAGCTGATGAAGGTTAAGAAGACAGCGTAGAAACGGATGGTGATAAAAACCTTTTTGAAAGGCTGTGCGAAAATGACCTGTAAAGCAGTGTGTGACTATTTGGAGAATGTTAAATGAAGGAACGTATGGATACTTCTACGGAAGCGGCTGGTAGCGAAGTTCAACAGCTCTGAGAATATAATTGAACCCATGCAGAGGTTCAAAAGTATAAATCCGTGGCAGGATGGAGATCTACTGATAATAGCGGTGAAACCTAAATTTTTTTTACATCGTGCATTCCCATGGACGCATTACGAGTTATGAGCACAACTAATTACATCGCAGCTTATTGGCAACCTGTTAGTTGTTACCGCTTAACAGTTGAGGCTTATAAGCACATTCTTGGGAGTTAATATTAGGTTCAAAAACGGCTTCCCTGCAACTAGTAGGTACAAAATCTGCAGTAGTAGATGTTTAAGCAGTAAGTCTTTCGGATAACGGAATAGGAGACTAACAACAGTAGGTAGTAGCACTGAGCATGAATTTAAACAAGTATGACGCATATTTCATCCATGAAATCACCAAAAACTGATGTAGAAATTGCCTTAACTTGCGCAACAATAGAAATTATGAGAATTATAGTGTACCTTCTTGCCTAATGCTAATATTAGATATGAATAGATTATTATATAGAGGGTCGGAAAATAGTTTGTTCAATGGATACGAGCATCGCAGCCTCGCTGACAAGACAAGAGCAATGTCAGAGTATAAGGCCGTGTGCGATGTCAATTAAGACTTTAGGTTTTCACAAGTTAGAGGTGAAGGGTGATATGCAGTTGTATCCCTGAAATAAGAGGTTATTCAATTCATCAGATGTTTGTCGATAAAACTCTCACACTATGTTGGGTGCCAATTTCTTGAAGGAGGGAATTTTCGCAACGGATCGATATTGACCGCATACCACTGATATTTTCAATAATTCTGTTGATATCTATCCATGATGAGAACTCTTATAGTATCGACACCTGCCCCTTCAAACCTGTGAACTGAATACTATTTTTAATAACATAATGGTATGTTAGCATTTTAATTAAAAATTTTGTGTAGTTATCACAATGGTTTCAAGCCTAGAAAAACGTTTGCCGGTTTTAACTATTTATGAGTAATGACTATTTGGACGTATTAGTTAAACGTCAAGCAAGGTTAAAAAAGTTCAAGAGAATATTAGAGTAGAAATTGAGCAGTGTGTCAGGATGTAATTCGATATTAGAATATTTTGCCTTCTATAGAACTCTGTGATATGATTATGAGCAATAATTAATTATAGGAATTTTATCCATTCAATAACACTAGATTGAATAAACGTGATTAACATGTAAGCTTGTCTGCAGAATTTCCTTTTCTACCTCACCCAGTAAATTTATTGGTGTTTGTCATGTCCACTACACATACGATATTATCAGGATAGCAAATCTTTCAGTTCAGTTGATCAAACGGTCTTGGTAGTAATTTCTGATTCTACAAGATAATAGTTTTTAACTTTTGATTGTTTCTGGCAACTGTGATACGTTATACCATTGTAATCTCCCGCATTACTTATATTTTTTGTACGAAGAAGTAAATTGAAAATGTAACTACTTGATGAAAGTTAAACATTGGTATCAGATATCTAAGTTCTTCAATCGCGAAACATATCTTTGAGGCAGATCATAAGGTTGATATAGCTACTTGCTTTAGAACTATTTACAAACCGATCCTTATATTTGTTGAGGCCATATTTATTCAAAAGTTTCAACCACTTTTATGTATTGAAAAACAATTTGTCATCATATTAAATCTCCCTTGGTGAATTCAACTCTGAAAACAATTTCAATATACTATTACCTTCTCTCTCTTAATTTCCATCGTTAGTTGGCTTTTAGTTCAACCTTCCTGCTTAACCTTTTTTCATATTCTCACTCCTTATCTTTATGGATTTTCATATAAAATACGTAAGATAAGCAAATGTGTGATCAGATTGTTCGAAATCTGTTGGGTAAATACATTACGCAGTTCAGACAATTTACGACTTCCTATTGTTTTCTCGGAGAGATGCTTCCTTAAGTATAGCTGAGGTTAAGTACTTGATGAACGATAAGTCATAAGTTTGGCAAAAAGTTTATTATCACCATGGCAGATAGTGATGGTCAGAAACTTATCAAGATGTTTCAAAAGTTGAAAGAGAATGTTAATGGATGTGTATGACTGAATCTGCTAGACTTATGGTTGACAGACATTATTTCAACAGTATTTTGCAGAACAGAGTTGATATTTTATTAAGCATAGGAATGTGCTCACTTGTTAATGCACTTAAACTTCGTACCCATCTACGGGACTAGCAGTGGAATCCAGGACGGGCATTTCATCCTATCCGGGACTCGTTGGTTGGATGCACCTCCACCCTAGTAAGTGATGCTATTGAGCAGTTTAACCCCGTGTAGCAGCGCAGAATTACAAGTATCAAAAAGTATTTAGACTATTTTTCAGATTTTAGATAAGGTAGTGGAAGTAAGGATATAAAATCAAATATATGGATGTTTCGATGATTATACTGCTTTACATCCCTTTTCCCTGCATAAATAGAATTTCGTAACATTTCAGGTGTCATTATTAATAGATCTATGCAAGTAAGCGAGTTGGATGTGCTGCTGATATTTGCCGGCAGGCTATTCGAAAAATAGCCTAGTTTACTTGATGTATACCTTACATAATTCATAGACAGATGACAGTCTAGTGTAACTAAATGTTGACCTGTACTCCGGAAGTTAAGTTTTCTACTTTTATCCTCATAGGAAATAAACTAATACAGGGATTAGTAATTAAATCTTACTATAGTGTAAAGATTTCTAGGTTATCTGTAAAAAACTGGATCAGGGCACTATATTACTGATGAATATCAGAAGTTGGAAATCATTCAACGCTGATCTTGAGACTTAGTTAATTCACCAGTCCATGACATTTATATGTCGGATGTAAACACACTTTATGAACTTACCTTTTTCGTTTTCAACAATAATCCCGTTGATATTATAGTTGGGCAGTTGAAAAACAGCTCAGATGTGAGGGTGGTGAAATTGAGTAGTAAATGACTTAAGAGGTATTTATTTTGTGCTCAAAACCGTAATAAGTGTTAACTAGTACAAGTGTTTTGATACAATATTGTTAACATTTACACTTTGTCTGAATTCATGCCTATAATTATATGACTGTGACCACTCAGATTAACAGCAAAAGATTTAGGACAGATGGATTCTCAATGAAAGTTAGAGGTTGTTTTTATAGAACTATGTAATTCTGAATATGAAAAAAATACACAAAAACTTTTACTACTATTATCATCAAAGTAGTATAGTTTTTCTTGCAAAAGTTTTATCGCGTAACGAAAACCGTAGTTTGAAATATATTTCAGTTCAATCATAAGGATACTTACTGAAGTTTCCCAAGACTTTTCGAATACTTGAGTAGATGCTAGGTTCACAAAATTTCTCACAAACCATCCAACCTTTAGATTTTACAGGCTCAAAATAAACTTCAGTGCGAAACTTTAGCATCATCTAATTAAGTAAATGGTGACACATGCAAACATAACGGTTACGTAGTGTTTAACTGCTACTCGGTACTTAATAATTGCGATCTCACTAGGTTCCGCTTGGTAAAACCATTCTAAAGTTTATGATATGTAAGGAATACTTTTGTAGATCATTATTTTAGTTTATGGCTGATAACTACGTGACTCCCAAGCAAGCTTCGACTTTTGAGCCCTAATAGCGAAATCTAGTTACGGAATATAACCAAATAAATAGAATAGTTGGAGTGAGCTTAGTAGCAAGTGATTATATGCTCTTTGTAAAGAGACTTGGCAGTAAATATCAACATTGGAAAGTTTTGGTAAGCTGATAAAGCTTTTGGAATAAGTAAACTCGCAAGGCAACCATCATTTAGATTAAAACAAACCTTGCTTGATTATTGTGGCATGCTGAATTCTGTTTAAATAGTCTGAAATTTGTATTCATCAAAGTAGACGTATTGACTAGTCATATGTTCTCCTAAACTGGTCATTAAAACCATTTCAAGTGATCTTACTTGTCGGTGCATGTTCTTAGAAAGAGGGAATTTGTCCTCAGACAATGTTCGTTGATTGTTTATTCATTCCAGAATTCATTTACTTCCATTAGTCTTTGATTCAGAATGTAAACTGAATGCTTTTTTATGGTGGTTGGTTCAGTAACTAGAATAGCCTTTAAGACCCTTTTAATGGACAATAAATCAGACGTTATGTGGTATTGTAGATTTGTTCACTTCAAAAAATAAGTGAGTAGCTGCCCGTGGTCAAATTGACCAAGCAGCTATTTCAGAAAGTCAAGCTTTGCTGATTAGGTAAGTGGTTCTATGGAAGTAGGAAGGGGGGAAAGGATGACTTTCAATTTAATTATAAGTGGAGCTTTAGTCGATTTATGTAACGTTCTTTTCAGAAGAATTGAAATGTTATCTATTAATGCTAATACTACATAAATGTGCATAAATTTTATTAAGGAAATAGTGTGAATAATAGCGCAAAGACGATTAGTTTTGACGAGAAAACTGATGGCAATATTTTGTTAGTAGTATATATAGGTGGTAGGACTAAATGTTCCAGTTAACGATTACCGATATACTGTATCTTTTTAATTTTTTTCCTAAAGGAAAAATTTCCTGCTGGTAATCCACTAAAAACCCTTAGTTAGGAGTAGTATTCATCATGGACCTACGTCAGTTGGGGAACCATTGAAAGTCTGGAAGCACTGGACAGCTGCTTCGTTCTAATATGGGACTCCTCATCAGTACGAACCCACGACCCGGCTAGGGATCGGACCCAGAAACTTCAGGTTTCACGGCGAGAGCGTTAACCATTCAGTCACTGGGTCGGTTTCTACTGGTTCACAATTTCCAACTTCTGTCAATTTACGACATAGCGCAACTATCACCCAAGGTCTTCAGTTAGCATCCACTTCACTTCCGACTGGTTGACCCCACAGGTCACGGCTTCTCAATAGAGCTTCCTGATATCCATCTGGAAGCAAGTCACTAATGAGCAATATACAGTAATGTATTTTTGAGATGAATAGGGATTTTTAATTTAGAAGTAGTATTCATCATGGACTGACATCAGTTGGGGAACCATTGAAAATCTGGAAGCGTTGGTTCCCCAACTGATGTCAGTCCATGATGAATACCACTTCTAAATTAAAAATCCCCGTTCATCTCAAAAATGCATTGATTAAGAGTTAACAGAAAAAAACATAACGAAGAAGCACCATTGTGCTTTACAAGTTAACTGCAAAAGAATGAAGTTGTAAGGGGTTAACATGTGATCTTGTTGTATGTTAAATAAAACAAATACATTGCGGGATCTGCATACTTGAAGCATTATGCTGTTTTTTATTCTTACTCACTTATACAATACACTATATTGAATATTGCAATTTAATATGAACTATAGGGTTTGTAAACACTGATACGCGTACTATCAATTAACTTAGATATCTGTTTATCACCCTACTGACATCTTATTTAAGGTAGCTTACAGACCAGGTGCTGAACAGTATGCTTTAAAATAATGTAAAAGTCTTCACTTGTATATCTTTATAACGAAGTATACTACTTATAGCTCAAGATGACAATATTTATGTAATCATTAAAATAGTATTCCAATTCGATGCATGAAAGTCACTGTAAACCTTATCGTTTAATTCTACTGTTTATGAAAGCGGATGAATAGAAAATAAGATTCATGAAGTCTCATCAGTGATTTAGTTTATCACTGATCATTAAATTTATCACACACTATACCACCCAAAAAAAAATTTCTGTTAACCAAAATTCAAATTATGTAAATTTTGATGTCTTCTGCTTGTCGTTCAAGGTTCAATAAATTAAATTTTGGATAAGTAGAGAATAACTGTCTTATTTATGCACAAAAGGCCTCTTCGTTTATGTATGCATATATATATATATGAGTTGACAAAGCAACTGTGATCACCTTTCGTTTAGCTATAATCTAGTATTACGATGTTTTGAAATCCTAAATAATTTGTTTTAATCTCCACTTCATTAACATTTGACGCGCAATATTTCAAAAGTGAATAGATTGCCGCTGTTCTTGATATAGTTTCTGTTTTATTTTGTTTTTCTTTAAGTGTATATATTTATCATGGTTTGAATGTTATCGGATTAAAAAACCAACAGCAATGAGAAAATAAAATAAGATTGAAGTTCTGTGGAAACGAAATTTGAAAAACAAAAAAATCAACTTAATTCTCTATAGTTTTAACATTTTTATATGTTATTATTTTAATAGACTGCATAGTTAATTTCTCTATTTTTCTAACACACAAAAGCAGAGAATAAAAATACAATCGGAAATGAAAATTGTACAGCATTACTATAGTAACCAGATAAGTGATTCATGACTTTGGATGAGGTGGTTGCATTTCTCTCTCTCTTTCTCTCTTTGCGTATATATAATTTTGATATATCCCATTACTACATTATCATAAATGATATGATTAAATTGATTAAAATTACTGGAGGGATGAGGTCAGATTAGGGTTAACTTTGAAAGTTTATTTTGATTAGCAGTAAACTGACTTAACCAGATACTAGAGTAATATACTGACTAATGATTACAATACATCCTGAAACACATTGTATTGCAGTTACATTTATTGCCTGGTAACTTTACCATTGATTTTTCTTTAAGTAGAAGCTATTATGTTCAGCTGAACTTATCATCAAACGGATGGATGGTAGGTAGCAGTAGAATCTAGGAAGCACGTTTCCCCGTATTTGTGATTCATCAGCTGAACATATCTACCTCCCGATTGGGTGAAGATATTCTTATCTGTAATTTTGAGATATAATCTTAGAATATATCTAGACATTCGCATAAGTATCCATAAACCAACAGAGACCAACTAATTCTGTTCAAATCAATTAACAACCGGGAATGAAAAGTTCTCGTATCAACCTCAAACACTTTAGTAAAGTATGTTTAATATCACAGTGGAATATTCCATCGAATTGCATTTATTTATTCATTCATTATTGTGTTAAATATTAGTTCTTGTTTTTTTATAGGTAGTAAATATACTGCAGCTTTCAGTCTCATCGAAATTCAAGTAATGGATAGAGGTCAGCAGTGGAGTACACAGTGCGCATTTTGTCCTTTCCGAGGCTCATCAGCTGAACATACCTGTTCCGTAGTGTGTGTGTGTGTTACCACTAGGCCTTGAACTCAACGCTCATCGCTTCAAATACCAGGGCGTCATGCACTTGGCTATTAAGTCATGATAGCCTCTTTATGTGCAAGGGAAGTAAGGTACATTTAGTTGGTGAGTCTCAAATAAGAATAAAAGTGTATCCTGGATTCCACTAACAACTGTTATCCATCATAAGTGCAAAATTTCAATTACCGACACCATGATTGCATCCAAGTAGGAGGCCATTTCAGTCCAACTACCGGTAGCAGACCGTAAGCTATAACATCAGTGAAGTTCTATCTATCATAGTTTAGTGGGTTTTCCCATCCTCATAGTTTTCAAAGGGTTGGTCTCACCAGACTGAATAATAATCCAGTTATTGCCTACCATTGTGTTGCGTAAGCTACCTTGCATAAATCTTTTCTGATTGAGATTTATTACAACGTATGATCATAGTCTGATGGATAATCAGTTTCAATGTTAACGAATATGTATCAGACCATTGAGCTTTTATACCAGTGTTAAAATGGTTGTTATCTGATAACTATGCCCGAAACTTATTGTTTCCGTTGGTTATTCTAAAAAAATAGGTAAGTGTTCAAGGTATGATTTATTAGTTGGATGCGAAAAATATTTGCTAATCTTTTAAAGTTTATCATTCGTTATTACCTTAATGGTTAAAATAATTTATGTTATTGAAATGATGAAGATTAATTTTTAGCGTTAGTGGATGATCTTAGTTGAGTTACACTTTTTGAGCTGTGCAGTCAGTAGTTTAACAGTCAACGGAAACTCTTAATTACGCAACACTTCTGGATTATTCATAGAGAAATCTTGATACTTTACTTCGTCTTGCAGTTGCTGCTGATAGATGTTGATTGTAAGGATAATGAAAGCTTGATGACTACATCATCCAGTCCTGAGAATGCAGTACAGTCAAGATTAAAATGATTCTAACCTCATAAAATTCTTTTCTTGTCTTTAATATTCATCAGTTAATTAGCATGTATGTTCAACATGAACATTGAACTACATGAAAAAGTTTTTTACCTTTTAAAATTTTCGTAGATCATATTACTTTCATGTTAAACATATTTCATAACTATTCTTAACTTCAAAAAAAGTTAGGCATATTAAGCCATTTATGAAACAGACATTCAACGTTTTTATGAAGTCGTTTGATAATATTATGTATGAAGTAAGGATTTTGTTGAAATTCATGTAAACAACTATTAGACAAATGAATAATTTTATAATTTTTCATCATACTACTTATGTTTCAGTTGTTGATAAACTACTAATATTGTAGTATTACAATAATAAATGGTGACACTGATTAACTGAACAATAGGACACTAATATAGAAATTATTGTAAAATTTATGTGCTTGTTAAGCATATTCATCGAATAGGTCATCTAAATATGAATATACGTTGTAAAATTCACATTTCTTAAAAACTGCCAGCTTTTGATCCGTTTTGGTTAACCAAGTCAGTTAAAAGAACCGATAACTGTCGATGACTATGAATGATGACAGCCTTATACTACTGATCAATTAAAATAATAATCTTAGATTGTTGTATCCCAGTCGAGTAGTTGAATGATAGCTAACTTACCATAAACCCTAACTGTTTCGAGCTCAGTTCTAAGTGCTTTGAATGATTGTTGTTGTTTTTTTTCTGAGCAGTCCCAGACAAGGATGAAATAGCCGACTTATCAATGCTTTACCTTTTGGGCGATGTTACTTACTTATTTTGTTTATCAGAAGGCATAGCTTCATTGTTGTCACAGAATCATATTACCCTGATTTCAGTATTATAAAACTATGCATTTATTCATTTTCTTGTTATCTGCATTCTAATCTCTTGAAATCAAAAAAATTTCTGAACACCGTGAACCTGAAGAAAGATAGATTATTATTTAATGACGATATATGATTTATCTGATTCATCACTTCTTCAGTGAGTTTATTCAAAACCTACGCCTTGTTGATATCCTTCAATTCATAAAGAGAATGTTCACTCATTGGTCTATCGATTTAACTGTCCGAATTTTACATTATTCTGGACAATTTATTTTTTCAGTTATTGATGAAAGGTTAACCATTAGATCTATTAACGGTTTAAGTTATATTTTTATGGCTTAGTGATATGTTATGATGAAAACTGAGCAATGAATAAACGTTCTAAATCAAAGTTCTTCGCTGGTTTCAATTTGTTGGGCTTAAATGTACTTTTAAATCTGAAGTTTCCTTTGAGATTCGAAATATAGTATTGTTTATAACTACTCATCTAGTTATGGCCACTCACAAAATAATAAACCAGATAAAGTATCATCAAGCTCGAAGACAGACCTTGCTAAAACATGTAAATTAGCATAGAATCAGTATTTATTGCTTTCCATTTAACTGTTTTAAACTGCACAGTAGTAAATAAAGCATACTCCATTTGTGAATGCGCTATGGTTCTTAGTAGAACCAACATAGTCATTACTGTGTTGCATAATCCTTTTTAAAAAGATGGGACTCAAAATAGAAGATGAACAGCAACTGATTGGACTACGTAACTAATTATTTGAGCAGGTACAAGCCGAGTGTATGATTCACTAATCTCCGTGAATGCATCTGTTAAAAACTAGTGGCGTTAGTTTAACCCACAGACTACTTCTAACTCATCTTGGTTTCTTATTTGTGTTTGAAGTAAGCATCTCATTGAAGTCACCACGCGTGTAAAGACATTATTGTGATTATTATTACCCCTTTGGGTTCCTAGTGGAGCATAGGTATTCAGTTGTATGTCGCCATTTCACTCTCTTCTCTGCAATCTTTTCAACCTGGCTCCACCACTACCCACAAGCTTTCATTTCTTCCTCACATGATCTCCATGTCACCCCATCTGGGACGACCAACTAGTCATTTCCACTTTTGATTCCATTCCAGAACCTGGGCTGGCGCGTGGTTTCCCCAGTCGGTTTTCTCAGTAGATGTCCGATTCAATCTATCTCCACTTCCTTCTTCTGCATATTTGTTGGACGATGGGTTCTTGCCTCGTTGGTTCGTTCCCAGCCAGCCAGAGTTCCTTCGTACTTATTCTTATTATTGTGGCCATCTGATCTCCATCTTCACTATCGACTGACCGTAGGTGGCAGCTGTCGATGACTGACCATAGTTTGTTGTAAGTGCTTTTCGTGACGCGCCAAGTATCTCAACCATCATACAGTAGCACTGAATTGTCTGACATTAATGTTGAAAATTCGGATGTTGTTCACGCTTTAGGCCGAGTGGAATGCAGTGAGGTGCAGTAGATCTCCACACTGGTTTCACATCAATCCAGGAACGCCTGTCTTGCTGTCTTTCCGATCCTGGCTTTCACGTACTCATCTGTGCCTGTACCACCGTAGTCCCTGTAGTTGAGACGATGCTGCCTAGGTAGGTAGGTAGGTAGGTAGGCAGGTACGTAGGTGGGTAGGTAGGTAGGTAGGAGGAGAGGTGAAAGAGACTACTTCGTGTAGATTTCTCCCGTTTATGCTGATTGCTGCTTGTTGTTGTTGTTGTTGGTTGGTTGGCTGGTTGGTTGGATATCTTCATCACCTCTCTCTTCTCTACGTCCACCTGAAGAAAGTCCGTCTTCGCTGCCCTGCCCTGCCCCGCCCCGCCCCGCCCCGCCTCTTCTGCCAATTTGTTAGTTTCCGTCTGTAGGTCTTCGAGTTTGTGCGACAAGACACCAGACATAAATCATCATCGACAAAATCGAAATCTTCTTCTGGGGTCTTTTCATCAGTCCAGACAGCGTATGCGCCTCTTCTCGCTCTTCACAGTTTGTTGCATGATCCAGTTGAGTCGACCACAATCAGGAAGATGAACGGTGATGGTATGTAACCTTTTCTTACTCCTGTCTTCACTTCAAAGCCATCACTGTTAGGACATACTGAACATTATTATTTGTAGAAAAAGATAACAGTGAGCTAAAGTCTAGGTACGCATGAAATTCACCTGACCTACATGAAACGTTCCGTAAGCTGATTATTTACTTCTTTGGTGAAACAATGAAGCGTAAAGTATGTCATCAATGAAAGTCTACCTATAAAATAATAAGGTTTTTAAATACTGAGAAACAGCATTGAATTATAAATCCGAACTTATGTTTTCGTATTGCTAAAGATTTGAAACCTTTCATGAGACGGGAGTTTGCGTGTATCAAGATTCAAGAGAAAAAGCGGATAGCTAATCGAAAACATGACGCTGTTGATTGACGCCAACTTATTTGCACTATAAACTTGAATTCATTATAGTGCATAAATAATGACTTTCATTTAGACGATGTAGTCGTTGTAACTAATCTAGTAAGCTATCGAGGGATTTTCAACAGTGAATTCTAATAGCCTTATATCAGTACTGAAGTCAAGAGGTAACCGAAAACTCTTAAAGACTATTTTATTGCCAGTGAACTAGATACATATCTTAATGTACCAATGTAGATCGTGGGTAAGGAAATCAAATTTGTTGGTAAAAAAAGTAGACTTCATTACGAGCTAGTTAAATTCCATTTAGATGAATGAAGTAACCATAAGAAGAAATTCGGTAGAAACTAGTTTTGGAAATCAGTTATCTTTGGTCAGTATCTTAACTAACACTAAAGAGCTCACCAGAGTTAAATGAGGCTAAAACCGTAGGTCATTGTCAATTTTAAAGTGTTATTCAATAGAATTTAGAAATTTCACTTTTATATCTGCTTGTAACGATTCATTTTATAAAAAAAATAAACTGAAGCAGTGCGATAAAGCGAGGGCGTTTATTAAGTTGTTCTGTTTCAATGTGAGGCTCTTTGTCAATGGACTATTTGAAGAATTCGATGCTTACAGTAAGCAGATATAGTACTACTGAAGCAAGACGTTAGAATCAAGTAGTTGTCATAGCCTAGTTGCAGTCAATATTTGTTATAATGCAGCTCCCTTCACCTATCTAGGCAGCACTGTTTCAACTACAGGCAACACAGGCACAGACGAGGATGTCAAAGTCAGAATCGGAAAAGCAAGATAGGCGTTCATTATCCTGAAACCAGTGTGGAGATCTTCTGCACTCAGTATGCAGAACGAGATACGGATTTTCAACACCAACGTCAAGTCAGTGCTTCTGTATAGTTCAGAGACTTGGCGCGTTGCGAAAGCATTTCCAACAAACTACAGATATTCATCAACAACTGCATACGCTGGCTCGTTACTGAAGATCAGATGGCCAGAAAGAATAAGCAACAAGGAACTCTGGGAGCGAACCAACCAAGAACCTATCACCCAACAAATATGCAGAGGAAGGAGGTGGAGATGGATTGGGCATACATTGAGAAGGCCGATTGGTGACATCACGCGCCAGGCCAGGCACTCGAGTGGAACGCCGATGGGAAGCGACTAGTTGGGCAACTGAGGAGAGGGTGACGTGGAGATCGTGCGAGGAGGAAATGAGAGCTTTTGGGCTGTCGTGGAGCCAGGTTCAAAAGATTTCAGAGAAGATAGTGGAATGGAGAAGTGCTACTAAGGCCCTATGTTCCATTAGGAGCCCAAAGGACAAATAATAATAATAATATTAATAATTTAAAAAAAAACTTTTGCTGAGAAGTTTTCATTAGTTCCGATTCATTTCATTCAGTGTTTGTAGTCTACCCTATTTCCATTAAACAACTTTGAGAACTAGTGACCCTTTTAAGTGACCAACAAATGTTTTATCATAGGTTAGTCAAACACTGGTTCAGATGATATAATTTTCTCATTTAGAATGTGTGGTTTATTAGCTGAAGACAACTTGATGAAGCACTAAATTGTAATCCCATCTTCGCTTAGGAATTGTTTACTTACTCTAGTAAGCTATTCAAAATCTCAAACTATTGCATAATTTGCGACATGCGAATCTCAGGAAAATTTTGATGATGTTTATACTGATTTGGGTGTTGCTTTTCAGGCTGTGTACAGTTTACATAGTGGTCATTATCTGGAGTAAAATTCTTCCCTCTTAATAGTCTATGCTTGGTTAGTAAGTTGAATTAATCTGTTGGCAAAATCTAGTAATATATTCAACTAATTCAGATATTTATGCACAGTTGTGTACTAAAACTATTTACTAACATTACTTTCGTTTTGCTAGTCTACTTATCGGTGTATGATAGTTTTTCTTTTTCCTACAAAAGTTGATTGGTAATCTATCCTGTTTTTTTATACAGCGTCAATCCTAATCATATATGAATTGTTATTTACTCACTGGAAAATATAGTACGTTTGAATTGCTTAAACAGTTATTAATACTGAAACATTGAACAACTATCAATCAACTTTGGAGATTTGCAGATATATATATATATATCCTATATTAAGTGTACTGTAGTCCAAAAGTTTTAAGGACATACAGGAAATACTCAACCCATGCATCTGTTTATAATTTCAAGGTTACTTTATCGTACTGAAGATGCGGCTATAAGAGTATCATTAAAACAAAATAATATTATTAAATAAATTTCGAGGAGGTTGTGGGGATTTAGAAATATTTCAAGTTGTTATTCATCGTAGACTGACATAAGTTGGAGGAAAAGTGGGAACCTGGAAGCACTGGACACCCGCTCTGACCTGGTATGAGACTCCTCAGCAGTGCGCACTCACGACCTCGCTAAGGATCGAAGCCCAGACCTTTAGGTTCCGAGGTCAGCACGTTACCATTGAGCCACTGGGTCGGAATCCAATGGTTCATATTTCCAACTTCTGTCAGTTCACGACATAACGCAACCGCCATCTAATTTCATCGTTGAGTAACTGTTCTCACAACCATCAGGTTAGCCACACTGGTCACTACTTCTTATTGGAACTTCGCGAATCACCTCTCTGAGCTAGTCACCAATGAGCACCAGTTCAATTGAATTTTGAGGAGGTTGTGGAGATTTAGAAATATTCCAAGTTGGTATTCAGCCCGTTGGTCGTGAGGACAGTTACTCAACGATGAAATTGGATGGCGGTTGCGTTATGTCGTGAACTGACAGAAGTTGGAAATATGAACCATTGGATTCCGACCCAGTGGCTCAATGGTAACGTGCTGACCTCGGAACCTAAAGGTCTGGGCTCCGATCCTTAGCGAGGTCGTGAGTGCGCACTGCTGAGGAGTCCCATACCAGGTCAGAGCGGGTGTTCAGTGCTTCCAAGTTCCCATCGTTCCTCCAACTGATGTCAGTCTAAGATGAATATCAACTTGAAATATTACCGAAAAAATTATTTGTATTAGATGGTAATTCAACTAAGATCAAAGTAAGGTATTGGCTAATGCATGTTAATTTGACCATTGAAGTGAGCACATTTCTAGGGAGAATTTGGTTTAGGTTAGATGAGTCTGTGAGTAATATATCTAGACCGAAGAATAAAATTTGATATCCCACCAAAACAACGCGTTTCCTACTTCCCATTTTATGTTGTATGTCATGGAATGTATTACTAGTTCAAGGAATTTGTACTTTCTACCTATTTATCCGTCTAAGGATGAGACCGGTTGAATATTGTTCAGTTATAGTTCGAATTACATTTTCGCAAACTAACTTCTATTCTATCCAAATAAATATGTAACTAATTTGGCTCTCTGTTGTACTTTCAATTTATAGAAAAAGGGGCTTTCCCTTGGATTCAAATTTTCAGTTTCACACATGAAAATTTCGGATTTGAATAATAATGCTCAGTTTGAAAATCTTCTTCAGATTACCAGAATTGTTTAATGCTCAAATACTTCGATATTGCTCATCAGTACCACAGTTTAGGACTAAGATAAAAAAGCATTTTAAAGTTTTAATATTTCAAATCTTTGGAAAAATTACGAAGTTGACCTGGTAACCATTCTCCAACCGGATAAGGTGTGAAATGTTGTCGCGATGAGTAAATGTGACTACAAAAACAAATGCTAGCTAACTTCATTAACAAAAGTAGTTTTTTATAGCTGTTGTCTCATCAAATGTTAGAACATTGCAAGTGAAAATAAACTTTAATTAGTGCAGCTCTTGAATATGAATGATATTAACTAAGAGGAAGTTGGTTCATTGGAACCTGTGGAGCTTGAAGATTCATAAAATCTAATAATCCCTTGGATACAGTATCGTCTGTGTGTTGTTCTTTCATGCAAGAACTGGGAAACGAATAATGACAATGTTGAATTCGATTCGTAATGAGCTCTGTAGGTTTTCATTGAAAGATACCTTTGAACTTGTTGACCTTTTTAGTAACATGGATATCGAAAGCAAGGCTATGTACTCTTTTGATGTACCTTCTTTATTCACTTTCTTTCAGGTATTTAAGACTATTAGCATTCTCTGTAATTTTATGTGCTATAACAACCTTCTGTTCCTTATTACTTCCACTTATCTGAGGGGACTGTTATTACCAAAAAAGTTCTTTTCACATTCGAAGGTGAACAGTATTGACAAGTTGATGGTGTAGCTATGGGATGTCCTTTAGGATCATTAACTACTTGACGTTTCTAGTTCATATATCGAAAACCTGGCTGTTGATCTTATCAGTAAAGTTCCCCTTTACAAGAGATATAGTGATGGCATCATAGTTATTTGAGCCGCATCACCATGGAGGGAATAAAACATGCTCTGGATTCAAAATTGTGACCGGAACACGCTGGATTCAGGAAGTATAAATCATATGTGGACCAAACTGTAACGCTACGCATCATCATAGTACACAGCATAGAATGGCAGTCAACTCTCTACCACACCTCAACTTCATCTGTTTTGAAAAAGCATTCGATAGCGTCGACTGAGAAGTAATTTGGCAGCTGCTGCTTCAACACTACGGAATACCAAAAACCTTTATCAACCTCATTCGACAGCTATATGCTACACTATATGATGCTACATGCCAAGCAATTCACAGCCGAAAGCTCAGTGATACCATTGAAGTGAAGACAGGAGTGAGAAAAGGTTACATACCATCACCGATCATCTTCTTGATTGTGGTCGACTCAACTGGATCATGCAACAAACTGTGAAGAGCGAGAAGAGGCGCATACGCTGTCTGGACTGATGAAAAGACCCCAGAAGAAGATTTCGATTTTGTCGATGATGATTTATGTCTAGTGTCTTGTCGCACAAACTCGAAGACCTACAGACGGAAACTAACAAATTGGCAGAAGAGGCGGGGCGGGGCGGGGCGGGGCGGGGCGGGGCAGGGCAGGGCAGGGCAGCGAAGACGGGACTTTCTTCAGGTGGACGTAGAGAAGAGAGAGGTGATGAAGATATCCAACCAACCAGCCAACCAACCAACAACAACAACAACAAGCAGCAATCAGCATAAACGGGAGAAATCTACACGAAGTAGTCTCCTTCACCTCTCCTCCTACCTACCTACCTACCTACCTAGGCAGCATCGTCTCAACTACAGGGACTACGGTGGTACAGGCACAGATGAGTACGTGAAAGCCAGGATCGGAAAGACAGCAAGACAGGCGTTCCTGGATTGATGTGAAACCAGTGTGGAGATCTACTGCACCTCACTGCATTCCACTCGGCCTAAAGCGTGAACAACATCCGAATTTTCAACATTAATGTCGGCCAATTCAATGCTTCTTCTTATCATATTCAATGAAAAGGAGGTCTTATAAAATGCCTATTTAATAGTATTTGAGTATCAGACATGATAGATGATGTTAGATTACTGGACACAAAACTTTCTTGAAACGGATATCCATTGAAGTTTATAAACTATTATCAACTATCACGAAAGTCGACTCTAGACTCAGTTCCTAAGAAAAGCGTTCATATCACTCCACCATACTAAGGGAAGTTGAGTAGGAAGATTTTGTGACTCAGATTAAGATATGTCATAAGTAAAACACACTATGCAACCAAGCTTGCTTGATGGAAAATACGAAAAACCAGTTTCATCATCAACGTAAACATTGCATAAATGATTGCATCACGTCTCATCGTATTTACCAGTATAAAAGTGTGTGTTTATTGAAAAACATACATATGAAGGAGTTATTACGTCATGTGGTCGAGGGAAGACGAACATGTAAATAAATGGATTCAAAAACAATCAGATTATGAGACTTTTATCAGAGCAGGTGTCAAACAACCCTCTTTACCTATGGAAAGGAGTCACAGAATGATTATCGAAACAGTTTTCATACTTTTATATAGAAAACAGCTGGGAATGCAGACTGAGGTTTGTGGAGGCTATAGCCACACATAAAGTGAAATCACTGTTGGGTGTACAAAAACAGTTTGTTCTTACATCAGACCTACCTTGATAACTTTTGTTTAGCTATTAAGATTACGATCAAATATACCGCCTTTCCTTTTGGATCTTTCTTATTTTTAAACTCCTATCATCTTAGTTGTTCTGTTTGCATTCACATTCTTCGGTTTTATATAAATTGACTTGACGAGTAAATGTATGATTAGCTGTTTTGGAATATATTGTGCCGATACGCCACATTGTTAATATAAACTTCATCTTCTAATTAAGTTATTCAGATTGTCCCAAGTTCTTACGGTTCTCTAACTTCTAGCATGATAGTAAGATGCCTGTCAACGTGTTCCCGTTTTGCCAGAAATAATCCACGCTCATTTGTATAGTGGTATTTTATTTTAGATTTTCTAAGGGTAATCAAACAACCGTAGTAGTGAGCAATGAAGGTCTAAAGGTAATCAAGCTGAAGGACAATCAACTCTGATTAACCATAATCATGTTTTAGTGCCTGGACTGGAACTCTATGGCTTGGATTTGCAACTTCCTATCCATTCGTGATATAGTGTGATCGTCATCCAAGGTCATCGATAGGCATTTATCCTCGATTCCTCATGCAGTCACGGGTGGGTGACGTTGACGGACACTAGAACTGAGAGGGTACACTTTTGACGTGCTCCTATTCCCTTGAAGGTTCTCCAGATGATTTCAATTCACGATGTAAATTACACTGGGAAAACGAATGTTTGCTTGTATATACAAATACTTGAAAAGGTGTTGAAAAATCTCAACAAACCCTTCACAGTAGTTCCTACATAAACATAGATGATAAGTTCTTCAGGAGGTCTAATAACAAGAAATCGTTGCTAAACTCATTGGTTTAGCTAAAAGTTGTTTCATGGATTCTGTGGCTAGTTATTGCGGTAACATTGGTGACAAGAACTGCATTCGACTATAAATCGAAGTTATATTACTAAGGATTCAATAGTGTGATAACTGTCTAGTGTTTTCCGGTCTTTTAGGTTTATCTTCAGATATTTTATCACGAAGCTAGTTAAGTGGTGGTCAGCCGCACGTTTATTATTTGAGACCATTAAAGTTCTTATCATAGAGTTTTAGGTTCGAACTTTATGAGACACAAGTATGCATTACCAAGAAATTTGTTTTCAAGTGTGTGATGGTTATTATTTGTTAATTGTTAATTAGGTGAAACTAAATTTCAACTGAGATCATCTTAAAAAATATTCTGTTTCAAACTGAATGTCAAATAACTCAGTAATCTCTCTTACATTTAAAAGTAATAAAGAAATAAATGAATCTCTTTCAGCTTACATGAGTTGCACGTCTATTTAATGCACTTTGTACAGCATTGACTGTTGATTCAGCAAGATGTAAACTTGAACCAGCTTGATATTTTGAATGAGCTAGTTGACGAAGTGAAGAAATCTCTTCTGGTTTAGAAAAGTGAATTTTACTTTCCAGTTGATTTATATCATCTCCTTCATTCTGCAATACAATTTGTGTTTTAGTATCTACAGATGGATCAGAAACTGCTGGTTTCAATTTATCTGAATATAGATTAACACGTGTGGTTGACCAGTCAGGATTTTTTAAATTAAGGATAGGATCCTGTGCTTCATCAGTATCAGCAATCGTTGCATCCCAAATAACTAACTGAAAGGGAACAGTAAAGATAGTGTTTATTGTTATTTATTCTGGGCAACAAGAATTTCAACAACATAAAAATAAATAAACGATGTTTTCTTAACAATGTTAAAATCATTCTGGGATTATTTATGCCTTCAAGTTAAGCTTACTCAACCAAGTAATGGCAGATATTGGAGTCGTTGACACTGTAGCTGAAATGAGTCAAATAGTTACAGTCAAGCGAGAAAGATATGCTTTTCTAGTCTTCAGTAATCAGCCATATTTTGTTTATTGTATGTATTTTCGCAGTGTAAAGTATTAGCCAAATACAACATTCGAAAAAGAATAAGAAAGGTACATTTGTACTCTTATTTTGAACTACTTACTAACTAATTCAATTTCATTCGTTTATGAAGAGAAAAGCTTTCTCAGTAGATTCAAATCCTTAAAGGAGTTCAGATCAGATACTTGAGTGAAATGTTGGAATTTTCTTATTTCAGAGAATATGAATTACATTAGATACCAAATTTTCATTTAGCATCCATTATTTGTGAAACTTCTCAGTCAAATTTTGATCACAATTTATATAAAGAAATCAGATTTGGTTAAAATGTAAGCATGAACTTTTCATATTGGGTGCGTAGAACATGAACATGACTGATGGAAAAAAATTAAAAAAATTGTCATTGTAAGATAAGTACCAGAACACACCTACTTTGTGTAAAAATAATCGCGATTAACAAGATATCAAATAGATTTTGTAATTTTCGTAAGTTACTACAGATAACATTAAGGATCTATTGCTTCAGAGCAATCGAATAGCTCAGATGTAAAGAAATTATAGAAAGTTATCTACAATTGATGTCCATTACAGGTCAGACTATTTTCGGATAGATTTGCTTCAATTTGTTTAACTATCATATGCTTATTATTATAGTGTGAAATAAGATTGATGTTCATAAGAAACCGTATCACCTTAAAGCTTTCTACAACCAATCATGTTGCACTGAAATTTGAGAGAAAGCACCTAGAACAACATGTTAGTATAAGATTGGTTGAAGTAAAGAAAATCAATAGAAATTCCTGGAAATATCCAATCACATTGTAAGTATGTATAACCCCCTATATTTTGCATATATTTTTGATGTTGCAAACACTTTGTCCTATATGCCCATATCTTCCATTCATCGAGAAAAGTGAGCGACCATAAAGGGGTGAAGCTGAAGATTATTGTTCAAGAGTCCATATATATATATATATATATATATATATATATATATATATATATATATATATATATATATATATATATATATATATATAGTTATACTAAGTAGCCACCAGAAAAATTTACCAAGTGAAATCAAGGTTATATCAAGTGGCGACCGGGTTATAAACTTTGACTACCATTAATAGTTTATATCAAGAAACAAGAATTGGAACGTCTGATATTTGATAAAGCCGTCACAACTTGAAGTTCTCTGTATATTAAGTCCGTAAATGGTTGATATTAGGAGATTTCTTTCAGTTACTTAAGAAAATAGCTATAAAACTTAATTGTTAAAGTAAATTAGTTCTCATTCAATTATTACCTGTGCTATTTGACTCAAAGCATGATGCATAACATGTGTATGTTCAATTAGGCGTTTTGTTGCTTTTAAATGATCATCTTCATCATCAGTACTTGGTTCAAGTTCAGACAGACCATCTCTTTGTTTTCCATTATCAATAACTTTATCTAATACATCATGAATGCGTTTACCCCGTTTAAATGTATTAGAACTTCTTCTTGACTGTGAATTGACTTCATAGTTAGAGTGTAACTGTTTCATTGTAGTAAGTATTCGATCCCTTTCAGCAAGCTTTTTTGAATGATAAATATCAAAGATGAATAAATGAAATAATAAACTAATAAATTACTTGGTAAATTAGTCAAGATGATTTAATTTTGAATAAAAAATCTACTCATTAGAGTGATCAGCCTTTAAAAATTTTATGATAAGATTATATACACTTTATTTTCTTTCTGGATTTCAATAAATAATCGTTATTGTTTTCTGTTTATAATGACAAGCAATGATATGAACAAAGAATTAAAGTCATTCAGGTAGTTTTGGTCAAACGACTCATTTCAAAGCTTTTATTATTAACTTACATTACTATTCATTTATATGCTTTTATATTCTTCGTTGTTTTACTGGATCGAATTGTTTAACCTCTGTTGGCATATGGCCTACTATGCAGTTGCCTTGATATTGCCTGGATATTAATTATGGTAATTTATTTGGTTGTGGGTAGCAGAGGAATTCAGCACGCATGTTTCGTCCTATTTTGGATTCGTCAGCCGGATGTACCTGCACCCCAGTCACTGAGAAACCCGTGTACTGGATTCCCCTGATAGATACAACCAAGTAAATTACCATAATTAATATTCAGGTGATATGCAGGCATCCATATAGGAGACCATATGCCAATAGAGGTCGAACAATCCGATCCAGTAAAACAACGGAGAATTACAAGCAAACCCATGAATATTAATAACTAATACTCATATTACAAAGGGTTGCTATCGTTCCTTCACGGCCTAGTCGATAACGTCTTTGCATTTGGAGCGATGGGCATGAGGTCCGAGTCTCAGTGGGAACAACATCACTCATTGGGGTGCAGGTACATTTGACTGACGAGTCCCAAATAAGACGAGATGTGCATCCTGGATTCTTCTGCTAGCCACAATCAAGTAAATCACCATTAACTTACATTTTTCAAAGAATGATGTAAGAGTAAGAAGTACGTAGCAGCTTTTACATAGTACTTTAAGAATCATAGATAAAATCTACTCAGTATACTCAGTATATCACTATTTGGTATTGTTATGAGCTCAATACTACTGAGCATCTGAACTGTATGCCAATAAGCAAAGTTTTCTGATTTCAGTCAACACAATTTCAGGAAATGATGTGTTATTGTCACCAATTATGTTCTTTATGAAAGATGTGAAGAATGAGACATTTGATTCATCATTCGAAAATGCTCAATGCCTACGTGTATTTCGCAGGACTGATTGAATTTTGAATGTGTCTCACAACTGTATTATTATTATTAGTCCCTTGGGTTCCTAATGGAACATAGGGCTTCACTAGCAAGTCTCCAGTGAACTCTGTTCTCTAAGATCTTTTGAACCTGATTCCACGACAGCCCAAAAGCTCTCATTTCCTCCTCCATGTCACCCTCACCTCGGACACCCAACTCGTCGCTTCCCATCGGGGTTCCACTCGAGTGCCTGGCCTGGCGCGTGATGTCACCAATCGGCCTTCTCAATGTATGCCCAATCCATCTCCACCTCCTTCCTCTGCATATTTGTTGGGTGATAGGTTCTTGGTTGGTTCGTTCCCAGAGTTCCTTGTTGTTGATTCTTTCTGGCCATCTGATCTTCAGTAACGAGCCAGCGTATGCAGTTGTTGATGAATATCTGTAGTTTGTTGGAAATGCTTTTCGCAACGCGCCAAGTCTCTGAACCATACAGAAGCACTGACTTGACGTTGGTGTTGAAAATTTGGATGCTGTTCCACATGCTGAGTGCAAAAGATCTTCACATTGGTTTCAGGCTAATGAACGCCTATCTTGCTTTTCCGATTCTGACTTTGACATCCTCGTCTGTGCCTGTGTTGCCTGTAGTTGAAACAGTGCTGCCTAGATAGGTGAAGGAGGTTACTTCTTTTAAGTTTCTCCCATTGATGGTGACTGGAGTTTGTTGCTGTTGTTGGAGTTGTTTGTGCGGTATCTTCATCACCTCTGTCTTCTCTATATTCACCTGAAGTCCCGTCTTCGCTGCCTTGCCTCTTCTGTCAACTTGTTAGTTTTTGCCTGTAGATCTTCAAGTTTGTGTGACACTAGACACAAGTCGTCGGCGAAATCCAAGTCTTCTAGGTTCTTTTCCGCAGTCCAGCCAGCGTATCCCCCTCTTCTCGCTCCCCACTGTTTGCTGCATGATCCAGTCCACCACAATCAGGAATATCATGGGGGATAGTAGGCAACCTTGTTTCACTCCTGTCTTCACTTTAAAAGCATCACTGAGCTTCTCTCACAACTGTGGTATGATTATATTTTGATTCATACAAGTCAGTGGTTTATATTTGTGTTAATTTATGATTTTAAAAACCATACCTGTATTGCAAGCCTTTCTTTTGCTGTCATAGCTTCAGTTAACTTGGTTTCTGCTTCAGTTAAACGAGCTTGACTACGTGCTAGGGATTCAGTTAAA
The DNA here is from genome assembly GCA_944470555.2 of Heterobilharzia americana. Taxonomy (NCBI): domain Eukaryota; kingdom Metazoa; phylum Platyhelminthes; class Trematoda; order Strigeidida; family Schistosomatidae; genus Heterobilharzia; species Heterobilharzia americana. Next base: position 41,675,180 of record OX104127.1, read on the forward strand.
CCTTGTATACGATTTGTCATATCTGATTCAAGAAAATTAGCTGTTTTCGCTTGACTTGCTTGATTCTGTACTTCAGCTGCACGAAGATTTGCTTCTAAATTATTACATGCTGACTGAATATTGCCTATATATCGACTAAATTCTGTACGAGTCTGTAAGTTAAATAAGAGAAGAGACAATGATAAAAGATATGCATTGAATCGCTTTCTAATGTAAATTACTTGAAGAATATTTTTTTAGTGCTACTCTGTTGAATAAAGCTATTCAGTATGATAATAAAAACAATCGTATAACATTCTGATCCTATATGAGATCTTGGGCGCATAATGTCTTATATTAACTGAAGAGTAACTGATTCCAAGCTGAATTATGCTACGCACACTCGAATTCTACTTCACTTCCGATTGATAATTGATTTTTACAAAACATTTATCTGTCTAACACGAAAACATTATGAAAATTAAACTTAGTAGTATAATCTTGTTAGTTCTCAGGTAATTAACAAACACAAGTGATTCAAGAGTATCAGATGTAATCAGTTTTAACAAATGGTGACCAATGTTTCTAATTCCTTCTCGATAAAATTAGAGTTTTACTGTACTATTGGGTATTTGTTCACATAGGAACATGTGAGAGTTATGTTATGCTGCAAGAATAAGATAGTGAGAATATTAAAGAGTATTAACACCTAAGACTTTATGAATAATTTCAGTATTTTGACTATGCAGACTTCAGATTCGATGATTACAGAGGATACATATATACTGTATCCCAACTTCGTTCCGATATCTATAAACACTAGTGATATTTATCTTATTTTCGGTATCCATTAGCAATAGGAATTGACTATCAAGATAATGAAAAGTCGAACTCATGATAGGAGAATTCACATCAACAACTACTATTCTTTAGTTAAATTCTCAGACAAAAAAAATAGTAATATGTACTTTTAAAATTCTGTTTAGATAAACAAGTAGAGTATTTTAACCTGCAGAAAATAATTATTGAAAGTGAACGATGAAAAAATGGGAAGTTAAATTCTGATCCTATACATTATCAGTTCTTTTCATGTGTATATGAAGCTTAAATCTGGTGGGAAAACTGTATATCAATCATTATACTACTAAAAGGGATAGATAATTGAACAGTTAAGGGATTAGTATGTTCAGATAAGGTAACTTCAGGCGATAACTTCTAAACATTTGAATTTAGTTGCCTAATATTGTTTTTGCTCATATTTCAGATCATTACATAATTTCTGTTCCCATCTTAAAATGACTGCGGAGAATGACAAAATAAATCTATAAATATGGAAACTGACTAGCGTGTTGTTTACATATGATGATTGGCATCACCAGGGAACTATGTGATCTCTTCATGACTGAAAGAAAATATCTAGGTCATAAGAGGGTCGCTCCAGTATTGTTAACCTGGATTTATTTATGACATTAAAGTAACAACAGTTATTCAGTATTTGATGAAGTCGGCCCAGTCATTTATGCTAACTAGCCATGAAATTTTCCTACCGTTAGCTAAGGCTTAAAGGATATCAAACTACTGTTGTCTTTCGTTAGTGTTAGGTAGTTGGAGGTGAGTCTCTGGGAAGACCCAATTAATGTAAAGTCACATGCTTTTCCACAGTCGTCTAAAACCTTGATGGAACTGATTTCTCTTCACAGATTCCAATATCCTTCACTCAGTGTTACAGTTAGAGACTTTACCCTTGAGTTATTTAGGCTGTGACTGACCTCATGTCTTAGAACTAAACAATATGGACTTGGTTACTGTCTAATAACTGATCAATGCATCTTATTAAGTCCTGGTTGGAATAACTCAGTGATAACATTTCTATCTGCAGCATTGGGAGACACGTTTAGGATTGTTTAATGAGATATCAGATCCACCAAGTAACAAATTCAGCCTCCTTCCGATTGTCTACAACCACCTAATGCCAACCGAAGTACATGGTGATGGTGAGCCTGTTAAGTTTTGTAGTCAGTTTGCACAATGGTAGACAGAATTCGGTCAGCGCTTAGGAAAAGACAAAGCAACTAGTGAATACAATATCATCTCCATTCTGCTGTTGCTAAATTCTAGAAGTCTTAATCGATGACTTATTATGACAATTGAAGGAGACTAGTGTTGATGAAAATTTTTGTTTCCATGTAACATAGCGTGTAATATATTTTATATAGTGTATAAAACAGGTACCAAGCATTACGTTGATTTTGAAATGAAACAAGAAATGCATGAATCTTGGAAATATTGAAATCAACAGCATCTTAGGAATGAAATGAATTTCAAAGTTTGTAATGTTCATTACAGTCTTCAGAATTCAAGTTTTCTTTTCGAAAATCCTCATATATCATTGTTTGTACTATGTGCTTTATATATTTTCTTGTACATTTATCTTAGTATTTATTCAGGCTAGGACCTGAAGTTTGTTACTAACAGGGAATGAAATATCGCCTTTCGAATCTAATACTTGATATCACAGTTAAATGCTACCATGGGATGACTAACAACAGTATCTGGACGTCATCACAGAGGATTCATCAGCAAAAAATCGATCATTTAGACCGGATAAAATCTACGAAAGGGTAGATAAAGACATCTGCTGGGTTATATGCTTCCATTTAACACGAATTCATAATTTTTTTCAAAACTGAAGTATATAATATATTTCAAGCATAATACCAAGTTAGGTTTTTACTTCTGGAGGAATATTATTAACACAAAAAATGAACAGCCTAGGGTCTTTTCTATGCAACGTTTTGAAAATGAGTGATGTTATATGAAAGTTTCTATGTGGCCAAAGAATGATATATGCAGCAGGCATTTTCAAAAGATTCAACTATCGCGAAGTCCTATTATTATTGATGTTAAAGGAAGTCGACATCTAATGGAATGCAATATATTAACCGATTATAGCTGGAATAGTGTAGAATCAATTGATAGGTATCTTTTATCGACATTCCTTTCTACTTTCCCAATAGTTTCATCTTCTGTAATTCACTGTACCAAGTAATAGTGTTTGAGGAACAAGATATATATATATATATATGTGTTAAATGAAAGTGAGACTACAATTTATCAGAAAATATCCGTTTTACAAGAGGGTTAAATTGTTCCAGTAGCTAATGAACAATAAATCTGCATCATTTCAAGTTGTTACTCATCGCAGACTGACATCAGTTGGAGGAACAAAGGAAACCTGGGAGCACTGGACAGCTGTTTCGTCCTAGTATGGGACTCCTCAGCAGTGTGCACCCACGACCCCACCAGCAGGGATCGAACCCGCGACCTTCAGAAGTTGGAAATATGGAGCATTGGATTCTGACCCAGTGGCTCAATGGTAACGCGCTGGTCGCGGAACCTGAAGGTAGCGGGTTCGATCCCTGCCGGTGGGGTCGTAGGTGCGCACTGCTGAGGAGTCCCATACTAGGACGAAACAGCTGTCCAGTGCTCCCAGGTTTCCTTTGTTCCTCCAACTGATGTCAGTCTACGATTAATAACAACTTGAAATAATTCCAAATCTCCACAACTCCCTCAAAATCTGCATCGGTTATAAACGGTTTCGAAAACTTTATTGAATGTTTAATAATAGTCAGCAGATAGTTGTTTCACTCAAATTCTACTTACCTGATTATATTTAAACTAACAGTTATCCACGACCTCAAGCTTAATCTTTTCCCGTGTAACAGTCAAATAGCCATTAAGTATGTCATATTTGTTTTATCACATATGTACGATGACGAATGAGGGTAAATTGTAAATTTAAGTCGCCGCAGAATTAAAACCATCGGCCTTCTGATTACTGTCTTGGTGGTGTACTAACTTAGCTATGACACCCAGCTACCTACCAGTTCCTGATTTCATTTATATCACCAAAAGTCTTTCTTGTCATGACTCAGGTTTTATTACAGTATTATATATATATAGCATACTGCTTAAATCGCCTTAAATGAAAGGTATTTCATGCGTATTCAGGTGAGCTGTCTACATTGTGTAAATGGTGCCTATATGTATAAGAAATAAGATGAACCCATCTTTCCAGCCACTGTACCGGTCTATGTCACATGAAGAAACATTATGTTGGTCAACAATACAGCAGTATTCTGGAGCACGAATAAAATCTTCTCCTATGGTGAGGGTCGTTTACTTCGTAGTTTTATTAATCAAACAAATTGGTGATATAATCATTGTTTTACAGAACGCTTCTAAAAGTTTATAAGAATTCCTAAGGTTTTTCATCCGTTTAGCTTTCTGATTGCCTTTCATGATATTCTGGCAGAGAAGATCCTTAATTTGCTAAGTGTTTTATTGGTGACGTTTAGGAAAATAGACATGATGTAATCTTCAGTTTACTTCAAGAAAATTTTTATCAGGGTTCGTAATTGTAGTGATTTCAAATATTTTACAGGTTTAACTTTGAAGCAACTATCATGGCATTCTATACATGATCTTTTCAAACAAGTCATAGCTAACGGGAATGGAATCATAAATAAACAGCCTAACTTTCTCTCTAAACTGTAGTCAGAAATGAAATAAAAACATAGGATAGCCAGTTTGTTTGCAGTAAAAACTATTACTTTACTTTCAAGCTACTGTGAGTTGAAGGTGCTCATAAACTACTGATAAAAGTGTAAACATTCTGGTTATTAATTTTTGGTGATTAATTTATAATACTGGATAAAGTATTTTCATACCAAACTAAACATTATTGTTTTCAAACGTTTTCATGATTCAGTGCTGCGAAGTTTCCTACTAGGATGAAACGGTTTTTCAGTACTCCTTGCCTTCCTCTTATTTTATGTTTCATGTCAGCTGTGAAAAGGATTCTTCTAGAAGATAATTAGTCTACCACCAAATTTCCAGGATAAATTTCTTTCTTTTGTTCACCCCTGTATGAATGATCTATGGATAGGTGGACATCTATCAATGTGTCACGCATATCTAAACCACCTTGTCAACAGTAGCAGAAAGACAAATAAGGCAGAGAACATTTGCTTATTTTTATTATTATTTGTCCCTTGGGTTCCTAGTGGAGCATAGGGATTTAGTTGCACATCGCCATTGCACTCTCTTCTCTGCAGTCTTTTCAACCTCGCTCCACCACAGCCCACAAACTTTCATTTCGTCCTCACACCATCTCCTCCATATCATCCTTGCCTCAGACGCCCAACTCGTCGTTTTCCATTTCGGTTCCAATCGACGGCCTGACCTGGCGCCTGATTTCCCCAATAGGTCTTCTCAGTATATGCCCAATCCAATCCATCTCCACTTTCTTCATCTGCATATTTATTGAGCGATAGGTTGTTGATTGGTTCGTTGACAGCCAGCCAGAGTGCCTTCTTGCTTATTCCAGTTATTCTGGCCACCTGATCTTCAGTATCGAGCAAGTGTAGGCAGCAGTTGTTGATGGATGTCTTTAGTTTGTTGGAAATGCTTTTCATAAAGCGCCAAATCTCTCAATCACTAAATTGATTGAATTAATGTTGAGAATCCGGATCTTGGTCATGCTTTAAGCCGAGTGGAGTGCAGTGAGGTGCAGTAGATCTCCACACTGGTTTCACATCAATCCAGGAACGCCTGTCTTGCTGTCTTTCCGATCCTGGCTTTCACGTACTCATCTGTGCCTGTAGTTGAGACGATGCTGCCTAGGTAGGTAGGTAGGTAGTTAGGTAGGTAGGTAGGAGGAGAGGTGAAGGAGACTACTTCGTGTAGATTCCTTCCGTTTATGCTGATTGCTGCTTGTTGTTGTTGTTGGTTGGTTGGTTGGCTGGTCGGTTGGATATCTTCATCACCTCTCTCTTCTCTACGTTCACCTGAAGAAAGTCCCGTCTTCGCTGCCCTGCCCTGCCCCGCCCCGCCCCGCCTCTTCTGCCAATTTGTTAGTTTCCGTCTCTAGGTCTTCGAGTTTGTGCGACAAGACACTAGACATAAATCATCATCGACAAAATCGAAATCTTCTTCTGGGGTCTTTTCATCGGTCCAGACAGCGTATGCGCCTCTTCTCGCTCCTCACAGTTTGTTGTATGATCCAGTCGAGTCGACCACAATCAGGAAGATGATCGGTGATGGTATGTAACCTTTTCTTACTCCTGTCTTCACTTCAATGGTATCACTGAGCTTTCGGCTGTGAATTGCTTGGCATGTAGCATCATATAGTGTAGCATATAGCTGTCGAATGAGGTTGATAAAGGTTTTTGGTATTCGGTAGTGTTGAAGCAGCAGCTGCCAAATTACTTCTCAGCTGACGATCTCGAAGGTCTTTTCACAATCGATGAAGTTGAGAACATTTGAGACTGAGACTAAAAGGCTGAAATTCTACTGCTGAGAAGGATCATTTCAAGCGTTTCAACTGGAAATGCCAATACAGTATAATGTACGCTTTTATAACAATTACATCTTGGTGTTCATTTCACTATTTCACTTTAATGATAGGTAAAAGGTTTCAAAATGAAGGTTAAACATTATAAAAAGACTGAACGTATGCCAGATATATGTATATCTCATGATTTGAAATTAACAAACGCAATAACATTGTAATTTTATCATATTCTAAAAACAAAAATGGTTCACTTTTAACTAGTAGGGAGATTTTCTTTTCCAAACTCAGTATAACTTACATTAGTCAAATCTTTATCAGTTTGTTGTCTTAAATCGGCAAATTGACGTCGAAGGGCGACTACAGCTCTCCATAGGGATAATAAACGATTGTGTTCAGCAGCGAAATAATCATTAAATGCACTTTCTTCTTCACGCCATTCTGATTCACGTTTATCTAATTGTTGTGCTGCATGTCTCCATGCTAAAGTTAAACGTGCTACATCTTGACTTAAACCTTGATTAGCTTGTACAGCTTGTTCTAATTGATCACGGAGTAATTCATTCGCACGGGACAATTCATTTGATCTATTCAAAAGATATTAGAATATGCATACTCATACATCGACCTACTTTTATAAGTAATAGAAACTGACAGTATTTTATTACTATAAAAGCATCGGAGAGCGAAAATCAAACAAAAATTGCTTACCTATTTTACAGTATGTTATATTCATTGCACGACAATGTATAGGAGAGTGTGATTAAATATTAGTGCAGTAAGATAGAATATAATATGCACTAACTTTGAATACATAGAAAAATTTCATTTTAAACAGCAAGTTGCTAAATTATGTGCACAAGGATTATATATATGTAGATGCGAAATTGAATTACCACTTGGTTTTAAGCATTTCGACGTAGCAACTTGGAGTTATACTCAAGTCAAATAGATAGTCAAAGTAGTCGACTAGGGTCGATAAGAATAAGAGAGTATAAAAACTGCTAAATCAAGGTTAGTGGATCCTAATAAGACAAGAAATCTGGAGAAAAGCTCGGCTATATCTCTGCAAGTAATTATACACAATCAAACAGAAGGGTGAGATAAAGCGACAGTGTTAAAAACTAACTTAGTTGGGTGGAGGGAGAGATTGATGATCGAGTCTTTGTTTATCAAATCAACGCCAAATACATGCAGTGGTAGGAATGATTCTTCACCTGTCCAAAATCTATGGAAAATTCTACTACCCTTGTCATAACAGAGGAGAGAAAATTAGGGGTATATAAAGGATATCCCAAAGTTGTGGAGTTACCTGATATGAATATGGACAGTAAAGTATGTCCGAAACGTTATCCAATAAATGATACTGTTTCACTAAACAGACTAAAATGAAATTACAATCTATCACAGTGCCCAAGTTTTACTCCTATATTAATATCCCAGTAATGCAGGATAAAACTTTGAGATAAGCAAAGAGGTCAGTATATGCGATAGCTTGTGTCAACATTTTTGAACGATGTACTACAACATATCATTCTTACATTTGACTAATAAGAAACGCATTCCGAAGATGGTTGGTAGGTTCTAAGTTTTGTTATTGTTTAGAATTAATAGGAGTAACCAGTCCATCTAGAAGTTTTCCTGAGAAATCAGTGGAAAAAATAACGTCAATTGTTGTTACTTCGGTTTAAAAAGTCTATGTTAGTCATCACAAAGTTGTATGATATCAAAAATATATCGTTCAGCACAACAGCATACATGATTAGTCAGATATCATTACAAGACTCTTATATTATTTTAATCAAACATTATCTTTAAGCTAAATAAGATGATAAGTGTTGCACTGAAGCTGATGAGCTTTTGAGAACTTAACAACGAAATTTCATCTAAGTGTGGTTATTATTCGGAAGCATTTTTTCTGATATCATAAAACATCACATATTAAAAGCACGCAAAGAAGATTTTTGTGGAGATAATTGTATAATTCCAGAATACACCAAGTTGTTTTATTCACTGACTTGGCTTTTTGACATAGTATTTCATCTTTTCATTGCTTGTACGATTAATAAATATTACAGCTGGACAGCTGAAATTAGTCCTAATCTATTACTAATGAATGTTCTCAAGTACACTATTTACGGACCGACTGATTTTCTGAATCACTAGTTTTTTGTTATTAACATTTATTGACATACTTGTTATTCTCCGTTGTTTTGTTCGATCGAATTGTTTGAGCCCCTTTGCGGATGCTTCGATACTGTCCGAATGTTAATTATGATAATTTCGGTCGGTTATGGCTAGTAGAAGAATCCATGAAGCGCATTTCGTCCTATTTAGGACTCATCAGCTGGATTCACCTGCACCCCAGTGATGTTGTTCCCACTGAAACTAGAACCTCGCACCCATCGCTTCAAACGCCAAGGCGTTATCCACTATGCCACAGAGGAATGATAGCCACTTCTTGTACAACGGGTACTAGTTATTACTATTTATTGACATACTTGTTATTCTCCGTTGTTTTGTTGGATCGAATTGTTCGACCTATGTTGGCATATGGGCCCCTATGCGGATACCTCGATATTGCCTGAATGTTAATTATGATAATTTCGGTTGGTTGTGGCATCCTAGATTCTTCTGCTAGCTACAACCAACCAAAATTATCACTAGTTTTGTTATCTAAACATTTTTATTACTCAGAAGTAATGGGATATATAAAATTATTCGCTTCGATGTGTATATGATTTTCCTTACTCACCTTTGCTGTTCTTCATGTAATTTATTTACAGTGTTTTCAATATCAAACGAACGTTCCTGTTCTAATGCTCTTGCTCTTGTTTCAGCTACATCAATACGAGCATTTAATGTCTCTGTGGTGGTTTGAAGCTGTTAGAAAAGAAGAAGAGAAAAATTGTTTATCATTTACAGGACATGAATTAGTGATGACTGATATTTTCAAAAATTTGGGTGCCAATATTGAATAAACTACTTTTTGAAAGTAATTTAAATGCTGCAAAGGTTGAAAATATGATCTTTAATTGCATTCTGACTTCTAAAGGCTGAATTAGTTTGGAAAAATATCCATACTTTGATAACTGGAATATAGAAATTGTATTTACGCGTTTCGCCTCAAAAGTAATGACAAGTAATATAAAGCAGTACATGATATGATGATGATGATGATAATAATAATAGAATAAAAGTTCAAAAGTACACGTTGAAATAATTATTTCCTCTAATATTCCTAAACGTTTGTTTAAGTGAGAAAAAATACATGGTAAAGGCTATCAGATATTCATAAGTCTGTGCATTATATCGTATCTGAGATTTGTAGGTTGGCAATGCTCACATTTCAGTGTTTATCCTGACACCGAGAACCGAATGTAGTACTTTATCTTTAAGATTGCCAACTTATGATATCCTATTGCGTTCTAAATGGAACAAATAATAAATTTTTGTCACATATTCGACCTTTAGGCCAATTATTTTCTCGCAGAACTTAATAATTAATATTTTATATAATACGTTTCCGAGTGAATTGTTCCAATAGAGTGACCACAGATTTACTTGTAGCTATACATGATGATTAACAACAGAATGGTAAATATAAAGCAATTTTTGTGTTAGTTACTTTTCAAAAACCAGTACTTTATAAAAGAACCCTTTGTGTTGGTTATTACAGTCTATGTTCACAAGCTTACAACTACACCACTGCACAAAAACAAGTAGGAAAAACATAAATCACTACATTATTTTGAGTATAGAAGCCAATTTTTAGTACCGATGACCAACCGTTCTTCGTTAAGAACAAATATTGACAAGCTATTCAATTAATAATCCTTTATATTTTGAGAGTAAATCAGCCAAGGACTTCTGTAACTGAACAGCTGATCACATATGACGCAAGTATGAGAGATACTCAATGATTTCCCCAAAGACAGTAACAATATTCTAATGGTCTATATGTCTACCATCTTTTATAGGACATTCTGCAGTACTTTGAGGAACCGCTGAAGCAAGTATGTTTATAGGTGAACATGAAAGGCATACATGTCTTATTGATAGGTTTATGAAGTAATAAATTCCTTATTTAAGCCTTTCTAACCCTGAATTTGACATTGGATTAGGTAAAAGTAGTAACCCGCTTGTGAACGAAGACACTAGAAGCATGAAAACGTAAAAGTAAGTGAAGATAGTGGTGAATTTTTAAAGTCTGATGAGTATAAAACGTAAATAGATGACATTATTTTCTTGAAAATACCGAAGCTTCATTTTCAGATAAATTACTCATTAGAAACGGCTCACAAAGTTCTACCATCTCATCATCTACATGAGCTGATTCATTGAAACTTTAAGTAATTCCAGTTAAATAATGAAAGAAAAGGTAGGCTAAGTAAACTGTGGTGTGCAGATCTACTGCACTCAGCACAAAGAACAAGATCCAGATTTTCAACACCAATGCCAGTGAAGTCAGTGCTGCTATATGGTTCAGAAACTCGGCTTGTCATCAGAAGCACTTCAAAAAAACTACAGATATTCATCAACAACTGCCATTTTCGCTTGTTCGATACTGAAGGTCAGATGGCCAGAATTATTAGAATAAGCAACGAAGAACTCACTCTGGGAACGAACCAACCAAGAATCCATCACTCAACAAATATGCAGAGGAAGGAAGTGGAGATGGATTGGATTGGGCATACACTAAGAAGGCCGACTGGGGACATCACGTGCCAGGCTCTCGAGTGGAGTCCAAAGGAGAAACGACAAGTCCGGCGTGCGAGGCGAGGGTGACATGGAGAAGATTATGTGAGAAGGAAATGAAAGATTGTGGGCAATCGTGGAGCGAGGTTGGAAAGACTGTAGAGAAGAGAATGGATTGATGGCGTGCAACTGAAACCCTATGTTCCACTAGGAACCCAAGGATAAAATAATAATAATAATAATAAGTAGATAAAAACTTTAACTTCAGTAGCTGGCGTATAGTCTGTAATGTTAATGAAGACGTTTCCCTCACATTCACTATGTGAATACTGTTCCAGGAATTGTTTACAGTTAAAGAATAATGTGTCACCTTTTGTGAACTTGCCGAGGTCAGTTCTGTTGGTGAACAACATATAAACACATAGAAAGCTATTGTCTTTTTAGAACGACAGTGAAAGTGGTTGAACGAGTATTGTTTCACTGAACACAAAAGTAGTTTGATGATGAAATTAAGTTGAATAAATATTTCAACTGAAAATTCTCATTAAAAGACAATTCTGATATGATATTCGAAATGTTGTTTTTTAAAGACTTTTATCATTAGAAATATTCGGTAAAAATAATTATTAAAACTTTGTAGATAAGATAAATTTAGACAACACTGAAAGACAACAGTCACTTAGATCAATTATACAACACTGAACAGTACGCATTCCTCATGCATCAGTAGTCACGAATTTCTTAGCTCACCACTTTATTAGATGTTTCAAGTTCTGCTTTCAGTTGTTCAACTTCAAATTCCAAATCAGAACTGCGCTTTTTATACTGCATTACCTGGTAACATATGTAGAATAATTTTTTTTTTAGGGAATAGTAGAAATAGTAGTACTGATGAGCTATCTTTAAAACGGAAAAAGAGAAATTTGGGTTTACATTCTGAATTCATGTTAGACCTTGACTTTGGAATCGTTTATACAATAAGTAATATTTAACAAACTGAACCGGTTGCTTTGCCGAATGATGTTTATATGCTAAAAACGTAGGATTGAAGTTAGTTTCGAAAAATCAGTTTTTGTGACTGATGAGAAATTTTCTTACCCAGATTTAGGTTATCCCATTCAGTATTTGCGAAACCATTTACTTTCCTGGAAGTATGTAAGTGCTATTTACTAACTTTTGTTGATTTTTGAACGTTTCAGTAGAATCCTTTGGAAGAACTAAATTTATGTATAACGGTCAATATTGATTTAGTTCTAAACCATAATGTCTAATCTAAATAAAACATGGAAAGCAAATCCAGTTAAGACTACTCACACATGTGTTATACCTCTTGTTCGAAGCCAAGTGATATCATCTGACTTTCGAAACCTAAACAAGAGTAGTGTGGTCTAAACACTAGTTGGTTAAGGAACGCTTACTCACTCTTATAACCTAGAGCTTCGAAATGCATTTAAATACTTCTGTTTCATATTTATCAGCAAGAAAGAGAATGATAGATTCGACATCAATGGAAAGAACTTAGGAATAGACAGCTTCATTGGTTACCCATTGGTGAATGATTCGTGTGCATAATCCAGTCATATAGGCAGTCATTCATGGTCTGAACAGCTCAGTGGTTAAGTTTTTGTCTTGTGCACTGAGTGACAAAGGTTCAAACCGCCAAGGGAACATCACTTTCCTTTTCTTTACCGATGCCTTCGGTTGATGAGTACCAAGAAGCATGAAACCTAGGTTTAGGACTTCTTCAGGATTAAACTCAAACATCTGACACCGAAATGGTGGTTACTGTTGATCTGATTTTCGACTATGATGCTGTTCTGATGAAATAAATCTTATTTTGGCTACTCAAAATGAATATAGCAACCTATCTACTTTTTTAACAACTTATTAGTTCCAATCCTCAATCTTCTCATCCTAATCCAAATCGATTTAAGATAAGTTGGAAACAGAAAGTCAGTTCATAATGGTCTTATTATCAGTATTCCACCAGAATATTTGGTTTTCCGAAAAGGATCCTATATAATTTTCATTTATGTACCAAAAAGTTCCAAAGGATGTTCTTTCTAACAAACTTTTTAACCATTTTCATTCCTATGTTCTTTCTTGTTTGTAACTGAATCGTATTCAGTGCAGATATCTCCCATTTCATACTTGATATAGAGAGCTAAATCTAGTATATTGGAACCCTCAAAATATTTACACTGTTTGATTTACGAAAAAAATCCCCGTTTGATCATTGGAAAACAAAGAGAGGTTAGATAAAGGTAGATAATCAATCTTAATCAATCTTTAGGAAATAAAATGATATTACGTAACATAAGATATAATCCCATTAGTTTTATAAAACACAGTGAATGGTAAGATTTGGTACCTGCTAAAATAAATCAATAAAACTATAATAAAAGATAAATAAATAAATGAAATAGAAAATAAAATATAAACAGTAGTGCAGAGTACCTGATCAAGGTCATGGTAAAGAAAGTGCAGGTACATATTTCTTTTGGATAGACTGTTAAATTTTTGAGGCTGTGAATTACCAAAGCTTCAGCTATACATAAGTGTCTAATCCTCACCTCTTTTGAACGGTTTTGGTCAAACTTTTTATTACATAGTATCATTTCATTCATTCCTTATATACACTTATTGATTAAGTTTGACATATAGCCAGAAACTTCTCCAGAACATCCCATTATTTTACCTATATGTTTCGTAATGTACACCCCTGTGAAACTGAATCATCGAAACATCAATTATCTTCAAAGTAACCTCTTTTTGTTTTTCAATTTATATTAATTTACTATTGTGATTAGAATGAATGAGATTGACTACAAAAATGAAATTATTCTCAAGACAAGAATCTCATGGAATAGATCTCTCACTACAACTTTTTTCAACTTCTCAAAACGAAAAATAATTATCTTAAAAGCAATTACATAATCTAATCCCATTGTAATCTGGGTAAGCTTCATCTATATAAATACTATGGAATCTTAACTTAGAAAATGCTTTCATTTGACCACTATTTATTTTTACCCCAATTTAACTTCATTGTTTTTATTCTGTCAGTCACTTTTGGTGTATATTTATGTAATTAATATACTAACCTTTGCCTGTAACTTCTGTATAAGTTGTGCTTGTTTTTGTTGTCCATCTTGATAACTTGATAACTTTTTTTTATAATTTGATATTTCTGCTTCATATCGTGCCTTGATATGATTAATTGTTTCCTCTGTATCAGTTGATTGAAGTTGATTGATGAATGGTGAATTTTTCTCAGATATATTAATATGACCTTCATCTGGTGCACACACTGCTACTGGTGATAATGGACAATATAAGGCCTCTAATTGTGATGAATCCATTCCGGCCATTTGAAAGAAACCATCCAAACTAATTTCTTCATCTGGATTCATAGTGACTGTTAACTCTTTGTTATCCTAAAAAATGTAGATAAAAATAATAACTAATCTTCTTTGTTATCAATGATACCAATTTTGATATGTTTTAGCATTTAACTCATTTCGATATGGGAATAAAGTATATTTTCAGATTTCTGTGTTGGTAACGAGTTGAGTATTTGACGGCCTATCTTCTTTAGTTCTTAGTGTGTACTTAATATGGTATGAATGATATGTAGAAGTACACAGCGATGTCTTAAGAAACAGCAATTAAATGACCACATTCATTTCACTGTTAAGATTTATTAGTAATTAAGTCTTTTCACCATTATACACTTCAAATACTGTAGTAAGATAATAAGTTGGAAATTACATGACTTAACCAAAATTAGAGAATATTTACAAACTATTCAAATAACGATAATTTGTCTAATATAATTGTTTTATTAAACAGAAGGAAAGTAGTCAAGTATTTGAAATATTAATGCTATATGAAAACATCTGTTTCTTGATACAAATTTAAAACAAGCAACAGACATAATTAAAACAAGATCTATTGAATTCTTAAATTTCAGTAGGACTCGTCAGCTTTTTACTCTACATACATGATTTTATATACTGTTCTCCAACAAAGAAATACATACAAACACAATACAAACTAAAACATTGACTGAGGTATGGCAATACAGAGTGAATCATTTACTGATATCGAATTATCATTTTGACTTTCTGAGATAGATAGCCGTGGTTTAGTAGACTAGTATTTATACTGGGTGATGATTGAAGGTGAAATGGAAATTTGGACCAGGGCTGGATAAAAACCAGCGACCATCGGGTTTCCGGTCAGATGCTCTATCAACTGAGCTAAATTGTCCGAATGCTGACCATGTGAATTCGTGATGCATTATTACCGCTTGATTGTATTCACATTGGCTGCCTAGTTAAGACTTCTCATCCTAATCTAAATCTAGGGAGGGGAGCATCATTTTGATTATCACTTTAACTATCTGAGATAGATAGTTGTAACATATTGTTAATGAAAAATAAAAAGATTAGGTATGGATTACATTATTTCAAACAGAACAATTCGTTACGTCTTCTCAACCTAATCTTAGTTCTGTTTGACATAAGTAAATGATTCACTCTGTGATGCTATATCTCAGTTAATGGTTTAGTCTGTATTATGTATGTATATGTGTATATTCCTTTATTGTAGAAGAGTATATAAAATCATTTATGTATGATTAGTCCTACTGAAATTTATGAGCTCAATAAATCCTGTTTTAATTACGTCTGCTGCTTGTTTTAAATGCTAAATGAATTTGCCAATGAAAACAGTAATTATAGAAGTGATAGGTAGCGACTAAATTAATACCGAATTTGATTTGCTGATGAAAAGTGACAGT
Source organism: Heterobilharzia americana (assembly GCA_944470555.2). Lineage (NCBI taxonomy): Eukaryota > Metazoa > Platyhelminthes > Trematoda > Strigeidida > Schistosomatidae > Heterobilharzia > Heterobilharzia americana. Next base: position 41,691,013 of record OX104127.1, read on the forward strand.
TTAATTACAATCCTAGTTAGAGGGGGTTGAAACGATGATGAGATGTCGTTAGAAATCACAGTTAGACAGTGATGAAGTTTAATAATGCATAAAGTAAAACATGATGAGACTCTTAATATAAGAGTAAAACTTGTGCACTCTGGCAGAATGTAATTCTATTTTTATTGATTTATTACACAGTGTAACAGTAAGTAAACATTACTGGATTACGTTTAGGACATAATTCATTATCCATAGTCATATCAAGATAATACAATACACAACTTTGAGATATCCTTTACATAGTTCTAATTTCCTCTCCCCTTTGTGAGATGGGCAGTAAGATTTTCCATAAGTCCGGAACAGGTGCTGAGTCACTCCTGCTGCTGTATGTGTTAGGTGTTGATTCGATAAACAAAGATTCAGTTATCAACCTCTCCTTTCACTCTGTTATGTTAGTTTTAATGATTTTCACCTTGTCCTATCCTATTGTGTGGTTGTGTGTAATCGCATGCATAGCTATGGCTGAGCTTTTTTCTAAATTATTTACCTTACTGGGATCTTCCAATATTGACCTGGCTAGGTTTTTGTGTTCCAATAACCTAATTGACCCTGGTCGACTACTTTGACCTATGTATTTGACTTCAAAATCGTCGCAAGGGATTTGGTAAACTAACTTATTCTGTTTGATTGGCTCAATAGGATCTTTTAACCTACAAAGCCTATTTCGAAGTGAGTTTGTAGGTTTAAATGCCACTGTAATCCCAGCCTTATTGGGAATTCTACGTAGTGTTTCTGAGGTGCCTTCTTTGTATGGTATGCTTCAAGCCATAAGAGTTAGTAAGTCTTGATTTAGAACGGTTTCTAATTGGGTTTGGTACCGTTGCTAAATATTTAGATAAGTCATACGTAGGAGTGTTTCTAAACTCCATTATAGGTCTTATAGGATAACTTGGTTTATGAATTTTAGTAGTACCATAAATCCTGCTGGGATTAATAGTTTTCAGCGTTAAACTAACAAAGTAAGACTTCTTTGAATATCTTCGTTGTTTCATAAATCACAGCCAACTTGATTGTTAAAAGGAGTACAAATACTTGATGGCCGATTATTACCTGATCTGGACTCATCTATTTATACAGGAGTTGAATGAAAATGCGTTATCTTACAACAGCCACTTCAGTAGACTTCTCAATCTAAGACTTAAAATACTTGTTAATCAACATTTTTAGGATATCCATCAGTCTCTTGGATTTTTTCAATACTTTCCAGTCTGTTTTTGATTGACTGCTTAGAGTATTATCCAGTTAACCTTAAAAACGCAGTGTCTAAATAATAGTTTTATGTAAGAAATATGATAGAGCTATTTAATAGAAGATATTTATGTATATAAGTATGCTTATGATAAAATGTATGTGGGGTTGAAACATTCCTAAATCCGTAGTATTCATTTTGTTTATTTGTTCACGTTCATATCTGATATACATCTGAATGATTTGGTTGTCAATACTCTTGACTAAGACGAATCATCTTAATAGCCTGAAAAATTCATTATTTTCAAAAACTGGAAACTAATCTCATCTCCTCTGATATTGTAAGAAGTAGAAAAACTCATTTTTCAAAAATTACCTCACTATTTGAGAGATAAGGAGGAAATTCGGTGAAATCACTCGTGAAACCTTAAATACAGAGAATGGTTATAGGTGTAGCTCATCAGTCTTTGCCTTCAGCTTGCTACTCCGGGGTTATTACTTAGGATCTAATTTCACCCACCAAGGTTCAGACAATGATGCAGCATCATCAATCCACATATTATAAGTATAATTCACTACAGTAATGAATGTGTGTAATTGTGGCTGATCACTGAGTTACGTTTGACATTTTCACAGCTGTGAGTAGAACTAAGAAGGATTTATAAGATGATATCGAAAACGTAGTCTTGACAACCGAGAAAATACCAGAATTCCAGAAGTTAGTTCCTTTTTGTGAGTTCAACTCAAAAGCTTTGATTTTTATGAGCTTAAATATCTTAACCAGCCAAAAAAGTAAATTGTTCATGCGGAAATTTGAAGAGAAACTTGTAAAATATTACGTTTGCAGTCATTGTCAGTGTTCTGAAGTGCTATAAATAATTTTGATGCCAAGAGATTATCAGAGAATTCTGTCTCGCCCTCTCTTCAAGTTACAGAGATTCAAATTTCAGTCTTTGATTATTCGAAAAAATTGAAACCCATTTAGCCTCCTTGGGCAAATTCGCGTAGCAGGTAGTGAGGCACACCTATTGCGTGCTGATCAGTGACACTGCCTGGCTCCCCAAACCTCAGTAGATGGAGCGGTCTTTGAACCTACATCATCCGAGGTTCCCGTCTATTGTGAAACAAACTACTACTGAACTACGCAAGTAGTTAAAAACCAATCCGGCTGATCTTTAGGTTACACCACTCAGATGACAGTGGCCTAAACACCGGACGGCTGTTTTGCGCGTTTAGGCCCAAGCTCTTTAGCGATGTACTCGGCCACATCTGGCTCTATGTACTGAAACTACAAGATATATGATGTTTCACCATCCAAAATGAAATGCTATTTGTCGTGAAAATGCAGTGAAAAGAAATCGTTTATTTGTCAGTTAACAGCAGATGAACTCATCAAAGATTTGAAGACTGTACTTAGTTTAGCATTTCAAGATCTCCGTTTTGTCACAAAGTCAGTTTTTGAAATTAATAGTCCACATGAACGATTAACAAAAGTTTTAGTTGAATGAAATCCCTCAGGGTTGTACATAAAGTATTTCAAATTAGATAATGAAGTTAAATAATGCCTCAATTTCACTAAACTATCACTGTCAGTAACAAAATCATGTGTATAATAATCTTTTAGCTGATGAGCATCAAATAAGACCAGATGCGTCTCCTAACCTCCGTTATTGGCCACCATCGAGCAAATCTCTCAAGAAAAGTCACCAACCTACATTTTTTCAGTTAAAAACCCATAATATTTAAAAACTAAAAAACTGACTAAGTGGTGCTATTTGTGACTTTCTGAACAAGAAGTTTATGCTTAGTCTTTAGACTATTAAAGGCTACTTTAGAACTTCCAAAGTTACTTCTGTACTGATCAGCATATGAAACGTCTTACAAATCGATTCACCACAAGAATATACAATTAATACAACATTTAAAAGGTTATCATTTGAAACACTGAAAATGCTAATAAACAAAAATGCTATAAACTGTAATTTCGTCATCATTTAAAGCCAATTCTTAGTTAAATTTTGAGGGAGTTGTGGAGATTTGGAATTATTTCAAGTTGTCATTCATCGTAGACTGACATCAGTTGGAGGAACAAAGGAAACCTGGGAGCACTGGACAGCTGTTTCGTCCTAGTATGGGACTCCTCAGCAGTGTGCACCCACGACCCCCCCAAATACTTTATCCAGTATTATAAATTAATCACCAAAAATTAATAACCAGAATGTTTACACTTTTATCAGTAGTTTATGAGCACCTTCAACTCACAGTAGCTTGAAAGTAAAGTAATAGTTTTTACTGCAAACAAACGGGCTATCTTATGTTTTTATTTCATTTCTGACTACAGTTTAGAGAGAACGTTAGGCTGTTTATTTATGATTCCATTCCCGTTAGCTATGACTTGTTTGAAAAGATCATGTATAGAATGCCATGATAGTTGCTTCAAAGTTAAACCTGTAAAATATTTGAAATCACTACAATTACGAACCCTGATAAAAATTTTCTTGAAGTAAACTGAAGATTACATCATGTCTATTTTCCTAAACGTCACCAATAAAACACTTAGCAAATTAAGGATATTCTCTGCCAGAATATCATGAAAGACAATCATAAAGCTAAACGGATGAAAAACCTTAGGAATTCTTATAAACTTTTAGAAGCGTTCTGTAAAACAATGATTATATCACCAATTTGTTTGATTGATAAAACTACAAAGTAAACGACCCTCACCATAGGAGAAGATTTTATTCGTGCTCCAGAATACTGCTGTATTGTTGACCAACACAATGTTTCTTCATGTGACATAGACCGGTACAGTGGCTGGAAAGATGGGTTCATCTTATTTCTTATACATATGGGCACCATTTACACAATGTAGACAGCTCACCTGAATACGCATGGAATACCTTTCATTTAGGGCGATTTAAGCAGTATGCTATATATATATATATATATATATATATATATATATATATATATAATACTGTAATGAAACCTGAGTCATGACAAGAAAGACTTTTGGTGATTTAAATGAAATCAGGAACTGGTAGGTAGCTGGGTGTCGTAGCTAAGTTAGTACACCACCAAGACAGTAATCAGAAGGCCGATGGTTTGAATTCTGCGGCGACTCAAATTTACAATTTACCCTCATTCGTCATCAGACATATGTGATAAAAACAAATATGACATACTTAATGGCTATTTGACTGTTACACGGGAAAGGATTAAGCTTGAGGTCGTGGATAACTGTTAGTTTAAATATAATCAGGTAAGTAGAATTTGAGTGAAACAACTATCTGTTGACTATTATTAAACATTCAATAAAGTTTTCGCAACCGTTTATAACCGATGCAGATTTTGAGGGAGTTGTGGAGATTTGGAATTATTTCAAGTTGTTATTAATCGTAGACTGACATCAGTTGGAGGAACAAAGGAAACCTGGGAGCACTGGGCGGCACTGGACACCACGAAGCAGCTATCCAGTGCTCCCAGGTTTCCTTTGTTCCTCCAACTGATGTCATTCTACGATGAATAACAACATGAAATAATTCCAAATCTCCACAACTCCCTCAAAATTTAATTGAACTGGTGCTCATTGGTGACTAGTTTCGAGAAGTATTCCCCAAGTTCCAATGACAAGTCGTGACTGGTGGAGTCAAAGCCTGATGGCCATGAGGACAAATACTCAGCGATGACATTGGGTGGCGGTTGCTCTATATATCGTGAGCTAACAGAAGTTGGAAATATGGAGCATTGGATTGTGACCCAGTGGCTCAATGGTAACGCGCTGAACGCGGGACCTGGAGGTCGCGGGTTCGATCCCTGCTGGTGGGGTCGTGGGTGCCCACTGCTGAGGAGCCAATTCTTAGTGTTTAGAAAATAAATTGTCTCCAATAAATTTCTATTGGTTAAGATTTGATTAAGGAAAACAAGTGCAAATTCTTAAATAAGGCGGTCAGTGACTCTTCTTACCCAACACTTTATTATTTAGAAACAGGTGTAATTTGAAACAGATACAACCGCATACCAGACTATTTTATCAAGGAAACAGAATGTAAATTAGCCAAATGAATGCAAAATAGTGATATTTGACATTAGATATAGAATCGTATTGTTTGAAATCAAATAATTCCAACGTTGTTTTGCACAGAATTCTAGTCCAAGCTTCTTCAGGGAAATAATCGAAATTAAAATATCAGGGATATATGGATGAATTCAAAAAACGTGTATTTAATCTCCTTATCTAATCCTCTTTGCATAGTCATTGTCTTCCTAAATTATGATAACTAATCATTTAGTGTGAAATTGTATGTGGCTTGTTGTATGGCGTATGTACTCCAATTCATAGTCGTCTTGATTGTTAATATCAGACAAAAAGGACGTTGCTGACAGTCATTCGGTAATTTTATAAGTACAAATTGTAGAAACGATGAGGTGGATGTGTATACAACTTTAGTTGGAATAAAGTGGTGAATAGTGTTAGAGAATTTTCTTTGCATTGATTAACCAGAATAGAGTGGAAATGAGTGGTAGTAATGATGGTAGTGATGATGATAGTAATAATGAATCAAATCAGTCCAGGTTGTGTTGTTGTTAGTGCAGAAATAATGGAGTTGAGACCAGTGTTGATGATAAATGTTTTGAGTCACTCTTTCTGCTTACTAATTAGTAGTTGCCAAGAGGCAGCTAACTGTACTCTGTCTCGCCTGTTCAAACTGTCTGGATTTGACCATTTATGAAGGGCTTCGGCTGTCAGTCTTTCTTGGTATGACTCAAAACCTTTTGTAGAACTTTAGTTCCATCAAAGTCAATTTTTTGTCCCATTTCTATGGAGTGTAGCGTGATGGCGGATTTGTACTCAAGTTTCTTAACCTCTGCTGAAGTTTATGTTCATTGACTGTTACATTTACCTGCCTGGCTGTTTCCTCTACATATACTGCAGTACAATTTCTACATTTGATTTCATAGACGCAGTTCTTGTGATTTTCTTTAGGTACTACATCCTTAACTTTCACTAAGTTAGAATGTAGGATATTTGTCACACGGGAGTAAACTCTTATGTCGTGTTCGTTGAGAATCCTTCTTATTTCTTCTGATCGTGCTTGTCCAATTCTTCGTAGGGAGTTTCGGGACATCCTTAATTTCATTTTTAAAAATACGTCTAATGAAACCTTTGAGATAACTGTTTGCTTCCAGTGTGCGGCAAACTAATTTTAACTCTTCCTCCTTGTCCTCTTTTGTTGTAACAAGACGGTTAGCCCTGCTAATCAGATTTCGTGCGACAGTTACCTTAGTAGTCTGATAATCGAGATATGTAGAAGTAGTATTAATCATGGACTGATATCAGTTGGGGAACCATCGAAAATCTAGGAGCACTGGATAGCTGTTTCGTCCTAGTATGGGATTCCTGAGGAGTACGCACCCACGACCCGGCTAGGGATCGTGGGTGACAGTCGCGGTATGTTATGAACTGACAGAAGTTGGAAATTGTGAACCACTGGAAACCGACGCAGTGGCTGAATGATTAACGTGTTCGCCGCGAAACCTGAAAGTCCTGAGTTCTATCCTTAGCCGGGTCGTGGGTGCGTACTGCTGAGGAGTCCCATAGTAGGACGAAACAGCTGCCCAGTGCTCCCGGGTATTCAATGGTTCCTCAACTTATGTCAGCCCATGATGAATAATAATTCTAAACTAAAAATCCTCATTCATCTCAAAAATCGAGATATGTGTCAGAATGTTGTTTTTCTGAAGATCTTAATCTTTAGTTTGTTGTGATCCTGTCTTTCCACTATACAGTCCATATTTCATTGACAAATTGGTTATTTTTGTTAACATCAAAATGATCAAGTGACATGACAAATTAGTAACTTGTATAGATTAAAATAAATGCTCAGTCTAGATTATTCCAGTTGAAAACCTATTCAGAGATGAAAACATGAAGTACTTTTTTTGTAGATTGTTATACTTCTCAGTATTGATACTTGATATATATATATAAAGAAGCTGCATTGTGTAAACTATTTGGATCTAGACAACCAAAATGATCCGAGATGAAGCAACAGAAGTAGACCTGTAGACCTCAGATTTCTCTGAATTAACAAATTTTTCATTATAATGTCAGAATGACATCAACTTGTAACCTAAATGAAGGTTTTAAAGGGTCAGTTTACTGGTTGAGTTTTCAGCGGTAACTAATTGGTTTATCAAATTTCCCCTTCTTGAATGAAATTAGACATTATGCAGTTAACTCCTAGTAGTAGTAGTAGTAGTAGTAGTAGTAGTAGTAGTAGTAGTAGTAGTAGTAGCTGATTTAAGTTTTTTTTCATTTTCCTGCTAAGATTAACAACAACAGTAACAACGGCCAAGGTTGCCATAACAACACAGAGTCTAATTGGTCGAATCAATCAAACACTAAGTATAATTTGTTTTATGTGAAATTTTTTTGTTTTTTTGATTTTATTTTCAATAGTATTAGTTTTACGAATGTTTAAGTTAATGGAAAACAGATTATCATAAGCATCAATAGGTCATATAACAGTATAATAGAGTTTTTCAGGTTTATAGACTATATACCACCCATTCAAGAATGTTGTGAACATGTAGTGATCAACAGAATATTATAAAACACCAACAATCAACATAAGAAAGACTAAAGAAAAGGTTGTAAGAATGTTTTAGTAGAGAAACAAATTATCTTAAGCCAGTTAAACCAACAAATGAATGATAGTTGTTGAGGGAAAATAAACATTGAATCACATATATACAGGTACATCTAAGCAGTAGGGAATACACATCATAAACTCTACTGTTTACCACCAACAAATCAAGAGTAGCCCAGTTTAGCTTACACCTCCACACACATCCTAAAACCTGGGAACAGCTGTTGCCTTTGTTAAGTTTGAAACTGATTTCTGTTACCATTATGAACAAGTTTATAGATATCAGGATGAAGCTACTGAAATAAAGATCTAAGGATATGAAGAGATAAGACACTAAGCTTATCATCACATTGATAGCTGTGTAATGATTTTATCCGGTGTTTTTTTTAGGCTATTATTCTTTATTTCGGATATTTCATCCTCAAGTCAATTGAGTTTATTTATAACAAAGTCATGGATGTGATGAAGGAACTTTCTTGATTGTGCGAAAGACTAGAAAGCATTAAAAAGTCATCATCCTCACTTCAAGCTGTTATGGTGTAATCAATCTGGATATCTGAATACAGTTTTAAAGCTGAAAAGAAATATGATGAAATGAAAGGGTTATTCGCGCTACGTTATCTACAACTTTATTAACAGTTATGTGGGATTAGCGTTATTGCTTGTGTTGCACTGTCGTTGATTGGACCGAATTGATCAGTCTCTGTTGGCATATGGGCTCCTGTGCGGATGCCTCGATACTGCTTATGCTTTAATTATGTATGGTAATGATGGGCAGTGGCTAGCAGTGGAATCCAGGCAAAATTGAGGCGTCCGCATAGGAGCCCATATGCCAACAGAGACTGATCAATTCGGTCCAATCAACAACGGTATGATACAAAAACAATTATACTAAAACTATACCCATCGCACAAGAAGTGGTTATCGTGGCTCGGTGGTGTAGTGGATAACTCTCTGACGTTTAGAGCGATCGCTTCCGAGTCTGAGTCCCGGTGGGAACAACGTCACTCACTGGGAGGCAGCTACATCCAGCTGACGAGTCCCAAATAGGACGAAATGCACATCCTGGATTCCACTGCTAGCCACTGCCCATCATTACTATACATGGTTATATGGAATATTTAAATTTATTCGTAGTATCAGCTGAAATATAGTTCACTGTATAAGGTTTATTTTTACTTGTGTAATCCCGGTGCAGTATATTAAAACAAATAACAAAAGAAATATAATATTTTGTATTATTCCTCAACGTTTCGATCTTGCTAGAAAGATCCCTTTCAAGAGTATGAATCTGACATTAAGTTTTCAGGTTAACATTCAAGTTTTGGTACAATCATCCAGTGACATAGTGATATGAAGCAAAGGTCGATGTAATACAGGTGAGTGAATAAGCAACTCAGTCAGAAAGGTTTTTCCGTTGTGAGAGTAAGGTGGAACAAAAATAGGGTGGGGAAATTTTTTTTACTTCGTCTTTGAAAAGTACAATGGAGTTGTGAGACATCAAGGGTGAGAAAGAATAGATTACCAGTTTGGAAGGGTGAATATTTGAAGACCAGACAATATATGATAAATAAATAATAATAATAATAATGATAACACTTGAAGTATGAGTGACAACAGAATGGATTATGTTATGGTTCATCGAATGTATATGACTCAGAAAGTAGCGTAAAATTGATGAAAATAGTAGATCAATAAAGTGCTATGGTAATAGGACTAGACAACCTGTTAAAATGCAACCAATATACTTTTTTCCTTTTTCCTAGTGGTTAAGACGATTAAGAGAAATAACACCGGAGACTATTCAAACAAGAATGAATTAGGAATGAATAAATCATGTGGAATGAAATTGTGTTCCACCTTCTCTTCCGATATTTATTTACAACTACCTGGGCGAGTCATTAATGTTTGCCACCATCTAAGTGGGATATCTAACCCATCTTTTCTGTTGACCGAAGAAGGATATGAACAGATGTGCAAAGCTTCTGTAATGGTCCGCTCTTTGTGAGAAAGAAAACCCTTTTGCAGAACTTTTGTCTGTTTGAATGATACTTTATGACCTGAATATAGGACATGAGTCACAATAGCAGAGCTTTTTTCAAGTTTTTCTAGATCATAGGAATTTTTCAGTGGCTTCTTGGAACTTCGACTGTGTTCGGCTAGACGTGTTAGTACTTGACGTGATATCTCTCCAATGTATGTGGCATCGCATTCACTACAGTCTATCCTATAAACACAGTTTTGTTGTTCCAAATGAGGAATCGGACCTTTGAATTTATACAGGTGTGAGTGTAGTATATTCGTCACCTTAAAGAATACTGTGATGTTGTAACGGTTAAGGATACGTCTTATTTCCTCTGAAGTGGATGTTCGATAAGGAAGTGCTATAGTACTTATCCAATCTTTATGGCTTGACTTTTTCCTATTTTTATTCGATAAAATGTTTTCGATTCTTTTTAATAGTCTGTCTGAATAGTTATTTTGTTTTAAGACTTCCCGAACAAGTTGCCTATCTGCTTGCTGAGATTCCACTTTATTTGGTATCCTTTGTGATCTGGTTGCTTTCATCCAATCCTTCATAATAGTTAGATGCTTTTTAACAAAATTATGTTATTTTCATGATATACTAACGGATTTTAGCATTTTTTTCCCCCATACTTTAATTAGAAACAAAGGAAACTAGGATAAAGTTGTGGTAACACAGTGTTGTCATTTATGTTTTCTTTACTAGCTAAAATTAATAATTTATACATGGTGGAACTGTCATTTGATTGTAGTGAAATGACTGAAGTATTATTAGACAATAAACGGATCACTTATTTTTCTCTATTTAACTATGTCACTCAACTGAAACTAACTAGTAATCTTTATATGCTACCATCATTTTGCTTGATGATGATGCTTCTACACTGAAATAAAAGTAATATTGTCAATTTATTTACAAACTACTGCCGCAGACTCATGATTTGAAATTTCACTAAGGTAAGAATAAAATATTTTTGTAGTTACATTCACATTCAACTGATGAGTACTGATAAGTATAAGGCTAACTTCCAAAACAACATCTTACACTAATATACTATGTGGTAATGAATCATTGTAAGCTATTGATCATTTAACGCCTTTTTATTACGAGATTTATGTCAAAGATGAGCATAAAAATTGTTTGTTTTCATCAACATCTTACTTTGCGGTCCAGTACAGATGAATTTATTGTAAGTTTCAGTTACTTAGGATAAAAAACCTACTAATCATTCTTATTCAAAATTTAACGTCAAAAGACGTATTTTTCAATGTTAAGGAAATTCAAAACAGTTTAAGTTCCATATGAATATTAGGAAAATAATGATTGTATTTCGAGGCGGTTGTGGGGATTTAGAAATATTTTCAAGTTAGTATTCATCGTAGACTGACATCAGTTGGAGAAACAGTGGAAACCTGCGAGAACTGGACACCTGTTTCGTCCTAGTATGGGACTCCTCAGCAGAGCGCATACACAACATCACCAGGGATCAAACTCGAGACCTCCAGTTTCTGTGGCCAGCACGTTACGATGAGTACTAACTCGAAAATATCCCTAAATCCTCACAACTGGTGATCGTTGGCGACTAGGTTCGAGAGGTAGTCTCGAAGTTGCAATGAGAAGTCATGATCAGTGGGGCTAGCCTGATGGTCGTGAGGACAGTTACTCAACGATGAAATTGGGTGGCGGTTGCGCTATATCGTGAGCAAACAGAAGTTGGAAATATGGAGCATTGGATTCTGACCCAGTGGCTCAATGGTAACGTGCTGGCCACGGAACGTGAAGGTCTCGGGTTCAATCTCTGGCGGGGTCGTGGATGCGCGCTGCTGAGGAGTCACATACTAGGACGAAGCAGCTGTTCCTAGATTTTCATTGTTCCTCCAATTGATGTCAGCCTACGATGATTGCTAAATTGAAAAAAAATGATTTTCGAAGTTAACAGTTATTAAATTCGTTTTTCAAGCTTTAGTGTGTAATCAGCGCTTTTTCCTGAGGTTTTATTCAAATAATATAGTAGTAGATACCCAGTGATCCCACGCAGACCTGCCTTACAATTTTGAAGTGATTAAAGAGCAATTATTCACTATCTACTGTATTCAATATTTCAATGAATTCAATTGCTTGTAGATGTTTAACCTAAATCATCTTTTCAATTGATTGAAACCTGATAGTAGATACATTTAAGTTCATAGTTACTTCACTTATTTTATGACATTAAAAATAAAGAAATATAGAATTCTAGAGATCTTTTTAGACATTCCTCCATAAATTGGTTACAATTCGCTTCTACCAAGGAGCGAAGAACTGTTTTCTTGAAATTTTTCCGTTCCATTATAGAAATAATCTAAAAAAGGGTTTCTTTATTCTACTGTTAAACACATCATTTGATTCAGATTAAGACTGTACAATGTTAGTGTCTTTGCAGTACTGTGTGGTAGCGCGCTAGCTCTAAAAGTTGATATAAAAGTACCTGTACTGCGAGAAGTTTAATTGTACAGTATTTACGCTTTTTTAGCTGTCACAGTGAAGTGAATAAACTATTTGAACATAAAAGTATAAAATCTGGCTTTGGATGTTTTACTAACAATTTGAAATAAAAAGTTTAGTCAGAGAAGCTGAGAATACTTTTACTTATGAAACACAATAACTGAAAACTAATTTATATTCTTAGACGAATGAGGATTTTTAATTTAGAGGTAGTATTCATCACCTAACTAGGCAGCATCGTCTCAAATACGGGCAGCGTTACAGATGAGGATGTCAAAGCCAGGATCGCAAGACAGCAAAACAGGCCTTCCTGCATTAATCTGAAATAATCAGTGTGGAGATCTATTGCACTCCACTCAGTATAAAGCGAGAACAACATCCAGATTTTCATGACTAATTCAGTCAAGTAAGTCAGTGCTTCTATGTGGTGGTTGAGAGACTTGGTGCGTCACGAAACGCATTTCCAACAAACAACTGCAGACATGCATCATCAACAGCTACCGCATGCGCTCACTCAATACTGAAGGTTGAGATCAGATGACCAGAATAATAAGAATAAGCAACAACGAACTCTGACTGGCTGGTTGGCTGGCTGGCTGGCAACAAACCAACGAGGCAAGAATCCACCGCCCATCAAATATGCAGAGGAGGAAATTGGAGATGGATTGAATTGGACGTTCACTGAGAAGACTATATGGAGACATCACGCACTAGATCAGGCCGTCGAGTGGAACCTACATGGCAAATGACTAGTTGTGTGTCCGAGGCGAGGGTGACATGGAGGAGATTGTGTGAGGAAGAAATGAAAGCTTGTTGGCAGTGGTGGAGCGAGGTTGAAAAGACTGCAGAGAGTAGAGTGCAGTGGCGATGTGCAACTGAATCCCCATGTTCCACTAGGAACCCAAGGGACAAATAATAATAATAGTAATAATTCATCATGGACTGACATCATTTGGGGAACTATAAATGAAATATATTTTGTAAAATCTCAGTGAATTAGAAAAGTAAATTTCTGACGTTTTGCGACTTCGTGGAAATCGCTTCTTCAGAGAATAAGACCTGTACAAGTTATCGAATAGTTTAAATATTAAAAGGTGACGAATTAGATCACATTGTCGTCTATACATGATGATAATATGAACATGAATGTCATCTTTATGCTGGTGAGGACACGTTTACAATTTGTCTTTGTTTCTGAGTTTAATTAGTCTGGAGTTCAAGGTAATATGAATATGTGTATATGTGACTGGGTGTGAAAAATAATAAATAAATAGTATGGATGACAAAATTGGGTTTGTTTGTATGTATATGCTTTTGACCAGATCATTGTGTGTGATGTGTTGTTTTTGTTTTTGGAAATACTGTCCAGGTTGGTTGGATAATTAGGCCTTCCATTCTACTGAGTGCATTAGGATTCAATATGATGTGAAATGCCTCTGCTATTCTACTTTCTTTGTAGTTTGACTAATCAACTCCTAAACAAAAACAAATTGTAAACGTGTCCTCACCAGCATAACGATGACATTCACGTTCATATGTTCATCATGTATAGACGACAATGTGATCTAATTCGTCACCTTTTACTATATAAACTATTCCATAACTTGTACAGGTTTTATTCTCTGAAGAAGCGAGTTCCACGAAGTCGCGAAACATCGGAAATTCATCTTTCTACTTCATTGGGATTTTACAAAATATATTTCATTTATAATCCAATTACCCAATGCTCAACTTATTCGACTTTGTCAGATCAAATTTTGATCCTGAAGTTTACAAAATTTAGGGAACTACTGGAAATCTGGGAGCACCAAACATCTGTTTCGTCTTGGTATGGGACTCTTCAGAAGTATGTACCCACAGCCCCTCTGGGGATCAAACCCAGGACCTTCAGGTTTCGCGGAGAACGTGTTAACCATTCAGCCACTGGGTTGGTCCCCAGTAGTTCACAGTTTCCAATTTCTGTCAATTCACAATATAGCTGTCCGATGCTCTTAGATTTTTAATGGTTCCCCAACTGATGTCAGTCGGTGATAAATACTACCTCTGAAAATTAATTATTTAGTCATTTAATAATTGGTTCATATAGATTCGATATTAAAATGTTGGAAATCGGTTTGTTTCATAACGGCCTACTGTAGATATCCCTTTCTTAATAAATCTGTTTTACTTACTAGAACTAAAGATCTGATTGATTAGTGCCTAACAATTGAATCAAGGGCAGAGGAATTGTACTCCTTTCCATCTACTTAATTCAGGTGGATAGTTACAATCACAACTCGTATATAAATGTAACTAGGCGATAAACATACATTTAGCCATTTAGCATAGCAGAGATATAACAAGACTTAGGCTTCTATCCATAAAGTGTTCATGAAAAAAACACTTGTTCAGTTTCACTGTAACTAAGGATGGTCTAAAATATAAATACTTATACCTGTTAGTGATTCTATGATAAAGAAGACGTAAACAAATTATTATTATGGATAAAAGTTGATGGACCAGTAGATTATTTATTTTCTTAAATGAATTTATTTATACCCGTGATATTTTTGATCCATTTGTGACCTTACCTTAGTTTCGTCAGTATTTATTAACTTTAGGTCGTATAATATTCGATCAGTTTATAAAATGTACTAACAATTAGGTTCAATATAGCTTGAGGGTTGCCTTATGATTCAGTAATTTAGAGTATCTAATATCAAATATTTAATCATCATTTCAGTTAATCATTCTATAATTCAAAAAAATTTGAACAATCGTATGCTACACGAATATACTTAATCATAATCATCTTTCTTACTGTTCAGGAGTCCCATACTAAGACGAAACAGTTGTTCAGTGCTCCCAGATTTTCAGTGGTTCCCTAACTGATATCATTCCATGATGAATACTACTTCTACCTTTCTTATATATCTGATAAAGCGAGTTTTGCATTTTAGGAGACCTTTTACATGTTGTATAATTATAATTTTTAGATCTACATCTATGTACAATAAAGACATGGTTTTTAAGAATTTATTAGTAACTTCTATAGTTTTAAAACTAACGTTCCAAATTGCAGATAACTTTTTTTAGCAAATTTACGTGAATTTAATTGAATGACTACTTTTAAAAAAAGCACTGAGTAGTATGAAACAGTCATTTACAAAGACTGGAAGTTATAGTTTCGAGTTATAAATATTTAGCCATTGAAGAAATTACCTGGAATTCCTTTCCTTAATCAGTTCAGAGACCTATACTTGACTAATGAAGTTTAGAAATAAAGGTTCTTTTTAATTTTTGAGGGGGTTGTGGAGATTTGGAATTATTTCAAGTTGTTATTCATCGTAGACTGACATCAGTTGGAGGAACAAAGGAAACCTGGGAGCACTGGACAGCTGTTTCGTCCTAGTATGGGACTCCTCAGCAGTGCGCACCCACGACCCCACCAGCAGGGATCGAACCCGCGACCTTCAGGTTCCGCGGTCAGCGCGTTACCATTGAGCCACTGGTTGAAGTATTGATGTCAACTTCATAGAAATAAGACTACTCCACCCTAAATAATTAACTAGATGTGTGATGCTTACAGATATTTTGGTTTCTGATTTGTTTTTTTGTTGAGATATCTCAGGTTTATAGTATTTTCTGGTAGATTTCCCTATTCATTTCTGAGTTATATATTGTTAATCGTGATTTCATCAGCCTTTTGCATAGCTAAGTAATACACCAATAGTATTTCATATTACCTTTTAAAATCTGAATGGTATCAAGTGATCAAGGATATACATAGTATGAGATTTGCAGTCTATAAGATAAGTTAAAGGATTCTGACAAATAAAAATGTATTACAATACATTCCTAATATAAATGGAAACACACGTCAACAGACTATTAGACTAACCAGTTTCTTTTAAAATGCGTATAATTTCGCTTACAAAATCAGTGATTAACAGGCTAAATAATTTTTAGATAATCGCCTAAAATGATAATCCTTATAAATTTAGCATGTGCCTGTTTATCGTTAAACAAGTTTGGAGATATTCTTGTCGAGTGTAGTTTCTGTCTGACTAAACATTCTATTTGCAGTTCTGCAAAACAGTGCACAAAATTTTTGTCCTTGTAATTCTAGATTTTATTTGACTTCATTTTAATTATGCTGTTTAGGATGACCTTAGTTGATAAACTATCTTTTTATACTCCGAAAATAACTAAAAATTAGGGTTAAACCTTTATTGTAACAAAATTGAAGCTAGAAAATTTAGAATTATCGTTTCTGTAAACCAGCTACTTTGTTACGCCTTCTAATCAGTCGTAAAATAGGTCACAAGTTTACTTCATTCATCTGTTGATCTTCATTGGAGACGTACAATCTATTTTTTTCCATTACAATTGATCTTTTATACAGTTGAGTATTACAATTCAATACTCTTCCCTTTGTTGATGGAGTAGGACTTTTTGACAACCAAAGGTCAAAACAGACAATGCAGACTTCAAATAAACCTTGAAATTGCTTCAATCACTCTGTAAGTTCCTATGAGTATTTACCCATAATTACTCAACTCAGAAAAATATCAGCATAATTAAAGCTGTGTCTAGATGTCAAAACCGTTTCTGATCATCGAAAGCATATACTACTTAGTAGCTTATAAAACTGACATCATCTCCTTCAGAGCTATGACATATATATATATATATATATATATATATATATATATATAAAGGCGTCTTACTTTAGTAGAATGTACCAATTCAATTATATTTTGCATTCAGTGACTACTGGAGGCCAAGATTTGTTAACGTTATCACACTGTGTAGTATAAATACTTTTTACCGAATAATTCACAGAGAATTTTTAAAACAAGCGGCTTGATAACGTAGATATAAGCGACTTGAGAATTGTTATTTTAACTATCCAATTAACCGGAGGTAAATTTAGATAACATCAAATACTTATCTACTGGATAATTTTTACCATTTCTCCTCTAACAATATTATTAGAGGATAATTGATGAAAACTGTTGAACCCTTTTTTTACTCAGTTTACCAGTTACCATGGTAAGAGCGTTGCATGAATTACTTCATAATATAATAATGATGAGATAAATCAAGTCATCAGCGGTAAGCACTGAAAATGTAAGATTTACAAATATTTATAGGTACTCACTGAATACTTGTCTACTAAACAATAACATAATCGACAAAGTGTATATATCTTGTAGTGTTGTAAAGAAAAGCCTTAACCTACACAATCATTCAAGTTAGAAAAACAGGAAATGCCCGTTGTCATTAAAAAGATTAGTTGACTGAGACTGGGAAGCGAAAGCAACACTCAGGTGCAAAGCGAAAGTTCTAAAAAGGCATGAGTTTGCTTCTTTGATTTATGACACAGTGATACAGTATTATTTACTTGATGACGTTTGCAGCATAAATTGTTGCTCATAATCATACAATTGTAATCATACCATTTTTGACATGTGCTTTTTGTAGTCCTTTCACCTCATATTCTTTGCTTTAATTAGTAGTAACATTTTCCATATCTCTGGTGTAAGTGTTGCGTCATTCCTACTACATGTATTGGATGTTAATTCGACAAATACGGATTCGGTAATCAATCTCTCTTACCATCTTTTACTTTAGTACATTGGTTTGACTCCACCCTGTTGTGTGGAGTGTGTGTTAATACCTCCATTGCGATATTATTATTATTATTAGTCCCTTGGGTTCCTAATGGAACATAGGGATTCACTAGCACGTCTCCAGTGACCTCTGTTCTCTGAGATCTTTTGAACCTGGTTCCATGACAGCCCAGAAGCTCTCATTTCCACCTCGCACGATCTCCTCCATGTCACCCTCATCTCGGACACCCAACTCGTCGCTTCCCATGGGGATTCCACTCGAGCAACTGGCCTGACCTGGAGCGTGATGTCCCCAGTCCGCCTTCTCAGTGCATACCCGATCCATCTCCACTTCCTTCCAGTGCATATTTGTTGGGTGATAGGTTCTTGGTTGGTTCGTTCCCAGAGCTCCTCGTTGCTTATTCTTTCTGGCCATCTGATCTCCATCTTCAGTAACGAGCCAGTGTAGGCAGTTGTTGATGAATGTCCGTAGTTTATTGGAAATCTCTTTCGTAACGCGCCAAGTCTCTGAACCATACAGAAGCACTGACTTGACGTTGATGTTGAAAATCTGGATCTTGTTCCATCCATTGCGATAGCCAATTGCTTTTTCTAGTTTAATGATCTTATATGGGCCTGTCATTCTATGTTTAACTAAATTCTTATGTCCCGCTATTCTAACTGACTCCTACTGGCTAGTTTCACCTATGTACTTGACGTCACAATCTCTACATGGAATTTGATAGGTCAGATTATTCTGCTTAATTGCTTCTATCGGATCCTTAAGCCAGCCGACAAATCTTATCTGTGAATGAGCTTGTAGGTTTAAATGTCACACTAATTCCAACTTTGTTGTATATCCTACGTAAAGCTTATGATGTGCCTTTCTTATAGGGTAACATAATCCAGGCTTTGAATTGTTATATTCTCGTTTTGTCGATTATATTCGTACTGGTGTCACTGTTATTATTTCGTTTATTATGTGTTCGTACAAATGTCTCAATAAACTGTAGAGGATAATTATTAACGCTTCTTTTTATGCGTTTCAGTTCTTAGTTTAGATCCTTGTAGTGACTAGTGAGTTTCCTAGCTCTACCATTTGGACTTTCGTCTAAGCCTGCCTTAACTGAAATTGAATGAGATAACTTGAAGTCTAAATACCTGTTAGAACTAGAATTGGAGGATAAAATGAAGGACAGATAGTGGTTTGGATACTATCGCCTATAGGAAACTCACATATTCGAAAGTTTCCTAGATAAACATGGCAATCATACATAATAAAAGGCTACCATTACTACTAATTGACATGGTATTTGACAGGAAGTTGATATGCGTAAGTTTGTAGAGATCTTGCTGTCTACATCAAAGTGTAACTCAGTAGAAAACACATGAACAGGATTGGCTGACTTTGATTCATAAGTACCAAAACAACAGGATAAGTTATGCATAAATTACAAAACTCTTATCATGGACTGACATTAGTTAGAGAACTTTCAGAAACCTGGGGGCACTGGACAGCTGTTTCATCCCACCATAGGACTCTTCAGTAGTGTGCACTAGGATGAAACAACTATCCAATATTCCTCAGTTTTCACTTAATATCACCTCGTAATAAACACTACCTTGATGGATCCCTCTAAACACCCAAAATAAAATTAAAAAATTAGGTGATAATTAATTTTTTTGTTTAAAATTTAACTTTACTGATATGAACACATCAACTATTTGGACAAGCCCAACTCGGATACCATATAGTATTTCGTCACTCTAGACATCAACTAAGTCATTGTGTAAACCTAGCAAAAGAATAATTATTAGGTGTAAACAAGTTAAATGGTCAATGTATTTGTATTGAAAATAAGTTGTTTTTCTGTTAAACATCACTCAATGAAAGTAAGAATACCATACAGGGGAATAGGTGTAACCATGTCGCTTTCTTCCTCATTAGCAATTTGTAATAAAAGAGAAGGAATATGGTTAACTCTATCACTATTCACTAGGAAGATAAAAATAGGAAGAGAAGGAAAGATAACTAACAAAAGCAGCAATATTGTTGATGCCTGATATAGATGGTAGTTACAGAAACAGGAACACTTGTTCCTATGGCCTTAATTTACTCTTTGTAGACATTATTCTATCATGAGTTATTTTATATAGAGTCAAGAGAGGCTAGTGATTACACTTCGTCTACCAGATAAATATTAATAAAATATTTTGAGTTATTTAAGAGTGAAGTGAAACAAGAAAGCTGGAGAAAACAGAAATTAAAACAACAAGATGATAAGTTTGACAAGAAGACGTATATAATCTAATGAAAGCTAGAAAATAGGTATACGCTGTCTGGACCGATGAAAAGACCCCAGAAGAAGATTTCAGTTTTGCCAATGACGATTTATGTCTAATGTCGCACAAAACTCGAAGATCTACAGGCAGAAACTAACAAGTTGACAGAAGAGGCAGGGCAGCGAAGATGGAACTTCAAGTGAATGAAGGAAGTTGTCTCTTTCACCTACCTACCTACCTACCTACCTACCTAGGCAGCATAAGTTCAACTACAAGCGGCACATGCACAGATGATGATGATGATGTCACAACCAGGATCAGAAAGGCAGCAAAACAGACCTTCCTGCATTAATCTGAAATCGGTGTGGAAATCTATTGCACTCCACTCAGTATAAAGCGTGAACAACATCCAGATTTTCATGACTAACTCAGTCAAGTAAGTCAGTGCTTCTATGTGGTGGTTGAGAGACTTGGTGTGTTACGAAAAGCATTTCCAACAAACAACTGTAGACATACATCATCAACAGCTACCGCATACGCTCACTCAATACTGAAGGTTGAGATCAGATGACCAGAACAATAAGAATAAGCAACAACGAACTCTGGCTGGCTGGCTGGCTGGCTGGCTGGCTGGCTGGCTGGCAGCAAACCAACAACAGCATCAACAACAACAAGCACCAATCACCATGAACGGGCGAAATCTAAAGGAAGTCGTCTCTTTCACCTACCTAGTCAGCATCGTTTCAATTGTAGGCAGAGGCACAGGTGAGGATGTGAAAACCAGGATCAAAAAAGCAAGACAAACTTTCACTAATCTGAAATCAGTGTGGAGATCTACTGCACTCGGCATAAAGAACAAGATTCGGATTTTCAACACGAATGCCAGTGGAATCAGTGCTGCTATATGGTTCAGAAACTTGGCGTGTCATGAGAAGCACTTCCAACAAACTACAGACATTCATCAACAACTGTCTAAGCTGCCTCGATAGTGAAGATCTGATGGCCAGAAAGAATAAACAACGAAGCACTCACTCTGGAAACGAACCAGCGAGGTAAGAATCTATCACCCAACAGATATGCAGGGGAAAAAAGTGGAGATGGGTTGGATTGGGCATACACTGAAAAGGCCGACTGGAGACATCACGTACCAGGCCCTTGAGCGGAATCCAAAGGGAAATAACTAGTTGGGAGTCTGAGGAGAAGGTCACATGGAGGAGATCCTGTGAGGAAGAAATGAAAGGTTGTGGACAGTCGTGGCGCCAGATTGAAAAGGCTGTAGAGAAGACAGTGGAATGGAGACGTGCTAGTGAAGCCGTATGTTCCACTAGGAACCCAAAGGGAAAATAATAAAAATAAATAAGCTAGACCTTCATATCTGCTACTTGATCTACTCATTCTATTGATCTCCTTACCTGGATTAAGTCTGTGTATTTAGCCAGTCTTTTAAAGTCTCTTTCTCTGATTAATTTGTTTGTACTTATTATCTCAGATCTTTGGTTTGGTACCATAGCAAACTTGCTAAGACTTAGTGTATTTGAACAATGAATGGGGAAGTCATTAAATTAAAAAATTATAATGGCGGAAATGTTTCTTATTTTTAATCTTAATATAAGCAGATTTATGCAGCCAAAGGTCGTAAGAGACAGGGAATCGAGATATATGTGAATAATATTACTATTCAAAAGAGATGTTCAAAGAATGAGTTGAAATCAACCGGTGGATTTGGCTCCAGAGCCATAAAAAAAAATATCATGAAATGTAGGCACATGTATAAGGAATAGTTAAACATAATGCATATGAACGGATAAATTCATTCATTTGCAAAGCCGTCATTAGATAACTTATGACATTTATACATTCTCAGACTTTGTTCCCCTCAGAGACTCAATATTATTTAATTGGTTAGTTTTAGATAATGTAAGAATAGTTTAGTTTTATGCTTTCAGTGAATATGTGTAAATTTGTAATTCTAACTTGGCGCTATTCAAATCATCCTGGCATACCAATAACTTATAATTAACTATATATTCTGTCTTAAAAAGACAAGTAGCTTAACTTATATCGCATTAATTACCATATAGAAATTTCAGGGTAGAAGTGAATACCATCTACAGAATAGTGGGACGATAGGCTAGTTAACGGTTTTGGTGGACAGTTACAAACAACCATCTAAAAAACAACAGTAAGTCTTTTCGAAGAGATATAATTAAATAAGGCACGACTGATATACTTTAAACAGTCCAGTAGTATGTTTCCTTTTGGCTTTTGAAATGGTACAGTCAGCAAAATCTCTACATATGCTAGATGAATGGTCGTCTATACTAAAAACTATCATCTAGTTTTCATTCTGCTTTTTATTCAAACCATTTGGTGCAGGTGTAATGATTACCCTCTACTGCTATTATTTGTCCCCTGCTTTCCTAATGAAATATAGGGCTTCACTAGCACGTCTCCAGTGACCTCTGTTCTCTGAGATCTTTTGAACCTGGTTCCATGACAGCCCAGAAGCTCGCATTCCCTCCTCGCACGACCTCCTCCATGTCACCCTCATCTCGAACACCCAACTCGTCGCTTCCCATGGGGATTCCACTCGAGCAACTGGCCTGACCTGGAGCGTGATGTCCCCAGTCCGCCTTCTCACTGCATGCCCAATCCATCTCCACTTCCTTCCAGTGCATATTTGTTGGGTGATAGGTTCTTGGTTGGTTCGTTCCCAGAGCTCCTCGTTGCTTATTCTTTCTGGCCATCTGATCTCCATCTTCAGTAACGAGCCAGTGTAGGCAGTTGTTGATGAATGTCTGTAGTTTATTGGAAATGCCTTTCTTAACACGCCAAGTCTCTCAACCATCACACAGAAGCACTGACTTGACGTTGGTGTTGAAAATCCGGATCTTGTTCCACATGCTGAGTGCAGTGGAGGAGATCTCCACACTGGTTTCAGGCTAATGCAGGCCTGTCTTGCTTTTCCGATTCTGACTTTGACATCCTCGTCTGTGCCTGTGTTGCCTGTAGTTGAAACAGTGCTGCCTAAATACGTGAAGGAGGTTACTTCCTTTAAGTTTCTCCCATTGACGGTGACTGGAGTTTGTTGTTGTTGGTGGTGGTGGTGGTGCGATATCTTCATCACTTCTGTCTTCTCTATATTCACTTGAAGTCCCGTTTTCGCTGCCCTACCTCTTCTGTCAACATGTTAGTTTTCGCCTGTAGATCTTCAAGTTTGTGTGACACTAGACACTAGTCATCGGCGAAATCCAAATCTCCTAGGGTCTTTTCCTCCGTCCAGCCAGCGTATCCTCCTCTTCTCACTCCTCACAACTGTCTGTTGCATGATCCAGTCCAGTCCACTACCATCAGGAATATCATGGGTGACAGCAGACAGCCTTAACTTAATCTTGCCTGTCTTCACTTCAAAAGCATCACTGAGCTAGTCATTGTGAATTACTTGGCATGTGGCGTCTTCATATAGTTGTTGAATGAGGTTGAAAAAGGTTTATGGTTTTCAGAGGTGTTGAAGCAGTTGCCAGATTACTTCTCAGTCGACGGTGTCGAAGGCGTTTTCAAAGTGGATGAAGTTGAGGTAGAGGGTTGACTGCCATTCTATGCTCTGTTCTATGGTGATGCGAGGTGTTGCAATTTGGTCCGCACATGATTTGTACTTCCTGAATCCAGCCAACCTGTTCAGGTTGTAGTTTTGAATCCAGTGCATCCTTTAGTCTCTCTAGGATGATGAGGCTTAATATTTTGCTTGCATTGGGTGGACAGAAGTGTGATTCCGCACCAGTTCTTGCAAACACTGAGGTGTCCCTTCTTCGGGAGTTTGACAAGGTAACCCTTCTTCCAATCAATAGGCAGGTACCTTCCCTTCCTTCCTTGCAAACCTTCTGCGATAGTGGTGTGAGCATGTCCGCTGTTGTCCCTGTGTCTGCTCTCAGTGATTTGGGGGGGGGGGATTCCATCTGGTCCTGTTGCTTTCCCGCATTTCGGTAGCTTCATGGCGTTCAGGACTTCTACCTTTGTTGGAGGGTTTGTGTTCACTTGTAGTTCTTTGGCCCATTGTTTCCTTTGTTTCCGTTCTTTGGCAATTAAATTTCCGCCATCATCTTTTATTGGTTTCATCTGTGTTGATTTCTTCCCTCCCAGATAGTAACCTAGTTATTTGATACAATGTTGTCAGGTCTCTCCCACCAGCACCCTGTTCTGCTTCACTTGCCAATGTGTCGTGGAAGTGTCTTTTGTCTTTCCGCACACTCTTCTTCACTTCTTTGTCCAGTGTATTGTTTTATACATTGTACTCAGATCCTCTTCTCGTTGTGCATCCTTGCACTGGTTTATCTTCTGCCTCAACATCCTTCTCTCCTCTATCAGCTTCCATGTGTCCGTCGAGATCCATTCCTTGTCCTGACTTTTTTCTTTTTCCTTCCTTATACGGTTATGCATGTTTCTTCCTACACAGCTTTCAAAGAAATCCAGTGCACCCTCTATTGCTAGTAAGCAGAAAATTATGCATGTTTGGTTCGTGATAAGTTCTTTTTCTAGAAAATAATTATTCAGATTCTTAATTGAATATAAAGTGTTTCCATTTCTCATTATTAAAAATAGTAATACACGAAGAAAAAACATTATTGATGTGACATTTGAAGGAAAACTCATTTATTCTGGTAATTCGTCGTGTGGTGATCATTACTCTCTGTGAAAGTAATACCAATAGTTCATTTTTTAAAGAATGGTCGACCACTTTTATTCGATAATTTTGATGCCTACCTTCTATATAATTTATTTCCAGTTCATTCATCTCTTACTGAATTGTTTCACTGCAGCAGTTCTTGAAAACGTTGTTAAAAAAAAGATTAAGCAGGTATCTTTCTCTGAAGTAAAAAAGTCTAGGCTTGATGCATCAAATTAAGGTCACAGTATACAACTAGTTTACAGTATGTCGTTCACCTATACTTCACTTTCAGCAGAATGAGATTTGGTAACAGTTATTAAGTATTATTATTTCTCACTCCTTATTGGCCTCTGTATTTTTTTATTGGCACACGTAGCATATATTTTATCTTATATTCTTCTAATTGTTGACATTTTAAAGTAACCACCTCCCAGATTCATCACTTTGCAATATATCTCTTGTTTCTGTAATCATTTACTAGTTATGACTTCTGCATATCAAGGTAATTGGATGACAGCGTTGATTTTTAACTTTATCGAATCCATAATCACAGACTTCCAAGAACCTTGTTAGAAACAGAAGTCTAGTAGTTGCCGAATAGATTAAAGGTAATCCAGCAGATGTATCAAATAAGTTAACATTAAAAATATCGTCGGGCATGTATGAAGAAAACAAACTGTAGGAAGAAATTGGAAAATCTAATTTATTGTGAATATTGTAAACCTAATGAAGCTGTTAGCCAATGACTCTTGATATTTTCTAAGATCTTAAACCAACAACTCTTGTGGCATGTATGGTATAATTAGGTTTACAGGTTGGACTATTTTGCTAGGGAGGGACAGTCAGCTTCCAAAGCACTACAACCTACTAGTTGTCTTAGTATTTACTGATAGTACTTAGGAGCTATTATGAACTGCAACATTACTTGCAAGGTATAGAATGCAAAGATAATGAAGTGTTGGTTTGTTTCAATCAAATGTTTCATAAATACAACGAATAACATGATTCTGAATTCAGTCATTAATTAGGTCATTTTTGAAGGTTGACAGATATATCACTTGAAGAGATAAGGCTACGAGTATGGCTACACTTACTTCCTAAGGTTACAAGGTTTTCTGATTTACAGAAGTCGTTTTCAAACGATCAATATTCTCAGTAATGATTGTCAATTTCTTCGAAATGTTGTAAAAGAATAACTCTCAGGATATTTGCTCCACTCCGAAAATACAGCTGAGATATGCATATGATGAATCTGAAGCTTTGAAATACAGGTTTATAGGTAGATTGCTACATAAATTGATTCAGTAATAGAAGACATCCAACTTGCTTATGATCGGAAGAGTGTTGAAGGAGAGTTATACTGGATTGTGAAATTAAAGGAAAACAATCTAAGGCACGTATTAAAAAAACCAGAGGATTGAATTTAGACTCTCGATTCACTTCATCTCCTTCGTATGAGTTAGAGTACGCTTCGTGAAACGTTTACTTCACAAGATAAAAGACTAACAAATGAGTTATGAGATACATGAAATAAAAACATGGTGTGAAACCTAATCACCGGTAATTTTCCGGGCAAATTGATCCGGAAATGCGTAAAATATCTTACAAAAAATGTGACTGGAGTTTTGACATAAATGCCAACGGTACACGCAATAATAAAAGTAGTGAGCAGCAAGAAGTCAAAACCATCGTGGTATGGCGGCTGTTCATAAAAGGGACCTCACAAACTTTAAGTGAGATTTTTGACCAGGCTTGAATTGAGGTGATATTTAAACTTGAAAACTAAGAAAGAAGCCTTGAAAGATAAGCAATCATATGAAGCCTTCTAAACAAAATAAATTAAGCTTCTATAGAGTGTGATCGCTGAATAACCTTGAATCACAGAATCAATGCTAAACATATTTATCAAGAATGGATGAGTACCCATTCTTACAACCTGAAATGTTTCCTTACTTCCATCAAAAAGAAGAATTAAGAATAATTAGCGTTTTCAAAACCAGTTTTTGAGTCTGCCAACGATTAATTGTATTCAGAAATTCATCCAGTTAGCTATAGTATTCTATTTTGTGTTCGATATGTTGTTTATACTAAACACTTCAAAAATAACCTTCAGATTACACTGTTGATCGTCGATTCATTTCATGGAATCAGAATAGGTAACAGAAGGACAGCAGATCTATTTAAAGGGTTGGTTGTATGCAAAATGCTGTCCTAATTTGTATCCACCGATGATTATGGTATTTTTTGAGTGTTTCCAGTTAGACAACTGCACATCATGTGATTCTATGAAAACCTGTTGATGAGTATAATTAATTCTAAATATCTTTAGCAACTTCTTGTTTATGAGATAAAGGAGACAGAGAATGTTTACTTCACGAAGGATCTATGGGTAGATACAGTCTAGTGTAACAGTACGATAATACCACAGAGATGTTATGAATTATTTATTACTGATAATCAGAAATCCAGTCAAGATATTTGAAATAATTCAGTAATATTGCTTATGAAACATATAGAATGTAGACGATTCACACTAATGTGCTGGTATCTGTGTAATAAGTTGAAATGGAACAAGTACTGATAGATATAATTGTAAAGTAGTTAGTTTACTCGAAAAATTGACAGCAAGTTTAAAACACTTGTGTGTTGTTTTGTAATAGACTTAAATGTTGAACAAGAGATTATTTGAATTTGTGGGTATTTCTAGATTAAACACTTATCTATCTCTTTTGAGAGAGATTCTGTCTGTTCATATAAATTACTAAATATTTCTAGCATAAAAGGGAAAATAGAACCTCAAACAATGAAGTAATCGCTAATGAAATATATCAAATTATTCATCCACTCATTCACTCTTATGTGCCTTTATCGTCACAGGTGAATAATATTGGAGATAATACAATCAATAAAGAAACGCCCATTGATTTCATATGACAGAATGACTGAAATTATTTACATATATAGGTTTATCTTACATTTGTTTTAACACGATAATCAACATTGTAACCTAGGTATCGTCAAGGTTGAAATTATGATTCATTCTAATAAATGTAGTTAAACTGACTCATTACAATAAATTTCCTAATATACAGTCAGTTCATCTGCTGAAATATCTACGTGTTCAGTCAAATGCTGTAAAAGAATTTACAGAGTGACTGAATTGTTTTGGAAAAAAAACTTAAATTTATTTCAAGTTGTTATTCATCGGAGACTGACATCAGTTGGAGGAACAAAGGAAACCTGGGAGCACTGGACAGCTGTTCCGTCCTAGTATGGGACTCCTTAGCAGTGCGCACCTACCACCCCACCAGCAGGGATCGAACCCGCGACCCTCAGGTTCCGCGGTCAGCGCATTACCATTGAGCCACTGGGTCACAATCCACTGCTCCATATTTCCAACTTCTGTTAGCTCACGATATAGCGCAAACCGCCACCCAATGTCATCGTTGAGTATTTCTCCTCACGGCCATCAGGCTTTGGCTCCACCGGTCACGACTTGTCATTGGAACTTCGGGAATACTTCTCGAAGCAAGTCACCAACGAGCACTAGTTCAATTAAATTTTGAGGGGGTTGTGGAGATTTGGAAATATTTCAAGTTGTTATTCATCGAAGACTGACATCAGTAACGCGCTGGTCGCGGAACCTGAAGGTCGCGGGTTCGATCCCTGGTGGTAGGGTCGTGGGTGCGCACTGCTGAGGAGTCCCATACTAGGACGAAACAGCTGTCCAGTGCTCCCAAGTTTCCTTTGTTCCTCCAACTGATGTCAGTCTACAATGAATAACAACTTGAAATAATTCCAAATCTCCACAACCCCCTCAAAAAAAATTTAAATTTATTTGTCATTTGTGTAAATTGTGTAGTAAAATCGATAAATCCCCACAAAACTCTGGACTGACACAATCAATAGTGACATGGTTTGAGATGAATTTCTTAAAGTTCTAATGAGTAACTATGGCCTGGGGGTTAACCAATTCAGATGTGAGTAAAAACACTCATCGATGGCATTAGATGATAGTTGTACTATAAAGAGAAGTGACAGGAGTAGGAAGATGTGGGCTACTGGATTTTATCCTAGTGGCCAAATGGTTACGTGTTTACTGCCAGAACTCAAGGTTCTGGGTTTAACCTATAATAGGATCGTGAGTACCTACGCTTGAGGGGTCTCATAATAGAACGAAATAGCAGTCGAATGCAAACAGCTTTTTATTGGTCTTCAAACTAATGCCACTCCATGGTTATATTACTTTGAAAGTAATCACTTCCCCAAATCCGCTCACTGAAAATCAATATAAATAGATTTGATTGAAATATATCATTTGATATTATTATTATTTATCCCTTGGGTTCCTAGTGGAACATAGGGATTCAGTTGCACATCGCCATTGCACTCTCTTCTCTGCAGTCTTTTCAACCTCGCTCCACCACAGCCCACAAGCTTTCATTTCTTCCTCACACAATCTCTTCCATGTCACCCGCGCCTCGGACACACAACTAGTCATTTGCCATGCGAGTTCCACTCGATGGCCTGATCTGGTGCATGATGTCTCCATATGGTCTTCTCAGTGTACGTCCAATTCAATCCATCTCCAATTTCCTTCTCTGCATATTTGATGGGCGGTGGATTCTTGCCTCGTTGGTTTGTTGCCAGCCAGCCAACCAGCCAGCCAGAGTTCGTTGTTGCTTATTCTTATTGTTCTGGTCATATGATCTCAACCTTCAGTACTGAGTGAGCGTATGCGGTAGCTGTTGATGATGCATGTCTGCAGTTGTTTGTTGGAAATGCATTTCGTGATGCGCCAAGTCTCTCAACCACCACATGGAAGCACTGACTTACTTGACTGAGTTAGTCATGAAAATCTGGATGTTGTTCTCGCTTTATACTGAGTGGAGTGCAATAGATTTCCACACCGATTTCAGATTAATGCAGGAAGGTCTGTCTTGCTGTCTTTCTGATCCTGGTTGTGACGTCATCATCATCATCATCATCTGTGCATGTGTTGCTTGTAGTTGAACTTATGCTGCCTAGGTAGGTAGGTAGGTAGGTAGGTGGGTAGGTAGGTAGGTAGGTAGGTAGGTAGGTAGGTAGGTAGGTAGGTAGGTAGGTAGGTAGGTAGGTAGGTAGGTAGGTAGGTAGGTAGGTAGGTAGGTAGGTAGGTAGGTAGGTAGGTAGGTAGGTAGGTAGGTAGGTAGGTAGGTAGGTAGGTAGGTAGGTAGGTAGGTAGGTAGGTAGGTAGGTAGGTAGGTAGGTAGGTAGGTAGGTAGGTAGGTAGGTAGGTAGGTAGGTAGGTAGGTAGGTAGGTAGGTAGGTAGGTAGGTAGGTAGGTAGGTAGGTAGGTAGGTAGGTAGGTAGGTAGGTAGGTAGGTAGGTAGGTAGGTAGGTAGGTAGGTAGGTAGGTAGGTAGGTAGGTAGGTAGGTAGGTAGGTAGGTAGGTAGGTAGGTAGGTAGGTAGGTAGGTAGGTAGGTAGGTAGGTAGGTAGGTGAAAGAGGCAGCTTCCTTCATTCACTTGAAGTTCCATCTTCGCTGCCCTGTCTCTTCTGTCAGCTTGTTAGTTTCTGCCTGTAGATCTTCGAGTTTGTGCAACATTAGACATAAATCATCATCGGCAGAATTGAAATCTTCTTTTGGGGTCTTCTCATCGGTTAAACAGCAAATGCGCCTCTTCGCACTCCTCACAACTGTCTGTTGCGTGATCCAGTCCAGCCCACCAAAATTAGGAAGATCATCGGTGATGGTCAGTTGCAACCTTGCCTTACTCTTGTATCCACTTTGAGGGTATCACTGAGCTTCTCATTGTGAATCACTTGGTATGTAGCGTAATACAGCGTAGCATATAGCTGTTAAATGAGTTTGATAAAGGTTTGTGGCACTAAAACCGTAGTGTTGAAGCATTAGCTACCAAGTTACTTCTCGGTCGACGCTACCAAAGGTTTTTGCAAACTTGATGAAGTTGAGGTAGAGAGCTGACTGTCATTCTATGCTCTATTCTGTGATGATGCGTAGCGTTGCAATTTGACCTGAAGATGGCTAGTTTCTTCTGAAGCCAAGCAGCTTGTTCCGGTCGTAGTTTTGAATCCAGAGGATTCTTTGGTCTCTCCAGGATGATGCGGGTTAATATTTTGCTTGGGGGTAGACCCTGAGCAAAACAGACAATAGTAGTTGTCTTTTAATACCCTATAGTTATTTACATTAAATACCTTCCGAAACAAGTTACGTTCTATTCAGAATTAAACTAGATGTTTGCAAAACACTAAACTGAAAAAAGGATCATTTTTATTATTATCTCTATAAGAAATAATGCTATCGATTTTAAACATTCCAGAAAAGAGGTAAATACACGGAAAATCTTAGTAGTTAAAAGGAAACTAGTGGTATTTCTCTTAGGATGAAACAGAAAGGTGACTACACATAAGTGGTATTCAGTCTCATGGTATAAACTACTCATTTTGAGCAGATATTAAAAATACTAGCAGCATAATCGTTACGTTTAGTATACTAAACACTTAAAAAGCATAACAACATGCTTAATAATTCTCCTTAAAATAAGAAAAATCATATTTTATATTTAATTTGGTTTTTCATAACCAATTCGAAGGTAGATGAACAAATTGGTGTGTTTGTTTTTTTTGAGTGTATATCAGCCAGTTTATTATCGTACTGTTATATAATAAGTTTTTGTTTTTTTCAATAATAACAATAGCAGTAATAATAATAATTATCGGTTTATTCCAAACAATATGTATGGCGGTATGGAATTCTCATTATGTAATTTTTCAACAAATTCGCTCTCAGAACAATACTTTCAAACGAAACGGTTATTGCATCGGAATGAAGCAATAATATGATATAGTCGGATGGTTTTAGATTAGTGTCAGGTTCATAATGAAGAATCAACAGGAATGAGAGTATAAGTTTGATTATGGTGAATCATTCAGCCAGCACAATGATTTCGAACTCAAGCTAAATATCTGAGGGATAGAAATATGATGTACTTTTGTTTACTGAAAAGTCCACCCTCATACAACGTCATATATTTTTTTTCTCTGTTTTGTTGTTGACTCAAAAAACGGTGAGTTGAAGGCATTTTAAAGATGTGCGAGGGTAGATGATACTTTCAGAGGACATATTTAATTGATTAAAACAAATCGGAAGGTCACCAATGAAGGCAGTCTTCATTTTACTGAATCATTAGTTTTACCTCAATTGACTGTAGTATTATTTTTGCCTTGACTTATATAGTGCCTGCTTTTTTATTCTTAATTTTCACCTAGTTTTTTGTATATTTTGAGAATACTTCCCATTTTCAGGTGAAACTGAACATTAATTTTCAATAATGATGAAAGTCTTCTATCCATTATATCCTCCTAATTTAATTATTTCCTGGACTTTGTTAACTTTGACATTTAAAGTATGCCACATATTTGAAGTGTTCGCTAATGAGTAAATGGACAAGAATTAAATCGACACGTTGAATTTTCTACATCTTTTCGTTATTATCTTGTTGATTTCTGTCAAGGAGATGAAATTCGCAAAATCCCATATTTTAATTTAATACTAAGTTTTAAGAGATTGTCCATTTAGAAGCTAAATCGAAATGAAAGTTTAATATTATTTATTATTATTAGTCCCTTGGGTTCCTAGTGGAACATAGGGCTTCACTAGCACGTCTCCAGTTAATTCTGTTCTCTGAGATCTTTTGAATCTGGTTCCATGACAGCCCAGAAGCTCTCATTTCCTCCTCGCACGACCTCCTCCATGTCACCCTCACCTCGGACACCCAACTCGTCGCTTCCCATGGGGATTCCACTCGAGCAACTGGCCTGACGCATGATGTCCCCAGCCGGCCTTCTCAGTGCATGCCCAATCCATCTCCACTTCCTTCCAGTGCATATTTGTTGGGTGATAGGTTCTTGGTTGGTTCGTTCCTAGAGCTCCTTGTTGCTTATTCTTTCGGGCCATCTGATCTCCATCTTCAGTAACGAGCCAGCGTAGGTGGCAGTCGTTGATGAATGTCTGTAGTTTATTGGAAATGCCTTTCTTAACACGCCAACCATCACACAGAAGCATTGACTTGACGTTGGTGTTGAAAATCCGCATCTTGTTCCAAACGCTGAGTGCAGAAGATCTCCACACTAGTTTCAGGATAATGAACGCCTGTCTTGCTTTTCAGATTCTGGCTTTGACATCCTCGTCTGTGCCTGTGTTGCCTGTAGTTGAAACAGTGCTTCCTAGATAGGTGTAGGTGAAGGAGGTTACTTCCTTCAAGTTTCTCCCATTGACGGTGATTGGAGTTTGTTGTTGTTGTTGGTGGTGGTGGTGCGGTATCTTCATCACCACTGTGTTCTCTATATTCACTTAAAGTCCCGTCTTCGCTGCCCTGCCTCGCCTCTTCTGTCAACTTGTTCGTTTTTGCCTGTAGATCTTCAAGTTTATGTGACATCAGGCACAAGTCATCGGCAGCGAAATCCAAGTCTTCTAGGTTCTTTTCCACAGTCCAGTGTATCCCCCTCTTCTCACAGCTCCCCACTGTTTGCTGCATGATCCAGTCCAGTCGACCACAATCACGAATATCATGGGGGATAGTAGGCAACCTTGTTTCACTCCTGTCTTCACTTCAAAAGCACCACTGAGCTTCCCATTGTGAATTACTTGGCATGTGGCATCTTCATATACTTGTTGAATGAGGCGGATAAAGGTTTGCTGTACTCCGTAGTAATGAAGCAGTTTCCAAATTACTTGTTGGTCGACGCTGTCAAAGGCCTTCTCGAAGTCGACGAAGTTGAGGTAGAGAGCTGATTGCCATTCTATGCTCTGTTCTATGATGATGCGTAGTGTAGTGTTGCAATTTGGTCTGCACATGATTTGAAAGTTTAATGAATTATTATTATAGGCAATAAAGTGGTCTAATTACATTTCGAAATGAATAGATGAATTGGTTGTAAAGTTTATTTCAAGTTATTATTCGTCGTAGACTGACATCAGTTGGTAACGTACTGGCCACGAAACCTGAAGGTCACAAGTTCGATCCCTGGCGAAGTCGCGGGTGCGCACTTCTGACGAGTCCCATACTAGGATGAAACAGCTGTTCAGCGTTCTCAGTTTTCCATTGTTCCTCCAACTGATGTCAATCTTCGATGAATAACAACTTGAAATATTCCCAAATCTCCACAACTCCCTCAAAAGTTTATCTCAGCATAAGTATATTAAAATGTGGTCTAATAAAAAAAATTACGATCTTTCTCATCTGTAAGATTGACAACTCATGATTCACTGTTAGGCATTTGCCCAATAATTTTCAATTCATCTTACTGAGTGAAAGTGTATTCGTAACAGACAGTCATGTTATGTATTATGGAATACAAAATGCACTGGTTAGTATTTTGAAGAAGATTCTTCCCATTCTACACATTAGAATTTACACTGTGCATGTAGGCATTTTATGATATGCATTAGTCTTGTAATTCTACTTGTATCCAAAAATCAGAAAGGTGAAAGGTTTCAAACGGTTATAATGAGACTGGTCCAACAACATAATTGTATGGTTCAAGTAACTCAGATAGGCGATAAACAATAATCCCTACTTGTCCTGGTTAAATGACGCTTCATGTTAAGATACCAAGGCATCTGTTATTAAAGTACATTTGGTAGAATATAACTACTTCAAGTTAAATTCAGTAGTCTGTCCACTAAGTTTTACTACGACTTCTTCCTAGACACATTTGTCCAAAGCATTTATTGATAATAATGGATTTATTGTTGACTCTAGTAAAAAACCGTGTATCTTTAGAAATCATTAAAAGAATGTTCCAAAAGACAAGGAAGAAAAGTAATTTCTGTTCAAGTTCTTCATAGTTGGAATAAACTTTTGGAATAAAAAGGGTCTCGAGAATCTATTTGAAATTATTGTAACAGTTCTAAGTTCTAACTCCAAACTTTCTAAAAGTAGCTGCGTTGCTAACTAACCCATTATCAACGTGAAATCCA
Organism: Heterobilharzia americana; assembly: GCA_944470555.2. Classification (NCBI taxonomy): domain Eukaryota; kingdom Metazoa; phylum Platyhelminthes; class Trematoda; order Strigeidida; family Schistosomatidae; genus Heterobilharzia; species Heterobilharzia americana. The sequence continues at coordinate 41,725,934 of OX104127.1, forward strand.
GGGTTAAACTCAGTATTTTAAACAATGAATAGTATATTGTCTGCAGGAATTGATAGCACAAAGTTTTAGATTATGGGCCAAATATTTAAATGACATACGTTAGTGATCTACTTACCTCAGTTGGTCAGAACTATACCAATAAGTAATGCGACATTATTAAATTAGTCAGTGCTACTAATAAAAAAAACCTCTTTTTTCCATGTAGATATCTGTGCTTTATTCTGTTTATTCAATCAGTCATCACTGAGATATTTTACCATCATTTTACCTTGATATTTTGAAATTTATTTGTATTTTAGTGTCATAATATAAACAAATAATCAATGTCCATGTAAACACTTGACCCTAGAGTTATCATCATTTAAGAGATGTATATTTTCTCTAATCATTTTATAATGTCTTCATTCGATTGATGAATTTTATCGCGTTTTCTTTTGTCTATCATACTCAATAACATTTCCTTTCTTTTTATGGATATGAATGTTAATTAGACTCTAGAATAGACTACAACTGTAGATGTAACAGGTAACCATGGTTTCCATTTCAATATATATATATATATATATATATGCATACATCTATGCGTATATGATATGTATAACTTACATTTGTGTGTGCTCACTTGTTCAATGGTCCAATTATGCAATACTTGACAAAAACTATGATTAAAAGTTGTTTGAAAAATATTATACTTTATTCACTCTAGTGAAAGATGTAAATGTTTTGCTTATTTCTATCTGATTTTATTTCTTGTCAATTTATGTTAAATTATTATTATTATTATTATTATTATTATTATTATTATTATTATGAAGTTAATAATACAGAAATTAATTTTAATAGGAAAAAAAAATCATTGAATTCTTTAATTTGTAAAGTAGTTGTAGCAATTTTAATTGTATTTTAATCCTGTTGAAGTATGTTGACATTAGAGTAGACAAAGAAATCTTGGTTATAAAAATAATTTGTGTTAGAAAGCTAAGATACTAGATAACGCTTTTATTGAGTATTTATAACAACTATATGATAATTACTGTAGTCTACTGTTCTCTCATTTTAATTCAGCAGTTTATTTTTACTTTTTTCAATTGAAAGTTGGAAGTAAGCAAGTTATTCTTGGGAAAGTATTCATTAGACTTTCATAACAATTACTTTTATGACATCATTGAGTTACCGTTAGCGTCATAGTTTTTTTATTACAAAGTCTTTGTAGACAATTAGCTTTAAATTAACTTCCTGTAACATTTTAATTTCTTTAACTGTACTCCCTGTTTTGATTATGTAAGAATTCTACCTATTTTCTTGTTAAGCGCTGAAACTTTTTTTAAAATATAACATTGATACACATTTTAAACGGGTAATAAATTATTATTATCATTATCACTTTTATTATTTGTCCCTTGGGTTCCTAATGGAACATAGGGCTTCAGTAGCACATCTCCATTCCACTCTGTTCTCTGCAATCTTTTCAACCTGGTTCAACGACAGCCTAGAAGCTCTCATTTCTTACTCATACCATCTTCTCCATGTCACACTCGCCACGGACACCCAACTCGTAGTTTCCGATCTGAGTTCCACTAGAGGGCCCTTCCTGAATGGTCTTTTCAGTGCATACTAAATCCATCTCCACTTCCTTCTGTGTATTTGTTAGGCGATAGGTTCTTGGTTGCTTCGTTCCCAGAATGAGTTCCTTTTTGCTTATTATTTCTGGCCATCCATCTGATCTTCAGTAACGAGCCAGCGTAGGCAGTTGTTGATGAATATCTGTAGTTTGTTAAAAATGCCTTCCGTAACGCGTGTCCATCTGGTGAAATCCATGTCCCTTAGTGGATATCCTTATGCTTGAACACAGTGCCTCCAATCGCCAAATCGTTAAATGCTCAGAAGTCTGCAAACAATCGTCCATTTTCGTTCATTTCACTGAGTGCTTCTCGACTCATGATTAGTTGTCTTCCTGTGTTGTCCGCTCCCATTTTGGCATTCATGTCGCCCATTAGAATGAATTTTGATGTCGCCAACTGGAGTCTTGTCCAGTAGTGATCGCACTTGTCTGTAGAATTTCTCCTTCTTCTCTTGACCTGCATTATTTGTAGGTGCGTAGCGTAGCACAGCATAGCATTGTATGACTGTGACTTTCCTTCCTTTTGAGTTGAATCTTGCTGTCATGATCCTGGAGGAGATTGGTCCCCACTGCATGACAAACATCCTTTGATGCTGTTGGGGACATGATGATAAGCAATCCAAAACTCAGTGTGCTCGTGGTTGCCATCTGTGTGACAATATTGGAGTAGATTATTGACTCTCCAGTTGAAACTTTGGAGAGTTCACTTCCATTCCACCTGCTTTCGCAGATTCCTAGCACTTCAACGCCACACCTTCTCATCTCGTTTGCAATCTGGTCAGCCTTGCTAGGTTTAAACATAGTGCGGACATTCCATGTGACCATGTTTACTCTCGCTTTTATCTAGAGAAGGCACATCGGTCAATTGGCTTCCCGAAAGCTTTCACAATCAACTCAGATAAGAAATTATTGCCCTAAGCCTATAAGTGAAAAATGATTATTAGTCATAAGTCAGTTTTTAAACAAGTGTAAATGATATGATGTGGCTGCATGTTCGATACAGGCGATTATCAATCAGTGTTGTGAGTCCAAGATAGATTTTCTCTGTTCCGTTTAATGTCATCATCGGTCATCAGTCATATATCTGTATCGAGTTACTTACATTGTCGCAATTGATCTGTTGGTTGGTTATATATATATATATATATATATATATATATATATATATATATATATATATATATATATAGTTATTCCTACTCAACACTTGCGTGGACATAAAGTTCCTAATTATGAAAACTGAATTAATTTAGGAACGTACCACTCTGATCGAAGAAAAGTAGAAATAAACTGAGTGGATTGCAGCGACTCATCAAATGACGAAAATAATCTGGACAGGTTAGTTTATACATTTTAAGTTAACGGTTAGACTGTTATCAAAGAATAGTAACATCGCAAAGAAGTCATTCTTCTAAACTGAAGGTTATTGTAAACACTTTTTTTAAGAAATGAACATTTAAATAGGTTATTCTTTAAATAAGGCCTATTTAAATAATAGTAAGCTAAAAATGTCTATTATAATCAATGAACTAATTGCTTATAGTTAGTTTACGATTAATTGTATTTGTTTTTTATCGTACGGTGTCTTATGAATAGTTACTTTAAGGTCGTAATACAATGGGGTTCAGTTCAGTGTCATTTGTTTTATTGTTTATTTATTTCTAGTGTATTTCCTTATTGTAATTGGTTAAGGTATAGAAGTAACCATGCCAGTTTTTGGGTGATATTAATAATTATATAAGATAAACAAAATGAAGAATTAAACAACATGAAGTTGGGTTAGCTTTACATGACTCAATATTTTAAAGAGTTTTATTTAACGTTTTTAATTATCTAGAGATAGTACTGTTTACTTATATTTAATTAGAATAAGGTAGTATACATTGAACCATCTATCTATGGGAACGCTTAATAAGCAAGAATAGATTTTATTTTGAAAATTGTACATATTCTATCTTCCTGGTGATTCTGAAGAATACAGAATAAATAGGGTTACAGAATAAAATGGACTGATTTTCTATACATTTTCCTATGCATCATCTGATCACCTGCAAAAAAGGAGACTAAAACTGCAATGATTACTATGTCTGGTTAAAAGAGATGTTAGCTGAATTTTGACTTGACTAGGATAAACCTCAGTTTACTTTCTTATCATTTGTTAGGTAACATCTATGATTATCATTATTAACCTTCCTAAATTCTTCTTGTTTTCCAAGTGTAAAACTTCTTATTAACAATAAAGAAAACGAGTCAAACTTATATCAATGTGGCTTCATTTTCTAAATTTCTTACCATAACTGACCATTTTCTTGTATATTGTATTTTCGTACTTCACCCAAACCGTTTAATTTTAAACTTCTACAATTAATGATGTACTCAGAAAGTGAATATAAAATCATCATAATCCTTAAGCCTCATTGTTTTTCATGACCATGAGATTATTAAGGTGGAAGTGTAACTTTAAAACCACTTTCTAAAGAAATCTATGAATAAGTTTGAAGATATCCTGGCCAAAAATGGACTGGATGGTTTGAAAAAACTTGGACACCGAGTTAGTATGATTCATTGTATAGAATGTATTTTCACTTGTGTAATCCCGGTGTAGTATATTAGAACAAATAACAAAATAAACAAATATTTTGTATTATTCCTCAACGTTTCGATCTTGCTAGAAAGATCCTTTTCAAGAGTATGAATCTGACATTAAGATTTCAGGTTAATATTCAAGTTCTAATATACTACACCGGGATTGCACAACTGAAAATACATCCTATACAATGAAATATATGAATAATTACAATTGGAAAACAATTCATTCTACTGACCTAAACTAAGTTGCGTATAAAAGTAACCTGCTTGGTGTTACAGCTTGATGTAATCGATTCCGGTTGTTGAATGGATTGAGTGGGTAGGACACTACCAGGATATGGATTCCTGTAAGAATGCCATAATACTGCTGGTTACCTAGGTTTCCTTCTTATGATGGTTAGCAGATAGGAGTGAAATCCAAGAATTTTATTTCCTCCCATTTCAGATTCATCAACTAAATCTATCTATCTTCCATTCAGTGATTACTTTCCACCTGAAAATGCCTAGAAAAGAGAACATTTACACTTAATTGCTAGGTTTTTATTGTTTTAGTGTGGTCTCCAAAATACATGTAAATTGATTTTATATTCCGTGAGTATACGTTGGAATAAAGGGTCAGGTTAGAATTTCCAATGAGTAATGTGTCGCCAATATCTACAAATGAAAGATACTTAAGTTGTGGTCTAAAATATTGAAATAGACTTAGTAATAACAAATATTAGTGACAACCACTCCTAAGATTTAGGTGTGTTTCTTATATTTTAAAATTAGCTTAGAACTGTCAATATTCATACCTACAAGTGATAGGAGAATGTTATGACAAAACCGTTCAATATCATGATAATTTAAACAAATTAACACTGAAGTCACTGACTTCATTGTACAAAGAAAAACGCACCTATTTGACTTTGTTTAGCAAAACAAATATTGAGCATTATTTACTGACACTGATAAAAAACATCCCAATCACTATATTACATGAAAAAGAATAATATCACTATAGTTCAGTGTTTTTTATATTTTGTTTGTGCTTTGAAGTTTCTTCAGCGGTTAGATTTGTTTTACGGGGTAGGGTTGCTAGCCCTATGCCCAACCTTCCCTCTTTACCCGGACTTAGGACCGGCTAGTAACTAGTGAACTAGTGAACCAGGCGAGGGTTACCTTGTCAAACTGCCGAAGAAAGGAGACCTCAGTGTTTGCAAGAACTGGTGCGGAATTACTTTCCTGTCCACCCCAAGTAAAATATTAAGCCGCATCATCCTGGAGAGGCTCAAAGATGCACTGGATTCAAAACTACTACTCGAACAGGCAGGCTTCAGGAAGTACAAATCATGTGCAGACCAAATTGCAACGCTTCGCATCATCATAGAACAGAGCATAGAATGGCAATCAGCTGTCTACCTCAACTTTATCGACTTCGAGAAGGCCTTTGACAGCGTCGACCAACAAGTAATTTGGAAACTGCTTCATTACTACGGAGTACCGCAAACCTTTATCCGCCTCATTCAACAACTATATGAAGATGCCACATGCCAGGTAATTCACAATGGGAAGCTCAGTGATGCCTTCGAAGTGAAGTGAAGACAGAAGTGAAACAAGGTTGCCTACTATCCCTGGTGATATTCCTGATTGTGGTCGACTGGACTGGATCATGCAGCAAACAGTGGGGGATACTCTGGACTGCGGAAACGAACCTAGAAGACTTGGATTTCGCTGCCGATGACTTGTGCCTGATGTCACACAAACTTGAAGATCTACAGGCAAAAACGAACAAGTTGACAGAAGAGGCGAGGCAGGGCAGCGAAGACGGGACGTCAAGTGAATATAGAGAAGACAGAGGTGATGAAGATACCGCACCACCACCACCAACAACAACAACAAACTCCAGTCACCGTCAATGGGAGAAACTTAAAGGAAGCAGCCTCCTTCATCTATCAAGGCAGCACTGTTTCAACTACAGGCAACACAGGCACAGACGAGGATGTCAAAGTCAGAATCGGAAAAGCAAGACAGGCGTTCATTAACCTGAAACCAGTGTCGAGATCTTCTGCACTCAGCATGTGGAACAGCATCTGGATTTTCAACACCAACGTCAAGTCAGTGCTTCTGTATGGCTCAGAGACTTGGCGCATCACGAAAGGGATTTCCAATAAACTACAGACATTCATCAACGACTGCCTACACTGGCTCGTTACTGAAGATGGAGATCAGATGGCCAGAAAGAATAAGCAACAAGGAACTCTGGGAACGAACCAACCAAGAACCTATCACCCAACAAATATGCACTGGAAGGAAGTGGAGATGGATTGGGCATGCAGTGAGAAGGCCGACTGGGGACATCACGCCCCAGGTCAGGCCAGTTGCTCGAGTGGAATCCCCATGGGAAGCGACGAGTTGGGTGTCCGAGATGAGGGTGACATGGAGGAGGTCGTGCGAGGAGGAAATGAGAGCTTCTGGGCTGTCATGGAACCAGGTTCAAAAGATCTCAGAGAACAGAATTAACTGGAGACGTGCTACTGAAGCCTTATGTTCCACTAGGAACCCAAGGGACTAATAATAATCAATAATAATAATAATAGTTCAGTGTTTTACATTCTACTCAAAACAAGCTTTTAAATAGTAGTTTATGAAAATAGCCTGTTATGAATAAGTATCAAATGAAATGTAGTTTTCGTATACTTATCCTAGTAAAAAGTAAATCTGAAGATAATTTATTTTCTAACAATCCATCTAAAAGGTCACTCTAGTGAGTACTGTAAATAGGCTTTATATAAACAATAACGTATAACAATAATGATAACTTTAAGTATCTTGAATTTGCCTTTATGTAAATTATAAACGTTACATTAATAGTACATTGTTCTTTCTATGCAAATTAATTTTTTTACACAAATTCATATAATAATATTGATGTAAATTGAACTGATTACCATTCTTACATTAATTTTTACTTTTGGAAAGGTAGAAATTATGATGCGAGTTCCATGGGATAATTTCTACTTTCCCTGGCATATTTATATATACTTGATATTAAGTAAAGATTTACAAGAGTAGTTTTATTTACAAATATCAAAAATTGAAATACAGATTGGCGGCGTATTACTGTCATAAAAAATACCTGTCACATAAACTGCTAAGAGGCGTAATTAAACAACAATAAACATTGATGAACAAATTATCTAAGAGCATTAGTCGAATGCCTGTCAAATCATAGGATATTTTGAGGGAGTTGTGGAGATTTGGAAATATTTCAAGTTGTTATTCATCGTAGACTGACATCAGTTGGAGGAACAAAGGAAACCTGGGAGCACTGGACAGCCGTTTCGTCCTAGTATGGGACTCCTTAGCAGTGCACACCCACGACCCCACCACCAGGGATCGGACCCGCGACCTTCGGGTTCCGCGGCCAGCGCGTTACCACTGGGTCAGAATCCAATGCTCCATATTTCCAACTTCTCTTAGCTCACTATATATAGAGCAACCGCCACCCAATGTCATCGTTGAGTATTTGTCCTCACGGCCATCAGGCTTTGACTCCACCGGTCACGACTTCTCACGACTTCTGTCCAGTTCTCCCAGGTTTCCTTTGTTCCTCCAACTGATGTCAGTCTTCGATGAATAACAACTTGAAATCATAGGATAAACAAGTTATTAAAAGTGTAGTCACTGATGGACATCAACCTGTTAGAAAAATAGTAAGTTGAATTATTGAAAAAAACAGACGACAAACTAGCTAATGCACCATCTATTTATTTGGATTTATGACGAATAAAGAATCAAAGCTTATGCGGGCAGCAGTAGGTTGCATCTATTTTTATTCCTGAAGAGTCAGAAGGAAAGTCTGAGCTTTGATTTTATACTTCTTAGCCATTTCTTGTAAACTATAACTCTAAATTATTCAACCGACTATAAGAATTAGTTCGAAAATAATTTATTGTAACAAAGTAAAACAGAAATATACTTAATCTTTGTTTGTCAATAATTTAGAAGAGTAATTCTTTGAAAAGTCATTGAACATTGAATACTACTGTAAAAAGTGACAGCTTTGGAGTTGTGAGATTTATTTGTCGACAAAACATAGAATATTTGAAAGATTAGATAAAAGTTTTATTTATAAAAAAAAAATAGCACCAGTAGTTGAAAAGTTTCATGAGAGGTTTGTTAACAGAGTTGATTTAGAAAAAATCAAGTAGAACTGTATGAAACCTTAATTTCAGGTTACGACATAAAATTAACTTTGACTTCTCAGAAGGAATTTCTAACTATAGTATATTTAAGACGAATAGTGGCTACCATTGGAGTCCAGAAAGCGCAGTTCCTCCTATTTGGGACTCTTCAGTTGGATATACCTGCTTACCAGTGAGTGAGAACCAATCTACTCAAATCTTGGGCTGCCAAAAAAAACTTTTCACCAATTATATTCCACTAGATTCTTCGCATTCAGTCTGTTTTCATCTTTTAAACGTGTTCTGAACGTATCATATACTCTAACATGTCTCAAGCTAAGAAAAAACTTCCCGCTGGCTGGAAATGGATTTGTAAATGCTCAGAAACACCACATTACTATTTCTAGGAAACCTGTATAGGAATAGAAATTTCTATGCCGGCTGACTGAACTGCCACCATCAAAATTAGACTCGCTTTTGTGTTAATTTATGAATCGAGAATAGATACTAATATAACACTGGCCTCCTGTTTCACTTTTATGCCTTCAATACTGTTATTATTAACACTGTGCAGACGTTATAAGCATTTCTTTTAGAATTATTGTACGAAAAGTGAATTTGTCGGAATATTCTGTGCTGAAAATTCGATACTGTATCATGCATGTTATTTGGAATAAAGCCATTATTATTGTGATTTTAAACGCCAGAGCATTATCCAATAAGCCGATGAGTCACAGAAGCCGCCGTTTGCAGAATGGATATCGTCTTTATGTTATCAGTTGTAATTTCCTATCATTTAGTCCCAGTAGTAGTAACGACAACATCTAGCTGACGAGTCGAAAGTAAGACAATACGCCGGTCCTGGATCGCAGTGCTAACTACTACCCATTATCACTATCTGACTAAAAATACATGCAACATCAAGGGATCAGCGCAGGAGCCTAAATGCCAATAAAAACCGATCAATTCGGTCCAGTCGACAATGGGAATCTACAAGCAATACTTTATTATATAATTACGCTTACAGTTTTATTTAAAACATTTAAGTAGGCTTTTATAATGATCAGTAAGTTGTTTAGTCCAGTCTTATAGTCATAAAACAGCCTATATAAATATGTATGTCTAAAGTCTTTTGATTGAAGAGACTCATAAGAATGATTTATTCAAAACCAATAGGAAATTCATTCTACGTTAGAGACCGAAATCCCTAATATTTTATGGAAACAACTTCCTCAATAGCTTTAAAATATTTCCATTTAACTCATATAATTTTAGTTAAATTAGTTGAAGATCACTTAAAAACTATATGCATGGGTTTAAAACTGAGACTTTATCAAAAATATACTCACTGTAAAAGATGTTTTTTTTTGTAAAAATTAGTCAGTGATTTCAACTTTTTCATTAAAATGATATCCTTCTAGATCCTGTAGATGCTTCATTTCCCTAAGAAGTACTTAAGACCCAGTAAATATCATTTTAAGGATAACTGAATTATCTCAAATAAGGATTAGACAAAGATGATTTAACCTTTACAAAGTGATACAACACTACAAGAATGAGTGGATCGACTAGCCAATATCTTCGCACATCAACAAATATAGGTAATTTAACTTGAAAATAAAAGTATCTGCTTAATTTACTATTGTATGTTGTGGAGTCCGGAAATTAGAGTGTCTTTTTACTAATCATGTAAACAAGACATTTGGTATGTAAATGTGGTTCATATCAAGTACTCTAATATGATTTAGCTATTTAGATCTTTATGGTATGAAAAAGGATACTTAAAGGAATAAAAGTTTTATGAAAAATGATCCTAAGCTAAAAAGTATCAGATTCTGCATACAAAGCTGAAGATGTTAGGAAAGAAAACTTTCAGATGCTATTAACAGCATAAACTTTTCACAACCAAAGTAGCTATCATAACTTAGTAACCTGTTAGATGATACCTAGCCAAATAGGATAACAGATACTGGGTTCGACTCTGAATAATAACACCTAAATGGAGTCAAGTATGTCAAAAGACTAAGCTACAGATAAAAAGAAACATACTTTCTGGATTACCCAAAAACAAACTATCAAAAATTACATTTGTTCACTTTTTTCCAGCTTCAAACTCTTTCTGATTTAGTATAATTGTTTTTATATCATACAGTTGTTGATTGGACCGAATTGATCAGTCTCTATTGGCATATGGGCTTCTGTGCGGATGCCTCGATACTGCCTGCGTTCTAATTATATTAATGATGGGTCGTGGCTAGCAGTGGAATCTAGGATGCGCACTCCGTCCCATTTGGGACTCGTCAGCTGGATGTACCTGCTTCCACTGCTAGCCACGACCCATCATTAATATGATTAGAACGCAGGCAATATCAAGACATCCACACAGGAGCCCATATGCCAACAGAGACTGGTCAATTCGGTCCAATCAACAACGGTATGATACAAAAACAATTATATTAAAACTATACCCATCGCACAAGAAGTGGCTATCGTGGCTCAGTGGTGTAGTGGATAACATGCTGGCGTTTGAAGCGATCGCTCTCGAGTCCGAATCCCTGCAGGAATAAAATCACTCACTGGGAGGTGGGCAAATCCAGCTGACGAGTCCTTAATAGGACGAAATGCGCATCCTGGATTCCACTACCAGCCACGGTTCATCATTAAAATGTCTTTCTGATTAGTTTACTCTTTGTTTTTATTTAAATCTTATTCATGTACCATAAAAACAAAATAATTTGTTACATCACCTATTCGAAGATTTTATACATGGCTATGGAAAATTATCTGCCTGTATGTCTCAATGAAATAATGAATGGATAGAAACATTTTTATATTTCGTAACAGAATTTGAAATTATTCATAGAGCTTTCATTGGAGAAATTGTAAACATCACAATCCATCTCAAATATCGTGAGAACTACGATGAATTTATTCAAAAAAATATTTTGTTCAGTCATTTAGTTTTAGATGCCACTAACACCTAGTAAAGGATATCATGATAAACTTTTTAAAAAAATCCTTTTTACAATCTGCATTCAAATACAGTGCCTCTGGTGGAATAATTCTGTTTTTCTCCAATAGTGTACTGTGTATAATGGTTATCTAGGTTCAGAAGTACTATTCACAGGACTTGTCTGAAATGATTAAAATATGTCTTAAGTGTTGTTGAATAATAGTTTGAAAAAATTTAGTAACTCAGAATAATAATGTGCAAACAATAAGGCAAACTCATGCTGTTAATTGAATACTACATATCTTACTGAAATAATTCTGCAGAAAGTGTTTTGTGTTTTTGATTTTATGCATCATTCGACATAAAAGAAAGTACGTGGCATAGGGATGTATCTATAGGTGGACAACTTTTTGTTTTGGTGTGCATGTACTACACAGTACCAAGATACAAATAGGTCGCTGGTTCGATCCCTGGTGGTGTGGGATAGTGGGTGCGCTCTGCTGACGAGTCCCATACTAGGATGAAACAGCTGTCCAGTGCTCTCAGGTTTCCTTTGTTCCTCCAACTGATGTCAGTCTACGATGAATACTAACTTGAAATATTCCCAAATCTCTACAACTCCCTCAAAATACAAACAGACTCTATTGTATTTCAGTGCATTAATCTAAGTCGACTTTAGTTGTTCGGTTGAACTAACTGACATTATCGGGAACTGTTACAGTAACATTTATCTCCACCTTTTAGGTGCATCATCTTTACTGCCAAATTTGTTCGTTTTTATCAGTAATTCCAGGTCAGAAACGGCTGCAGCTACTTTTATAATTTTCCCAAGCTGTAAATTTGGTAACTGAAATGGTGTTACTTCTGGAAAATCAAAGTTTGAAAGTAAGTTGAATTCGCAGAAATAGTTAAATTCTTACATACTTAGGGATAGGGTATTTCCCAGAAACAATCAAATAAAAAAACAATAGTGATTTTTCACTTTAAATTCTATTTGACTAAATCTCTGTAGAGAATATGCAATATCGAGTGATTGAATTTACTATAAGTTCAAAATGAATATTTGCACAAAATGATAAGATTTTTCAGTTTGGATAACTTTGCTCGTAACATCACCAAAATCCATAAACTTATCATTGCATGCAAACCCTGATTTTAAATTAATCTATAGAAAAATAATATTTGAGTGTTTTTTCCTACAGAACATGGATATTACATAAAGGAAAAAGTTAGCAGCCTTTTCATATTTGTGAATAGTCAAGTGGAATCATTTAGATGAGAATTTTACAGGATGCCAACTGTTGTTCTTGCTAAAATACTTTCTGTAACAAGTTTTCATTAAAATATTGGAGGTATTCTATTCGGTTTCTATACTGCTATGATTTTCAATATTATTGTTTTGGGTCATTACCTTCCCTCTTATCTCACCTTGCATTCTTGTGATGAAAAATGAGAATTCTTGAAGCTTGAGGAGCAGTGCCTTATTCCGGGTTGATAAAAATCAACCGACATCAGAAAGTTTGCGGATTATTCATGTTTGGAACTGCTAAAACCATTAGTTATACCTATCCACAAGGCACTTTCTGGGCACCACCCTTCGAATTACAGACGGGTAAACTTGTCTTTTATTGTGGCGAAAATCCTAGAAACAGCAATAAAGAAAGCCATTGGGATTCAGCTAGAAAGCATCACTCCATTATAGGGGTTTTTCTTGCTTGATAACCCTTATCATAGTAATGGAAAGTTACGTTAAGTCTAAAAATGTGACAGCTCCACATTTCATATTGATAGACTTCAGCAAGGCCTTCGACACAATGCCTCATTCAAGGTTGTTCATGTAACTGGGGAGTTTCGGATCACTGGTAATCCACTTGCATAGATCAGACAGTTCCTTATTGGTAGGAGACAAAGAGTAAGGAGCAGATCCCTACTTTCACCTTGTAATTCGGTACTTAGTGGACTACTGCTTGGCTAGTTCTTGTTCCCCTGTTATTTCTGTTGTAAGTAAATGGGTCCACGAGTATCAAGAAATCCCCTATGGGATGTGCTTATGATGCAAAAGCTGAGACGATGAAGGTGCATGTCTGTTTCAAACGGATTTAAAGAGTTTCTAATCTAATCAGCGAGACTTCTGATATCTGTCAAAACAGGCCACAACACCTGAGATATTGATATGACGCTTCTGACACCAGTATTGATTTAAAATGATCTAAGAGTTGCAGTGAATCACGATCTGACGAACATAACGCACTGTAAGTTGGTCACAGCTCTAAGTTTTAAGACATTTTAAGCAACACGCAGAACTCTTACTAAAATAATCGGTGACATATCTGTCTACTTATAGACGTACCTAGTTAGGTCTAAAATATAAGTGGCAAATGCTTTTCTGAAAAGTGACTTGAACCTTCTGGAAGCAATCCATAGGATGGTCACTTGCAGGACCCCTGAAGTGGCTAGTGTAACCTTCAAAGAACGACTGCAGTAGTGGAATCTCTTCTTATGGTGTTGAAAACAGAAAAGAGATCTCTAAGTGCTATGCTTGATTTTAAAAGCTGACTTTCGGCCTTATCTGTCCTCCTTTTTCCCACTTACCGGGTGTGAAAAGTCAAAGGATGTGGTAAGAAAGCACAAAACTAAAAGAAGAACGCGGTATACATAGAGTAATTGTTTTCGCTTAGAGTTATCAACTCTTAGGACCGACTTCGTGAAGAAGTGGTTGCCACGTCATCCGCTGATTCGTTTAAGACAACAGGACAAAAAGAAGCATCTAGTGGGAAGGGATCAATACTTGTTTATGATCTTCTATCCTTAAACTAAAAATCTTATTCTGATTGTGAAATATGAGACTAGTTAAATAAGATATTAAGGAACCAGTTTGATCCGTAAAACTCACAAGAGCCCTCGTTCATTCCTTGAAAGTTTTCTAGGGTTGGGTTGAAGCCTAAATTAAAGACTAAAAAAACCTATGAGTGTACATAGTTTGCTCACAAAATGTAATCACGAAATTTTTCATACAACACCCTTTTTTAAATTCATTCACAGAGCATGAAGAAATCAAGTGGTTTACAATAGCCCATCGAAAACCCATATTAGAAACAAGATCTAAAATTTGGGCTGCTGTCAAAGCAAATTTTTCATGGCTTCAAGTGATACACGATGACTCAAACGAATATTCTTGAACACAAAATAACACCATTAAATTTGTCTTGGTGGGCTTAAAAGTGCAGAATGCACTGTTTTTCACTCAGAACGGCTTATGAACAGAGTATTGGTGCTTGATAAATAAGATGTAATATATTGCTAACTAGGCCATACGAAAAAAAATTAGCCCATCATCTTTTCAGCTTCCGATTCTGGAACAGTGTTCTGAATTCATTCGCAGTGCTAATAATACCACAAAATAACAATGGGGATTCATGGTGAATAAGTTGAAAGAAATGAAATAGTCACAAATAAAGGAAAATTAACTGGGAAACATTAACCTGTAGACAACCAATCAGACAAAAACCCTATGCTGACAAAAATGATTAAAAATGTATCGTGAGGTATAAAATGGGACGTCATTACTAGAGCATACAATGAAGACCACAACATTATGATTTTTCATTGGTTTCAAAGCATTTACAATGAAGTCTAGTGTTATAAAATGTAGTTTTATCGAATCACACCAGGTTTTAAAGGTGAGAAACTGAGATTCCTACCTTTAATTGACTGTGAACGTCTTGTACAGGGTCACTCATATGTGTAGATGGAAGTGAATTTTAGGCAGTAGCTTCTGAAAACTATCTTGTTCAAAGCTGATTGAAAATAAAAATTACCTTAAATCAGGACGACCCTGACATTAAAGTTGTACCACCTCACTGCGATGCCTACTTTTGAAAAGTGAAGGGTTAAAACAATCAAAGGTCTTAGTTCCAATGCTACAAGAAATTCATAAGCCTATGTGTTCGGAAATCTGATTTAATTCAGCGCAAATGCCCATGACAATGAAATATGTTTTATTTATCTACATTGTCAATAGTTAACATTCGTTTCACAAGCTGACATCCAATATCCAATATTGATAGTGCGAGCGTAGGAATTTGATAGTCTTGATCACTCGCATGTGGTTCTCAGGGCTTGCTTCGAGTTGTTTGGTTCACTCTAGCGGTTGGCTTTTCTTGGGTTAGTAAGCTGTAATTTGTAAAGTGACTGGGGAGCTACGGATTGCAGGGACGGTTGGGGGACTGTCATGACTCCTGTCTGTGTAGGTACCTGAAAGGGAATATTAAGGTAGCAGTAAAGAATGAAAAGAATTAAGTAGAAAAAAGACAAAAAGAGGACAAAGGAAGAGGGAAAAAAAGAAACAGAGAAAAAGAAGAAAGGGGAGGAGGTAAAGAAGAGAAATAAAGGAAAGAGAAAGGTATGTGGGAACTGCCCGAATGGTAAAAATAGATGGCGTAGGTCCACTTGGTAGAAAAGAATTGGAAGGTAATGTGGGTGTGGTAAGGAGCGAGATAGCTAGTGGTGGGTAGGAGGGAGTTGAGGGCGGACTGGTGAGTTTGGTGACTCCCTGAGTACGTCCGTGGTGCACCATTCGACATGACATAACTGTCTAGCCGTTTCTTGAACGAGTCCACCGAGGGTGCTGTGGCGATATGCTGCGGCAGGGCACTCCATAAGGCCCATACTCTCAGGGAGAAAAAATTGGGCCTGAGTATGGTATTGACTCTGTGCTATCTTAACGGGGTTTCCTCGTGAAGACCGCTGTTGCAGGCAAAATTGATTTGTTTGCGGGGTTTGCCTGATGGGCGATCTTGTAGGCAATAACAAGGTCTGCCCCCTCCTGCGATAAACCAAGTTGAATACGCTCAGGTACTCAAGTCTTTCAGGAATTGCCTTCCCCCTAGCTCCACAACTGATTTTGTTTCGCATCTTTGTATTTTTTTCAAAGTGATTAGAGTCTCTCTTTAGTGTTGGGGGGCTTCGGCATCGAAGACCTCTGGATGCAGCCGCGAGCAGTCTTTGAATACGGTGAGGAGGAGTTTAGGGGCGGGGGCGCCAAGCTGTCCGCGAAGAAAGTGCAAAATAGCGTTCGCTGTGGTAGTTGGAGCTGGTATTCAGGGTGTCGGCGAAGTTGAGCCCCAGTTCTTTCTCCGTAGACACTCTGGTGACAACACAGCTGCCCACCATGTACCGGAAGTTGGCCATACTTGCTTCATGTTTACTGATTTCCGTTACCTTGCGCTTTTGAAGGTTGAGGCTCAAGTCATTTCCTGACGACAGGAGTTTGAGTTGCAGCAAGTCACTTTGTAGTGTTGTACAGTCAGCTTCTTCGTTTACCACCCTCCAAATTCTAATGTCACTGGCGAAGCGGAAGGTGGATGAGGATATTTTGTGTGGCAGATCACTGACAGACTGCAGGAACAGAAGTGGTCCTAGGATTGCTCCTTGGGATACTCCTGACGTCGATGGTCTCCACTCCGACCTCATTCTGTTTACTTTGGTGAAGAACTGCCTCCTTTCCAGGTAGTCTTCAAACCAAGAGAGTGGGGGTTCACTGACATGATCTTGTGAAGCAGGAATGTGGGCGGGACACTGTCAAGCGCTTTAGTTAGGTTGAGAAAACAATATACGCCAGTGTTCTGTTATCCCAACTTGGTGCCCAGTCGTTCCAGGAGGTTAGTAAGTTAGTGGCACATGAGCGACCACTCCGAATCCATGCTGAACAGTGCGCACAGTGTTTTCTCCATCCAGAAGTTTCCAGATGGTGTCAGCTACCAGGCTCTCTAACACTTTCTGCACCACAGAGAGTAGGGCAATTGGCCCGTAGGTGCCGGAGCTTTTTCTGTCTCCTCCCTTGAAGATGGGTGACAAGATGGTGCAAGGTTTGTTTGATAGGACAATCTGCCGCTATGCCCTCTTATGTCACTGTGGTTGCGAACCCTTTTGTCGTCCAAAAAGTCAGACTCCCTGCGTGACAAACGCCACTTGGACCAAGCCTGATTTTGCTCCGAATTAGCCTTTCTGTCCCAAGCTTTAGACATGAGGTTCACTGGCAGCCTGCGTGTTACCTCTGGTACGTCGTGACTGATGGTCCCAACGATTATTTTCTTCACTTGTAACCAGTGTTCGTCTGCCGTGGGATGTGTTCAGTCTATCGGCCATCATGCACTCATAAGAAAGCCCCCGTGATCTCGTAGCTAGCTTCACCGTAGCAGAGGAAAGTGTTGGGCATCACCGGTTGTGGAGACTCCCCAGCAATCATTCAGAAGATCATGACTGCGTGATCACTGAGGCTAGGGGGAGGATGGATGCGTAGATCTTTAGTGAGAAGGCCATCATTCATCTGAGCTTAGTCAAGGCGCGATGCGTTTCCGTCAGGTCCCCAGCCTGTGGCATCACCCACTTTCTGTGAGAGGCAAGTGGTCTTAATTGCATTCCTTAGCTTCTGACTGGAGGATGTGAAGTGTCTCCCTTCCCTCTCGAAGGGGATGGATGGGGTGTTGAAGTCACCGGCAATGATTACGGAATCGGAATCTGCAGCCGAAGTCGTCAAGGTTGCTTTGATGACCATTTCCTTATGTATAGGGGAGCCGGTGGGGGACCAATGCATGACTCCAAGCAGATATTTGGTACAGTGGAAGTGAGGTGGCACCAGGGATATTCTGGGAGCTAGGTTAAGGCGGTATCGCTAACTGCCCATGACTTTAAACGAGAGCTTACGTGGAGAGCCACTCACTCTTCCGCTCTGACCCTCTGCCCCTGTGGAAGAGTCCCGTGCCAGTGACCTGCATCTCTTCGTCGGAGATGTCTGGCGAGAGCCAGAATTCCGTGATGACTATGATGTCAGAGTGCTGACGTTCACGCAGAGCCCTAATCTCTCCTACCTTCTGTCTGACCCTCCTAACGTTGCCATACACACATGTTAGAGCGCGCCTGGCGACAGGGGAGGGTCGATTGTGAATTTTCGTGAGGAGGGCGCTTACGTGGTTGCGTTTGGCGTCGTCGGCCCTCGTGAGACTGGCATTACCTTTACTTTTGTGTTCTATTTTCAACTTGGTGGGCTGTGACAGGGAGAGCCTTTTTACTCGAAGTACCTGACTCACTGGTCAGTGCCGGTGTGACAACCATCGACTGCAGAGGCCTTGGCAGCAGCTGCCTTTCCCTTGTCTAGTGAGTCTAGGCTTATTTTCACGCATGCGTTATGAGCCACCCATGCGGCCTTTCACATCGTACCATGCGTGCAGAACATCTGTGAGGGGGACATGTGAGTCGAATTGGATGGCGAGTAGTCTAGGAGTGGGTATGGAATTCAGGTGAGCTGGTCTTGGCAGTCCACTGACGCTGGTGGCTGGTGCACCGTCGAGATCGACTTTGGTTGAGAGCCATCGCCATCGCCATCGCTGGACATTGAGGAAGTGCCGATCTTTAGCCGAGTGGTTACTTGGCAGTTCTGGAATCCCATGTACAACTATACAGCTGTTTCTGTTCGGACTCCCAACCACCGATTTTCTCTCTTCCTCTCTTATAGGCCATGGACTGTTAGGCTCGGCCAGAATTTTTTAGGTGTTAGCAACGTCCGGTTGGCGCAAGAGGAGGAGGGTGTCTTCGGCTTCTTTGGAGATGTTCAGGGACGCACGTAAAGGGGGCAGCTCTTCTCGTGGTGCCCGGCTTCTGCCAGACAGGTGGTGCAGTGTTGCAGGGAGAAGGGGGGCCCAGAACCTGGCAGTGGTCAGTCCACACTCGGCCATCAAACCGTTCTCTCTCCACCGAAAATGGGTCCGTCAATAAATCGACGTTGAACAAGATGGTCGAGTTTGCCCTTCCGTGGCTTGCGTTCGCTGTGGGTGGCGCGCCCAACTTCCCATTGGGTTTACCGTGCATTTCCACTAGACGCTTCCTTGTCACAGCGTCTGGGATGTTTGGGATGGGTTTCGTGGAGGGTTTGACGGTCGGTATCCTCAGCCATGCGCTCGAAGCTGTCTGAGGCTTGGTGGGGAGTACAGAGGCTTAACCTAATGTTGTCCCCGCGAGTGGTTGCGCGTGCATAGATAGAGACCTTGCTTTGCTTCAGGCCCCTTTGTGTTACCCTTCAATGTTAACATCATTCAGGGATGTTGGTGGCCCTTGCATGGCGGAGAGCACTGGTTCCAGGCTTTCCTCGTGGAGTGCGGGCAGCTTCCTGAACTCTGGACGAACATACCAGAACCATTTGCATGACCGCCTCTTCATCAGCTTGTAGTATTGTCGGGTTACTTCGGTGTCGCAGTGGCAGTGCGCCCATCGGTGACATAGGTTGCATGCAAATGCCTCATCGACTACCGAAACGTCTTTGGTGCAAGCAGTGCGGCCATCGGGCGTCGTAATGCAGCCTTCCTTCCATGGAGAAAGTGCTAGGGGTTGTGGCGAACCGCTTGTGGTTGCTTCATATTCCAACCTTACACGTTTCCTCTTTTCAGGCACGGTCTGATCCCCGCCCGAGGTAGGGCATAAATCAGTTGATTTCATTCCGAAGGCCTCTGGATAGTGGGAAGCCGAATCAAGGCCTTTTGGTTGCGGTGTGCTAGATCCAGTTACCGGTCTGTCATAGTTGCATAAAAGGTTAGCTGGCTAGGTATTGGTCATGATTAAGAAGAAATTTATGACTTATCCCAAGGACGGTAACACTGCTGAGATGGTCGAGTGTCATTTCAGCAAGCAGTCACTCAGATTAGTCGACTAAAGATAAAAACATCTTGAAGATGGGGAGGAAAACTGTACTAGGAAGGAGAGACTCTTGGCCTAATTACCATGGCGGAATGTAATGAAATGAGACTCATAAAATGGCAATGAAATTGTAATTGATGAGCCAACACTTAAGCGCGGGGAGGTGATAAATGTGCTTTCTCAAAGAGGAAGAAAAGATTATTCGGTAGCAGTAATTCGGATCAATATGAAGAAAAAATGAATGCAAAAACGATGTTACAATTCTTATTCACTCCTTTGTCGAATCCTTGTCTCAAATAGATTCAGCAATCAATCCTCCTTTGCTAGCTTGCGTAAACCGATTGGTTTCTCCTCATTGGCTTTTAGATCTCAGGGTACAATCTCAACGCGAATCGCACCATGGAAGGCATTTGGCAGTACTTTATGAACTGGCAGGAAAACCAGCCTCAGGATCTTTTGGGGACAATTAAACTCCAGTAGCAAACAGGTCGACCTCTCTGATATGAATTTCGAACATACCTCTCAAGGTTGCCTACGACGAAAAGCCAGAATAATCAGCGCCCCGTATGGCCCCTGATTTGAGTTGTCCTGTGAGCTCCATAGGAAACAGAGTGTAGGCCTTGTGTTAGTGCATGCATAACACTTAAAGTGCGGACCAGTTAATCTGTAAACATGTACAGGTATTACCGTAACAGTCCTCGAAGTAAGGCCATACTTTTATGAGGTAAGTGGAATCAGATGGTGTTTTGAGGCATCATTTTGTCGGTACAGAAAAATATTTTTCTCTTGTGCCCTCGATGAATGAAATTCACTGAAAAGCAGATAGCCCTTAAAGTGGTTTCGGATGGTGGCTGTCAGAGAAACACATGATGCACGTTTTGTCCGGCTGCGGGACTCATCGGCTGGATGTGTTGACCGCTTGGAGCTTGGTATATTGCTTATATGGATCACCGGATGGAAGCTGCATTTCATAGTAAGGAAGAACTGCTGGATGTATATTAGTGCCCCGTCGATGGACTCCCAGCCACAATTTCGGTCCGTAAAACCAGCCGTTCTTCCAAGCGTCTGTGACCTTGTCCTACAGTGCTCAGGCCAAGTCACACTTTCTGAAGGAGTTGAATCATACGCTTCAAAATCCAAAATCCTATCAGGGCGCACAAACAACATCTTTCGCTGCTCTCTATATATCAGGCCCTCTTAACGCCCAGCTGAGTTTTCGATTGGATTCATGTTAGCCTTTCATTCTTAGCGCTGTGTATAATAACCCATAGATTCTCAGTTTGCATAAAATGACACACACTTCTTTGTGTTCACCGTACTAGGCATTGATCAAAGTCTTGAACCGTATGGAAGCAAGAAAAATAAAGTTTATGAGGTGTTATAGGTAGCGTACATATGACTGACGTCAAAGTGAAAAAGTTAAGATACGGGTAAACATGCACAGGTGTAATAAAGTCACTGGCTGATTTATTTCTTCCTTCCCTGCCTGTTACTTTGTTTTTCCTTCCCCTTGTGGGCATATGGCATATGCTTTGGCTTCAAAAGCTGACCCGTTTTTTAGATGAAACTAACTTCTTGACTGCACAAACCAAGGCCATGTCATCGTCGACCTTTGGTCGAAGGTGCCATTTCACTCATAACAGCGAACTACAATGCGTATGAAACAATCGGTAACCTTTGAGTGGCATATTTACCGGTAGTGAAACCTAAAATATCATGACAGCCAACAGGAAGGCATGAGATTTATTACAAGGTTGTCTTGAACGGCGAAACTGGCAATGAATTTTCCCTGACGTCACTCTGATATGTTTAAGCAAATCCAATGCATTCTGATGCCTCAGATTAAAAATACAGGCACTTGGCTTGCAGTCATAATGTGCAGGAAGGTGGTCAGTCTTCAAAGCAGAGGGGAGCCAGTGGCGGTAAAATTCATAGTTGTGTACTCATAACAGAAAAGCAAACAAGTGAATAGTATGCACATGTTCATTCGTAAACTATTCAGAACCATTAAAAAACGAAGTATAATAAACGCAGCATTGAAAGTATTGACCTAAACCTTTATTCTTTCCCAGAAAATGGGCTGAAAACCTAAATGCAAGCCTCGATCTATTTTGCTAATACAAAGACATTGCTTTCATGCAACCATAATGTCACTCTGTGCATATTTATTCTGCTGACTGCTTTCACTTTATAAACACGTAATGCATCTTTCAGTAACTGGATAGGTGGGAATGAACATACCTACCACAAAGAAACGCATAATTTACATACTAATTTATTCTTATCTACATAAATAATGTGTGCCTGCGGATTCAGGAAAGAATATTATCACTATGGCTCAGGTCATGAATCTTTATGCTCAGTTTTTATTCTAAGCTGCTTCGAGGGACCTGATCATGAAAATACCTTCTGTCTGTTTTCAGAGCGGGTTCCCAGGTGGCGATGAGGCTGAGAGTGGCAGTGCCATGCCCCAAAGGTAAACACTTTCAGCATCAGATGTTTAAGCTGTGACTAAGTAAAACTTGATTGGTGAAAACCAGAAGTATTTCTTCTCACAAGAAATAGTCCGGTTCTGTGGCGACAGCCTTATGTATCAGCTAGGTATGACAACTTTCTTTGCGCGATGGCTAATTTTGAAGGGAAGTAAATCGTTACTTTTCCTACAAAAGTCGACGATTCACCGGACCTCATATTTTGCCACGGTATAGGCGCTCTTTTGACACAAGTTGGCTCCAAGTTTAACGGGAGTCATCACAAAACGGTGTTGTGTGTATTATCACTTCATTTAATCATCATTTCATTTGATACTTCTATTCCATGGCGAGTAGTATCTAGAGACTATAACAAGACTGATTGGGAGCCCATGTATCCACCTATTGGATGCATTGACTGGGAGGTTTGCTTTACCGCTACTGACCTCAACCCAACACCAACCATATTTTACGCAAATCTGATACCTGTCTCGACACCGTTGTTCCACTGAAAGGTTTTGAAAAGATGGCCTAGGCCAACAAGCCGTTTATGCCTGCTGGTCCTCGTGGAGAGTTGCACAGGCTTTTGACGAGGTACCATCAAAACCATAACTTTGATGCACTCCAAATGATTTATGGTGTTTTTAACTCCACCCCGTATAACCACTAAAAGTGTGCAGGGAGTGAACAGAGTAGTGTGCTAGCTAACTCGTCTAAAGTGCATGCCCTCTCTTCACCCCCTAAAAAGCGATAGGATCGCCTGAGATATGCCATTCCTCTTCTCAGTCATGACACTACAATTTACGATAACCCGATAGGTATGTGCAACTTATTCAGCGTCATATTTGTAGCTAGTTATCTTGAACCTACAACTTGTTCCTGTGAAACCAGTACGATTTGCACCACAAAAGACGATCCTTCACTCACAATAACGCCGATGGGTACTGTTGAATTCACATATGCCAGGATTAGCCTGGGGACGAAGGTGCTAAAATGCCCCAGTAGCGCTGTCACAGACGGAATGCCATCATACTTCTTTAAATGTGGTGGCCCTGATATCCCACTATTATTACTTGAAATATTTCTGTGTCCTTGGCGTCTTTCGCTTATCTCGATATCTGAGAAACATTCTATACCTTGCCAGGACATAAATTCGGTTCAAAAACATTAACCGGCATCTACGGACCGACAGATATTATGCCTTCAGTGTTCAGGATTATGGAGAAGTCCATTAGAAAAGCGTTATTCGGTATATGCTTGATAGCAACATTATCACATCCGATAAACGTGGGTTCCTAAAATCAACGTCCTAGGTGGCTTTGCACCTTGACTTCGTTAACTTCAGAGCAACCAAGCGTGACCGATACCAATTAGTCCTTGTGCTTTATCTGGACATTTCAGAGGCATTTGACACAACTGGTCATCCACTGTTGATGAGTAAGTTCAAGTCTCTAGAATTTGACTATCCATAACCTAGATAAACTAAATCCCTCCCCGGTAACCACACCCATATGATGAAGGTGGACCGACGCAATTCGAAACCCATACCAATAACCTCTTGCGTTGTTCAAGGAAGTTTATTAGATCCCCTCTTCTTACTTTATGCGTAAACAACATTTACAGCTGCTTTGGATATGGTAAACGATTCTCGTTTTCTGGTAACCTAAGTGTTGCATTCATGTTCTCTAATGCTAGTTTATCCTACTTCCAAGCACCAGTACAAAAGGAGGTTGATACAATATCCACATGGTCTACCACCTGGAAGCCTCGGTTCAGTACGAGCAAACGCAGCTGGACATGACAATAATTGTAATTTTATTCTCAGATAATGGACTTAACGTCACAGACACCGGTTTACGGGCATCGTCAAGTCGATAATTCTTGAAAGTTTACAAAATAGTATTTGACAGTAAATGATTTAAATATCAAGCCACCGATGTGCACAATCTTGACAACACTTACTGCAGATCATGAGACGGGGATGAACTTTCCATCTCTCATCACATGGTTAGGCTGTACTATAAGGACCGAAGGGGTACAATTTTCAGAGTTTGCTTGACAACCAGATGGCGTTGTTGGTCCATCTTCATATTTTACTATTCTGCAATATGACCATCTACTTTGTGATAACAATAAACATATATTTCATACAACATAGGTTACATGAATACAAACCAGTTTACAGGTTTGATCATCTTGGTAACGAGAAATGACTATTATGTACAGTGTTAAGCTATGCATTAGATACCGTTATTCATGGCATGCAAGAGGTGTGTTGAAGTAGGCTCAGTTCGAAATTAAGAATTATTCGGTTGTTGTTTGAATCTTCCAATACTCTTGAAGGCGGGGCCGCATCAATCCGGAGTAGAGAGATTATTTTAGGTGACGAATTTTAGGAAACAGGTGTTAGGTCGTGAGATCAATTACGTTATGAAGAAATGTAGATTCATTGGAGTGGCCATTGAGTTCTCTGTTGCAAATCGTATCGCACTCCGCTTCCGGTTCACTCTTGGTCACTTTCTTTCAAAGGAATTAGATTTTAACTTAAGTAATGCGTTCAGTTTTCGGTACTGTATACTTTTGTCATTGCTGTTAGTCTCTCTTCAGTCTAGGTACCAGTAGCACCACTGCACGTGGTATTACATTTGTGGTTTGGCCGTCAACGAATTGATGAGGTTAGTTGGATAGGAGGAATTCACTAAGTAATCGTTGAAACTGGCTGAGAGATAGACATGCTCATATAGGGGTGGGAAGTTTGTTCCACAGCATACTGCCTTGCTTTATGAAAAACCTACATCAAAGTTTTGAGCGATACTCATTTATTGGGATGATGTACTCACTATTACGCAGATTATATGCCGTTGTTGATTCAAAAGTGATGGCACGTTTCGTTTTAGAGTTTACAAATAAAGGACGAAAAAGAGACGTTAAGTCGAGCTTCAGGCGCCTCGGCCAGAGTGATTCTAGTTCTAGTTTTTTGCATCTTGCTTCGTGTGCAAGTCCTTCGTTGTGTTAGTAGGCGCTGAGTATGGTTTCGTTGATTGTTCTCCACTCGAATTCTGTCCGATACTTTCATATTACCATGGATAACCCTGCAATATTCTAATATTCGGTGAACCATAACCTTGTACAGCATAAGTTTTGCCTCAGGTGTATGTTTCTGTGTAGAAGGCCAACGAGTCTTCTGCTATTGGAAACTATTGAGTCTGCATACTCCGTAAAGGTCAAACTCCTGGAACAAGTGATTCCGAAGTCTTCCAGTGTTGTATATCCGCTGTGCGATGTCACCCAAGTGTAGTGTTACTTCTGGATGGGATCTATTGAAACGGAAGACGCCACTTTTATTTAGGTTTAGAGGGGGCTGCCAGGTCACGCAACATGTGAATATTCTCTTCAGATCTTCTTGTATTTGGGAGAAACCCTGTGTTAGTGCTGCAGGACAAAAGCTGTAGGCTATCTTCAAGTTGTCTGCGAAAAGGTAAGGTATGCCATTTCCGGCGACACTGTAGATCTCGTTTACATAGATTAGGAAAGGTATCGGTCCCGGCAAACTACCCTGGATGACAACACTTTGTATAGGTCTAGGTGAGGAGTGGCAATTACTGATTTTTACTACTTGGAAGCGACCCCCTAAAGATGTTCTAAGCCAGGACAGTAAAGGGTCTTGGAAACCATACGGTCGCAACCTAGTGACCAGGCGTTTGTGAGCACCTTATCGAATACTTGCTTGAAGTCTAAGAAAAGGGTAGTTACAAAAATGCCTTGGTCACGCATACTTGTAATGTCGTCTAGATAGTCAAGACGGCTGGTAGCGCATGACCGGCCTTTCAAAAATCCATGTTGCGCTGGTGAGAGTAATTAGTTTGTCGTCATGTAGCCAGCAACTGCTTTCATAATCACCTTTTCCATGGTCCTGGATACTACTGACGTGATGTTTATGGTCGGTAGTTTTCTATATCAGATGTAGGTCCACATTTATGCTTAAGACATATGCATGATAGTATTTGCCACTAGAAAGGGACGTATTAAAGAGCTTCAAGGAAATCAGCAGCATATCTTCGCTACCTTTTTTAACAAGATGGTTGGAATTCCATCAGGTCCCGCACAGTATGAGGTTCGAAGTGATGCTATAGCTAGAGAAATATTTTGTTTGGCGAAGAGCATAGTACTTATCGAGTGAGTTGATGTTGACGGTGCACCAATGACTTCACTTTCGTCCGCCCGTGTAAAGCAGCTAGCAGACTGGTAACCGAATAGCTCGTTGATTTGTAGTGGGTCGTCGTAGAGGATGCCGTTGTCTATGAATAAACTAGGGGTACTATTTCTGGAGCTGCTTATTCGGGTTTACACCAGTCTCACTAGTGCTTCTGTATTACTAGTTTTACTACATTGGATGCGTTCTTGTTTAACGGCTTCTAGTACTCTTTCTACCTTGAATGTGTCGTATGTGTCTTTGAGTGTGACAAGCGATGAAAAGTCATTTGACTTATAGTACTCTGTGGCATGGTTTTGCATGCGGTTGCGTACTTTCGTAAGTATATAGTCAGCTCTGTTTTTCTTAATTTCTCCTTGGAGCGGTGGAGCAATATAGTCTTGAGCTATGCCTATATATTCACAAAAAAGATCACACAGCTCTTTGGCCGAACTGTCGGTAAAGTGGTGGCTCCAATCTAGGCAGCGCAGATACGATTTCAGTTCGTCCCATTTGGCATACTTGTAGTTTCTAGTAAGTACCGTTCTTGACTTTTGGGCTAATTTTGTGCTGGATATGCTGAAGCATCCATGTACAATCTTGTGATCACTACCTGGAAATTGTGTACCCACTTGGAGTTTTGTGGGTGTGGTTCCGTTTGTGAAGACTAGGTCCAGGACACTAATGTGCCTGGTAGGGTGTTCCACATGTTGTTGCCAACCCTCTGTTTCAAGAATGCTTATGAATTTATCGAAGCACTCTGGATAGCTGATTGGTTGACACGTTATATCTGGCATGTTAAAGTCACCACATATAATTTTTTTGTGTGTGATAGTGTTGCCACGTGAGCGAACAGGCTTGTTAGCTTGTCGTCGTATTCGACCGAGGAGGAAGGATGACGGTGAATGCATCCTATTAGGAGGGATGTGGAGCGAGTAAGTTTGGCAATGATCCATACTGAGTCGTCTATCTCGTTTAGCTCAGATGTAGGGCACTGCGTAGCAGTGATGCCGGACTTTGTATAGACAATGCACCCTCCTCCCCTACCATGTAGTCTGTCCTACCTCAACAAGGAATGATTGTTGACGGAGATCTGTGTCACAAATATCAGAAATCTACCATGTTTCTGTAACCAACATTATGGACGGACCACGTATCAGAGATAGTAGCATAATCTCTTCCATTTTATTGTGTGTGAAGCGGGCATTAATCAGGCGAAACGAGAGCGAGTTAAGAGTACAAAAGTGTTAGGGTATATCTCGAAAAAAGCTAGCACTTTTGTACATTCCTTGTAGGTCCTTTGAGTACATCGTGCTAGCGATGTCATGACCTTTTGTACAGGGTGACGATTCGGTGCTGTTTACCTCGGAAGGAGCGAGGTATTCACCTCATTGTGATTGGTATAGAGACTGCTGGTCAGGGTAGAGAGCAGATAATCCGACAGCATCCGAATCACCTGCATTACTGGTGGCGTTACAGCAGTAGGCTGTCCGGAAAACCCTGTTCATAAGGAGTAACGGGGATTGATAAGTTGTATTGCACACCTATCCGCTGGTTGCCGTATGCATTATGTTCATAGCCAAATTCTTATTCCCCAAGATTTTCTTTAGGGGATCTGTTGTAAGTTTGTCCTTGTGTGGCGTATAACCCACGTTTATTAGAAAGTTCCTCGATTTTTAGCTTTACTAACCACAAAGGACCCGTGTATACAACTTGGAGCGTCAGCGTGTATCCGCAGTTTCATTACCACGGAGAATGTCTTAATCAATGCATTTCCCGCTCGCCAAGTTACATTTAAAGATAACACAGATTAGTATCACTCGGGATACCTGCTGTGGTGCATAAAAATAGAACTTGAACCGGTCAATCATCCAAACGGCTGTAGTTACACGTGGACTTCAAGCGTCTTTCATAATAACGTAGGCAGCGTCGTTTAAGCAGTGTACCTGATGCAGGGTGACTTCTATTTGGAAAGATCACTTGATACAGAGTGCTAGAAAACTAGCAGTGTGGGGCTACTACAATTACGTCGCCACCCGAACCAGTAGGTAAATTAGCCTCCAGTTCAGTCATTTGTTAAGAACATCTCTGTGAAAAAACTTCCGAAAAATTAGACTATTCGTGGCCTGAAAAATCCTGACCAGTGGGTGAGTTAATTGTGAAGACGTTCCAGAAACTTTGGAAGATTGGGAGAGTTCTAGTATTTCTTGGCGTCAGAGCAGCTATTATTTCCTCTAGGCAGTTACGTTCAGATTTAAGTTCAGCTTCAAACGTCCTCATCAAGCCGTGGCTGCAAAGACGAAAAAAGAAGTGTGAGCAGATATGGAAAAGGAAATCACCACACAATTCAACTTGGGGAAGATTTATTATTATTATTTTTGTCCCTTGAAACACTGGGCTTCAATAGCACGTCCCCACTTCACTCTCTTGCCTTTAATCTTTTGAACCTTACTCCACGACTGCCCAGAAGCTCTCATTTCTTCCTCACCCGATCTTCTGCATGTCACCCTCGCCTCAGACGCCGAACCCGTCGTTACCCATTTTGGTTCCACTTGAGAAACTGGTCTGACACGTGGTGTCCCCAGTCAGTCTTCTCAAGGTATGCCCAATCCACCTCCACTTTCTTCGGCATATTTGTTTGGCGGTGAGTTATTGGTCGGTTCGTCACCAGAGTTCCCTGTTCCTTATCATCCTGGCCACCTGATCCTCAGTATCGAGCAAGCATAGACATCTGTTGATGAATGACTGTAGTTTGTTGGAAATGCTGTTCTTAACGCGCCAAGTTTCAGAACCATACAGAACCGCTGACTTGACACTAGTGTTTAAAATCAGGATGTTGTCCACGCTTTAGGCTGGGTGCGGTAGACCTGGACTTCGATTTCAGATTAATGAAGGCTTGTCTTGCTTTCTCGATCCTGGTTTCGACATCCTCATTCGTGTCTGCATTGCCGCCCGCAGTTGAAACAGTGCTGCTTAGGCAAGTCAGAGAGACCACTCCTTTTAGGTCTCTCCAGTTAATGGTGATCGGTGCTTGTTGCTGTTATTTATGGTTGGTTATCTTCATCACCCTTGTCTTCTCTACGTTTGCCTGAAGGGACTCCTATCTTCGCCGCCCTGCTGTTCTGTCACCTCGTTAGATTTTGCCCGTAGATCGTCGAGTCTTTGCGACATTTGACATAAACCATCATCGGTGAAATCCAAATCTTCTTCCGGGGCCTTTTCACTTGTCAAACGGCCTATGCGCCTATTCCTGCTCCTCACAGTTTCATGCACGATCTAGTCCAAATGATTACAATCAGGAAGATGGTCGATGATAGTGGGCCGCAACTTTGTCTTACTCCTGCCTTCACTTCGAATGCGTCACTGAGCTTTCCATTGTTAATCATCTGGCATGTGGCCTTTTCATACAGCTGTTAAATGAGGTTGATAAAGATTTGTGGCGCTAAAACCGTAGCGTTGAAGCAGCAGCTACTAAATTACTTCTCAGCTGACGCTGTCAGAGGCCTTTCAAAATCGATGAAGTTGAGTGCCATTCTTTACCCCCTTCTATGATGATGCGTAGCGTAGCGTTGCAATTTGATCCTCACATTATTCGTACCTCCTGGATACTACAGCCAGCCTGTCCTGGCAGTACTTTGAATCCAGAGCATCTTTTATTCTATCCAGGACGGTGCGGCATAATATTTTTCCTGAGGTGGACAGCAGCACGATTCTGCCTCACTTCTTGCAGAGTTTGACAAAGTAGCCCATCTTCTGGTCAACCGACAGGTACCTTTCCTTCCTTCCAAACCTTCTGACATAGTGGTGCGAGCGTGTCCGCTGCTGATGCCCCTGCGTCCGTTTTTAGTGCTTCTGGAGGACTTCATTCTGGTTCTCCTGCTTACTCAGATTTCAACAGCTTTATGGAGTCTGGGACTTCAGCTTCTGACTGTGTTCACTGATGATTCTATGGCTGGGCTGCCGGTGGCATTTCTGGTCGAGATGGAGGTAGCGGTCGATTCAAGTGTTTTTGAAGCGGTCAGCCCATTGTTTTCTTCGTTTCTCCTCTTTGCTGACCAGCTTTCCTTCACTATTTTTCACTGCCCTCATCTGCGTTGATCTGTTCCCGGATAGTAACCTGATTGCTTGATATGGTGCTGTCAGGTTTTTCTTACCTGCGGCCTGTTCTACTTCAGCTGCCAATGTGTCGTAGAAATGTTTCTCGTCTTCGCTTGCACCCTTCTTCACTTGTTAGTCTGACGCAGGGTTCTATAGGCTATCTTCAGTTCCTCGTTTCGTTGTTCATCCTAGCACTGGCCCATCTGCCCCACCATACTCCTCTCCCTCCTCCATCACCTTCCATGTACCTGTGGAGATCCATTCCTTGTCTTCTTTCTTCTTCCCTCTTAATACGTTATGCAGGTTTTTTTCCACATGCCTCTGAAGGAGTTCCAGTGCTCATCCACACAGGTTTCTCAAGGGATGTTGCTCAAAGCCTCCTGTTCTTTCCCTATAGCTGACATGAAGACGTCCTTTGTAGTTTTAGTTTCTGTTCTGGGTATTCAACGTGAACTGTGGTCTATCACTGGCCTCTTTGAAGGCCTTTAACTTGATTTTGAAGGCAGGTTCCTTGCACTAGATAGTGCCTGGTGCGGACCTACATCTGCTCCTCTTCTTGATCTGATCTTGTGTCCAGCAGGCTGTCTCCACTTTCTTCGCAACGAGACGAAATCGATCTGATTTTAAGTGTGTCCATTTGGTGAAATCCATGTCGCTCGCTTTGTGAATACCCTTTTGTTTGTGCACACTGCCACCAATCACCGGGTCGTTGAGTGCGCAGAAGTCTCCAAACAGTTCTCCATTCTCGTTCATCATCTCATCGAACGCTTTTCTACCCGCGATTGCTTCTCTTCCTGCGTTATCCACCCCGGTTTGGCATTAATGTCACCGTACCCTCAAAGTTTTGATGTCGCAGACTGGAGTGGGGTCTTGTCCAGCACTGACCGTAGTTGTCCGTAGAGTTCCTTCTCCTTCTACTGATCTGCATTATTTGTAGGTGCGTAGCATTGAATGATTGTGACTTTCCGTCCCTTTGAGTTGAATCTTGCTGTAAGGATCCTGATGGTTGAGGAGATTGGTTCCCACTGCATGACAGACAGCCTTCGATGTTGTTGAGGGCATCATGATAAGCAATCCAAAACTCATTGTGCTAGTGGTTACAGTCTGGGTGACCGGAGTAGGTTATTGACCCTCCAGTTGAAATTTTGGAGAGTCCGCTTTCTATTCAACCTGCCCTAGCAAATTCCTAGCACTTGAATGCGATACGTTCTAATCTCCTTTGCAGTCTGGGCAGCCTCGCTAGCTTCAAACATAGTGCGGACATTCCATGTCCTCACTTTCACTTTCGCTTTCATCGAGAGAAGACACATCGGCCACTTGGCTTGGTGAAGGCCTTCACTAAACGGCGTTCCTTTGTCTCTCCGATTTCAGCGAGGAATAAGCTTGTTTTTACTTTTTACACTTTTTGTGCTCTGAAGTTCCTTTAGCGATTTGACTGGTTTTCCGAGGTTGGATTGTTAGCCGTTTGCCCAACCTTCCCTCTTTATCCAGGCTTGGGACCGGCTAGTAACCAGTGAACTAGTTACCTAGGTGAGGTTACTTGGAGAAGGCAGGAGTTCCCATTCTTTTCGACCCATCCGAATCTCATGTGCACCTTCATGTGTGTGTGTGTAGAATCAACCATATAGTTTTTCTATTATAAGGTTCGTATAATTTTATATGTCTGAGGCGCATTGCAGTAGATCTGAGAGGAAAACAGCATACATCAGCTGCATTATACTGAGGAGGGGAATCACTTCTATCACCCTTGTAAGGAATCGTAATCCCGTGTGTCGAAAGAGCTAGAGGACTTAAGTAACTCTGTTTCACACATCTGGAGGTTCAAGCGCGTTCTTACTAGTCCAGAACGCATAGATATTGGCTAATTGGGTGATAGACTCATCGTTAATTAGTAGCCTATTAAGTGAGAAGCGGAAACGATTGAACGGACTTGCCGTACGGGTCTCTTCTGGAAGCCTGCTTCAAATGTGGGGGAGTTTATTGGGGAAGAGACTACCCAGCGGGCTCGTCGTACAACACTCAGTTTCGACTAGTGCGTAGTGGCTACGCATATCATACGTAGGCATTATTAGTAGCTTTATTCACGGGAATAAGCCTTCAAAGTTGTCTCAGTTTTAATTATCAGAACCTTCTTCTGAAGACGATTAGTTTTTTAACGCTTACTGTGAAAAGAAGCATGATGTTTTAAAAAGCTCCAGTAAAATTTACTATCGGTGACAAATTTTCACGTCGCAGTAACTATACGAGGCACATCCTAATTTCACATGCCTGACATTATTGTTTGCCCGCAGTCATGATGGGGGAAAATTAAACTGAATTGAAAGTGTCCGATATGGATACTCATCCCAGGAGTTTGTTTGGAACACCAGTGGTTGCATGCGACTTCACTTGAAACCCAATTGTACATCAGTTGGAGAATCCTATATGCTCTGAAAGCCGGATTGTGGTAGGATATTTGACTGTGACTAACATCGACTTTAGTAGGCCTTGTGCTACATCAGAGATTAGGGATACGTGAAAAAGTGCACACGGTTCTGAATGAGATTAGGACGACAGTGATACGTTTTAGAAAAGATACAGCACAGAGCAAAAAGAAGGCGTACTATTCAAATGTTTTATGGACCCCGAAAGTGTGCATAAAAGCTGAACGAAAAGGATAAGGATGGTCAGGTAACCAAAACAATATTTGGCCCAGAAACCTAGACCATACCCCTGTGCCCCCTTTTATAATTTCGGAGGTTTAAGACAAGACCGTGTTTATGAGATGCAGCTGCATTTTGTAACAGAAAATAGGTGTTATGGGGCTTAGTAAGTCCATCGGACCGTGTAGCAGTCACCTGAAGGTTACGGAAAACGTGTGAAAGCCTGAGATCACTCGCTGCCAAATATATCTCAGTGCTCAAGAAGTACGTTACCTTTTGAACGGAAACATGTTATTTCCCCCGGTTCAAAAAGGGGCAGCAAACATGATGCTTCGATGCTGCGATGGCCTCTAAGGGCCATGTGCAGCGAACAACGCACCTCATGTACTTTTGCCTGGAAACTCAACTCTTTTTCTTTCACAGTATGGCCTCTGCTTAGCAGATTCCTCAGTAGCAGTTTGGCGGTCACTAAGGGTAACTGAATCTGTTGAGTGGGACTGGAAAGACTGGTTTGAACTGGGCCACCTGGCTTTCATGAGGCGTTGTTCATGACAATATTCAGCTGCCCCATATTGTATGTGTGAAATAGTGGCTACCTGGATTGACAAGGAATAATCTCGATGACAGTCCACGGTCAGTAAGAACAAGATGCTGTTTAGGTAACTGATCCTGGATGTCCCCTGAGAGCCGTTATTAACAATTGCTCTAAATGACTTTCTATGTCTCCTTATATTTACGTTATCCCCACAGTTGGATGATCTCAGAACATTGGGGCTGCCCCAGTAAGGTTATTCTGCCTAAGGTCAGTGAGTAGCTGCTTGGACATTTCAGAGGAGCACACCTAAAGTGCCGGAGGTAAGGTTAACATCCTTCTGTCAATGACATCCACTCTTCTGACTGCACTACCGCCCCAGGCTCTTTTAATACTTAACCATGGGAAAGCAGAGAGATAGCGCGCTGCCTTTGGCGGTCTGGCATGGTGAAATTCTTAAATGTAACCCCACCACAGTCCCGGACCACTGCTTGATCGATACTGACTACGGCTGTAACTTAGAGGCGTAGAAACGGCCTAAAGCAGTTTGGTTCAGCACCTGGCACCAGTTTGATGGAACGTTGACTTGTACCGATACCTCAGTTTCAGGGAACTTTCGAAGGACTCCAATTCTCGATCCAAGAACCAATGCAACTGATGCTGGCACTTCACACCCCCCAGCGAAAACTCAAGTTCACCTGTGAAAGATGTCGAGGAAATGCGGCTAAAAAGTGACATGCTCCGTGAAAAATCACGACTGTCACACAAGTGACCTCATCGTGATCTAAAATGACTCAACCTGCTCAACCTCATCATTCCGTTGTGCACATTGCTGGTGCTGTCAGGACATAACAGGGCAGCGTTGGGCTTCTTCGGTGGCTCTCTTGTTCAAGCGGTTCTGGTATATTTTCCCGAGACGTTAACGCATCCGGGTTCAGTGGCCAAATCCTTCAGTGCAACCCGAATTTCCCCTCCAGTGGCTTATATTCAGGTGTTAGTTTCCGACATTGTAGTGATCACGGAGGAAATTTTAGTCGTCAAATTAGCAGTGAGGTACCATGGATAATCACGAAAGCAGGCAGTCCAAAGACGGTCGAATAACTGCCACCACTTGGGTCAGCTACTTTAGCTCACAAATCCGGGCTCGCCTTCCAGGTAGCCTCCATCAGACAAGAAAAAGCAGTGACATTACGGTAAAGTCAAAAGTGTTGACGAAGGTTGACCTTCAGCACGGAAAAACACAAAGTGAACCTTCGTCGAACTTTATTATCCCGCTTAAAGCCTCTGTGGTAAGTGACAGTTGACCATTTGACCCGTGTTGATGGGATGGTATGTGCTGCACACTAAGATCGGGTTATCCGGAGGCAAGTTGTTCTCCCCTCACAGAGACGATCATTCACCGGGAGGGAAGACTTACAAATGATAGTAATACCGGCTTGGGTAAAAAGAGCCTGAAGTGTTTCTGCCGTCATTTCAGACAACGTTCAGTAACTAATCCCCCAAAGTGACAGCTAGATCACAAAGGTCCCTGTTAGTCAGAGGGACTACCTGAGAGGCACTGTATCCTGAAATGCCCCACAGGAGTGGTGACGTATGGACATCCGGACCAAATTGCCAGTATTTCGAGTAAAATATACACTCATGACACTAGGTGTGATCACAGTCACAGGCATCTGCAGGCTTGCAAGTCCCACGCGTCTGACTAAACTGACCTTACGAAGAACAATGATCACCGCCTTCAGGTGCCCGGAGGTTCTGACCGACGGCATGCCGACGTGGTTTACTGCTAGTGGTACAATAAGCGAAACTGTTTGTTGCTTCACAGCAGCTAAACATTACTTTCCTTGCACCAACACCAAGATGAGAGCAAGCTCTGAGGGGAGGCCCAAAATGGGCACATTGAGCAACGAAGTGACAATCTCACAAATTAGACTACCGGAATAGACCCAGAACGCTTACACTGACGCAACGGCCAACTAAATTGGCTAAGAACGCTCAGCTCCCATACGAATGCAGGAATTGTTGTTAATACGGAGGTGGCTCTTATCAAATGTCTCCCATAAGGAAATGCCTGTGGTAACATGACCTTATCCCTGAAAGTGGGGAGCAAAAAGTCTGCGACGGAACGGCCACCCAAACCAAGGCACACCATCTGGCCGAAGAGGCCAATGACAGTATGCAGCCCAGGTGCTCGACTCACCGTGGTGCTGCTCCCTAGAAGTTGCGCAGAATTTCCCCCAGTTGATGCAAATAAGCTTACGACGAGTAGTATGGAGCCTCAGGAGGGGGTGTTGACCCCAACTTAAGCCTTCCCAAGTGGCCTACGACCACATGGTGACTCCTGTTGACTTCAACACTCCGGCAATTCACCGAAGTTCGTAAAGCTTCAAAACATTTTTGTGAGGGCAGCACCAAAGGGAAAAGTTGAAAGTACTCTCAGAAAGGGCTAGATAAGAGACGGCCACAGCTTAGATGTGCCATAACAAACGGTTATCTTACTCTATGAGGCGTCAGAATCTTATCCTCTCCGAGTTGCCTGACCGCAACAAGCTGATCGCCGTCAATGTATATTCCCGCTACATGGTTCTGGAGGAGCGATGCAAGGCTGGGTGACGTAAACGCCTCTTCAAAATAGCATTTCCTGAACTGTTGACGCCGAAACCGTTTAAGTCTTCTATCTGTTGAGAAGTAAGAGCATTGATCTCAATAAATTGCTCTGGGATGCTGGGCATGCTCACTTCCATTTCTACACGCGTTCAGGCAAGAATATGTGCTGCCTTCTCATCATTCTCCATGGGAAGAAACTGAAAAACACCCAGACGATTACAAATCGATAGAAATGGTGGCCGCACTTCTCAGAATAGTAGAAAATCTCGCTGTAGATGTTTTTCTGGGACTTCTCGAACAGTGACGGCCTTGACTAATGCAATTAGCACGGTCTCAGAACAGTGCGGATATGTATTGTGGGCTTGATAGCAGTGTGGAGATGACTTGGCTGTCCGACAGGAAAAGAAGCAAGCAGCACACGCCACTCTTTGGATGTAGTCAGAACTTTATTTGTCTGTGAATAGAAAAACAAATTGACTCCTTCGGCAAACAGTGACCTCATTTTGCACAACTACGTATGTGTAAGATCGCATGACTACGGACACGTTAGACCATTGAGAAGTTTTTGACAGTTTTGACTGAGGTATCTTGTAATGTGCTAAAACTCGAAAAGAGGGCATCTGTTGGCACAATGAAGCAGAAATTGTGTGAAAAATTCTCTTGAGGAGTGTTTGGACCCGGGGTAATTTTGTCCATGGCAAGGAATTTTCTGTTAACACGTAGGGTTGCATGGCTTACAATCAGTGCACCAAAAGTTGCCAGCCGTGTCCTCTACCCCGTTGTTACTTCACTTTTGCGTCTGAGGAAACTTCATCCACCTTCGCTTAATTCTCACTTTTTTTGATAACCTCATCGATAATTTTGTTGTTGCCATTTATTTTCATCATAAAAACTGGCCTTTCTTACCCGCGACCTAACCTTCTCCAATGTTTCAACTGTTCAGTATTGATGCAAATAAGAGTCACCACGAGGAGGTAGATCATGCCTTGTGCTAAGTGGTCTCCATCAAACTCAGGCTGTCAAGAAAAAGGTATAACCTGCAGCTGGAAAGTCACTGCTACTAAGGGTGTAAAAAAAAGCCGAAGAAAACTTGTCTTGCACACAAAGGGGATTACTATGTGGCATCAAAAAGTTCTCGTTAATCACTAGCCAGGGGTTCAACGACATTCGTCACTCATTCTGACCTTCGTAGTTCTAGCGAACTGGCTAATCTGAGGGCGAACGACCTAGCATCCACGCCATTTGGCCCGTTGCCTTCTTTACGTTGCTTCATTCTTACACGACCCTCCACTAAGTTAGTTAAAAAGCGTTGTTATCTTGACATGGTCTATCAAGTATACTGTTCCATCTGGCCACTCGGTTGTGTTCTTCATTGGTCTAGCCCTCGAGGGCATATAATGGGTTCGAATAATAATTTGTTGGCATTTGCATTTGTCAGGTTGGCATAGGGCCGGTTCTGAACCTATCAAATTTTGTGAAATTGCCTTGGTTTCTGATTTCGCTAAATTTCCAACGATTACGAATATGGCATGCAACTGAGGCCCTAGCCCGAATAGAGGAACACTGGGAAAGTTCCCACTAGGTCGGAGACCTAGGTAACTGCTTTGACTTTGGTAGTTTAGGAACTAATCCCATATCAACTCGACGAGTACGAGTGCCGACAACTAATTGTTCGAACCCGTTATGAGCTCACGAATGCAAGATCAGGGAAGAACGCAATTGTGAGGTCAGATGGGATGCCATACTTGTAAGATCATTGAATATCATCAAATGCTAGGCGATTGGTTTTGAGGGATCGTTGACCGTTACAACTGAGTGTGATGACGGCGCAGTCAGACAGTGTGAGCTTTATTCCAATAACATCGTGCTTTTTGCGTCTTCGATCAAGAGGCCTTTACTGCCATGTCCAACATCAAAAAGCACCTTTTAGTCATATAACAGTAAGTGGTTAGCCTACTGGACGTGAGGACCGCCACTTGCAACAACCTTGACTCGGAAATATTCTTTTCTGATTCTTGCTAGTAGCCTGGACGGTTCAGATGACACTGTCTTTCTCTCTCTTCGAAGATCATTCACCATGAAACATTTTTTCTGATCCAAGTACACACACTTGGGGTTTTCTGTTAAAGTCACTGTTCATGTGATGGAGATTGAGTATCAAGTTTCTAGCGGTAGGCTACTTTGCATATGCCTTCTTCCATTTGTCCTCTGCAGAATATATATATTTTGGACGACATATAGACGGTACTACAGAAGACTGAGTCACAGCCTGTAACTCATACAACGAAGTAGAGTACCTCTAGATAAGCCACCACCCCTGAGGGAGTTACCAACTGCACCCAGGCAGTGGGAGGACATGTTGTTGCTTCAGCGACAACTAGACACCGTGTGCTCAGGCGTCATAAGGGCGAGGCCAGGTAAACTGTGAGTCATCGAAGAGGTGGAAAGGAGGTTTACCCTCAGTGATCTTGTCAAAGCTGCAACCATGGCGTTATATCAAATCCGCCGAGTGGCACGTGACGAAGATACCAATTTCCGTAGTCCCCAAAACCCAAAGCGAAACCGACCAAACCCAAAACAATTGGTTTCCAGAAAACGAACGTGCATTCAAACAGTAGGAGAACCCTAAGAAACTTATTCTATGCAACAAAATATATGCACAAAACGGAGTTAGAAACCTTCAGTTTTGACGGCTACTGCACTTCCTATCCAAAACAAAATACAGTTGTAACACTAATCGGAACGTGAGGTTAATTGTGGCGGTACAAGCAAATTGAGTGAAGTCAAACAAAGTGAGTGGTCAATGTTTTTGAATATATTAGAAGAACAGAACCAAAACACATGTAACACATGGTGGTGCATACAATATATGAGCTGGTAGGAGGATTAACAAAGGGCGATCAGGTTTTCCGTGATTTCGAGCAGTGGAGACGGCTAACGGCAAAAATGCGCCCAGAAAGCTTGCCTAGCTACACGGTAAGTAGACTACCAAGACCTGTTCACTTGCAGAGTAGGTCGGTGGTTGTACGCTTCGACTCCTCGGTATCAGTGGGCCCCCGCAGCATAGCGTCAGGTAAGGGACCAAACGTAAGGTCTTATAGGATGCTGTAAAAGTAAACGGCGGTCTGCTAGGCTGGAAGGTAGGAGGCAACATTCAAATACACCATGGACGGTGCTCATTACGAAAGACCTATCTTGTGAACTGATGGCTATAGACATAACGATAAACACTATCACTGCAACACCAGGCTGCCATGAGTAACCAAAAAGTGGAGGCTTACCGGTCCAGTAGGGACTGGCAGCCGGCATTCGATGCAAAAGTGCACTGACGTTAATACAAGTTCCCTTGCCATACTACGCCAGGAACATGGCTTCCTGACATGCTTCTACAGTAATATAAGGGGTCTTAGGAGTGAAATACTGTAGTTAAGAACGATATGCTCTCATTTGTGTGCAGGCACGATTTTCATTACGTAGACGTCGCCCTCATCGGATAAACTGGGCAGGGAAATGCCTGTACCTAACATGATCTTACTCCGAAAGGACAGGGAGTTCAAAGAAGGAGGAGGAGTGGCCATGTATATCGTCATACACCAGAAAGCCGAGGCAACTGACAATGTTTTCAACCAGTTACCAAACTCCTTGAGGCTCTCTTTCACCAAAAATTAAGCAAAGCACGTATTAGAAGTGACACAGTTATTTGCTATGCGCAACAGAACACGGGAAATAAGTGCCCACCACGATTTTGGCACATACCTTAGCAGCTTATGACCACGTAGTCCCCTCTGGAGACCCCACACATTGGTATTTAACTCCGGGTTGGAAGTGGTTTGTGGACATAAATCTTTTGAAAAGACCGTTCGAAATGCATTTATGGCAGTAGGACCAACAGAGAAAGTTGGGGAAATCGCCCTACGGAAAAGGTTCTCTGCTTGACTACATTCTAATGGACGACGATATTTTGGTAGGTGATATCTGTATTCAACCCCTTAGGCAAGATGATCAAACACTAGTGAAATTCTCCCTGACAACCAAGGAGAAACAGCTAATAGTTGAACCAAAAGCTCTCCACCATTACCGGAAGGGAGACTATCAGCCCATGGATAATGAAGTCTTGAACTCTCCATGGCTACAAGAATGGCACTCTGTATAGATAGAAGAGTACTGGTTGCATATTCGAGGTATTATCTGAAGCGCTATTGAAAAGCGTTCCGAAACTAGCCACCTCTTGAACGGTCTTGGGTTACTCACACAGCCCAAAGGAAAATACAGAGGAAAAAGAAGGCATGGTACAAGTGGCACACATCACACGATAAGTCAGACT
This sequence comes from Heterobilharzia americana, assembly GCA_944470555.2. Classification (NCBI taxonomy): domain Eukaryota; kingdom Metazoa; phylum Platyhelminthes; class Trematoda; order Strigeidida; family Schistosomatidae; genus Heterobilharzia; species Heterobilharzia americana. The sequence continues at coordinate 41,766,817 of OX104127.1, forward strand.
TTCTCAGCCACAAAATTTTGCCCAACTTATGTAACAGGTGTTCGTAATGACAGGTACAAATACCAGAGCAACTTGGCCAAACAGCCAAGCTATGGCCCGAAGAGCCCATATCTGTTTATATCACGATGAAAACCGACGAATAAAGGTTTAGACCTGATCAGAAGACCGACGACAGAAAGCTTGAATAGCAGTGAGATAACGGGACTGTTGAGCGGATGATTTAATGAGCGACTCAGTATATCAATGCACCAACCACCAACGTCTCGTAAATTAAAGAAATTCGAGGAGTGCGATACTAAACTGGTGAACGTAAAGATTTCCTCAAACTAAATGTTTGGGAAACTTTCAGCGTTCGGAATAGTAAAATCTCCATAGTGTGACTACATAGATCTGGTGGTCCTACGGAATTATCCCAGTGTTTAGCATACTCATATGCAATCTGTTTACGCACTTGTTGGAAGTAAACCAACTCCCCCAAAGAATGGAATATTGGCATCCTTTCACCAATCTTCAAGTGAGGAGACCACTGAAAACCGTGCAGTTACAGACCAATGGCGTTTCTTCCCACACTATTCAAGGTGCTGGTTGCAGATGTTGTTTGGGATCACCAGAACGGAAACAACACCATTCATCCCACCCAACAAGACTTCAGAGCCGGACGGTCATGGCTGTTTTGGATGAGTGGACCACTAGATGGGACAACAAGCAACCAGTCCACGTTATCTTTCTGGACTTAGCCAAAGCTCTCGATAGTGTCCCACACTGCATCATGTTCGCCAAACTTGCAAAATTGTGCGTCACTGGACCATTCATAGCGTGGTTTACAGCATATCTAGAGGACAGAGAATTCTGTACCAAAATAAACAAAATCCGATTAGCCTGAAGGAGTACAAGAACAGGCGTTTCTCATCGAGTGATCCTTCGGCCACTACTACTTTGGCTGAGAACCTTTTGGACATTCTTATTGATTTTATATTCTGTTTTCAATTTTAATAGAAAGATTTTATTCTGAACTATCAGTAAAAACATGGTAAACGTTCCAGTCATATGAATTATTATTGTTCTGACTACCTAATTAAATAATTTCTACATGGTCAACGTATCTTTCACTTACGTAGTGATCTCCAAGGCCTATAATAATCACCATTCGGTTCCCGAGTTTAGAAAGTATAATCCCAGTTGTTGGTTGGGTTCATTTCCCATCTGTTGGTGTGCATCTGAAGAACTCGTAAAGTACCAACTATTTCCAGAGTACGTTAGATTTGAAGAGATTACCAAAACTTTCATAGACGTGTGCGTGTTCTGCATTTCAAAAATGCGGCAGGAAGTTGTCAACACACCTTTTTCTCCTCGTTAAATGCTTGAGTTCAATGGTAGTATGACACCTAGCAGTATTAGAACAAAGTTTTCTGCCAACCCATTCGGCTGTAGATAATGTGAAGCTGTGCAAAGGTGATGAGAACCAAGATCTTTCAACTAATCTTCGAATTTATTTTCAACAAAGTGGAATTTATTACCTGTGAAATCAAGAAATCTGAAGCGCATACTTTTTCATAAAGAATCAAAACAACCCACACCATCGCATTATCATGTCGCAGAAAAAGCAAGCTATAAATTCCATGACGACCTTCCATAGGATACAAACGAGCAGAACAGTTTTTAGTCCGTTAGCGCAATAATCGGTTTTATTAGATCTGCGATGGTAGAGAATGAGTTCAATTCGTGTGTACGACAGATCCAGTGAACGTTGCTGGTAATTCGATTAGCAACGACGCGTATTGAAAAGACTAAACCACGAAATGTTTGCGAACGATGTATTTCAAGCGCACCCTGGTCAGCGAACCGAAAACCAAAATAAGCGCGAAGTGTACAAGACTTGAAGAAAGTGTGTGGAATGTTCTCAGACATTCCTGATGCAGACAAACATCTCAAAAATGCACATTGCCTAATAATTGAGTGGTGTATTCGACAGAACAAATTGAGGTTACTACATGAGCCTCCCCTTAGAACACAGATATTACTGTTAATGTCTGTGTTAGATAATTAACATAAGAATCATAATACATAAGTAAGATTTGGAGTACTATCAATAGAGATATCGCAAGTTAATGTGGATACATAAAAAGTACACCATAGCGTAAAGTGAATGGAAATTGTGGAACAAAAAATAATATGTAGCTAATCGCAACAAAATGTATATGATTATAAATAGTAAGTGAAACAATATAGTATATGATATTCGTGGTACAAATATACATGTAGATAAGAAATTGGTTCAATAACATAAATCGTAAAATGTTTGATAAATTGAAGCCAATAGTATTATGAAATTATCGTAAGTACAGGCATATATGATTTCTCTTCTTAAGAAAAGGATATGCAACTGTTTGTGAAGATGTCTAACGTACAACTTGAGATTAATCATTGTACGGATAAAATAAACAAGTTCAAGGGTGAAAAAAAATGTGTTGTTGCTGGGATCTATGAGGCTTTGTTGATATTAAAAATGTTCACTGTATTTAAAAAATTTAATTTGATGTATATTAATAATAGGTGAATGAAGCATGGAGGTTGAAGAGATTAGAAGTAAACTGTTTTCAAAAGTCGTTTAGGCCAGTGAACCCTCCTCCCTGATTTCATGCGGTTTTCTGTGTTAGCGGATGGCAGCTTTTCACGTTTTTCATTTGTAGACGTTTTTACTTCTGGCTGTCTGCTTTCGTTATCGGCAGGTCTCATGATTTCTGGGGCAGATTCTAAAAAAGCTGGTTTGAGTCTGTCGACGATAACCGTTCCATGTCTTCCGGAGCGGTCTATGGTAAATACTCTTTCTGTCCTCCTGATAACACTATAAGGTCCATCGTGAGGAGGTTGTAACGGTTTGAAAACCCCATCGTGCCTGACAAATACATGAGTACAGTCTTGAAGCGGTACATAAAACTGTTGCTTTTGTTGTCTCGGTGGTTGTGGTTTCAGACTTTTCATGTAAGCTGTTAGTCGATGCACATAGTTATATCCTGTGGAACTTCAGTCTTTTAGCTCAAATAGTGGCCTGACGATCGTAGAGTAGTTCCATAAACTAATTCTGCTGTACAACAACCAAGATACTGTTTCACCGCCAACCGTATCCCTAAGAGAACAATTGGTTTCTTGTTACTCCGCTTACCATTGTATTGAATGGCCATTAATACTGCTTTTAGCTGTCGGTGACATCTTTCTACCATTCGATTGGCTATTGGATGATAAGCGATCATCCGAATTCTTTTGATTCAAAGTAATTCTGTGAGTTGCTTAAAAAGATTGCTTTTGAACTATACACCTCGGTCTGTAGTAATCATAGCGGGTACACCAAAATTCGAAATTCAGTGTTGGATGATATTTTTGGCAATTGTTTCTGCTGAAATGTCTCTAATAGGAACTGCGACTGGCCGTCTGACAAAACGATCGATACAAGTTAAAATGTAGTTGAAACCGTGAGAGGGCGGTAGTTGCTGAGCAATGTCGACATGTATTTGGGTGATCTAGCATCTGGCAAACCGAATGCATCTGTAACAGCGACAGTGTACCTTTGTAACTTGGCTGTTTGGCAGGATGAACATGGCTGTGCCCGTTTCCATACGTCACGATTCACGTCAGGCCATAGAAAACGCTCGGAGATCAGTTTGATGGTACCGTTCGTCCCTGGATGAGAGATATTATGCATGTTATTAAAGATGTCACTTCTCATAGCATGAGGTACATAGGGTTTTCCAGTTCATATATGGCAGATAACCTTAAAATCATCAAATTAAACCTTGGTGAACATCAAAGAAAAAGTTGAAGAAGACATTAACTTCGATAATTCTTAATCTGTCTTTTGCAACTCGGATAAATGTTTGTAGTTAACACTAGAAATGATGAGGGTGCTGATGTGTATGCTCAATAAGGCGTCAGTGACTTCGTTGTCATGGACTTTGATGTGACGTATATCAGACGTGAATTGGGCTATGAAATCTAAGTGACGCAATTCACGTGGGCAATAACTGTCATGTTTAGCTGATGAGGTCTTATTCAAAGCCTTGTGGTCTGTGGGAACTGTAAAAGCAGTACCCTGTAACATGTGCCCGAAATGTTTAATAGCTAGATATGTAGCTAGCAACTCTGTACCGAATGTGCTGTAACGATAGTGAGTTGGATTTAAGCATTTTGCAAAAATTCTAGCAGCTGTTACTCTTCATTTACCTTCTATTGTAAAACTGCTCCAACAACAATATTGCAGGCATCTGTCATGAGTGATAAAGGAGTGTTCACGTTTCTCCTGAAGAGAATGGTCATTTCGCTGAGGAATCGCTTTGCTTTTTCGAATGACTGAATTGCTTCCACAGACAGATAGAGACAGCTGGAGAGTCCATGTAAACAATCAGCTAGCGCACACAGATTTGAATGCATCTAAGTACCTAAGGGCCTTCTGACGCAGAATAAACGATCCTATATGCAAGTGCAAGAGAAGGAAACATTACTTTCATTCTTCAAAGGAAAGTCAACAGTTTGGACAATAGAAACCATTGCTTGAACTATTAGTAGACTTTAACCTAATATCATTAAAAGGAACAGTAAATCGTTATCGGATACTAGTGACACAATACCCCCAGAGTCAAGAATAAATGAAAGAGGTAAACCTCAATTTTTTTACTTAAGTCTTTATCAAATGAGATTGACCATTTGTGACTGTTGAAAGAAATTGAGTCCGTGAGACCCATATACTTAGTGCCAACATATTTATAGCACTGAGGATTACGGAAATGGAGGCTTTCGAAAATGTATCTCTACACATGAATAATATGATTTAATAGCTGATGATGGTTTGGTATTGCGTGTTAAATAAGGCTTTTGTTGCTCCTGTCATGTTTAGACATCTTCTGGTGTTCAAAAATGGAATTATAAGCGGTTGATAGCTGTACATCAAGCTTGAGAGCAGATTTAATCCATAGATATAATCCTTATCGGCAATACAGAAGTCCTAAGAACTTTGAAGTGTGAATAAAGACATTCATGCAAGTTCTTTTTCGAGAATGATAGTGTTGAAACTGGCAGTCAGGTGATCGCGGAGTTGAATACACGTCTGGTCATCAAAACTCCATTGACACTGCTGTGATAAAAACTAAGGTAGATTTTCTCACTTGCGGACATGATCAAGTGGACGAAAACCAGGTCCGTCAACTGTTTAAAATATGAAGTATCATGGAGACAATTTTCAGAAGTAGTTTTTTCTTCTTCTGGTATCTCTTTCCAATGAAAATGTCTTATTTGGGTGAAAAGTGTTTTCATGACCCCATTTTTATAACTTATCGAACAAAAGCTTTTGAAACCAAGTTACTTTCCACTCTATGAATTTTAATGATGGGTGAATCGTTGTTTATTGAGTTCCATAGTTCGTAGAATTTCGAGACTGAGAAAGCAAAACTTCTCACTCTGCATATAACTCATCATGAATTAGGTTTTTCAGTGTACTTTGTTGAGTAAAATAAGGAAATTAGATGCATCTTTCAGGTTTTACAAACAATGGATGCACCATTAACATACGGAAGAATGTTGTCACGTCTATTTCATGTGTTATACTTGTACATTCAAGGTTGCGCATTAAGATATAAGCTATAATGGAGGCCAAAGGATTGTTTATTACAACCCCGTTGATATGGAGTTGCATATCATTGTTAAAATTTAAGTTGTATGTGCTTAATACAGATGATTAAAAAGTTTTTGAATTTTTTTTGTGATACAGGCTGAAGATCAGAATGTTGACATATAATCTTTACCGTTTCTTATAAAAGTATCCTTGTAAGCAGCGAAGAACTATCAAAAGACACTACAGATTAGTTGAAAATCCTTAAGCCTTTAGGTTTTTTCAAACCAGGGATCTCCTACTTTACACTAATCAGTCTCAGCTGCTGTGCTAATCGACAAACGAGTTTGTGGAGGGATCAGTTTACCATAGACAATATGAATCTCATGAGGGTAGGTGATATATTCGTTGTTTGAGGTCATTATAGATCGAGTTATTTATCAAAATTATTCTTCATGAATGCAAGTGGCTCCCTTGAAATCTGCTTTTACGTAGCTTCAGTCAACTGTTTTGGAACTGTTAATTATAAATCTTAATGATTCATTTCGAATTTATGCGACTTTATGTACATATTCATATTTGTCCATGATGACTATACTAGAAGCCTTGTCTGTTTGAAGTATTGCTATTGTCTCATTACTCAGTAAATTACTTAGTGTTATTTTGTAATGAATCTATATGATTTATGAATTGGGGAATTGGTGATATAGACGAACTTACTGTTAATTTTTGTAGATGTATTCACTCATATCAAGTGTATTCAATTACACCTAATTAATGTTATCTTTTCTTCAAGCTGATAATTTTCTAACAAACTGATCCAATTATACAAACGAACTGCGTAATCTAATATTCAAGTTATTTTAGGTTGTAAGCGGCTGATGACACACCCTGAGACAAAATGGATCCATATTATTTTGGTAAAACTGTTCTTCTTGCCCTTCTAAAATATGAAATAATTTACATACTGAAAAATCAAGCAGCCTTTAGTGAATATGTGAAATTTCCGAGTTTGAACAGTCTGCGAATATTCTATACTCTATATGATGAAACACTTATACTTCTTGATATTTGTAATATCAGGGTTTTCCCAAAAGCATATCTCTAAATCTAATGCGTCCATGGCTGTGCTGATTTTATTTTTTTTTCGGATTTCCTGACCACCTTACGGTATTTACTTGTTATATATATATATATATATATATATATATATATATATATATATATATATATATATATATATATATATATATATATATATATATATATATATATATATATATAAGGCGTGCCGAGTAAGTACATCACCTTTTCGAAGGCTTTCTCCTCGAACACTTGTGGGCATGTTAGAGCCTATGATGAGATGTGCAGGAAGCTATGCTTATCGAGTGGTGTCCATCAAAGACGCATACTCTCTCCATTCTTATTCAGTTTCATCATAGATATTCTTATGGAGGTATCCCTCTTGTCATCTGATTACACAGACGTTGACCTAATTGCAGGATAATATTCGTTAGACCTAGAATATGCAGATGACATAGTCCTGTTAGGTGAAGACGCCCACAAGATGCCGTCTTCTGAACACTGAGTGGCAATTTGAAGATGTTTGGGATGTGTTTCTCACCACCCAAATGCAAATTGTTGCTACAGGATTGGTCTTCAACAGTACCACGGCTAATAATAAAGAGTTTAGTGGTTGTGTGTCGACCCCTTCACTTGCCTGGGAAGTAGGATCAGCCTACCCTGGTGGTTCCGTGACCGATGAAATCTCTGCACGAATACAAAAGGCTCGACTGGCTTTTGCCAACTTACGCCACCTATGGGGCCGCCATGATACCCAATTATCTATTAAGGGTCACGTGTACTGCACAGCAGTCCGCTCTGTTCTGTTGTATGGCTATGAAACATGGCCATTCAAGGCGGAAGACATGAGAAGGCTTCAGGTGTTTGACCACTATTGCCTTCGTAGTATAGGCCGTATTCCTTTGTGTCACAACGTGAGTAACGCAGACGTCAGGTTTAGAGTTTTAGGGAGAAGAGGTCAATTGCGTCAGTTGACACGGTTGTGAACCTTCATCGACTGAGATGTTCGGGACACGTGCTACGTATGCCTAGTCACCGATTACCTCGTCACGCAATGTTGGCCGAAGTAGGTCCAGACAAGAAAAAGGCTCGAGGTGGCCTGACTAGAACATGGCATGAGTGTATGAAGTCCTTGACTGTTGGTTTGAGCCATGTAGGACGATGCATACTGGGTGGTTGGGGTCCTACGGGCAAGAGGAACCAGTGGTTGGAGACTCTAGGTGATATGGTTGGGAACCGATGTCAGTGGAGCAGATGTATACACACATTATCCTCATCTTAACGTCGCTATACCGAATATCACCATTTTCTCATTCTTCCATTCTCTCTTTCCGTACTTTATATTTCTTTTGTCTCAATTTTCTTGTCTTCATCTTTCACCTCACTGCCTTTTTATTTGATGTACTGATATGAGCTGTGGCAACTCGGACCGTTAGGCAGTAATGCCCGGTCCTATGTTGATATATATATATATATATATATATATATATATATATATATCTTGGGTGTGCTCAGACAATAGTTGCCCTGTGTTTTTAGATGTTACCCAGATTTTCTTTGTTTAAAGCATGGACCATCATTTCCAAATTGACATATATGTTTTGCTAAGTTACTAATGTTGGGGAGGTAAATATCAAAGAGAAACTAAATGACACTATATATAGATGAATGAGATTATGAAAACTTCACATTAGTATACAAAACCTTAGTAATGACTCTGATAAAGCCTTCTTACAGAATCAAATTTCTGACAGCCTATGGAAGATCACTGTCGTAAAATTTTACTTTCTGGTCCATATTCTAAATAAGCTTTGTCTATAGCAATCAAACTAGTTGTTCAACGAAAATGTTAGCTGCAAATATACAGCAATCTCAGTAGAAAGCATTTACACACTATTATCTATTAATGCACGTTACACGTACTTCTTACTCTGTAGAAGTTTAGAAAACACGAAAATATGTGCACATGATGCTAATAAAACAATCATCATGAGTACCAAGATTAAATAACAGACCAATTACATAAAGTCACTCAGAAGTGGATGAAAGGCATTTAGACAGAATTTGATTCCAAGTTGGCATTCATTATAGACCGATATCAGTTGGAACAACATTGGAAACCTGGTAGCACTGGATAGCTGTTTCATCCTGGTATGGGACTCCTCAGCAGTGCGCACCCACGGCCCTACTTTCTACGGATTGAACCCAGAACCTTCAGGTTCCGTGGCCAGTACGTTAGCGTTCAGTCACTGGGTTGGAATCCAATGATCCATACTTCCAAATTCTGTCAGTGATCCCAAGTTTCCAATGTTCTTCCAACTGATGTCAGTTCACGATGAATACCAATTTGAAAGCAATAAATCCCCACAAACCTCTAAGTTCAACTAATCTAGTGCACACTGGTGACTAGCTCTGAAAGGTGATTCCTGAAGTTACAAACAGAAGTCGTGACTAGTGGGACAAACCTGGTAGTCATGAAGGAAAATACTCAACGATTACATTAGTTGATGGTCACGCCAAATCCAGGTACAGGATTCGAGCCCAGGAGGGTAAGGTTACGGGTGCGCACTCATGAGGAGTTCCAGTGATTCAAGGTCTATGGTAGTTCTATGACTGATGCAATTCCATGACGAATACCAATTTGAAATGAATAAATCTCCACAAACCGCCAAACAGAATTCACTTCATTTTTCTGGTAAATACAATTAACACTGAAATGATAAAAAAAATTGCTTCAGAAGTAAACTTAGAGAAAAATTATTTAAAAGTGGAGCGGTTAATCACTAAAAATTATTACTTTACTTTGATGCTAATCAAAGAATAACTAAGAAAGTTGTATAGAAGTTAAAATCAACACTACTATATTTCAATAGCATACCTAGGATACAAAAGTAGTGAACATTTACACTTCCTCAGATTTATTTAAATAACATAAACATTACTTCATTACAAAGATAAATTTTGTATTCATTTTAGGTAAGATGACAATCTAAAACTATTTTTATTATACTTCAGAGTTTAGAGCTAACCTATCAAAAATTACATAAATACAACAGGAGTAGTACAAATATATCACTTTTTTTAAAAATATTTCCTATCATTTCACTTCCAAATATGTCCATGTCGTTTAGGAGTAAATTCTTCAAGTATACCTATGGAACAGTTAACTTTCACTTTTCTGAAGTAAATTACAACGTTATTCAAATAATAATCATTAGGTTTTACTATTTGAATATAGTTTATTCTATAATCACTGCCTAAATATTTATTCTTATTCTGAAAAGAATTGTATACCTGAAATGTGATATGTTAAAGATGTTCAGTAGTTTGTTTAAAATGAACTTGTCAAGGTGAACTTTAAAAGTCATTGTAGAAATATACTACAATCTATTTTGGTCAACTTAATTAGCCTATGTGTTTATCACTTATTGTATGTAAAATTTCTGCCTGTTATCGATGGCATTATCCCAAAATAGTAGTCCACAGTACTATAGAAAATCCAATAAAGAAAAGTTACGAATTGCTAATTAAAATTACAACCAGCAAACTGCTAAGACATATTCAGAAATTCCAGTTGTTGGTTGTCCAGTATTTTATATAAATATATTTTTTCCCTTGGGTTCATAGTGGAATATAGGACTTCAGTAGCACGCCTCTATTGGACTCTGTTCACTGCAGTCTTTTGAATTTCGCTCCATCACTGCCCACAGTCTTTTATTTCTTCCTCATATCATCTCCTCCATGTCACCCTCACCTCGGACGCCCGACTTGTCGTTTCCCCTTTGGATCCCACTCCAGGGTATTGCCTGGCACGTGATGTCACCAATCGGCCTTCTCAGTGTATGCCCAGTCCATCTCCACTCTCTTCTTCTGCATATTTGTTGGATGATAGGTTCTTGCTTGGTTCGTTCCCAGGGTTCCTTGTTGCTTATTCTTTCTGGCCATCTGATCTTCAGTAACGAGCGTAGACAGCTGTTGATGAATATCTGTAGTTTGTTGGAAATGCTTTTCGCAACGCGCCAAGTCTCTGAACCATACAGAAGCACTGACTTGACGTTGGTGTTAAAAATTCGGATCTTGTTCTTTGTGCTGAGTGCAGTCAGTCTCCACACTGATTTCAGGTTAATGAAAGTCTGTCATGCTTTTCTAATCCTGATTTTGACATCTTCATCTGTACCTGTGACACCACCTGTATTTGAAACGATGCTGCCTGGGTGGGTGGGCAGGTGAAAGAGACTACTACCTTTAGACTTTTCCCGTTAATCGTGATTGGTGCTTGTTGTAGATATTGTTGGTTGGGTATCTTCATCACCTCTGTCTTCTCTACGTTCACTTGAAGTCCCGTCTTCGCTGCCTTGCCTCTTCCACCAACTTTTGCTTTTCGCATGTAGATCTTCGAGTTTGTGTGACATTAGACATAAATCATCATCGGTGAAATCCAGATCTTCTAGGATCTTTTAATCAGTCCAGCGTATGCCCCTCTTCTCACTCCTCATGGTTTGCTGCATGATCTAGTCCACCACAATCAGGAATATCATGGGTGATAGTAGACAGCCTTGTCTTACACCTTCCTGTCTTCACTTCAAAAGCGTCACTGAGCTTTCCATTGTGAATCACTTCGCATGTGGCCTTTTCATATAGCTGTTGAATGAGGTTGACAAAGATTTGTGGCACTAAAACCGTAGTGTTGAAGCAACTGCAAAATAACTCCTCAAACGAGGCTGTCAAAGGCCTTTTCAAAATCGATGAAGTTGAGGTAGAGAGTTGAATGCCATTCTATACTCTGTTCTATGATGATGCATGGAGTTGCAATTTAATGCTCACACGATTTGTTTTTCCTGAAGCCAGCCAACCAGCCTGTTCCGGTCATAATTTTGAATCCAGAGCACCTTTTTATCTCTTCAGGATGATGCGGCATAATATTTGGCTTCGGGTGGACAGCAGCATGATAATTTATACATGCATCTTATCTAAATATCCTATGAATTTTTTTTCACTGAACTTCGTAAGCACATTTGAAAATTAGAATGGAAGTGATTTGCTCAATTCGCTTATCTTGACATTTATATCTGTTTATTTCAAAAATTCGTTGCAAATAAAAAACTAAGGATAACTTTTGGGTCATTATGTTTTAAAATCCAGCATTATTTTTAGTGACTAGTATCAAGTAGTACGTCTTCTTGACAAAGCCTATAACTTATTCTCAGTTCAGAATTAATGATACCATTAAGCTTTTCCTGACATTGATTTAGTCTGTGCAAACACTAAGAGAATAACACGAATGGGATGTGGTTGATTAGTCAACAGTGAGAACCTAAGGAATTTAAGAATCGTTACACGATGAAGATTTTCCTTTGGTCACATCTTTGATAGTAGTAAAAACAAATTTAATTTGGTTGTTTAACTTTGTAAATTTATTTCCTGGAATCAGTGTTTGTTGATATAAGATTGAAATTCTTGTCTATTGATGAAACGAAGAGGTATGCTAAGAAAAAAGCCTTATCACTGATATTCTATACTAGTCAGCGTAAGCGCGGTTTCAATTTTCAAGTCGGTGCTTTTCTATGGTCGAGATGCTTGGTACGCTACGAAAAGTATTTCCAACGAACAAGTCAAGACACATCATGAACAGCTGCCACCTACCCTCACTCGATACTGACAGTGAAGATGGAGATCCGATGGTGAGAATGATCAGGATGAGCAACAAGAAGGTGTGGCTGACTGGCAGGCTGGTTGGCTGGCTGGCTGGCTGGCTGGCTAATTGACTGACTGGCAACGAACCAATGAGGCAAGAACTCATCACCTAAGAAATATGCAGAAGAAGGAAGTGGAGATGGATTGGATTGGATTAGATTTGGCATACACTGAGAAGACCGATTAAGGATATGACGCGTGAGGCCATGCCAGACCAGGCCAGACTAGACCAGACCAGACGAGATCAGATCAGGCCAGTGTATGTGGTCGAGTGGAATCGGTATGTGAAACGAGGAGTTGTGTGTGTGTGTGAGGTGAGGGTGACATGGAGTAGAATGTGTGGAGAAGAAGTGAAGACTTGTGGGTAGTGGTGTAGTCAGGTTGGGAAGACTGTAGAGGAGAGAGTGGAATGGTGACGTGTTGCTGAAGCCTTATTTTCCACTAGGAACCCAAGCGACAAATAATAATAATACTAAACATTAAGATATTTTTCACTACAAACTAATATGAAGTAAAAAGTCACTAATACTTGTCAACTATCTGACTGAAAATTGATTCTAGTTCGTGGATTCTCAAAAGTGCAAACCATCTGTTTAGTAAGTAGTGAAGCTTGATATACCTTGTACTCAGCAATCAATTGCTAAGTGAGAATTAAACGACAAGACACCTTCCCACTCTACTTACTATGATACTTAGTGAGAAGTGTAATAAGTACGACATTTACTTCATGCCATACTTGTTTAACTTCACTAATAACAGTTTCATTATAAAAGAATTCACGATGTCACAGTGTACTGGATTAACAATGATTAATTTGGTTGAAAAGTCTTTCTAGTGTCAGTCTATGAATAAATCACCCCTATCTCAGATATTCAAACTAATAATTTACTTTTATCTATAATATCTGGTGTATAAGAGAAGGGATTCAATGGTCTAAAACCACTGAAAAAAATTTCTTTTCTATCGAAAACAAAGTAAACAAACGAAGCGCAATAGCTAATTAGTAGTTTCTTCCCTTACTAAGGTCAATGTTATTACCATACTATTTTATCTAAGTTAAACTATCAATATCATTATTACTATTGTTATTACTATAGGTTACTTCGAGTTATTTGGTGGGAAAATGTAAACAAATGACAGTTGCATCTGTTCAATGGACAGTGTGAAATCATTCCACCCTTTGCCATCATTAAAAAGGTTTTATTTGAATATATCTGTAGAAGAAAAAAAAATGAACAAATAAAGATAGAAAAACAAATCCAACATTGAAACATTATCTGACCCTACAGATATTCAATTTGTTTTTTTTTCTTTAACTAGAAATACTTTTGATATTTACACTCAATAGTTAATCATATATATGCATTATCATTATCTTATTATAATCAAATAAGGGTGAATAAATATAAGCTGTTCATTTTCCCTCTGGTATCTCTTTGCAAATCCATACTAATCACCATTATTATTATCATTATTATTATTATTCGAACAGTCATTTATTTCTATTGAAATTCTCATGTACCATATGTGATCGTGTGTTATTGCCAGATAGGAATGATGAAAGGGGATAACTCACCCAGGCAATATATATATATATATATATATATATGTATAAGTAAATACATAGGGTGAGAGACAGTATGGGAAACCATTCACAGAATCCTCTTATCTCATTTCTCTTCATAATGTGTGAAGTTATCATTTTTTGCGTCAGCTGGACTAATCTATAAACTGTCATCTACCTTTATTTTTTATTATTCTAAAACTGTCATGAAATGAATAAATATTAAATAGTTATAATATTTTTGATTCTGAAAGATATTTTTATTAGTTTATTGTATTTTCTTTCTTGTTTCATTTTAATTTTTTCATTTCATGAAGAAACGATATTTTCAGTGTTAATTTTCTCGTTTATTTCCAATATTTTAGTTGTGCATATATAACATATATGCTAATAGAGTGGTATGCTTTAATATATTATTATTATTGTTGTTGTTGCTTTTCATCCAAAGAATATAGAAACTTAGATATCAATATGCAATTCAAGGTGTGATATGCTGTAACTTATATTATTCAGGTTTATATTACACTATTGAATACAATTGAATTTGTTTAAACTTATCATGTTAGTATTAAGTTTGGTGGTGTAGTATGAATATTTATGCTACCCTCATTTAGTTATCAGCAAAAATATGCATAAATTATTAATATATTTATGAGAATGTTAATAGAATTAACTGAAAGTAAACCTTGAATAAAGTATTTAACAAGAAATACACGTATAAGACAAATACTAGAATGAATATATCAAAGTAACCTAATTCTAATTATTTTAATTAGCTAAATAAAGAATATGAACATAAGTTATTAAACAAATTCAATGAAGCATCAATAATTAGCACCTGATAGCACTTGCATACCTTAGTAGTCTAGATGAAAGAAAATCGAAATGTAGTCAGCAAGCTTGTGCATATTTGTGCAGTAAGTAATGATCTATACCTCTTGCGACAAGGCTAATGATACTTCCTGGCTGTCCAAACCTTAGTAAGTGGAGTGGGGTTCGACACCTTGGCTAATTGATTGAAAGTCATCTCTCTGTGCCACTGAGCCACAGCTCCGATGTTAGAAGCGTTGGTTGCTTAGTTTAACTTTTTGGTTTGAACGTCATCACCCACTGTGATGCAAATAAATCCAACTGACAAGTCCAAAATAAGGTGAAACACGCGTCCTGGATTCTGCTACTGTGTACCACCAAGCAACTTATAAAATAATGAAGATTCAGGCAACATCGAGGTATCCACAAAGAAGCCCATATGCTAACAGAAGTCAATCACTTTGATCTGATATAATAAAAGTAAATAATAAGTATCAGTTTATAAGGTTGGATTAGTTTAACTGATAAATCGTTGAATCCTGTTTTGTTAAGAAAAGAGTTCACAGTATTTTGATAATTAAGGCTATCCAAGTTTCATTTTTCAATTTTTGCCCAAATTCTTATCGGTAACACCTCCTTATATCAATGTTGCAACGTGGCTAGCAGTGCAATCCAGGATGCGCATTTCGTCCAATTTGGGATTCGTCAAATGGATGTACCTACCTCACAGTGAGTGATATTATTCTCATTGGGATTCGGACTCTGGAGCGACCGCTTCAAACGCCAGCGTGTTATCCCCTACACCACCGAGCCACGATGGCCACTTCTTGTGCAACGGGTATAGTTTTAGTATAATTACTTCTATATCATACCGTCGTTGATTGAACCGAATTGATCGGTCTCTATTGGTATATGGGCTGCTGTGTGGATGCCTCGATGTTACCTGCATTCCAATTATATTGATGATGGATCGTGGCTAGCAGTGGAATCCAGGTGGGAACAACATCACTCACTGGGAAGCAGGTACATCCATTTGACGAGTCCCAAATAGGATGAAATGCGCATACTGGATTCCACTGCTAGCCACGATCCATCAGTAATATAATTCGAACGCACGCAATATTGAGGCATCCACACAGCAGCCCATATGCCAGTAGAGACTGATCAATTCGGTCCAAGCAACGACTGTAACACCCTCGTTGAACTATCCACCACGGGTATCAGTAAAGAATAATGTTTTATTTTATGATTCATTGGATAAAGAAACCGAAATAGAATAAGATGTTTCTATAAAGCTCAAATGTTCATTGATATCTCAGTTTGGCTTCGTTTTGAAAACATCTGAAACCTTTTCTAAACGGTAAGTGATTGCTGACCGAAGTATTGTACGTATTAAAACCTGTTCATCATGAATAGAAATAATAATGAACAATAATATGCTTCTTGTAAGTATAGCCAGGAAGATATAGGTTATGAAGATTTTTAACCAAAACAACAACAAAAAACAATCACCATCAATGAGAGAAATATAAAACAAGTTGTCTCTTTCACCTGCCTAACCACCTAGGCAGCATCATTCAAAATACAGGCCGCCACACAGGCACAGATGACGACGCCAAAAACCAGTATTGGAAAGACAGTAAGAAAGACCTCCCTTCACCATTCTGTAATCAGTGTGGAGATCTACTGCACTGAACTGCACTACACTAAACTGCACTGCATTCAGCATAAAGCGTGAACAACATCCGGATTTTCATTACTGAGTCAAGTCAGTGCTTTTCTATGGTCGAGATGCTTGGTGCGCTACGAAAAGCATTTGCAATGAACAAGTGAAGACACATCATGAACAGCTGCCACCTACCGTCACTCGATGTTGACAGTGAAGATGGAGATCCGATGGTGAGAATGATCAGGATGAACAACAAGAAGGTGTGGCTGACTGGCAGGCTGGCTGGCTGGCTGGCTAATTGACTGACTGGCAACGAACCAATGAGGCAAGAATCCATCACCTGAGAAATATGCAGAGGAAAGAAGTGGAGATGGATTGGATTGGATTAGATTTGGCATACACTGAGAAGACCGATTGAGGATATGACGCGTGAGGCCATGCCAGACCAGGCCAGACTAGACCAGACCAGACGAGATCAGACCAGGCCAGTGTATGTGGTCGAGTGGAATCGGTATGTGAAACGAGGAGTTGTGTGTGTGTGTGAGGTGAGGGTGACATGGAGTAGATTGTGTGAGGAAGAAATGAAGACTTGTGAGTAGTGGTATAGTCAGGTTGGGAAGACTGTAGAGGAGAGAGTGGAATGGTGACGTGTTGCTGAAGCCTTATTTTCCACTAGGAACCCAGGAGACAAATAATGATAATAAATAATAATTCTTATAAGCCAGAAGGTCCAGAACTTTGGTTTGGCCGTCCTTATGGTTATGTACAAATGTATATAAAGTTATATTTTTACATGTATGGAAGCCTCGAGGCATAACACAGATGTTTATGTAGCTTTTATTATCTTGCTGAGTATCCCGAAAACATTATCATGTTGAGCTCGCCAATGCTTTCTCCACATAGTTGGAGTTACGGCAATAAGATTTATCAAAGCTAAAACCTACATTCAAAAGAAACACTTTGAAGTTTTACTCTCTTTTTGATCTTCACTAAACAGTAGACTAATTACATCATTCTTCGTTTTTGTTATTTTTCCTTCCTTCTTTCACCAATCTGCTCCGTATACGTGTATAAATCATCTTAAAATTGTCGATCTGCTTATAATCCATGATCCACATTTCATTTCGACCTCATATTTACCACAAACTGATCCTGTTTCTACATTGAACAATTCCATTTTATAACTGTAGACGCTGATAAGAATTTTTTCGAAAAGTATCTTCTTACTTCATATTGTTCTAAAAATTGATGAAACGGAAATTTCTAATATTGACAACCTCTTTCCCTTATACTTTGTTAGAACATACAATATAATCTTCCTCAATAAATTTAGATGGTCCAGTAGATAATTAATACTAGAAATTTACATTGTTTAGCTGGTCATGTATGAACCAAATGCTATTAAAACTCATCATTAGTTTGTGTAAATAATAATTATTTTTAGGATAGTCTTTCTTTTTCTACATGTAACTCATCAGTTATAACAAACAATACATCAGTATACATAAAGTTAGCTGATTATTTTCTTTAGCTTTATGATTCAATAACTTTTAATGCAACCATTCAAATATCTAATTCTTTTTAAGTTCAGATATTGGGGGTCAATTGATAGGATGCAATGAATCCATGTTTCCTACCTTTTCGCTATCATCCCAAAAGCATATCTGCAACTATGAACAAATTGTTATTCCCTTGAGTATATTAGCCTGTATCACTTGGTGATAAGATCAGAGAACTAAGCATCAAGTTATTCAGGACAAAACTGATGCCATATGGGACTGGATTGTGTACAAGAATTAATTATTAGTGGTTAATGGATGAGTCTACTCTATCCTTAGCTCTCTGAAATGATAGACATATGCTGGTTATGTTTCAAAATCTCTTTCTTGGGTGAAGTAATATGATGCACTGTAGTATTTAGGTGTAAAATTTTTACAATCGATCAATAGGAATCCTTGAACTTAGATTTTGTACTCGTTTGCACTTGTTGGGATGATATGTTCACTTTTTTCTGATAGTCATAAAAAGGCGAAGAATTAAATTATGAGTCAGTGTTGCCAATGAATTTCTTAAAAATATCTGAATATAAATGCTGAATAAACGTTTAATTTGGTAGTAAACTTGTTCACTAGTAAATTTGCCTATGACTTCTCTTTAAAAATAACTAGATATGCTAAGATTTAGTTATCAGAAATTGAATTTTAAAACTACAATACCAAAAAATAATAGTTACTTAATTTGTTCTTGCTTCTGGGATGCAAAAAATCTGTTCCTTTCATTATATATCTCATTTAAGTTTTTCATTGAATTTATTTTCATAAATATATATAGAAGACAGGCTGTAATAAGTGTGTATCTCATCATTTAAAGTTTGAAAATATTATTCTATTCTAAGTTCCTTTTTTTTTTATCTCTGACACATCATAATTACTTAGAATTCTTCAGCATCTTTCCCCTGATGGTTTGTATCATAATAACTCACTCTATGAGCATACACATCTATAAATATAAAATGACATAACCAAATATTTTCTCCAACTAAGTTTAATAGATGAATTAAGTAGTATCTATCTCTTTATCATAAATAAAAATGTTGACAGTTAACAGGAAGTTACTTATAGAAAATTAGAGAGAAAAGAAAATTAAACCTATTTAACTTATATTGAAGTGGGTTTTTATTTTTTTCAAGTCAAGTTTTCCTGTCAAAGTATACGCTAACAAACATACACATGTAAAGATGAAAAGCGATAAAATACTTTCATATAGGATATATAGAATAGAATGATTTTAAAAGTCAACCGAAAATTATTCATCTTATTTTTCCTGTTTTCTTTTAAAAAAGAGAAAGTAATTAGATAGTTAAAATGAGAATTGTATCACTTGACAATTTCATTAATAACAAACGTCTTCTCTACGATAATATTTTTTTTTTTGGATGAAACAAGTATAATAAAACTCTGATCTTATTTAACATTCAGTGTAATCAACTGTAATAAGGTTAAATAATGAAATGAATATTAAACATACACATGTGTTATCTATATGACTTGAAACTTTTATTTCCCCATGGAATAAATATTTTGCGACTTTGAATGTAAACAGAAACATATTTTGAGGGAGTTTTAGGGATTTGAAAATATTTCAAGTTGTTATTCGTTGTAGACTGACATCAGTTGGAGGAACAAAGGAAAGCTGGGAGCACTCGAGAGCTGCTTTGTCCTAGTATAGGACTCCTTAGCAGTGTGCATCCACGACCCCGCCAGGGGTCAAACCGAGTATCGAAACATATTTATCCTAGTAACGTTCACTGGTATTGTATCAGTGACGGTGATGTGAGCCAACACTTTGTTTTCTGTTAAATTTATGAATGAGAAAAATATCTCTTTTTGTAGATTAGTACATGATTGGATGATTGCCTATGTTCTCATCGCTGAAACATAGAGGTAGAATGATCACGATGTAAGTTGTCTCCATAAAATTATTTACGCTTTAAAGTCTTCTCCGTTCATGATATCTGCTAAAGGTGGCCTGCTTAAAACTTAGGCTGCCGAAAAGAATTTTCTACAGAATATATTTCATCAAATTCTACCATTTCCGTACTCTTCCACCTTTTAAAAATATTTTCAAACTGTCATCTCTCAAGCTAAGAACAAAAAAAAGCGAAAAAGGTTAAGCCAGATGTAAACAGACATATAAATGGTCAAAAATACGGAACAGTACTATTTCTAGGATACCTAGGATACAGAGTCCGTATTCTAGTGGGAACGACATCACTCACTGAGAGGCAGGTACATCCAGCTGACGAGTCCCAAATAAGACGAAATGCACATCCTGGATTCCACTGCTAGTCACTACCCATCATTACTATACATAATTAGAACACAGGCAATATAGAGGCATCTGCACAGGAGCCCATATATATCAACGGAAACTGATTAATTCGGCCCAGTCAACGACGATGTAATGCAAGCAATAACTGTATCTATGTCGAATTGTAGATTTTTGAACTATCACCACCAAAATAATATTTGATTTTGTCATAGAGAAGAGCAGAGAAAATTCGGCGAAGAAAATTTTCTTTTTCAACGATATAATTTTTTAAAGCTATACAATCGTATTTATATACATCATAAACACATAAGTCTATTATTGAACAAAAGAGGTCGACTGGGGACATCAAGCGCCAGACCAGGCCAGGTGTTCGAGTGGAACCCGTATGGGAAACGACGAGTCGGGCGTCCCAGCTGAGGGTGACATGGAGGAGGTCATGTGAGGAAGAAATGAAAGCTTATGGGCAGGTTGTGGTACCAGGTCCAAAAGACTGCAGAGAATAGAGTGGAATGGAGGAGTGCTACTGAAGCCATATGTTCCACTGGGAACTCAAGGGAAAAAATGACAATATAATAATTGAACAATAGGGTGTAATTGCATCATCAACCTAGTGCTAAAAAATACCGGAATCAAGAATGCAAGGTAGTTGCGCAATAATCTTCGAGACAATAAAAACAACGATGAAGGCAAAGAGTTTGACAAGGTGAAAATTGTTGATAGATGAGAAATACGAATATTGAGTGTTCACTTGATAGATAAAGGTAAAGAAGGTGAAGAGTGAGACAAGGGTCATAATGAAGGTGGCAATAATTATCCAACTAATTATAATGAAATCGAAAAAATATGAAAGTGTTAAGACCATGGTAAGATAAGAGATTGAACATACTTCTTTTGCACGCAGCGTTCAGGTTTGAATTGATGAATTGCCAGTGCTCCTGCTGTGCACAACTGTCAAGAGAGTAGTGCTTTTAAACTATTCCATTTGACTCGACAAATAACACTGAAGGGGGATCCTGGTCGAGCTTTGTGTTCAGTGTTAACCAAATGTTCAAGAGTTGAACTGTTAATTGATTTACCTTCTCCCCTCAACAACCATGCAGGATAGTGCTCCGAGATACTTTTGGAAAGCGTGCGCTTTATGTGGTCTATATAACTAGCTCCACAGGAGCAAGTAAATTTATAGACATACAACGAGGTGGCCCGAAGTGGCAACTTGTCCTTAACGCACTCTGGAATGAGTTGTTGACTAGAGAAGCTGATCTGCAGCTTCGCAAAGAAGAATGTCATCTTCAGTAATCTGGACAGCCGATTCTTCAGGATCTCTGCTGTCGTATCGCCTTTGAAACCAACTTTCATAGAAATGGTCTTCTTTGGAACTGTGAGTACTTGCTCAGTATTCCGTTTTAATTTCAAGTTTTTCTCAATAAATCTGGATGGGTATCCATTTTGCATGAGGATCTTCCGTAGTTTGTCTAATTCATCGTCGATAGTATCACTTATCCAGATTCTTCTGATTTTTAAAGATAAAGAATGGATCAGATAACTTTTTCTGCTAAGAAGCACCCCTCGGCTATAGAAATTCAAATATTGTCCATTTTGTATAGGCTTCCTATAAATTGATCTCTGAAGAGAACCATCTAGTCTGTGTTGATTTTGCATTCATCCTCAAGTCCAGATCAGATGCTTATATAACACCAGTTACCCGTTTCACATTAGTGCCTTTAATACTATTATTATTAACACTATTCAGATACAATAATTACTTTTTTTTAAAACATTGTACGGGGGAGGACATTTGTTGAAATATTACCTGCTGAAATGTTGCTAGTGTACACAGATGCTGTTTGGAATAAAAAGATTATCATTATTGTTATTATGTATTGTCTAATGTTTGTACCATATTATGTATTACTTTTGTGTTAACATTCAGATAATGAAGTTATTGATGACTTCACAGTACTGTGACAGAAACACTACATTGTATACATATCTGGTTATACAGTACTAATCTTGAGGACTAAATAAAAACAGTACCAAAATTTGCGGTTACTTGGTTCATAAAAGGCTGAAAGTAAAATATAACTTTTAAACAATGAAACAGATTCACAGAATATGATGGAATCATTTAACTTTACACCTTAGCTGCAGAAAATAGTTTGAGCTTAAAACAAATCACTAGACTTAATACATACATGACATACTTGACAATGTCTTCAGATAAAAAAGTGTAAAGCCTATGAGTGGTAATGATATCATAGGTCCAGGGAACAAAAATAAGGAAGCTTACTCAGGAAATTTGGGAATTTGTATTTTGGAAGGTAACAAACAAACAATGAATATGAAATATTATGCTGGAAGATATAAGTAGTCGAAAACCTTTGGCTCTGATTTGCAGATTTCACTGACAGAATCACAGTGTTTTGCTTTTACGTTTCCTCGTAAATCTGATAAACAAATATCATCATCCAGTACAAATACTACTACTAATAATCTTCGAACAACTGAAACAAGAGATAGTTTACCAGGAAGTCTCAGGTAAAGTAATATGTCCTGTTTGAAATCGAAAAGAGATGAGACTACTTGATTTTATTGAATTGATCTATAAAACAATCATATTCATGATATGATATACATATCCATAGCTTGAAAACAATATTTAAAATTCCAGCGGTATCTGCCAAGTATATGTAAGTGTATTGAGTTCACTCGGTGTACATATACATACTAAACCCACTGCTACTCTCTTCAACTTCTTTCAACTTCAGACCTTGTCGTAGAGTGGACTCGATGCCTATGATCCTGGTATATATAATACATGATCACCACTCCTTGGAATGGGCTCAGTGCTTTTAGTGACCTTTCCAGTACTGATATCTCAAACATAAGATTACAACACCGTCAATAATCTGATCTAGATGGCTTTAGATGACGCTTTATTCATATGACACCACTAATTGCTGATAACTGGTAGGAAATAATGAATAAAATATCATTAAAGTTTGTGGCTTTTAACACTTTAAGTTTTTTTGGTGCAGTTTATCCATCAAACCGCTGGTGTAAGTCAAAAAATAAAGTTAACCCCTAAACATATGTAATACCGATACAGCAACAGTTTTCTTAAGTGTATACAATAGCTCGATGGTAACATGTTGGTAACGGAACCTGACGGCCTTGGATTTCATCTCTGGCGGGGTCATGGGTGTGAAATGCTGAAGAGTTTTATATTAGGACGAAACAATTGTCCAATGCTACCAGGTTCGTCATGGTTCTTCAATTATTGTCAGCCCATGATGAATACCAATCCGAAATCAATCAATAAATCCCGCAAAACTATAAATTTAATACAGTTTTATTTCTTTCTATACTATAATTATCGCGCATAGAGTGGGATGTCTCTTCACACCAGTATTTTGTCAAAACTATATTCATTTATTAGGATATTATAAAGGTCTAAAAGCATATCTATACATTTTCATGTTTACATAATGTTATCTTTTAAGCTTTACATCGGTAGACATCGTATATCACTTCATATAAGTAATAAAGTCATCTGTTACTGACACTCAAAGATGATTGAGTTCACTATAAATTTTCAACTCGTTATCTTTGCTTCTCTTCTACTTTGATAAACACGGAATTAATCTGAAAATTTTTTTTCTTTCTTTTAACAATCGAATAAATCACAAATTTATATCTCTCAAGAAAGAGGAAAGACATTTTATAGCAAGTTTTTGAGTTAAATAGAGTAAAAATACTTGAAGAAGGCAGAAATAGTGAATAGCGGAAGTACGGTTAAATAGAACAAATGACCGTATTCAGAATAGATTAGAACAAGAATAAAATTGTCGAACTAACGATATAAAAAAGAAACAAGAATATATTTTTGCGTGTTATAAATTATTAATTGAAATGAAATATACTGAATGTTTCATTTGTATTCATTCTAAAGTACCGAGAGAAAAAAAACAGTTGTATAATACCTTCTTTAAATTAAATCTTATTGAATGTAAATTGATAGTAATCAAGTTTTTATCAAGTAACAAGATAAATAAAAACTTATTCAAGTGAAAAATCAAAGGAAGTGAAAGAAACATATAAACAACACTGAATGTGTTATCATAAAACCGGAAACGATTAGTTAGTTATGTAGGTAAAAAGTGAAATGTCTATTAGTGTTTAACAACATTTAGGCAGATGTATTCATTGGATATTGTCTATTATGTGCGTGTTTATGAAGAAGATTTATTCCTTACTTCTTACATCATTTAATTCTTTATAGGATTGCATGCATTGATTCATTTACTAATTTCTATGAAGTTGAAACATTTAAAATATTGATAACAATGAAAAAAATAATGCGGAAAGGATATCCGTAAAGATTAATGATTGCTATTTTGTTCATTGTATTCATCTCTAAGCATATTCGATGGACAATACTATTGAAAGTGTAGTTGAAGAAATAAAAAGTAATTATTTCCTTTTATCCAGCAATTCAATACATTCTTCTCTAAACATATTTGTTTATTAGTAATTGTTCATTGACCTATAAAAACTTTTAAAATATTTCATGGCATTATTAACTATAAAAACCGTTACCATGAAATTAATAGAGAGGTTTGATTAATTTATACACCGTTTAAGTCATGGGTGGATGATTGGAGTGATTTATGGAAAACCGTGTTTCATTGTGCTTAGAAATATGTCATCCTCGATATACATCGAATCTATTGTGTAACATACATATATAGAGGTTGAGAACATACAGTCAAGTTTTCAGGCATTAGCAGACTGTTAGAACGGAATGTGAAGGGGCTTTATTCATCATCGAAAGATGACAATAAGTTTGGAGATCAGTAGTAAGGCTCTTGGATTGGTTCACTATTCTTTATTGGAATGATCCAAACTTAACAGAAATGTCGTCATAGTCGAACATAGGGCTTCAGCAACACGCCTCCATTCCACTCTCTTCTCTCTAGTCTTTTCAACTTCACTCCACCACTGCCTACAAGCTTTCATTTGTTCCTCACATCATCTCCATGTCACCCTCAGCTGGGACGCCCAACTCCTCATTTCCCATACGGGTTCCCCTCGACGGCCTGGTCTGGTGCGCGATGTCCCCAATCGGCCTTCTCAGTGTATACCCAACCCATTTGTTGGATGATGGGTTCTTGCCTCGTCAGTTCGTTCCCAGAGCAAGTTCCTTGTTGCTTATTTCTTTTAATTCTGGCCATCTCTGATCTCCATCTTCAGTATCGAGTGGGAGTAGGCGGCAGCTGTTGATGATGTATGTCTGTAGTTTGTTGGTAGTGTTTTCGTGACGCGCCAAGTTTCTGAACCATATAGCAGCAGTGACTTACTAAAAATTGGTGTTATACCCTTACTAACAACATCAATATTTCGTTTCTTAATATGTGTGAAGTATATAACGTAAAACTATTTTTATTGTTAACTAAATCAATCTAAGTAAATGAATTTCATATAAGTACCATTTTGAAATCAGAACTGACCATTAATCTATCTAGTGTTGATAATAATTCTATTCTTGACTATTTATCTCCCTATTCCTTTCTTATCAAATTCTAAATTAGTTTATATAACAAGAGAGCATGATAAATCAGGCAATTTTATTTCCTTCTAAATATAATAAAACAAGAGATAAGCAGAATAACTTTAAATGTATCTTATTGTATTTGTTTCCTACTTTTGAATTTACGCCAATTGTTTTTTTTTACTCTTCCACTTAATCATTTATTTTCTGCATAGTCCAATAATTGTAGCTTGATGAAGCTTTCATATTTACCATTATAAATAAATATATATGTATGCTATCATCCTTCAGGCTAAATACTGTTACTTCCAGTTGATTTAACTAAAAAGGAATTATTATTGTTGTTGCTGATGTGGAAGTAAGATAAACTTGTTTCTGTTTCTTTCTCTTTACTTTTTTCTATATCACTACATCTATATTTCTTTCTTATTCATTCTTGTATATTCATAATTTTCGAAAGATTGCTATCTTTTTGCTTTATTATTTTGTTAGGCTACTTAAACTACTAATAAGTAGGATGTTATCTTATGAGAGCTCCTTACTTTTAAATGTATTTGACAGTGATGAATAGTGACTAGTAGTGGAATTCAGGATGCGGATTTCGTCTTATTTGGGACTCATCAGCTGGATGTACCTACCTCTCAGTGAGTGATGTGGTTCCCTTCGGGATGTGGACTAGGGACCGATCGTTTCAGATGCCAGCGTGTTAGCCACTACACCACCGAGCCACGATAACCACTTCTTATGCGATGGGTATACTTTTAGTGTTATTCCTTGATTAGATCGAACTGATCGGTCTGTAATTGGATATGGGCTATTGCGTGGACACCTCAATATTGCTCGTGTTTTTAATCACATAGTAATGATGGATAGTGGCTAGTACTGGAATCCTCGATGCACATTTCTTTCTATTTGGGACTTGTCAGAAGCCCACAAGCCAATTCAGGCCGACCATTTCGGTCCGGTCAACGGTAATACTTGGCACTGTCTGTCAAATAAATGCCTTTTTGTGCCGGTTACAATGTTGACTAATCCTCAGAAAAGTTATTCATCCATGTATTATCACAGCAAAAGATCTTCAGTAGAATTTTTCTCCACTACCCAGAAATATGTGTTTCAGAAGGGGATGTAAATCTATGACTTTGAAATATTAGTTGTGTTTTCCGAAATAAGGTAATATTAAGATATTCATATGTCAATTGATAAAATATATATTTGATAAGACAGGATGGGATTTAGGCTTTAGCAACTATCAGAAAGGAAGCAACTGATGGATAACGTCTGATGCTCATATTTTATCGAATAGCAATTCTGATATGCAGCCTGAAGAAATATTTCATAAATAACTTGGATAACTCTTAAACGTTAGACTAAGTCAGCTGAGAGATTTCTATATGTCAATATAGAAATGCTTCATCATTTTAACAGTTAGAAAATCTTGTGTTGATACAAAATTCAGTGATATGACGAACCACAATAAAGCTTACATCTCTTTAATATTACCCATTTTTAACTTTAAAATGAAGTGAATGAGAGCTCTGAAAAACTATCTAGGAAGTTTCATCAACCTTATTTAACAGATACATGACAAAATCTACTTGTGAGTTACGCCAACTTACACTCTCTGTTGTACAGTTTGGTTGAGTATTGAGGGCTTGTGTATTGAAGAATACGCCCAATCTGCAGTATTTTGAGTATTAGAATAATATTACTTTTCAGATGGGATGTAAACACAGTGTAAGCCACATGGAGGTTACTTATATAATAGTAGGCGAAAGAATAACTCAGTTAATGGGGTTAATAACTTACACTAGATGAGACAGCTAAATACCTATACCAAGCCATTGTTTACCTTAGTGCTTCATTTTAACTGAATTCAGAAAAAAACTGTAAAGTGCCGAGTAATCAGACTATGAGTGATTAACGTACTGATTGTCCGAGTCATGTATTAGTTATGACTTACAAGTGCCTGAAGTCAGTGACTGTAGAATTCCATTGATATTATATACGACCGACAGCTCTGGTTGCTACTAACGTAGTGCTTTATTTTTTGTTTAAAAGCTGAAAATTTGATCATCAAGTACACTTTCTTAATGTTTCGCTTTCTTCTTGCGTAACAATTTAACAAGTTCTGAAATTATTTTCACCACTATGTCTTCGTCTACATCCAGCCTCCTTATCTGTAATGATATGAAGTTAGTAGGCTGTGACAGTCCCTCTAGCTTATTCTTAAACGGGACGTATTTTTGATGGGGTAGACTCAGCTACAGCATTTACATGAGATGTTGTGTGAGACTCTTTTAGAAACATTTCTCATCTACAGTAAGGTTTTTCATGTTTTCAGACTACAATGAATTATGAATTGTGGGAGTTTACTGAGTACCGTTTTGCTCCATTCATTGTTCCTCCTCTATTCAAGTTCATATGTGTTGGAAACTTCTGAAGAAACTTCCCTTTACAGAATCGATTTTTGCAGAATATTTAGAGTAGCGACTCAACTTCATTTTGATGAATAATGTCTTTTCTCAAGTTGCTTTTCTGGTCAACTCATAAGGTCAGTGCATTCATGTAAATTACCTTGTTCTCTCAGAAACCTTCGATGTATCAGTAAATTTCACATCGAACCAACAAACGCACTTGTTGTCAATTTAATAATGGGAGCTAGTACTTTCAAAGAATCCGTCCAAAGCTTGAATGTGGTGTTCCGGAAAAGACTGATGAATTTTATCTACGATCTCTAACATTAATTTTTATAAGACCCTGTTGAAAACCCTGATTAGGTAGAAATTCTATAGCGACATTATAGAAAATCCGAAGAGATATATCTTCAACTTATCAGGAGCAAAATTAGATTCAAGTGAAAGTAAAACGCTTTCTCTATGGTTTAAAATTCCTGTATCTAGTATATTTATTGGCAGGATTGATACAGAAGTTCAGTTTGAGGATTTATGTATCTAAGTGACAGATTTATATCCGAAAAGTGTTGATTCAAATCTAGGTTGGTCAATATTACAAACCGATAACAAACTTACACCCGAAAATTTTGTCTAAATAGCATCTTACAGTACTAGAAAACTTCTTTAGTATAGTGACAGTATAGTGATATTACTTCCAGATAAATGATCAGATTATATCATGAAGATAAAGTTGTTCCTAAATGGCTGTTTGAGATTCGCCCAAGAAAACTGCAGCAAAGATTGATCCAACCAAAAATTGAATCACAAATATGCTCAGAAAGCTGTTAAGAACAAATTGATCGATAATTCTACTCCGAAAGGTCTCGTGTACCTTTTCTGTGTGATCTGCCAAAGATGCATAATTGGAGTTTTCTCTTTGAGATCTATACCATCTATGATTGACACATATCGTATGATCGTTCGTTAGCTTGAGGAAAAGTTATAACCTACACATCAGTGACTGACTGACTGCATGTATTCTGAAGAATTCATTCAAATCCGTTGAAGATATAAGTATAATTAGCACCTGTAATAAGTTCATAGTGCCACTTAGTGTAACTTCTTTGTCCATGAACATTCCTGTTATTCATAAGACTTTTGGTCCAGTCTGTCAGTATTATAACCCTTCGCTGCCACTCTCTGAATTCTAAAGCTTACTGTATACCAGAGACGTTCAGTTTCACTTCGATAACACTATATACCGCCAAACTGATCACATACCAATGATTGATCCATTGGGCTGCACGTTGGCAGGTATCTTTGTAGTCAAGCTTGAGAAGACAAAGCTTAAACATACAAGTGAAGAAATGATATCTTACTCTAGATTTGTCGACAATACATTTGTCATGTGCAGTGACCTTACTTATTAGCAATCCTCAATGATGCGCTTGAAAATATCCAGTTGACCATGGAACATGAAAGCAACGATAACTTCAGCGTTTTATGCATAGCCTTCCAACAGAGAAGTGATGGTACTCCTTAGAGGTCCATTCATCGAAAGGGTACATCAAGCGACCTAACTTGAATTTCACCAGCCTTTGTTCGACTAATTTTAAACAAGCATTGGTCAAAACACTATTTTAAAGAACTAGAAGGATATGTTTAAGTGATAATTTCGGAGAAGATTTGCTGAGCATTGATAAGATCTTGCGAGGCAACGGTTACTTAGAGAAGTTTATTAATAGACCTGGAAGATCTGAAGACAATAAGCCAAAGAAAATTAAAGTAGGCAAGAAGATGATGTCTTTGGAAGAATTAGTTAAAGACTGAAAGCCTCAATGAACATAGCATATCCTGCAGTCGAGTTGACCCCTCTATACAGAGCAGCTTGCTGCTTGGTACTGCCAAAAGCTGATAGGTTCCCTCCTCATGTTACTTCTGATTGACTGGACAAGTTCACATGGATCTACGATAGTGGTTAAAGTGGGGGAAATAGAGAGAAGAGCATGCCGTATATTATTTAGGCAAATGCAAACAAGTACTTTCAGTAGTACAGTCACTTGACATCTTATCGAAGTAAGCTATGAAGTAGATATCCTAGAATCTTTCCAGCCTATCATCAAACTACCTAATTTGGACCCTCTGGAGTTCGCTGAGGCTGCAGCGATCAGATGATGTAAACCGGAAGTGTGTTTCTAAAAGGAAAAAAGTAATTACTCTCTTCTTCGATCTGGTAACCTGATGTTTTACTCTCACTCTTATTTAATGGTATCACCTTTCGAATGAACTTTTTTTATTTGTAGATAATTTTGACCATCATTCTATATATATATATATATATATATATATATATATATATATATATATATATATATATATATATATATATATATATATATATATAGTCTGTTCATTATTTTCTTGTTAAACTATTTAGTTGCCTGTCGATTAACCTCATTTAGCTGCAAAAAGGTATGTTCAAATTCTTTTTTGCCATATAATCGTGAAATGTTTTGAGTTGTTAATAGCTGATAAAAAACCGGCAAAAAAGAAATGGTACAAGATGTATCTTTGTGTACTATGTTTAGATAATAATTTTTGGTCAAATCTATACAAATGAGAAGTAAGAATGTTAAGGGAATAATGAAGATGTCTGTTTATAGCAACGAGTGCAGCATTATTATTTCAAGTGAAACAAAACAACTTATTGCATATCAAAATAAATGAATACTTGCTTTTAAATGTGCTGTTATACAAGTACGATTGTTTATGATATAGCAAGTCACCATCATAGATTATGGCGAAAAAATGTGCGAATAATTATTTTACTCTTCAAACTGAGGCAGGAAGTTTATTATTATTATTATTACCGCTTCAGTAGCACGTCTCCACAGCACTTTCTTCTCTGCAAACTTTGGAACCTGGCTCCACCACAGCCCACAAGCTCTCATTTATTCCTCAAACCATCTCCTCCATGTCACCCTCATCACGGATACCCAACTCGTAGCTTCCCATCTGAGTTCCACTCAAGCATCTCGCCTGGTGCGTGATGTCCCCAGTCGGCCTTCTCACTGTATGTCCAATCAAATTCATCTCCACGTTGATGAATATCTGTAGTTTGTTGGAAATCCCTTTCGTAACACGCCAAGTCTCTCAACCATCACACGGAGGCACTGATTTGACTGACGTCGGTGTTGAAAATCGGCATGTTATTCCACATGCTGAGTGCTGCAGATCTCCACACTGGTTTCAGGTTGGTGAATGCCTGCCTGTCTTGGTGTCTTTCCGATCCTGGCTGGCTGGCTGACTGGCCGTGGCGTCTTCATCTGTGCGTGTGTTGCCTGTAGTTGAGACAGTGTTGTCTAGATAGGTGAAGGAGGTTACTTCCTTCAAGTTTCTCCCGTTGATGTTGATTGCAGCTTGTTGTAATTGTTGTTGTTGGTGGTGGTGATGGTGTTGGTGTTGATTGTGTATCTTCATCACCTTTGTCTTCTCTATATTAACTTGAAGTCCTGTCTTCACTGCCTTGTCCTGCCCTGTTCTGCCTCTTCTGTCAACTTGTTAGTTTTCGCCTGTAGATCTTCAAGTCTGTTTGACATTAGACATAAGTGATTATCGGCGAAATCCAAATCTTCTAGGTTGTTTTCTGCTGTCCAGCCAGCGTATCCTCCTCTTCTCTGTTTTCACTGTTTGTTGCACGATCCAGTCCAGTCCACTACAATCAGGAATATCATGGGTGATAGTAGACAGCCTTGTCTTACTCCTATCTCCTGTCTTCACTTCAAAGGCATTACTGAGTTTCCCATTGTGAATTACTTGGCATGTGCCGTCTTCATATAGTTGTTGAACGAGATTGATGAAGGTTTATGGCATTCCGTGTTGTCGAAGCATTTTCCAAATTACTTGTCGGTCGACGCTGTCGAAGGCCTTTTCAAAGTGGATGAAACTGAGGTAGAGGGTTGACTGCCATTCTATACTCTGTTCCATGATGGTGTGAAGTGTTGCAATTTGGTCCGCACATGATTTGTACTTCCTGAATCCAGCTAACCTGTTCGGGTTGTAGTTTTGAATCCAGGGCATCCTTTAGTCTCTCCAGGATGATGCGGCTTAATATTTTGATTGCATTGGGTGGACAGCAGCATGATTCCGCACCAGTTCTTGCAAACACTTAGGTCGCCATTCTTTGGAAGTTTGACAAGGTAGCCATCCTTTCAATTAATAGACAGGTGCCTTGCCTTCCTTCCAAACCTTCTGCGATAGTGGTAGGAGCTTGTCCGTTGTTGTCCCTGAGTCTGCTCTCAGTGATTTGGGGGGGGGGGATTCCATCTGTTCCTCCTGCCTTCCCACATTTAAGTAGCTTTATGGCGCTCAGGACTTCGACTTTCGTGGGAGAGCTTGTGTTCGCTTGTAGTTCTGTGACTGGGCTGCAGGTGGTATTTCTGGACGAAGTGCAGGTGATGGTCAATTCAAGAACTTTTTGAGGTAGTCAACCGGTTGTTCCCTTTGTTTCTCTTCTTTGGTAATTATATTTCCTTCATCATCTTTTATTGGTTTCATCTGTGTTGATCTCTTCCATAACAGATAGTAACCTGATTATTTGATATAATGTTGTCATGTCTCTCCTACCTGCAACCTGTTCTGCTTCACTTGCCAGTGTGTTTTGGAATTGTCTTTTGCATCTCCATGAACTCTTCTTCATTTCTCTGGCCAGTGTTTTATACCTTGTACTCAGTTCCTCTTTTCGTTGTGCATCCTTTCACTGGTTTATCTTCTGCTTGACCATCTTCCTGTCCCTGCTCTATTAGGTTCCATGTGTCCATCGAGGTCCATTCCTTATCTTCTTTCCTCTTCCTTCCTAATACGCTTATGAAGGTTTCTTACCACCTCTTTCAAAGAGTTCCAGTGCTCATCCACACAGGTTTCTTCAGGGATGTTGCTCGATATCTCTTATTTTTTCTTGATGGCTGACAGGAAGATTTTCTTTGTAGTTCCGTCTTTTAGTTCCTCTTCCGGGTGTTGTACTTGAACTGTGGTCTATCACCAACTTCCTTGAAGGCTTTCAACTTGAGTTGGAAGGTTCCTTGCACTAGGTAGTGGTGTGAACCTACATCGGCTCCTCTTCTTGACCTTGTGTCAAGTAGGCTGCTTCTCCACTTTCTTCACATTGAGATGAAGTCGACCTTATATTTAGTGTAGTGTGTCCTGGTGTCTGGTGAAATCCATGTCACTTCGTGGATATCCTTGTGCTTGAATACAGTGCCTCCAATCACCAAATCGCTAAATGCACAGAATTCTGCAAACAATTCTCCATTCTCGTTCATTTCACCGAGTGCTTCTCGACCCATGGTTAGTTCTCGTCCTGTGTTGTCTGCTCCCAGTTTGGCATTCATGTCACCCCACCCATTAGAATGAATTTTGATGTCGCCAACTGGTGTGGGGTCTTGTCCAGTGTTGATTGCAGTTATCTGTAGAGTTTCTCCTCCTTCTCCTGATCTGCATTATTTGTAGGTGCGTAGCATAGCATAGCATTGTATGATTATGACCTTCCTTCTTATGAGTTGGATCTTTCTGTCATGATCCTGGAGGAGATTGGTTCCCACTGTATGAGAGAGTTTGATGCTGTTGGGGACATTATGATAGCCACTCCAAAACTCAGTGTGCTCGTGGTTGTCGTCTGGATGACCGTAGTAGATTATTGACTCTCCAGACTGTCAACTGGAGAGTCCACTTCCATCCCACCTGCTTTCGCAAATTCCTAGCACTTCCATCCCATACCTTCTCATCTCCTTTGCAATCTGAGCAGCCTTACTAGTTTCAAACATAGTGTGGACACTTCATGTCCCCTTGTTTACTTTCGCTTTCATTGAGAGAACACACATCAGCTGACTGGCTTCCCGAAGGCTTTCACCAACTGGCGTCATTTCGCCTCTCCGATTCCAGCGAGGAATAAGTTTGTTTTTATTTTTTATATTTTGTTTGCGTTTTAAAGTTTCTTTAGCGATAGGATTGGTTTTACGGGGTAGGGTTGCTAGCCCTATGCCCAACCTTCACTCTTTATCCGGGCTTAGGACCGGCTAGTAACTAGTGAACTAGTTAAGCAAGCGAGGTTAGGAAGTATATGGTTAGATTAAATTGACAAGACTCCTTTTAGACGTCGGGATCAATCATTCTACCTGAATCTCATGACTACTGAAAGTCTGGGAACAGGGCATTTTGTTGATTGCCTCCAACCAACTAAAATCAGTCAAACAGCACCGTGATACTGACTACGGTACGAAATATTGGACAGAGTTCGATCAGCATTTAACGCTTGGCAACATGAAGTTGGTTACTACCCAATCACCAATCCACACAGTTAGTTCTGTTCTTTGTTTTGCTTATTTCTTAACTGAAATAGATAATTCAAAGGTGTTTTATTGAGAATTTTGCCGCAAATCATTTTTTTTTGTAGTGACTGGTTGATGATATTGCAAAGTTTTATTATTAAAATGTATCGCATTTTAACTGGCATTGACTTTCAATCTTATTTTTGTTCAGTCAACTCCTAAAGTAAGTAATAAGTAGGTATTGAATTTTTAATGGGTTAAGTGAGGTTTTGTGCTAACTTTGGATTAAGTAAACGGTTTCGTGACATGATTTTTCTGAATTTTAAGTTTATATTCCTGTTGTTGACCGATAGGAGCAGAATTTCTAATAATCATCATCTAAAAGACTAAAGAAAGATATTGTATGATATCAGGAACAAGGGACTACTATATAACAAGGTGACGAAGTGTCTTCACGGCGCCTTCGGTTTCTATAATCGAATACTTCTCATTGTTTTGGTATAGCAAAATCTTAACTTGTTTTTCAAGAAGAGTTTACCGATGATAAGATGTTTACTGTATTGAACACTTTATCTCAGAAAAGTAATGGAAGAAAGAAGTATTTCTAATTTATAGGAGGTTTCCTTTCTCAGTGTTTCTAATTGACGTTTCATACAAAAACTGTTGAAGAGTCCCACACTAGAAGGAAACAGTTATCAAGTGCTCCCAAGTTTTCGATGGTTCTCCAATTGATGTCACTCTGTGATGAAAATAAATTAAGAAAGGAGAACAGTGACACACATCAAGACATCTTGAAAGTGTATGATATGGCGTAGGGATAAGGAGAGACTGATTTTTCTTTTTTCCTACCCCTGATAATCAACTGATTGGATGATTCAAACAAACAAACAAACGGATAAATGTATAAAGAATCAAAGAAAATAAAACTCAAGAATAAATACTTCTTCCTTTCATATTTCATTTTTCAATACATACTGAGTATTAAAGTTAGACATTAGCGTTATATATATATATATATATATATATATATATATATATATATATATATATATATATGAATGCGCAAGTTATACTCATGTATGCTTGTATACAATCAAAACTCGTTCCTTTTTTATTCTCTATCCATAAGAAAGAAGATATTTCTAAATGGATGATATATTGGTACAAAGAATCAGTTTATCTGTTTATTTTACTTTGCTGGGAACAATTTTATTTAAGACTGCTATTAGTCAGTTTCATTTCAATTTGCAGTGAATATTCTTGTTGTTGTGTAGGTATTAAAAGAGGGGAAAAAAAATGTAAAAATAGACAAATCTAAAACTAACTACGTTTGTTTGTTGAATTTTATGATATTTCTACTATTGTCTATGTTACCTATTGATAAGTTGTTAGTTAGCCTATAGTACAATATAACTCACTTGTACAAAAATATGTACAGACACATAATTCCTTAATATTTTTAAGAAGGGAGATGAGATGTGAATAGAACGAGTTAACTTATATTCACTCTGATTACTACTACTACTATTCTAAATAATATCATTCCCATTAGGTAATTGTCTACTCATATAAATATCGAATTTCGCTTCTTTACTTACAATTTTTATACCATTTGTTCAGAAAATATAACATCAGCATAAAGTTTATTTATTTATCTATTTCTGGTAACAGATTCACCTTTATAGCACCAGTATATTAGTGGTTTTTGCACATTCTTGTCTTCATCATTACAGTTCACTTCATTAATATTGAAGATAAATATATAAGAAAATAAAATGTTAAACAAATCTATTCATTTCAGTAATCCCTTAGATAATGAAGATGAACAATCTTCAGATATAATGGATTTATCACGAAAAATTGTATCAAATGATTCATGGAATTTTGATAATTTTATTGCATTAAAACTGCCATATATCAATGATAATACTAATAACAGTAATGAAGGAAATGGAAGTCAACTTTCAACGAAATCTTTAGCCTATTGTACACCTAATCCAGTACCAAATTTACCAGAGAATAATCAAGTACACTTTTTAGAATATCGTGGAGCTCATTTAGCAGCATTTACTGTGAATGGAAGAGATTTAATTTGTTTACCACAAGCATTTGAATTATTTTTAAAACATTTAGTTGGTGGATTACATACAGTTTATACAAAATTGAAACGTTTAGAAATTATTCCAGTTGTATGTAATGTTGAACAAGTACGCATACTAAGAGGTTTAGGTGCAATACAACCAGGTGTTAATCGATGTAAACTGATTGCACCACAAGAATTCGATGTACTTTATGGGGACTGTACGAATTCAAGGTAATTTATACTACTTTATCCTCAGTATTTTCTTAATTAACAACTATTTTGTATAGTTAATTCCTAAGCATATTATATTTCTTCGTTTAAGTATTTGACCTCTTTTTTAGATAGTAAACTTTCATGAAATAACAGAAGTGTCTAGAATGTGATCCAAATATTTGCACATTGAATGAATATTATAATATTCGTTACTTCAGTGAAAGTCATGAAGATATCGTAAAACACGAAACTGTTCCATTTATCTAGGCTAGGCATATGAATTTTTTATCCATAGAAATTAACTCTGATTTCAGCTACATCAATTTCAAGCATTTAAACTGCTTTTAGACTAACATCATACATACTTATATTTATTATACAATCAAGACAAGTGTCAGAAAATGCAAATAATTATCATTGTCTTGTAATTGACGATTAAACGATGCAATAGGCTGTAAGTTTGTGCCTATGAAGTATGTATTTCGGACAGACTGACTGGTATAATCTGTTGGTACCAAGTGTGAATCTCTGTCAGAGTTATGCTTGTTAGGTAGTAACCTACCTTTTGTCAGGATTATTTGAGATAAATTAATATACGGAAACTTTTCTGCATAGAATGATGGTGATAAGGTTTTTGCATGCAATCGACTCATTTTATATCCGGTCCAACACAATACAAAGGTTATCACATATAGGAGGCTACACCCAAAGAAACATTGATTGTTACCAGATATATGGAATTAGTAGTGGTAAATCACACATGTTAGATATGTGTCAAAGGTTGACCATCTTGCATCGTCCATCTTAGATCCAGTATGGGTTCTCTGGGGACTTACATAACCAGTAACTTAATGCTATATATTTAGTGAAACGTTGACTTCAAGAATGCAGTGGCAACCATGCCTTTAATTTTGATTCGTATTACATATTATGGGTAACATTAGTAAATGATCATAGCAAAAGTTAATAATGAGCAATATATATAATGCAGTATGGAGTTCCCAGTATGTAACTTTCCAGGAAATTCACTCACATTGACAATATATTCAAACGAAGGGATTATTGTATCTGAATGATGTTAATAATAGTCCAAAGCAATACTGTGGAACAGACAACTGCTTTAGGATTAACGTCCGGTCTAGAAAGAAGAATGAACAGAAAAACGAGTACAAGTTTGGTGTAGGAGGTCCATTCAGCCAGTACAGGGGGCTTCAATTCAAGCTAGGTATCCGAAAGATGGAAATATGACACATTTTTGATTCACTGAAAAGTCGGTTTCCATCTTAATAGACATTCTATTCTTCATTTTGTTATTAACTAGAGAAACAGCTAGCTTAAAGCATTTTATAAACGTGCAAGAGTACATACTACATTCACTGGACATATTTAAATCCAAAAAAAGTAATATGATGTTTATATTTGATAGAAGATTTTGGCAGACCAAGGTTCAAGCAAGTCACCAAAAGTAAGGATTTATGCTTGTATTATGTGTTAATTCAAGCAGAGAAACAGTGAAAGCCAGTTAATTATAATCCTTCCTGAAAATCTCATTTAAAAAATAGATAAAATTGTAAGCGGATGAAACGTGTTGACACAAATTATAATCGTTTGATTGACTGAAAAACCTGTTGCAGTTATTGGCGTTCAATTCTTTTATGCTTGTCTTTTTGGTAGAGTGACACTTGTATTACGTGGTGCCTAAATTATATATATGTATATATATGCACCCATTGGCTACAATTACTGAGTGAAATTTATAAGCCTTACTCAAGTTATATGGATCTGACTACCCAATTAATATCACTTAAAGCTTATCATTGGTAGGTGAATACTTGAACAGACGTTGTTTTATGTATATTCTACTACAAAAGCCTGTAGAGATGATAATTTTTATGGATTGCATATGGCTCTACAACTTCGACTTATGTCAAAGTTATAAGAAAATAGATCACTGAATTTTTGTATTGCGATGTTCAGCTAAGAATTTGAACGTTAAGTAACAAATAAATTTTATAGTGGATTACATTTCTGTTGATGCTGGTTCAGTAATTTATTTAGCCTCGTGGTATTCCTTTCAACACACACACTTTCTGAATAAATGATTTGAACAAATTAAAATTCACCTAGCATTTAGATTTTATTGCCTTATCAGTAAAGTGGTAGTCAAGTAGTATGAGAAGGTGGGTCACAATCCTATCACAATGGCTTACTTTCAAATTCCACTATGTGTGAAGTCAACAAAAAATTGATTAGCCCAATTTTTAAGCAGAATTTTATGACACAAAGAGTCCCGTACTAGGAGGAAACAGCTGTCCAGCGCTCCCAGATTTCCTTTGTTCCTCCAACTGACATCAGTCTACGTTGAATAACAACTTGAAATATTTCCAAATCTCCACAACTCCCTCAAAATTCAATTGAACTGGTACTCATTGGTGACTAGCTTAGAGAGGTGATTCCCGAAGTTCCAATGAGAAGTCGTGACTGGTGGGAGCAAAGCCTGATGGTGGGGAGGACAGTTACTCAACGATGACATTGGGTGGTGGTTGCGCAATGTCGTGAGCTAACAGAAGTTGGAAATATGGACCACTGGATTCTGATTCAATGGCTCAATGGTAACGTGCTGGTCACGGGACCTGAAGGTTGCGGGTCCGATCCCTGGAGGGAGGGGTCGTGGGTGCGCATTGCTGGGGAGTCCCATACTAAGACGAAAAAGCTGTCCAGTTCTCCCAGGTTTCCAATGTTCCTCTAACTCATGTCAGTCTACGGTGAATAAAAACTTGAAATTTTTTTACCCAGTGTTAAATTTCTAACAGTGGTCGAACTACCTAAATCATATTACTATGCTATTATTGATCCTTTGTTTACTACATCTCAACAAATTTGTTTGAAATGAGTAGATTGGAAGTGTTCCACATCTTGAATGTAACCACTACACTGAAATCTATCAGACAGTCTTCACCTCATCTATTACACCACAAGATTAAACAGCAATATATCTGTTTAAAAAGGGTGAACCTACCTCAAAAGAAGCTACTAAGTTTTTAATACAGTCCGCAATTAAATTAAGTCAGTGTTTGATAATTTTACCATTGGACATTGAATGTTCATAGATGACCTGAGTATATGTTATGAAACGGTTTTTATATCTTATATAGCAGTAGCTTTCTGGGTAAACATTTGAAGAAGTGTAGATATTTTCAAAGTATCCTGTAACATTATAAAGCATTTCTTATATTTCGATAACGCTATTAGAAGACGAAGATTATCTGAAAAATGTGATGTATTTGCGCAATACATTTCGAACAATCTGATCCCCTACACATTTACTTGTCAAGTCAATTTATATATGAAAATTAAAGGTCAAATATAATGAATATGAAAAGGTTGTGACACTAGTCTTGGTAATATAATCAGATAAGGATTACCAAGGTAAATTAAGTGTTGTTTTTGTACACACAGCAGGGGATTAAGTTTACGAATGGCTAACGCTTCGGCAAACTTCAGTATGCGCCCCTGATTATTCCTGTATATTATCTTAAACGCTGTTTTCATATTAACCCTGTGATTCATTTCAATGAAGATGTTTTGCTATAGATGACGATGGATGTCTGTCACATGCACTTATCAAAGTTTGTGTGTTAAACTGTTTTTCTAGCCATTTGGGGATGTGTTCATCCACCCTAGTCTGCATTGAACGATTACTCCTCCCGATGTATGTGTGCCCACACATACATGTAAATTGGTAAACGCAGTAGGATGTGATGTAATCATTTGTGCGAGGTTGAGGTTTGTGGTGAAACAGGTGTTTTGTCGTCTCAACAATTATAAGCTGAGCTGCATAGTATGTTTTACTGATAACAGATTTTAATCTCTGCTTCAATATCATACTACTTGTCTCCCCTCTGTAAGGTACTTTAAGAAATATGTTTTTCTTCGGGGCTGAGGAAACTGTAGGCTTTGGGATCAACTGTTTTTTACAATGGTTGACAAACTGTAATGGATAACCGTTTTCCACTAGAGTGTCTGTCAGAAACTTATTCTCATCATCCATCGTATCAGATGTTCAAATACGTTGGATTCTATTGAACAAGCATCTTACCAAGCCTCTGTTATATTTCATCGGACAAAAACTATGGAAATTCAAATACTGTCCTGTCCAAGTAGACTGCCTATATATTGATCGTTTTATAGATCCATCTTCCCTCCGGCACAAGAGTATATCAAGAAATGCAAGTTGATGGTCTTTTTCTTCCTCACATGTCAGACTGATATGATCTTGTACGGTATTAAGCCTTTTTAATAACCTCTTGGCATCCGCATCTGTGTCACATATTACAAGGATATCATCCACATACCTTCTAAACTTAATCCCCTGCTGTGTGTACAAAAACAACACTTAATTTACCTTGGTAATCCTTATCTGATTATATTACCAAGACTAGTGTCACAACCTTTTCATATTCATTATATTTGACCTTTAATTTTCATATATAAATTGACTTGACAAGTAAATGTGTAGGGGATCAGATTGTTCGAAATGTATTGCGCAAATACATCACATTTTTCAGATAATCTTCGTCTTCTAATAGCATTATCGAAATTTATTAAAGGGACCAATTGTTTCAAATTTCTTATATTGTCTGGCAGTTCAGTTCTGTGATGTTAACTTACAGATATTACTGGATAAAAAAAGTTAGTAGGAGATATATAGAAATAGGTTTCATCTATGTTTGTTTCCATCAGAAAAGTATAACTGTACAACTATGTACTGGACTCATCGCATTCACTAAATCTGAAGACTTTATGATTGATATAATCCAGTTAGGATCTGTGAATCAAAAATCAAAACTATTTACTGCATTTTGATTAATTTATGAGATAGTATATCCGGCTAAATATTACTCAATAGTCATTCCTCCTAAGAAACTTCTAGTCTCACTAATTTTTAAAGGTTTCATGTTCTTGCAGGTAGAAATGCGTAAATTACAAACAATGTTATGTTTCATTTTTAGCTTCTTTTGAAGTTCATTTGGAGAATAACATTTATAGTGTTATTATGAAATGTTTCCAACTTCCAGAGAAGCAAATAAAGAAGCTTTTCTTAGTCTCCTTTCTGTTAGAGCATACAGAGTTTCCAGTGGTCTATAAAGTCTTTAACTTCATATTACTGTAGCATTCAAATTCTGTTCTTGTACTGAAGTAATTTATTATCCATTCTCTCTCAACGCTTCTGTCACTTATTTGAGGTATGTGGTAATGAGTATGGTAAGTTTATAAAAGTCTGGTGACTACTTTTTCGACACAACAGTCTACCAGTTCATTTGCTCCTATGGAGCAAGCAAGATACATCGACCGCAGTCAGAGACTGGCTGTTAATGCGTATAAGAGAACCTATTCCTGCTTGGTTTTATAAGGATGAAGGAAGATGCATTAGAAGTCCTCGCCTTGAACATATGATCGATCCCAACCATTCAACCAATCTAAACAATGACATTAAGGTTGTCTATTGATTTCGCTCAAACATCTTACGTTTGCTCTGTTTTCAACTTTTAAAAACACCAAAACCCTTCATTATCCATGAACTGAAGTCAGTCCTTTGTATGCGGAAGAAGTTTGTACAGTCTTTGGCTTTACCTTGGCCTTTTGATCTTGGTATGTTTCGTTTGTTTTTTGTTTTTTCAACTTCCCCTTCTGTTAGATTAATCTTTGTACTCTTATCTCGTCATTACAATTTTTATTTTTACATTTAATAATTTCCGGTGTTACTTCACTTGATCTTCTTAGTGAATGTAACTTTTAAGAAAACATTTTCACGATATAGCGCGACTATTACCCAAGGTCTTCAGTTAGTATCCACTTCACTTCATCTCAAAAATACATTACTGTATAGTGCTCATTGGTGACTTGCTTCCAGATGGATATCACGAAGCTCTAATGAGAAGTCGTCACCTGTGGGGTTAACTAGTCGGAAGTGAAGTGGATGCTAACTGAAGATCTTGGGTGATAGTCGCGCTATGTCGTGAATTGACCGAAGTTGGAAATGTGAACCACTGGAAACCGACCAAGTGGCTGAATGGTTAACGCTTTTGCCGTGAAACCTGAAGGTCCTGAGTTTGATCCGTAGCCAGATCGTGCGTGCGTACTGCTGAGGAGTCCCATTCTGCTACGAAACAGCTGTTCAGTGCCCCTAGGTTCTTAATGGTCCCCTGACTGATATCAGTCCATGATGAATACTGCTTCTAAATTAAAATCCCCATTCATCTCAAAAAAACATTTTCAGTTTATTCCAGTTAACTTGTCTCATTCATTTTACCTAATCCTTTGATTGTTTATTAACTTTGTCAAGTTTTCACCCCTTTTTATAAGCAATTAAAAGATCTTACGTAACCCGGTTTTGTTATCACTCAGCCTTTACATAGTCAACTAGCAAAGTAGGTTAGTTGGTGAGTCTCCTTTAAGGTGGTTACGGACTAATTCACTCCCTGAATGAAAATACTTTACCAGTCCTTACATACCAGTCATATGACTTTCAAGGTTTATTTTCTGCCCAACTTTAACAGAATACTGCTTCTTTTTCTTTGCATGACACTTATAATACCGATTTCTTTTCATTTTTGTAGTATACAGGAGTAAGAATTGAAAACCATGTTGGTATTCATCATGGACTGACGTCATCTAGAGAATCATTATAAAAATGAGAGCACTGGACAACTGTTTCCTCCTAGTATGGGACTCCTCGGCAGTGTGCAGCCATAATGTCTCCTTCCAGGGATCAAACCTACGAGCTTCAGGTTCCCTGGCCAGCACATTACTATTGAGCCACTGAGTCGAGATCCAATGGTCCGTATTTCCAACCTGTGTCAGTTCATGGCATAGTGAGCTCATCATCTTTGAGTATTTATCCTAACATCCATCAGGTTTGCCCCACTGGTCATGACTTCATATTGTAACTTCAGGAATCACTTCTCAACGCTAGTCACCAATTAGTACTAGATTAGTTGAGTTTATGGGTTTGTGGGGATTTATTCGTTTCAAGTTGGTATACATTATGGGCTGATATCAGTTGGAGGAACATTGGAAGCCTGTGAGCACTGGACAGCCGTTTCCTCCTAGTATAGAACAGGCAGGGTCATAGGTGCACACTGCTGAGGAGTCTCACAATAAAATGAAGCACCTGTCCAGTGTCCCCAAGTTTCCAATATTCATCCAACTGATATCCCTCCATACTGAATGCTAACTTGAAAGCAATAAATCCCCACCACCCCCCTTCAATTAAATTGGAAACTATGCTTGAATGTAGTTAGATTCTATTTTGTCTACTAGATGTAGACAATAATATTTACTGAAAAACATTTTGGACAGAATTTATTGTTTCTGAGGTGTCATTTTATATCAGATACTTCTAATAACTCAAGCGAAGCAAAACATGGTGATTGCCCTGGTAGTTTGATTGCTATCCGAGCTTGTTTAAGCAATCCTTTCGATGGCAATCTAGATATTGTCTACAGTGTTGTTTTATGTGAAACAAATACATGGAAACTGAGGTTGTCAATAAAACTGGATTGTGAGAAAGTTAAATTAAGAAGGCATATCGAGCACTGAGTATTTATCACTATGCTAAAACGATGTGGAAAGACCATAGGGTTGATAAAACGACCTGTTTTCTTTATTTCATACAAATATGGCGCTCCTTATTAAGTGGCAAAAAACTGAATGATTTAATTTTAATATAATTGTTTTTTATCATACCATCGTTGAGTGGACCGAGTTGATCAGT
This sequence comes from Heterobilharzia americana, assembly GCA_944470555.2. Taxonomy (NCBI): domain Eukaryota; kingdom Metazoa; phylum Platyhelminthes; class Trematoda; order Strigeidida; family Schistosomatidae; genus Heterobilharzia; species Heterobilharzia americana. The sequence goes on from OX104127.1 coordinate 41,811,410, forward strand.
CTCTATTTGTGTATGGGCTCCTGTGAGGTTGCCTCAATATTACCTGCCGTTAATTAATTATATTAGTGATGGATCGTGGCTAGCAGTGGAATCTAGGATACGCACTCCGTCCCATTTAGGACTCGTCAGCTGGATGTACCGACTTCCCAGTGAGTGATGTTGTTCCCTCCGGGATTCGGACTTGGGACCGACCGTTTCAAATACCAGAGCGCCATCCACTAGACTACCAAGCCACGATAACCACTTATTGTGTGACGAGTCCCAAATAGGACGAAATACCCATCCTGGAATCCACTGTTACCCACAATCTATCATTAATAAGATTTGACTTTAATGCTGCGTCACATGTTAGCACATCACCGAATTAGTGATATAAAACAAGCAACAATTGTGAAAAAAGCAGGATTTAATGAATTTATAAATTTTAATAGTACTCATCAGCTGGATACTCTACACACTTGATTATATATACCGTTAAGCAATGGAAAAGAGTATACATACATACATACATACTCACATACATGCATACATACATACATATGTAACGTCTCTGATACCTTCCAATTTGTTCGAAACCTCACAGATTTCAATAGCACTGGCAAGCATCTTGTTTCATTTGATGTTTCATCTCTCTTCACAAATGTACCAGTTGATGAAACCATTGAGTTTATCTGTCGAGAAGCTGATAATTTCCCTTTCCCAACAAGTGAGTTGAGAAAGCTTCTAAATCTATGCACCAAGAACATCCAGTTGCAGTTCAACGGCCAATTATTCCGCCAAACCGATGGAATCGCAATGGGAAGCCCTCTGGGTCCTCTTTTTGCTGATTTGTTTCTATCCAGTCTGGGTAATAGTAGCTTGAAGCTCCTCATTGGTCAGACGGAACTGTACCAGCGCTACATGGACGATATATTCATTGCATGCAATAGTAAAGCGGAGGCAGAAGCACTACTGAAGAGCTTCAATTCATGTCACCCAAACCTGACTTTTACGACTGAGCAAGAGGAAAATAATATGACTAGTTTCTTAGATGTCTCATTAGTGAAAAGAATCGAAGGTCTATAGAAAGGTCTATCTATAGGAAACCTTCTTGGACAGGACAATACCTTCATTTTAGGAGCTTTGTTCCGATCCAATACAAAATGAATGTGGTTAGAACGCTGTGTAACAGAGCCAGGAAAATTTGTCGCGACAGCACACTAGACTACGAAACAGAGACTTTGAAAAGCGTGCTGGGGAAGAATGGGTACCCAGAAAGCTTTTTCAACAGGCACGCAAAGTGGGTAGGGAGCAGAACAACGGCCCCAACAGTGCAGAAGAAACTAGCCTATGTCAACTTGCCATTCAAAGGTGACGTTGTGCTAGAGGTAGTTAGACGAAGACTGGAGAAGTCTATCAGAAGGACTTACTACACAGCTAAACTGGTTCTTCTCAGCACCACCAAAAGGGTATTGCAGCAATCAGGGAAAGACAGTACTCCGGTCCTCGACACATCTAAATGCATATATCAATTCGAATGTACCTGCGGAAGCAAATACATTGGTTGTACGGAGAGGCGTCTGTCCACCCAAATGGTTGAGCACATACCGAAATGGTTGAAGCATGCTGAAACGAAGACCCCTAATGGACTACGGACATGACATTGATACCTATAAGTCCTTTAGAGTTATCAGTAAATAGCAAAATAAGAAGTTGCCAGGATATGTAGAAGCCTGCACGATTCGAGTTGTCAAACCAAACCTTTTCATTCAGAAGGAAATGGTAGTCAGCCTGAATCTGCCATGGTAATAATTACAACATTATCCGATTAGATAATCTTTTTACTTTACTCTTCACTATTAATTACCACTCATCCCATATTTTGTCTTCTTTCCCTGGTTTGTTTCGTCTAATTAACCTTATTCCTATTACCAATGTTATCATTATTATTCATCTCAATACACACCTTGTTTTCTTATTATTGTCTGTATAAGTACTATTAACTATCTTGTTTTCAATGACGTGATCGACGCTCAATCGATTCAGTTCTCATCCTTATGTCAACAGTTATGAATATCCATTTCTATCCTCAGGATTACCATTTGACCTGTAAAAACTATTCACTTCTGTGTTGTTACACCTAAATCTGTCTCAGTCTACGTTGTATACGTATGTAAGTATGTATGCTCTTTTCCATTGCTTAACGGTATATATAATCAAGTATGTAGAGTATCCAGCTGACGAGTACTACTGAGATTTATGAATTTATTAAATCCTGCTTTTTTCAAATTGGTTGCTTGTTTTAAATTTGTATCGGGAAACAAATGTTTTCAACTAGTAACATCATATAAAAACTATAAAAACTGCTTGATTATTTTATAAACCAATGAGTGTACTTATTGAAATCAAACCATTTCATACAAAGATTCATCTGGTAAAGTAGTTTACTTTTTCTACGGAAAATGGAAAACAATAAATAATGACTTATGAAAATTGTTTCCTAAGATATTTTTTTATCATTTTTAAAAGTTTATATTATATTATATACGTAAATGTTATGGTCGTATGACAATAATCTGTAATTTCCTGTGTTATGTGTCTTTAAATACGAATACATACCCATACTTTACATTTGAAAGTTGGCCTCGTACATACATTGGATTGGATTAAAACATACACTTTTGTTAACAACGCTAATTTTTGTATATAGTTTCAAAATAAGCGGATATAAAATAACAAATAATAAATAGCTTTTTTTTTAATGAAAAAAGCAAGGTAATTTGTAATCTTTTTATGATCAACTTATTTCAAATAGAAAGAGAATACACAATGTGGTTGAAGAATATCATTGAATTTCTTCATTTTGAAATTAATTTATATATATATATATATATATATATATATATATATATTCAAATAATTAATCAATGTCGAATGGATTGTAGCGCTATCAACCATTTATTAGCGTTCAGTTTGTTTTGTTGAATGTGTATGTGTATATTTTGACCTTCAAATTGTCATTAATTTTATATACGTTAAATTACTTTTTATGGTTTATTCTAAGAGATTAGTGTTGATAACAGGGTTAACAATGACAAACAGGAAGTGACTAAAGTGTTTTAATGTGAAAATAAAGTAATAGAAGCTGGCAAATATTTTGAAACTTTATTTAATCAGTCAACTGAAATATCAAATAGTTATAGTTACCTAACTGATTTTTCACCAGTTAATCCCTTGAAAGTGATATGAAATAAAAATTAAGTAATTATTGCTTCAAAATGTATTATAACTCACTTTTCGTCGTTGCTCAGATAAGTAGTTAATGGTGTAAGTAAGCAGTTATTTCAAAGCCTTATAATAAAACAGAGATTGTAACTATGACGCTTGATATAAATCGTGCTTTTCCGCAAATTAAATTTTTCCAGCTGGTATTCTTCATGTACTGACATCAATTGTAGGAATATTGGAAACCTGGGAGCAATGGATAGCTGTTTCGTCCTGGTATGGACTCTTCAGCCTCACGGCCACTTAACGATGAAGTTGGGTGGTGGTCGAGCTATGTCGTGAACTGATAAAAGTTGGGGATATGAACCATTGGATTTGGACCCAGTGGCTCATTATTACATACTGGCCACGGAACATAAAGGTACTGAGTTTGATTCCTGGCGGGGCGGGATCATGGGCGCGTACTGCTGAAGAGTGCTTTACTAGGGTGAAACAGTTTCCCAGTGCTCCCAGCTGATGTCACTCCATGGTGAATACAGACCGGAAAGTTTTCTAAATCCCCACAAACTCCCAACATCAAATTAGATTTGTATATTTGTATGCTGTATTCTTTCCAGTTTCACATGACGTGCAGTGCTCGTGTTTGACGTTGCATTTTTAGCCTGAAGATAGTCTTTAGTTAGAATAGGTTAGTTATAATCAGTTTGGTACAAAATCAGTAATATGAAATAACATGGGAGCACTACATTCCTAACTTGAAATCACACCATCGATTTCGATCCACTATTATGGTAACTAGTGAGTAAGTAAGAGGAAATATGAACTCCTGAAAATTGGATTAAGGCAGGTTAATTTACTTTTTGGACTATTCATTCTGAGTTTTTTCATAACAGGTTGGAAATACCGACGTTATTTACTACTACAAATAAAAATACATAAAAATAATGACACATCATAATAAACAAAGTATACTGTGAATCAGTTCAAGAAACAATTATTTATGAAACTTTCTTGAGGTATAATAACAGAAGGCTCCAACGTTTAGTTGGTATCTTTAACATTGCTAAAAAATTCGACATTTGTTCAGGAGTGAATGAAGTATTTGCAAAGCAAGACCGAATCCCAATGGGAACAACATCACTCATTGGGAGGCAGGTACATCCAGCTAATGAGTCCCAAACAGGACGAAATGAGCATCCTGAATTCCATGGCTATCCACTATCCATCATTACTATTTGTAAACTAGTTATGAGTTTAACAGTCCATGTTAGAATTATTTGCAGCCTGGTAATTCTTTAGCCCTTTTAAAAGTGATTTTAATAAGAAATCTGTACCAAATAGCTAGCTCAAGATTATATAATACGATCTTTAACAAAATATTTTTTAACTTGATGAAAATAAGTAATTATTTACTTGTAGTGTAGATCAGCTAAGCATCACACAAAGTATACATCCATTCACTACCACAATGATTACAACCTAGTTAGCGGAACCTGTGATTCAGCATAGTTATTTTTAGCAGGAATCCTGGCAACTTCACAAGTAACTGACTTAAAAGCCAGAAGAAACTGAAAGGATAAATAATTCCAGGTAAATAATCTGTATACGGTCATATTTCAATTTGTTTGCCTTTCTTTTATATAGGAAAATTATTTAAAAATCATCTTTAGATGATTTTTATTCAAAAATCACTCACTTTCTAACTGATATTTAGAGAATTACGGTTCATAAGTGAATGGTGTCCAATAATAATTGTTTTCATCAATCTCATCTAGAATTAATTATATTCAACGGTCTTTATTGAATTTGGATAATGTAATTAGAAGACGTAGATTATCTGAAAAATGTGATATATTAGCGCTATACATTTCGAATAATCTGATCACACATTTACTTGTTAAGGCATTATATATGAAAACTGGAAGTGGGGGAAGGACACATATGACATAAAGGAATTCAATAATAAGAAAGATAATGAGAGGAATAAAAGATAAGACTTGAAGACAATCCTGGTAATACGATAAAATAAGCATTACCAAGGTAGGCTTAATGTAAGGACAAACTGTTTTTGCACACACAATGAGGGGTTAAATTTATATATGGCTAGCGCCTCAACAAACTTAAGTATACGCCCCTGACAGTTTCTGTACAAAATTGTAAAGGCTGTCTTGATATCAATTCCGTGACTTTTATCAATGATATGTTTCGCAATGGATGATGATGGTTGTCTGCCATCTGCGCTTATCAATGTTTGTGAATCCAGCTGCTTTCGTAGCCACTTTGGAACATGTTCCCCTACTCTCAAGTGCATATCACGATTCGTCCTCCCTATGTATGTTTGTCCACACACACATGTAAATTTATAAACGCAATGGGATGTGACACAATCGTTTATACAGCGTTGAGGTCTAGGTAGCAGCAGGTGTTTGGTCTTCTCAACTATGATAAGCTTAGCTGCATAGTACGTTTTCCTAACAGCAGACCTTAACCTTCGTCTTAATATTATGCTATTAGATTCTCCTCTGTATGGTAAAGCGATGTAAACGCATTTCTTCGAAACAGAGTACAGATCAGGTTTGAATCCTTGCTGATTTTTGCAGCGGTTTATGAACTTCAATGGATATCCATTTTCCACTAATGTTTCCGTTAGTATTTTGATATCATCATCCATTGAGTCCTCCGTACAAATACGCTCGATCCTTTTAAATAGACAAGTTACCAAACCTCGCTTGTATTGGGTTGGACAAAAGCTATGGAAACTTAAATACTGACCTGTCCAAATAGGTTTCCTGTAGATGGACCGTTTTATTGAACCATCATTTCTACGACTTAGGAGTATATCCAAGAATGGCAGACGGTTTTCTTTTCTTCTTCACTTGTCTTTATTGAGCTTTAAGTATATTTTAGGTAGAATTACTAATTCCCACCGTTCACAGAATACAATTTGGTTTTGATCAAAGACTGAGTGGAAGTTTTATAAAAATATACTCCAGATTTATGCATACTTATACATCAGATCATTAAACTATCAATGTTAATGAAACATATGTGTTACATAGAAAAGAGAAGATTTCAGTCGATTTAGATTTGAGTTATGTCAGTAGATAAGGAATTTAGACTTAAGCTACTCTGATGACCAAAATTTAAACTTGGTTGTATTGTATTCTCTAAGCTGGGTTGTTTAATCGTGAAGCTTCATACTGAAGTTAGTGCTGATGACGTCATCTAGCAGCTCAGAGAACACAATATAACCAAGATCATCCACTTGAGCTATAAATATTCTCCATTATTTTAAAAGTTAAACTATTTACAACGAAAGATAAAGCCCATAGATACTAGTTCAATGCATTTTGTAGCGAAATCTCCTAAATCATATTATCTCCACTTGTTTACAGATGAATGCTAGGAAGGAACTACCTAAGATAGGATATTTGTATAATACACGATTTCCTAAATTCCTAGAGATGAGGGAAGTCACTATGAGAATCAGTGTCAAATATGAGAAAGTATAATACATTGACTTTGATTTTCAAACAACTAAAGATTCTTCAGAAATGATGATTGTAATTTGCTCAAGTGAATTTCTGTTCCCTTTTTGGTTACCTAAATTCATCGTACTTTTGATTCCCGTCAGGACATTATAAAATTATACATATAAAGCATTTTTAAGTGGTGGTTTTTGTCTGTCTATCAAATCTAACATGATCGCCTACTTTTCAAAAGTGACGTATGATTTGAATACTCCTATGCAACTAATGAAAATCTTATCTGTTATGCTATATATCTATAGTCTTGTGAACTTAATAATGCATTATAATTTATTAGAATCCAAGGAACTTTTTAGTCACTATAGGATAGTTTTGAAGGCAACAAGAAACACTGGCATATATCAACCACTGATCTTAAGGCAAGCGTAAGAAACTTTGAATGTATGAGAGTTCACTGACAGTGCTTTCAAAAATCACTCTCCAAACTATTTGTGATCAGAAAGTAATACGATATGGATTACTGCTTCCATGACACATAAAAGGTATTTAAGGTTAACACATTACTGCATGGAATGCTTTGCAATGATAGTCACTTCATTTCGTGACTATCTATTGGATGTTTATCGTCAGTATGTGAATTGTTGATTAAGGTGAGCATTCATATACCATACTAGATAATGAATATAGCACAATTTATGACAAAGTTTTGAACAACTTCAAGCCTTAACTTGTAGTCTGGCTGCAGCAGTAATTGGTGGGCTAAAATGCCATCATCATGTTTCATTAATGAAAATTGATAAAAATGAGGTTCAGTGTGGTTTCCTGCTGACAGACTCCCAACATCTAACAACAAACTCTATGGCTGTTGTGATTATCAATTTTATAATTACTCAGTAATAGTAAACTCCTTGAATTCTAGAAATCAAACATGTCACATGACCTGATACTTCTTTAATAGCACGGAATAGTCCTGCCAGTTAAGAAAGTGCTTCGTAAACGCTCTGCTATTTGCCTAGACAGCCTCATCAGTATTTATCCCATTGTACCTTGTTATTGGTATGCAAATTATATGAAAATGGATTTCATTTAATTCGTGGTAATACGAAATAACCACATTTCTTATTTATTTGATATAAATCAACTTTTTTTCGAGATAAAGTGGTACTGTAAAGCGATAACGCTTACAAAACTGGTGGGAATTTCATCAGCTGTTCTGCTTTGTTTTTTTTTTGCTAAATATCAGGGTACCTGCTTAACAAATAGATAGATGGATGGGTAAATAGGTAGACAGATAAAATTAACTTTTGTTTCCAAAATTTATTAGTATTATTTCTGTAATTATTTGTTTTATTTCCCAGAAGATAAAAAAATTTATTCGTATTTCATGACATGAAAATGAAATATAAATTCTTGACAGGATTTAGTTCTTTCTGTCAGTAAAACATAGAGTAGAGTAAGAGAGAAGCTCTAAGAGAGTAGACTAGCTGGAGACGGAGTTGAGTAGACACAGGACAGTAATACATTCCTGCATATATTCCTTTTCGCCAACATTTATTCATTCATTCACCTTTTTTTTTCATTTTTCGATCAAACACATTTTATGAGTTAAATAGCACCAGCAAAAATGACACAATTTAGTATTGGCAAGAATTGTGTATGAATATGTACATAGATAGGTGGGAGAATTGACTTTTCATTGAAGTGACTGAAGTCAGGAAAAGTAACAGTGAAGGAGGATAGATTAAATGAGAACACAAAAGGCCATAAAACAGAAGACAGTTAAATAATGAAAAGAAAAGTTGTTGCTGATACTTTAAATAGGCCTAAGAGAAAAGAGTAGAATGACAAAATATATAGAAAGAATAGAAGAATAAGTAAACAAAATCATATCAGTAATCATCGATCAACTTAAATCTTGTCCCTTGGGGGCTGTTTAAGAGGATATTCGCTGAGTTATTTCTTTAATTCCAATATGATGTATTCCATCAACAGATTGTATATGGAAGCTTCCTTTTTAGTATAAGGATGACAAATGATGCGTTCCATATCACTGGGACGGTAAAATCACCTTCAAATTTTGTTAAACTCAAATAAAATTATTAGACTCAACTATTTTACATCCCTTTCTTTTGATCGTACAGGGTGTATTTTATCTATGTAACCCCGGCATAATATATTAGAACAAATAACACAATAAACAAATATTTTGTATTACTCCTTAGTGTTTCGATTTTGCGGGGAAGATAATTACCAAGAGAATGAATCTGACATTAATTTTTCAGGTTAATGTTCAAGTTTTACTATAGTAGCTGACCTTTACGACCATCCAGTCACACCGTAATGTGCAACAAAGATCAATTAAGGAGGCCTTTTCCCATTTGTGCAAATAATGTGGAACAAAAGTAGGTTGGGGAAATTTAGTTAGACTATGAAAAGTACAGTGAAGTGAATCATCACGGGGGTGAGGAAAGAGTAAACTACTACTTCTGGAAGATGAATTTTGAGGTAGCATTTGTTACGGATTGATATCAGTTGGAGAATTATTGAAAACCTGGGAGTGCCGGACAACCGTTTTATCCTCACATAGGACCCCTCAACAGTATGGACCCATGACCCGGCTAGAAATTGGACTCAAGACCTTAAAGTTTCACGGCAAACGCATTAACCATTCAGCCACTGAGTCGGAGTTCATTGGTTCATGGTTCCCAACTTCTGTCAGTTAACGATACAGCACGACCATCACCCAACGTCTTCAGTTGGGATATACTTCCCTTCCGACTGGTTGCCCCCAGAGACCACAACTTCTCATTAGAACTGCCAGATATTCATCTGGAAGCATGTCACTAATAAACACTATGCAGTAAGGTATTTTGAGGTGAGTGGGATCTTCAGTCCGTGATGAATACTGCCTCACAAATAATTAGTAATTGTGATGGTGGTAATAATAACGATAAAGGTACTTATACTTATGTTAACAGCTGAACTATGAATGATAACAAAATGGATTTCATAAGGTATAGAGTGGTTCATGGGAAGTATACGACTCAGAAAGGAGCGTCGAATTAATGTGAACGGTATATCAGTGAAGTATTGTGTAGTAGGATTAGGGAAGTTGCTAAAACAAAACCAATGTGTTTTGAAGAGAAGAAGAATTAGCAAAACAACGTCGGAAAAGGAATGAGTTTGGAATAAATGTAGAACAGTGTGAAATGGAGTTGTGTTTTACATTCTCTTAATATATTATTTAGAACTGTCTATGCGAGCCCCTAATGTTCGCCATATTTGTGGGATGTCTAACCCGTCTCCTCTGTTGACCGAAGAAGGTTACGAACAGATATGCAAAGCTTCTGCAATAACGCGCTCTTTATGAGGAAGAAAAATCCCTTCCAAGACTTTTGTCTTTTAGAATGGTATTTTATGACCTGAATATAAGGTGTGAACTGCGACGGTAGAGTATTTTTCAAGTTTTCGAGACCACAGGGATTTTTTGGTTGATACATGCAGCTTCGGCCGTTTTCAGTTAAACTTGTTAGTACTTGAGATGATATCGCTCCAGTGTACGTGGCTTCGGATTCATTTCGCTTTACCTTATAAACCCAGTTTTGTTGTTCCAAACGAGGAATTGCGTCTATGTGAAAAGTGTTCATCACCTTAAAGAATACTCTGATGTTGTAACTATTAAGGATACGCCTTATTTTGTCCGATGCGAATGTTCCATAAGGAAGTACTACAGTACTTGTCCAATCTTGATGAGTTGATTTTTCCATATTTCTTTTGGGTAAGCTTTTTTCTATCCTTATTAGTGGCTTTTCCGGATAGTTGTTTTTTAAGACTTCTCAAATATGTTGCCTATCAGCTTTCTGAGATTCCTTTGTGATCGTTTGTGATCTGGTCAACATATTTTGGAGCTTTTTAAACTTAGTTTCTAATGGGTGAGCTGAATTGTAATCAAGGTACTTGGTATAATGCATATCTCTTCGATATTCATCAATATCAAGTGTCTATCTTGTTTCGCATGGCCTTGCAGTCTAGGAAAGCTAACGTTGTGGATTTTATCTCTGGTTCATAATTGAATTTTATAGAATTGAAACGGCTCTTAGGATGTTCGAAAAGATTTTCTAGACCTCGTCTTTTGGTTATAAAAGAGGTCTCTTCAACATACCTCCACCAAATCCTCGGTTTTAAATCGTGTCGGCTAAAAATGTCTGATTAGGCGTTGTACAGGTACAGGTTAGCTACAATAGGTGATACCCATGAGACCATTGCTACTCTACTAGTTTGACGATAAAGATTACTTCAGAGAGTTAAAGTTGTTGAAGTCTAACATAATTTCAGTGGATTGCAGATTTCACTGATGGGAATATTACATCTAAATGATCAGAAAGTATCAGATTCTAATAACGATTCAACAGCTTTTATGCCTTCATCAAATTGAATATTTGTATACAGAGAAACAGTATCAAGGCTAACCATGATTTCATCATCAATGCTTGTTTGTGATGATTTATGCTTAAAGTCTTATGAATTTTTAATGACAATTACCAAGCTATCTTGTTATAGTCTGAGGATTTTTGTGACGTAATTGGAAAGAAGAGAGAAGACGGAGGTGATGAAGATACCCAACCAACAACAGAATCAACGACAAGCATCAATCGCCATTAACGGGAGAAACCTAAAAGAAATAGTCTCTTTCACCTACCTAGGCAAGGCAGCATCGTTTCAACTACAGGCGGTGGCACAGATGAAGATGTCAAAACCAGGATTGGGAAAGCAAGACAGGCTTCCATTAATCTGAGATAATCAGTGTGGAAATATACTGCACCCAGTACAAAGAACAAGATACAGATTTTCAACACTAAGTCAGTCAAGTCTGTGTTTCTGTATGATTCAGAAACTTGGCGCGTTACAAAAAGCACTTCCAAGAAACTACAGACATTCATTTACAGGGTTAACTGGCATCATCTTATTTCGTCGATTTTCATCAGCTGCATACAATCTAAATTTGCGTATCTTATTACTATTTATTGACATACTAGTTATTCCCCGTTGTTTTGTTGGGTCGTTTCTCTGTGGCATAATGCCTTGGCGCTTGAAGCAATGGGTACGAGGTTCGAGTCTCAGTGGGAACAACATCACTGGGGTGCAGGTACGTCCAGCTGGTGAGTCCCAAATGGGATGAAATGCGCTTCCTGGATTCTTCTGCTAGCCACAACCAACCGAATTATCATTATTAACATTCAGGCAATAACGAGGCATCCGCATAGGAGCCTATATGCCAATATAGGTTGAACAATTCGATCCAACAAAACAACGGGGAATAACTAGTATGTCAATAAATAGTAATAAGATAAGCAAATTTAGATTGTATGCAGCTGATGAAAATCGACGAAATAAGATGATGCCAGTTTGCCCTGCAAATCTTTTCTTTCACGCTTTGATCATTGCATACTTTAGAAAGAGGCTATGAGAAATAAATAACGAGCTCAATGTATTCAGTTATATCAAGGTGATACTTTCCATCAGAGTCTGACTTCAATATTGATATAAGTACCTTTCAAACTCTCCATCTGATGTATTTACTTCTGAACTGTGTCTTAATTGGCTGTATAACTAAAATCATATTAAGGCAATAAAGGTAAAACAATTTGTAGAAACCTTTTGATTATTGTTACTGATAGATTGTTTTAGAAATACTATGGATATGACTTGTATAAATGTAGCTTGAGTACAAATTCTCTAGTCATATTTATCACTGTTGTGGAGCTGTGATATAACACACATGCTCTTTATTGAAAATATAAGAAAATTTTATTGCTGATTTTGGATTTTATCAGTTGAAAAAAACGTTTTCATTCTCTTTTAGATATGCTAACACAAGCCAGTGAAAAACTAAAATCCACCTAAACAAGTTTGACATCAACAAGTTGTTTTTCTCACCTAAATTGGGAAATATTTCTTCTTGAATATAACTAGACTATTTCTTTAACTTGATTATACAACAAACAGTGGGGAGGGAGAAGAGAGGGATAAGCTGGCTGGACAGCAGAAAACAACCTAGAAGATTTGGATTTCGCCAATGATCACTCATGTCTAATGTCACACAGACTTGAAGATCTACAGGCAAAACTAACAAGTTGATAGAAGAGGTAGGACAGGGCAGGACAGGATAGTGAAGACGGGACTTCAAGTGAATATAGAGAAGACAGAGGTGATGAAGATACACAATCAACACCAACACCACCAACAACAACAACAATTACAATAAGCTGCAATCAACATCAACGGGAGAAACTTGAAGGAAGTAGCCTACTTCACCTATCTAGACAACACTGTCTCAACTACAGGCAACACACGCACAGATGAGGACGTCAAAGTCAGCCAGTCAACCAGCCAGCCAGCCAGCAAGCCAGGATCAGAAAGACACCAAGACAGGCAGGCATTCACCAACCTGAAACCAGTGTGGAGATCTGCAGCACTCAGCATGTGGAACAACATCCCGATTTTCTACACCAACGTCAGTCAAATCAGTGCCTCCGTGTGATGGTTGAGAGACTTGGCGTGTTACGAAAGGGATTTCCAACAAACTACAGATATTCATGAACAACTGCCACCTACGCTGGCTCGTCACTGAAGATCAGATGGGCAGAGAGAATCAGTAACAAATAACTCTGGCTGGGAAGGAACCAACGAAGCAAGAACCCACCACTCAACAAATATGCAGGGGAAGTAAGTGGAGATGGATTTGATTGGGCATAGACTGAGAAGGCGGACTGGGGACATCACGTGTGAGGCGAGATGCTTGAGTGGAACGGAGATGGGAAGCGGTGAGTTGGGTGTGTTAGTTGAGGGTGACATGGAGGAGATGTTGTGTGAGGAATAAATGAGGTCTTGTGAGGTGTTGTGGAGTGAGGTTGAGAAGTTTGTAGAGAAGAGAGTGTTGTGGAGACGTTCTAGTGAATCGGTATGTTCCATTAGGAACCCAAGGAACAAATAAAAATTAAATTTCTTTAACTTCCGTCTTCTAGGTACAATAAATCACTTGAAATTTAATTACCTTCTGGCAAAAGTTTACCGTGAAGACTGAAACAGTTCGACACCAAAAGCAAAGACTAGTAACTTCATTTGTTGACACAAAGTTGTGACTGAATGTTAAATGAAAACCTAGGTCACCGCAAGATTCGAACCAGTGACCTCCGTATCACCTGGTCGGTGTTCTTGAGACTAGGTCTTCATTTCACCTCAGACATCATGGGCTTTGCTCGGCTACCACATGAATTCGTAATACGTCGTAATCACATTTGCTGCTCACTCCAGTCTTTGCATCTCCGTGGAAATTGAGCTGAATGGGAAAGTGGTAGCTTCACACTGAATATCAGTGCCACCGTCTGAGTCAGCGGTTGTTCTGCAAAGTGGTATTGTTGACAAAGAATAATAACTGGAAGTCAAATTAAACCTAGGTTTGGCATGACTTGCATTCAGGTTTTCATTTCACCTTCAATTATTCTGTATGAACAATACCAGTCCGCTAAACCATGGTTACCTTGTATAGTCTCTCAGACTTTCTAGTTCGACTCAATTTGGGTTGAGAAGAGAAGACCGAGCTAGGTAGCCATTGTGATAGTCCTACTATTGATATTCATTTGTGTTCAGATAAATGTCTGTTTACTTAAGAGTTGCGAATTTATTACTTATATCGCGTTTTGATGGAAGTGAATGTGTTTAGAATAAAGATCGATTATCTCTTTATAATATTATTTTTGACTACTTCATACCTTTTATGTTAAAATGTCTTTGGGAATATTTATCTACCATTTTATTTGAAGTTCTAGACCTGGACGTCCGTCGAAACGTCTGGCTGGAGTAGAAACACCAGTTTTATCATCTATTCTCGGAACATGTCATTCAAATAACTTCCTAGAGGATGACCTAAATGAATCCAGTCCTAAGCAATCACGTAGCTGTTCTACTGAAATGGATGGCAGTTGTAATGGTCAAACACGAGACAATCACATACCATGGATTAACTCTCATCCTAATCTTTCTGCATATCCTTTGATGAATTCCCTTGGATTTATTCCACCTCTTCTTTTTAAATCAAAATTTCTTGAACATCTTCAATCCATCTATTCTTCTTTTATGAAATATACCCTTTCTAATAATCAAAGTAAATCAGAATGTGAACGCAGCTCTTCGGGATCTATAGATTCTAAGTTGATTCGGGATGGTAGGAAAGGAGAAAATTCAATTTCCCAGTTTATGGATTTACAATGGACTCCACCGAATAATACAGGAAAAATTGATGACCAGCATCTAGTTGCAGGTTTATTTAGAGAAAATATACAAAACTCACTTAAACAGCCAAAAGAATGGAGGAATTATCACCAATCTTCAGGTGAATTTCGAGTTTTTTTAATATACATGAAATAGTTTTAGTATAATTGCTTGTATAATACTGTCGTTGATTGAACCGAATTGATCAATCTCTATTGGTGTATGGGCTCCTGTACAGGTGCCTCAATATTACCTGTGTTTTAATTATAGTAATGATGGATAGTGGCTAGCAGTGGAATCCCAGATGCGCACTTCGTCCGATTTTGGGACTCGTCAGCCGGACTTACGTGCTTCCCAGTGAGTGGTGTTGTTCCCACCGGAATTCGGACTTAGGAGAGATCGCTCGGTGGCTCAGTGGTGTAGTGGATAACACTCTGGCGTTTGGAGTGATCGTTCCCGAGTCTGAATCCCAATGGGAATAATATCACTCACTGGGAGGCGGGTACATCCAGTTAACGAATCCCAAATAGGACAAAAAGCACATCTTGGATTCCACTACTAGCCACTATCCATCTTTACCACGTGAAGTAACGTTTGATTTTACAAATTTAGGCTCTTTCATTTAGCCAACTGTTAGTCATGAGAAATGAAAAAGTATTTAACTAAAAGCAGTTACACTGTTTCAATAGAATTTAAGTAGTTTTAGGATAAATGAACTCACAGTGAAGTCTGAAAATATTTTAGAAGGGTTTGCTGGCTAACTCAATTTAAATGGTTATATAACAATTAAAATGTGTTGCATAAACTCAAGTGATCTATAGCTAACAGTCTCGTAACAGTAATTGTTGTATTCAGTATTATTACTATGTCACTTTCATATAGGGCTCTCCTTTTCTAAAGTTATATATTGACTTACAAACTCAGTTGAAATCATATAGTAAAACATCTGTCTCATTATCCGATATAAGTTTAATCCCTAGAGGAGTTATCTTTAGGCATAACAGCACAAAGCTTACGAATGGTATTTCGATCATTTACTTATTCATAAAACTGCTAATAGGAATGGCAAAGTCAGGCTTGTCATTGCATGAAATGTCTGTTTCATTTTTTATGTCAACTTCATCTACAAAAACCGTATGTTTTTTCAAATTGTTGTTCATCATAGACTGTCATCAGTTGAAGGGACATTGGAAACCTGGTAGCACTAGATAGCTGTTTCGTCATGTTATGGGATTCATCAAGAGCACTTCTGTGTATTCTCTTAATCAAAGTTATTTGTTCTTCCCCAGAATATTTTTATGTAAGCCTCTTCGATTCCCTTTCATTCCTTTTTGAATTGCAGATTAAGTCATGTATCGTTGGGGAAGATTTCTGTCTCAGTTATTAAACATCTAACATAGATATGCTTAAGTATTAGACTTCAGTTAGTTGTTTCTTATGAGAGTGGTTAACATTTGCTACTAAAAGATCCCATATCCTACTTAAAATATTTTATAATTTCTATCTTCTCAGTAAACTTCTACATGATATAAATATGATAATTTTTTGAAATGTAGGACCGTTGGGCTGTCATTGGAGAATGTAAAGTACTCTCAGACTAACTTCCCATTACAGTTATGGTATTTAGCGTGATGTCATATAAATTTGAGAAATTATGAATAATAGTTTATAATATTATCAGAGAACTCACTTTATCATGCCATAATATGTAGTGAAAATGACTATTCGCCTCAATAAATGTACCTTATTTCAATGTAAAACTATTGCTGTCTAATATGGTGACGATTTACTATTGGTAAGTTTTTTATGAGTCACGGATAACTGTTCAATGAAATATAAGATTCAGTTTTCACTGTTTCGTTTACAGAGCCCGCCAATTTATGAAGGTCTTATCATACTATCTGATACTCACTTTCATCATTGTAATTTTTTATTCGCCAGTGTTCGACAATTACCTCAGTGAACACTTCTGTATAACTCAATGAACACTAAAAAAAAAGGATAAGTTGTGGTAATATCTGATTTGACAGTTTTAAAGGGAAGTAAATAAACTGATAATTTCGCTAATGTGGTTAAAAATGACTTCCGTTAATCATCATGTTATCCTTTGTCATTGATTACAAGTCTGAAAGCCTCTTATCACCTATGTGAAACCACGCATGTCGCTGGTTTTGTCTACAGATTTACTATTAGTTAAAATTGTTATCAACGAGTTTGGCACCTGTAATGTAGATTTCTGAATCTTTCCCACAGAAAACATTACAAGTATTATACACAAGCCTACATTTTAACACGGTGGTTAAAAATTCTAATTCAAGTCGTGACCGGTGGAGTCAAAGCCTGATGGCCGTGAGGACAAATACTCAACGATGACATTGGGTGGCGGTTGCTCTATATATCGTGAGCTAACAGAAGTTGGAAATATGGAGCATTGGATTCTGACCCAGTGGCTCAATGGTAACGCGCTGACCGCGGAACCTGAAGGTCGCGGGTTCGATCCCTGCTGGTGGGGTGGTGGGTGCGCATTGCTGAGGAGTCCCATACTAGGACGAAACAGCTGTCCAGTGCTCCCAGGTTTCCCTTGTTCCTCCAACTGATGTCAGTCATCGATGAATAACAACTTGGAATTATTTAACCACCTGATGTATGTTTTATTTTTATCAAGTAAATACAATAAGAAGTAATGATAGAGATTATATTTTTCAGTATTCTGAAAGTCATATTAGCCATAGATTAAAATCCGTTAATAAAATCTAACATTTTTTTCTCGTTTCATTAACAGATTCCCAACGAATATTTGATTCCAAACTGCAGTATTTTTTAAACCAGTTTATTGAAATGAATTATCCTTTAAAATCAAATCATCACTCATCAACCCTATCAGGCAACCTAAATGATTCACCAATAAAACAGCAGAGAAGCAACAATGATCATGTGAATCATCGGGTGTATTCATCATTGAATATGAATGCAATGGAATCTTCCTTGCATCCACTATCCAATCAAGTGACTTCAACAAACGTATCCGAAAATACATTCACGCAACCTGCTAAAACTGTTTTATTGTCAAAACATACAACGGATCATAACAAGAGTGAAGAAGAATCTCATTATAGACTACCGATTTCTGAAACCTTTATTCCATACGATTCCGTTGTAGACATGAAGTCAAATCAACAAGAATCTCTTAGTTTTTCAATAGAAAAGATTAAAAATGTAAGTTTATTTTTATAAAATAAACTATAGCATAATTGTTTTTATATGATACCGTCGTTGATTGGACCGAATTGATCAGTCTCTATTGGCATATGGGCTCCTGTGCAGATGCCTGGCTGTTGTCAGCGTTCTATTTATTTTAATGATGGATCGTGAGTAGCAGTGGAATCCAGGGTGCACACTTTGTCCTATTTGGGACTCGTTAGCTGGATGTACCTGCTTCCCAGTGAGTGATATTGTTCCCACCGGAATTCGGACTCGGGAGCGATCGCTTCAAACGACAGAGTGTTATCCACTACACCACGATCCATCATTAAAATAAATAGAACGCTGGCAATATCGAGGCAACCGTGCAGGAGCCAGTATGCCAATAGAGACTGATCAGTTCGATCCAGTCAACGACGGTATCATATAAAAACAATTATGTTAAAAACTATACCCGTCTCGCGAGAAGTGGCTACTGTGGCTCGATGGTGTGGCGGATAACACTCTGGCATTTGAAGATATCGCTCCCGAGTCCGAATTCCAGTGGGAACAACACCACTCACTGGGAAGCAGGTAAGTCCAGCTGACGAGTCTCAAGTCGGATGAAGTGTGCATCCGGGATTCTACTGCTAGCCACGATCCATCATTAAAATAAACTATACTTTGCGCTGGCAATCGATCTCTTCCCCCAAATACTTAGATTTTCTAGGAATTTTGAGGCTTAAATGGATAAGGGATCTGTTTCTATGCTCAGCTGTACACTATGAATAATATAACACTGAGAACGTGATGCGAACCAACTAACCTGTTACCTGATTGATGCAAACTTTACTTTGGAAGACGATATAAGTAGTCAGAAAATTATGGAATCTAACAAAGTTAAAAATAGTTGGCAGCTGTAAGAGGAATGATTTTAGTAAACTGTATAAATATAAAGGAATCCGAAAAACGGAAGGAGATTACGACCACAACAAGATAAAAGAATAAAAACATATTTTCTGCACTCACAGGTGAAAGTTAAATTTTTCAATCTCAAGCGCTTTTCTTTTGCATGAGATTCTAAACTGAACTCTTTTTGAACTATTTGTTACAACTATGTAGAATTTCTTGATAGAGAACTCTAGCAAAGCTATGGGATCAGAGCTAATCACATTTTCAAGAATAAAACTGTTGACTGACTTATATTCTACTATTCGCAGTAATGCAGAGTATGGCTCTTAGGCGAGCTCTGAAAGCTGGTGTTTTCTACATCATATATTATTAGCTCCATAGGATCGAATAAAGTTGTAGACACATCATAGTGTCACAAGTCTATAATTTGTCCTTAACACAATTAGAAACTAAAGTTGGTATTCATAACGGACTGATAATAGTTAAAGGACCATTGAAAACCAGAGAGGACTGAACATCTTTTCCGTTTTAATATAGGACTCCTCAGCATCGCGTACTTACAATCCGGTCGTGGACTGAACCCGAGACCTTCAGGTTTCCTGAGAAACACGTTAACGTTGAGCCACTGAGTCGAAGTCCAACAGTTCACGTTTTCCTACTTCTGTCATTTCATGATATAGCTTGATCTTCATCCAGTGCCGGTTAGAGTAGATAATCTATAATTAAACTGAAAAGAATGTTTTTTTTTAGTGATCTGAATGTCGAATTATTTAGAGTTTTTGCTTACAGTATTACCTCAAGAATTGACATTCTTTATTAAAGCTTTTTCCAAAACTGTACAGAACATCTGGGCGAGTTGTGCAGTCCTAAAGTTTTTTTTCACATTTGTCGAAGATGTATGTACATCTTACATGAGTTTTTGTCGAATACAATCCATTATCACAAGTGTCATCTCTACACACAACCTTAATTTTCAGGGAAAATGAAGGAGTAGGATTTCGTTTTCTGTATCTGTGTTTATTTGCGGAAATTATCACACTATCTTTATCAACTCTGCATAAATTCATCTTTGAAGAGAGCTAACCATGTTGTGTTGCCTTCTAGACTATAACATCACTGGACAAAAAATCATTTATTGATTCTTTAGTTAGCTTTAAAGTATTAGATTCAATAATATAAAATGTTTGATTACTATTTTAAGGGTTAAAAAACACTCAGCAGAAGAAAGAAATGAAGTTATTAAAGGATAAAATCTGGAATACCTATTACGTTGAGTATCATATCTAACAGACACTGCTGAGTAGCTTCAATAGGGAAAAATATGAAAATTGGTTTGTCAGTAAACCACTTCAATGAAAGTTGGCGTCTTTTAATTTTACATACACTAAAGTGTTTTAGACTGTCGGAACCATAAATGAATTCCACAGTGTCATAAATAGAGTATACTGTTAGCAAAAATGAGGTTTGCAACAGTAAATATGTGAAATAATAATATATATGACCTGTGAAGACAGGAGTAAAACAAGGCTGTGTACTATCACCTACGATATTTCTGATTGTAGTGGACTGGATCATGCAACAAACAGTGAGGAGAGAGAAGAGGAGGATACGCTGGCTGGACAGCAGAAAACAACCTAGAAGATTTGGATTTCGCCGATAATCACTCGTGTCTAATGTCACACAGACTTGAAGATCTACAGGCGAAAACTAACAAGTTGACAGAAGAGGCAGAACAGGGCAGGACAGTGAAGATGGGACTTCAGGTGAATATAGAGAAGACAGAGGTGATGAAGATACACAACCAACACCAACACCGTCACCACCACCAACAACAACAATTGCAACAAGCTGCAATCAACATCAACGGGAGAAACTTGAAGGAAGTAACCTCCCTCACCTATCTAGACAACGTTGTCTCAACTACAAGCAACACACTCACAGATGAGGACGTCAAGGCCAGCCAGCCAGGATCGGAAAGACTGCAAGACAGGCATTCACCAATCTGAAACCAGTGTGGAGATCTTCTGCACTCAGCATGTGGAATAACATCCCGATTTTCTACACCAACGTCAGTCAAATCAGTGCCTCCGTGTGATGGTTGAGAGACTTGACGTGTTACGAAAGGCATTTCCAACAAACTACAGATATTCATGAACAACTGCCATCTACGCTGACTCATCACTGAAGATCAGATGACCCGAAAGAATCAGTAACAAATAACTCTGGCTGGGAAGGAACCAACGAAGCAAGAACCCACCACTCAACAAATATGCAGGGGAAGTAAGTGGAGATGAATTTGATTAGGCATACAGTGAGAAGGCGGACTGGGGACATCACGTGCGAGGCGAGATACTTGAGTGGGACCCAGATGGGAAGCGGTGAGTTGGGTGTGTGAGGTGAGGGTGACATGGAGGAGATGGTGTGTGAGGAGGAAATGAGATGTTGTGAGGTGTTGTGGAGTGAGGTTGAGAAGTTTGTAGAGAAGAGAGTGTTGTGGAGGCGTGCTAGTGAATCGGTATATTCCATTAGGAACCCGAGGAACAAATAATAACAATAATGACCTATGAAAAGCTAAATATCTGCACTTAATCACGGGATCAAGGGAAAAACGTCGTTGTGATGATAGAAAATACTTTTCCGGTGAATTCATTTTCAGTACTTTGCATTCTTAAACGTATAACTCAAAGGACTGAAAGTCCTGGGAAAATATCTTGTTAGCCGTCAAGGTCAAAGGTGAGTGCTATGTAACAATGGAAGGAGTTTAAAAATCTTCAGAAGGTTAACAAATAGGATAATAAGAAATTAATGATGAAAAGAGCTACCTAGCAGAGCCTTTTCCGGAGAAAAGATATATGCTGAATATAACAAAAACAAAACGCAGAGATGCAGTGCGCCAACTTTAATTTTAAGATGAGGAAAATGCTTTTACCCTTTTTTTAAAACAAATACAAGTTTGAAATTAGGAACTGTTAGTGTTTCGACTGTATACAAGTGTTTTACCTTCAGGCTTTTTGAACTGTTTGATCAGACTTTTGAGAAATCTGATCGACGATTCAAGATGAGTCTGTCAAAAAGGTAATTACCCTTGTAGCAACTATTTATACTGTTTTTGTACTAGCAATCAATAATTAACTTGAGCAGTCATTTAGATTAATGATAATGACACTTTCTTTAGTGATAATGGTTTAGTATTCTTCTACCTAGAAAAAGATTAAACAAGGGCTATTTAGTGGCAGATGGAAATAAGTATGTAGTGAAAGTTTTATTTATTCATATACAACGTATGGGTTATTATAAGTTTCATTTTATAAGTAGGATCTGAGGTCAACCACCAAACTCAGAATGGCTTTTAGAAGAGTTTTAATGTCTCTGATTGCCATGACAGGACTTAATGGACTAGTCATAAGTGATAAAACTTATGCAGTTATTTATATGAATATCTTTAATTACAACAGTCAAAATAGCGTTTAGGATTTATCGTCTTTCATGGTGATAACTGCATTGAACTATTGATTGTCTTCATTTAAATGCCTATCAGTTAGAAAGGATTCCTTGGAAAGAAAGTCATTTAGGGTAGATGATAACCATGAACATGTTTTGCCAATATTTCAGGCATTGCTAAATAACTTTTGGAATTTTTCCAGTTAATAGTTACAATCTTCGTGTTGCTGTTTATTTTCAGGATGCATATGGTGATAATGAAGTTAATACAACTACATGTGAAAAGAATCATCATAATTTTTCGTTTGACTCTAAGAAGAAAGACACTGGAGTAGTGACTAACAGGACCAGTAACAGTAACAATGATAATGATATTAATGAAGTGAACTGGACAACATCCAATACAGATATATCTAAGACATTGGCTGTTTTAAACTATTATTACTGGTGGTTGCAATATATGTCAAATGGGATCTCCCATTCCAAACAGTCGACAAATTATGCAATGGAGAACTCAACGTGTACAAACTTTTCTTCGAAGGATTGTTTCACAAAGTAAGCTAAATATAAGATTACCAAAGTATATATCACAAAAAGTAAATGTCATGCTCAAATTCTTTTGAAATTTCAAAATTGATAAAGCTGAGAAAATTTTCAAGCATATAATATGAAAGTAGTGTGTGAATTTCGGTCCATGATAGTAACTATTTATGTTTCATATCAGTGAAGAAACGTTTAATGTATTTTAAGAATTAATGAAGTCATTATAAGTGGTCAGGTGACTGAGATACTTTTAAGACTAAGATCTTTCTTTATATCCAGTTGACACCTTTTGCTTCGAACATCTTCATGGCAGTATTTTGCTTCACACCTTATCACTTAAGGTTATCACTGAACTATTAAACGACTGAATTTCTTACACAGTACATGTAGTACCATTTTAATTAGCTTCCACTTAACGCTACTTGTAACAATGACCGTTTATTGAATTCTTAAAGGTACCATTGAGACTACTTATACCACTTTAAGTAATCGTAATGTTCAAGTTGCGTTTGTTCCCAGCAGAATGCTATCATTCGAGTTATGTATATATATCACCCATGATATGCCTGACTGTAGTGGACTGGATCATGCAACAAACAGTGAGGAGAGAGAAGAGGAGGAAACGCTGGCTGGACAGCAGAAAACAACCTAGAAGATTTGGATTTCGCCGATAATCACTCGTGTCTAATGTCACACAGACTTGAAGATCTACAGGCGAAAACTAACAAGTTGACAGAAGAGGCAGAACAGGGCAGGACAGTGAAGATGGGACTTCAGGTGAATATAGAGAAGACAGAGGTGATGAAGATACACAACCAACACCAACACCGTCACCACCACCAACAACAACAATTGCAACAAGCTGCAATCAACATCAACGGGAGAAACTTGAAGGAAGTAACCTCCCTCACCTATCTAGACAACGTTGTCTCAACTACAAGCAACACACTCACAGATGAGGACGTCAAGGCCAGCCAGCCAGGATCGGAAAGACTGCAAGACAGGCATTCACCAATCTGAAACCAGTGTGGAGATCTTCTGCACTCAGCATGTGGAATAACATCCCGATTTTCTACACCAACGTCAGTCAAATCAGTGCCTCCGTGTGATGGTTGAGAGACTTGACGTGTTACGAAAGGCATTTCCAACAAACTACAGATATTCATGAACAACTGCCATCTACGCTGACTCATCACTGAAGATCAGATGACCCGAAAGAATCAGTAACAAATAACTCTGGCTGGGAAGGAACCAACGAAGCAAGAACCCACCACTCAACAAATATGCAGGGGAAGTAAGTGGAGATGAATTTGATTAGGCATACAGTGAGAAGGCGGACTGGGGACATCACGTGCGAGGCGAGATACTTGAGTGGGACCCAGATGGGAAGCGGTGAGTTGGGTGTGTGAGGTGAGGGTGACATGGAGGAGATGGTGATGATGTTTTTTAATGAAGTATTTTACTCACCTAAAATGACATCAGTGCTATCTGTTACCCAATACTTTTCAAAGACTCGAAACTGTTAGTTATTCTTAGGAATATGAATAATGCAATTACATATGACATCAATATTTCTTTGTTGATTCCACTGAACCGCTGAGATATTGTATATTTGACACTTACACTTCAGCACGTTTTCTTTTCTATTTTATAGTGATGATTAATTAAATGAATAGTCAAGTTGTCTGGACACAGAAGCAATAACTTTATCAAATTTTAGTCAGAGAAATGTCAGCACTTTAAAAGAAACCAACAGAAGACCTGAAAACTAAAGAAACTTCAAATTTCACAGTGTCAGTTGCAAATTTCAATTAAAGTCTCATTGATTTCATATTCTTCCAATGTAAATGACATAAAGGCTAATTGAAGAAACTCATCTTTCTTTTCTTCATATACCCTAGTAGAGATCTTATAGTCAACAAAAATTCTAACAGTGTACAGTTATTCTTCCTCATTATCGATACATTTATGCTAAAACATTAAATATATCTATGCTGATTAGTAAGCGCAGTAATTCTCATTAACGCATATTATTTTAACTGGATGAATAAATTTACTGAAATTTTCAAATTAATAGTAATTATTGTATTTAGAAGATTGTGAGGATTTATTTATTGATTTCATGAACTGATCTCAATCCATGATAAATGCCATCCTGGAATTAGTAGTGATTAGTAAAAATGCGAAGGAATGACTTTTAGAAACAAGCATTTAAGTGATCTTTTCAAGTTGTTATTCATCGTAGACTGACATCAGTTGGAGGAACGAATGAAACCTGGGAGCACTGGACAGCTGTTTCGTTATAGTATGGGACTCTTAAGCAGTGCGTACCCATGACCCCGCCGGAGATAAAACCCATGACCTTCAGGTTCCGTGGCCAGCACGTTACCATTGAGTCACTGGGTCAGAATCCAATGCTCCATATTTCCAACTTCTGTTAGCTCACGATACAGTGCAAGTAATCTTTTGTTTGAATCCCTACTACTGACAAGTTATCGACGATCAAGTTCCCACGAAATATCAAGGATTTTTAAGGTTTTATGAAGTGGATAAGTCCTTTTTTTACATAGCAGCTGCACAAAAAGTTAATCTGCAGCTTTCAAAGTAAAATCAAAACCCAAATGCCAAACATATGGTGTTATATTCATCTAAGTAACATTATAGAATCATTACCAGATTGGACTCTCCCGATTAGTATCTACACCATTCATTTCCTTGCTGCATCACTTGAATTCTACCCCTTTCTGGTAGTTTAAGAATGGCGGTAACAGCAAAAATGATTACAGATACAACAAGGAAATTTATCCCATATTAGAAGCACTCATAGCTGCTTTAAATGATGCAACACAGGAATGATGAGCGTTGTCTTCCTAACCTTCAGTTTCCAAAATGATTTACATTTATAACCGATTGTTTTTTAGCAAACTGTTGTGTAAATAAATACTTACTACTACTACTACTACTACTACTACTACTACTACTACTACTACTACTACTACTACTACTACTACTACCACTACTACTACTACTACTACTACTACTACTACTACTACTACTACCACTACTACTACTACTACTACTACTACTACTACCACTACTACTACTACTACTGTAAACTTTTGTCCTAATACCAAAGAAAGACCTTTTCTTATTGAGTAACAAAGAAGAGAATGAAACCCTACAGCGGTGTTAAATACATGTTATTGGAAGCATAACCTCAATGCAATAATGATAAAATCTAGTTGTCAGTTCACTTATACAACTTATAGTACCATTTGTATTAGATGTGTGAGCAATGAATTTAGATTTTTAAACCTATCAGTGTTCCAAAGTTTAGTTCAAAATACAAAGTGTTATATTCACTTAAGTTGTTTATCAGTCATTGATGTTTACAAAGGATAGAAAAAATCTTGTCTTATTCTATTGGTTACCAATAGAAATCCAGTATATCACTAAAACATTTTAAAACTCGTTCATAGGCACATTCAAATAAGTTAACTTGGTGTTTTTGGTTCATTTGCCTAGTGATATATAAATTCAGTTGAAAATATGGTAGTATAAGGAAAGTTATTTAATCGTAATTCAGTTATTCTTGAATATCAACAGTTATATGGAGTAAGTATGGACAATTCCGTTGTAACTTTAGTGGTATATTACAACTATAATCTGACTACATTTGGTCACAATTTAATCTGAAAAGGTTGGTAAGTTAGAATAAATATTCGTAGCCAAAGTGATCCCTAGAAGAAGGTTGGTTATACTGATTTCACCTTCAATAAGGGACAAGTGAATGAAAGTTAACAGATGTATTCTTATATATCTATTGTGTAATAATATTGTTCGGATTACACTTACTTGAAGAAAACTTATTTTTACTTGAAAAGAAACTATTTGATTTTACCATCATTCTTAGCAATAATTTAGAAGTAGTATTCATCATGGACTGATATCAGTTGGGGAACCATTGGTAATCCGGGAGCACTGGACAGCTGTTTCGTCCTAGTATGGGACTCCTCATCAGTACGCACCCACGACCCGGCTACGGATCGAACTCAGGACCTTGAACTTGAAATATCTCCAAATCCCTACAACTCCCTCAAAATTCAAGAAAAACTTTTTTTCGATAATTATTTGATAGGTGGTTTTAAAGCGGATTATCTTAAATCTGTCAGCAAAATATGAAAAACACGTGCTGATTTTTTAAAACCTTTTATTGATAAAATAATCAATATACTAAAACTATACCCGTCGCACAAGAAGTGGCTATACTGGCTCCATGGTGTAGTGTATAACACTTTGGTGTTTGAAGCGATCGTTCCCGAGCCTGAATCCCGGTGGAAACAATATCATTCACTGGGAGGCGGTCACATCCAGCTGACGAGTCCCAAGTAGGACGTGATGAGCATCCTGAATTCCATTGCTAGCTACTATCCATCATTACCATAATTAAAACACAGGTAACAACTATCGAGGCATCCGCACAGGAGCCCATACACCAGTAGAAATCAGTCTATTCGGTCCAATCAACGACGGTATAATACAAACAATAATACTTTTATTGATTCTCCTAAAATTTGCTATATCAGTCGTTTTATTCCCTTATACACAATCACAGCAATAGCATATATTTTACAGCATTCAACTGTTAGTAAATATGCTAAACTAAATCGCAAAATCTTTCCAGATTAAAGCCTGATATGGTTTTATGTTTTAGTTGTTTACAGATTGAGCACTTGGTAATTGCACCAAAAACTCAGTGGAAAAATAATATTTACTTTCAGTTTTATATCAGTTGCGTAGACTGCAGAGTATATAGCTAGTTTTTCGAAGATCATGAACCATTCAATCACTGTCCTTGAAGATATGCTATCCACAAGATCCCGGTGTTATATTACAGTTTGTTTTCGATTTTGTTCATTTATATCATTTGTATCAACAGTTAGATACAACACCGGCCATCAGATGTATGAAGCTGACGGTGACTGTGGTGATGAGTTTGTGAGCACTCAACAGAAAGTGGTTTTGAAGCATTGCAACACTTTAGAGTAGACAAAGAGTGAGAGATGTTGAGATTAGTTGGAAAGCTCTAAGATAGATTTCCCAAATTTCTGATGAATTGTGACCCGTTAGGTCCATCAACTCGGATGTTAGGACAAATGCTTACCGAGTGGCAGTAGATGATAGTCGTATCGTGCCGCGAATTGAAAGAAGGGAAATGTGGACCGTTGGATTCTGATCTAATAGCTGATAGGTAAGCCGTTTGTCGAGAGACCTGATGACGCTAAGTTCGGTTTCTAGTGGGTTCGTTAGTACACCCTACAGAAGAGCCACATATATCAAATGTATATCTATACAGTCCTATCAGATTTTCAGTGATTCTGATATCAATTTGTGGTGAGTACCGCCAGGAAATCGGTCAATCTTTATAAACCTTTAAATAGGACTCACTACTGTTGGCCGAATTCCCAACTTCCAGTAATCTGATAAACATAGTAGGTCCAGCAAAACTATGTTTCACGAAACTCAGAACACTAGGTCTCTTGAATGTCTAGATGATCCTGCGTGTGAGGTAACTAATAAACCTACCAAACATTATCTTCTAGATGAAATGTTGATACTTCAGAGGACAACCTACAGATTTCTTAGAACTAGCCCCATTAAAATATCCTCACTAATATAATCAGCTTAAGATAGGCCTTATTAAACATATAAGGACATAATAAGCCTCTTAATAACCTCTTGAATAATTGAAAAAGTCAAAATAGCAAACACATACATATATGTATATATATGAGTCAAGAAAATGTTGAGACATACTCCTTAATAGACATATCATTAACCAACAAAATTTAATGATTTTCCACGGGACCACCTTGTGTTTTCATTTAAGAAAGTCAAGTCGCACTGATTATGCAAGACCATAAAGTCTGTAACAAATACTGGGATTCGCTGAAAGGTTATTAGTGTTACATCGTTTTTAAAATGATTGTTGATTACGAGAAGCATAAAGAAAAATGAAATCCGGTGATGAATAATGGCCAGAAATAGGATCGAGTACACTTTTTGTTCGATTTACGACGATTTACTTAAATCTCAATGGGTGATATTGTTTCTGCTGAGACTCAAAATCACTATCCTACGCTTCTATCACTACACTGCTTTCCATTAGGCCATTAAGACCACATGTCAATAGTGGTTCATCCTTTCGGTTCACTTGATGACTTGAAACTATTGGCTATAACATCAAACTATAACCCACACTCTAGAAGTGTCTATCATGAGTCAGTAGCATAGTGAGTTGCGCTATGGCGTTTGAAGTGATAAGTGTTGACTTAGAGTAGTATTGTGAACACTATCACTATGAGGCAAAAGTATCCAGCTGACGAGTCCTAAATGGGATAAAACGTGCATCCTGTATTTTACTCCCGACAACCCTCCATAGTGTTTGATTTATTTTCTGCGTAAATATTTGCAGGGATTGAGAAATCAACAAGCAGGAAACCCTGAAACTAGGCTTCAGGCTTTTTGGCAGTCAGCAGCAAGACATATCTGTAACCATGAGGCATATAATGTTCTCTTGGTAAGTCCGATCTGCATCAGTTAGTGGTGACGCTAAGTATTTCACTACTGAGCTGTTTAAACAGTGAATAACTCTTTTTAAAAGCAAATAATCTAAACTAATTGATCCATTGTGGGTAACGAATGTAGTTATCTATTTCCTGCTTGTTGATACTTGCAACTTCCCGTTGGTATAATGTATCGAACTGCCCAACTTCTGTTAGTAGATGGGCTTCTATGTGGACCCCTCGATAGTGTCCGAATATTCATTTTATTTGAGTCTGCTTGATGGCTAGCAGTAGGATTCAGGATGCTCATTTCTTCCTATTTGGGACTCATCAGCTAGATGTATCTGTAAGTCAGTGAGTAATATTGCTCCTACCAAGACTCGAACCAAGGACCCACAGCTTCAAATGCTGAAGGATTACCCACTAGGCCTCTGGGCCGTGACAACCACCACTTGTGCATTGGTGTTTAAGGCTATGGGTACTGATCTAAGACTCTATATAATATAGTACAACTGTATGATGGATTTAAATGTCTTTTCTGATATACTCATTACTGCTTCATCTTATTTTCTACCAACTTCTTGAAAGTTAAATAAATACATGATTTTAGTTGATATTTTATTTGCATTTATACTTCATTTTTCGTTGTTTTATTCCGCTACACACCTGTATGTATGTGTGTGTAAACGTGAATTTATGCAGAAACAAATATGTTCTACTGAGAGTCATCTCACATTGTTCCTCTCCACATCTCTTTCTCTCAGTCTTCATCACTTCCTTAGTTTCTCCAGAAAAATTAAACAACTTTGTAACTGTGTATTTCACGATTCACTCAAATGGAATCAGAAAATCAAATAAACGACTTGTACACAATCAAAAGATTAGGCGAATATAAATTAGAATTTGCATAGACTGATACATGAATAGTTCAGGTTACACGAAAATGTGTGTTCCATACATACCGGTACACATAGGAAAGAATAGTGAGGAAAAAGTAATAGTAAGCTTGATAATCAGTTTGTATGAATTATCGAGATTACCTGTATGAAACAGATTTAAGGAAAAACTATAGAACAACAAAGAGGTGGGGATGATAGTTTCATTCAACATCAATTGTCCTCTTCGTCTCACACTTTCCAGTATTCTTACTTACTCTGTTTCTAATATATCAAGATAGACTAGGTAGAAAGACAAACTGATAAACAGATATTTAATGTATTTTTGAGATGAATGGGGATTTTTAATTTTGAAGTAGTATATATCATGGACTGATATCAGTTGGGGAACCATTGGAAATCTGGGAGCACTGGACAGCTGTTTCGTCCTAGTATGCGACTCCTCAGCAGTACGCACCCACGACCCGGCTAGGGGTCGAACTCAGCACCTTCAGGTTTCACGGCGAACGCGTTAACCATGTCGTGAATTGACAGAAGTTGGAAATTGTGAACCACTGGGAACCGACCCAGTGGCTGAATGGTCAACACGTTCACCGTGAAACCTGAAGGTGCTGAGCTCGACCCCTACCGGGTCGTGGGTGCGTACTGATGAGGAGTCCCATACTAGGACGAAACAGCTATCCAGTGCTCCCAGATTTCCAATGGTTCCCCAAATGATGTCAGTCCATGATGAATACTACTTCTAAACAGATATTTGATTGATTAAGCGAATGATGAAGTAATAAATTAGAGCGAAAAAAAGGAAATCGTGTAAAACAGGAAAAGAGGATATTATATATAAACTTTTCTTCTCTTGAATGGTTTGTAGTTAAATTTCACAAAAATTATTACTCTTCTGACAATTATATGATATCAGATAGGTAGGTGGGAAGGTAAGCAACGTGTTACACTTGTATCCAAATAATACAACCTACAATACAGGAAAAATATGAAATATTCGTTGATCTTTACTGAATTTTTATTAACACCTCAGTAGTGGTAACCTTTTCGCTGACGAGTCTATTCGTCTATCTCCCTGTTTGTCACCATTGTTCGTGTTTACCTACCTATCAGTCATTCTTTAAAACGGTTTAACTGAGTAAAAACGATGTGTAAATGTATTTCAGTGTAGCGGATGGATTATCTGCATTGTAAATTATTCAATCAAGATCGCAGATTTTGTGTATTTTACAATTTACAAATATTTTAAACGATGGAATACACCTATTTGATCATTGAAAAAGACAAGATGCCATTGCAGCGAAGAGAAAATTTTCTTTCAGACAAAGTCATTTACTAAGATGCACATTCGTTACAGTGGGTAGAACGTCCCAGAGTTATTTTCATTTAGGAGATAAAATATGCTGAAGAACTGAAGGGAATTAATTAATCCACACTTGGGTTTTGAGTGGGAAAATAGACAAGAGATTATAGAAATACATGTATCGTTACGTAAACAGGATATCACTATGACAGTCAAGGGTTTATGATGGTCATGGCAAAGTTAAAGGTTAGACTTACCTTTTTGGACTCATAACTCTTGTCTGAACTTTTGGATGGTTAGTACATCAACTGTAGACGAATGCATTGGCCTTACTTCCTTCGAGTGGTCTGATTAAACCTTGTAGAGGATTTTGAATGAGTTCTCAAAGGGTGTTAAGTGGCTCGAGTTCACGAGGGGTTTTGTTACTGAACTGAAGATAAATTTCCGTTCTCCCTCTTCCAGCCAGGCTAGGTAGTGTTCGCGCCCACATTTTACAAGCGGATGTATGGTACTGCCGATATGTCTGGCTCCACAAGGGCAAGTAAACTGGTATGTACACATTGATATGGCCCAATGCATCGGCTTGTCTTTCACACACTGACCGAAACGTTTCTTGTAGCACAAAATAATTCGATGGTTGGCGGCGAAATACGTTCTATTTGAGGATTTTGAAAGTCGTCTGCTGAGGATTTTTGCAGCAATATCATCTCCGAATTCAAGGTTCAAGAAAAGAATCTTTTTCGGTGCCAAATGTGTTCGTTCGATTGGGTTCTTTGATTTTATGTTTTTATCTATGAATCTGAGCGGGAAACGGTTTTTCGCTAGAGTTCATCGAAGATCTAGCAGTTCAGCGTCAGCAGTGTCCTCAGTACATATTTTCCTGATCTTCGGGAAAGTGAATGCACAAGAATTCTCTTCCTGTATAGAGGGACCGGACTTCGAAAAATTGATAAATTGTTCGTTCCACACAGGCTTTCTGTAGGTTGATCTACGAAGTGAATTATCGTCTGTTCTTTAGAGTTGAATTTCAAGAAAATGGAACACTAAGTTCGATTCTGATTTTAGAGTGAATTTGGTTGAAGGGTAGGTGTTGTTGAAAGTATGAAACAGATTTGCAAGATTCAAATGTATCATCGATTTATCTTTTGTAGACATGAAACATTAATTGTTGATGATAAGTTGGTGTTTTCCAGGCTTGTCATGGACCATTCAGCTAGGAGAGGTCCTAACGGCAGACCCTGTAGATCTCGTTATTAAATCTGAAGTGTACATCGAAGGTACATCGAAAGAGAAGCTCTTTTAGTTAGTGAATTGGAATACCAAAATCTATGTTATGACAGTGAATGAATTTGTATAGGAAGTAGATGATTTCTGTCAGTGGGACATTTATGAAGAGGGAAATGACATCCAATGAAATCATTCTCTTACCTGTCAAAGTGGCACTCTTTATTGAATCAACAAAATCAAATTTGTCACGGAGACTGTGGTTCAATAGCCTCTTCTTTACAAGTTTAAGTATTTCCATAAGCAACTTCGTAATTAGATTATATGGAGAATTCATTTTAGACATTATTAAACATATATTGATACGTGTGGCCAACTGAATAACACTCTGGCATTTGAAGCTACTGGCTCCGAGTTCAAGTGACAGTAGGAACAAAACAACTCACTGGAAAGAAGTTAAATCCAGCTGAGGAGTTCCTTATATAGGATAGAACGTGCATCCTGTACTCAATTGTTAACTACCATCCATCATTTCTATAAAACCCTAAGAAATTTATAATAATGACACCTTGATTTATATTGTTCACAGAATTCATATGGTCTAAATAACTTACAACTTTTCATTTCATTTTTTTAATGGTATGTGAAATTCAAATCAATTCAGCTTTAGCATAAAGACTTCTTGATGGAAAAGAAAGTTATCGAGTTGCTTATGACTTCGACTAGTATATTCTATTGCTCAAACTGATGATGATGTTTGACAAAAAAACTGGGGAAAAAAACTGCTTGAACGGAATCCAGTAAAAGAATCAGGTTCATGATATATCATTACTTGTAAATTTCAAAGATAGTTTCAGTATCCATCAGTATTTATCGCCGAAACAAGAACATCTGATACATCTTGTTTCCACTAGTTGGATGGAGGCTATCAGTAGGAAGCCCTGCTTGACCTTAGTTTTTTGCTTGTTGATACTTGTCAGGAAGCCGTATCTACAACATTCAGGGAACTGATATTTCCCAGGAGATTTGAACCCACTCCACCCAGTACTGCAGTCACAGTAGGTATCAACAGTAAACAATGCAGGTGCTTTCAGAAACCAAACGGAGTACTTTGAAACAATACAACAAAGACTTAAGTTTTTAATCCACTAAATTCGTTTTGAACAAAGATTTCAGTTAAAGTCAAATAACCTGCAATCTACAGTTATATATATGTATATATTGGCCATTGAAAAACCCTCCTTAATCAGTAAAACTAACTGAAGTAGGCATCAGTAAAGTTCAGCATGTCTACTGCATCCCTCACTCATGTATACTTATTTCATCCCCCACTAGCGAAAAGAAGGAAGCCTGTGTTATATTGATCTTGGTAACTAGCAGAGGAGTCCATGATGCGTATTTTGTCCTATTTGGAACTCATCAGCTGGATATACTTTCACTTCAGTGAATGATGTTGTCCCCACTTGGGATGGAACCCAGCAACTCTTGCTTCAAACACCAGAAAGTTATCCATTAAGACACTGGGGCACGATATTCACTTCTTGTGCGACGGGTTTCAATTATTGTTATGACACTGTTATAGCACTTGACGTGAAGGGTACTGAATTAATGTCAATGAAGACAATATCACTTACTAGGATGCAGGAATATTCAGCTGATGAATCTAAAGTAGGACGTCCTAGATTCCTTTGCTAGTCATCATCTGCCAACATAGGTTGAGTAATTCAGTTTTATATGGTAAAGGGGAATTACAAGTATTGTAACAAGGAAGTCAGTATGTTTCACATCTCAACAAGTTATTCCATTACCCAATTCCTGTTATGAATTCATTCCAAATTTATTTTACATTTATATAGTGCTGTATACATCAATGTGTAAGCATTAGAATTGTAAGATTTAATCAACTGGAAAATGAGTTCATTTAAGCGTCTAT
Organism: Heterobilharzia americana; assembly: GCA_944470555.2. Taxonomy (NCBI): domain Eukaryota; kingdom Metazoa; phylum Platyhelminthes; class Trematoda; order Strigeidida; family Schistosomatidae; genus Heterobilharzia; species Heterobilharzia americana. The sequence goes on from OX104127.1 coordinate 41,846,371, forward strand.
TTGTTTTTTTTTGTAAGTATATATATACCGCTATATACTACTAACATTTTTATACAATACATCACCTCAATGATGAATCCAAAAATAGAGAATATTCGATAATACAAGACAGAAAGATGCTTATTTGAATGGAAATAACTGGAAGTAAACTATGATAAGTGAATATTCATGCTTAATTAACTTCATACGATTCCTTCGTATCCTTATCATTGTTATCATCAAGAATAACAACAATTTTTTTTCTCCTTTTCTTAGTTATATGATTAATATTCTTAGATTATTTTACTGAACTCACTTGTAAATTTAGGTGTTTTAAAACATAGTTAATTGAATGTTTTATCAATCCAGCGACGTTATCAATAAATTCGATATCGATTAGTATAGAAAATTGTTATGACTAAGTTTTACCCATATATTGAATTCTACTATGAAACAATGGGCCGACCACTTCAAGAAGCTCTTGAATCGACCACCACCTGCATTTCGTCCAGAAATACCACCTACAGCCGCTGAACTACAAGTGAACATAAATCCTCCAACAAAAATGGAAGTCCTGAGTGCCATAAAGCTACTGAAATGCGGGAAGGCAGCAGGACCAGATGGGATCCCACCAGAAGCACTGAGAGCAGACGCAGAGACAACAGCAGACATGCTCACACCACTATTGCAGAAGGTATGGAAGGAAGAGAAGGTACCTGCCTATTGATTGGAAGAAGGGTTACCTTGTCAAACTACCGAAGAAGGGAGATCTCAGTGTTTGCAAGAACTGGTGCGGAATTACTCTCCTGTCCACCCAGAGCAAGCAAAATATTAAGCCGCATCATCCTAGAGAGGCTAAAGGATGCATTGGATTCAAAACTACTACTCGAACAGGCAGGCTTCAGGAAGTACAAATCATGTGCCGACCAAATTGCAACACTTCGCATCATCATAGAACACAGTATAGAATGGCAGTCAACCCTACACCTCAACTATATCGACTCTGAGAAGACCTTCCACAGATTCGACCGAGAGGTAATTTGGAATCTGCTTCAATACTACAGAATACCGCAAACCTTTATCAGCCTCATTCAACAACTATATGAAGACGCCACATGCCAGCCAAGTAATTCACAATGGAAGCTCAGCTCAGTGATGCTTTTGAAGTGAAGAAAGGAAGGAGTAAGACAAGGCTGCCTACTTCCACCCATGATATTCCTGATTGTGGTCGACTGGATCATGCAGCAAACAGTGGGGAGCGAGAAGAGGGGGATACGCTGGCTGGACTGCGGAAAAGAAGCTAGAAGATCTGGATTTCGCCGATGACTTGTGCCTGATGTCACACAAGCTTGAAGATCTGCAGGTGAAAACTAACAAGTTGGCAGAAGAGGCAGTGGGGTGAAGACTGGACTTCAGGTGAATATAGAGAAGACAGTGATGATGAAGATACCGCACCACCACCACCACCAACAAGAACAACAAACTCCAGTCACCATCAACAGGAGAAACTTAAAGGAAGTAACCTCCTTCATCTATCTAGGAAGCACTGTTTCAACTACAGACAACACAGGCACAGACGAGGATGTCAAAGTCAGAATCAGAAAAGCAAGACAAGAGTTCATTAGCCTGAAACCAGTGTGGAGATCTTCTGCGCCGCATTCAGCATAAAGCGTGAACAACATCTGGATTTTCAACACCAACGTCAGTCAAGTCAGTGCTTCTTTATGGCTCAGAAACTTGGCGCGTTACGAAAGGGATTTCCAATAAACTACAGACATTCATCAACAACTGCTTACGCTCGCTACTGAAGATCAGATGGATTGTCAGAAAGAATAAGCAACAAGGAGCTCTGGGAACGAACCAACCAAGAACTTATCGCTCAACAAATATGTAGAAGGAAATGGAGATGGATTGGGCATACACTGAGAAGGCCGACTGGGAACATCACGCGTCAGGCCAGGTACTCGAGTGGAATCCCCATGGGAAGCGACGAGTTGGGTGTCCGAGGTGAGGGTGACATGGAGGAGATTGTGCGAGGAGGAAATGAGAACTTGTGGGCTGTCGTGGAGCCAGGTTCAAAAGACTTCAGAGAACAGAGTTCACTGGAGACGTGCTACCCAAGGGACTAATAATAATAATAATAATATAATGAACTCATTTGAAAACAAAAATTTTCAGACCACAAACAAGTGATACATTTAATACCAAAAAGTGTGGTTACGAGAAAATAATCAAATGTGATCCATTTATATACTGTTTGGTTAAAAATAAGTAGATGAAAAATTATTTACAAAAACTGGTAGAAATCCCTAACCATATATATGGATATGATTTAAACATTGGTTAACTCTTTCACATAGTTCAAGTCAAACTGATTGGTGTAGATCATTCATTCATTCATTCACTTCAGATTGATAAATTTGCTTCCCATTCAATCAGTTATATGAACAAGAAGTATCCAGAATTCAAGTATGTGTTCGCAAAAAACTCTATGTATGCGGAGAATAAAGCAACGAAATTCCACGTATTTCTTTTAACATCACATTCATTTAGTTAGAAAGAACTATAAATCTTAGTTAATTACTTTCAGTTGCTCATATTATTCAATAATTTATAATAGAACAAGACATATAAGCGAACAATATTGTTTTCAAGTAGATACTCTTCAGGCTTTACTCTAATACAAATAACTTAATATAAAATGAAATTAAACCAATCATGTAGATTTGTCGGTTGATGTGATGAATACTGTAAAATAACGATAGAGATAATGATACAAATAATAATAATTAGAATTTATTATTTGTTCCTTGGGTTCCTAATGGAACATACTGATTCACTAGCACATCTCCACAACACTCTCTTCTCTGCAAACTTCTCAACCTCACTCCACAACACCTCACAACATCTCATTTATTACTCACACACCATCTCCTCCATGTCACCCTCAACTCACACACCCAACTCGTCGCTCGCTTCCCATCTCCGTTCCACTCAAGCATCTCGCCTGACACGTGATGTCCCCAGTCCGCCTTCTCAGTCTATGCCCAATCAAATCTATCTCCACTCACTTCCCCTGCATATTTGTTGAGTGGTGGGTTCTTGCTTCGTTGGTTCCTTCCCAGCCACACTTCCTTGCTACTCATTCTCTCTGGCCATCTGATCTTCAGTGATGAGCCAGCGTAGACGGCAGTTGTTGATGAATATCTGTAGTTTGTTGGAAATGCCTTTCGTAACACGCCAAGTCTCTCAACCATCACACGGAGGCACTGATTTGACTGACGTTGGTGTTGAAAATCGGGATGTTGTTCCACATGCTGAGTGCTGCAGATCTCCACACTGGTTTCCGGTTGGTGAATGCCTGCCTGTCTTAGTGTCTTTCCGATCCTGGCTTGCTGGCTGGCTGGTTGACTGGCTGACTTTGACGTCCTCATCTGTGCGTGTGTTGCCTGTAGTTGAGACAGTGTTGTCTAGATAGGTGAAGGAGGTTACTTCCTTCAAGTTTCTCCCGTTGATGGTGATCGGAGCTTGTTAGTGTTGTTGGTTGGGTATGATGAAATAAATTCCATGAGAAGCTCGGTTTTATCTCACCTCGTTGATAGTGGTCACTCGGTAGATAAGAACACTGCTTTCACGATTATACACCGCATACCATCTCATCTTTCAAACTCGTCTTTTACGCATAGCAGAAACTGTAGGAATTCGAACTAATAATCCTAGCCTTTGTATTTAGAAGAAGTTTGTACATCCTTTATCTCTCCCTTGGTCAAGGAATACTGAGTTGATAACTTTATCATTATTTTTTTTCTACCCCTTTTCTTATTCTTCACCCCTTTCGTATACTTAGTGTATTTGTCTAGGCTTTGTTTATCCACTCACCTCGTCCTTCGGTAATACGTAACTTTTATTTTCACAAGATTTTGACCCGTTTCGATTATCGGAGTGTCTACATTTTCATGCTGCTTTCTTGGTTCTTGCCATCATTATCATCGACATTACATGTACTTCAGTCAACGTTATCACGTTTATCATTATCATTATTATTACTTGTATTATTATCCCCATAGTTATTTTACAGTATTTATCACATCATTCGACAAATCTACATGATTGGTTTAATTTCATTATATATTAAGCTATTTGTATTAGAGTAAAGCCCGAAGAGGATCTAATTGAAAACAATACTGTTCGCTTATATGCCTTTTTCTAATTTACATGATGGCAATTTTTAAAACTCTGAAATAATTTATATTATGCTAAGTGATAGGCATCATTATTGGTTTCATTACCTTTACATATCATCGAAATGTAGAAATTTATCTCTTTGATGTAACTTAACAAAAGAGTAGTCGAATGCCCATTACTGAAGTTAGTCCAATTTTTTATGGATAGTTCATCTTAAGATATAAAAAAATAATTAAAGAACTGCCGACAATTTCTGTTTACTTTAACTCTACAGAATGACTTAACTGAAGTTAGAAACAGCAGAAATAAAGATTTTTATTAACTGATTGAAAGAATATAGAGATCTTCCTAAAGCTTGAGTTGGTATCAGTAATCAGCCAATACGCTTTTGAATACAGATTTTATTTATAAGGCAACAAAGAAAATGATCAATAACTAAAAATCCAGAGGTTAATTAAATGAAATAGTCGGTCAAAACCTATACAAGGTATGAAAACATACAGAAAACCACCAATCAAAGCTTACGGTGATTAGGACAACCTACTAACCAATAGTCCAGAAAGTTTTATTATTTTATTATAGAAAATAAATGTAATTATAATGAAGATGATCGTCTTTTCAATAAATTCATCTTCTACTGTTCTTCGCTAGTGAATATATAATTCAGTGAGTAGAAATTCTTAGAAGAACATCCAGCAAAATACCAAAATAAATAGAACAGAGAAGGTAGGTTTAGAAGGGAAGTTAATATAAGTGTAAAACTTGGGCAGTGATAGAATTTAATTCCATATTAGATTTGTTTATTTGATTTATAACACACAGTGATACAGTATCATCTACTTGATGACGTTTCGAGCATAAATATCATTACTCATGATCATACCAGTGTAATCACACTACTTTCGATATTTGAGCTTTATAGTTATATCACCTCATATGATTTGTTTCCATTGGTAGTAAAATCTTCCATATCTCTGATATAGATGCTGTGTCATTTCTGTTACATGTACTGGTTGGGTGTTGATTCGATGAACAGATATTCAGTAATCAATCTCTCTCTCCACCTAATTATATTGGACTTAAGTACAGTGACTTTATGCCACCCTATTGTGTGGTTGTGGGTTAATGCATGTATAGCAATGGCGGAGTTTTTTTCTAGATTATTGATCTTATTTAGGTCTGTCATTCTATATTTAGCTAAATTCCTATGTTCGGCTATTCTAACTGACCGCGACCGACTAGTTTGACCTATATACCTGACCTCACAGTCATTACATGAAATTCGATAGATTAGATTATTTTGCTTAATTGGTTCTATCGGATCCTTAAGCCGACAAATTTTATCTCTGAGTGAGTTTGTAGCTTCAAATGCCACCCTAATTCCAGCTTTGTTGAGGATTCTACGTAAAGTTTCTGAAATACCCTCCTTATAGGGTAATACAGTGGAGGCTGTGAACTCCTTTTTACTTGTGTTGTCGTTATTAGTCGCACTCGTGTGACTGTTACTCTTTCTTTTTTTGTGTGTCCGTAAGAATTTCTTAATAAACTGCGGAGGATAATTTTTGACTATTAGCGCTTCTTTTACGTGTTTCAACTCCTTGCACTGACTAGTCAGTTTTCTAGCTCTATCATTTAGACATTTGACGAATCCTGCCTTAACTGACATCGGACATAAGAGCATAGGAATTTAGCTAAATATAGAATGACAGACCTAAATAAGATCAATAATCTAGAAAAAAAACTCCGCCATTGCTATACATGCATTAACCCACAACCACACAATAGGGTGGCATAAAGTCACTGTACTTAAGTCCAATATAATTAGGTGGAGAGAGAGATTGATTACTGAATATCTGTTCATCGAATCAACACCCAACCAGTACATGTAACAGAAATGACACAGCATCTATATCAGAGATATGGAAGATTTTACTACCAATGGAAACAAATCATATGAGGTGATATAACTATAAAGCTCAAATATCGAAAGTAGTGTGATTACACTGGTATGATCATGAGTAATGATATTTATGCTCGAAACGTCATCAAGTAGATGATACTGTATCACTGTGTGTTATAAATCAAATAAACAAATCTAATATGGAATTGGAAAGGAAGTGAATAAATGTTAAGCAGTTTGGGAAATAACCTGGAAAACTTCAGAATATGAGAAAATAGAAATGGAACAGTAAAATGGTTAGAAGATTTTTCTGGAGGATTCAAAACGAATAAAAAACAAGAAGCAGAAAAAGCAGTTTTAAGTCTGTAGCAACCAAACTGATTGTACATATTTCTTTTGAACAGGTAACTAGGATAAGGACTTGTAGATTGCCGATGTTCTAACTTGATACAAATATCTTATCTTCAAGCTTTTTGAACTATTTCGTCAGACTATATAGAAGACCTAGAGTAATGTTTTGAGAGGAAATAACTTTCATGAATTCAATAGGTGTCCAATGAAAGATATATAGATAGTCTTGTTTTATCTTTCAACAGCTAGAATAGATGGTGTTCCTGAAGGCATTTGACAAGTGAGTACATAATCCTACCATTGTGCAAGATTTCATGAATGCAAATGATCTTTTAGGTGCACAATAATGGAAGCCAGTGGGTCAACTAGTCGTTCACACTGACAAATCTGTTGCTGCTGCAAAAGGATTACTCTAACACTTGCGATAAAGTGTTCTACTCAAGGATTTCAGCAATCTCCTGCTTATATTATGAATGACTATCTAACCTGTAAATTCAAGCTCCAGTAGAGGGATTTTTTAGACGATTAGGTAGGAGTTTCCTCTTATGTTCACGAAATCTAATATTTCATTTTATGAAACCAGTGAGTAAACATTCTGTAAGAGTATTTGAAGATGAGTTTCTAATTCACACTTGAACATGTCGTCAGTGCACATTATGCAGAACCTTAAAGATAGAATTTCTCTTCCATTTGTGAAGTACTCAGCTTCACAAGTTGATCAGCTGAATATTACAGCAAATGGTCTATCTGTAGGTAAACATTCAAGCAAAATTGTCAGGTCTTATTTGAAGTTTATAGTCAATTTCCAATACAAAACTATGTAAGAGGTGGCTAACAATGAATCTCTAAAAAATGATTGTTGGGTTCATGTTTTCATCCTGAACAATAGAGCTGTCGTCCATATATCTTGTTTAAATTGAGTTAATCGATTGTTGGAATTAAAATCCTGTTTAAAGACCTAGTAAAAAGAGCAGCCGACCGCAAGCGGTCCAAGAAACAACTCCATTGCCATGTCATTGGTTTATCTGTGGATTTCATCATTAAACCTTGAATAAATGTCGGACGTAGATCTGATAAGTTCTTCCAAGTAACGGTTAGGCGGATAAAGATTTACGTCTTGGTTGTATTATGTTCTCTGAGCTGGATTGTTCATTCATAAAGCTTTCATCGTCTTTCTAGACAGTGACATCATCAGTACTAACTTCAGTATCAAGTCAGTTGTCAATATCTCTCCGTGAGTGATTTAGTAGATTGCCCTGACGAACTGCTTTGTGATTAGTTGTTTCCTTTGATTGTTGTGTCATTGACTGCATAGATTTTCCTATTGACTGTTCATCTGCTTCACCTCTGAACTTTCTGTAGTTTATCATTTTTAACTCATTAGTTGATAGATCGGGTCTGTGTGTATACATCTGTTGATTGCTGACTGACTGACCCGAATACCAAGCTTCTAGGAATTCTCTGATATTCTTTGTGTTTGTCATCTCTATCCAAGACTTCTACATTGCCGAAATTGAATTCATGCCCAATATTATCCACGTGCATTGAAATGAGTGATGAAATGTCATGATGTTTAATAGCCAACTGGTGTTCATGTAGAAGAAGGCGAAGACGGAGACCACTTTATCCAATATAGTGTCGACTACAGTTATTGCAGTTGATTTTGTAGACATTCAGTTTGTCTTCTTTGGTTGTTGCATCCTTTGGTTTGCATAATGGTATTTGGAGGGAATTCGTTGGTTTGTCGTGATTTCTGATATATTCTCCATGTATGGTAGGATGATGCGTTTATTGATTTCTGTCGATGACTTTGTAGTTGATGATGTGAGGGATAGGCATCTTCTGCTGAAGTTTCGTGGGTAGCCGTTCTTCTTTAGGATGGACATCAAGTAATTTTCTTCCTTTCTCCGTGAAATTGTTGTACTGCAGTGTGTTCTCGCTCTTCTGAATAGAGTCTGCAAGCAACTGATTTTATGGGTCGTTGGGTTGTTGCTGTTGTAGTTGAGGGTTTGGTCAATGTGTGTTGGCTTCCTGTACACTTGGGTTTCCAGCTTCCTGGCATTTGTTCTATTGACTAGAACATCGAGGAATGGTAGTTGGTTGCTTGACTCCTTCTCTATTGTGAATTTGATGTCACTGAAAAAATTTACTCTTCAAGACTCCATTGAATCGCGCAAGTAACTCATTTTTTCTTTTGATGGATTGTTGGTGAAAAGTGAAACAGTATCTACGAAATTCGGCCTTCTTTGACTGACTAAATAAATCCATAACTTTCATAAAGGTTGTATTTTGAAAGCAGTTTCCCAGTAAATTCAAGGATCAAGTATTGAGAGTTAGTTGTATGTAATGCTGTACGAAAGGTGCCATTATTTTGCACACTTTCGACAATTCATATATGGGGTTATAGTGTCAGAAGAGTGAAGTAGTTCATGCAGATCATTAGTGATGATCGATCCATTTTTCATTTTATTCAACAACCTGAAGAGCTGTATTTCTATCTGTTCATTGAGATCTTTCTGAGTAATTGGCTTTAGGAACTGCTTTATCAGACAAATGGATGAAATTTTGTCTTTTCAGTTGGATTTACTTAGTAGTCCTATGTCAGCATTTTTCGCTCTAATTTATTAATTTCGATTATCTTTCAATAAAGTGTATCTGCCGTTAGGTTTACTGTTGACATCAGTTTGTGGTCGTTGATAATAAAGATAAAAATTATGATGAACGAAACCGCAAAGTAGAAGCTCTGTAATTATTGACAGTTTAGTGAGACAACAACAGGAATAATTCTATATAGGATATCCAAACATTAGATAGTCTAGTTAGTTTACATGTTACTCACTTTTGAAAACATTAAACACAAAGAAATTAGCATAAGTTTTCATAATCTACTTTTTTCATCCGAATCTTTATTGTCGTACTAACAAGATATGTCTGTATTTTAAAACGTCTAGTAATCAACGAATTGTGAAAGAAGAAAAGACCATTACTGAAAACAGTAACGCACATAAATGATGGAATAAGAGAAGAAAACAATATTTAGAGGATTAGGGTGGAAAGGCGAAAAGATTAAGAAAAATAAAATAGTGGACAAGTATTAGGATAAAGCAGATAAATCACCTCTGTGGAAAAGAATCTTAAAAATGAAATTCGGTATATAATGTAGAATAAAACGGAATTGCTTCTACATGTTACATTCAATGTTCAATGTGTTTGTCTATGCTTCAAAGACGTCTGTCAGTAAGTTCAAAAGTCATTTTTTTTTAAAAAGGATAAACCAGATTAAACTAAATATTTCACAAAACATCTTTTATCATTTAATCCTTCTTAGAAATACTAATATAACTTTTGAATTTTTAATCTAACCATTATATAAAAAGAATAAATGTTTTCTTTGTCTGAATCAAATTGTATATTGTATACTTGCGCATAATATGATTTCAGAGGAAATGAAAATGAAAAATAAGACATAAATGCAAATAATTTAAAACAACTTAGGGTGGTGTTATTATTAATGATAAGACTGGTAAAAGTATTTAACTGCAAAAATGATTAAACAGTCAAATGAAGTAAAATCATGTGATGATTATGCCTAGCTAAAAATACTTTTACTCTTTCTTTATTTGGGAAATGTTTTATGGGATTTCACAGTTGTGTTAGCATGGACTTAAAGTATTATTTAGTTCAACTGAAGAATGCTTATTCTAATGATTGTTATGCTTAGGGAGATGTTTGAGGGTATTTTGTTACATCTGTGATAAGGCTATATATATATATATATATATATATATATATATATATATATATGTATATATATATATATATATATATATATATATATATATATATATATATATATATATCGAATCAAATTATTTACGAAAGGCTTTTCCAACAAACTACAAACATGCATCATCAATAGCTGCCACCTACGCTCACTCGATACTGAAGATCAGATGGTCAGAATAATGCAGATTGGCAACAGGGAACTCTGATTGGCTGGCAACGAACCAACCAAGAAGAAGAGATTGGAGATGGATTGGGCATGCACTGAGAAGGCCGACTAGGGACATCACGAGTGGAATCCTAAGGGGAAATGACGAGTTGGGTATCGGAGGTGAGGGTGACATGGAGGAGATGATGTGAGGAAGAAATAAAAGCTTGTGGGTGATTAAGGCGCCAGGTTTGAGAGACTGCAGAGAAGAAAGTGCAATGCAGGAGTGCAACTGAATTCCTATGTTCCACTAGGAACCCAAGGGAAAAATAATAATAAATAATAATAATGTTGTTCATATCTGTTTTCACTGAGATCATATCATTAGTTCTTCCTCTGAAAGTTTTACTGCTTACTGAATAACTTCAGCTTTACTTCAGGGTAATCTACAAAAACTCAGCTTTTGAAAGCCTTTAATAAAACTATATAGAATGTGTTGAATAACTAATATTCTTTCCATAATGAAGTGAATGGAACCCATAAAGAGTTAACTGGACTAGAAAGGTTATAAGAATATAAAGACACTTAAGACGTGAAATATCTACATTTGATTGTATTAGATAATAAATCGTTTAAGGTGGATCGGACATGTCTTGCGCGTGCTGAGTTACCGCTTACTTCAACGTGCCACGCTAGGAGAAGGTGGATTAGGCTGAAAGAGAGTTTAGGGTGGCTACACAAAGACCTGGCACCAATTGATGAAGTTACTGATTGCTGATTTGAGTCATGAAGGGAGATGTAGACTGCCTAGCTGGGATTCATGAGACGGCAGGAATCATTCGTTGAGGACCCTTGGTGACATGGCTGAAAATCAGTCGTAGTGGAGCAGATGTATTTACTCTTTGAGGTCATCTAAAGCCTAAACATTCACACTAACCTTTATCTTTAGGTTGTTTATTGTCTCACTCTTTTTCTATCCATCTCTCCTTTGTGTAAAATCGTGAAATGTGCCAACTTTAGTCGGTGCAACTATGTGCCATGTTCCAAGTTGATTCTGTCAGTCACCTAATCAATAACTAAGAAACGTGAGAAAGAAATACTTCTTCATTAAAATTTGTATTTCACGCAACCATACAAATGTACTGTTCTCTTCACTGAGTATTCTGTAGCGCCAAATGAGCCATTTAGATTGCATATTAATTTAGTTGCTTAGACTAGCTGACATCAGTAGTCGGTATGTTCAGTGTAACGTGCTTTAACGCAGAAGATTTAGACTTTTCTTAAACATTCTACTATCCTAGTGATATCATCAATCAATCCTAACATACTACAGTTAGCGAAAGTATTTCAGTGCTGTAGAGTTAGAAACTTGAGTCATTATTTTACCACAATAGTGAAATAACTAACAACCATTTGAATAAGTTGATAAAAAGACAATTCAGTGGAGGAAATTTTCGTTTCAATAAATCATTTCTAGAAGCTGTACATCCATATTTATGGTTGCAACGAAAATATATTCGCATGACGAGAAAGAATAAATCTGTAGCCGCAAATAATTACCTAAAATCATTAGCCTAGGGTTCGACGAGATTCAGTATTGGTGCTAGGCTTAATAATTTTAATTGACTCTCTAATCTGAAGGCATGTGGTCAAGCATGCACGCCATTTAGCATGTTGTCGTGTTACGTTGCTTTGCTGGTGAGCAATCCTGTAGTCAATTAGTTGGAATGTATTGGTATTTCGTTACGGTCTATCAAATATACTATTCCATGTGACTACTCTATTTTATTCTTCCTTCGTCTCGCACTCATGGGTATATAAAAAGTATGGATAATTAGTGATTTGCCTTTGTATCTGTTAACATAACGTAAGATCGATTTCTAAAAATCCTTTCTATTACCAATCCATTCAAAGATTTTTATACATGAATTTTCCTAATGTAACAAACACTGCATTTACAACCATACAAAACAAAATACTCAATACTTCATCGAAAATCAAAAAAATTGCACTACACTGTGGTAAGTGTCACGCTTCATGCACTAAGGAGTTATTGTGCTACATATTCATATGCCTAAGCAAACACAGTCAACGTTGGAATTCATAGAGACGAGAAAAACTTTAAAAAGTTCCTTCAGAAGCAGAAAAGTATTTTGTGAAAGGGTGAACTTCTTATAAAAGGATTCTCATCTCACAAAAAGATCCCTGTTGCGAGAATTTTACACTTCTTCGTACCATTCCACAGTTAATAAAAAAGAAGGACCATAAAAGCCATAAATATGGTGAACACTAATCACACACACACACACACACACACACAAATCTACAAACACTATGCAAGGGAAAGACCATATACGTATACCACAGTCACATATATAAGGATTAAATATCCTCTTCATACACTATTCCACGAGAAGGGTTTTCATCATATTCAGCTTTTCCAAAACACAACTTTATTTCTATGCCATGTGCTTCCTTTACAGATCAGTCATCATTCTGTAGCATATTTCACACTAAAACAAAAGTTCAAAAGAATGATCGCACTACTACTACTACTACTATTACTACTATACTCGTATACTGGTGCCAGTTCCACCGAATTTATTAAGTCTCTCTAATATATTTGCTGAAATTACTCAACCATAATTATGTTAGTCTTTGTTCTCTTTGACGTTTTTATTGGATTACCAAAGGGTAACCATCTTTAAGGAACTTAAATTGTGATCTAGAACCTGAAAACGGTCAATCTAGGAAGGTGGATAGGTTAGGTTACAACATGAAATATTATCCAAGTAAAATACAATTTATAGAATAAATTATATGAGCTCAATGCAAAAGGTTTTTCAAATAATCGAGTTTGTATTTGGTTCCAATACTTTCAAAATAAATTATATTCATACAATTTCAACTGTGTTTAGGATGGACAATGGTATTTTCATCATGATAGTTGAGTATATTTTCAAATCACTTTTGACTAGACCTTTGGTTTTTTTCTACACTTGAATTAGGCAAGTAGCTCAACACTCAAAACGAATATCTGCTTATAAGTTTAGGTGGATTTACGCTATACTAAAAACTAATAAATATTGTATCATTTTTAGCATAATAGTGTTTGAAGTATAGACCACTGAATATGAAGTTTTTCATTTCAATTTCTAAACACTCAGAGGTTTACATTACCAGAGAGCTATATAATGGGATTAAATATCCATTGATTACTCTTAGACTTTAGAAGTTTCCTGATGGAACCCACAATATGATAAAAGTCATCTTTAGAATATTTAAATACTATAAATTGTATAGAGAAGTAAAAATATAAACTAAGGTTTATCAGAAATATAAAAAGTTATTCAAATACATTTAGGATTTATGACAACTTTCTAGTTCAATAATTTTAGGATATTCTTTTGTATGCATTTTCAATAACCTATGTATTTGAACTACGACATAAGCATTATTATTATTATTATTATTAGTCCCTTGGGTTCCTAGTGGAACATAGGGATTCAGTAGCATGTCTCCATTTCATCCTGTTCTCTGAGATCTTTTGAACCTGGTTCCATGACTGCCCACAAGCTCTCATTTCCTCCTCACACCCTCTCCTCCATGTCACCCTCACCTCGGACGTCCAACTCGTCGCTTCCCATGGGGATTCCACTCGAGTACCTGGCCTGGCACGTGATGTCCCCAGTCGGCCTTCTCAGTGTATGCCCAATCCATCTCCACTTCCTCTTGCATATTTACGACATAAGCATGGAAATTGTAAATTTTCCAGTCGACTGAATTTATCTCTGTTCTAGTCGGTAAGAATCAGTGATAGGTAGATTGTTGACCTGATATTTTTAAGTTTAGTGTATTTTACTTGGATATTTTGTAATATAATTTTGTTCAACCGGATTATCTTCATGTTAACTATCAAACAGACTAATTACTTCCCTATCTTGGTAAGACTGTATTTATAAGAATCTAGATCTGAGTTAAGCGACTGTTGATTGTTGATTGTTTTGCGTTATAACTGCAAATGTGTCATTTAATACATTTCCATATCTGATCCAGTAAATAGTTCTGTTCTACTATATGATACATCTAATAAATCCACAGATATGAGATTCCATTCTACCATAGTACATAAGTCTTACTCTTATATTAATGCAGTAGATAGGTCAGAATCTATGTATAAGTCAGTGAATGGAAGTATCTCATACCCATGACATTAATAGATACTAAATCGCAGCTAAGTAATGTCATGTAAAAAAGTCAGCCATTTAGCATATATGAAATACATAATAATGAAGAGTGTAGAGAATGAGTGTAGCGTCACATACTTCCCCAAAATCAATAGCCTAGGATTCGACGACGTTCAACATTGATGCTGACTTTGATAGTTTAACTGGACTCGCTAAGCTGAAGGCACCCGGTCAAGCATCCCCGCCATTTGGCACGGTGTCGTGTTACGTTGCACTGCTCGTATTCGACTCTCAAGCCAGTTAGTTGGAAAGCATCGGTATCTTGGCACAACCATCCAGATATATTATTCCATCCGACTACGCTATCGTGTTCTTCCTTGGTCTCGTATTCGTGGGTATATAACAAGTCCGAATAATTAGTGATTGGTCTTTGCGTCTGTCAAGTTTGCACCAGGACAATTCCTAAATGAGCGATGAAAACATACACTTAACACATTCTTCTTACTGTCGACAAAAGTGGAAAGGTAGACGTCAAACTAAATCAATCAATCAAATCAACTGAACTTTAGCTTTCTAACATAAGAACAGAATTGTCTACCGTAGTTTGGTTTCGTAGTCCATATATGTAAAAAAGCTTTCTCGGTAACTTAGTTAACTGAACTTCAACTAAACCACAATCATATGTCATTTATTTATGTAACACATTTAGAACTTGTTCACTCATGTACTGACTTAGATATTTGTGCGAAAGACAAGGGAAATCTCATGAATAACATAAAATGAAAAGAAGACAAAACAAAAATAGAAACTGAACGCCTAAATAACAACGAAAAAATGTTTTAACAAAAATAATAGTACAGTGACTTTGGTTTCAAATCCCAATTCACATAGAAAGGTTTTCCGTCAAGACAGTTCATTTTTGAACCTGTACGTAGTTCAGGGATTGACAGATTTGAAGCTACTCTCCTAATTGGTTTTACTGACAATTTTAAAGGACATACAAAGATTCATTTTGTGCTTCATAGTGTACAGGCTCAACTTTCTGTTTCCACCATTATTGGGATTGGGTATTTGCGTCTGTTTTAGAAGCCAATGTGATCTGATAACCTAACATACAAAGATAAATGAATCCTCCCCATTTACGTGCGACTGTACTTACATTACAACTAATAAAAACAATAGTATGTGACGTGTTCTAATTACTTCAACAGTATATTGGCTTAGTGTTTCAGTTACTTCGAACTTATTTTGCATAGGATTACTTTCAAGTACCACGATTAAGTTCAAGTTTGAGCACCAGGGTATTCAGTATCAAATGCTTTTTTACGAACTTGTGTCGACGAATTGTTTTCTTCACGTTGGATTCTACGTCTTGCTTTAACGGTTTTTGGTAGATTCTGATAAAACAGATCTATCCACTCACCCGTTGTAGCTCTAATTAGCCTGACGGGTTGTTGGGTGTTGATCAAATTTGTAGGCACTGTACGAAATGTCTAAAGACTGTGGTACACATGAGTTCCTCTGGTATCATTTCATCAGAGAGTTGTTGAGACTGGTTGTAAGAAGAAGGCAAAAAGGAAGAAAACATATCCGGCAAGATCAAGGGAAAGGAAGTGAGAAAACACAAAATGAAAAGAAGCGGAACCAAGAGGAACAAAAAACTAAGGTAGATTCAGGAGGGGTAACCGTGATGATGAGACCCTTCATAAATTGAGTAAGATAACAGAATCAGAAGGAACAGAAGGAGCAAGTAAGATTAAAGGATGGATTATTAGAACAGAAATGGTCATCCAGCCATGTAAACTTTATAAGTACTATATAACAACTGGCTGTTAGTGAATTCTCGTTCAACCTGCTGGAACGTTATAACAACCAGACAAACTGGGATTCATAATCATAAGTGTAGCAACATCTTAAATCAAATGTACAGTAGTTGTGGAAAACTGTAAGAAAAATGAGCGATGTACGTATGCTTATGGACAGCAGGTGTAAAACAGGAAATACAATTTCTTATGTACATTGAACGTTTGGAGGTAGTTTGTTTTCTCAAGATGTTGTTAATAACCATAATAGTTTAATAGCAGGTAAATATGAGGTGATGTTACCCAGCAAGCAGTATATTGCTAAGAAAGAAACTAAAAAGCAATAGCGGTGTGAGTAAAGTCGTCGTAATGCACCTTCCTGGTACCAAAATACAACTAGGACTAGAATAAATAGGCTAAATTAAATTGACTAAATAAACCTATGGCTCGCCTTCTGATGCTTTACGTGTTTTAAGTTTTGTTTTAACGAGCATGCACCTGAGCAGGCTTAGGGCCATGTTTGCGCTTCCCTAGTGCTGGTTAGCACGCACGTACTCAGAGTTCCTAGCTCAACCTTACTAGCCAGATAAGTCGAATAAACCTTTCCCCATTCATTACTATTACATTTACCCTAATTAAATACATTACTTCTTCAGATATATTCCCAAACCAGTCCTTTTGATTTGTATTTCGTTATCACTACTTACACGTTAGGTAAGGTACTGGTTAAGCAGGTACTAGAGCCCATCAAGTTAAGTAGGGTTGGTCAAACGTTACGGAATGGTAATACGCACTCCCTACACTTTCACAAAGCTGGGAAAACTGCTTCGCCATGAAATCGCGAGACTTGGGACTGGTTTCACAAATCTCTGTTTGTACTTCGACATTTGAAATCTGACTGTGTATAATGTCCAAGTTGAAGGTGAACTCATGGGGCAGCACTGAAATGAGGCAGAGCTGATGATTAATGCGCTGGTGGAGATTTGCTACAGAATAAAATTAATGTAGCGAAATTGACATGCTTGTGAGAGAAGGAACCAGTAAATGGCTTCCGGAACACTGGTGTGTTGAAGTCGAGTAATACTCTAGCCAGTATTTAATTCGGGCGCACTTACCAACTTTCGGTATGTCCCTAAATTTTGCAGTTATCTCCGTCAGCCGTTTCCATTTCCTTGGTTTCTAATATTGAAAAACGTGCGATGATGGAACTTGAACGATATATTTAGCAGTATTACCAGATGTGGCTCCTTAGAACTGTGAATATTGGCTATTCCAAAGCTTGGTGCTCGCTGCCTACACTTTGTGGACTTTGGGGGCGTTGCATACAGTGTGGGCACACTTTGAAACTTTTGACGGTTTTGGTGAACATTTTTGGAAATTTCTGTGAACATTGTGTGTTTCTCCAGCGGCGCCCGAAGTAAAGTTCACTGGTTTATGGTCAAAACCTACGATGTGCCATTTTGTACTTTCTACGTAGACATCTTGGTGCTCTCACCTCCGGACTCCTTCTCATTGTTTTCAAATCCTACGCGAGGCCGCACCTAGAGGTTTTAAATACGGTGCCCCCCAACACTCAAGGGAGGCTGTAATCTCCTTGAAAAAATACAAATGTCCGCAACGTAATCAGTTGCTGGGCTAAGGGGGAATGCATATCCTGAGAGACTGAAACGTTTAAACCTATTCACCTTGGGCTATAGCAGGAAGAGGGGTGACCTTATTATGACCCACAAGATCGCCCATCAGGCAAACCACACAAACAACTTGGTCTCGCCCCGCAACACGGCGGTCATCACGAGGAAACCCCACCAGGACGGAACATCAAGGAGCCAATGCTATGCTCAGGTCCAACTTTTTCTCCTCGAGAGTATATCCCTTATGGAATGCGCTACCGCGATATATAGTTGACTCATTCAAGAGACGGTCAGACAATTATGTCACTTCTCATGGTCTACCACGGACGTACTCAGGGAGTCACTAACCTCACTAGCCCACACTCACCTCCCTTCTACCTGCCACTCACTACTCTGCCTCTTAATATGCCCACGTTGACTACTAGTTCTTTCCCTAAAAATAGACCCACGCCATCTACTTCTGCATTTCGGGCAACTCCAACCAACATTTTCCCTTTTTTTCGTTTTCCCTTTTTTTCTCCTTCTTTCTTTTTTATCATTTTATTTCTTTGTCACCACTTCATTATCCTCAATCGGGTACCTACACACAAGGGTGTAACGACAGTCCTCTAACCGTCTCATCTGCCCGTAACCCCCAATCACTCTGCAAATTGCAACTTGCTAACCCACAAAACATCCACCTCACCGAAGCCAAAGGCGAGAAGGTGGAGGAGATTTCCTCGTTCACTGCAGGAGTGAACCAAACAGCTCGACCAAGCCCTAAGAATTAAGTGTGAGGGATCAAAACCTATCAGTTTTCCACGCTCGCACTATCAGTATTGGGTGCTGGAGGTGCGCCCGATGCAAATGCCGACCGGAGTGTGATCTCTCAGGTGGCGTTTCAAATTAAATCTTAAGAGGAACCTGTCAGAGTGTAGGATATTATGGCTGCTGTGGTACATCATGATCAAACCCCGTATGATCCTGGAGTATTGTAATGGATGCAGCTTAAGAGCAAACAAACAATCTGGGCAAGGTTTGTACTGAAAAGTACCAGGTCTACTGACACCTATAACCACCAAAGCAACACTGAACTGTCAATCTTCTCCATCTCCAGTAAAAACGGTTTTTCATCACAGCATTTATTAAGGCGTAATAATCATTTTTTCCGAAAACCAATGTTAAACGCGGTCAACCCTAGGTTCCAGTATCCAATACTGATGGTGCAGGCGTAGAAAACTGATAGGTTTTGATCCCTCACACTTAATTCTTAGGGCTTGGTCGAGCTGTTTGGTTCACTCCTGCAGTGAACGAGGAAATCTCCTCCACCTTCTCGCCTTTGGCTTCGGTGAGGTGGATGTTTTGTGGGTTAGCAAGTTGCAATTTGCAGAGTGATTGGGGGGTTACGGGCAGATGAGACGGTTAGAGGACTGTCGTGACTCCCTCCTTTATAGATACCTTCAGACGCTTGTTATTTCACCGCCTTTTTTACTTGCCGAGGAACTGAGCAGCCAACAGGGGTAAAATCTTAAGGTTATTGTTAAGTTTTCCACTTCCACACATCCAGCCAGTGTAGCGCAGTTGAAACTTTACCCATCTAGTTTCAGTTTCTGAACTCCTTCATCCCTTCGTTGTCGGGCTCTACAGTTTGTCATAAGTCCTCCGCTATTAAATGTAAGTGCACCCTGTCTACTTGTTAAATCGGCGGAACATGTTTTTCTCTTCCACCTTTCCATTGCAGATTCTCTTGATGGAGCCCAAACTCACACCTTCACACCCCGCTGAAACGACGTGCCTACTCACGGGCAAGAAAAAACCTGTCAACAGCTAGCGGTTACGTCAAGGTATATTAAGTGGCGACTGGTAAAAAAGTGATAATCATTTGCAGTGAAGAATTTTGAGCTTTCAGGCGGCGCTATGAAGAAAGGATGGGAGCGACAGGATTAGGGCTTGTCGAAAATGTCTATCGAATGCCAGGTGCCACGTGACCAGGATTTACACTCATAAATCCTCAGATTTCGAAAGGGTTTTCTAATAATTACTTAAACCATGAAAGTAGCGAAGATGGATAAAAGTTTAAAAGTTCTTATGATATGAACCAAGGGATGAAACCTAACTATTTAGCTACAGACAGTAAGGAAAATACAGGGGCTTTGGCCAGGTATTTTGCAGAGGTATTTACCCAAGAACCTTCTATGGACGCTATTTTAACAACACAATCATTGACGTCCATTAGAATTAACACTGTAGATATCGACTGCAATGTTGTATTTAGTTCATTAAGTGCTCTGGGTGTAATAATACCAACAGGACCGAGTGTACTGCACCCGAGGTTACTCAGAGATTGCACTCTACGTGGCAGGCCTGCTGACTGCCATAGTTAAACTGTCCCTCACTGTAGGCACTCCCCCGGCGACTGGAAGGACGCCATTGTCACGCCGGTATACGTGACAGGATCCAAGTATCACCCATCAAATTACCGACCGATAAGCTTGACAATTAGTCCATCTACGTCTCTATAAAGAGCAGTCACGGAAACCATTGCCATTCACCTAGGGGCCAACGCTTTGCTGGCTTTCGCAGAAGTTCCTTTTGTTTGACGAACCTTCCGATAGCCAGGCAAATCGGGGTTGTTTAAGAGTCATAAGGTACCTGCAGATATCAGTTTGGTAGTTATCAAGACCGCGCTCGGGAGTTGAAAAGTACCAAGAACCCTTCTTCAAGTTGATGGCAAGTCGGTTCCCCCATTTCAACCTCTGTGGGTTCAATTCAGTTGCTTCCAATTACGCCAGGAAACGGATTTAGAAGATGACCACCAGAGAATTATTCTTCACAAGACAGTAAAAGGTTACCAGTTGGCTGAGAAATACCACCGCACTATCCATCTTTTCAGTAGCTCTTTGTAGTGTACGACCAGATCGCTCATGTCTCCATAAGAAGCCTTCGATTCATGAGGCCTTTGAAAACCAATCGTTTCCCTGCGTAGATTCGATAAAAAGTATGTGAACCTACGGGTAAGTTCCAGATTGGTGGAAGAGAAGAAAGCAATGGGACTCGCTCTGATACAGTGAAGTAGAAATAGCCAAGACCCTGTGAATCATTGTATTTTGTGCATACATTGGGCTGGAATAGGCCGTCACCTCACTGTCTTTTCTGTTCACCGAAGAGCTGGGCGGTCATCAAGGGTGGAACACGGAGGTCACTGCTCAACTGTCCACCCATATAAATATATATATATATATATATATATATATGTAACCAGCTGGATGGTAGCTGATATTTTGATATGACCCACCAGAATCGATGGCTACGGTCTGATGTGGTTATGGAAGTGGGAAAAGCCTTCCACTTGCATTTTATAGTATCCAAAAGCATTTGTCACTCACCCAACAATAAAAACACTCCGCCATTCACTGCATTGAGAAGAATACGTTAGGGCCTAACCGTTAGGCTTAAGAGTATTTAAAGCTAACCCATTGGTCATCAATATATTTTCTTGCAGGTTATCCTTGATGGATGCTAAAGTTAATACATCTACCTTCGGTGGTGTGTTATTAATGGTAGAATGTGTCGGTTTTCCGAGCTAGTCTCGAGTATTACCTGTGTTCGTTTTTCATAGTCCATCAGTTTTTCTGTTTGTGTTTCTCTGACATTCTTTAAAGGAAATCAAACTTTCTGTTTCGTATTCCACTTGCGAAGTATACTAACCCAAACATTATTGAAAAACAGCAGCAAATTTCACCCCGAAGTACCACTTTTGGTGACACTTGAAACTAGTACGGATAAATAACGTCCATCCGATTCAGTGAGCACATCACCAGATGTTTGGAAGAGGTAAGTCAGTAAGACTTTTGCGCCCTTGTGTTGTCATCTTGGTATGTAAACTAACCAAGCTGAACAGCATTGATGTTTGGAGTTAACTAATTCCAGAAGATTAGTATGCCACAGTTTATCGACCCATGGCTCGGTTTTGACGGATTCGTTTATCTGCACACTATCAGTCATGAACGCCATTTGGGACGATACCTCGTTCCTTTTCACCTCCTTTTCATGATAGTCTACGCCTGTAGCCCATGCGTCTAGGTTTCCACGCACGACTAGACAAATACAATGCATCACTTAGGAATCAAATTGTGTCTCACGTTGGCATCCGAGTAATGAGTTTCGGGTAAGTGGGGTTAATGCTTTTTTGTATCTGCATGTGTCCGTATTGCTTTCATAACTTTCAAGGGGTGAGGTTTACAATCGAAGTTGATATGTTACTTATAATGACCAGACTTGGTCATTGACGTGTGCAGAGGATATCTATTCACAGACAAGCTGAATCTCAGGACTTTTCACCCTGCTACAAGCAAAATGAGCAATGGGTGAATTCAGATGAAGACCGGTTTAAACGACCGGTAATGACAACAATCAGCTTCATGCGAAGTGGGTAACTAACATTTCGGGTGTCAGGTGCGAAAGGGTGGAAACGTTTATAAATTGTGTGAGCAGGACGGTCGGTTAGTAAACTAACCAAAGCCGCGTGGTCCGCGCAGATATTTCTCAGAGCAGAGAAGACGTTCAAACGATTAAGGGTGGTCTCAACAAGGTTTCTGTTACGAGCCGCTTCACAATATCACCAGGTTCCATCCGTGACACAAAAGTTTCCTGGGCTTGTGAAACTGAATACTGAGCATGCACGGCTAAAGATCACCAGGGTTGGTCCGTAGATTTTGCAAGCGACGTCAGATAGTTGGGTGGGCTGAGCAGGTCGGCTTCCTGAGCTCGATACATTTGGTTACATCACTGATGAGCTTGCCCTCAAGAGGGCGAAATGACCACCAGATCAGCTTCATCCGGCTGGTAGAATCCGCGGGATAACCTGGGTGGTGTTCAGCTACTCATATTGTTTGCCATTATACTTAGTGCACAGACTGGTAGAACTTCGGTATTTAAGGGAAAGATGTATACGCTTGCCTTAATTTGTTGACAAATTTGGCTTTCTGCATTAGTTCGGTAAGACTAATCAGATCGAAAGATATTTGGCTCGCCATTTTTATGGGTTCTTCGGGCCGGGACGCATTATGTGCCTTGCGGACATCACAAACATCACATCTGCAGTAATTCAACTAACAGAAGCAAAAACTCTTTATCTGTGATACCACGGAACTCAATGTATTCCAATTAGACCACTTGATTTACATGAAACTAGTTCAGGTCTAGTTAGTCTGAATCGATATGGCATATTAAAATTATGCGGATCTTTCAGTGAGAGTTAAATTTGGTAGTAAAGTTCCCACTGCAACATGCCGTCTATTAGCTCAACAGGGTTTTATTGCTGAGACCGATCAGTGACCAAAACAGTTCCTTTATGTTAGAGCCCGTTGGTTTAGTTTGAGCCACAGAGACCACGGAGAAACAGTCGTTTGAAATTAAAGAACGCTGCTAGTAACCGAGGTGATTGTCATTAATGTTGTAGTCACTGTGCACGTTGTGAATTAACATAAGGATGGAATTTGAAGGGATTTCTTGTAAGTTAAGGCCCCGGCTTACTACTTACTTCAAAACTTCCGGGACAGGTGGCCGAAATAGGGAGAACAGAGTTTTGCTTACCATGCGGAACGATGTGAGGATCCTCGTGGAATCGAAAATAGAATAAACGGTGTTCCCGCCTCTTTCCAGTGAGCTCCCGACTGATAAGTCTGTGTTGATGTTTCGATTGTGCGATCCCTCATGGTTGAAATATCTGCGCGCCAAATACCATGTCTACGAGAAGCAATTTTGTAATCAAACTCATGGGTCCGTAAACCTAAGTTTGGCACTACATGACAGCTGTTAAATAGTGAGGGGAAATATAACACATCTACAGTATCTTCACACTTGGAGGTCAAAACCAAATCTGGTGACGAAGCCGCATCGTGCTGCTAAAGTTGTCTTTTGAGCAAAAGCAGATTCTAGTGCCGTTAAAAGCAGATAGTTTTTGAAGCAATTGGCCGAGGCTAAGACTGAGAGCCTCATCCAGTACTTAAGCCTTGCTCTGACTTCACTCGCAGCTGCGTTAGAAGCAGCATAAGACCTAAATTCTTTATTAGCCAAGGTTCAGCAACGGTCACTACATTGGTACGAAGTTCATAAGCTAGTCCCAAGGTCTATCATTCTATTCATAATCCTGGGAACACTGGTGTGGGCTACGTTCAGTGTTTGAAGAGTTCCGTGACCCATCGGTACGAGTCTTGGAATTATTCGCTTTCAAGACCTCATGGTTAAAAAACGCGCGACTTTGAGACTATTTCATGGCTTGATTTGTCGAGCCCTGAGTTTAGCTATCGCGTCTCCTCTTCTTTTCCCGTCCTTGAGAGGCGACCGCAGCCGGATGAGTATGTCTGAACTTCTTAGTTTGTATGCGTTATTCAGGAGCACATCAATTCCAGAGAACAACCTCTGCTCATTGGCTTTACCATCTTCCTTTCCCCTGACCTTAATACTTCGGAGGTGTGCAATCCTGTAAAAGTTTCAGGTTGGATGCCCGACCCAGTCAGCTTCAGATCATGACATATTGAGGGACCTTTGTCTAATGAATCCCCAGCATTCCAGAAGGTCGCACTAGATGTTGATGGGACATCCTAAGGCCTCATTTTGACGGTCTTCGCGGCTTTCTTAACAGATTTCATTACATTAATAATTTCGTTGATAAAGTTTGAGGATTTCTTTGAATTATTTCTCAGAGAAATCCGGCCAGATTCATTGATCGGCGTCGTAACAGCAATTTTGTTGACGGAGACTCAGTCCGTTGGTGACTTTCCGGGCATCATAGTTGGTCTGCCAGCTACCCTAGGTTTTACTTCTATGATACAGGTGTAGCCATATCGATTAAATGGCTACTATGCAACCGTTAATTTTTAGGTTTCAAGTCACACATACTGCCGATAACACTTGCGGCGCCATCATTTAACACCATATAAGCCTAAAAGCTCTCGTTACCGTACGAGCGTTTCTCGGCCAATGATACTTCGACAGCCTTCTCATACTCTGATTCTTTCAAAAGGAGGTTAGATGCACATTTAGGGTCTTGTGGTACCGAAGGGCTGTGCTCGAGAAGCATCCCGTCATCTGTAGATCAGGGGGGGGGGTAACGCTATACATCGAGACAAGATTAATTATAACTCAATTACTTGTGTCCTTTCAGGTTTTTCAGAACCAGAAAGATAACTGTGACCATTCCAAATCTAGAACCTACTCCAGTAAGACAAACACAGAACTCAGAGAACCGTCGCTCACTAACTGCACAACACAGTTTTAAGTTGCTGAATTGGGGCTGACAAAGTATACACACCAGACGTCACATAACCAGCGTGGGGATGACCTTCTGCTATGCTTGTACATGGTTTGTGTCAATCCAGGATAAACTTTGTGAAGCAAATATCCACATGCATCATGTCGCATACCATCGTCGACTGGGAATTAACAGCTGAGTTGACCACAAATGTGATAATCATTAGACATGTTATTCACTATAATTGAAATTCACCACTGAGACAGTACTGGGAATAAACTTTTCAGTCAGATTTAGACCAGAACGACTTTTATTGTGATAACACGACAAGAGAGATCGACTACAAAATACGGTTAAAAAGCCAACCCGTACAGGTAGGTCTTTTCCCTAAGGCTGGGAGAAAGAAAACGCTTCGTAAAATTAAACATATTCTTCGAGATGATGAAACTTCAAACGGTGAATGGATTACTTCAAATAATTAAATTCATAATAAAGCTTCTGATATAGGTTGCACAGCAAAAGGCAAATATGTCAGAAGTTTGGAAAAATTTACTTCCTGTTTTTCTTATGATCATAGCTCTATGAGCCACACACAGAACATAGGTGTGTTTACTGCTTGGAAAGTTATTGAGCATTGAGTGTCTCTGAAACGTCGTCGGTATGTTACAAACACAGCTCGGCGGCTCTTTGGTTCATAGTGCGTGTTCGGTTCCTTATGGTATGTGTATTATGACGTTTGCGTATTCTTGACTTCAGGCTAAAAGAACGAAGAAAGTCGGTATAGTTGGGAAGTATGGTGTCAGATATGGCGCTTCTTTAAGAAAAACCATCAAGAAAATCGAAGTTAGTCAGCATGCTAAGTATAACTGCAGTTTTTGCGGAAAGGTTTGTTCTAAATGTTACTGTGATATTTACTTCATAGGAATCTTTGAAAAGAAAAGCAGTTGGTATATGGGAATGTAAGGCTTGCAAGAAAGTGGTCGCCGGAGGTGCTTATGTTTGCAGGTATGTCCTATCTGTTGATGATGTATTCCTTTCAGCACAACTGCTGCAACCACCATTCGAGCAGCCATCAGACGTCTGCGTGATGCCCATGAATCATGAGCTGTATATATCATAGTAATAAAGGTCTCCTTTGTGAAAGTTAGTCTCTTTAAACGTTTTGTCAACTGCAGGTTAACGTGCAACTTGCCTTATGCTCATACTAGTGGGTAATTTCGGTTGAGATGAATAATGAATTTTTTTGAGTTGTTCGCCTGTAGTGTGTCGCTATTAACGGTTTCATGGGGTAACACTTCAAGGAGACTTATTCCAGGGTGCGGGATGTCATAGGCCCTCTTTTAGGAATGAGGCATGTTTTACTATCTCGATAATATAACGTGATGTCCGTCCTCGTACTGATGTTACAGCTGAAGTACTGTACCTCGGGTTAGGTCGCTGTGTAAATAGGTATCACTCGAACGACATACTAGCAAAGCTCATTTAACCCATTACTTTGCATTTGAAAGAAAACAATGATTTCGTAGTAGACAGTAGACAGATTTTCTCAGATCGAAGCAAGTGGGATATCCTTCCGTTGGTAAGTCTAGGCGCTGAACTTGGTTGGTTTTGACTGCCGAGAGTTACTTAAATAACTTTTCTGCATGTGTCGAGGTCGGACGTAAGCCGCTTGTGCTGCAGACAGGTCTTTACTTACTTTTTGCTTCTTGCTTTAATTTCGACTATGTTCACTTGAATGACACGGTTATTTGGATCGCATTTTTTGAACATCTGAGTTAAGTGCGAGTAAAATGTTTTGAATTTTCAAAAAGCTGGTGTTTCGTTTATTTCTAACAGTCAGCTATATGATTGGACCTCCCACTCAACTCCGAAGAAGTTAGGGCTTGTTATGGCCACCTATCCCCTGGTATCTACGCACACAAAACTACTGGATGCCCAAAGGCTCGACTAGTGCAGCATTTTAGGCTTTCCATAACCAACTGCCCATGACTCAGATGTGGCAATTGCTTTTTGTCTTCTGCATTTTTCCATGCATTGTTAACACGCTCGGATTATTCCCGCATACTAGGATGACGCAGACTGTTGGGTTCTTTAATGAGTTTTACGTAGTTGCTTTTTACCAATGGGACGTTCTTCGAAGCTGTAAGCGGCTTTACCGCTGAATCTTATGGCGTTTGGTTATTAAAACTTATTTCCATATCTACTCTATTAAAGGTTCAGTAGCCAGCCCCAGAATCCGGCGTTTGATGTTGAGTCAGATTATTTGCTTGCGACTTTGTTGTAGAAAGCCAGTAGTGGTCCCTTGAGTTTGCGTTTGCTTAGTGGAATACGTTCTTTGATTTCAAGAGTTGTTTTCCCAGTTCAGAGAAAGCTCAAAGGAAAGTTATTCAGTAATAAACTGACCAGTTTCCCATAAGTAGTGCTGCTCTCCATGGTATGTGAGACAACGAGTGACTTTTGGAGTACATCCCTTCCCTACCATGGTGTTCATCTAACTTATTGAACGTATCAGGATAAGGGGCTGTCACAACTTCAGTAAGGGAGTTACACAGTTCACGTACTCGGTTACAGTAGCACAGATGTATTCACTCGATGTCTTCTGAAGCTTTAGTTTCTTTACTGGCCTTCATCAAAGTTTCTCCCATACAACTTTGCCCACTTTGATATCGGTCTTTTTCTATCCACTTGTCTGTTTCCGTCTGTACTCTAACCGCAAACAAGTTAGTGTGGGATATCGTACGTGCTCTTTCATGCTTTACTCTTAAAGTATGACCTGTAAGGTAGAGTATCTGACCAGAGTTTAGGATAAGTCGGTTAAGATGAAAACGATTATAGGCGATATGATACCATTGTCGTATCCCATCTAGTCCCCCTGTGTTGTACCGGGTGCTGCTTGGGAGCAACTAAGTGGTCCAGAAAATGTTTGTATCATAGCCTTATCGCTTTCTCAACTTTCCTCTGAACCCGTCCTAGAATGGCCACATTCTTTAGCATTGGATATAGAACAAGTTGATTTTTCTCTACAGAAGGAGGAATGTATAGTCCACATACCTGTGAAAAGCCTCGGAGTTCGACTCTCTAGGGTTCGGGAGAGATGCCTTAGGACGGCGGCGAGGCGACAACGGGCAGGAGTCTGTGTCACAGTGTAGTTTCTGGACCTTTTTAATGTTTTGGTCAGATGTACTTCCCCCAGGGTGTAAGAACTAGGATTAAATCTTTATTTATGTACAGCGTCTTGAGAAGGAGCAGGTTTCACCCAATTAACGATCCTCCTGCAGGACTAAGATTGTCTCTGGCCTCTATCTCCTTTCGTATCTTGAGATCATCGGCATATAATAGTGAGTCAGAATTTAGGCTCGCTGACAAGTCATTCATGAAAACAAGAGGTAGTGCGCCTAGAGTGGAACACTGAAGCACCTCAATCGGGAACCAGTTAGACAAAGAATAGCCTATTCTAACGTATTGGGCCTGACCGTTGAGGTAGTTTCTTAAGCAGCTGAGTAAATTCCTGTCTGCTCCGTAAGCTGAAGTTTTCTACTCAGGATATTGTGACTGACCCTGCTGAGGGTTTTCGATAAAATAAATGGCCGAATATGAATAGGGTTTTTCTGCCCAGCTATTCCATGCTATCAATAAGTTGTTACATGATCTTCCAGGTAAGAATTCTTATTGGTTTTCCAGGAAGATAATCACGGGATGAGTCGCTTACTACCAAGGAGATTGGTCTATAGATAGAAGCAAGTAGTTTACTCACCTTCAGATAGAGACAATAGCCACTCGCTTCCAGGCAGAGGGAAATCTTCCCTTTAGAAACGAGTATCTGGAGAGGTTTGCTAGTTTGACAGGACATCGGCCCACTTTGAGTACTCAGGAGAATGTCTTCAATATCTGAGGATCTGTTAGAATTTAAGCTCCTTTAGAATCTCTTGATTTTAAGAGGTTCAAATCCTATATAACTTTCTGCATTTCGAATGTCTACCTAGTGTTTGGTTGTCCCTTCCACTTGATAGAAATTACTGTGTAATTCATGAGCCGGCAAGTTATTGTTGTGAATCACCGAACTAATAGGGTCCTGAGTACTCATTTGGACGTTACTTTTCTTTTTCTATCAGTAGGTACACTGCCCAACGACTCTTCTACACATGTGCCTGGGAGTTTACTCTATCCCTTCTGGTTCTTACTGTGAATATTTTACGGATCTCCATGTAATTTTCCCATACGTCTTTGCTATTATAAACCCTCCATTAGTTTCAAGCTAACTGTTTACAACGTGTAAGCTTGTGAGTGCTCGACCTAAGCCAGAAAAAGTAAGTCTTCTTGTTCCTTCATGGAAAGTTAGAAGAATGTTTTTATCGATCGTCTGAAGTATTGCGTCTTTTAGCAGTTCCCATCTGATATCCGGACCAAGTGCGTCGTCGAAATTCAGCCAGGTGGAACCTCCTAGTTTTTGACGGGCTTTTTCCCTATAATTCTCGTCTAGTGGAGGATCAAGGGTAGGTGACTTTGATGTAAAGACGTTGAAGGAAACAAGCACTTGGTCACTCTGTTCAAGAGAGCTATGGACATTCAAGTTGGACATACCAGTGGACTGAGTGGTAAGAAAATAGTTGGGATACGTTACAGCCAGACACTCACTGAGAAACATTTCCTGTCAAGCAGTTTTCCTGTAATAATCCCGAAACCATCTTGCAAGAGCGATAAACTGGAAGTGGTAAGAGCTGAGGAGAGTTAAAATCCCCCATAATGAGGACCTGGAGCTACTCGTTTTCTAATTAAATGTTACAAAGGCTCATGGAGGGCGGTGTAAGACTCCAATCAAGCAGCGACCCCCGTAAGGTTTAATGTCACACTACAGCACCTCTTCAGTGTTATTTCTGAGGCAGGAAATCTCGGGCTTCCAACGAAGCGCGGATGCAAAGAGTAGCGAAGCCTTCCCATCTGTTCTTGCGAGTTAAGCTGAGCTTACCAAGAAAAACGTCATCTTTTATGTCCACTCTAAGCCATGTTTCACAGACAGTCACTAAGCTAGGACGATACTCGTCAACAAATAGCTTTAACTCAGGTTTGGTTTGGTTTGCGCTCTTGGAGCGCAAACCAGTATAAATAAAAAGACCTTGGCAGTGCTTTTGAGGTATCGATATTGAGATCCTTATTTCCATATTAAGTTGGTCTGAGCAGGAGGCGTAGCTAACCAACCTTTGCTGCCACTTCCTTTGGTGGATTTACTTAATGCTTTAACCTGCTTGCATTTCTTAATTCTCATCTAGTGCTTATCAGATATGGTATTCGCATTCTTGATTGGAAGGATCTGCTTCAATGCTTTACTGTAGAAGAGCAGATCGTAAGAGGGTTGTTTCGATAATGGGTTGACTGTACTGCGCTCCCTTTTTGCGTTGGGATACTTGGTACTAGAAATTGAAAGAGGAATAGTCGTAGCATTATTGCCCCCTTTAATACAATCTTTAAGAGTCGGGTTGACAGGATGCAACTTCTCAGTGGTGTTGGTTTATATAGAGACCTCAAAAGTATGATGATCAAAATCACATCTAATAAACTCTTGTACTTACTTTTGGTTCTGCAACATAGACACTAATACCTATCATAATCAGCCGGGCTATTTAGCAGTATATCGTCATAACCAAGGGGACCACAAGAGCAGTGAGCTCATTGTGAGTATAGCTTACAACTCATCTCTCGAGCAGCCGACATTTCTGCGATACCAGGCAGGTATCCTGTGATATTGTCACTAGCCAGACACTGAACCGAAACACAGAAAGTGTTTCAATTTAATGAAATCTGTTAAAATGCTACTGTCCTTTTTGAAAGGGCACACTTTTTCTACGTCAGTCAGTTTCGGAAGGTTTCCAGGATGTAAAATAAACTTCATACAAATTAGAGCATTATCCGAGGTGCTGCAGAATGAGCGGCAACCTTTAATACACACGGTGGATAGTTGCTAAATGATCTACTTGAGTGGCGAAGGGGGTCACCAACAGTAACAGCTGTTCTGAAAGTTGGTGCTGGGGAGAAGCAAATTGTCATCTGCCGAAGACGATCTTTATCCGACTTGGAAGACTAATGTTTGAGCTGTGCATGCAAGTTCCCAGCTAGTACCATGATATCTGTCTAGGACGCCTGGTTAGTGGTAAAACTCAGCCTTAGCGGCAATTCACCGGCACATAGACTGAACAGCCAGTCACTTCCCCCGATTGAGCATTCTACTATAACAGCACACAAACTACTCTCAATAGGCTGGGTAGTATAGCTTCATACCTCAACACCGAGAGCAGAAAATGTACGATCCCCGAATAATTAAGCATGATATGTACCATAGTCCAACAGATGTGGAACTTAAATATGAATGAAATTTAGGCACTGACAAAGTACAATTCCATGTCACTGCTATATGAAATACGTTAAAATGGAGAACTTTTTTGGAGCATTTCACTAAGATGTACTGCATTACTCGAATTCTTAGTCAAGTCTTTCTTATCCACCAATTTAGTGATTGATGCCGGACATCATCCTTTTAGTTTTGTAGAAATACCAGTCACATGACTGAAAAATTGTGGTAGGAAGTACGAGAGCATAACCGCATGAATGCACTCTCAATCGAATAGCAACTATAGACCCCTAAGACTGTTTTAGGGCATTTCTCATTTCACTATTGCTAGTGGTAATGTTTACCACATTTGTCAGTACAACAAATATATTCCATGTGTCTCAATACTGTTCACACCATACTTGTGTAACAAATTAAATATTACAAAATGTCATTCAACACTTGCCTACGATTTTTAAAAAGACAATCCTAACATTATATACTTGTTACGAAACATTGCTAAGTGATTTATCCAGGTATAAAAATTGAGCCGCTGTCTAAACAGACAGTAAGGACGCTTTAGTTTTAAAATAACGCCAATTGATTCGCTCTTCCAAACTTACAGAGAAACTAAATTACTTCGCAACAGCATAATCGTATGGAAAATTGATTCACACAAAGTTTAACTAGAGACACTGATATTACTAAATGGTATATCAAAGTAGTGAGGTGGAAAGTGTTTCTGGAATCAACACTCACCGACTTAGATAAAGTTCAAGTTTATGGTGTCTAAATACCACTAGGCTTAACAACACGACATATTGGCGAAATCAATTAGCAAATAGCTAATCATCGAGTTTACCCCTCTAGAGCATAACACATGCAAATGTTGCCCCTGTAATGTAGGTACACACTCATATTGCAACCATAGTTTCTCCGTTGACTTGAGATCACCTGAATAACCCTGTAGCTACTGTCGAGTTTTTTATGTTAAGTACTTTTACATAATCAAATATACCTTAGTAGTATCTCCAATCCTTGACTACATGCTAGGTAGATTTAATGATCAGAGATGTTACACTTGGGCACCTAGAATTCATGAGTGGTATCACTTTACTATTGAGAGTACTACTAAACTAACATCGGATGAAATATAGGAATCAGCGTGGTAGAGATGCGAAAATGAATGACTACGAGTGCTCAAAATGTATCTATTCATACAGTATAGCAACAGACCAGTCTCTTTAGAAGATAAATGTAGCCAAACGCATAAATTTAGAGCTATGAATAGTGACGCACTAAACCATAACAAACGAGCATATCAACTTTATAGAGTATATAAACATTTTTCTGGAATAACTATGTAAACTCTCGTCTGTTTTCGTTGGAAGTGGGTGTACTATAGTTAGACTAGGAAAAGGAGCAATCAAACTGCTCTTCAGATGTATTGAAAGTAGAGACTGAACACCTACACTTGTGAACATACTTTAGCAGTAGGTCCTGTGATAGCTCAAACGGAAGGTACCCTTGAAGTGATAGTGAGTGGCAATTCGAATTGGTAGTACACATCTTAGTGATTGAATCAGCTTCGTTTCTACCATATAAGCAGGTGCACATTTGGAAAATTTTGATCCTGTATAGACAGATTATCTTGTTACCACTTCGAAAGGAAAATTTAAGTGGACTGAGAGTACGGTATCTCCCTTCTGGAATACAAATAGAATAATTACGAGAATGTCGACGTGAAATAAAGTGGTTTTAACACTCGTTCACGAGTCACAAAGTACAGCATACAGATGGCATTGTCAGGGTTAGGTACAATATTCTGATAAGACAAGAATTGGCAAAATAAGCTGTATAGGATTACCACAGGAAGTGAAGTTTAGATTAACAAACTGCAACAATAGACGACATTAAGAGGATCATTTAGTAGAATAACCTCTAATGTCATAAGCCCTTAAGATATGTGTACACATTTGGTGCAGCACTAGGAGGTGTTGAGTATTTTACAAACCATTAAGAAGTACAAATACAACTGTACGGTGAAGAACGAAATAAACCTAGAAGCAATAACTTGAAATGTACGTTCACTATTGTATTTCTAGCCACCAAATGTAGGCAACATATCAGCTTAATTCTTACAGTATAAGAAGTAGAACGATGTGGCCTATAGTTGATAAAACTAAGAATAGTCATATGTATACACTTTAATGTGAATTTGCTTAAATTCACCGGTACTAGATACCAATGAAAGGACAGCAGGTGATTATGAAAACACCATAGCCTGTAACAAGAAGAACAGACTACACATATTGGGAAAGGTCAGCTATTCTCCATCATTAGATACTTTGAAGGGAAGAATAAGCTTTAACAGAAAGGCGATTTGAGGAGGAAGATAACAGGGGCTTTACAATTGTTCTAATTGAAAATATTTGTGGTGAAAATAGCTGCATATTTTACAAGAAATAAATATCACTCCGAAATTATATGAACAGATCACGAACGACTGGTTGATAGTTCATCTGATTGAACTTGAGGTTTCGCCCATTCCACAAATTCATCAATTAATACTGGCCAGGCACCTGTGAATAAAAAAGATGTTTGATGTAAAGTGAAGCAGGTTTAAATGATAAAAAGAATGTGTCGGGAACCTAAGAGTTGTTCTGACATAAAAGCACAGAAACAAAGTGTTGTAACAGCAGACACAATTTTAAAACCGATATGTTACAGTGATACTGATGTAACTGGTTTAAAGGTTGATTTCATCATCAAACGACATTGCATGAACACGGTAGGGATGGTTAAGGTAATAACAAAGGTGTTGGAAAACCTCAAAATGCCGTAAGATCCCTTAGTTTTACACTGCTGTAAAATTATGAAACATGATTATTATGCTAAGTTGCGGGGAATATTTTACGAATTTGTTACAAAACGTTCTCAAATATCATACACAGCTCGTAAAGAAACTAGATTTGTCAGGCTTTTAGTTTGAAAATGGCTCAAATGTAACTTTGATAACAATCTTCATCTGACAGCTCACCGAATGACCATTAGAAATTAGATTGTGGACAGATATTGTTCTTTACTGTATTATTAATATTTGTCCCTTGGGTTCCTAGTGGAACATAGGGCTTCAGTAGCACATCTCTACTCCACTCCACTCTGATCTCTGCAAACTCTTGAACCTGGTTACACGACAGCCCAGAAGCTCCCATTTCCTCCTCACACCATCTCCTCCATGTCACCCTCACCTCTGACGCCCAACTCGTCATTTACCATCTGGATTCCACTCGACCATCTGGCCTGGCACGTGATGTCCCCAGTCCGCCTTCTCAGTCTATGCCAATCCATCTCCACTTCCTTCCAGTGCATATTTATTGAGCGATAGGTTCTTGCTTCGTTAGTTCGTTCCAAGAGTTAGTTCCTTGTTGCTTATTCTTTCTGGCCATCTGATCTTCAATAACGAGACAGCGTAGACGGCAGTTGTTGATGAATATCTGTAGTTTGTTGGAAATGCCTTTCGTAACGCGCCAAGTTTCTCAATCACCATACAGAATCACTGACTTGACTGACGTTGGTGTTGAAAATCCAGATGTTGTTCACGCTTTATGCTGAATGCGGTGCAGAAGATCTCCACACTGGTTTCAGGTTAGTGAACGCTGTCTTGCTGTCTTTCCGATCCTGGCTGGCTTTGATGTCCTCGTCTGTGCCTGTGCTGCCTGTAGTTGAAACAGTGCTGTCTAGGTGGGTGAAAGAGGCTACTTACTTCCTTTCAGTTTTTCCCGTTGATGGTGATTGGAGCCTGTTGTTGGTGGTGTTGGTTGGGTATCTTCAACACCTCTGTCTTTTCTATATTCACTTGAAGTCCTGCCTTTGCTGCCTCTTCTATCAACTTGTTAGTTTTCGCCTGTAGATCTTCGAAGTTATTAATAGCATGCAAGAATTATATTTCTCAAAATCAAACCTATAAATTTCGTCATGAAAGCATTAATCATTTAGTTCTATCCTATCAGCTGAAATTCTCAAGCAGCTAAACTGAATATTTTGCATAGCTATCCCACTTAGCATTTTGTTGGTTTCAGAGTAGCCTGAGGCTATTCTTTTAACTAACTATTTGCCAATGAACAATTTGAGAGAGATTGTGAACATTTTTAAGATGAAAGGATGATATTTATTTCTACCATCAACTAACCAGGCTATACTAACCAAGTCGTTTTTCTGCTCTGAACTCCCTCATTAGTAGCTGTTCAGAGGGAAGCGCTTCACCACATTGCTTACTGTGACTGGAGTTCCCCGAGGAGCCATCCTTTCCGCATGTCTTTTCTCATTCTTTCTGCATGACCTACCATCTTCAGCTGGTATCAATTTCATTAAATATGCTGATGACCTAACAGTTTCCATATCTATCTGCTCTTCAGCAGATTGTTCCTAACTAAATGATTTTCTATCTACTGTTAGACGATGGTCCTCCGAGAATGGTGTTATGCTTAATTCTTCAAAATGTCAGACCATAAACTTTAATTTTGGACGTGAACATAACTTATGTAAACTGCTTAGCTCTCATGATTCTCGTTCTATAGATAGTTGCGCGTTAGAGAATGTGATTTATCGTGGTGTGTGTTTTTCTTCGTACCTTTCCTAGTTTTCTCATATCTCGCAAATTCCCAAAGGAATTTTCCAGCTAACTTTCTATATTAGGAAGCTGAGAGTATCTAGTATTACTCAGCCTCTTCTCTTATGTTTTATAAACTTCTGCATCTTGCCTGTCCTCCTCTATTGCTCACCTTTATTCTTTCCTGGGTTGCTGAAAAAAGACTATGCTATATTGCTTAGAACTTTAAACATTGTCAGTAGAACTAGTGTTGTACCCCTTAACCTTCTAGTTTAAAACTGTTGTGGACAAACATATTAACTCATATAGGAGTTATTTTATCAGGTGACCAACATCCTCTTCACTCAAAGCTCTCTGCGTGTCGGTCATCTCTAAAGACGAGGAGCAAGCACGTACTACAAAATATAAAAACTCTACGATACCGTAGGTATTTAGAGCTCATCTGCTGTGTGATGTAGAAAGTATTAGAAATGAACTAACGAACCAACTTCTGTTTTTGAAAGCAAACTAACTGAAGATGATCGTGTTACTATTTAAGTATTATGAACCTGATTGACAATATGATTGTCTACCTAAATTGACCCTGCATTTTGAAGAATATTGTAGATGGAGCGAATATTTTTATCTTTTCTTCATGTAATTTTTTACTTATTTCATTTTGCTATGTCTACATATACACTGTCTCTATCCAACTGATGCTATTATGACGTGCTGAAAATTCTGTAGAATATTCCCGGAATAGCTTCCAGAATAAAGCCATTATTATTATTATTATTTTTGCCCAGTTAAGAAGTGAGTGAACCCAGGTAACTAGTGAAAGAAACAAAACAACCAGTCAATCACAAGACACTAGATGAGTTTCATACATTATAATATTTGTTCTTGGGAGTTTCATCATCAGCGCTTACTTCATAAAAGACATGGAGCATTTTAAGGCTGCATAAGTGTTTATGTAGAATATTTCTGGACGTTGAGTGATTGTATTATGCATAGGAATGATTTTCCTTTAACATGTTGACGTTTACAACCTAGTCTTTTGACGAGTTATTACCGAAGATGTGAAATATTCCTACAGTAAGCGTTTGAGTTAATGCTCGATCATTGATTCGCTTGATTAGTTCTCAGTTAATTAATTCCTTTTTAGTAATCCGTAAGTTTGGCCAGTGTTCAGGTGTCTGTCGATTGCTGTTTCATTGGAGCACTATAATTCCATGACTTCTCTTACAGTTTTCCATGTCATCCCAATCCGTTTTTTGTGTTTGTGTACATAAATGAATGCCAACGATGAAATATCTTACCACTGGTTGATGCTCATAAATTTACTGATACTTCGGATCACTCGATCGCCAAATATAGTCAAGCATAATACTAAATTGAAATGGCAATCGACAGACACTTGAACACTGGTTAAACATACGGATTAATAAAAAGGAATTAAGCAACTGAAAACCAATCAAGCAAATCAATAATCGAGCATTAGTTCATTGAATGGTTTGAGGTATGCTGCTTTCCCAACATTGTCGAACATCTTGTGAGGTGAAATGTGACACTGATTCACTGGAGTGGCTCTGAATTTTACATTTAAATATGAAGTGACCTTAACAATCTTTGTGGAGTGAAGTAATTACTATCCTTTAATCTTGAGAGGCTTTGATTTAGATAAGTAAAATAGTCTAAGCATCACTAACTTGACAAATTAGATGTCTTGAAAATTCACATAATATGAAAGCTACTTCCTTTTTTTTCAACAATGAAGCTACTGCCATTATACATATAAATAATCTAATCGGAAGTAGGTATTGTCATAAATTTTGAAAACTAGTGCTTCCTGTGGCCTTTGAAACTGATTAACCAGGACCCTAGATATTAAAATAGTTTGACATGTTATTTCATTCAAATTATTATCTCACTGTTTAATCATGGTTTGTGACTGATAAGCTGATAAACTGATAAGCATTCATACTAAATGAACTGATCAATTTACTCATTGCAACTGTTCATTGAATTTCGTTTATATATATATATATATATATATATATATATATATATATATATATATATATATATATATATATATATATAGGGGAAGCTCAGTGATGCTTTTGAAGTGAAGACAGGAGTGAAACAAGGTTGCCTACTATCCCCCATGATATTCCTGATAGTGGTCGACTGGATCATGCAGCAAACAGTCGGGAGCTGTGAGAAGAGGGGATACGCTGGCTGGACTGCGGAAAAGAACCCAGCAGATTTGGATTTCGCCAATGACTTGTGCCTGATGTCACACAAACTTGAAGATCTACAGGCGAAAACTAACAAGTTGACAGAAGAAGCAGGGCAGCGAAGACTGGACTTCAAGTGAATGTAGAAAAGACAGAAGTGATGAAGATACCCAACCAACATCACCAACAGCAACAACAACAGGCTCCAATCACCATCAACGGGAAAAACTGAAAGGAAGTAGCCTCTTTCACCTACCTAGACAGCACTGTTTCAACTACAGGCAGCACAGGCACAGACGAGGATGCCAAAGCCAGCCAGCCAGCCAGCATCGGAAAGACAGCAAGACAGCGTTCATTAACCTGAAACCAGTGTGGAGATCTTCTGCACCGCATTCAGCATAAAGCGTGAACAACATCTGGATTTTCAACACCAACGTCAGTCAAGTCAGTGATTCTATATGGTGGTTGAGAAACTTGGCGCGTTACGAAAGGCATTTCCAACAAACTACAGATATTCATCAACAACTGCCGTCTACGCTGTCTCGTTATTGAAGATCAGATGGCCAGAAAGAATAAGCAACAAGGAAACTAACTCTTGGAACGAACCAACGAAGCAAGAACCTATCGCTCAATAAATATGCACTGGAAGGAAGTGGAGATGGATTGGGCATAGACTGAGAAGGCGGACTGGGGACATCACGTGCCAGGCCAGATGGTCGAGTGGAATCCAGATGGTAAATGACGAGTTGGGCGTCCGAGGTGAGGGTGACATGGAGGAGATGGTGTGAGGAAGAAATAGGAGCTTCTGGGCTGTCGTAGGACCAGGTTCAAAAGATTTCGGCGAACAGAGTTCACTGGAGACGTGCTACTGAAGCCCTATGTTCCACTAGGAACCCAAGGGAAAAATAATAATAATAAATACTCTACAGCTCAAGTATAGACAAATTAAATAGAATATGTACACTATTGACAATATTAAGTTTTATGATTTAGATACGTTTATCGTCCGTTTCAACTGTCTTAGTGAACAAGATCCATACAAGCCCCAAGGAAGTATATAGGATAAATAAAATTCACTAGAAAGATGGACTTACCTTCTTCGTCATAATTGGACATATCTGGATAGATTGTTTCCACAAAATCTAGAAGAAGGTCCCATGTGTCTTTAGAAATTGGACGTTTATGGTGTTCCTAGGAAAGGCAATAAATAGCTAGAGAATGTTTTATTGATCGATAATATCGAATAAGAACTAAAGGTTATATAACTAAATGTACTACTTGGACAGTTCTACGAATGATAAACCATAAAATGTGGTTGGAAATATAGAAATGTCAGTAAAAATGATTATCCTTTAGGCGTAGTTGTAATAATGAACGATGAGAATACCTCTTTATGGAGAACTTGGAATTACTAGTAGGGTGCTGTAAATGATTACAATTTTTATATACAAAATTCTATATATAACAGAGGAATGAAAGTAAAATTATAAGTATATATGTACTTGGAGAGTGTCAACTTAATAAGTAAATCGCATATATAAAATATCCTTCTTCAGTGGATTTTTTATCCACATACAACCAAAGACATAAACAATAAAATAAATCAGAGATATAATATTATGTTGAAACATTTATATTACATGCGTAAACAAGACTCCTACTATTCAAAAATCATGCTGACCAAGCAACAGTGTTTACTGTTGTACTCGTTAACTATAAGATAGGAGTCTTTCATCGTTCAATACCCTTTATCTATAGTGTACAACTGGTAAACTCACTGATTAATTCATGTGAATAGTAATGAGATGAAACAGTTAATGAGGTAATGAATATGCATAATACAAGATAACCCAGCAAATTTGACTCATGTTAAGTTTAATCAAAGCTTGTACCTGGGGAATTTCATTCAGAAATGTCTACTCTAAATGTGTACCAATTCAGCAACAATATTAAACAAAAGAAT
Organism: Heterobilharzia americana; assembly: GCA_944470555.2. Taxonomy (NCBI): domain Eukaryota; kingdom Metazoa; phylum Platyhelminthes; class Trematoda; order Strigeidida; family Schistosomatidae; genus Heterobilharzia; species Heterobilharzia americana. The sequence goes on from OX104127.1 coordinate 41,886,687, forward strand.
CATTCCATAAGAAGTCAGAAGCATTGAGGATAGACTATTGTGATAACTTAGAATAAGTGTATCCTACAAATCAACGAAATTCTTCAAAGTATTTTGTGCGAAGAAGCATTCAGTAAATACAGGAAAAATCAAACATACAGAATTGATCACTCTATAGAAGCAGAAAGTGATGATATGATAACACTTTCCTCAAAATACATTGATAAATATGATCGTCGTCTTGATTGGGAGGATGTTATTTGGAAGAATACTTTCCTGACGATTTCAGATAATAAAGGAGGGTAACAATCAACATTAATAGTACAATAATACAAATTCTTCAAGAGCATAAAAGCTCAGTATATTATCACATTAAGCAAAATCTCAGATGAAACTCACAATAAGATTTTTACTGATGTAAAATTGGTGACAACCCCAAAGAGCTTAGAGTGAAAAAAAAAATCCAGAAAAACAGCGAATTTTAAAGGATAATTGAGTAAAGACATACCAAGTATAAGGAATAAAGAAATTCAATCCAATCTGAGGAGGAAGTTGAAAGTTATGTGATTAAAATCGTCTCTAATGCTAGGTGAATAAAAATTGGATCCGATAACGTTTAAATCGGTGAAAAAAAAATCTTCAGAGATAGGCAAAACATAAATGAAATGATTCAAGGTGAATAGCACCACATTTCCACCAATAAAGCAATTCAGAAAAAGGGATTAAACAACCATTCGTATTTTATTCCAACAATTGAAAAAAAACAGTTATATAAAATCCTTGTAAGGCATCGTTGAAGACGAAGCCTTGAGTAACTTGGAAAGTCATATAATTTTCTATTACACCAGGTATTAAAGTGAATACATCGCATTTCATATACTATGGGTTCACATTAGTGTATTTCTACTTTTATTTTCTTAAATGTGCTTTATTCAAATGCTTGGTCAATGTCTAGTCAGCCGTTTTACTGACAATTTCCGTTAGGCTGAAAACATGCTTATTTGGTCGAACATTATTTTACTTGGTTTTGAGGTAAATACTGTAGGCATTTCTTGTCGAGAGAGTAGATGTGAAATGGTGATATTTAAAAAAAATAACCGAAGAATTCGATGACTTATTGGACCATAAGATAGATGACGCTAACAGAAAATATTCGGATATGGAGCACTCGTCCTAATCAGAGGTTACAGTTACAAAACGTAAGTGGTCTATGCTCACACCACTTATTGCAGAAGGTTTGGAAGGAAGGAAAGGCACGCGCCGATTGATTAGAAGAAGGGATACTTTGTCAAACTCCCAAAGAAGGGTGACCTAAGTCTTTGCAAGAACTGGCACAGAATCATGATCATATCCACACCAAGCAAAATATTACGCCACATTATCCTGGAGAGACTAAAAAATGCTCTGGATTCAGGATTACGATCGCAGCAGGCTGGTTTCAGGAAAAACAAATCATATATGGATCAAATTGCATCGCTATGCAACATCATAGAACAGAGCATAGAATGGTAGTCAACTCAACTCTACATCAACTTCGTCGATTTTGGAAAGGCCTTCGATAGACGTGTCGACCAAGAAGTAATTTGACAACTGCTTCAACACTAAGGTTTTAGTGCCACAAACCCTTATCAACCTCATTCAGCAGCAGCCATATGCTATATGGTGCTACATGTCAAGTGATTCACAAAGGAAAGCTCAGTGATGCCTTTGAAGTGAATATAGAAATAAGATAAGGTTGCCGCCTACTATCACCTTCCGGATTGTGATGGACTGGATCATGCAAGAAACTGCGAGTAGCTGTGAGAGGATGGGCATACGCTGTTTGACCGATGAAAAGAACCTAGAAAATCTGGATTTCGCCGATGATGATTTATGTCCAATGTCGCACAAACTCGAAGAGGCAGCACAGCGAAGATGAGATTTTCTTCAGGTGAACGTGGAGAAGGCAGAGGTGATGAAGGTACCCAACCAACAACAACAAGCACCAATCACCACCAACCGGAGAAATCTAAAGGAAGTTGTCTCTTTCACCTACCATAGGCACCCAGCATCGTTTCAACCACAGGTGGCACAGGCACAGAAGAGAACGTCAAAGCCAGGAACGGAAAGACAGTAACACAGGCATTCCTTCATTAATCTGAATTCACTATGGAGGTCTACTGCACTCCACTCCACTCCACTCAGCTTATAGATCCGAATTTTCAACACCAATTCAGTCAAGTAAGTCAGTCAGTGCTTCTATGTGATGCTTCAGATACTTGGCGCGTTACGAAAAGCATTGCCAACTAACTACACACATACATCAACAACTGACACCTACGCTCACTCGATACTGAAGATGGAGATCAGATGGTCAGAATAATAAGAATAAGCAACAAGCAACTCTAGCTGGCTGGCTGGCTTGCTGGCAACGAACCAACCAACCAACAACCAACCCACAGTCAAACAAATATGTACAAGAAAGTGGAGATGGATTGGGCATACACTAAGAAGACCATTCAGGGACATCACTTGCCAGGTCAGGTCGTCGAGTGGAACCCAAAGAGGAGACGACGAGTTGGGCATCCGAGTGTGACATGGAGATGATGTGAGGAAGAAATGAAAGCTTGTGGGCAGTGGTAGAGTCAGGTTGAAAAGACTGTAGGGAAGAGTGTGAAATGGCTATGTGCTACTGAAGCCTTATGTTCCCATTAAGAACTCAAGGGTCTAATAATGACGGTAAAAATGTAAATGGTTTATTAGTAAGGTTGCCTTGTACAACACGCATAAACATTTAATGGCAAAATGAATCAACCAAAATCTCTAGCAAGAAATAACAAACATATTTGAAATTTAACCAATAAGCCTCGAACATTGACTGACATAGTGACCACAGTTACTATGAGGTCAAAACAGAGAGAAACTTTTAACTAATACCTTAATAACCACACATCATTAACACTGTTTTATTTTCATTACACATCGAAATAGTTTACTGCAATCTCTATTCAATTGAAAGCATCTCTTATTGTTTAAATAATGGAGTGGTAAATATTGAGACTTACTTGCAGGAATTTGAACCACAGAGATAAGTGGCAAAATCGGCCACGTAGGAGGATTTCCCAATAGGGAATGGCATACTGAAGAACTGTGGATATACACAATTATAACAAAGAAACAGTGGGAAAAACCGTTAGCATAGTGATTGAAAATAACTATAACTTATTGGTTGATGCATTCAACTTTTAACCTAGAGTGGCAAGGGTAAGAATCCCCTTCAACTTATTAAATGAAATGTGTTAACTTAGTACGCCATGTGGTTATGGTTCATCAGCTTGAGCAATTGATTAGTTAGCAATGGTTTCAGGGTATAAACCACTGTCTACTTATATCGACCTAGACAACTGGGAGAGTGTGGTTCACTATCTAACATATAAATATGTCTTGCATCACTGATTTGCAGCCTACTAAGATGAGGTCATTGGTTTTAACACTAAAGGTATGATTTAGCCTAAAGAGTCAATCTGCACGTGGGTTTTGAGTTCCAGTTTCTACTAACTCTGATATAACTAGTTAACAAAGTGGGTTCATCGTGAAGAGATAAATGGACTGTAATAAGATCATCTATGAGATAAAAGAAAAGGTAACACAGTTCATACAATAAATACAGATCTGAACATTTTAGTCAGAAAGTAAAGCTGCATACCACAGCAGTTACACCCATTTAAATCATACAGATTGCTTGATGCTACACTTATCATCAAGTTAAGTATGTGTTAATTACTCATTAAGAAATAGATCAAAACACTGAAACATAAGACGTATGGTTCTTAAGACAGAAGTTGAATCAACGTTCGCTTGGTAAATGCTGTTTACTTATTGTTTAGCTTATATCTTTACGAAAGATAAATAGATAAACAAATCTGAAAAGAATTGAAAAACCTTGTAAATACCGCTTTTCATAAACAAAATATTTATTAATACAATAACATTATGAAAATCAATTTTGAGATAGTAGAGTAGGTTTGTAGCTCAGGATGAGGATGATTATTATTTGGTATTCTTCGAGCATTTACATCATAAAGTAAATACTGATGAAGTCATCTAGCATAGTGATGAAACATACAAGAACAAACATCGAAACCCAGAAAATACCGATCAATTATCGAAATCTATCTATGTGGAATGGAGAAAAGTTTATATTTTGAACAAATCCATAAAAAATGAAGCCCCTACTTAAAAATATTGATGGGCATCAAAGACGCCATAGTGACTGCATATAACATCAACAGCCTCTTGAATAATTTAATAGTGGGCAAATGCTTTAGGTAAACACTTCATATACAAAATAACGCTGAAAGATAACACTGGATGCTAAGTGGCTTCTCAGTATATGTCACTGACAAAAGTGATATCTTACACCAAGATTCAGTAAGTTGCCGCCTGAAGATATTGCTGAATGAGTACAAATAAGCAGTGATTGTTGCTCAACTAAGTAGACGAGAGGTGATTCATATAAGCGTTTATACTTGGTGGGTATATTATACAGTGACACTGTATTCTGTTTCAAAGTTTTAATGAATAATCAGTTCGAACAAGAAATTGTTAGTTTTCAGTTATACAAATTTAATCAGGTTGATAATAACCAAGGAAATCAGAAGACGAAGTCAGAGAAATAAGATAGAAAACGAGGACACAATTTCTTCCAGCACAATGGTTCAGGTGATTTAATAAATGGAAACTGTAGATTCGTCATCGGTTTATCTTCAGATTATTTAAGCGGCAAACAATAAGAATTTATGGATAGTGGCTAGCGGTGGGATCCAAGACGCGCGTTTCCTCCTATTTGGGACTAGTCAGCTGGATATACTTGCCTCCCAGTAAGTGATGTTATTCCCACCGGGACTCGAACTTGGGATTGATAGCTTCAAACGCCCAATCGTTATCCACTAGACCACCGAATTTATCTGAAAGCTGTTCATCTTACTTTTCAAGCTTTTGTAAATTCAAAGTATTTATAATACTTATTTTCCATTTACTTCAATTTTCTTATATTTTTAAGCCCATATCCTTTAAATTTATTATTTACATTATTCACCTATCGGTTAGTCTTATTCATAACGTCTTGACAACTAGATAAAAGTATGTTTAATTTTTACAATACATAACATCATTTTGATATTATTCAAGAAGTAAGCAACTTGAGGAGAATACTTGAAATAATGAAACAGCTAGTATTATCCTGGTACACTTGTTGTTTTTTGAACCGTTTAAAATGGTAAACATTGAGACGACTACTCTCATATGCATTAGAAAAAAAAAACATTGGCTAGAAGAAGTGAGAGGATATGAGTATATATGTTAAGGTTTTAAAATGAATTCACTTACCGAGTGATTTACTTTCATGCTTATCCAAATTAGCAAAGCCAAAAGTGAATAGGTACAGGGAACGGAATGCTTGTTTATCTTCCACTTCACTTAATAAACTTTGGAGTTTATTACGTAAGGAGTCAATTGAATCACAACTAGATCAAACAGAAAGAAGGATTCAGTGCATAAACCATTAGTATAAGATACATCATACAATTTAGTTTTATACTGCAACTATTCAATGTTCAATGTTTATGTTTACTGATTGTAAATTAGAGTATTTTTTTTTAACTCACCTGTGATTTGAATGATGATAAATCTTGGAAACATGACATCCAATTTTTGAAAAGCAGCATAAACATTATGTCGGTAAATGACTGAATGATAAAATCAACGTAGAACCTCATACACAGGTGTATCGACTCAAGTTGCTACACTTCACAGTAGTACACATAGAACAGGTGAATGGAAAGGGAGTGATATCAAAATAGATTAAGTGATGAGAGAGAAACTGTAGTTTGAATATTCAGTCTTTAGACGACGTTAAGGAGTGAATATATCTGCGCCGTTGTGTTCGATTTTCAACCATGTCACCGAGAGCCCTTAACCACTAATCCCTTTTATCTCGGGAACCCTAGCTAGACCAGTCTACATCCCCTACATGACTTAGATCAACAGTCAGGGACTGGATTGGCTAGTGTCTAGCCAGCCTTGAGTCCTTTTCGGTAAATTCAATTAGACAAAATATATGCCGTTATTTATTTACTCAGCAGATACAGTGCACCAAATATTTTACTAGTGTATCAAAAAGTAGCTTTACTATATACAATTAAAACAAGTGTTTATACTTCGTCAAGTCTAATGAAGTATACGGTCTCTGACAACATAAGTTTAAGAAAAAAAAGCAACGGTATACTTCTTTACAAATTAATTCAAAAACTACTTTCTCTTAAAAGCGTATAGAAAACCTGGAACCGGAAAAAAAAACATTTAGCAGTAAGGGAAAAGAACGTTTTTGATAACACTGAATTTGGTTACTTTCTAACAGTGATTTAACCTTATAAAATATTGACGGTTTAAACACGTATTCATGTTTTATGTAATGCAGTCTAACATATTTTCTTGTGAAACACTTCCAGTTTTAATCTATATTTATGTAGTTATTCTACGACATTCTTCTAGACAGTTATGATAATTCTGTACTGGATGATAAGGCGTATGAATGATCTTGTAGTTTTCATTGCTTGCTTATTACTGCCCTATTTTACAGAAGGGTAAATGATATTTAATTAATAAGGTACAGCTTCTATACCAATGGAATTTAGAGACAAGTTTAAGTCTACAAAGGATAAAAAAATTATAAAGTGTAAAACGGTGGATCTATCTATGTATTACAACAATTTTGAGGTTACTGATATACTATAGTCATAAGAATTGGCAACCAGTACGTAATCGATGTAGCTATTTAGTTCCGATTGAGATTCACATGACAATCAAAATATCTGATGAGATTGTAGGTGATATGGTTTAGAATTTGTCATAGGGGTGCAGAGCTTTTGAAAAATGAATATTAAAATAGCTTTGCTTTTGAGTTCATTTATGCAGGTTTGAGAAATAGAATACGGAAAAGGATATATAATACACAGAAGCTTCATGTCTCTGAATTACAACTATACTCTTGTTGTAAATGAATTTGGAAAAAAGAGAAAAATTTCACTTTATGATTGAGTATTGTACAGATTCTGGTTTCAAGAAGTACAAATCATGTGAGCATCAAATTGCAACACTACACTACGCATCATCATACAACAGAGTATAGAATCGCAGTCAACTCTACACCTCAACTTCACCGACTGTGAAAAGGCCTTTCACAGAGTCGACCAACAAGTAATTTGGCAGTTGCTTCAACACTACGGAATATCACAAACCTTTATGAATCTCATTCAACAAGTATATGAAGACGCCACATGGCAAGTAATTCACAATGGGAAGCTCAGTGATGCCTTTGAAGTGAAGACAGGAGTGAAACAAGGTTGTCTACTATCACCCATGATATTCCTGATTGTAGTGGACTGGGTCATGTAACAAACAGTGAGAAGCGAGAAGAGGGGGATACGCTGGCTGGACTGCGGAAAAGAACCCAGCAGATTTGGATTTCGCCAATGACTTGTGTCTAATGTCACACAAACTTGAAAATCTACAGGCGAAAACTAACAAGTTGACAGAAGAAGCAGGGCAGCGAAGACTGGACTTCAAGTGAATGTAGAAAAGACAGAAGTGATGAAGATACCCAACCAACACCACCAACAGCAACAACAACAGGCTCCAATCACCATCAACGGGAAGAGCCTAAAGGAAGTAGCCTCTTTCACCTACCTAGACAGCACTGTTTCAACTACAGGCAGCACAGGCACAGACGAGGATGCCAAAGCCAGCCAGCCAGCATCGGAAAGACAGCAAGACAGCGTTCATTAACCTGAAACCAGTGTGGAGATCTTCTGCACCGCATTCAGCATAAAGCGTGAACAACATCTGGATTTTCAACACCAACGTCAGTCAAGTCAGTGATTCTATATGGTGATTGAGAAACTTGGCGCGTTACGAAAGGCATTTCCAACAAACTACAGATATTCATCAACAACTGCCGTCTACGCTGTCTCGTTATTGAAGATCAGATGGCCAGAAAGAATAAGCAACAAGGAACTAACTCTTGGAACGAACTAACGAAGCAAGAACCTATCGCTCAACAAATATGCACTGGAAGGAAGTGGAGATGGATTGGGCATACACTGAGAAGGCGGACTGGGGACATCACGTGCCAGGCCAGATGCTCGAGTGGAACCCAGATGGTAAATGATGAGTTGGGCGTCCGAGGTGAGGGTGACATGGAGGAGATGGTGTGAGGAGGAAATGGGAGCTTCTGGGCTGTCGTGGGACCAGGTTCAAAAGTTTGCAGAGATCAGAGTGGAGTGGAGATGTGCTACTGAAGCCCTATGTCCCATTAGGAACCCAAGGGACAAATAATAATAATAATTGTACAGTTTGTCTTAACAGAATATAATGTTTAGTTCATATTGTAATGACAAGTTTTAGAAATGAAGTTGAATATAGAATTAACGAAGCTAAAAATCTAATAAGCTTGTCTATTAGAACACCTTTGAATATTGTCAGCATACAGGATTTGAGTAAAAAGGAAAATTATTTTCCAAATGAACACAGTTTTATCCTATTTCATACCCACATTGAAATTATTAGATAGGAGGCGAATGACGCATAGGAAACAAAAGTTTAAGAAAGTCACCTTAGAGGATAAATATGAACTGAATACGACTATTCTATCTTGTAAAAATCTGTGTATAAACATATCTTTTGTTACATCTATTAGAGACCTCAAATTAAATAGCCTATATACTATGAATAATTCAACGATACTCAAATATGAAGGAAACTTTTGAATCACTGATCATCAGTAATCATCATCATAGTTGATTTAAACTGAAAGAATATAGATATGCTAAAATTCTGAGTAATACATCCACTTTTATAGTAGGAGATAACTTAGTCAGGTGATACACATTTAGCAAAGACATATGACAGTTGTTTTAATAGAATACTAAGTACATATATGAAAAACTTACATTTCATACAACTTGCACTGTTACACGTCCAATAAAGTTACTGAATAGCTATTGATTAAACTCCTCTCAAGTATAATATGGGTTCTTAAAGAGTAAAGTTGTGAACCTAACTACAAATACTTTACTCACTTTAAAAAATAAAGTGAAATTTTCATCACGACTAATCATCATCATCTATCAATAAAGGACCAGGCTTTGCTGCATAATAGTCAGAGTTGTCACAGCGCATATCAGTACATCAAGTAAAAAGACAATGAAGTGGAAGATTAAGAAAAGAAAATTCGGTCAAAGGGAGAATAAAGTACGGAAAGAGAGAAATGAAGAATGAGAAAATGGTGCATAACCCCATCAACTAATTTACCTCTACTCCTTAAAACTCTACACCCGACTTCTGCGTTACTCACGTGGTGACACCACGGAATACGGTTTATACTACGAAAGAAACGGTGGTCAAACACTTGAAGCCTTATCATGTCTTCCACCCTCAATGGCCATGTTTCAGAGTCATAGAGTAGAACAGAGCGGACTGCTGTGCAGTACACGTGACCCTTAATAGACAATCGGATATCACGGTGGCGCCACAGGTGGCGTAGATTAGCAAAAGCCGGTCAAGCCTTTTGTATTCGTGCAGAAATTTCGTCAGCCACTGAGCCACTAGGGTTGATCCTACTTCCCAGTGGTAGACACACTTAACCACTACACGTTCTATTTTTGGCCGAGGCACCGTTGAAGACCAATCCTGGAGCAACAATTTGCATATGGGCGGTGGAGAACGCATCCCAAACATTCTCAAATCGCCACTCAGTGTTCAGAAGACTGCATCTTGTCAGCGTCTTGACCTAATAGGACTACGTCACCTGCGCATTCTATCATTATTATTATTTGCCCCTTGGGTTCCTAGTGGGACATAGGGCTTCAGTAGCACATAGCCATTTCACACTCTTCCCTACAGTCTTTTCAACCTGACTCTACCACTGCCCACAAGCTTCTATTTCTTCCTCACATCATCTCCTCCATGTCACACTCGGATGCCCAACTCGTCGTCTCCTCTTTGGGTTCCACTCGACGACCTGACCTGGCAAGTGATGTCCCTGAATGGTCTTCTTAGTGTATGCCCAATCCATCTCCACTTTCTTGTACATATTTGTTTGACTGTGGGTTGGTTGTTGGTTGGTTGGTTCGTTGCCAGCAAGCCAGCCAGCCAGCTAGAGTTGCTTGTTGCTTATTCTTATTATTCTGACCATCTGATCTCCATCTTCAGTATCGAGTGAGCGTAGGTGGCAGCTGTTGATGTATGTGTGTAGTTAGTTGGCAATGCTTTTCGTAACGCACCAAGTGTCTGAAGCATCACATAGAAGCACTGACTGACTTACTTGACTGAATTAGTGTTGAAAATCCGGATCTATAAGCTGAGTGGAGTGGAGTGGAGTGCAGTGCAGTAGACCTCCACAGTGATTTCAGATTAATGAAGGAATGCCTGTGTTACTGTCTTTCCGGTCTTGGCTTTGACGTTCTCATCTGTGCTTGTGCCACCTGTGGTTAAGACGATGCTGGGTGCCTATGGTAGGTGAAAGAGACAACTTCCTTTAGATTTCTCCGGTTGGTGGTGATTGGTGCTTGTTGTTGGTGGTTGGGTATTTTCATCACCTGTTTTCTCTACGTTCACTTGAAGTCCCGTTTTCGCTGCCTCTTCTGTCAACTTGTTGGTTTTTGCTTGTGCGATATCAGACACAAATCATCTGCGAAATCTGCGCATTCTAGGTCAAACAAAAATTCTCCCGCGATTAGGTTAATCTCTGTGTAATCAGGTGACGAGAGGGAGACCTCCATAAGAATATCTGTGATAAAATTGAATAAGAATGGAGAGAGTGGACAGTCTTGACGGACACATTGGACGAGTATAGCACCTTGGATATCTCATCATAGGCTGTAACAAGCTCACAAGTGTATGAGTAGACAGCCTTCGATAAGGTAATGTACTTACTCGCCACGCCTTTCAGTGAGAGACATTGTCATAAGACTTCTGGATCACAGGAGTCGAATACCACCTTCAGGTCGAGAAATATAGCTGGTGTCGGTAAGCGTGACTGTGTTCCAGAGCCCGGCGCAATGTGAATATTTGCTCAATGCACCCGAGGCTGAGTCTTAAGCCTGCCTTGTTTTCTCGGGATTGCTGTTCCTGAGCTCCACCCAGGAGTCGAAGAATTATGGAACCTAGAATCTTAGACACTATGTTCGCCAGGCTGACTCCTCTGTGGTTATCACATGAGGACTTCTCGCCTTTATTGAAGACTGGAATAATCAGTGATTTAGACCAGTCAGAGGGGATCGTATTTGATTCCCATATACTGGTTAACAGTACCGTCAAATCACGACTAATAGATATAAATGTCAGTCTTGGCAATTTAAACTTTTCACTTTCATTTTTGATAACAATATCTCGTGGATTTGATGCTTTCAACTTATATATGATGGATAGTAGATAGGAGTGAAATCCAGTACATGTGTTTCGTCCTGAGTTGAACTCGTCAGCTAGGTGTGTCCGCCTCCCAATGAGCAATGTTGTTCCCACTAAGACTCGAACTTGGGACCGGTCGCTTCAAAACCGAGAGCGCCGCTCACTAGTTCACCGAGTCACGATAACGCTCTGGCATTGTAAGCAATTTGGTCCGCACAAGTACAAATCATGTGAGCATCAAATTGCAACACTACACTACGCATCATCATACAACAGAGTATAGAATCGCAGTCAACTCTACACCTCAACTTCACCGACTGTGAAAAGGCCTTTCACAGAGTCGACCAACAAGTAATTTGGCAGTTGCTTCAACACTACGGAATATCACAAACCTTTATGAATCTCATTCAACAAGTATATGAAGACGCCACATGGCAAGTAATTCACAATGGGAAGCTCAGTGATGCTTTTGAAGTGAAGACAGGAGTGAAACAAGGTTGTCTACTATCACCCATGATATTCTTGATTGTAGTGGACTGGACTGAATCATGCAGCAAACAGTGGGAAGCGAGAAGAGGGGGATACGCTGGCTGGACTGCGGAAAAGAACCCAGCAGATTTGGATTTCGCCAATGACTTGTGTCTAATGTCACACAAACTTGAAGATCTACAGGCGAAAACTAACAAGTTGACAGAAGAAGCAGGGCAGCGAAGACGGGACTTAATGTGAATATAGAGAAGACAGAAGTGATGAAGATACTCAACCAACACCACCAACAAACTCCAGTCACCATCAACGGGAGAAACTTAAAGGAAGTAACCTCCTTCACCTACACCTATCTAGGAAGCACTGTTTCAACTACAGGCAGCACAGGCACAGACGAGGATGTCAAAGTCAGAATCGGGAATACAGCAAGACAGCGTTCATTAACCTGAAACCAGTGTGGAGATCTGCACTCAGCATGTGGAACAAAATACGGATTTCCAACACCAACATCAGTCAAGTCAGTACTTCTATATGGTTCAGAGACTTGGCGCGTTACGAAAGGCATTTCCAACAAACTACAGATATTCATCAACAACTGCCGTCTACGCTGTCTCGTTATTGAAGATCAGATGGCCAGAAAGAATAAGCAACAAGGAACTAACTCTTGGAACGAACCAACGAAGCAAGAACCTATCGCTCAACAAATATGCACTGGAAGGAAGTGGAGATGGATTGGGCATACACTGAGAAGGCCGACTGGGGACATTACGCGTCAGGCCAGGTACTCGAGTGGAATCCCCATGGGAAGCGACGAGTTGGGCGTCAGAGGTGAGGGTGACATGGAGGAGATGGTGTGAGGAGGAAATGGGAGCTTCTGGACTGTTGTGGAACCAGGTTCAAAAGTTTGCAGAGATCAGAGTGGAGTGGAGACGTGCTACTGAAGCCCTATGTTTCATTAGGAACCCAAAGGACTAATAATAATAATAATAATAATAATAATAATAATAATATAATAATTGTAAGCGACCGGTCACAGGTTCGAGTCCTAGAGGGAACAATATCGCTCACCAAGAGATAGGTACATCCAGCTGACGAGCCTCAAATTGGGCGAAACGTGCGTCCTGGATTCCACTGTTAACCATTACCTATCATTAATATCAAAATTGAAACGACAAGCAACACCAAGGTATCCACATAGGAGTCCATATACCAATAGAGACCGATCAATTCCATCCAATAAACGACGGGATAATACATAGAACGCCAAATATCAACTTAAAATTTTCTGAGTGCAACATATTGTTAGGCTTCAAATTAGGTAGAAACAAACTAGCTATTAAGTTTTTTGGCTTTTAGATAATCCATACTAAGTGGTTTTTCTTACATCGTAGGGTTATGACAGAATAATTTCTGATCATTTATTGTTATTGCATCAAATTATTCGCTGAATTGATAAATGTTTGAGGCACAGAAGTTTGGTTGTTAGAAGAGAGTCAAATATGAAATCAAAAAGGAAACATGCGAGAACAACTTACCCTAAATCTCGAAAACCTCGAAAGAACTCTTCACGAGTAAATTCACCTTGAGTTTTTGCTGAAAACTTCCAGGCTAGGATTAATGTTATTAGGCTTTCTGGATCAATATGAAGATCTGTGATGAGAAATCGTTCCATTCCTGTGGCCAGTATGCGATCAGGACACTGAGGATCTATATCACATACACAAAGGGAATGGCAACGTTTAGTACAGTTAAAACTAAAAGAATATAACTATTTTATTCGTTTATAGAATTACTCTTGAAATACGATATTAATAATAGCTACACGAACATGGGCATGGTTTGATATTACAGCGTTTATAATCAGTGTGGCTAATAGCCTAGCCCAATATGTACCAGACTAAGTTATGCACTGTTTATAGCAAGTTAATGTGTCTATTTTTTTTTCTGAGACAAGCTTAACAATATCAGGAAACTGAACAGAAGTAGACTAAAGGGTTGGATATCATGCACTAAATTTATTGCATAAACCAGATATTCAAAAACCTAAGAAATATCATGACAAGGCTAAAAAAAACTCCGTATAACTGACCTGAACGGGAATATTGATAGATAGGAATAAATTTAATGATAGTGATTAATAAATCAACTATATTTCGGTTTCCTTGCTAATTCTAAAGTGAATATAACCCAGGTGTTTCAAGCAATCCCTGTTACGATGAAATTTGCGGCTTACATATAGGAATCATGCGATATGTCATCAACGTTTTCTCAATTTTATAAACTATTGATACTGTAGGATATTGTCTGCTTTTTGCTCATCAGGTCTAACCAACTAACAGATTAAAACGACCATACACAACATGAAATTATTATTTTACACAATATTTTACTTGCAGGGTAAACTAATGTCAGTTTCAATCTTACTCGGTTCGATTTATTTGATTGTGATAAAAGAGGTTGTGTGAATTCTTTCATCTTTCATTCTCTTAAGGTGACAGTAAACAGATAATATTGGTAAGAATGATATCGAAAATACATTTAACAGGGAATCCTAGAAGAATATTTAACTTAGTTGTTAGAAACTTTAGTGTCAAGAAAGAACTTTTAATTTAGAAAAGTGAACGTAAAGCAAACACAATACAGTCAGTCCAGCAACCACTTGACTTTGAGTTTTGTTGACTTGTTGCAAACTTCCTTACGGCAGGATTTAGTGGTGAAGAAGTACGAAAATATGTTTTTTTGGGATCGATACAGATTTTGATGGGAATCTTGAGTGGATATGGTGAATCAAAAACAAAACTGCATGAAGAACTTGCAAAGAAGTTGTCCTGTGATCTACCAGGACCTTTATCTTGAGTTTGAATAACTGGCATTTACACACATACAGAAAGAAAGGTGGTTCATGTAATACAACTCAATCCGGTACAGGTGTCTGTGTACTAGGTCGTGAACCACACTCTAAATGGTTAATGGTACTATCCGATTGCCCGGGTCGAATTACGTTGGACAAGATATGAAAGTTCAGTTTCCAGGCCTTTGAGTCACACTTTCACAAAAAGTAATCAGTGAGTCATTGTATTCCAAAAAAGTAATTAAAGAAATAGTTATTGACGGACTTATGTCCATACTGCTACTCAGACTAGGACCTACCACGATAACGCTGGAAAAGCTGATCAATTTTCGCTTCATTGACTGAAGGTCCAGTGGGAGCAGGGTTTTGTCGGTAAAATAATCTACAGCTTGTTCTAGTCTCCAGTTACTCATCTGAAGGAAATCAATAGCAACCTTGTCAGAACTTCGCGTGATAGCATTAAATTTTTTAACGCGATCACGTTGTGAAGAGCTCAGTTTGTACTGTAGAAAAGAGGAAAACTGGACTAGAAGCACATGTAATATATTTGGATAAGTAATATACCGTTTAAGAATGCAAAAGAACACAGCATTTTAAGATAATAAGAATAAGTTTACGAGGCTGTATAACTCATCAAGTATCACACGATACCTAAACAACGATAATTTCTGCGAATGAACAAGCCCATATGTATGAATCGCGGACTACGATGAAAGCAATTTTGGGTTTAGCAATAATTTCACATCATATGCCTACAACCGGCGATATTTAGGAACCTGTAACTAACAGCATAAATTTACTAATTAGTCACAACTATCTAGGTGTCACTTTACAAACTGAAATTTCAAACACTGACAACTACACCAAAGCTGTTGCGGGTTTTGTAAGTCAGATAGCTTCCCGTAAAGCTTAACATTGTCCAAACAGGAAGACATAGAGGACACAGCACATGACATTAGTCATAGTTGATCCACGTTGAATTCATATGCAAAAGTAAAGGTTAACGAGAAGAACGACAAAGAAATAAGACTAGAATTACGAACAGCTCTAAAAGTCACTGATTAAACTGCAGTAAGTGGGTATGTGGAGGGCGAAAAAGATATCTCGACCAACATAGTTGCTATTTTGGCGTGGTGTTCGGGTCTTCATACTGCAATAACCCAACGAGCCATGCTGGCAACAACGACTCTTCCTTAAGGCTCTATTGTGAAAAAAGGGTGTGTTGGATAATGGTAAGAATAGAAGCAGTTACCATTATGGTGTCAATAGCTTACCCTATGGTAAGGGTTCGAACTGCTGGTTTAATGGGGTTTGAAAATAGCGTGTTTCCCACAGATAACCAGAAATTTGTGTTAATGGTGCCTTTCCCATATGAATAGGAGGTTACAACAGATCGGCTTTCAAAATAGAGCTTCATCCTACTCTGGGATAACTATACAGGAACCAGTTATAGTTACTCACTTGATCTCACCTGAAAAATGAGCTGAATCTGCAGAATTCACTCTGTGTCTGGAGATACAATGGCTAGTTCTTGTGGACTCTTTGTAGTAGGTACGGGGTTAAGTTGTAAAGCAGAAAGCGTACGTCTCGACTGGATATCCGTCAACAGCTGTTTGTGCGCTGACTGACTACATGAATCTGTAAGAGTTGGGAAGGATCATGATACTCACAGATACCTATTCGTAACCTCTAACGCACCCACCGAATCCAATTTGGACGAAACAAAGGATGAAACCGGTCAGAACATGTCAACTTCACTACATGGAACAAAAATTTCACACAACCTCGCCTGGTTAACTAGTTCACTAGTTACTAGCCGGCCCTAAGCCCGGGTAAAGAGGGAAGGTTGGGCAAAGGGCTAGTAACCCTACCCTGTTAAACAAATCTAACCGCTAAAGAAACTTCACAGCACAAACAAAATATACAAATAATCACACTAGCAGGCGAATTTAACTCTAAAGTAGGGAAATCAAGCCAACTCCGATGGCATATAAGAAGTAACTAAGGTAAATCATGACAAAAGACCGAAAACGGCAATCGTTTTTTACAATTTTGTTCTGATATTCTCTTGTTTCTGGTTGGCAATGACTTTACGTCATACATACTGTCTCGGCATTCACCGACAACGAACCAACGATGGGGACAGATAAGGTATTTCAGAACTAATCACTACTAGAGCGTTGTTACCGTTTGTTCAGTGCGTGCTTGAACTTCGATTATGCGTTAGTACGGGTATGTGTACGTTCTTGTCTTACTACGTAAAACAAACAGACAGAAGTTAAAATTCTGTGTGCTCGAATGGAAGATGAACGTCAAGTGAGTACTTAGGAACAGACGGACAGACAATGTCAACATAGGACCCAATATTGATGCGTAGGGGTCTAAGCTGCTACATCGCATCAGTACATTAAGCAAGAATGCACCAAGATGAACGATTAAAAAGTAAAAAAAGAAAGCAGTCGAAAGGAAGAGTCAGACAACACCTAAGTTCAGTATGATGATTAAGATGAAAATAATATGTGGATACATTTGCATCACTAACATCGATTCTGAGTCATACCACCCAGAGTATACAACTACTGGTTTATGTTGTCCCGCAGACACTAACCGGGAAGTCTGCATTCGCTACAAGGCTCAGACAATTTAATTTTAATTTGACCGCCCCTAACGTTTTTCCAGCCCGAATCTACTGTTCAGTTAACATTGCGTGACGAGGCAGATGGTGACTAAGCACACGTAACACATCCCAGTCACCTGAGTCAATGAGGGTTCATGACCTTATTAACTGATTTTCGTTTTATACCCAAAGCTCTACACCTGACTTTTGCATTACTGAGGTAGTAACACCATGACACGGCCTACGCTATGAAGGCAACGATTATTAAATACCTGAAGACTTCTCATATCCCCTACCTTTGATTGCCATGTTTCACAACCTTACAACAGAACACAGAGGACTGCAGCGCAATGTACTCCGCCTTTAATAAACAACCGGATACAGGGGAGGCACCATAAATGGCGGAAGCCCAGCGAGCCTTTTGTATTCCTGCAGAGATTCCATCCATCACTGACGCACCAGAACTGGTCCGACTCCCGAAGAGGGTGAAGTGATCAACATGCTCAACCACTTTACTGTTTATTGCCATACACGGTACTACTGAAGACCAGTCCTGGAGAAACAATTTGCATTTGGGTGGTGAAAAACGCAACCCGAACATTCTCAAAATGCCAGTCGATTTGTCTAGAAGACTGTATCTTATTAGGGTCTTTAACTAGCATTTTCCAAATCTACCAAGAATTACCCTGTGAATTCACATAACGAGAAGGGAGATCTCAATAAGTACTTCTAAGATAAAATTAAAAACGGAGAGTGGATATCCTTGATGGACACTACTCGACGTATACAATTCACCTCACAACTCACCATAGGTTCAATTGATAGGATTATGAGCAGTAATTTACGCTTGAGACGCCACCAAGTAAATAATGCTGTATCACTGTATGCTGTGTATCAAAGAAACAAACCTAACACGCCCGCGTATGTTCAAGTACAGAGCCTTTAACGTAATGATGAACTTACTTGGCACGCCTTACAGTGACACACACTGCCATAAGACTTTTCGACTGACGAAGACGAATGCCGCCTTTAGGTCAAGAACTATGGTTAGTGTTAGGCGACTGTATCCGACTACCTATCAAAGGACCAGTATACTGTACTGCAGCTGGCCCCAACCTGTGTGGCTGACATGGCCGCTACAAGTAGAAAACATGTAGTTTCAGGGTTTTGATCATAGGTGTCTTCGTGACAATTCTCGCGTGTAGTGGAATCACCATGTGAACAATGTTGAGGTCAGGAGAGAGGTACTAGGCAAGAGAAGCAAGTCGATTGACAAGGTTGTGAATCTCTGTCGACTGAGATGGTTTGGACATGTACTGCGCATGCGGAGCCACCGCCTACCTCGACGTCCCATGCTGGAGGAGTTGGACTAGGTTGGAAGAGAGTTCAAGGTGGCCAGACCAAAACCTGGCATCAGTCCATAAAGTCTTTTACTGTTGGTCTGAACCCTGTTGGGAGATGTGGACTGCCTGGTCAGTGTCTACAAGACGAAAGGAATCAGTAGTTGAGGAATCTTGGTGACATATATTCACTCCTTGACATCTTATAAAGCTAACCCTTATCTTCAGATTGTTTATTCTCTCACTACTTAATCTATTTTGATATAACTCCCTTTCTATTCACTTGTTTTTTGTGTACTACTGTGAAGCGTGGCAACTTGAATCAATGCATTTCTATGTGTTTCTACTTTTTATCAGTCAGTCAGTGTATTATTTTAAGTTATGGTATCCAGATAACTGTGGAGGCTGAGAATCTTGTCCGTAAACCAGTCGTTAAAGACTGTTTTGTCTGAAATGTAATTACTTGGTCCCCTTTTACCAGCACTTCTGTAGCCTTGAGGCAATTATTCTTCAAGGTAACTTGGTAGTTTAGTATGTGTTCAAAATAAGAGCAGCAGTGATGAGGTACTTGAACATATCAAATTATATCCTTTTCTGGCACCACAGGAACAGTTTTTGTACTAGGCAGCCATGTTCAACCAAATCGCAAGAAACGGATGGGTTGCAGGTAGCGATTGTAATCTGCTTATAGAGACTGTGTTCACAGACCTCACTAAGGCTTTCGATAAAGTCCATGTAAAATAACTAGGAAGGTTCTACTGTTTCAGGTTTCGTGCTGCACTGCAAGTAGGATCAGGGACTGGACGATAGGAGGTAGAGTGAGAATTACTGGGACACTGTCTAGTTTCGAATTTGTAGTAGGTGGAGTTCCTCAAAGAACAACTTTAGGTCTTCTTCTTTTCTTGCTAAATGTCAACCAATTACCGCAAATGCTTGACTCTCTGGTGTTGCTATTCGCTGATTACATAAAAGTCTGGAGTCACACGTAGTGACGTTGGTGAATATGCTATACAAGTGGGTACGGATGAACAAGTTTGCGGGACTAAACGTTGGTACCTGGAAATTAACTCTAGGAAAAGTGTACTAGTGCACACTGGTCATAGCAATCGTTCCCGGTATTTCGATGATGGTACACGACCACTCTCGACCCTTGAAATGAGACTAAGGTGCCGCTGTAAGCGACTATTTGAAGACTTCGGCACTTTGATGCAGCAAAGAGTTTCTGTGCATTGTAGTCCGTCCGCAGAATTTTCGAAAGTTTTCATCAGGATACTGTATTCTACCTACGTTAGACCCTACTTGGAATATTGCATTAAGCGGCCAGTCCACGCTTAAAAAAGGGTGTCGGCGAACCTGAACGTGTTTGAAGGGCAGGCACTAAGCTCACTGTTGCCATTCGGAATTTGCTCGATGAGGAATGAATAGACAGACTAAGCTTATTCTATGTCACCGTAGGAAAAAGGGTGGTCTCACACTGGGGTTCCCTATCCTTAATATTGACTTTGGTACTGTTTAATCTCCCCTTGTATGCTATTGTGGTGAACGACTAATCTTAGAAGAGATATTTATTGAAAGCATAAACACAAAAATGGCCTATTATCCTTATTACTAAAATGTACTTGCGTAATCTTAAAGTCGCAACTCGCATGCGAAAAAAATTGACTAGATGATGAGGGAGTGCCTTTATGGGGTCGATATATAAGGAGCATTCGTAACCATAACCCAAGAAAAACCAAATACTACATAGTACAAACCTGGCTAGCCATTGTGCATACAACACTGAAACTACCGCCTAAATTGCAGGTTCAAAATTGTTAACCTTCATAATCACTTCACTTCTGTAATAAGCGTCATTAAAGAATTAGCTGCCATCTAGTAATTTTTAACACTGACAACCAGGTTGTTTTAATTTTCCAAAACTCTGCACGTTTTCAAATGCGTTCTAAGGACAACAAATGTGATTCGAGTTTGAAAGTTAATTCTGTACGGTCGTCTGGTGTCCTCCAAGTTTTACTTCTTTGCAACATTTACTATGTTTTGCCATTCTCTTTACTAGAAATACTTACATTCGTGCTTAAAGGGGCTGTACTGCCATTCGTCAATGGTTATTTTGCTAGTGAATTGTGCTTATTCATATTTCTTATCCTTTCGGAGTCCTTAAGATTATTTTATCTGACTGTTTCAAACCTCAGAGAGGATTTGGTTGGTATTGCGATATCCATTTTCCTGTTTTTTCCTAATGTTGTTTTGTGCGTTTGGCTTATACTATGGCAAACGTATACATTCTACATAGACTTAGTCTTAAGTTCTATAATGTTAATCTTGTACTTCTTGGAGTCTGTTTTTACTTTTATGGTTTTAATTACATTGGCGTGCATTTCTGAGTATTAAACAAAAATGTTTTTAACGCAGAAAACGCGTACGCGTCAAAAAACTTGGTCGAAAGCAGTGTGTTTTTGAAATCCAGTATTCTCAGGCAACTTTTATGACTATAGCCTGCTTCTAATTTTTCATGAAAAATTAAAATCACGGACTACATTGCTCGACCACTCCCGGTATCCAATATCTGTTCAACGAGTTTGTGTAAACCATTTGATTTCTTCGTGGTCTCTTCTGGATCTTGCGGAACCGTTCCAGGTCTTTGGTGGATTCCGATGTAGTAGATACAGCCGCTTGTCTGCCGTAGCTCTGGTATGTAGACTAGAATGTTGAGTGTTAGTTAGTTTGCCTTAGGCTGCGTTGCATTTGGGTTTTTCAGATGTTGAATTGCCGGACAGTTGTTTCAACTGGTCATTAGAGAGAGTTTGTGATAGGAAAGAGATAACCTAGGATGATAAATGTGTGTGATTAAGGCATAAAGAACTGATGGCGAAATCTGCTTACACCCAAATAAGACGAGAGGGGTCAAATGTATAGAAAACTTAGGTATATGAGGCTAATTCATAGCGAGTGAAAGGGATGAAAATGGCTTAAATGCCTGCAGTAGAAAGAAAACTGGTTTCTAGGAAACATAGTTGGAATGGTGTGATAGCGGCTGACTTCTTTGGTCTAGTTCGTATTCCAACCGGATGTGCGTAAACCGTGGGTGTCTGCATAACTACTTAGCCTTTTCTTGAAACTTTCAACAGATGGAGCGGAGACTGGCTGTTCCGGTAGTGCATTCCATTGCCCACAGAGAAGAAGCGTAGATGCAAACGGATTTTTGACCTTTGGTGGGCAATTCCCTTAGGGTTTCTATGAGGATCATTATGGAGGCCACACGATAGTATTGGTAGTGTTGGTTTCTCCACAATATTTCCAAATACCGCCATCATATTCGATAGTCCAACAGCAATAGTGCGAGTAAGGGAAACTTGTAGTTTTCAAGCTCTCCCATCTAGATATTGGGGCCTAATTCTTTTTGTGCGGTTACACTCCTTCGGTGGTCGCAGAATTGTTTACAGTTTACCTGCTCATATCTTTGGAGGTAGTGATTGCCTATTTGGAGCTTTTCTTTTGCAAGTTGTGAGTTTATTTGTTGAACAGAAAAACAGAGCTACTGGCAAAACAAATTTACCATCTATATTTTCTGTTTTTGTGAGCACCCGTAAGCAAGTAACAAGCGTTATTTAAAAGGTAATTTGAGGAATAGGGCAAGAGGGGAATGAGGACAAGAGGAGTGAAAAGTACTTGTGCAGAAATAAGTGTTACTGGTAATAATATTGATGAGGGATGGGTCTTATTGCAGATATTGGGGTTGAGGAGTACAGAGATGGATGAACATACATTCAGTAGCTACCGTCGAATGTTTGTGGTAAGGCGTTTGCACTTGTGTACTTATCCAGTAGTCGTGTGACTGTCGTTTTTAGACAGATAATGTTGACCTTTCGGAGTGGTCCACTTGGTGAATGATTTTGTAAGCGGTTATTCGGTGACCGTTTTTCCTTCGATATCTTGATGTAAATGGGTTGAGTTGTCTGCGGAGTTGCGCATATGTTTTGCCTGTTAGTCTGATAGGTGATCTTGTCGCCCTTCTCTGTCCCTTCTCACGAGTGCTCGAGTCTCTCTTTAGTAAAGGGGGACCATCGTGCTGAATACCTCTTACATAAGTTTTAAATACTATGAGGAATAATTTTGGGGCTAGCGCCTCAACCTGTCTCCTTAGGAAGTATATGATGGCGTTCACCTTTGATTCCATTCCCTTATAGTTGGCACTAGTATCCAATGTGTCACAGAAGCTTGCTTCTAGGCCCTTCTCTGTGGATACCCTGGTGATTAAGCACTTGTTGACGGTTTGTCTGGTTTTTATTGCTTGCGATGTGCGAAGATGCATCACCTTGCACTTGTTCAGGTTAAAGCTCAAACCACTCACAGCTGACCCGGACTTGAACTGCAGCAGATCGTCTTGGAGTATCCTAGAGTCCTCTGCCCTAACTATTTTCCTCCGTATTTTGATGCTGTCGGAAGATAGAAGTATAGACAATCCATCTAGAATTGGTGTGGTTTTTACATTAACACACAGTTGCTACTGACCGCTCTTATATAATAAATTTCATCACTGTAAGTGGAATATGCCCAGCATCTGTTTTACTAGCTTCTGTAAGCTAATTGGTTTCTTCGTGCTCGCTTCTAGGTCCTACTTAATGGTCCTAAGTTTTCAGTGGATTATGATGTAGTAAATCCTGCTACTCATTTTCTGTAGCTGTGGAAAACTTAGTGAGTGGTTATTTATTGGTTGAATTTGCCAGATGTTCGGTTTATCCTGGCACTGTATTGCTGACAAGATATTAAAATGTGGTGTCATCAGACAGTAGTTTGGACCAGTTTCAAAAAATTGAGGGGATATGAGAGGCAATTAAGGTGAAGTAAAGTAAGTCAAATAAATTTAGGTGGAAAGTAGAAATAATTATTGGAAGAACTTAGGTGAATAGAATAAGAGAAAGTAAGAGAGAAAGAAAATCAAAGCATGTTTAATCAAAATGGTGATAACAGTGACATTAACAACAAGGAGGCAGCCGAAGAAACGGGATTTTGAATGGGAAAGAGGGGTGGGAGTCTGAGCCATGTCATTGATAAGGGTAACAGTAAAAGGGAATGGGGCTGATGGTGAAAGAAAACGAAGGACTACTGCGAGATCACCTAGTTCCTTATGTTTAGTTCGTATACCACTTGGAGGGACACGATTCATATGTCACTTATTAACTGTCCAAGCAATTTTGAAGCTTTCGGTGGATGTGCCGGTGGTTATGTCAAACGGTAGTGCACTCCAAGTGAGCAGACCCAGAGAAAGGAAAGTTGTCATTACAAAATTCACAATGCATTGTGCTGTAACTAAGAGTACAAGAAACCAGATCCTTTGACCTATCGCTGTCTTCTCCGAACTTTATTGAAGAGGTTTACATGCGTTTTAAGATGTAGCAGTGAAATGGCGTTTAAATCTTCATGGCGAGGTTTAGTGTAAGTCCTCTAGATCTTGAAAAAGAGCTCAGGGATTATAGCATCAAGTAACCTACTCATAAGGTGCGATACCGCATAGGTCTGGAAAGCTCATCGAAAAAAATCTTCTTTTACCTTCGGTTAGGCGTTTGTAAAGTCTCTGATGCAAGAAAAAACAAAGTAACCTGGTAGACTTATTCATGAAGGTGACATGGATTTGGAATTAGAATATCGCCGTATTAGGCAATGCTTAAGACGAGGGCGAATGTGAAGGTGTTCAAATGAAAAATCGTAAATAGTGATGTCGCTTAAGATGAGCTCTGAGTTTCCCTCATTTTTGTTTGATCTGAGTAAATAACCAGTGTCACTGAGAATAATCATGCACTTTTGATTGTTTGTATTGATGAATACAGGTATGCTACCTCAGGTTCTTTAACTCAGAGAGTTATGGATGTTTGTTGTTCGCCTCTTGACGTTTTGAAATTTTCAATTAATAGGAGGACAGGCCTTAAGTAACATCATTTGACACTGTTGAGCTTAAATAGATGCTTGTGTAGAAGCCTTCCCACTATTGAGCTTCATTTCTGACTATTGTATGAATATGAGTAGCAAATATATGAAGTTGTTTTGACCTCAGTCAGTTCTTAAAAATGTAAGGAATAGAAAGCTATGTGAATAAGGTAAGTGGATTGCAAGAATGTAGAGTGAAATATACCAGTGGTCATAACCTAGAAATCCGATTTCAACAACCTGTGTTACTTAGCACAAATGGTGTTTCTGCAATCAGAATCCTGCTAAGATTTACAAATCTTCTCTCATTAGCACTGCTAAGCGGATATAAATGAGTTTAAGCTGGTCAAAAAGTTATGACGTACATGTACATGTAGCGTCAGTGATATAACACATCTTGCATTTTAAGTTGTAAAAAGTGAAACTAATAAAAAGTTTAATATTAGAGTTAGTCTTAACTGACAGCCAACATAAGTTTAGATTTCTCCATCTTACTTAATATTATGGGGGTATTTTACTCAATAGTACTCAAATGCATCAGAAAAAAGCTTGATAAGTATGAAGAGTTAAACGTATTCTAAAGGCTTTTATTCTGCTTAACATCAGTTAGTATGAACTGTTTACTGTTGGGTAATGCAGGAATGGGTGCTTCTGTTAATTTTTGAAGATACAGTTCAGGTTAAGAAGATATTAGTCAGTAAACATAACTCTTTTTGTAATTTCTCATCCTATCTGTACATTTATATAATAGTTTCAAGATTTCATGAATAGGGCCAAATAAGGGTCGACAGTTATTAACAAAATATGTTCAACTGCGAATCAGAAGATAAAAACTGTATAATGTAGGAGATAATAAGTCATTATTATACAAAATAGTATACAAACATAAAATAATGAGTGGATCTCAGAAGTACTTGACCTTTCTAATAAGATCGGGTAGGAAAACGGGATATTTTTCCTCATGAAAGTGAGGAGAATTCCAGTCAACAAAGTAGATCTGCAACAAAGAGAATAGAGGTAAAATGAAGATAATATCATTGAAGAAAACCAAAGAGTTGCGAAACTAAGGTTAATAAAAAGGAATGAATAAATCACCAATGTAGGGAGAGTAAAAAATTGCCTAAGTGAAGCCTCTATTTTAAAAAGATGTAATCAAAATCCCTCGGAGTGGCTTGGTTTCAGCCAGTATTTCACATCGAATGAGTTATGTACAGATGCTGTGTGATCTGATGAAACTATATATAGGTCTAGATTCCGTTTTTGAGAGTTGACTGACAACGAAGAGTTAGTTTTTCAGATGGAGTAGTTTTAGTTGACAACTGCCATGCTAGACAACGTCGTCACAGTTTCACAGGAAAGTGAAGTAAATGGTTTTGCGTGGATAGCTCAGAGAATAACTCGCTCTAAACATCCATATCTTAACCTACAAATAGTCGTTATTCATCGTAGACTGACATCAGTTAGAGGAACAAAGGAAACCTGGGAGCACTGGACAGCTGTTTCGTCCTAGTATGGGACTCCTCAGCAGTGCGCACCCACGACCCCACCAGCAGGGGTCGAACCCGCGACCTTCAGGTTCCGCGGCTAGCGCGTTACCATTGAGCCACTGGGTCACAATCCAGTGCTCCATATTTCCAACTTCTGTTAGCTCACGATATACAAATAGTCGTTGCAAAGAATTAGTTGTCATATGTTCAGATAAGGACAGTAGAATTGTCTTATTAAACAGATCAGAATGTTGAAAATTCTTAATTGATGACCGTAAGTTCTAAAAGGCAACCGGAAAAGAAACAATGCTATGCAGATAGAAAAACAAGTAACACAGAGTTTATCTAAAATTCAGGTTGGTATTTAACAAAAAGTCAAAAAACGCAGTTCTACAACAATCTTATTTCGCGAATTCGTCGAATTCCTTCTGCGTTAGACATCTCTTGAATTTCTTGAGAATACTTTTGATTAGACTGAGTATGAGTATTTGTTATTCGACTTTATTGTGTAACTATACTTTAAGATTATCAGTAAATCAGCAATGTCAGCCTAATTTTATCAGATTGTAGGGGAGCGTATTACAATTCCGTAACGTTTGATCAACCCTACTTAACTTGATGTGCTCTAGTACCTGCTTAACCAGTACTTTACCTAACGTGTAAGTACTGATAACAAAACACAATTCGAAAGAACTGATATGGAATATAGATGAAGGTGCGATGTATTTAATTAAAGTAAATGTAATAATAATGAATGGGGAAAAGTTTAATCAAGTTATCTGGCTTGTAAGGCTGAACTAGGGACTCGGAGTACGTGCGTGGTAACCAGCACAACGGGGCGCAAAATGGCGTCCAAGCCTGCTCGGATGCATGCTCGTTAAAACAAAACTTAAAACACCCTGAGCATCCGGAGGCAAGCTAGAGATTTATTTAGTTAATTTAATTTAATCTATTTATTTTAGCCGTAGGTGTATTTTGGTGCCAGGATGGTTCACTACGAGATCAGCAGAGTAAATTTATCATGGAAATTGCGTCAAGTATATTTTGGTTAAATGTGCAAAGAAAAAAACTGGATGGTTTTTAAGATATTTAGTTGTATTTATAAGATGAGACATCATCCAGTAGACAACACTGAGTCAATAAATTTGTGTAGAGTTATAATTTACCAGTTGATCATGGTATTTCATCTTTACTTGCTAAGTTCGTTTATCTAAGATTACATACAACAGTTTTGACTGTATCATCCGAGCTTTTCGATAGTGCTAAGATGAAGTTTCAATCTGGATACACTAGGTGCTGAGATTTCTGTTTAACATTTAACTATGAAGCGAATATGCACTTGGATTTACTGACTTTAACGTGAAAGAAAAACTATCAATACAAAATTTGTTGGCCAAGTCAAGGACAACTCTGTATGATTGTGGAATTCAAAGGTAACTTTTAGGCTGAAATCCTCAAAAATCACCTCTTAAAATCTTTGTGGAAGACATTTCATATAGCTAGCCTAAGAATCATATTCTCAAGTTGACAATTAATAAATCACTACGTTAAGGACAGAATATCACTATTAGTCACTTCAGTATATATCTGTTAGTTTACTTGTTCATGTGGCCAAACACAGCGTTAAATTCGTAAGCGCATTTTTGGACGTTGGCCAGCTTGATCATCCAAATGCAAAGAAAATTTACCAACAGTTCTCTTCATGAGCATCTGTTTATCTCTAGACATCTTGCCCCTCTCAGTTTTTCCTTTTAAAGTGATGTAGCTGCATACAATTTCAAAGAACTTCGACTACTTCATTTATGAATGGTTAAATCACTGACATTTCACAGCCTTAAACTTAGTCTTTGTGTTCAGAACATTACGTGCACTTATTAGCTTTACAGTGAGCGGAGTACTAGTTTCCTGTCCGAAGAAAAAAACTTTCTCATACTACCCCACAACCTCATAGTAATAACATAATCCTGTTGAATAATAATCGAGGGTCATTTATTCCTAACAGTCATAAATATGGTTGTACAGTATTGATAAATATCGTCAAAAAGAAATTTTCCTTCACTTCTACATCTTCGTTCTATTGTAACGACCAGTTGTTGATAAGTTTTCGTCTAGCCTGTAGATAGATATGTTGTTGCAGGGAGCGCTCAGAGCAGTGTGAGTTTGGTGGTGGCCACGAGAATCTAGAAAAGAAAGAGGAGAAAAGTGAGCCGACGACTCAGTAAGTACATGGGATGTACTTACATTTATTAATAAAAGATAACTGACAAACGGTAGAGCTGGAAAACAAAGAGGTGAGGTAGTCTGGAAATCGAAACTCTAAGGTGAATGAGTAACATTTCGAATGCGTTACACTATGACTTGATACGAAGATGTTCTGTCCATGAAATAAAATAAGTTTGAAATCGTCAATAAATAGAGACATTAGGGATATTAATCCGGTAAGCATTATTTGGTTTACAAATGACTGGGATGTAGAATCATGTTTTATGCATGTTCATATAATCTTACAAGTTGAAAATACTTCATCTGTTTTTCTTCTTGTAAATAGCTTGCGTAACTATTTAACTTCTATTCAGGGGAAATATTTTGGAAGATGGATAATAAGGTACACATTCCACACACATTGTTTCATAATTTATATAAAGAATGTCCTTTTTAGCATTTGAACTATTTTAAGGAAACTGCTTCATCCTAGAACTAATGATATTTATTCTGTGTGGACAATTTTACAGCCTAAGTGAAACTGAAGTCATAAATAGGCTGATTAGGTTTACAATGATGCTGAAGTCACTCAAATGTCTCTTCTTTAATTATTTGAGATGATTTGTTGCATTCATAAATTTGTGGCCACTGATTTCAAACCTGTAATTTTTTATTAAGACGTTAGTCTCAGATCCTCAAATGTTACGATTATAAATGATATAGGAATAGAATTCTTTCCCTAAATATATGGGAGTAATCTCAAGACTATCAGGTTGAAGCATCATATTTCAGGTTGGTATTCATCATGAACTGATATCATGAATTGACAGAAGTAGGAACTATGGATCATTGGATTTCTGCTCAGTGGCTCAATAGTAACGTGCTGGGCTCGTAGACTGAATGTCTTGAGTTCGATAACTGGTGGGGTCATGGATATGAGCTGCTGAAGAGTCCTATACTAGGACGAAACAGCTGTCCAGTGCTTCTAGGTTTCCAATCTTTCTCCAACTGATGTCAGTCCATGATGAATACCAAATTGTAATCAGTGAAATCCCCACAAACTTTCAAATTGAATAAAACATCATAATCAAACATGGGTAGTTTGTAAAAACAGAGAGATTCGTCATGATTTGGTTACGATTTGATGGTTGTTTGTTGACAACAAAGTGTTGGACAGTTGTGATGGTTACTAAAGTGTCACCTAAAATTCAACCAAACTATGCATGAACTATTACTATTACTATTATTACTACTGCTAATTCTATTCGTACTAAGGAATTCAAGTTATATTGCTTGATTGGGAATGTAGCTAGATGATTGATAAAAACATAGATATAGTTCAAAGGTGTTATTCATAAGTTGTATAAATAAGTGAATCATTCAAAAATAAGCATTTACGGTGATCACTATATAAATCGGAGGTTTTTCGTTGCACAGCCTTGTTGATGACACTTTAATTTGGCCATCTTGTAAGGTTAACGTGAGAAATAGGTGATATCCTATTACCGAATGACTTTTTCCTGCTTTTTGTTCTTGAGGTTCAAAAAACTATATTCAGTACTACTAAGAATTAAAGTTATATAAGGATGACTTGAAGATATTGTTTCTAGTGCTGTTAGGATGCATAAAACTATTGTTTTGTATAGTTTTACACGCAGTTTCATGAACCCATGCGAACATCTTTAGACATTGTCTTGATAACAGGATAAATCTTTCTAGGTGCACTAGCTATAAGAATAAACCATAAACAATGCTGAGTTAAAAAGATCTGTCCAACTATCATCAAGGAAGTCTGTTTATTCCAGACCAGTTGCTCATTGAAACAATCCAAAGCAGCCAATTTTTCATTTCTTCTAAGGTTCAACTATCAGTTTAAGTTTACTTGCCAGGTTACATACATTTCATGGACATAGAAAAAGTTTACTAAACCAGATCTCTATGTTTAAAAAAATTCAGTAATCAATCTTATTTTGCTTTGATAACTTTAATTTTCAAGATTTGCTATTTCATGTACTTCTGTTTTTCTGTTTTCTCTTCTTATCTAATTTACAACACTTTGATTTCGTGAAATGTGTTCATCTTGTCCTTCAGTCGAAAGCTTCATTTCTACATAATCAAGTATGTTAGGTTTAGAAAATCATTGTTCCTAACCTCCTCCCAATTTCTACTAGTTTCTTCAGAATAATCATTTCATCATTCTGTAAGTAGTTAACCTTTGAATATTTTCAGTGACATACAATTCCTTCAATTTCGATCTATCTACATTTAGTTTATCTTCTCTCTTAATCAATACATCCTTGTCAAATTGATAAAAGTATGTGGTACATCTTAATATAAGTGTAAAACCTGGGCAGTGTGGTCAAGTCTAATTCCATTATAGTCTGTTTGTTAGAAATATCACACAGTGAAACAGTAACATTTACTGGATAACGTTTCGGACACAATTTATTGTCCATATTCATATCAGGTAACTAACTCCACAACTTCAAGACAGACAACATATATTCCTAGTTTTCTCTCCTTCTCTCTGATGACAAGGCTAGTAGAATTTTCCATATATCTGGGAAAGATGCAGAATCATTTCGGTTGCATGTATTTCGCATTGATTGGGGAAACAAGGATTCGGTCATCAATCTCTCCCTCCATCCAACTAAGTTAGTTTTCAACACTGTCACCCTATCCCACTCTAATGTGTCATTGTATGTCATCGCATGCAGAGCTATAGCTGAGTTTTTCTCTAGATTTCTTATCTTACTAAGATCTACTGATCTTGATTTAGTTAAGTTTTTGTGGTGTGTTATTCTAATCGGCCCTGGTTGACTGCTTTGATCTATGTAGTTGACCTCGCAATCATTGCAAGGGATCTGGTAAACCAGATTATTTTGAATTTTGAGGGAGTTGTGGAGATTTGGAAATGTTTTGAAGTTGGTATTCATCGTAGACTGACATTGGTTGGAGGAACAAAGGAAACCTGGAAGTACTGGACAGCAGTTTCGTCCTAGTATGGGACTCCTCAGCAGTGCGCACCCACGACCCCACCAGCAGGGATCGAACCCGCGACCTTCAGGTTCCGCGGCTAGCGCGTTACCATTGAGCCACTGGGTCAGAATACAATGCTCCATATTTCCAACTTCTTGAGCTAACGGAAGTTGGAAATATGGAGCATTGTATTCTGGCCCTGTGGCTCAGTGGTAACACGCTGGCCACGAAGCCTGAAGGTTGCGGCTTCGATCCCTGGCGTGGTCATGGGTACGCAATGCTGAGGAGTCCCATACTAGGACGGAACAGCTGTCCAGTACTTCCAGGTCTCCTTTATTCCTCCAACTGATGTCAGATTATTTTGCTTAATTGCATCGATAGGATCTTTTAACCTAGAAAGCTTGTTTCTAAGTGAGTTTGTTGGCTTGAATGCCATCTTGTTTTTGTCACAAGTATATTGAATGGGTTATTGTTTCTCCTGTTTCATTCAAAATCATAAAATTCATTTCTACCTCAGTATTGAAATAGCTCTAATTAAATTTACATATAATAATGGAATGTACTTATGTATACATGCAACTTATATTTCAAATTGATCATCCGGACCTTCTGGAAAAGTTTAATTCACTTCATTATCTTGATATTGGTGTTTGTTGTCAAACTACAAATATCATTATAATGAATACCATCCACCTAATGTCCACATTTTTTTCAAACTATCAAATCTCAACTTGGTTTTGATATTTATAAATTGATTAAAAATATAATTTATTTCTTTATAATATCTCAAAAAAAGTTGAACATAATTAATTCATAGGAAATGCTTTTCCAAGGTCATTATTATAAAAGAATAAGATAATCTGATGATAGAAATCGTGATGTAGGAGAAATTCAACCATATTCATAATTGGTAATGAAGGCTGCTAAATTAATATGGTAGAAAAAAAAAGTAGAATGAAAGATAAAACTTTACTTGAAAGAAAAGTGATGATGGATAACTGAATAATTTCAAGATATGCAAACAGTTTACCAATTCAATGTTCAATAAAGAGTTAGATGAATGTTCATGATTTATTTAGCCATTTTTTTTACATCCCTTTTCCTTCTCACTTTAACTGAAATCAACAAAACAGTTAAGTAACATTTGTTGTAAAATAAAGTAAAACTTTTAGAATACAGAATATTCTTTTACTCAGGTTTGTTTAAGTTCATTAATCTATACTTTGCTATTTATTTCTAGATAAGCAGTTCATGTGCTACAAGTTAGATAAGATTTGGTCACTCTTCATATATTTGAAAAATAATTACAAAATCTTATCTTTTAAGTTAATTTTAGTTCATTCATTAAGTGTTTCACAGAATGGAACAGTGAATGTTTCAGACTCAACTCATTGTCTGTAATTATCTTGAGATAATGTCGCAACTTTGAGAAATAGTTTATAAATTATCTATCATAATGTTGGGTTGTATTATATGGTTGTGTGTGATTGAAGGCGTAATTGGGACCGAACTTCTCTTCAGAATTCTTACCTTACTATTGTTTACCAACTTAGATTTAGCTGTTTTCTGCTTTGACAGCCTGACTGACCTCGGTCAAATACTTTGACCTGTATATCCTACCTCAAAATCATTGTAAAGTATTTGATAAACTAAATTGTTTTGCATAATTCGATTATTCAGATCCTTTAACCTACAAGTCTTTTTTCTAAATGAGTTTGTAGGTTTAAGTGATTGTGTAACCCTAAGTTCGTTGAAAATTCAACAAAATGTTTTTGAAGTGCCTCTCATCCGGATTTAAAATTCTCCCTTTGTCTCCACTACTAGTCCCATTCGCTTTATTTTTGTCTGAATTTACTGGTTAGTTTAGAAGGATAATTACTGATGAGTAAGGTAATTCTAATCGATTTGATTTGATGTCATATATCTTCTGTTTCAGTAGTCAGTCTTTTGACCCTATGACAGTCATTTTACCACGCCAATTTATCTGACATGGGATGAAATGTTCCCAAGTCTGAGCAACAATTTCAAAGTTAAGGTTTCATATAGACTACAGTATCTAAACTCCTATCCTGTTTTCTTCTTATTCTGGAATAGA
This sequence comes from Heterobilharzia americana, assembly GCA_944470555.2. NCBI lineage: Eukaryota > Metazoa > Platyhelminthes > Trematoda > Strigeidida > Schistosomatidae > Heterobilharzia > Heterobilharzia americana. The sequence goes on from OX104127.1 coordinate 41,920,093, forward strand.
TCTCCTTCATCACTTTTCATATGCTGTTGTTTCAGTACTGTATGTCATCTATATGCTCAAAACATATTTTAGGAGCAGGACTAATTGTTCCTAGAGTTACTCTTTCCCAGCTCTCTGAAAGTATGTCTTCCACGACAAAGAATATTCATGATCCCATGACAACTTCAGTTTGCTTATACATTCTATTCTGAAACTTTAAGACTTTAGAAGTCAGGTATAATTGTATTCCTAATGTGATCTCTTTAACCGGTAGCTTAGTTCAAAGCGTGAACCCATGGTTGTGATTGCACTCAGTCCTAACTACCTTTGAGGTCACTTCGATCAGTATCTTAGTATACGGATTTGTTTCATCAGAATTAACGATTTTTTCATAGTCATCTGGAAATATGTAATCTTGGTCAATCAAGCAGTTTGAGTCCAAAAAGTAGCCCTCATGTGAGTTGGAAGACAATAGTAACGTGACGATTATAGAGAAAACTGTGGCTGGAACTATGTACGCTATTACAAGACAGCATAATGCAATCGAAAATAATGAATCTTTGGAACTGACTTAGTTCTGTGGAGAAAGAGGTTCATGACCTAGTCCTTGTTTATTGAATCAGTAACAAATACGCCTAACAGAAGTACCTCACCAACTTTTTCAGATATATCGAAAATTCTGTCACCTACGTCACAAAGAGGAGAGAACCAGAACCATATGACATCTTAAAGTTGCGACTGAAGGCAATAATTTGTGTGCTATTCAGTAAGTAATGCTGCTTCACTCTTTGATATATCTTATAAATTTAATAAAGGTTTACGCCTATATAATATTTGGAGTCTTCAAGAAAATTTGTACAGGAAAATCAAAGTTATTTTCCTTGAAAATTGTAGAACATTTTCATCACAAGGACAAGGTCAATGGGTTCACGTTATTTGACTGACATGAAAGATCAATTTCGGTTCCAAATGCAAAAAAATGAAGCAATTTTTAAAGTCGAAATTTAATGTGCAAAGTTCATGAAACAGGTAAAACATATTCAAATCACAAGAAAAGAATACAGATTAATTTTTCACCTTGTTATGGAATAAAATTGATTGATAGAATATTCAGATAATTTGAGGACACGTAAATGATGTCGATTGTTGATATTTTTGACAGAGAACCAACAAAACAGTGAATTAGGCTCGAAAATTCAATGAACCGTAATCACTCTATGTTTATTACATCATTCAAGAACTTAAGAACACGCAAGGTAATAAGGTAATTGAATGAACATGAATACGTCGATTGGAAACGTTTATTGATTTTATAAACTTCCAAAATTCAATTTCCCCTTTTACGATTAAACTTTCTAAAGACTGATAGATATTGGTCATTCATATCATTTAATTCAACTCAAATTCACTGATCTTATCTTTATGAACTGTATGTTTCATAGGTTTTCAAATAAAGGATCTTAGATATTTCTATGTGAAAGGTCTTCAATACGTCAAAGGGGAAATTCTTCATTCATTTTGTGGTCATATAGAATGTCATAAACTTTGCGTGTACATTTCTATAATGAAAATACTGTTTGTTAACCTGTATTATCTGTATGTTTGAGTGAATTCAACTTCTTTAATGTATTTCACATCACTCACATACTTGTTCATTTCGAATCACAATTAAAAATATAAGAATTATGCTTTTTTTATCTATAGGAGTAAGCCACTAGGAACCTCTGATGCCATATATTGAGCTTGTTATTATTCGTTAGTAAGATGTATCTTCCACCCTGAATAGATCAGTGTTCCTACTGCGTCACTTAAAGCAGGAGGCAGAGAACACCATCACCAAACTATTTAGTAAATAACTAATAACCTGTAAACCTGAATTATATACACAAACAGGTTTTTGAATGATAATCGACTTTATTATCGAGTCTCAGGTGCTGACCATAGACTAATCATCAATGTTTGTGATCTAACTGCGTCTATGGGTAAAATATATGAAGAGTGAAAGGAAGTCATTACTTTAAGACGATGAAATCGTGATCCACTCGCATGTAGATGCTTGACATAGACTCAAAAGAGTTGACCATCCACTACAAAGGAATATATGAAGGTACACGCCAATAGACAGAGATAGATGAACTGACTAGTTAGTGAACGGATAGTAGTGGATTAGTCAGGCAACGTAACCTGGGCAGCTGAATAACATGGATGCTTAAACAAGTAATTTAAGACAGACAACCAATTAAAACGTTGGGATTCAGCATCCTATTCTGAATATCACTGAATTACATGCCACTGACTTTGGCTATGTATTTAGCGACGGAGACTAGTGGTGGAATCCAGGATGCGTATTTCGTACTACTTGGCACTCGTCAGCTGGGTGCACCTGCTTCCCAGTGAGCGATGTTGTAGCCACCGGGATTCGGACTAGGGAGCGATCGCTTCAAAGGGGAGCCACGATAGCAACTTCCTAGCGCATCCTGGATTCCACTGCTAGCCACTATCCATCATTACTATCATAAAAGCACAGGTAATACCGAGGCATCCTCACAGGAGCCCATATGCCAATAGAGACCGGTCAATTCGGTCCAATCAACGACGGTATGATACAAAAATAATTATACTAAATAGAGTATCGTTTGCAAATAAAGAATAAGTCGAAAATTTGTCGGTTTTAAATCTCTACGGTAAATGCATTTACCATCAGGTGTTGATTGTAATGCCAAACAAAATTCTTACTACACAACATTTTTAACGAACCTTAGATTCAGAGACGATATTGCCAGGTACGTCCTTCGTCAATTTTCGTCGAAGACCATAAGTTGAACATTTTGTGCTGTGAATCTCCGTATTATTTTCTCATGTCAACAGCTGATTCGTCAATACGTAAAGGACAAGCTTGCACATTGGACCTCTTCATTGTGTAGTTACAAGTTCACTTGCACATGTAGAGCCAAGTACATCAGCTGTACTATGCGCTCGCTTGAAGAGTGCGCTTGTGAACATTAACGAGCCTGATAGCAGTTCACAGCTTCAAATCTTAACTGTGTTTTCAAAAGTCTACAGTCTCTTCACCTTGGCCTTAAGCAGATACTCTGCATCTGTGTTAATATTTCATTTAATTATGCATTTTCATAGGGTAATAAATCTTAACTGTTCAGTGCACTTGATAAAATTCAGTGGCTCAATGATAACGTGCTGGCCACGAAACCTGAAGGCCGCGGGTTAGATCCCTGGTGGGGTTGTGGGTGAGCACTGCTAAGGACTCCTCTACTAGGACGAAATAGCTGTCCAGGGATCCCAGGTTTCCTCTGTGTTCCTCCAACTGATGTCAGTCTACGATGAATAACAACTTGAAGAAACTGTCCAGACCATTTCTTGTTTTACGTGATATCATTTCTTTCAATTAACTTTAACCTTTGACCGGAAACTTGTCTAGAACATTCCTTCAATTTTACTACGTTTGCACGTGTTGAGCTGTGAAAATGAGTCACCTGAATGCTAATAATTTTTGCTTTAACTCACAATTGCTTTTTGAAATCACACAACCTTACATCCTTCCATCAGATTTCTAGTTTAACCTGCAATCCATAAACAGTACACTTCTGAAAAGGCATGGACTGCCCAAGACCGTTTCATATATGTTTACTGTTTTGTTTATATTTGACCTTAAAAATATACCTTATTTCGTTTTTCTGTCTTTTTTATTGAAGGCGATTGAGGAAAAGTGAAGAGTAGAGTCTACATGTTTACATGTACAAGTGTTTCTACATATACTTACGATTTTATTTTATATGAGAGTTATTCCTGCTTTGTGGTTCATCCCCTACTTATTGGTTAGCGTAAATCATTTTGCCTAAAGTAGTTGCAGGCGTAAGATACACTTCCCTAGTGAAGTTATTGTAAATCACCTCCCATTATCCCCAAGAAAGATGCACTGCAGAGTGTTTTACTTTATTGAATAAGGTCCTTACATAGTCCATTTCGTCTTATATAGTGTTGTTGCTATCTTAATTTCAGATTTCGAAAGTCCCTTCGAACATTCCGTGCATAAATGTCTTTTCTTGAATTTTTCAGATTTCGTCCTACTGATAAAAGAATTAGAGACAGAAATTTACTGTTAGATGCTTGTACTTTGGAAAACATGGTCATTGGAAGTGTTGTTTAGTGCTTTGTAAACGCTATTCACTTATTTTTATGATGAAAAATATACTGCTTGCATGTTGAAAACAAATTATCTGCCTAAGTTTAATAAGTTAGTAAAATTTTCACAAATGGAGAATTTTATTTTAAGCCACTGTAGTGAAAAACATACTACAAAAATTACTGAAGTTTGATTAAGCTGAAACCATGTCAAGCATAAAGCTCCCATTTTCCTACTCATCAACATATTCTGAGAAAGAGTATACTTTTAAGGATCTTGTATATAAATTAACTTTTACTGCGAAGTCTTGAACCATAATTTTTCCACAAATACGTAGCAACCGATAAATTTACAGCAAGAAACTATTGGAAATAGTTACATGGTTTCAAATTGGTTTATCCTTACAGACTGATGGTCAGAGAACCATTACGAACTTGGGGAGCGTTAGAAAGTTGTTCTGTCCTGTGTAGCCACAATCTCAGGAGGAAGGGAAAAAGTGTGAACTAAAGGATTCCAACATTGTGGGTGTGAGGTCTGACAGTCCTAGGGTTAATCCTCTACAGGGTTACCAGTGTGGACTACTATGCACCCAAGACCATCACTTAGTGGGGATCTAAAGTAGTATTTTTAAAAAAAGTGTCTTCGACTGACTTCTGATAGTAGATTTAGTCTACCTTACATGACTTTATTCAAATGTTTATTAACATATTTTATTTACTAATATAGCATTTCATTGATATGTAGTAGGTATTAACTGTAATAGATAACACTAAAATTTTGCATGTCGTGTTCAAGACAGTTTGTGACAGCAGGCATATGTCGTCTGATTTAGGCCAACCACGTACCCATTTATGTACCCACGCTTAAGTGAAAAGTTATACAGAACTTTTACTGTTGCACATAGGAACTTGAAAAACACGATACTTTTCTGTCATATAAATAGGCCTGAAGAAATAATGACAGATATTTGGATTTCTAGATATATCAGCATGTTATCCTTCATAAATCTGTGTTAATGTCATTTTAACTGAGAAAGCATATCCTGTGCAAGCATAATATCGTGCACACTCATTTTCAGGAACTCACTATTCATGCATCTCATAAATCACATCTATACATATTTGTTGAAGGTCTGAGTACGGTAATATATATCCCTTTCATCTGAATATTATGATCTGAACACTGTTTTGAATATAGCAGTAAAATAAACAGTCATATATGTCAAATAGTAGTGACCGTCTGATAGCCATGAATATATATGACTGACACATTGTCATATAAACCACTGTTTGTTCTGGATTACTTAGACTTGATCTGTTTACATAGTCTGCACACACAAATCAACTAGTTAGTTGCAATGACAGCTTAAATATAAACTGTGAATCAGTAGTAAAACTAAGAACAAGCTCATTGGTACGAAAATGTGTTTCATTTGGTTCACTCTCAATAAAGTTTAGGAGAAAGTCGAAAAGAAAGTCATGTTGGCCAGCTTACTTCAGTCTATTCGCAAACAGTTTTAAACCCATGATAGGATCAATCTTAAAGAAATACCAGAGCAATGACACTAAACTGTACCCCGGATTTTGGGGTGTATGGGGTCGATACAATATCTTATTGTGATATGAACTTGAGGGCAGTAAATAGTTTGTAGACAATTCAATGTTTTGTCAACAATGAAAATCAACCTATTTTTGTTTCCAAGTGGTCATAAGATGCAGAAGTAAAACCAAAAAAAAAAATGAGAAATCGCCGCCACGTTATTTGGCTTTATATCACTTTAGAAATTTTACTGAAGATAGTAATTTTGTCAAGTTTATGAATAACGAAACCACCACGCATTTCAAGATTCATAAGATACTTGGCATTTCAGTGTTTAGATTTATATCATATCTGCCAGTAAATAAATAATAAAAATCCTTCATGTTTAAAATAAATGAATCAGTTAATAACTTTTTGGTTAGGAAATCTGTATTAAATCATCCTAAAGGCATTGGGAAAGTTTATGTGTTTTCTGGACGTACTGATGCTAAACTCTAGAAAGCAAGTAAACACTCATATGTAGCAAAAGTTACTATTTGAGGTGTAATCAGTAATAAGTCTCTTTCCAATATGCTATAATAGTGTCTATGTTTTCGATACGCTTAAAAAAACTGATACACTCCAATTTACAAAATAATCATTGAGCTCATTAAATTAATTTTCGTGCTTTTTAACATTCATCAGCAGTCTCAGACGAACTTATGGTCTTTTAGAATTCGAACATATTTGTCTTGCTTCTTACTTTTATAGACCTTCAAGCAACGCGAATAAAGGACGTTCCTTTAAAAAACAGTCACATTGATATACTAGTGGATAATGCAGCTAAGTTTCCTAACTCTCAAAAGAGAATAATTTCGATACTTTCAATGGAGATTATTTCAAGCATTATCTACAATTCTTTGTATTACTAAGTCCTTGACAAACAAACGGCATAGTATAGAGTCTATGATAACAACTGAGGATTAGTCTTTAGAGCGTAACGCATCACTGGGGAAGGAATCATTTCTACTGATCTTAGTCAGTTTCCATAATAGATTGACAATTGATCTTATATATGCTTGATTTGAACTAGTACATTAAGGCTTTTTTTAGTTGTAGGGAGAATTTATTCCATTTTCAAATCCTTCGTCTAACTCTGGTCTAATTTTGATGTAAGCTAACTTACAAGCACTATGACTGCTTCAATTCACTCACTATTATTTTTGTCATTATGAAAAACTGCTTTTACCATTTTCATTTGTTTGACAATCTGTTTTTTATATATTGAAAAACTTCTGTATTACGTTCTCTATAGCTTTTATTTTATGCCTTACTATTTTATATGTATTCATACTCAAAAAAGAACTCATTCTTCTAACCCTAGGGTAGTATTTTTTCTGGAGTTTGATATGTGGATGTGAAATTTCCAAGTAATGTACTTAATGCTACAGTATTCACCCTAACCAGTTATAGTCATTGGGTAAAAGTAGGTAGATGCAAGGGAATTTCTTGTCATACTTTTTATATGAACAGAATACTTTTATGGTCTTGTGTGTATGTGGAGGGGAGGGGGAGTAGGAGAAAGCGCTTTGACTTTAAGTTCCGTAAATGGCTGTATGGGCGTGATTTGTTTCTAGACTTCTAAGTGACTCGGATATCTATGCTTATTCGTCTCTGGAGTTCAAAATGATACCTCAGATAGCTGCCGCGTAATCTTAATTTCCAAAAAAAGAATCTGGGTGGTGAAGGTGTTTAACTCCCCAATCATACTGAACTGTGATCCGTGGTGACCAAATTTGGATTTGTGCCAGTAAAAAACTTAACTTTTCATAAGAACAGCTGGGTTTAAAAACAGTATTTTCTGATGACAACGATTATTATATTATGCTACGGTTAGGCGAATCAGTTGAACTTCCTTTTAACAGCTGTGGAAATTCAATAACCATCTAATCAGATTCATCGAGTCAGGCTGCTTAATAGAGCAGGATAGCCTTAAAAGCTTTCGAGCAGGTGATGTCAGTTAAATAACACAATGTGTCGTTACTGATCAAAATGGAACATAGACAAGCATAACCCCAACTTCGAATGTGACAATTTTAAATTCTTATGAAAAGCAGGGCTAAAAATTAGCAAACGTCTCCTACTTTATTGTTTTCCTTATCAAAATGTCCAAAGAAGTACAGGTAACATTCAGATGAGTTGGGAAATAATAACTAACAAGAAAATAACTGGGTAAAGATCTCAGAGACAAAGGATGGGAAAAATCATGTAGCTGTCATCTCCATATAGAGCTATAAATCTTATGTTTGGTAGCCAGCGCAGTTGTCTAACAAATTTACGATATCGGTTACATGAATAGAGCGATTGAGACCTTTATATTTTATAAAGAAGCTTGATTAATAGGTATAAATGATGAGTTTGCCATAACTAGGTCAGACCTTTACAAAACACGAGATAATACTTGAAATCTTTTAGAGATTGCTATCCACTGAATAGTTTTTGAATCACCAAAAACGAAGAATAGTTTAAAATATTATTAGTTTTATTCAGAATAGCAATTTACATAACCATGAATACTTTCGTAACAAAAGGTAATACAGTGAATAAAAAGAGAGTAGGCTTAGAAAATTAAATCCATATATTTTCATACTACTTTCAATGAATGAGTAGAAAGTAACACAAACATTTAATTTTTATATCCCATGTACGACATGGTATTTTAAGTTAACAGAGAAAAGGAAAGGGACACTGAATAACTTTTGAGTTCATACGTAGATAGCTACTTACTATATCAAAGTTTCAATCCGTTTTTAGAATGTGTTCAGATGAAAAATGGTGTTTGAATCAACTCTTATTCGTATATACTCTTTCCGCTATATTCACATTCACTTCCGAGTTCTTAAGAGAAAAAGAAAGAATGAAACTAAGTCAATAAACTGAATTCTCTCCATTGAAATATGCCGTTTAGAATCGTTCTATCTGAAAAATGGACAAATTGAAAAGAAAGTGGAATTTTGCGTATATGTTAGTCCAAAGTGAATATTGGTGAATTATTATTGTTCTGTTTATCAAGTAAATGTTCTTCTTCTTCTAGATTTTCTTCCCGTCTTTTAAGTATAACTAATTGAGAGTTTTGGGGCTTCGGATCTTTCAAATTCCCATACCCACTAGTTGAAGTTTCATTTATCACTATACTGGGTGATGTAGTAGGCGTTGTTAAGTAACTTCGGCAATTCTGGTAAACATTTGATGAACGTACTGGTAGACTGTGCTTGCGTGACAAGTTGATTGTGGAAATCCGTTGCTGCTGTGATAGCAGTGATGGTAGTTGTAGCTGCTGTTGTGTTTGAACAGAGGTGGGCTGATTGAATAAACAATTTTGTAAGAATAAATTTTCATTCTCTAATTTATTTATTCGGTAAGCAAGATTATTCAAGTGTTCAACCAATTCTTGACTATTTTTATTACTCTGGCAGTTAATCATAGAAGTAGATGGAATATTATCTTCAGTTGGACGGTAAGAGATATGTCCAGTTTTTAAAACACTTACTGGCTTATAATGATGTGAACAGGCTCTGTAAGGCCATGGTGGTCGCTTAGCTATCCAATTAGAAGTTTTATGCTTAGGAATTTTTAAATGAGAACAATTTTTTCCAAATGTTGGTAATGATATCGGAGAAGAAGTGGTCAATGGGGGGACTTTGATTGGTATTGGTGATGGTTGTTGTGTACATTGTTCTTCATTAGTGGCATATTCTTGTTCGTCTTCTGAGATTGTTGCCTCTGAAATAGATGGTGTCGAAGCTTTTCGAAACATATTACTGGTATAACTCTTTGTCCATTAAGTGCGCTGTCAAAGTTTGATTCATTCGAATTTAAAAGTGTAGTATGTCTTTCTTTGATTGGATACTCTGAATGACAGTACTTTTGAAGCGTATTTTCACTTTCCAATCCTTTTGATAGATTTAAAGAAAAGTTATGTAATGCGTTACGTGTAAACTTTGTACTAGGATTTTGTAATTGATTACTGTTTGAATGGAAAGAATTTTTAGCCATATGAAATAAATCTGTTGGCATGGAAAGATTACGTTGTTTCCCTGGCAGAATAGAATTCGATGGACATGATTTCAACCAAGAATATTGATGGGATTCAGATACTGTAGTAGATAAAGCTAGTTGATTTTCATTAGAATGACATGGAATAAAATTTATTGAAATATTACTAATCGTTGTAGGTGCTGAACTAGACCGATTTTGATAAATACCTGAAAATACAGATTGACTGTGATTTGTTATACTCGAGCTTGTAAAATTAGGTAGTGCAAATGTTTCATGATTTGATGTCATAATACTCTTGTCTGGAATATTGTTACCCAGAATTGCCGGTGGAGTTGGTGATCGTTGTGGAGTAGGCAAGAAGGCTGAACAACGACTTGGATCACTACCATAACCATCTGATCCATCGCTGTTAGACACACGTAGTAAACAGTCATGATTTAAGTTCATACATAACAGGGAATGGTTGGTTTGACTGCACGTTGGATTTACATTGCATGGGTGGTTGTTTTCAAAACCGGCCGGAAAGTAACCAGGGGAGCTCGTTTGATCTGATGAATTCAAGATTCTTCGGTCATACGGTATAGATTTAACTGAGAAATCTGTAAAAGGAAGCAAATTAAGAAAAGGTTTATTCTACGTTTTCTAACAAATAACCTGAATGCACTTTACATCTTACTAAAACTCTGGGCAATTTCAAATTGACATTATTCTACAAACTACTTGAAACTAGTGACAGCTGAACAACTGTCTCAAACTGTCCTAATTCTTAGCATTACACCTGGTAGGAACAACAGCACTCACTAGGAAGCATGTACGTCCAGCTGACGAGTCCGAAATAGGACGAAATGAGCATCCTGGATTTCACTGCTAGCCACTGTCCATCAATGCACACTTATGACTCAGGAATTGCTCACTGCTAACCACTATTTACTTGATTACAGCAATTTTAGCTTGAAGAATTAAATTCATTCATGAGAATGAGAAACATATATGTCATATAGAATAGTAAACTAAGCATTTTCTTATACGTCTTGTTGATTTGTCTTGGCATGGAACTCCTCATCAGTGGGCAACTGCGACGTCACCATGGACCGAATTTAGGACCTTCCGGTCCGATAGCTAGCCTGTTACCGTTGAGTTAGTGGGTCCGAAACCAGTGGTTCATATTTCTTACTTCTATCAGTTCACGATGTAGCGTAACCTCCATCCAATGTCATAGTTAAGTAACTGTCTTCACATCTCACTTCATTGATCCTATCGGTGACGACTTCTCATTAGAACCTCGAAAATCACTTCTTGAAGCAAGTAACCAGAACCCAAAGGTCCTGAATTCGATTCCTGGAGGATGATTTTATGGGTGCGCACCGCTGAGGAGTCACAAACTAGGACAAAACAGCTGTCCACTGCTGCTAGATTTCCAACTTTTCTCCGAATGATCTTAGCACATGATGAATGCCAACCTGAAATCAATAAATGAATCCCCCAAGAACCTCAAAATTGAACTAATTTCTTGTCTTCCCCTCCTCCTAAAGTCTAAAAGTTATGAAAATGATCAAATATGAGGATATTTTATTTTGTAAGTGAAAAACATGTCTGATGGAGGAAAACAGGTAAAATGTCTCTTAACATAGGATATACTTAAAGTATTGGTAAACACTATGACTTACAAAATTTCTGCAGTAATTCGTTTTTTAGTGCATGCTTGATAATTTACCACTGGCATTTGTTTTTCCAGATTATCATTTTATTCAAAAGAATATGGAGGGATTTGCAAATTGCAGGTTTACATCAATCTGAGTGACTGTATAGACCACCTTAGTAACTGTTGAAATAATCAATCCCTTCCCGGTGTTTCATCTAAGAAGTTAGTTTTTTTATAAAAGAAAGAACTGCTATTGGTTGCCTCAGTAATTGTTAAGGTGGTTTTTAAAGTCACATCATCAATTTATTAAAGTGTTTAATTTAAGGGATTTTCCAACTTTAGATAATGGAGCTATTGAATCCATCCTTAACTTGTTTGGAAAAATTGATCACTTAGAGATTTTTATTGATTTGTTCCGATTTTAGTACTGTAAACGTATCATATATATATATATATATATATATATATATATATATATATCGGAACTATATCTTTGGAGTAGGACTAATAGGACTGACAGGTTCTTGGCGCATATAAATTCAGTAGTGAATGCAATCGAATTTACCTGTGCCTTAGAAAGTGAAGAAGACGAGCTAGCAATATTAGATTGCAAGATTAAACGAACACAAGAAAGTAATGTAGAGACTGGCGTCTATAGGAAACCTACTCATTCGAATCTCTACTTAGACTTTGAATCCTCCCATCCCATTTCAGTTAAAGTAAGCCTAGTTAAATGTTTAAATGATAGAGCGAAAAAGCTTACTAGTAGATCGGAAAATCTGCGACAAGAAATTGGACACATCAAGAATACCCTACGTCTCAATATTTACCCACCAAAATTTATAAATAGACTCATAAGAAATCGAAAGAAAAATATTAGCAGTAGTAGTAATAGTAATATAGGTATTATTAATAGTAGTTCCACTACTAATGGTAATGATGGTGACAAGGTTAAGAGAGAATTCAAAGTCTCTGGTGTGTTAACAAGCAAAAAAGGCACCTCAGAAGCATTACGAAGAATTTTCAGTAAGACTGTAGATTAAAGTGGCATTTAAACTAATAATCTCGCTTAGAAAAAAGTTTTTTAGGTTAAAAGTTCCTATCAATACAATTAAGCTAAATTTTCTGGTTTACCAGATCCCTTGCAATGATTGTGAGGTCAAGTACATAGATCAAAGCAGTCAGCCAGGGTCGATTAGGATAACACAGCACAAAAACTTAACTAAATCAAGATCAGTAGATCTTAATAAGATAAGAAATCTAGAGAAAAACTCAGCTATAGCTCTGCATGCGATGACATACAATGACACAGTAGGGTGGGATAGGGTGACAGTGTTGAAAACTAACTTAGTTGGATGGAGGGATAGATTGATGACCGAATCTTTGTTTCCCCAATCAATGCGAAATACATGCAACCGAAATGATTCTGCATCTTTCCCAGATATATGGAAAATGCTACTAGCCTTGTCATCAGAGAGAAGGAGAGTAAAGTAGGAATATATGTTGTCTGTCTTGAAGTTGTGGAGTTAGTTACCTGATATGAATATGGACAATAATTTGTATCCAAAGTGTTATCCAGAAATTTACTTTCTTTTCTCACTGAATTAGTACTTAACGAAGTCTGTTTTTTTATCGATATGTTCAACGGCACTTTAAATTTCATTACAAATGCCTTGAGATGATGCTTTCAAAATCTTCATTTTGAGTAGACCTGCATTCTCTGATTATGTATTAAGTTTGTGTAATGTCTAGGAATAGCCAATCACACTCATATACATCTAAGCAAATCACTTAGCTAATTACTCAGTTATCTTTTAGATTATTTTATTTCTTAAGTCTGTGCTGATAAATTTCTTCAGTGTGACAATCAAAACTTCATTTCCAGTCTTCAGTTCACAATAGTGAGTACAGATGATTAAGAGTCATCATTATATAAAATCGGGGTAGTTGAATAAAGCCTTTGAGTAGAAAATTATTATCATCTATTATTTGTCCCTTGGGTTTTTAATGGAATATAGGAATTCAGTAGCACGTCTCCATCTCACTCTGACCTCTGAAATCTTTTCAAACTGGCTCCACCACAGCCCACAGGCTCCCATTTCTTCCTCACATCATCTTATCCATGTCATCCTCACCTCAGACACCCAACTCATCGTTTCCCATCGGGGTTCCACTCGACACCCTGGCCTGACGCGTGATGTCCCCAGTCGGCCTTCTCAGTGTATGACCAATCAAATCCATCTCTACTTCCTTCCAGTGCATAGTTGTTAAGTGACAGGTTCTTGTCTTGTTGGTTCGTTGCTAGCCAGCCAGAGTGAGTTCCTTGTTGCTTATTCCGATTATTCTGACCATCTGATCTTCAGTGTCAGTATCGAGCCAGCGTGGGCAGTTGTTGATGAATGTGTGTAGTTTGTTGGAAATCCCTTTTGTAACATTCCAAGTCTCTGAACCATACAGAAGCACTGACTTGATTGAATCAGTGTTGAAAATCCGCATATTGTTCCACACGCTGAGTACTGCAGATCTCGACGCTGGTTTCAGGTTAATGAACGCCTGTCTTGGTGTCTTTCCGATCCTGGATGGCTGGCTTTGACGTCCTCATCTGTGCCTGTGCTGCCTGTAGTTGAGACAGTGTTGCCTAGATAGGTGAAGGAGGCTACTCCCTTCATGATTTGTACTTCCTGAAGCCTGCCTGTTCCCGAGTAGATAATAGGTGGGAATATTTGAAAACGCCCAGACTAATGTCAATGGCGATATCGAATTCTCAATAGTTTCCAATGTGTTCCCAAACAGATCAAAACAGTTAGCACATCCAACTTTTTTTGGAAACTGTAGGTAGTTTGATCAATCAAAGTAAGCACTATGTATGAAACATTAGAAAAAGATCTTACCTTTTACATTTTGTTGTGGAACATTTTGATACTGATTCATTTTTTTATATGCATCAGCTTCCAGTTTACTTCTTGCATTTGGATATTCTTTCAGTACCTCCCAAAGATCAGATTTAGATAAACAGAATAAATCAGAATATCCAAGAGAACGTACTGATGCTGTACGCCTGTTACCGTTATTGCCTAAATTTAGAATAGATAGCTCACCAAAGTAACTTCCAGCATGTAATGTTGCTAAAACTGTTTGTCCATCATCTCCCAAGACATGTAGTTTACCACGATTCACAATGTACATCTGTTTGCCAATTTCACCTGTAGAAGATCAAGGAAGAAATAATCTGAAAGTGAAGTGAATGCACTATATAAAAGAATGGATGTATAGTGAATGCTAGAAGCATATTTCTCCCGAAATATATACGTTAGATCATATATGAAAAGGAATGAACTATTCAGAGAAACTTTAATCTTTAAACTGAACTGGAAACGTAGGGAATATTGAAGTGTTCCTAATAACGTTCTCATTCATGTTCTTGGCTAAATATTAGCAGTTATTGTGGGTCAGCTACTCTGTCGCACACCAAGACTAGGCTTCTAATACCATCGAGTCCCTGTTTCATAAATAGCCTGGATTTTATGCTGACGATGTGCCTAATGACGAACAAGGCTTTATGCATAAATCCTTCAGCGCAGAAAACACAACAACGCCAAAAAAATAGTCTCTTATCCGATAACTACCATTTAATTCTGTAAATTAAACTGTTACAACTCCAAGAAACATTTTCAAAGTCCTTGGCATTCCAGAAATGATTATCTTGTTTGTGATTTAGCTGAAATTAATGAAAACAGCCGAAATTCTATCACTAAAAATTGTTTATTACAATAAATGAAATACATCTCAAGGCTATTTCTTAGCATATTCTCTAATTTTTTTGGCATTTCTGTGTAGATGCTAAGTAAAATTATTTTATTCTGTTTATCACTTGTTAAAGGTTCATTTTCCTAGACAAACTGTGTTTTTTTGTCATGGTGGATCAATAAAACAAACATCGTATACATAGTAACGCTATATAACTTATAGACGATGATAAGCATATATGATCAGTGTTTCATTCGAAGTAGATTTTGGTAGACAGAAGAATTACTAGGCTGATGTTTCTAGAAGATCAGCGAACTTTTCATGCAAAAGGAACAGAAATTCTTATTAAGTGATTCTGTATAAACACATTTCACTTGTAAGAAGACTTAACAAATCTCCTATGGTTCATTAAAATGTAAACGTACCGACAATTACAAGAAGAGAAAAGTCGGTAATATTAAAAACATGTTGATTTCATTGCTTTATCATTATTGGTCCTCATTTTGACTATTTGAGATAGCAATGGTTTCGCTGGGAACTCAGTGGTCGCTTGTTCGAACCCGACCGTGGTCCAAATTTTCATTCCCCTTCAATTATCATTCATTATCAATACTAACTTGTTAAATCAATCAATATGATGCTCGTTCTCTTTAATTAAGTCAGATTTTGATTGGGATGATAAGTCTTGACTGGGAAGCCAGTGTAAGTGCGATCAAAAGATAGTAAAGTGTTACGAATTCACATGATAGTCAGGCGAAACCTATGGTAGTTGAAATCAAATAAAAATCTGGTCAGCAGTAGGGCATGATAGCTCAATTAGTAGAATACCGGGTTGGGAACTTGGTGGTCACTGGTTCGAATCCCGCCGCGGTTCAAATCTACATTCCACTTTCAATCATTACCTAGCGTCACTTATTGGTTTTGTTAATTTTCCCATACCACATCTACAACTACCAGATTATGATTTTTCGTGAACTTAGATGATTCTTCGTTTGCTGTTGATGCCTAATGAAATGCTATGTACTAAATAGTTCGTTAATTTTTGATTATTGTCTACCGATGTATCCTGGTAAATACTTTGTTGTTGCCATTCGTAAGTTGAGTAGATAAAGGTGCTTTAAGAGTGTCATTTTCGCAGATATAAGCGAACAAAAAGTTGAACCGTATATCAGTTAACTTTATTTCTTTAACTTAAACCACTTGTCACCTTGATGGCGTTGATAAATACAACTGATAGGACCAAGTATCATTTTTTCAGTCATAATACAATAAGAAAAATCATACGGTAAATAAGTCATACGTTACAACAATTGTGAATATCTTTCAGTTTTGGTCTTTAGTTTTGATGTTACGACCTGTTATTGATTGGAACGAACTGACCGGCCGCCATTGGCGTATAAGGTCCTGTGTGGGTACCTTGATATTTGTATTAATGATACATAGCGGCTAGAAGTAGAATCTAGGATGAATGTTTCATCCTATTAGAGATGTACCTGCCTCCCAGTTAATGTTTTTGTTTCCACTGAAGCAAATCCAGAATCAATCGTTTCAAACGCCAGAGCATACTTCCTTAAGTCGTTGGGTAATGATAGCCACTCCATTTGCGACTGGCGTAGAAGAGTTTTGATGCCGTAGCTTGTAAACCGCTTTGCTTTGGCTAAATCACTATGACTAGGTGAACAAGTAAGTATATATGTATACATTCTTATGCCTGATTTACCTAATGCTGCAAAGTAAAACTGAAAACTATTATTTCTTGATGCAGATGATGAGTACATTTATGAATGTGGATATTTTAGATGTAAAGTATGGAAGGTAGAACTTCTATCATTTGAGCTGTCCGTTGTTTAGCCAAAATATTTTATGTAATGATAACTATTACTAAGTGAACAGATATTACTGAATAAATTTTCACAGATTTCATTTTCTTCTCTTAATAAAATAAATGCAAGAGAAAAGTCAACAGGAACATGGCCAGTAATCTGAGCAACAAGGTTACTAGTGTTATTGCTTGCATGACACCGTCGTTGGTTGGACCGAATTGATCAGTCTCTGTTGGCATATGGGTTCCTGTGCCGATGCCTTGATATTGCTTGTGCTTTAATTATGTGTCGTAATAATGGGCAGTGGCTAGCAGTGGAATCGAGGATGTGGATTTCATCCTATTTGGGACTCATCAGCTGGATGTACTTGCCTTCCAGTGAGTGATGTTGTTCCCACCAGGACTCGAACCCTGGAGCGATCGCCACTGCCCATTATTACTATACATAACAAGGTTACTGTTTTAAAAGTGACAAGTTTTTCATAAGAAATAGCTCAAGTAGTTGTAGTGAGATAGTAATTGAGACTTGGCCTAGACTTTAAGCTTAATATTAGTGAAACTATACTTTATGGTTAAGAAGCTAGAAGATTAGGTTAAGTAAAATGGAATATGTCATTAGTTTGGATGAACAGATCTTCTGCGAATAGACTGAAAATCAATATATACTTTTTAGGAAAATAAACACTCTGTAGTGATTAAACATGAATATGAAAGGAACCAGGTGATGATAGCATCTATTAAATGTGGACGGTGTCATCAATACTTTCAAGGCTTGAATAGTTAGTTCATTTCATTGTATATTTCTTGAAAGGATTCATTCATTTGTAATAAGAGATGATTTATTTATTTATTTCTGAGTCCTACTGTTTCTGACTTTTCTATTGACATAACATGACTATGAAACTGATACAGTAAAATTACTTCAGAAAAATAATTTATAAATTCTGCAATTTTTATATCTTTAGAATGATTTGATGTAGCCTGATTTATATATATATGCGGATGCTTGTACAAGTACCTTCAGATTACACTCTTACAGCTTAAACAGCAACCGCAACATTATATATATATATATATATATATATATATATATATATATATAAATTACGTGGTTTATATATATCAAAATGGTCTTGTCTATTTCCAAGTCCTTCTAGATTAAAATCCTACTGATTTTTCGTCCCTTCAATCAGCCTGATACTAACACATTGATTCATATATTTTTCCACATGTAGCTTCTATATAGTAATGATGGATAGTGGCTAGCATTGGAATCCAGGATGTACATTTCGTCCTATTTGGGACTCGGCAATTGAATGTACTTAGTTCCCAGTGAATGATGTTATTATCACCCGGATTTTGACTCAAGAGGGATCGCTTCAAACACCGGAGCGTTATCCACTACACTACTGAGCCACGGTAGCCACTTTTTGTGCTACGAGTATAGTATTAGTGTTATTGCTTGTATTCTAATGTCGTTGATTGGCTTCTTATGAAGATTTTGTTAATCTTTCTGCATGCCCTGACAGCAATGAACAGTAAAGTTCTGATTATTTATGATAAGACTAGCTCGTGTAAAACAGTTAGTAAGTAACTGAAATTGAGAAACCGTCTGTTGTATTTATTAAACTAAGATGGAAGAAATAAATTGTCAAGTTCTAACCATTCTCTCATCTAATGTCTCAAAAAGCAAGGCAAGTCTTTATTAACCTAAAATCAGTGTGATGGTTCAGAGACTTGGTGCGTTACGAAAAGCATTGCCAACTAACTACACACATACATCAACAACTGACACCTACGCTCACTCGATACTGAAGATGGAGATCAGATGGTCAGAATAATAAGAATAAGCAACAAGCAACTCTGGCTGGCTGGCTGGCTGGCAGCGAACCAACCAACCAACAACCAAACCCACAGTCAAACAAATATGTACAAGAAAATGGAGATGGATTGGGCATACACTAAGAAGACCATTCGGGGATATCACTTGCCAGGTCAGGTCGTCGAGTGGAACCCAAAGAGGAGACGACGAGTTGGACATCCGAGTGTGACATGGAGGAGATGATGTGAGGAAGAAATAGAAGCTTGTGGGCAGTGGTAGAGTCAGGTTGAAAAGACTGTAGGGAAGAGAGTGAAATGGCTATGTGCTACTGAAGCCCTATGTTCCACTAGGAACTCAAAGGACAAATAATAATAATATGTCGATGAAGATGCATATTTCACACAGCGAAACAATAAGTTTATTCAGTTCTATTTTCACGCAACCATCTGGGAATCTCAAAAGAAGGTACAGATAAAACTGAGATAGTTTTAATTAGTAAACAATATTCATTTTTAAACAGCAGGTAAAAGGTAACAGTTTACTCACCTTTACGGCATACATAATCACCTGGTGCAAATAAAACAACGCGTAATTTTAATACCAATTCAGATAAAAAGCCTTCTTCTGTATCTTGAAATATTTCCACTTGTTTCAATGTATTCAAATGTACATGTATAGCTATTTCAGCTTTTAGTTTATATGGTAGATTTTGTAGAACTTTTTCTTCATCTGTGATTTTATTTGTATACCAAAGGAAATCAAACCAGTTAATAACACGTTCCTGTAATGCAGTTGGAACTCTTCTTAGCGTCATATAATTTTTTACACTATCAAGTCGAGCTAAAATTTAAAAGTGTAACAAATAACAAATTAAATGATTGAAACATTGAACATATTAAGTTTGTTCAACTTTAGTTATATAAAGTAATAATTCATTGAAGATAATGAAAAATAAAGTTAATACAAATTAGCTGATTGAATAATGCACTATAAAATTCTTTTAGAACACATAGAATTAAGGCGTTCAGTAAGTATTATCATGCAACGACTACTAGATGATATCTTAGAATACGAGTGTTGAATGGTTCATTTGAAATGATTAACAACGTGCCTGAGTAATTTCACCTTATGTCTTTATGTAAACCCCCAAAGAACAAACTAAAATAACATAGAACAACTACGTAGTAAGTACACAGTTCTATTATGAAATTAAAAATTTATTTTCAAATAATATTGATAATATAAATTATGCATGCCAACAATATATCTTACAGGTAATAACTAGTGAACTAAGAATAACTCAAGAACTTGAATTCATGAATTAGACTAGTCTTCAACTGAGTAATATACTGAAAGATGTAAATCTAAAAAGAGAATACCGATTTATAAGATTCTAAACAGTAATTAGTACATTTTATTGTTGTAATTCGTTTTAATGTCTATGCTAAAATTAGTTGACTGATAATCAATAATCAATGGGGATTTTTAATTTCGAAGTAGTATTCATCATGGACTGATATCAGTTGAGGAACCATTGAAAATCTGGGAGCACTGGACAACTGTTTCTTCCTAGAATAGGACTTCTCAACAGGAAGCATCCACGACCCAGCCAGCTATCGAACTCGGGACCCTCAGGTTTCACGGCGAACGTGTTAACCATTCAGCCACTGGGTCGGTTTCCAGTGGTTCACAATTTCCAACTTCTGTCAATTCATGGTATAGGGCGACAATCACCTAAAGTCTTTAGTTAGCATCCACTTCACCTCCAAATGGTTGACCCTACTGAATGGTCAACGAGGTTACCGTGAAACCTCAAGGTTCTGGGTTCGATCCCTAGCCGGGTCGTGGGTGCATACTGCTGAAGAGCCCATACTAGGACGAAATAGCTGTCCAATGCTCCCAGATTTTCAATGGCTCCCCAATCTATGATGAATACTACTTCTAAATTAAAAATCCCCATTCATCTCAAAAATACAATACTGTGTAATGCTCATTAGTGACTTACTTCCAGATGGATATCACGAAGCTCTAATGATAATCAGTTGCCTGATTTCCTAATAAAAATTTATGTCATTAGATGATACTTATTAACAATAAAAAGGAGGGGATGGAGTGTATGTTTGTCATTTTAAACAGACTTTCTAACCAACTATCAATATTAGTCCTTGTAAGGATCAAAGGTATTGGTTTTAGGTCAGAATAAAAGATTATCATGTATTGGAATAAACAATGATAACTGAGAAAAAGATACGGACTCCCTTTCCATTCATTCAATGGAAAAATGCATACTAACCTTTTCAAACCAAACTATGACTGAAGATCAAAACGTTTCAGAGTCTGTAGCCTAACAAATACATTATTTGATCAGTTAAATTTCAACTAATAACCATTAAGATTTATTTACTACTGAAATTAATTTTTAGTGTTAAGTAGGATACCAGTTGAAGCGCTAGTCATAGTAAGGAAAGGAATCGTTTTCAAAAAAACTATTAACGAGATTCCTTAATAAATAAACTGGGATTATGGTAATTTTAGAACTCATATTCTACAGTTTACAACTGCTTTTGGACAAAGCAAGTGACATTAAAGTTTACACTTTCAGTTTGATTGACTATAGAATAGATAGGAAGTTTATATTTTATCAAAGAAGACATAAAATCTGTTTGCAAGTCAATATTCATACCGTAGTTGGCATTTTTAAGGGTGTGGCTATTAATGTCACTAAACTAACACTTAATATACTTTTATTGATCACTAACTGATCATGTTTTAGAAATGTAACCGATACAAGGATATTATTTCCATAGTTGTAATGACAGATTTATTTTCAACTGTTATGTGTTAACTGAATATATTCATGCCTTTTTTAATGTTATTCAGTGTTAAGTGGTCATGTGATCAACTAATGAGGTAGAAAAATTTAACAAAAAAGGAGAAAATATCTTTAGGTAAAGATTGAAATGTTGTAAATTACCTTTTGTTATGTAAATATGCCTTTCAACAATAAGTATTCAGTGTTTAGTCAATAATGAACTATAAGCTACTGGTGTTCTTTAACTGATTATGATTCCAACGTTTGTTCTGAAATATATTTTAATAGATTAACTTCTCTAATTCTTTCAGTGAAATACATTGATTTTAGTTGGTAATTTTAAATGAAAATTTAAGGCGAAATATCTAGCATAAAGTAATAACGAACTTTCTTAGTGGCGATTGTTTCGATTTTTATAACAACTTAGTTTTCCTTTCAAGTTCGTTCGTTTTCTGTTTGTGTGGTTATCTTGTGCTTACATAAGATTATTATTATTACTATATTATTTATCCTTTGAATTTTTAATGGAATATAGGAAT
Source organism: Heterobilharzia americana (assembly GCA_944470555.2). Lineage (NCBI taxonomy): Eukaryota > Metazoa > Platyhelminthes > Trematoda > Strigeidida > Schistosomatidae > Heterobilharzia > Heterobilharzia americana. The sequence goes on from OX104127.1 coordinate 41,942,174, forward strand.
TCACTAGCACGTCTCCATCTCACTCTGACCTCTGAAATCTTTTCAACCTCGCTCCACAACAGCCCACAACCTCTCATTTCTTCCTCACACCATCTCATCCATGCCATCCTCACCTCGGACACCCAACTCATCGTTTCCCATCGGCGTTCCACTCGACACCCCGGCCTGGCACGTGATGTCCCCAGTCGGCCTTCTCAGTGTATGCTCAATCAAATCCATCTCTACTTCCTTACACTGCATATTTGTTGAGTGGTGGGTTCTTGCCTCGTTGGTTCGTTGCTAGCCAGCCAGAGTGAGTTCCTTGTTGCTTATTCCGATTATTCTGACCATCTGATCTTCAGTGTCAGTATCGAGCCAGCGTGGGCAGTTGTTGATGAATGTGTGTAGTTTGTTGGAAATCCCTTTTGTAAACACGCCAAGTCTCTCAACCATCACACAGAAGCACTGACTTGACTGAATCAGGGTTGAAAATCCGGATGTTGTTCACGCTTTATGCTGAATGCAGAGCAGAAGATCTCCACACTGGTTATTTAAGGCCAATGAACACCTCTTTTGTTTTTCCGATTCTGACTTTGACGTTCTCGTCTGTGCCTGTGCCGCCACCTGTAATTGAAACAGTGTTGCCTAGATAGGTGAAGGAGGCTACTTCCTTTAAGTTTTTCCCGTTGATGGTGATTGCAGCTTGTTGTTGTTGTTGCTTGGGTATCTTCATCACAACAATTTCATCGATTACTTAAGTCATGCTTCAGCTAACCAGGCAACAATCATGAATACTGCGGGATGTGTCACACTAAATGGTTGGTCTAATAATTGTACCATGGAATATCATTCAAAGGACAGTAGAACTGCCATAGTGTAAAAGTATTTGTTTTAATGATCTGAAATAAAGTAAAGAACTTGCACTATTGCTTGAAGACATCTAAGTTCTCTACACTTACATTGTCTCCGAAGAAAGGAGTGTACAGATGGTTATAACAGTGAGAAAATATTCTAAGTTAAACTGGTGATCAAACTGACTTGTCTTTCATTAACTAGTAAAAGCTTAATTAAACGAATTTCGTTTTGTTTTAAGTCTCTTCGTCGTAAATTGTTTATAATTCATGGAGAATTTCTAACATTCTAAAGAATATCTTCAACGTTTTGAAATTTCTGGAAAGTGATATTTTTTCAGTGCAAATGGATATAAATTGTTCCTATATGTCTGTTGTTCAAGACTTCTTATTTGTTATGTGAGATTTCATGATGAAACACTAAACCTTAGAGTATTGTATGACAAGATTAATTTAAGTCTGTAGTGTGAAGTTATGATTTATTTCAATGTTTCATGCCTAAATGGGAATATTACATTTCATTCAAACAACGATAAAAGATATGTTAAGATAGTATTTAAAGGACTATGGGAATTCACTGGTTCTAAAATAGACCTGGTTTCCTATTAGACATAAAGTACAGTCAAACAGTTACAATTTTAATCAAATAGTCTACTGGTTATTCACTATTTTACACGACACTATATCTCACTGTTACCTTCCAGTACTTCTAAGCGTAAAAAAATATGACGCCTTACGGTAAAGAACAGTAGGTCATAAGCAGCATATACTCAGTAAAATTTCCTTAAGGAAAAATGAGTTTATTTAAAGAGTAAAACTTGTCAATGAATGAAATACCTTGTAATAAAGTTCTTATGTAGCACAAAATTTGATGATACTCATATTCACAATTTTACTATGTACACTGAAGATAAAATTTATTGAAAGTATTTAAAGACTTTCTGATTTTGAAGAAGCATCAGACAGCACCAAGGTTTCTACACCTAAACATTTTGTCTACTGTTTCCTAATCTACATAAATAGCTGAAACCTTCTGATGCATAAAACAGTCACCGAACCTGACAGTTAGGGTAAAGAATATGTTATATATGTATACTTCATCTGTATCACTTGATAATCTCCATCAATTTGAATGTGTATTCAACACTCTCCATATGTATATTAACGCTTGATATTTTGACTGTTCTCTGTATTTGAACCGGAGGATGATTAAAAATGCACTAGAAACATAAGTTGAAGCAGGATTCGAAAAAATGACCCATGGATACCTAACTAACTTTCTGGTTTTCACCTGGGCTTTTTTAACTTAGCGGATAGACCTCCAGTTCAGTGTTAAGTGATTGCTAATTCAAGTCCAGATACGACCTGGATTTTCACCTTACTCTCAGTCATCATGTGGGATAGACAATAATTGTCTATAAAAAGCTAGTCACTCTTAAATCTTTTCAGTAACAATCTCCTTGTAGTTGTCCGTGAGTCATTCTTCCTTTTGCTCCCTTAACGTTCCGCATTTTTGACGTTCCTTCTGGTTGGTTACATTCATGCCTTTGACTGCTTTGTGCATTAACGTTTCTGAGTCTTTCGAGTGATTTGCGGATCTGGCTCCTAAGTTTGGCTTTGCACTGTTTGTGGATTTTTCGGTTATTATTAGCAGCTGTTGATCCTTCTTTTTAAGTGATCCCACTATTTTCCTACAGATGCTTCAAATCTGAAAATTATTATTATGCTTTTAGTTATAATATTATTTTCAGTGCCACTTGAAATCAGCTTCAACGTATTTGTTGGGAACTTCCAGGTTTCCTCAGACCATTTGGCTGGGGTCAAGCTACCACCATTTTGGACTTAACAGACGGTGCAACGAACCTAGGACATTTGAACAGTGCAAGGACAGAGATATCCAGAGAATAAAATGAGCTCATTTAGTTTCACGCCCTTTCATCAGCTGCAAACAATCGGCAATGGAGATGAAGTATTAGCAGCAATAACGACGTAACATACTTTAGATATATCTATAGAAATTAATGACTTGAAATCCGGGATTGACAATGAAGCAGTTAGTCAAGAAAACGTGAGATCAGTCGTCACAAACCTTGGTCAAAATCAATGGTAATTTATATTGATGAGATAGATAAGTCTGGAGCTGTGGAAAAAAGATGCGGACAACAAGCATACAGGAGCGTAAAAGAATGGGTTGTAAAATACCTAGCAAATTAAGTAATTAAATGAAAATACTGAAAGAGGGTCGGGTTGAGTGATTAATAGTCACTAAGTAATTACTGAATGGATGATGCAATGAGAAAACCTATGATATTCGCCTCTAGTCTCTTTAGGTCATAAGAAGTATGAACCATAGAAGCTATCAGAGAACTATTTAAGCATTTCTTTACACTTGATATCTCATGGTTGTGTCAGTTAACTAACTGGTCACATTTCATTATCAAACACATAGGTTTCTACCAGTAGTGAATACAAAACTTATAACACACTAGCTATCATAACTAAGCTGATAAACTTAGCAAAACATATATATATATATATATATATATATATTAATGCTTTTACAGATTTTGAAACCAGTGATACCATAAAAGATTAGGTAAGAAAACCTAAGGAATATAGAATCAATCGTTTATTGTTACACTGGATGGGTTATTTTTCAAAAGTATCATTGACTTTTCAAGGCAATTTCATGAAGAATCAATATATTTACATTTTCGGTAGTTTTTTTTTTACCCAGTTCGAAAATAGAAAACAGTATCTAATCAATTCAGAATAAAGGATGAAATTGGTGATTTTCTTCTTTAAAGTTTTGAAGTTTAATTTTTAACTTTTCATCTACAGGCTACGAGATTTCATAAGCATTGACTTCATAAAGTTAATGCAGATGAAGTTTTCTAGCTTATGGATAGAATGTTGAAAATGGAACCTCACAGCTTGAAGAACAACCAAACAACTACCATATTCATCCTAAGCTTTAAATCTTCTCTGCTATCTCAAATATCAGACTGTACTATTACTGATCGTTTGTCATATTCCTTATGAGGCAGACAAAATACATTAGGGAAGATAAAATAAATGAGACACATTTTCATACTATTTCACAAATTAGTAATGACTTGTGGTGGCAGTTATCTTTAAAAGGATTTAAGGTTGTTTTTCATCTTAAGCTGACATCAAATGGAGGAACAAAGGAAACTTGGGAGCACTGGAAAGCTGTTTCGTCCGACTAGTATCGGACTGCTCATCAGTGCGCACCCACGATCCACCCTCCGGGGATCGAACCCGTGACCTTCAGGTTTCGTGGCCAGCACGTTACCATTGAGCTAGCCACAGGGTCAGAATCGAATGGTCTATATTTCCAACTTCTGTTAGCCTACTTTACAGCACAACCGCCACCCAATGTCATCGTTGAGTAACCGTCCTCATAACCATCAGGCTTTTCCCCCGCCGGTCACGACTTTGCATTGGAACTTTGAGAATACCTCTCGAAGCTAGTCACCTATGAGCACTAGTTCAACTGAATTTTGAGGGAGTTGTAGAGATTTGAAAATATTTCAAGTTGTTATTCATCGTAGACTGACATTGGTTGGAGGAACAAAGAAAATCTGGGAGCGCCGGACAGCTGTTTCATCCTAGTATGGGACTCTTCAGCAGTGCGCCCCCACCCTCCGGGGATCGAACTCGTGACCTACTGGTTCCATAGCCAGCACGCTACCATTGAGCCCCTGAGTCAGAATCCAGTGGTCCATATTTTCAACTTCTGTTAGCTCACGATATTGGGCAACCATGACAACAACTTGAAATATTTTCAAATCCCCACAACTCCCTCAAAAATATAAAAGGATTAACAAACATTTAATTTATCTTTTGTTCTTTAAAATTTGTGCATAGATTGCGTGAAGTAATTTTATAAAACTATAGTCAGTAATATAATATTATTGTTTAGATTAGTTTCCTGTAAAAAAGTAACAGAAAATGTTTCACATTTACTTGATGAATTTTTGTAGAAGATGGTAGTTACTGATTTTCCCTATAGAGTGAATAGAAATTATCGATCACAGAGTTTCCTTTTTGAAAAAAAGGCATTTATTGTTGGAATAGAAACATAATGACTGATGGAAATTAAAATTTACTCGTATGTTAATAAAGAACCTTTAGGTAACATTCAATATCTTTCACAACAACTCCAATTTGATTGATAAAAATTCTTCGAAGAGTTTAAATCGATCAGCTTCTGTTGTCATGATATGGAAATTTTATATAAGGTTATTTTTGATGAAACCACAATAACACCATTTCAACTGATCTCAGTAATTTATCAAACATATTTTAGCTTAATTCTTGCCTACTTACTAACCTACATACTTTTTGACAACAGAATGATTTATTGATATTCATTGAGTATCTAAAGTAATTTAACTGAGAAATTAAGTTGGCTAAAATTACTAGACGTTAAATAAACCGTTGTTATTAAGTAACTCATCATCATCATCATTATCAACATAGGACCAGGCATTACTGCGTAACGATCCAAGTTGCCACACCTCATATCAGCACATCAAGTAAAAAGGTAGTGAGGTGAAGGATGAAGATAAGTGAATGCAGTCAAAAGACCGATAGCTGCTACCTTGACGTGGTGGTGTGAAATGATAACTACTGTAAAAAGTTTAGGTTTCCTGTAGAAAATAAGTATCAAATTAACGCTTTAATTTTTGCAATAAAAATCTTCATGTGAAATAAAATGTTATTGGTTAAAGTATTCATGACATTTTATCAACTGTACAATAGCGGTTTCCTTTTTGTTTGAACTCTTTAAAACTGTGATTAGTTTAGAAGCGCTAAATTCATAAGTGTTAATCAAACAACTATTTGTTATTGATATATACTGGAATTTTATACTGAAAAAGGCTGAGTAAATAATATGAAACAAACAACATATGAAATCCAGGTCTTCTTTGGATTTCAGTTAATATAACCTAGCCTTGAGATAAGTTTTCTTATCTAGGGTACGGTTTAGCTTGAGATTTATGGGGAACCAGTCCATAATAAGTACTATATAGAAACAGATAAAATACCCATAAAACACAAACTGAATTGTTGTATAGTATGCTTATCAGTGACATACTTGGAGATGAATATGCTGAGACTTGAATATGAAGCCATACTCTATGGACTTAGCCAATGGGAAATGATGTGGATGCTAACTGAAAATCTTGGATGACACTCAAGCTAATTCAAGTTTTTAATTGTTCTACAACTGATGTCAGTCCCTGAAGAATATTACCTCACAAGATACTGTTTTTCAGTTTAGTCAACAATAAATGAGAATTTAAGCATGGGAGAAAATGATTAGTGCCAGCAAGAGTGAAAGATGAATCGAAGGTTTTCTGCCAACTAATAATTAGTATTTAACATCAGTGTTCAGTGGACCATAAGGTTAGACATTTCTGATGTGCTTATATTGCAGAAGTGAACTGCTGACCTAGATCAGCGCTAAACATTATTGTCTTAAGAGTTACATTAGTTTCCATCCGATCACTGATTGATAACAGGTGATGTCATATTAGGTGACACTCTTGAAGTTGTTTTACTAGAATAGCGAATATGGATGGATATTAATGTACTTATCTGCGTTGCCTTTGAACAGAAATAAGAAAGGATTCTTAACAAGATTATGAGAGTAGTAGTTCAGATTAGCTTATAAGTGAATACTTGGGAAAACCTTAATATGTAATATCAATGTACTATCTCTTTCCTGTGTACCGCAAACCTTTATCAGCCTCATTCAACAACTATATGAAGATGCCACATGGCAAGTAATTCACAATGGGAAGCTCAGTGATGCTTTTGAAGTGAAGACAGGAGTAAAGCAAGGCTGTCTACTATCACCCATGATATTCCCGATTGTGGTGGACAGGATAATGCAGCAAACAGTGGGGAGCTGTGAGAAGAGGGGGATACGCTGGCTAGACTGCGGAAAAGAACCTAGAAGACTTGGATTTCACCAGTGATGACTTGTGCCTGATGTCACATAAACTCGAAGATCTACAGGCAAAAACTAACAAGTTGGCAGAAGAGGCAGCGAAGACGGGACTTCAAGTGAATATAGAGAAGACAGAGGTAATGAAGATACCGCACCACCAACAACAACAACAAACTCCAATCACCATGAACGGGAGAAACTTGAAGGAAGTAACCTCCTTCATCTATCTAGGCAGCACTGTTTCAACTACAGGCAACACAGGCACAGACGAGGATGTCAAAGTCAGAATCGGAAAAGGAAGACAGGCTTTCATTAGCCTGAAACCAGTGTGGAGATCTACTGCACTGCATTCAGCACAAAGCGTGAACAACATCCAGATTTTCAACACCAATGACAGTCAAGTCAGTGCCTCTGTGTGATGGTTCAGAGACTTGGCGCGTTACTAAGGGGATTTTCAATAAACTACAGACATTCATCAACAACTGCATACACTGGCTCGATACTGAAGATCAGATGGATGGCCAGAAAGAATAAGCAACAAGGAACTGTGGGAACGAACTAACCAAGAACCTATCATGCAACAAATATGCACTGGAGGGAAGTGGAGATGGATTGGCCATGCACTGAGAAGGCCGACTGAGGATATCACGCGTCAGGCCAGGTACTCGAGTGGAATCCCCATGGGAGGCGACGAGTTGGACGTCCGAGAGCGACATGGAGGAGGTCGTGCGAGGAAGAAATGAGAGCTTCTGGGCTGTCGTGGAACCAGGTTGAAAAGATCTCACAGAACAGAGGTCACTGGAGACGTGCTACTGAATCCCTATGTTTCACTAGGAACCCAAGGGACCTATAATAATAATAATAATAATAATAATCTCTTTCCTGTCCAATTATTTATTCGTTTGGCAAATAAGCGGATTGCTGTTATATTTAGTATTTGTTTACTTGGATATCCGAGAAGCATATTATGTTTTCACACATACAACAAAGCTTATTTAACCTGTCTTACGTTCTTATTGAGTCTATAATAATAATAATAATAATACCTGCTTCATATGAACATGAATGGATCATGGACAAAATGAATTAAGTATGACAACTCTTACATCAAAATGTGATATCCTCCTTAGATATTCTCATCATGCATAGGTGAGATATTTTCAGGAAAAAAATAATCTACATTTGCAGGATTAAAAATATTTTATTCGGTGGTTAAGCTCTCAGTTATCTGTACTACGAAAAATCCTCAAAATCTTAAATACAGGAAGTAGTATAGTTCTGTTCCTGTTACATTTGAACGTGTGAATAATGTATCAGTTGATTTTAAAGTAGAACGACAAAGAGATAACAAGTTTACTAGTTTAAAGTTTGTTGTGAAATTTTGCTTTCGATCAAAGGATTTTTAACAAAGTATAGAAACACACTTTACAGTAGTCATGATTATCTGGAAGTACATTGAAGTAACTAGAGACTAATGCTTAAATAAATGTCATATGATAAGTGGATGCTATTAGAGGTTTTTTTAAATAAACGAATAACCGACAGAAAATAAATAAATTAAAAACGATTCAACGTGGCACATAAGGATAAATGAAGGCGGATGAATATTTTTGAAATTGCGAACATCGGCCATTGAAACTTTTCTCCATGATATGAATTTTTCAAAAAAAACAATGAATAAAAAGAAAGCAGAACTTTTCATTTCTACACGTCGAAATCCTTTCATTTGAATGTTATATATATATGCAGAAAACAGGGGGACCTAAAACATTAAGTCAGTGTGCGAATGGCCATAAATGGATGTTCCCTCTAATTCCATAGATTTCATAAGTTAGGATTGAATTACATCTCTCTGTATAAAATAACTAGTACTAAATAGTGGTATGGCTTAGCAGATTAGAGCGGATGTATGACTGAATTAAGTATAATTAATAATGACGACGACATCATCAGCACTAACTTCAGTATGAAGTGAGCTATCAATATCTCTCCATGAGTGATTTAGTGGTTTGATCTGGCGATGTGGTCTGTTATTGGTTGTTTCCTTCGATTGTTGTATCATTGATTGTGTAGACTTTCCTGTTGGCTGTTCCTCTGCATGACCTCTGACCTTTCTGTCGTCTATCATTTTTCTTATCAGTTGGTAGATTGGGTCTATGTCTATACATCTATTGATTGCTGACTGACCTGGATGTCAAGCTTCAAGGAATCTCTGGTATTTCTTGTGTTTCCTCTGTCCAAAATTTCTACATTGTCGAAATTAAATTCATGTCCTTAATTATCTACATGCATTGAAATGAGTGACGAAATGTCCTGGCGTTTAATAGCCAGTATCTTATTATTGCACGGTGCATCAGTGGGATATCACTGAGTGCTTTACAGTGAAGTGAGGAAAATTCAATTCCAGGAGCAAAATATTTATTTGCAGAACAGAGTAGTGATTAAATTAAATCTACTCTCATGGCATATTTTAGGCTTTTTCTGGTTAGTTTTATTCTATTGGCTATCCTCCCGTGTTGAGTTAAAGTCCATTTTTTCAGTGAATATATTTTATGACCGTTCTTTTCAGTCGCATGATTCGTTACCCATAAATTCAAACCCTCTACATTTTCTTTGATAGGAATCAAAGAAAACTTCCAGTAGGAAATTACGCACAACATTTTGATCCCTCTTTTATTTACGTAACATAAACCACTAAGTAGTATAACCATTTTACTATTTCCAAGTGATTTTAGTGGCGAAAAACAATCTTCGTGGACTAAGAGTTCTGAATGATCCAATTGAGAGCAATAATCTAGTTTATATCATAACTTGCTATACGTAAATTAAAGTATCTAACCATTTATCTAAGCTTTTCAGTCGTAAAAGTTCAACTAACTCATGTTTGTTAGATCCTAGTAAGATAGGAATTCTAGAGCAAAGCTTGGCTGTAACTATGCATTCAATTAAACAAGATAGGACAATGAAAATCCTTGGAACTAACTTAGTGGGATGAAGAGAAAGGTTGATAATTGATTCTCTGCTTATCAACTCAACACCAAACATGTTCAGAGTAAATAACTTAGCACCTGTTTCAGATATATGGAAAGTCCTACGACCTAAGTCACAAGGAAGGAGAAAGAGGAAAAGCACTATAAACAGTGTTCCAAAGATATGGCTTAAGAATTCGGTTTAAGAATTCGTGAAAACATGATTCATTCATATAAGTTTACAGGAATGAGGTGGAAATTACATCTAGGTCACTTTAAGATTAAAACAGTTGGTCACCTACATGGACTCACAAAAGTCGACTAAACGAAGCTATCTAAATTATGTCGGTCAGTGAAGTTGAACCTTCGTTTCAGCACTAACCAGTTAGACTATTATCACTTATGGACAAATAGAGGAGACGGTGAGGCTATTTTATACAATCATACAAAATCATGACAAAAAAAGGTATTGAAAGCCAGATGTTTAAAATATTTTTCATAGATATCACTGACCATTTTTGCAAACAGCTGAGATGAGAGTAGTAAACATTGCATTCTTGTGTAAATTGCATATCACAAGTTGACAGAAAGCTTTAATTTTGTAAACATTACACTTCCCTGAAGAATTCCTAACTCTCTGAAGAAACTAGGCTCCTTTCTTTCATCCCTAGAATATGCTATTATAAAGAAAAGTGAAACTGAAAAATTTGTTGAACATTTCGATTTCTTCTTTCTTCAAGCAACCATAGTCTGTTTCCTCTTTGTTCCGAAAAACTAACATAGAGATCTAAAGTTAACATTTATTGTTGTTGATTACATATAAAGTCTAGTAAAAACAAATTGTTTTTAGAAAGGAATTTCAGTGGAAAACTGAATTTAGCTATTGGTAATCAGAGGTAGAATGATATTCCATATTGGGATACGCTTATTTGACATAGAACAAAGTCACACAGTCTCCTTTGCTGGATGGTACTGTGAGCAAAATTTATAGCTTATAAGGTACTGGTGATAAATTGTGCTCAAAATAGCATGCACTATAGGCTATTGTATAACTGATGACTAGATTAAATAAACTTATTTAACATCTAGTCATACTCAAACATAAATGATGGGTCATGGCTAGCAGTGGAATCCGGGATGCACATTTCATCCTATTTGGGACTCGTCAGCTGGATGTTGTGGATAACGCGCTGGCGTTTGAAGCGATCGCTTCCGAGTCCAAATTCCTGTGGGGACAACATCACTCACTGGGAGCCGGCAGATACATCCAGCAGACGAGTCCCAAATAGGACGATATAGGCATTCTAGATTCCACTTCTAGCCACGATCCATCATTAACGTAATTAGATTGCTGGCAATATCGAGGCATCTATCCGCACAGGAGCATATATGCCAGTAGAGACTGGTATCATATAAAAACAATTATACTAAAAAAAAATACTCAAACGTAGTGCTCAAATTCTACTCTTATATTGTTAAAGTAAGTGGGTAGGAATTTATTTTCCTTAAAAGTGTCTAGCTTTGATTTTAAGCCGATGTATTTTTATATATTATTACTCTTTTTCATTCATTTGATGACGAAAAACAATGAGATTTTGAAATAGAAGTAAGGAAAGATAGTAGATATTGTCTATTCAGGAGCTAACAAATTTGCCCCTAGAGATTGCTTTCATTTAGATTGGGCTCTTTTTTTTTTAAGATGAAGAAGATTAACTTTAAAATATCAAAAATGGAATTGAGTATGTGAGGTGCTTGATTCCAATGGAAATATGAAATTATCAGTTAGAGAATAGTTATTGATTATTATATAATTCCAGGGTAGTATGGTGAAGTAAATAGGCTAATAATAGGTTGATAAATGTGAGCCAGTACTAAATTTGTTGTTTCATATACCAAGAAATTATAATTTGCTGAAGTCAAGTCGATAAATGCCTAAAATAGTATTATTGCAGATGTTAGCTGTTTATACTCTGAATTTATTATCATTTATCCTTTGGGTTCCCAGTGCAATATAAGGCTTCAGTAACACATAGCCATTTCACACTCTTCTCTGCAGTCTTTTCAATCTGGCTCCACGACTACCCACAAGCTTTCACTTCTTCCTCACACCATCTCCTTTATATCACACTCAGACACCCGACTTGTCGTTTCTCATCTGGGTTCCACTCAACGACCTGGCCTGTCACGTGATGTTTCCAAACAGTCTTCTCAGTGTATGTCCAACCCAATCTATCTTCACTTTCTTCTGCATATTTGTTGGGCGATGGATTCTTGCATTGTTGGTTCGTTGCCAGCTAAAGTTCCTTGTTGCCTATTCTTATTCTTTCCTGCCATCTGATCTTCAGTATCGAGGGAGCGTATATGGCAGCTGTTGATGATGTATGTCTCCAGTTGGTTGGAAATGCATTTCATAACGCGCCAAGTCTCTGAACATCATACAGAAGCACTGACCTAACTGACTTAGTGTTGCGAATCCAGATCTTGTTCTTTATGCTGAGTGCAGTGCAGAGCAGTGCAGTAAATCTTCACACTGATTTCAGGTTGATGAGGGCCTGTCTTGTTGTCTTTCCGATCCTGGTTTCGACGTCCTTATCTGTGCCTGTGCCTGTGCCACCCGTAGTTGAAACGATGCTATCTAGGTTGGAGAAAGAGACTACTTCCTTTAGGTTTCTCCTATTCATGGTGATTGGTGCTTGTTGTTGTTGTTGTTGTTGTTTCTGGTTGCTTGGGTATCTTCATCACCTTTGTCTTCTCAACGTTCACCCGAAGGAAGTCGTGTCTTCCTTCGCTGCCCTGCCTCTTCTGTCAACTTGTTGGTTTTCGCCTGTACATCTTCGAGTTTTGCGATACGACATTAGACATAAATCATCATCGTTGACGAAATCCAAATCTTCTTCTGGGGTCTTCTCGTTGTTCCTCATGGTTTGCTGCATGATCAAGTGTAGTCGACCACAATTGGGAAGATGATCATTGATAGTAGGCGGTAACCTTGTCTTACTCCTTCCTGTCTTCACTTCAAAGGCATCACTCAGCTGAACTTTCCACTGTGAATCACTTGGCTGGCATATAGCTGTTGAATGAGGTTGATGTCGGTTTGCGGCACTAAAACCGTAGTGTTGAAGCAGTAATTGTAAATCATTTCTCGGTGGATGCTATCGAAGGCCTTTTCAAAATCAATGAAGTTGAAGCAAAGAGTTGACTGCCATTATACTTTGAATGCTTCGTGCCAAAATGACTTTATACTCTAATATCTATCAACTGAGTAATAAAATTATTGGTTCTAAAAGCAGGGACTCATATGACAGATTAGTTGAGTTAGACTCAAATCAAAGAATTGTACATATTTGTTTACTACTGTTTGTGAATACGGCTGAAATAGAAGACCAAAGTCACTCTTTTCTTCCATAATATGAATAATTTCATAGTAGTAGCATACTCTTGAATTGAATATTTTCATTAGTGTTCATATAGACAGCTTAGTGAATCCTTGAAATAGATCTGCTGACAATTGTAACTATTGTGTCTGTAACACATCATATATTTAGTAATGATGGGCAGTGGTTAGCAGTGGAATCCAGGATGCGCATTTCCTCCTATTTGGGACTCGTCAGCTGGATGTACCTGCTGACTCCCAGTCAGTGATGTTGTCCCCACCGGGACTCGGACTGGGGAGCGATCGCTTCAAACGCCAGCGCGTTATCCACTACATATGCAAAAACACCAAAACTTATCATACATGACAACAGTTTAGTAAACGATCTTGTTTAAAAATATTTCATGGTAGACATTTCAATCATCTACAATGCTAAGGCTAAAACGTTCTTCTTCTAATAGATGTTAAGGAAATAAAGGAAAATGTATTAAAAATAAAGCAAAATATTTTTTTTTAAGCATTTTTACACATACACCTACCTTCAAATGTTAAATTACAGGTGCTATGCAAATGATTATCGATACAAGATTGGCAGATATAATGAATCAAAATCTAAAACTATCATCCGGCAGATGAAAATATCTTTTGGTTTTTATCCTTTTTTATATCTCAAATTTTACTTTTATTCAATCAATTTGTACTCTGTTTATTTGAGTGATAAAAGTTATACATTTTCTGTACGATATTATCATCTATTTGTATTTTCAGACAATCGGTGTACTTCCGCCTAATTATCAGTGTAATTTACAAAAATAATACCATATATCTAAACAGATGAATAAAAAGCAACAAAGAAATATAAATGTATCTTTGAAATTATTTTAAACATACTAATCTTAATTAGTTTTATACAGAGTAAGGGAATGATAAAAGAGTAAAGATCTGTAAACTGCTTAAATCTCAGTGAAATTTTGAAGTCAGGTAACCTGTAATGTGTTGTGCGTATATATTAACCAGAATTATATACAATACACCAAATCAATTGAGTTTCATATTCTGAATTATAATGAAAGCGTATTTGATAAGATTGACACTAAGCGATTGTTTGACTTACAGTATTTAAAATCATGAGATATAACGAGAAGGTGAGGACTATACTGATTGAAAAAATCCCGAGTTAGGTTTATCAATTTTGTGGTAGTTATTATTCATTTTTCTCAACTTGATGTATCCCCGATAAGTTTCGTCTCAAGTAGGCTTATTCTTTGAATCAGCCATCAAAGATACCTTATAGCATCCATAAAACATGGAATCCCCCGGGAATTCTTAACGCAATAATTCATTTTTGTAGCCTAGTAAGTAACTTTTGATGATCCAGATCAGATCAGACAAGTCAGTAATTGGGTGACAACTTGATTTCATGTTGTAGTCATTTGTAGCTTCAGTGATAATGATTCAGACCTTTCGGGTTATTATTTTGGTATTCAACATGAACTGGCATCAGTTGAAGAACCCTTTGAAAATGTGAAAACATTAAACAGTTATTTTGTTCAGCCACTGGACCTATTATCAGTGTGAACTCATGAACACCTACAAGAAACTAACTCAGGACCTCAATGTTTATCGACCAGTAAGTTACCATATTTTCCTACTTCTGTTAATTCACTACATACCGCTACCATTGTCCATTACCATCCTTAGCCACAGAACCTGACGTTGCTGTGTTTGAGCTCTGACGAGGCTACGAGTGCGCATCGCTTAGAAGTCCTATACCAGGACTTAAAAGTTGTCCAGTGATCTCAGGTTTTTGATAGTTTTCCAACTGATATTAGCCCATGGTGAGCACCAGTTTGAAACCAATAAATTCCCCCAAACTTCCAAACTGAAGTACTATCACGTTTAACTGACCACTTACCAGTTTGTGCTTAAAAGTGCGACATATTAGTTCATGAATACTTGATTACTAATTTCAACCATCCTGCATTCACTTTTGTGATCAGCAGTTCAACCCTCTGAACGTAAGTGGAATACTTTACCCCTCAGCCTTTCTTACCCTATTCAGCCCCGCAGATTGGATTGTGAGTACGATGACAATCCCACGAAGCATTATTTGCAGTCTAGAACTCCTAGCGATGAATGCTAGCCACCATCCAATAATAATATTATCATCGAAACGACAGGCAATATCAAGGGATTAAGGCATAAGCTCATATGCCAATAGAGATCGATCAATTTGGTCCAGTCTATGACGAGTTAGTATGAGTAACGTAAAACGACGCAATATGTTGAAGACACGACAAGAAAGAAATCGATTTATTCTACCTTCTTACTACAGTACTTACAGTTAGTCCCTCAACTGGCTATACCAATTACGAAATAAAAATCTACATGTAGTAAATGACTTAATTTTTGAATGATGAATGTTCTAATGTTGGTGGAACAAAGAGTCATCTAATAATAAGGTTAAGAATCATATTTCCTCACTATCATGCTCAGCAACCAATGGCTTCACTTTCTGTAGAGGATTTCATCATTAATGATCTTTCAAAAAGTTAAATTACTCACTTTAATTATTCTTTACAGATATAAAATCTCTTCTGAGTTCGATAATGTGACAATTTCCCTAAGAACATCTCCCAGTTATGAAGAAATTCATGATTTATTAAGGATGCACGCAGCTACGCTATATGATGGTTGATTTAGAAAATTCTACATTTTGAAAACATGGAGATATTTATGTTCAAACTAAATCAAGTTCTTAGTATAAGGGTTTTATATCATACCGTAGTTGATTGGACCGAATTGATAGGTCTCTATTAGCATATGGGCTCCTGTGCTGATGCCTCGATATTAACAGCAATTTAATTATGTTTATGATGGACCGTGGCTAGCAGTGAAATCCAGTGAAAATCCGGTGATGTAGTGCATAGCGCGCTGGCCTTTGACGCGACCGCTCCCGAGTCCGAATTCCGGTGAGAACAACATTACTCACTGGGAAGCAGGTACATCCAGCTGACGAATTCTAAATAGGACGAGATAGGCATTCTGGATTCCACTGCTAGCCACCATCCATCGTTAACAAAAATCAAGTTCATCTGAAACCAGTTGGGTCTAATCCATTTTGCATTAAACCTAACAACATCGATAAAATTTTCACATGGGGACTACTAATTTATTTTTTAAACGGAACGTCCATGAATGAATTTAGCCTATAGCGATTAGTTTCAGTTTGAAATGTACCAGTTAAATAGAAGTTATAATCTAACGAAAGCATACATTGGACGGCTGAACGTTAAATGTCAGTAAATCGATTTCTGACAGTGATCAACTACCTAGTTTTCGCTTACTGTAGTTGCTAATACCTTTATGGATAATGGTTTATGTACAGATTGGTAACTTTTCATAGTTTCTTAAACCACTTGTTACCTTTACCATTTAGGAAACCGTTAACACTTGCAGACAGTGATATGGGTTTGTTTTGTCATTTAACATATTTTTTGATTAAAAAATCCAACGAAAATCTATGCTAGCTGCTAATTTACGTTGACTTAAACATCATTCACTTATTGTCCAAAAAAAGGGTAACCGAAGTCTTTAGAAGAACCGGCGGGAAATCATGCTCCACGCCTGTCCACCCCAAGCAAAATATTATGCCGCATCATCTTGGAAAGACCAAACGATACGCTGGATTCAAAACTACGACCAGAACAGGCTGGATTCAGGAAGTACAAACCATGTGCGCATCAAATTGCAACACTACACTACACATCATCATAGAAAAGAGTATAGAATGGCAATCAATTCAATTCTTCCTCAACTTCATCGACTTTGAAAAGGCCTTTGACAGCGTCGACCAACAAGTTATTTTTGCAGGCAACTGCTTCAACATTACGAAATACCACAAACCTTTATCAACCTCATTCAACAACTATATGAAGACGCCACATGCCAAGTAATTCACAATGAGAAGCTCAGTGATGCCTTCGAAGTGAAGTGAAGACAGGAGTGAAACAAGGCTGTCTACCATCACCCATGATATTTCTGACTATGGCCGACTGGATCATGCAACAAACAGTGAGGAGCAAGAAGAGGTGGATACGCTGCACCCTGGAAAAGAACCTAGAAGATTTCGATTTCGCCAATTACTTGTGTCTAATGCCACACAAACTTGAAAATTTACAGGAAGAATCCAACAAGTTGACAGAAGA
This sequence comes from Heterobilharzia americana, assembly GCA_944470555.2. Classification (NCBI taxonomy): domain Eukaryota; kingdom Metazoa; phylum Platyhelminthes; class Trematoda; order Strigeidida; family Schistosomatidae; genus Heterobilharzia; species Heterobilharzia americana. The sequence goes on from OX104127.1 coordinate 41,959,537, forward strand.
GGCGACGCAGGGCAGCGAAGATGAGACCTCCGTCAGGTGAACGTGGAGAAGACAGAGGTGATGATGATGACACCAAACAAACACCAACACCACCACCACCATCACCACCACCACCACCACCAACAACAACAACAACAACAAGCTCCTATCACCATCAACAAGAGGAAACTAAAGGAAGTAGCCTCCTTCACCCTACACCTATCTAGGCAGCACTGTTTCAATTACAGGTGGCGGCACAGGCACAGACGAGGACGTCAAAGCCAGCCAGCCAGCCAGCCAGCCAGCCAGCCAGCCAGCCAGCCAGCCAGGATCGCAAGGACAGCAACATAGGCGTTCATTAACCTGAAAACAGTGTGCAGATATTCTGCAACACATTCAGCATACAGCGTGAACAACATCCCGATTTTCAACATTGATTCAGTCAAGTAAGTCAGTGCTTCTATGTGATATTTGAGAGACCTGTCGCGTTTCGAAAAGCATTTCTAACAAACTACAGACATTTATCATCAACTGCCCACGCTGGCTCGATACCGACACTGAGGATCAGATGGTCAGAATGACAAGAATAAGCAACAAGGAACTCTGACTGTCTGTCTGTCTGGCTGCTAACGAACCATCCAAGAAGCTATCACTGAACAAATCTGCAGTGTAAGGAAGTGGAGATGGATTGGATTGGGTATACAGGGAGAAGGTGGATTGTGGATATCAGGTGACATCAGGTGACAGGCCAGGTCATCGAGTGAAGCCCAGATTGGAGACAGTGAGTTGGGTATCCGAGGTGAGGTTGGTATGGATGAGATGGTGTGAGGAAGAAATGAGATATTGTGGGCTGTTGTGGAGCCAGGTTGGATAAATTGCATGTAACAGAGTGGAGTGGAGACGTGTTAGTGAAGCTGTATGTTCCACTAGGAACCGAAGGGACAAATAATAAGAATAATAGTTTACAATAAAAGAGGAAATTTGAAAAGGATAAGCTGATTTCTTTAACTCTGAAATTTTTCATTGATTTACCTGACTGAACTGATCGGTTTTTGTTTCCAGCATAGGTATTCATATTCCAGTGCCTTAAAATTGTAGTTGGCTGTTTCCAAACCTCAGTGGGTAAATTTTCCAAAGTTTTTAATGAAGGGTCTTGAAATACTGAAACCTTTTCACTTAAATCGGTTTCGAACTTAATAGCTATCAACAAACAAATAATGCTAATGTAAGTGCCTGTCATGTACAGTATGACCCTTGTGTGTTATTGCTGTTATTGCTGTTTTCTTTCAAGTTTTCATAAGTCAAAAGTTTTGAAAACACACCTCACACCAGAATCAGCACTATTCAGTACTCATTTGTGTTAGTGTTATCAAGAACTAAGGTATAATCTGAAATAAAACTGATGAACTTTTTTGAGATAGTCACATGCCTTAAGGTAGTAGTAGTGTAACGTTTATCGCAGTTTATATGATTATTAGTAGATATTAACTAGGTGGATCCTGTTTCATGACTTAAACTATAGAATCCTGCTTGTTGATTATTGTATATAAGGCTCAGTGAATGTAATGGTTTACAGAGAATTGTCGATATTTAAGTTCATGTAACCACTTGACATGTCAGTTTCTTAGTTTGAAACATTATGTCTAAAGATAGAGCCTGATGAGGATTCTCTCATATCATTTTTTCACTGTAACCATCTAAATATTCCTTATCATCATAAATTCTTATTTATGTTTTAGATATGAATCAAAGTGAAACTTTATGGTAGGTTGAATCATACAGAATTCGAAGAAACAAGATGAGGTTTTACTAAGAATAATTCTGTACTAGGAATGAACTTTTACGCACTTAAAAGCCTTATCAAACAGGGAACTCAAAAGAAACTGTTTATTCCAAGTTACCGCATGCCATGTCAGTATACTGATGTACAAATCAAGAACAGTAAAGATAAATGTATATTGTCAATAGTTAAAAAAGTTGCGCGACTAAAGGAAAAGGGATTCAAGATTTACAGAACTGTACTTCAGAAATAATGACTGTATGAATGAATCAGAATTACTTAGATTGATTTTGAGCCGTATACTCTGAAGTCGAACTCACTTGTTTCATAAATCTAAATGAGGAAACCTACCCTTGGTAAGCTGTTATCATTTCATGCTGTGCTTATTCTTAGATGTTATTCGACGAAGTCATACTCGATCATTAACTCAGAGAAAGGACGTGCATATACAACATTGATTTCAGTAACCTCAATAAATGAAGATCCAATATTTCTCATAAGCTGACCTGGTTCTATTGCCCAGCTGAGCAACTGTTTGCATAAAATACATGATTGATGGTTTTTGTATCTAAGTACATTAAATAGAGAAAATATTTAAATCTGTCATACGTTATACTAAGAAGTGACTAAAAGTGTTTTTAAATGCCAAAAAATTAGGAAAACGTTTGTCCTACTTTTAAATACCATCCATTGCAGTTAACACTGACTATAGAAGGTGTATCTTAGTTGCGAAATACCTAAATAAGATATGATTATCAGTGAAATATTACTGGTCAACGTAATCAGTTCTACATTTCCTACTTTTTATGAGACCAGGCGATAGTTCCCTCTCAGCTATATAATGACGGTTGTGTTGTATTTCAAAGAAAACAGAAATGCATGATGTTGTTTGTGTCATCCCGACACTGATTAGACCGAATTGATTGGTCTTTATTGCCAAATGGGCTTCTGTGTGGATGCCTGAATATTGCCTGTCGCTTCGACTTTGGTGCTAGTGGTGGATGGTAGATAGCAGTTGAGTCCAGGACGCCTGCTCCTTCCTATTTGGTATTCATCAGCCGGACATACCTCCCTGCCAGTTAGCAGTGTTGTTCCCACTAAGACTTGAACCTGGAACCGATCGGTCCAAATTTCAGAGGGTTGTCGTGACTCGGTGGTCTAGTGGGTTAAAACGATTGGTTCCAGGTTCAAGTCTTAATGAGAACAACACCGCTCACTTGTAGGGAGGTACGTTCAGCTGACGAACACCAAATAGGAAGAAGCAGGCGTCCTGGATTCCATTGCCAGCTACCACCCATCACTTGCATCAAAGTCGAAACGACAGGCAACATCGAGGAATCCACACATGAGCCCATATACCAACACAGACCTATCTATTCGGTCTAATCAACGACGGGATAATACAAGTAACATCATATAAACTATACCCGTTGCACAAGAAGTGGATATTGTGACTCGGTTGACCTAGTAGATAATGTCCTGGCGTTCGAAGTGATCGATCCTTAGTCTGAGTCTTAGTGGGAACAACATCGTTCACTGGGAGCCAGACAAATCCAGCCGAAGAATAGCAAATAAGAAGAAGCTCACATTCTGGATTCCAATCCTAACTTTATTCATTATTAATATCAAAACACAAGTGTATTCAAATTTACTATAAGTCTATAAAGACAAAACATTTTATAGACATCTGCTTGGCATCTGATATCACACTAGTAAATATTCATTTATGAGCTTGTACCTTCAAAATTTAAATGCACCACCGAGTTATTCAATGCTTAGTATTGTAAAATATCTTAGAAAAAGTTAATTCCCAGTTAATTCCATATAGAACTTATGTACTAAAATCTTTGGTCTAATAATACAAATATGTGTGACAACCATCATCACTTTCATCTAAGATATTTGGATAGTACAAAGTATGTATTCCATGTTGTTAGATTTATTTCTTGACTTAAGCTATGAAAGAACATTAGATGCGCTAAAACAAAATGAATTTATTCTATTTTGAGAGATTTTTTCGGCTATTAATCAATGAAAGCAAAACAGGCAATTCTTAGCACAGTCAGCTTTTATTAATATCATATTCTCTGCTATTATACTGGATTAAACTGATTGACTTGCGTTGTCACAGAGGCTACTTTTCAGATCCCTCATTAATGATTGAATATTTATTTTTCTAACTGATTCTACTGTTAGCCAAAACCAGGTAAATTAGGAATATTAGTTCCATACTATATATTACATTTTTGTAAATCAAAAAATCCATTCTATAAGTTGACAAGAGTTCATATAGATCAAGAAATAAACAGACAGTATTAGTTTCAGAATGGAACTAAGTTAAATTGTTCAATTTCCATACTGTAAACATTGTAATGGTTCAACTGTGGGTTTTTGTGTAAGTCTATTTTTTTTAGAAATGATGACATCCCATAGATGAAACCAACTTATTGAAGGATTTAGGTATTTCACATAAAATGTTTGTTTATTTGCTCTCAGACTCAAAGTTTATCTGGATCCTTAAGGAAGCTTACATTTTCTTGAAGATACAAGATCGGAGCAACTCAGTTAGGGATTTACAGTTAAAGTACTTTACAAACTATTGATCCATTTAGGAAATAGGTTTCAAGATGATATTCTGTATAACTGCTAAAGTCAATCTTGGCTGTTTGCGATATGGTCACTTAAATTCAGTATAGTGCAGTTTAATGTCTTTTGATCAATGGTAACATGGCAAATTTTGAAGCTGGATAAAGAAACTCATTTGTGTTTTAAACCTTTTAAAAGACAACATTTACAAAAAGTAAATTAGTTTTTGTCCAGCACAGAAAAATTACTTCATATCGGCGTAAATCACATGGATATATCTGATTTTACTATTTATTCTTAAGTTGTGCAACCTATTATAGATGAAAGCAAAACCCCACTGAACATCAATGAAGACTACCTACTACCGATTACACTGAGGAAGCGTTGAAGTTTCAAGGTAACATATATATATATATATATATATATATATATATATATGTTTGATGTGCTAATTGCCATTTATAAGATAGCTATTTTTACCGCTAATTATATTTATCTAAGATAAAACAAGCTCATAAAAAGGAGCAAATACTAACCAAACAGTGACAGTTGGGATGTTTTTGTAAGGCTTTAAGTTAACAATAACCACAGTTATGCCATTGTGTTATCAGAAGAAGACTAACATCGGTTACTGTTATATTTACTTCACTTTAGCTCCCTAATATATATATATATATAGTTTTAATTGGTGCTTTGGTTTTTTGTAAAGAAACAAGAAAAAAGGGTTAATCTAAACGTTCAAGCATTACCATTAGTTAGGTCAGAAAATATGGAATTCTGCATGCTTAGTATATTCTAGAGTTTTCTTTAACTCACGTATGGAAGTTTCTATATATTTCGTACTGGATAAATATTTGAATTACTGAGTATTGATGTATGTTTGTAAGTATTTCATACGAACATATCCACCCGAAAGACAATTAAAAAACATAATTTTTCTATCGTAGTAGACTGTAATTATACATTAGTTTGGACAATGATCTGATTGTGATGAACTGGATCATGTAACAAACAGTGAGGAGCAAGAAGAGGTGGATACGCTGCACCCTGGAAAAGAACCTAGAAGATTTCGATTTCGCCAATTACTTGTGTCTAATGCCACACAAACTTGAAAATTTACAGGAAGAATCCAACAAGTTGACAGAAGAGGCGACGCAGGGCAGCGAAGATGAGACCTCCGTCAGGTGAACGTGGAGAAGACAGAGGTGATGATGATGACACCAAACAAACACCAACACCACCACCACCATCACCACCACCACCAACAACAACAACAACAACAAGCTCCTATCACCATCAACAAGAGGAAACTAAAGGAAGTAGCCTCCTTCACCCTACACCTATCTAGGCAGCACTGTTTCAATTACAGGTGGCGGCACAGGCACAGACGAGGACGTCAAAGCCAGCCAGCCAGCCAGCCAGCCAGGATCGCAAGGACAGCAACATAGGCGTTCATTAACCTGAAAACAGTGTGCAGATATTCTGCAACACATTCAGCATACAGCGTGAACAACATCCCGATTTTCAACATTGATTCAGTCAAGTAAGTCAGTGCTTCTATGTGATATTTGAGAGACCTGTCGCGTTTCGAAAAGCATTTCTAACAAACTACAGACATTTATCATCAACTGCCCACGCTGGCTCGATACCGACACTGAGGATCAGATGGTCAGAATGACAAGAATAAGCAACAAGGAACTCTGACTGTCTGTCTGTCTGGCTGCTAACGAACCATCCAAGAAGCTATCACTGAACAAATCTGCAGTGTAAGGAAGTGGAGATGGATTGGATTGGGTATACAGGGAGAAGGTGGATTGTGGATATCAGGTGACATCAGGTGACAGGCCAGGTCATCGAGTGAAGCCCAGATTGGAGACAGTGAGTTGGGTATCCGAGGTGAGGTTGGTATGGATGAGATGGTGTGAGGAAGAAATGAGATATTGTGGGCTGTTGTGGAGCCAGGTTGGATAAATTGCATGTAACAGAGTGGAGTGGAGACGTGTTAGTGAAGCTGTATGTTCCACTAGGAACCGAAGGGACAAATAATGATAATAATAATTGGACAATGGTATAAAATGTATTGATTTAGCATTGCCCAATGAATAGGTTTTCGGAAACTATTTGTCCTTTATACTTATAGCAATCCAATCACACTCTTGGTAAATTTTATTTCTGTCTTACCATGGCCTCGATATCGTTACATTTAAGCAGTAGTATTAGTATTTCTTAAACATGTGTAACAGTTATTAGGACACTAGTTTCAAATATATTATTCATCTATTTGACTGACGAAGATTCCTGGATCAGTCACCCCACTGAGAAAATTTTTTCTATGGCTGTTAATTTGCCAATCTTAAAGTATGGTTGCATGTCAACAGATGCACGGGAGTGACCAAGTTATTTTCGAAACTCTTACTTTATTAGGGTCTGCCACTTTACATTATTCTCAATACGTATGATCAAAAAACATCTTAATAGGCTACTCTATTGCAAGTACTTTACTTCAAAGTCACTGCATTATATTTTATCGGTTGAAAGAAAAAAACATGATTGAACTTATAGGATTGTTTAGCCCATAAAATTTCTCCCAGTGACTTTTTATTGCTAAGTAAACAGTTCAACTGCAGTTTTATCTATGAATCTTGTTTTTCATAAGACTATTGATAGTCTCATAGTATTGTAGTAAAAGCTGTTAACATTACTACTTCCTCACTAGTAGTTCTGTGACTTGCTATCCAAACTTCTGATTGGATTACTCAGACATCTGATCCAACTTTTTAAAGATATACGATGAATCTTGTGCACAATAAGTAATCTGATGGATCAGTTTAAGTGTTATCAACAATATATAACTTTCAGTTTCTAAATATATCAAGGATTAACAATAATTCTGAAGACATCTTAATAGTTTTGTTGAAGTTTCTACAGAGTGAAAAGGCTGAAACCAGAGCGATGAATACACGACAGTCGAAAACATAAATGCACTTAGACAATGGTGGTATACATCAAACCTGTCTTACGCTTTCTACTGGTGACAGCAAAACAAATAAACACAAAATACAGTGAACCACAAAGTCGAATGATTACCACTAAAGGTCATATCGTAAACCCGATCGACAGAAGTTTGTGACTTTAGTCCTACTGAAGGTGAAGATTTTTAAATTCTTGAGTTTTCTAACCTATTCTTAACTGCTTTAATTGTTTTCAATGTGTATTTATTAGGATGTCGTCAAGAATATACATTATACTTTTCTTTTTTGCTTAGGTTACTCCACAGTAATGTTATTTTGTTACCGTTAGTTGATAAAATGAAAGAGAATTTCTTTTGACTTGGTGATTTTGTGATTATCCATATTTGGTTATGTATTATTTAGAGAGAAACAAGTCGTAAGTAATTAGATCTTTCATATTAGTGTTACTTGTTCAATTTCGGTATGATAACCAAGGTATAAGTAGTGAGTGAACTGAAATCAAATGCCTGCAAACTTTTATCTTTAATATATTCAATGACTTGACCACAGATTATCTTACATTTTGAGCTCAAAGCCATTCAATGAAAGTAAATTAAGTGGTGTATAAGAGGTAATATATCTAAGGAACGAGGTTATTTGCATGTGATAATACTTTCTAAAGCTGAGTTTAGTATTTCGTGAACGACCTAGCCAGGGAAATAAATATACTCTAGATTATAGACTGACATTCTGTAATGGTCCTTATCTCATATTGTCTGTTCATTAGTGCATCTAGCAAGTGAATTTTGAAATAATTCATAGTTTGGATTATTTCATAGTCTATAGACTACAGTTAACGGAATGAATCAGAAAAATGTTTGACCCCAAGAGCTATCATCAATTGCTATATTTTACTTTCATTTTTGATAAACGATTTGACTTATAATTAAGTCATTTCAAGTTAATTACACTGCCTTTAGATAAATGTCTCACTTCATTTCGCATAGATTTTTCGCAAGACTTGTTATCCTTTGATTCTCCATTTTCTTCCTTGGCATCTAATCTCAATTCTTAGTTCTACATGAGGTCACTGATAGGTTAGTCCGGGATGTCCTACATTATTTCTGTGTATATTCAGTTTCCGTGTCAGGAACTCAAGTTCAGCTGTCGAGATTTCTTATCTATCTCTTGGTTGTTTATCTTAAAAAAATTCCTTCCCTAAACGTAATCAATCATCAAGTATCCATGGAAAAAATTGGTGAAACATGAGTTAAAAACCAAGTAATATATCTGAATAAACATTCACTTTCAATTTTGAGGGGGTTGTGGAGATTTGGAAATATTTCAAGTTGTTATTCATCGAAGACTGACATCAGTTGGAGGAACAAAGGAAACCTGGGAGCACTGGACAGCTGTTTCGTCCTAGTAGCTAACAGAAGTTGGAAATATGGAGTATTGGATTCTGACCCAGTGGCTCAATGGTAACGCGCTGGTCGCGGAACCTGAAGGTGGCGGGTTCGATCCCTGCTGGTGGGGTGGTGGGTGCGCACTGCTGAGGAGTCCCATACTAGTCGGATGAAACAGCTGTCCAGTGCTCCCAGGTTTCCTTTGTTCCTCCAACTGATGTCAGTCTTCGATGAATAACAACTTGAAATATTCCCTTTCAATGTTGATAACATAAAAATCAAGAAACAAAAAATAGTTATTCTAGTTACATCATAATAAAAAAGTTGTCCAATTACAGAATAACAAGGTAGAAATATCGAAAAATCAAAACACATCTGTTGCCTACTGAAAATTAGAACAAACAAATGAGATCAGCCAGTCAACAAAGTAGAAATAGGTTAGAGATGAAAGGTGATTCACAACTTTTTTCCATGAAAAATCCATAATTTAGCGTACTTTGAGTTTTATTACTAGTTTACAAACGGTGTATCAGCTCACAGTCAAATAACATCTTTAAATGTAGATACTTAAAACTTCACAGATTACTTTGTACACCATCATCCTATTTAAATACTCACTTTGAAAAGAAATAGAATTGGTAATTAATTTCACATATCTATTCTATCAGTGTAATCTCCCCTGCTTAACTAGTTCACTAGTTACCAGCCGGTCCTAAGCCCAGATAAAGCAGGAAGGTTGGGCATAGAGCTAGAAACCCTATCCCAAGAAACCAATCCAATCGCTAAAAAAACTTCAAAGCACAAAGAAATGATAGGGAATAAAAACGAACTTATTCCTGGCTGGAATCGGGGAGACGACATGATGCCGGTTGGTGAAAGTCTTCAGGAAGCCAATCGGTCGATGTAAAGAAGAAAGAAGACAAACAATGAATCTCGATGGGCACATTAAAGCTGATAGAGCAGGGAAAGGAAGATGGTGAGGCAGAAGACAAACCAGTGCAGGGATGAACAATGAAAAGAAGAACTGAGTACAACGTATAAAACAGTGGAAAAGAGGTGAAAAAGAGTGCGCCCAGAAACAAAAACACATCTACGACACTTGGCAAGTGAAGCAGAACAGGCTGCAGTCTGCAGGAGAGACAGAGATCTGACAACACCATTTCAAATGACCAGGTTACTATCTGTTATAGAAGAGATCAACACAGATGAGACCAATGTGAGATGATGAGGGAAAGTTAATTACCAAAAAAGAGGAACAAACGAAACGATGGGCTGACCACTTCAAACAACTCTTGAATGGACCACCACCACCAGCTGCACTTCGTCCAGAAATACCACCAGCAGCCAAGACACAGAATTACCAGTGAACATAAAGCCTCCAGCAAAAGTCGAGGTCCTGAATGCCATAAAGTTACTGAAATCCAGGAAAGCAGCAGGAGCAGATGGAATTCCTCCAGAAGCACTAGAAACAGACGCAGAGACAACAGCAGATATGCTAACAGCACTTCTGCAGAGGGTTTGTGTTGAAGGAAATGTACCTTTCGGTTGACTGGAAGGAAGGCTACCTTGTCAAACTCCCGAAGAAGGGCGACCCGAGTATTTGCAAGAACCGCCGCAGAACCATGCTGCTGTCCATCACAAGCAAAATATTATGCTGCCTCATCCTGGAGAGATTAAAAGTTGTTTTGGATTCAAAATTACGACCAGAACAGGCTGACTGGATTCAGGAAGAACAAATCATATGTGCATCAAATTGCAACGCTTCGCATCATCATAGAACAGAGCATAGAATGGCAGTCAACTCAATTCTACCTCAACCTCATCGACTTTGAAAAGGCCTTTGACAGCGTCGACCGAGAATTATTTTGGTAGTTGCTCCAACACTACGCAGTGCCACAAATCTTCATCAATCTCATTCCACAGCTACCTGACGACGCCACATGCCAATTGATCTATAATGGGAAGCTCAGTGACGCCTTGGAAGTGAAGGCAGGAAGGAGAAAGACACGGTTGCCGCCTACTATTATAGACCATCTTCCTGACTGTGGTCGACTGGATTACGTAGCGGACAAATGTGGGGAGCTGTGAGAAGATGAGGATACGCTGGCTGTTTGACCGATGAAAAGGCACCAGAAGAAGATTTGGATTTCGCCGGTGATGATGATTTACGTCTGATATCTTGTGGCACAAACTCGAAGATCTACAGGCGAAAAGTAACGAGTTGACAGAAGAGGCGAGGCTGGTTAGCGAAGACGGGACTTCAAGTCAACAAAGAGAAGACAGAGGTGATGAAGATACCCAACCAATAGCAACAAGCACCAATCACCATCAACGGGAGAAACCCAAAGAAAGTAGTCTCTTTCACTTATCTAGGCAGACAGCTTCATTTAGTTTACAGGCGGCGGCACAGGCACAGATGAGGATGTCAAAGCCAGGATCAGAAAAGCAAGACAGGACTTCATCAACCGGAAACCAGTGTGAAGATATAATGCACTGAGTAAAAAGCATTAATAACATCCGGATTTTCAACATTAATTCAGTCAAGTAAGTCAGTGCTTCTATATGTTGGTTTAGAGACTTGGCACGTTACGAAAAGCATTTCCAACAAACTACAGACATCTATCAACAGCTGCCTACTCTGGCTCTATTCTGAAGATCAGACGGCCAGAATAATAAGAATAAGCACCAAGGAACTCTGGCTGGCTGGCTGCCAACGAACCAACCAGAAACCTGTCACCCAACAAATATGCAGAGGAGGAAAGTAGAGATAGATTGGATTTGGCATACACTGAGAAGGCTGACTGGGGACATCACGAACCAGGTCCTCGATTGGAATCCAAAGGGTTAATGACGAGTTGGGCGTCGGAGGTGAAGGTGACATGGAGGAGATCGTGTGAGGAAGAAATTAAAGTTTATAGGCATTGGTGGAGCCAGGTTGAAAAGACTGCAGAGAAGAGAGTGAAATGGAGGTGTGCTGCTGAAGCCCTATGTCCCACTATGAACCCAAGGGAAAGATAATAGTATAATAATACATACTATAATGTGAAAACAATTCACTGTCAGTATGGTGAACATATGACTGTACTTTCATGAGATGAGATAAGATAATAATAATGAAATTTTAATCTTTCTCCTTCATATTTTACATTTTACTTGTTTAACAACTTATTTAAGTATTTTTATGACTCTGATTCCCAGTTGAACTCTGAAGTCCATGAATATGTATGCTTCTGTGATCGTTTACTCAGCTGAAAATGGGAATATATTTGAAACCTTAAAACCAGCAGCTTTACTCACTAAACTATAAAATTCTTACAGTCATCTCTTGTGTAGTGCTTGCTACTTGTTATTCGAGAGCCAAAATTTCCATTTTTATTATAAAGGATAAAATTATTAGTTATACACGGTTATTAATAAATGTAACCATAGGGACTTAGACAAATGTGGACATTTAACTGATATCATTCATTGAATAAAAGTAGTCTATGACATCTAAAGCTGTATAGTCCTATTGTAAGGGATAACCTATTTCACAGTGCCTTAAATACTATGTCTTGTATAATGACGATCATAATATTTTACAAAATTTGGTTAGGTGAATTAAATTCCACTTCTGGTTTAATCTGTACATTTAATTGAAGTTTACGGAAAAATTTAATCTTTTGATAGAGGATTCTCTGGCGAAATGTTGTGGTACAACGTCATTAGGAAAAGAGTAAAATGTCAATGACTGGAGAAAAAAAAATTATATCACATGAGTTATGCGGATCAAATTAACATTCTTTCTTGGAATCTCATAGTCTACGTATATAATTCTGAGAATGGCTGTATATTTTCCTTGCATCACCATTATTTGTATAACGTTCTAAAACAGGAAATGTTTAACTGACTATGTAAAACACTTTGTCGAGTTTTTTCTTTGGTTAATTCTATCATATATAACATTAAGGAGTCATATAAAAGAGAGTAACCATCCCTACAGGTGATATATACTTGTGTATTTGAATTCCACCAAGTAGTATAAATGTCAAGATTATTTATTAAACAAACGTTTAAGTAGCGTAACCAGATCAATGGTTAGGTGAATAGATACCATCAGATAGTTATGACGTAATACATCTCATTACGCATTACCACTACAGAGTTTCTTTTTAAATATAAGAGTAAGAACCGAGCACTATTGTAGAATTTAACTCCAATTTAAATGATTTATTAGATATGTCATATACTGAAACAGTACTATTTACCGGATTACGTAATGAACATAATTTATTGGTGACAGTCGAATCAGGATGAAATGTCCATAATGTAATCCAGTATATAATACTTTCCCACTGTGTGAAACGTTGAAATCAAGAATTTGTTTTAATCAAAGTAATCTACTTAACCAGACAACACTTAAAGTATCTAGTGTGCTAATCTGAAAGTTATTTATAATTAAAACTGTCTGAACCTTTACTATGCATTAACTAGGTAACCAGATGTAAGTACAAAGAAATATACATTGATAAATAGATGGAAAATTTAGTAGCAAAACAGCCGGCATAAATTAAAGTTACAACATTTAGGGATTCTGCTTACATTCTAAGACATCTCAATTTATCCATAGTCTGTGATCTAGCCAACATGGAATGCTATCACTTTAGATTTTTTTGAAATCGAATGAAAAACAGTAAAGTAAGCTTGAAATTTTCATAAAATTAATCGTTTGACACAATTTAAACATGACTTGGTCTTAATGATGGATAGTGGCTGGCAGTGGAATCCAGGATGCGCATTTCGTCCCATTTGGAACTAGTCAGCTGGATGTACCTGCTTTCCGATGAAGCGCATCCTAGATTCCACTGCTAGCCATTATCCATCATTAGAGCAAAGGTACTACCGAAGCATGAGCACAGGATCCCATATACCAATAGAGATTGATTAATTCGGTCCAATCAACGACGGTATGATATAGAAATAATTATATATGACTAGATTTTGAATAAAACTGTTTAGGTCTACAATTAGAGGTAGATTGTGCTGTTATTTTTAAAGATTGATTTGCACGTTTATTACCAACTTCATTTCCACTTGATGCTTATTAGCTATTCTTCTCGATCCATTCTCTATATACATAGGTATTCATTTGAACTTTTCATAGCAAACTTAAAATACGTCTACTACTACATCAACATTAGGTAAATAAAGTATGTATCTTACATATACTGAACAACTGAAAAACCATTGTACTTTGTTATTTTCTTTCACCTTTTGAATGTTACTGAGGACAAGACTCATTCATAGTATCATAGTATTCATAGTATCTCTGATATATATATATATATATATATATATATATATATATTGTTTGAAACCAATGTATTGTATAGGGAATGGAGATGTAGAGACGGGCTTCAAGCCAAGAATAATAAGAGGAAAGGCATGTAGCAATCAACTAAATTAAACCCTTTTAGAAGACTATAATTTCTGTGTTGAAATAATATCGACTATTTTCTGCTTAGCTCCCAGTTTCACGTTTGATATTAATTTGCTTAAACGTTATCGTCTCTTGGGCCTGAGGAATAGTTCCCTCAACGAGCAGGAAACATCGTTTCATGACGCATCCACATAAAAACAAACACTCCTGCCAGGGCATTCTGACTCGGGCTCCCGTAAGTTTTATTTCTTCAGTGGATCCCTTCGTCCTAATTGTCAGGCTTCAACTTTCTGTGTTCGCCGGGTAATCAGTTCGTTGACCTTCCCGTTGACAGAAGTGCGTGAGATATATCACACTGATTATTTACACTCTAGCAGATAGTGATATATATATATATAACAAAGAATTAGTCAAATGCACGCTTTCAGTGCGACACGATCATTCTTAAGTAATTGCTAAAGCAAACGACATATGGTATTTCAGACTGAATACCACTCACATTCACAAGGTAAAACATAAACACTTTTCTTGGGATTGCTCCAATAACAGTAACTACCGGGATTAATAAGCTTGACTCACTTGACTTTTTCTTAGCGCGCTGCCCCCATAACTAATTATTTGGGTGGAGTCCTGATGGTATACTTGCTCGCCTGTACTTTGGATATCTGCGTTACTGACAGCACTTAAGAGTCCCATAGACCGCGTTTATCACCAACTCTGGCAAGACGATGTGTTGGTTAGAACCCGGCGGGGACGCGAGAGGGTTCACTATCATGTACGTTACTAGGCTGGACCAATGCTTGTCAGTTCACGTTAACTCTCAGGTTTTACTCTGCAGCAGCCCAACTGACCAAAGCACTTCTGTGTTAGACTAATATCATCTGCCTTCTTTTTGAGCATAAAGTTGCTTGCCATGTCAAATCAATCAATTCATTTTTTGTTTCCATCTTAAACAGCTGCATAAAATAAATGTGCTAAGATGAAAAAGGGTTTTAAAGAGAAATAGTATCTGCTTCTTAGATCCATTAAGGAAGTAGGAACAGCTGAAAGCATTTAGAACTAACCAGATTACTCGGTTACATGGTTTTGTGTGTAACTGTTTGAGTGAACAGGTTCGCAACCTCCTGGAATGCTTTCGAAAATTCAGGTGAATTTCTATAGCAAATATGTTGAGGACATTGGTATAAAATGGGCCTCGTCATCAATTTCCTATTGTCTTACCGTCTGTTCACTCTCCAAGGAATCGAAAGACAAGTAAAGTGGACTTTAAAGGTAATTTCCAAGTGTTCACAGAAGTATATCTGGTTACACGTTGTATCAAGATTTTGCCTTGTTATCTTAAATTCAGATAATGAGAATTACCTGATCAATTATCACCTTCTTGAAACTTTGAGATTGATAACCTTTCATTGAACAACTCTCACCACTAGATTGGTATGTAATTTTACGTTTGAAAATGCTATATTAGTGTAGAGCCATTGATGAGGAACTAACTGAAAAGAAATATTTCTTCGCTCACATTGTCTGTTTTAATAATGAGAATTGCATCCTAGAGACAGATATCTAATTTCAGAGTGTGACAGATACAAACTGTTCACAGTTCAATGTATAAGATTGTAATCAGTCTATAAACAAAGAAATTTTTATTGTGTTTAGTATCCCTTCAAAATATGCTGAAATGAAGGGACAATGCTCAGTACTATCGTAGTTTTGTTCATATAAGGGGTGAAATCAGAGAGATCATGTTTCCTCTTTAAATTGTATATTCTTAAAATAGGTTAACTCAATCTATTTAATAGCCGTACATCATTTATTCTCTCTTGAGAACGCGTTTTATGTCTGTGTACAGAGTTGGAAAAACAAACATAAGCAGTTAATAGACATTCAGTGTATACAGATTCATGATGAAGCGAAAAGCGCTGACTACATATATATATATATATATATATATATATATATATATATATCGAAGTGCAAGCCTCTTAATTCAACTCTTGAAGAATATTACAGTAGTCAACAGCACTGCAGTGCAGACTCTATTGGGTTTCAGTCATATACAAATAAAAGTATCCATAAAATTACCTAGTAATATTCTGTAAACGTTACAATGCTTGAATGAATTGTAGAAGAATTCTTTCATCAACCTTAGTATCCAGTTGGATCATATAGACTGCTGTATAGTATTGCCGTATAATCGTTTATTTAGTAATCTTTGAACCTTTCAGACCTTTACACTACATCAACATTGACACCTGGGGTAAACAATCATCAAGTCTATGTGAAATGTGATTCTAGCCAATGGTTTTATGAACTTCAGTGATCCAGTTAGAAAGTTTTCTCATTTAACAGTAGAAATCTATAGAGAGACTATCGGTGAACTCATAATAGTTACAATACACATAGATAGTACTATAAAAAGGCTACTTATTGAGTGGTTATAAACTTCTATTTTTACTATTCTCACAATCGAATGAAAAATCACTGTTATGAAGGCATTACAGTGATACTAAAAGCACTGACGTTTACGAAGGGCTAGTTGCATCCTTAGGATTCACGCTAATACTAAAATTACTCTACACATTTTATCCTATTCTACGTTTCAGAAATGAGAAAAAAACGTTTGTCGGGTGAATACAGCAGTTTTTTTCTCATGTTTTTAACTACTGACATTTATAATAAATATTAGAATTAGTAAATAAGTGAAATAGGTTAAATTAGGGTGAAAATAATTCAATAAGACATATTTTACGTCTTTTTTATGTTATTTCTTGTGTAACTTGCTAAAAGTAAGTCAGTATGCAGTTCTGTATCTATTGGATACTTGACAATGACGTTTGAGAGTATTTTGCTGATTATTTATATGTGGTCTATAAATTTAGCCTCTAACTTCTACATAAAATATGCCAGTTATTCGTTATATCTTACTTTTCTCTAAAATATTAGGCCGGTGTAAATGAATAAGAGTATTAAAAAAAGGTATGCTTATTCTGTATGACAATTTTTGTTCATTTCGCTTTATATCAACCTAACTAGATGGTTGAACACATTCATATGCAAAAAGAAACTTTACTTTTATATTCAGTTTCTGTTGTTATGTTATTTAAGAAGGTATCATAATTAATGGTATCACTTTAATATTAATTGATAACTTCTTACTAAACATTACATGATAACTGTTTGGCGCCTAGAGAATTTGAAGTCTTCATATTACCTTTACTAATCTGTCTATTATTGAAATGGATAAACTATCAATTTTACAATTTGGCAAGGTTAAAAGTTAAGAAACAATTGCCACTTAGTATTGAATTATACTCAAGTAAATTTGGGTTAAAGTTTTTCTTAATGATTTAATTAAACGTTGATTGATATGTTGCCAAAGGTCACACTTTTTAGTTTCATTCCTGTGATTGGAAAAATTACTGAACAATTACAGTTGTTCCATTAAGCAAAGTACGTAGATAAAAGGTTTATGTATCAGTTTATGATAGGATGGAAGGAATAAATGGACTGTTGTAAAATGTAGTGTGCTTTAATAAAGAAACAACTATATAATATTTTCACTGAAAACTTTCTATGTTTCATCTAGTATTCAAACACTAACTGATTATGAAACAGAACAAGTGAAAAAACCAGTGATTAGTTTAGTGAAAGAAAGCATTCAAGTTGAGTGCATGAAGTCTTGATAAAATATTTTATCACGACTATGTGATAAACATATTATAAGTTGTTATTCATCGTAGACTGACATCAGCTGGAGGAACAAAGGAAACTTGGGATCACTGGACAGCTGTTTCGTCCGACTAGTATGGGACGCCTCAGCAGTGCGCACCCACCACCCCACCAGCAGGGATCGAACCCGCGACCTTCAGGTTCCGCGGCCAGTGCATAACCATTGAGTCACAGGGTCAGAATCCAATACTCCATATTTTCAACTTCTCTCAGCTCACGTTATAGCGCAACCTCCACCCAATGACATCGTTGAGTAACTGTCCCCACGACTGTCAGGCTTTGATTCCAACTAATGTCAGCTTACGATGAATACCAACTTGAAATATTTCCAAATCTCCACAACTCCCTCAAAAATTCATTTGAACTAGTGCTCATTGGTAACTAGCTTGAAGAGGTATTCCCGAAGTTCCAATGACAAGTCGTGACCGGTGAGGGCAAAGCCTGATGGCCGTGAGGACAGTTACTCAATGATGTTATTGGGTGGAGGTTGCGCTATAACGTGAGCTGAGAGAAGTTGAAAATATGGAGTATTGGATTCTGACCCTGTGACTCAATGGTTATGCGCTGGCCGCGGAACCTGAAGGTCGCGGGTTCGATCCGTGGTCGTACAGGACCGTGGGTGCGCACTGCTGAGGAGTCCCATACTAGTCGGACGAAACAGCTGTCCAGTGTTCCCAAGTTTCTTTTGTTCCTCCATTTGATGTCAGCTTACGATGAACAGCAACTTGAAATATTTTCAAATCTCCATAACTCCCTCAAAAACATATTATACACATGTTTTGGTCGGATACCTTTTCATTACCAGTCAGAGACAGTAAAAAGTAAGCATCTTTTGAATTATTAATAATTTTACGGGAAAAATGATTTGTATGAGTAGGATACTTTCATAAGCTGTTATAAATGAATCCATAACTAGTTACTTTTTGCTGACTATATGCAATGCAATATAATTTATTAGTTAGAACAAAATCAACCAGGTAATATTCATTTCTAAACTAACATCTTGTTTTGATGAAGACTGTTTTCCTAGTCCATTTACATTACAACTGGTGTTAAATTAACGTCTGACTGAGTTAATTACAGCATATCACTAGAATGTTCCAGTTTTTGTTATGTAATAAATAGAAGTATTCAAATAGACTGACGAGATCATCTTTGGTTTCCCGAGCATAAAGATTACGCTTTGTTGACGAGCATCAACAATTTCAGAAATTGTGTTTAGTATGATGTTATTTGTCTGGTTGTAATTAGTAGTGGAATTCAGAATACACTTTTCGATCTATTTGGATTCATCAGCTCAATGCACTCACCTTCCAGTGAGATATCAGCTGGAGAAGATTAACCAACTCAGTCCAATACTTCTACTAACGGAAAGTTGCAAGCATCGAAGAAGATAGTGTCCCGTATCTTTTCACAATGTCACTGATTCATTTAGTATTTGACAAAGTGTATTACAATTTGAATCAATAAGCTTAGTATCTTCTGTGTGCTGACTAAAAAATTATTTTTCATTAATAATTACCATGTGCTACTAGTTAGTGATCGGTGAATCATTTTCGGCAGGGAGATATAAGAAAGACATGAAAATGACTGCGGGTTGACTACTTTTTCTTTCAGACTGTCGTTACACTCTTAGAGTGAGAAGGGAGTAGTTTTTCATTAATTTATCGTTTATGATAATTTGGTTGATTGTGGCTAGCGGAAGAATGCAGGATGCGCGTTTCGTCCTATTCGGGACTCGTCAGCTGGATGCACCCGTACCCCAGTGATGTTTTTCTAACAAAACAACGGGGAATAACAAGTATGCCAATGAGTAGTAATAACTTTGACCCGTTGTACAAGACGTGGCTGTCTCTCCTCTGTGGCATAGTGGATAACGCCTTGGCATTTGAGGCGATGGTTACGAGGTTCGGGTCTCAGTGACAACAACATCACTGGGGTGCAGGTACATCCAGCTGACGAGTCCTGAATAGAACGAAACGCGGTTCTTGGATTCTTCTGCTAGCCACAACCAACTGATTTATCATAATTAACATTCAGCAATATCGAGGCCTCTGTATAGGAGCCCATATGCCAATGGAGGTCGAACAATTCGACCCAACAAAACAACGGAGAATAACAAGTATGTCAATAAATAGTAATTTATTGTTTAGTTATAAAAGTGGTATACTTATTCGCTGTGAGAGTCCAGCATAAACAAATTAGTCACCGGGTGACAACCAGTGAAGCTATCAAGATCTGAAAATGCTCCAATGGACATCAATTACGGACAGAAGCAGAAAGATAAATAACATAAAACCTCACTAAGAAGTGTAATGGTGCAAAAATACAGCTGAAAAGTGGATAGAAAAAGAGTCATATTGAAGTGGATAAAATATTGCATAGGAGGCGAAAGGGATTTAAAAATATAGGTTAGTGAAAACTCTTGAAATTTTCGAAAAGTATCTGCACCATGATGATCATTTTTTAGCAAAATTGAATCCTGTTATTAATTACACATTAAATGGCGACCATTTTGATTATTTACTTTACACATTTAAGTCCTTAATAAAGTTAGATGTGAATGAAATAACCGAGTAACTCACTCTAGAGCATCATAACTGAGTGACACTGGCGCTTAATTATGGGAACAGGAATGAAGTTTTATCAAGGTCTCAAACAACTCCTCATAGTTTACATCAGTAAGTACAAGATCTTAGTGAAGCAAGACTTCCTGCTGATTGACTTTGGACACTCAACATCAAGATATCAATATCTACATGCAAAGATCACTATTAAGTCTCCTTTTGAGAAAAAAAGTCCTGGATGAAGCCATAAATTACAGGATGAAAATGATTATCTAAACAATAAACGCTATTTTGATAAACTCTGCATTTGCGTCTCAATTATACTCATTTAGAATATGTGGCACTATGAAAATAATAAGAAAACTTGCAATTTTCTACTATGAAAACACAAACAATCATCACAGAAACTGTTACAAAAGTTCGCTTAGTTTAGAACACTTTACTTTACAATAATAGAATTCAATAAATATGACTGAACACAGAAACTTAGTATTCTGGCTTTGAGCTTAAGAATATTATGACTTATTTCAGTCATATCTATTCGTCTGAACCCAGATAGTCTTCAGTAAAAATGAGTTATCAATTTGCAAAGAGTAAGTCCAAATAATGTTTCATTTTGGGTTCACTCGAAGCTACTTATTAGGTCTGTTGTTCAAGTGGTACAGTAAAATGAGAATAGCGAATTCCATGGTTGATGACAGATTAGCTTGTGATAAGAATATGATTGCCAATCAATAATTTAAATGATATCTTTCCAGCTGATCTATAATTTTAACTTGATAACTACTATGTACAATTATTGCTTAGATAAAATTCAGTGACTTTATGATATTCCTGAGATGAGAATAGAGGGTTAAGAAAAACACAACATACCACATCCTACGAGTACTTCCATCATAAAGCTTTATATGGAGGTGTTTCATTTATTATATATTTTTGATGGAACAGAAACCCTGGGACTAATTTGTCCATTCATAAAGGAAATTTAGTATACTTGGTATTCTTAATTGATTAAAATTATTATCAGTTTGCCTTGTACTATGTAAGTAAGTAATAAATACTTAGCTCCGATAGAGCGTTTATCCTATATTTTAATGTCATCATTATGTCAGTTCGGTTTCTACAAGGTTTACAAGCCTTTATATAGTCCAATTAAAATTATACTCATATATTCTCAAATTTCTAATCTAGCCTTTTTCTTACATATTTATTCGGTATGCTGTCATGAATTTAGGCACCAGTGACATCGTTACAGTTGTGTATATATAGAAATTGGATAATGTAGTGCTAGTTCACAGACTTTACATGAATAATAATTCATTATTATCTAAAATCATAATACCTTACATACTAGTTATATTATTCAACATTTCGTTAGTAAGTTTATTTGAATATACTGAGGTTTCATATTGCAGCAGAATAGGTGGTTTTACTGACAATGTAAGTTAAATTACAAATAAAACATTATTATCATAATTTTGCAAACACCTAGGTAAAAATGAAATGTCTATATGGGATTTTATTACCATTTATCATAACAGTGATATTCTTTGTAATAACAAGAGAGGCTAATAAAGTTGTTTACATGCAAACTAGTACAAACTTATGACATCTGATTACATATTTATCAGTGATTTTTATGTAAATATTATGCTGTTTTAGTAATATTGTATAATGATTACAGGTGCAAAGTAAAAACAAATGAAACTAATGATGTAAACTTGGCAAAATATGAAACATGAAGAATAACTAAATATAATTCAGAGAAGGGAATTTTCCCTTCAGTGAATCACTTGCAGAATGTGTACATTTATATGTATAATTGCAATGAGATAATGTACTCGTCAATGACTAGCCCTGAAAGCATTAAACTACGTCCATTGATCGACTGTTTCCATTCATATACAAGAAACGTGAGCAAAACTTACACCATTTGTAATGTGAAAGATACCTTGAAGTTGTATTACATAGGAACAATGAAAAGTGAAAATAACATTCTGACAAGCAGAAGACACAATGGTTCATGAAAAATTCCCTTTACAGGTGATAGAACTAGAATGGAAACTATGATAATTTCCAACTTTGGGTCGAACTAAGCAAAAAAGGGGAACTAATTAACCTACTATGTTCAAAAGTGAGATGAGACTACTCTAAAAATGCTCACTGAAAATGGTTGTACTTCATGATTCATTAAGATGAATATCAAGCCTAAACAACATTGGAAACGAACACTTACAGTTCCAAGGGAGACAATAATTAGGCACATTTAATTCAAAGTAGCCGAATTAGCAGAAACAGCCAAGAATCATTTGTGTAAGATAATTAAAATCTTCTTACGAATCCTACTTCGGGTGGCATTCTATAGTTTACAACTGGTTTGGATGTGTGTAAAGGAGAAACAACCACTTTAGATTGTCTTAATGTGTGTCTATCAAGTGACTTACTCCTATTTAACTGATTACATAGACAGTACAAAGTACATTCTCCAAAAATTATCCTACATTTTATCTAGAGGTAAGTATAAACCAATCAATAGCTTGATTCTTGAACAGCTGGTTAACTCATCAATAAATTTCATCAAAATCTCCCTTGTGAATCACTTATAAAGTTAAACGAAATACTTAGGAAGGAGTGTGAATTAGTCACCTGAACATAACAGAAGCCCTAGTAATTTATCACTGAAACCTAGTCTACATTTTCAAAAAAGTTACATTTTATCTCTCATTCTACTCTGGTCAACATCTTCCCATTATTCTTCTGTTTTATTTTTACTTTCATCCTTTTTCCTTTAATCTGTGGTTGTTAATTTCACTTTTCTCTTATTTCCTAGGTTATTATACAGTCACTTTACAACCTCAGAAACAACTGGCTACAATGTGGTGCTTACTTATGTATTTTAAAACAGACGTTGCCATTCATGAAGATATAATAACCGTGTAATTTTAAAAGAACAATGTTTTGATGATATTGAGTAGATCTTGTAGTTATTGGTGAACACATTTTTTTCGTTCAACTATGAATAGTCGTAATTATCTGATAATGAAAGAAATTGGAAAGTTTATACTCCATCTTCATATCTTTCTATCTTTCTAGACGACATCATCTAGAAAGATGATGAAAGCTTCACAATTAAACAACCCAACTCAGAGAACACAATACAACCAAGATCATCCAACTGAGCTACAAATATTCCCCATTATTTCCCATTCATATCTAATATTCTTAAGCCATAAAACCCGCCCCCTAGTTACCATTAAAAACAATAATTTTTCTTAAATGAGTTCATAACTTATCACTTTCGGCTGCATCTCATTGACTGGTAAATTGAATTGATAAACTCTGATAAATTTCATCAAAGTGGACGTTAGTTGTAAGCTCTAAATGTTAAAAATCTGGTTCGCTTGAAACAGAATCATTCCTGTGCTTAGATTATGCAACAAGTCTAAATTTCTTCATGAAAATAATCAATATTTAAATGTAAAAAAAATACTTGGTTCGGAGGAAAAACATATTTCAATATAATGGAATTATTTTATTTCAAGTATTTCAAGATTAACCTGCATAACACTTTTACTAAGTGTGAGGTCATTTTAGAAATATGGTCTTTTTTAAAATATCTAGAAGGGATAATGCAATGAATCTTGAAAAGGAAATTCACAGTCAGCTGTTTTAACCATGTAACTGAAACGACTACAACTGCTGTTTCACTATATAATCTTTACCATATATTGTCAGTGAAAATAGACTGACAAAAAAAAGACTGTAAATAAAAAGAAATATGCCTTACTTAATTTTTCTAGATATATATAAGAAGAAGAAGAGCTTTATCAAGCAAGGCATCAAACTTTATCATTCTCAGGTATCATTCTTTTATTTCTAGTTATTTAGTGAATTGTACAATGAGAAATTTAATCTTTGTTCATAATATTGTCAAGTTCTTGGTGAATTTTCAGGTTAGAACAAAATCATCATAAGGTTTGGTTGTTCTAGATATCTTTTTGTTTCTGTTTTAAGCACTAGGACTATCCGACACTGGTTTTTCAGATTTAATGCATATTTTCATAATGTTTTTCACATTTTTGTAAATATTAATTAATAAGACAGGCGTTCATTAGCCTGAAACCAGCGTGGAGATCTTCTGCACTCAGCATGTGGAACAAGATCCGGATTTTCAACACCAATTCAGTCAAGTCAGTGCTTCTGTATGGTTCAGAGACTTGGCACGTTTACAAAAGGGATTCCCAACAAACTACAGACATTCATCAACAACTGCATACACTGGCTCGATACTGAAGATCAGATGGATGGCCCGAAAGAATAAGCAACAAGGAGCTCTGGGAACGAACTAACCAAGAACCTATCACCCAACAGATATGCACTGGAAGGAAGTGGAGATGGATTAGGCATACACTGAGAAGGCCGATTGGGGACATCACGCGTCAGGCCAGGTACTCGAGTGGAATCCCCATGGGAAGCGACGAGTTGGACGTCCGAGGGTGACATGGAGGAGATTCTTCGAGGAGGAAATGAGAGCTTGTGGGCAGTCGTGGAACCAGGTTCAAAAGATTTGAGATAACAGAGTGTAATGGAGACCTGCTACTGAAGCCGTATGTTCCATTAGGAACCCAAGGGACTAATAATAATTCGTAGCATTATCACTGCATGTTATGCCATAGAAGATGATAAAATGCAATATATTATAGTTGAATGGGAGCATGTCCCCCTGCCTATACATCAGTAAGAGGTAGAATCATGTCTGAATGAGTGATTATATAGTGACCAAAAAGTAAATCATTATTGTAAGATTAAGGTAAATGCTTTTCAGTTTTGATGTGTTAAAGAACTCAGCGAGTTACATAGGACACGTTGTTAGGAATCATTATTCGCAACCCATTTCAAGGATAAATAATTATAAAACATAATTTCACTACAGAGTATCATGTTAGCTGAAACACATACAAAGTATATTTTTGAATATTTCAAGTCGACAAAGGTTTTTTCATAAATATCTGTCACCGTCTACTACTTAGTAATCTAACACAATGTAAAAACTCTTAAAAATTTTACATTTCAGTTCATTTAGTTAGAAATAGTTAATAATTTATGGGATATTAGCTTTACTTAAGAAAAAAATAAAAGTGTTTTTACACTAACTCAGTTGCCTATGAATTAACTATAATACACATATTTTTGTTTCTTGGGAAAAATATTTTAATTTTTACTAAAGATGGCTGTTGAGAAGAACTCATAAACCCAGTGAAGATACAATGCCTGATTTTGAACTGTACTACTGTATTATACATAGAATTCTTTTTTTATCTAAGCTAGTTCATCATTACCAATAAGAGTCATTCAATAGCGGAGACAAAAGTTGAAATAGTAGGAAAATATTACTGTTGCACAAGTTTAGTCGTAGAGAATTATCTAAAATTTAGGTTATATCTGCAGTTCGGAATGAATGTTGTTAGAATTATATACGGGTAGTCATTCAATTGTTGTCATACAGGATATATATATGAGGTCATAGCACAATGTTGAACATCATGATAACCATTGTAACTCTTAAAGAAGATGTTTTGAAATCAAAAACCTAGATAACAATGAACATAAACAAAATGAAGGTGTTCACAAAAAATACTTTGAAAAAATATAACATTAAAACACATATTTATGCTGAATATTGAACAATGTCTAAGATTTCACCAAATGTTTCCATTCAGAAGCTAATCAACAGGTAGGATATAACTTACTAAGCACAAGTAGTATAAAACTAATTGTGAACCACCATAAATGTGTACTAGTTAATGAATACACAGCTAGAATCATGCTGAATGGTGTTTCGTGTTCAAATAAGCCTAGTGACAAGATCTTCGGTATGATCAATTAGCTGAGTGAATTGATATGAATGGGTTTTTCCAAGTTGTATTATAAGCTTAATATAAACTACTGTAAAGGGGATAGAAGTGTTGATATTGTTTACTCAATACAGCTGTCTAAATAGTTGGGTGTTTGACTATAATCACCTTACCTTATATCTAATTATTTACTTGGTAATAGCGTGAACAATATGTCATACAAAAAACAATGGAAGTAAACACTGCACCAATCCTTCGACGAACTAATTTTACAATTATGTAATAAAATTTTGAGGGGGTTGTGGAGATTTGGAAATATTTCAAGTTGTTATTCATCGAAGACTGATATCAGTTGGAGGAACAAATGAAACCTGGGAGCACTGGACAGCTGTTTCGTCCGACTAGTATGGGACTCCTCAGCAGTGCGCACCCACGGTCCTGTACAACCACGGATCGAACCCGCGACCTTCAGGTTCCGCAACCAGCGCGTTACCATTGAGCCACTGGGTCAGAATCCAATGCTCCATATTTCCAACTTCTGTTAGCTCACGATATAGCGCAAACCGCCACCCAATGTCATCGTTGAGTATTTGTCCTCACGACCATCAGGCTTTGACTGGCTTTGGCTGAGGAGTCCCATACTAGGACGAAACAGCTGTCCAGTGCTCCAGGTTTCCTTTGTTCCTCCAACTGATGTCAGTCTTCGATGAATAACAACTTGAAATTATGTAATATCCACTTTGTATTATTCAACTAAGTTTTGGGTATTAAGCGTGGACAGTTAAAAACCTATAGAGAAAGGTCACTTCGACTGTCAGATGGGTGATTATCACAAGCTATTTTTATTCAGAAAGCTAAGTTTGATTGATATGTTGCTTTTTACTTTGGTAATTTCGAAACCCATGACCTATATATGCATGCTCATGGATACCTTAGTTTCAGTAGAACTGTTTTATTTCTTTAACCATAAGAGACAAATGTTAATGTTTAATGATTTCAGTATTAGCTAATAGTATTAAATGGTAGGGAAAACCAAAGACCTGGGGTTTATCTCTTTTTAAAACTCATGGGAAATTTATGACTCCATCTACAGAACTTTTGGTCATTTTCAAAACTTCAGCCTACATTTCTCATTATCATACATGAAAAAGTCATCAATAAGCTATGAACACTGGATTATAAAGGAATTCACATCATATACATAATTGCTTTGGTCATCAATTACTAACCAATCGGTATTATTCGATAGACATCTAGATTTTTCTGCTAAATCAATCAAAGCGTTTGATAATGTAATCCACAAAGTCATCAGAAAGAAATGTGTTTATAAACACTGATGATTTATTTAAAGTAAACAATAACTTTCAAATAGATCTTACGTTTGAATATTCTTAAATGAGATATTAGTTAACCATTCTAAACTTTAAAACTTGTTTATTTTTCCCCATTTTCCGTGATATAACATTTATCATATGCAAACAAGGTGCTTGAAAATAACTCATCTCAATGAAAATCTTGGTATTGCCCCATTATCACTCTTTTTCTTCAAAAAATGATATAAACTATTAGGGTGAATACAAGAATATTTCAGTATATATAACTGAAAAACGTAGGCCATTTTTGCAGTAGTTAAACAGTTGAACTCATGAGCGTTGCCAAGTTAAATTACTATCAAAAAGATTTTTAAATCCTTATGTAGCGTATTTTATGCAAATTTACTCAATGAAATGACATTACCTTGAATATTAAAAATAAATCTTATTACAATATTTCCTGAGACTTACCTTGAAATTCTTTTTGTGCAGTACTAACATTTGTTACAATATTGCTTACATGTCCAAGTACAGTTGCCATTAAAAACATTCCAATAACGCCTTCACATATTAGATAAAAGTATGCAACAGGACAATTAGGTGTAGGAAATCCACCAACAGGAAATAAACTTAGCATACTCCAATAAAATGCATGCAGATAAACATAATCACCATGACTGTCTGATAGTGGGTGTATTTCACGAAACAAATGAGAAGTTGATGACATTGTTGGTGTCATAGACACCATATTACTATTAGCATATGCTATTGTAACTATAGTAGCAGATGCTGTTGAATTGAAAAATGTTCCTCCAGTATTTAAACCAGCTAATGAATGATTTCCAGTTTGAAGTAATGGATTATTATTAATGATGCTGTCAGTGAAGTTACTGTGATGTCCGCTTTGACTAGTACTATGCGTACCATTAGTGGTATGATTATTACTACTACTTGTATTGTGATAACCATGACTTCTAGTGCTTAAATCAGTGGATTTTGAACTAGATATCCCTGTTGTAATTGTACCTGGTGTAGATGACAGCGTCATAGTTGTCATAAATACACTTTCAGCAGTTGAATTAAACAACTGAAAAATACATGCATTCCAATGTAAAAATGTTAAATAATATAGAAGTAATTTAGTTGATCTCATTAAATTAGGATAATTTGCATGTCGTTCAGCTCTATCCATAAATTGCCAAAATTTATACACTTTACATAAACGAAATATTCTTAAAATAGATTTGAATCCAATTGATAAATATAAGAAATCCAATGGAAGTAAACTTAAACAATCAATATAAAAACGTGATGAATTCAGATAATGTGAACGCATTTTCATTCCATCGAATTGCATAACACCATCTTCTAAAAAACCAGTTCTTATTGATATAGTCATATCGATTATATAGAGTAAATCAGCAAAATAATCTAAAGTTAACCAGAATATAACAGTATGTTGATTGATTTCATTAAATGCAAATCGATAAATAATAACCCATAAATGATACATGAAAATTATACTGATAACACCACACCAAGAATAAACAATTCGTCCAGAAGGATTAAAATAGAATGATGTATTTTTCCATTTTGATTTTAAACGAATATTTGTTGTACTCATTGATGATGCTGGTAACGGTGATGTTGTAGTAAGTGAATTTGTCTTATAAACTCTTTTGATTATATCATTTTTATCTCTATGATTGAAATAAGAATAAGAGGAATTGTATAATAATGGTGTATTAGGCTGTGAATTTGAATAATTCTCACCTGCTGAACGTTTACGTATGTGATTTTGTCTTTCATATGCTGGTATTATATTTACCTTAACATTTTCTTCTTTATCCAACAACCAGTTGGGTTGTTTAGAATTGTCTAATGTGATTACTGAATCATCGGATGTACTAACATGTGTATCATCCATTGTAGACTATACTTTAATACAAGTAGAAATGGTAATATTTTCGAGGTCATTAATTTTATTATCGTCTGGTTGAATAAGCCACCAAACAAATTGGAATAGATTAAAGTAGTAAAACCTTTTGAATGATGATCATTTTTCTCAGCTAGTTATGTTTTATTGTGACTAAACCCGAGAAAGTTTAAAACCAATCAGTCATATAAACCAAATATAAGAACTTGATTGGTTAAAATTTTAGCCAGTCAGAATAACGATACACTACAAACAAATTTTTTTAGCCCAATTAGTCACAGTTGGCTTTGTTACAATTTTTCAAAGTGATCCATACATTTTTAGTATTATATTCTGGTGATATATAAGGATATTGATTGAGAGCCAACAGTGAAATGAAATGAAAAAAAATATTTTTCAATCTGCTCAGTTTATAATGCTCAGTTTCCTACCGTAGACTGTTACAGAAAGAGAGATATACACTGACAAGTTTCAGTATAGATAAAGCGTTCATTGAGATATCCTATGAACCTTCACTCGATTCTTGATAGAGTCATGAATAGAGACTAGTGAAGAGAGTTGAACTAAAATGAAAAGGATTTCTACTGCTTCATTGTTTGCATCTGTTCTTCAACTGATCCTACTCTGTGATAACGTTAACTAGTTGCTAAAAGCCTTTCAGTTAGAAGCCAGATTCCTATTGTTTTCTTTCATTAGAGATTGGTGACTACTCGTAAAAAATAAGAGGTACTTGTACATTCAAGTTTTTCCAAAAATATCTTAGTAACTAATATGAATAGAATAACAATGAAAATTGTGCTAGTAAGAATGAAGGTTAGGTAAATTACTCATAAAATTTATCGTCTCCTTTGTCTAATTCAAAGGCAGTCTTATACACATATTTCCCCATATGATCTCGAATCGATAAAGGGCAATGACTGGAATAGAATAACATGGTAACATTTTGTTTCATCAGTTTCTTGTCAGATGCTTACAAACTGAAACATACAAATATAATATCATATAAGAATTTGAAAATACCTTTTTCCATTTCAATAAACTTGATTAATAGGGAACGACATGGTTTATTAAGGAATACAAAAATTCATACAAAATTAACAGGATATATAATAAAGCTTCAACTATGTACGTGATTCAGCAGAGTTCGAGAGAACAATATGAACACGTAAGCGAGGATTGCGCAAAACTATTGAACAGTTGGCTAGTTGATAATAACAGACAAATTATACAGAAATAAAGTGAGTTGAACTCATTTGGTAGAATGGTAATCAAAATTATGAGCAAACAAAAAAAGATACAGTCAAAATATGATCCCATCATATAAGGGGAAGAGTAAAATGTTAGGTTACCATGGTAAAGAAAGACTTGTTACTGCTTCTTTTTAAACATATAGTTTGATCACCACGACCTCAAAGAACTTGGAAAGGTTTGAATTCCTTAAATTGTTGATTATCTTGAAGGATTTTAAGATATCTACATCATGGTCTATGTCGATAAGATGCCGAGTGACTGCACTACTGAAAGCACTTCTTCCCTGAGATGTAGGCCTCTTTTATATGTGTTCAAAGAATCCAAAGTATGACATTCTGTCTGTCCTGACGATGCCACTACTGCCACATGCGCACACAAACGTGTTCACAGAACTACGGGTAATATGGGAAGGGAACCTGTCGGATTTGGACTGTATCACGCAGCATTTCTTTTGTAGGATATAGCCTGTATAGTGAGGCTTTCTGTGGTCAGCTAATTCTTCAGATTCATACTTATTGTTTGAGGATAGAAGGCTGTGAGCCTTTACTAATTCTTTTCCAGTATATGTCTGTGCTTGTCCGGTCCCGTTTTGAACAATCCACTTGATGATGTTGAGACTACTTGTTCTAGAAGTCGGTTCTGGGAGTTGATTAGTTGTTGCGAGAACCAGTACTCTGTGGAGAAAATGTTCTTCCTTTGCTTTTGTATCCTCCTACTATGTTCTCAGAGGGATCCCGACCGAGTGGGAAGGAAAAGAGAAGATAGACCAGGTTCAAATTCATATCTTAGAATGTTGTATAGCATGATTAGATTTCCCGTCTGTCTGCGACAGGATGTAGAGAAGAGGTTTAGCTCCTTAAGTCGATCTTCATAGGTCAGGAGAGCCATTGCAGGGATCATACGAGTGTATGCCCTCTGAACTCTTTCCAGAAAGTCTGCGTCAACTTTCAGTAAAGGATTCGTCGCCTGTGTACAGTTTTCTAACTTCGTAGTAGTTAAGGATGTGTGAACATATCACCACTTATTTTTGTAAACGTTCTGTCTAGTCACTAAAGTGTCCTAAATCTCCGAGCTGCTACTAATTGACAGTGTGCCGTGATTTTCAAATCACAACTAACTGTGACCCCTAGGTCATTGTGGGTCACTACCGACGATAGAGGAGTCCCATCCATATCGTGGGTGTTGCCAAGTGTGTGCCCCAGATTCATGCTCACAGATTTACCTGCACTGATAGGCATCGGCCGCTTCTCTGATCAGGTGAACAAGCTGTTCAGGTCTGCTGAAGTGCACGCATATCCTCATCATTCCTAGTCTCCCACCAGATTTTTACATCATTAGCGTAGAGAACCATAGGAGATTTCTTGTTACTTGACAGCCTAATTACCTACAGGAAAAACAGCAGGGGACTCAGGAATGTGTCTTGCGACGCTTCACTCTCTACTGACTTCCAAATGAAGATTTGAGAATTGATCCTCACTCCCTGTCTCCTACTATCAAGGAGATCTCATATCAATGCCAGCAGATTGCCAGTGATTCCAAAACCTTCCAATATCCCGAGCAACCTGAAATGGGGCACCTTGTCGAACACTTTACTTAAATCTATCCACATCCACAGGTATCCTATCATCTTTAGATTTAACCCGACTTTCTCTGACTGTGAGGAGGTCCGTCAAGCAATAGAAATTTCTATGAAAACCATGCCATGAACAAGACTATAGAGTGTTGCTCCCTAAGTGAACTTTGGTAGCTTTCTTAATTACTCTTTCTAGGATTTTTACTACAGTATTAGTCAAACCTATCGGTCTGTAATTTGATGGGTGCTGCCTAGAATCTCCCTTAAGGATAGATGTCACTATAACATCCCTCCAGTCACAGGGGAGTGTACCTCCACTGAGGGAGAGTATAAATATAGTAGTCAGTGGTCCCGTTGATTTTTCTACATCAAGAGTACTTAACATCCGAAATGCATCATTGTGATCGATATCCACAGGTTTTATTGTGTTGGATATAAGTGCTTCTGCTGTTGAACAAGTGTCCACAGAAGATTCCTGTGTGAAGACCTCAGCAAAATATCCAGTCATAGCTTCTGCTTTCCCTAATTGTCTTCAATCAAACAGTCAGTTTCTGTCGCTTTGATTTGGACGGGTATACTACGATACATCTTATTTCTGTAGTTCATATAAGATAATAGACTCTTTGGATGTTACAATGCAGCCTAGGAAAGACGTGTTTCAAAGCATATTATAGACCAGCGGATAGCGGCGATATGTTTATTTCAGGCTTCCTTGTAAGGCTTCATCACTTCAGGAGTACAATTTGGTGTTTTTCGGTTTAATAATGTTTAGTATAGCTTAATGGTGTGTTTTAAGTATTTAGCGGCCGGTAATTTTGCTTCCACTTTCTCAAAAAGTAGTTAAGTCCCTACTTCTATGATACACTCCATCAATCAGTGCTATGGAAAAAAAATATAGGTATAAGACATTTTGCTCATGATGTAACAAATTTTATCCGACATAGTTTAAGCCTAGTGAGTTCACCCATTAGACAGGTCTTAGTGGAGTCTCAGATAAACTCAATGATGGTAATGATTTACTGAAGTCTGGAAATACTAATTAGCTATGTTTGCTGGCAAAATATTCCGCAGAAGGTTTCTATCAAACCTACAACAGTGATACTCCACTACAATGTCCAGTCACATAGCTTGATTATCATATCTTAAACTACACTGATAAAAGTTTGATTTACATGTAAGGATAGACATTATCACATGAATCACTGTTTGGTGACTGCTTAAGTGCTCTGAAACAGTATTCTATGCAGTTACGTTTCTGACAGCAGTATAGATAATTATTCGTGCAGTTTTTGATATAAACTTTACTACTACTACTACTACTACTATGCAGATTTTAACTATACTCTTGGTCAACACAAAGTACGCACTGTGTAATACAGAGACGAAGTTTTTCTAACAACTATGATACATTTGCGTCAGACTTTTCAAAGAAACTGATCACAGATTACTTGCCTAGACATTGAATTTGGAGAGTTTTAATGAGATAAGGTAAGACAAAACAGTTATAGTAACAAACATTGGCATAAAGTAGTGTTAAAGAAGCAATAATAAGTTTATACGTCATATCTGAAAATAAAATAAACTGAAGATTACCATACAAGGTTTAAGTTAAGGACAACTAATTGATAAATGCACAGTATGATTTTTAAACTTTCGTATACTTAAGGCTTTCATAGACATATGCTTACATTGCTGACAGCTATAATAGTGTATAGGTTGT
Source organism: Heterobilharzia americana (assembly GCA_944470555.2). Classification (NCBI taxonomy): domain Eukaryota; kingdom Metazoa; phylum Platyhelminthes; class Trematoda; order Strigeidida; family Schistosomatidae; genus Heterobilharzia; species Heterobilharzia americana. The sequence goes on from OX104127.1 coordinate 41,993,602, forward strand.
TTTAAGGTCATACTTATGACCTTCTACTACCCATATGTGATGCTGTTTATTTAGCATTTGTATTTATTTAGAGTGTATTTCTCCAGCCACTTATGGAATATTTCTCATCCCTGCTGAAAGCCTAGGTCGACTATCTTTTTATGGGACTAAATTATGAGTATGTCTTGACCCTGAGTCATTTCAGTGCTGACTTTTGAATTTAAGGTAATATCCTTGGCGAATAGACTATTGAATAACGTGGGCAGTTAGGAGCGACTCATTTTGATTAACTGATTTTGTCAGTCATATCAAAGTGATATAAACACTTGATGACCGTTCTACTCGTTTGAAGATGAACTTATCAGTTGTGTTCACTGACAAATTCAACTCATAAAGCCAAATTATTTGAACTGACTAAATCTGTTTAGCTAACAGATATTTAGCCTTTTCACTAATAATCTTGGTTCCCTGATCTAGCTGTTTCACCTTGGATCCAACTTAATGGTATTTCAAGAAAATAAGGGTGATTTCAGTTTACTGTTTTGCTTGACTAACTGATATTGTTCTGTGCAGTTTTAGGTGTCTTTAGCATACATGTTGAATTTTGATGACCATTGCATATTTCATATCTCATTGCATATCTCATCTACTGACAAATCGTTATGATTAAACTCCCAGGGAAAATTTCCACATATGACGTTTGAAGCTAACCTGACAGAAATCTTTTTAGAAGTAGTATTCATCATGGGCTGACATCAGTTGGGGAACCATTGAAAATCTGGGAGCACTGGACAGCTGTTTCGTCCTAGTATGGGACTCCTCAGCAGTAAGCACCCACGACCCGGTTAGGGGTCGAACTCATGACCCTCAGGTGCTCATTAGTGACTTGCTTCCAGATTGAAGTTCAAATGAGAAGCCGTGACCTGTGGGATCATCCAGTCGGAAGTGAAGTAGATGCTAACTGAAGACCTTGGGTGACAGTCGCGCTATGTCGTGAATTGACAGAAGTTGGAAATTGTGAACCACTGGAAACCGACCCACTGGCTGAATGGTTAACGCGTTCGCCGTGAAACCTGAAGGTGGTCGTGGGTGCGTACTGCTGAGGAGTCCCATACTAGTTGGACGAAACAGCTGTCCAGTGTTCCCGGGTTTTCAGTGGTTCCCCAACTGATGTCAGTCCGTGATGAATACTACTTCTAAATTAAAAATCTCCATTCATCTCAAAAATACAGAAATCTTTTTGTTTACCCTCAGCGACGTTAGTGAATTGTAGAAAAAGAGTTTATTTTCAAAACTCGAGTGAACGTTATCAGTACATATTAGCAAAGGTCCTTTTGAACACAGTAGAGGAATGGGGGGTAAGAGAGTATTCAAGGCTATATCATGACAATAAAAATAAACAGTCTGAGTCATAGGCATATAGCTGAATAAAGAATAACGATAACTGTCAAATAATGTGCTGTCTTATGTTTGATGTCTAAGTCATTTTAGCATAAATGAACCTTTTAAGATTTCAAGTTGTTATTCATCGAAGACTGACATCAGATTTATTAAGGCTGATATCATATCTCAGGTTGGTATTCATTATGGATTGACATCAGCCGGAGAAATATTGGGAACCTGAGTTTGATTCCTGTTAAGATCATGAGTAAGCACTACTGAGAAGTCCAGTAATGGGACGAAACACCCATTTAGTGCTCCCAGGTTTCCAATATTTTCCCTACCCATATCAGTCAATGATAAATGCCAACCTGAAATCAATAGATAAATCCCCACAAACCTACAAGTTGATTTAATATCGTATCTGTTAAATAATCTTTCCAAGGTCTTAAAATATTGAAAAGTCAGGATGCTTCGGTATTTTTTATCATAGTTACTGGATTGATATGCAGAAGAAATATCCTAGTGGATGTGGACCTCACAAATGACATCGGTGTTCCTGAAGTTGCAGATATACCTTGCTGATGAGTAACGATAATCATGTTACTTAGGTTCATGGGTTCTTGCCAGCTGCTGCCAATTAACAAATTTAGCTTTTATTCATTTCTGATTTTCAGGAGAAATTAAGGTGGAGAAATGCAACCGATCATAAATATTTTAAAAACAGGAGTCAATCACAAGATAAAAGATGAGAAATTAAAATTCAAATAAAGTGGTTGTTTTTTCGAAAACAGTCAAATCAATCCAAAACATTATTTACATATTTACTAGAAGTAATCGGAATACAGTGAGCATTTGTACTCTAGAATGAGATCTGTGTAACTTTCGTATCCTTCCCTCTTTTAGTGTTATTGATTGTATGACACCGTCGTTGATTGGACCGAATCCATCAGTCTCTGTTGGCATATGGGCTCCTGTGCGGATGCCTCGATATCTGTTACCTGTGTTTTAATTACGGTAATGATGGGTAGTGGGTAGTAATGGAATCCAGGATGCGCATTTCGTCCTGTTTGGGACTCGAAGCATCCGCACAGCAGCCAATATGCCTACAGAGACTGATCAATTCGGTCAAATCAACGACGGTGAAATACAAGCAATAACACTAAACTTATACCCGTTGCACAAGAAGTGGCTATCATGGCTGGTTGGTGTAGTGGATAACGCGCTTGCGTTTGAAGCGATCGCTCCCGAGTCCTGGCGAGAACAACACTCACTGGGAGTTGGCAGGTACATCCAGCTGACGAGTCCCAAATGGGACGAAATGTGCATCCTGCATTCTTCTGCCAGCCAGTGCCCATCACTACTATACTTCTCACTTTTATTTAAGTGGTGACAGAAATCCAGAAATTTGATTTACCAAATGACAGATCATTCTAACTAATTTCAGTGGTTTATGACCATGAAACTTCAATATTTTTTTCCAAGCTCTTGCTGAATTTATCTACGTGAGTTACAAAGGATGTTTTCATTCAACAGTATGACAGGCGCAATGTTTATGGAGTGTTCCGTTCATTTTTGAGACTAAAGTGCCTCAAATTTGAACTTTTTCAAGAGCTTGGTAACGGTATAGAAGAAGCCTGGGCTTAACTGGCTTTTGAACATAGAAAAAGTGCACCGTAACTTCTTGTATTTATGAATCTTAGTGTACAGACAAAGAATACCGGAACAAAGAGGACAAGTTATTAATAAATCAGTATGTAGACTGGAGCCAAAAACTAAAATGGATACGGTATTTGTTGGAACGACTTCGATGCTGTATTCTGAACAACTTCTACAAGGACAGGACTCTACGCCTTAACAGTTAGACGTCACAGGTAGTGTCTGAGTTACTAGGCTCCAGTTCTGAGTATTCTTTCTAAGATTATTTCTGCAGCTTTGCCTTAGAAAATAAAGTAATGGCTGATGTAAGGTAGTTAAGAATTCTTTCACATTAGCTTCCTACCTCGATTGTCTTTATTCTAAGGGAAATATATCAAATGTTGTCATATGTTCTTTGTGTGACTTGATCCTTAACTTCAAATGATTTAATGCTACCCCTATGCATACAATTCAAGTAGTTGTTTTTATGAAGTGTAGGGGAAAAAGGTGTGCGTGAGAAGTATCATGGCATCTAGCCAGCATTTTTAACGATTGAAGATTAGTCCCTTTTTATCTAGTCAGTACTGTAGTCTTGGGAAATGAATTTGTTGTCCTGGTTTCTCTCTCCATGGATTCACATCATTAGTAAAAATGAAAATTTCAGAAGACATTTTCAGAGGCAAATCATTTATGTTAGCTAAAAAAACATGACACCCTAATACCAGTCCCTTAGTAGAACCCACCTACACGTTAGAGTTGGTAACCCAAATTTGATGTTAGTTAGATAATTAATGATGAATCAACTTCTATTAACTTTAACTTGTTTGTGATAACTTTGCAGCTTCCTTGTCCCCTGTCGTTGTTATTCTCTTCATATCTTAAATTAGATCTATGGTACTTACTCGCTCCATTAGTAACACACTTTGCATGAATAGGTAGTTTGATACGATTATCCTTGATGACACTTAGGAACCTAACAAACACTCAAAACTCACATGGAAAGTTCATAGGTGAATATGGAGGTGAAAGAGGTGAACTGCCGTTTTATGACTGTTTAGCTGAAAGAGGAGAACGTGGAAACCTGTGTTTCTTCATCTACCATATCCCAATACATCCAAATCGATGTTTTGATTTCAACTCACCACATATATACAGTGCTAAGCGTCCTCTTAGACTGAACTTATTCAGAAGGGAGGTGAAGTGATGTACGAATGAAGAAGACAACCAAAGAGAAACAGAGAATATAATAAACGTTTTAAATTTCAACTGATACTCTCAGTATAAGGGTTTTTATATGATACCGTCGTTGGTTGGACCGAATTGATCGGTCTCTGTTGGCGTATGGACTCCTGTGCGGATGCCTCGATATCTGTTACCTATGTTTCAATTATGGTAATGATGGGTAGTGGGTAGCAGTGGAATCCAGGATGTGCATTTCGTTCTATTTAGGACACATCAGCTGGATGTTTCTATTTCACAGTGAGTGATGTTGTTCCCACGGGGACTCGGACTCGGAAGCGATCGCTTCAAACACCAGCGCTTTATCCACTACACCACCGAGCCACGATAGCCACTTCTTGTGCGACGCAAATAGATTTTAGTATAATTGTTTTATATGATACCGTCGTTGATTGATATCGAGGCATCCGCACAGGAGCCAATATGCCAATAGAGACCGATCAATTCGGTCCAATCAACGACGGTATCATATAAAAATAATTATACTAAAAACTATACGCGTCACACAAGAAATGGCTATCATGGCTGGGTGGTGTAGTGGATAACGCTCCGGTGTTTGAGGCGATCGCTTCCGAGTCCGAATCCTGGTGGGAACAACATCAGTCACTGAGAGTCGGCAGGTACATCCAGGTGACGAGTCCCAAATGAAACGAAGTATGCATCCTGGATTCCACTGCTAGCCACGATCCATCATACTCTGTCGATACTATTAAAAAGATCGAAAAGCATGAACATAAAAATTCAAACGAAAAACTAAATAATATACTTTTAGATTACATGAGGAAATCATTCTGCGAAATCTGCATTCATACTAACTAGCTTGTACTTTAGGTAAAATGACATCCAAGTTATCTAATGGAACCAGAGGACTTACAAATTGAATCTACTGTTGTGGTTCATGGAGTCTATCATGACCACAGAATTGGCCCTGAAAATATAAAAAATATTAGTAAAGCATATTTAACAAAAGTTGGATGTCTGAGGCATTGTATGTTGAACTCTAATACACTTCACAGAGGGGAAAATTTAATTGTCTTACCAAACTGAACAGTGCATCGAAACTAGTATGTTGTACTCACTAGCCATTAGCATAGTATTTATGTACTCTAACAAAATGAATCTTCAATCCATATTGCTTCTTCAAACTTACTACATCCACTTATATGAATATACATTCAAATAATCATCTGGAACTAATTAACTGATGACTGACGAGGATATCATCTAATCATTTCTTATAGTTATGTGCATTTACAAAAAAATTAATCTGACTCCAATTTTTGGTTGCAATGGTTTTATTGATTTGGAGAGCACTGGACACAAGATTCCTCCAAGTGTAGGACTCTTCAGTAGTTACATGATCTCGGACTTGATACCTTATAGGATCATGGATTCATGGAAGAACGGAGTTCCGCAATATAATTCGTTTGAACTTATAATCTAAACATGATAACTTGTACTGGTTTAATTCCGCGAAGTGCCTTCATTAAAGTTGTGGAAAGATAGAAATTTACTCTTACAGTCGGCTGAATTTCACAAATGTATTTCATTCATCAACCACTTAACTAATGCTTTGCCTATAATCATATAAGATAGAATTTCGACACTAATATCAAAATGTTTACAACGAATGATAGTTCTACACATTTCCTGGTGATTTTATAATTTTACTATTTGTCAATTGGGCTCATAGTGGAACATAGGGCTTCAACAGCACGTCGTCGTTTAAATCTCTTTTCTGCGGTCTATTTAACCTGGCTTCACGATTGCCCACAAGCTTTCAACTCTTCCTCAAATGATCTCCTCCGTGTCACCCTCAGCTGAGACGCCCAACTCGTTGTTTCCCATCTAGGTACCACTCAAAAATCTGGCCTTGCTCGTCATGTCCCCAGTCGGCCTTCTCACTGTATGCCCAATCCAATCCATCTCCAATTCCTTCTGTATATTTGTTAGGTGATAGATTTTTGGTTGGTTCGTTGCCAGCCAGAGGGAGTTCCGTGATGCTTATTCTAGTTTAAACAATGGCCATCTGATCTTCAGTAACGAGTCAGCGTAGGAAGCTGTTGACGAATGTCTGCAGTTTATTGAAAATGCCTTTCATAACGCGCCAAGTCTCTCAACCATCACATGGAAGCACTGACTTGACATTAGTGTTGAAAATCCGGATCCTCTTCATGCTTTACGCTGAGTGCAGTACATTTCCACACTGATTTCAGGTTAATAAACACCTGTCTTACTGTCTTTCCGATCCTGGCTTTGACGTCTTCATCTGTGCCTCCGCCTGCAGTTGAAACGATGCTATCTAGATAGGTGAAAGAGACTACTTCCTTTAGCTTTCTCCCGTTGATAGTTGTTGGTGCTTGTTGTTGTTGAATGGGTATATTCATCACCTCCATCCTCTCCACGTTAGCCTGAAGGAAGTCTCATCTTCGCTGCCTGCCTCGCCTCTTCTGTCAACTTGTTAGTTTTCGCCTATAGATCGTCGAGTTTTTGCGACAAGACACTAGACATAAATCATCATCACAGGCGAAATCCAAATCTTATTCCAGGATCTTTCCATCCGTCAAACACCCAACGTATGTCCATCTTCTCGCTCCTCATGGTTTGCTGCTTGATCCAGTCGACCACAAGCAGGAAGATCATAAGTGTTATAGTAGGTGGCAGCCTTGTCTTACCTATCAATCTGTCTTCACTTCAAAGGCATCACTAAGCTTCCCATTGTGAACCACTTGGAACGTGGCGTAGTCAGATAGCTGTTGAATGAGATTGATAAAGGTTTATGGTATTCAGTAGTGTTGAAGCAACAACTGCCAAAATACTTTTCGGTTGATGCTGTAGAAGGCCTTTTCAAAGTTGATGAAGTTGAGGTAGAGATCCAGTTGACCGCCATTCTATACTCTGTTCTATGATGATGTGTAGTGTAGTGTTGCAATTTGATGCACACATGATTTGTACTTCCTGAATCCAGCCAGCCAGAGTTTCGGGAAAATAAACGATTATTCAACACGATTAACTCGATATTTTGCTTACAATAGTTAAAACCTTCACAGATTAGGCAGTAATCCATATGAATTATTCATATGCAACAGTTGATGGATATTTATTGTGTTTACACACCTGTACAGTCTTCATTGACAGACTACTGAGTAGATAGTACTGATACCATTAAGCCTTCAAATCACATGCGAGTCAATTCAGTATTAAAAAACGAAGGTTCATGGATTTTCACAGCGATTAGTAACGTGCATCACTTCAAGTGGTTTAGGACATATGGATAATCAAATAAACATGCTTTGACAATGAGAATTCAATTGTATATTTTCATTGATGAAGATCTGTGACAATTTTCTTTATGAGAAGAGATGAATCATCAATTAGTATTACAGCGTGTAAGACATTGGGAGGGTATTTTGCAGTATCTTGCACCATGTAATTGTTTTGGAAGTATCATTTTCTCTGATCAGAAAGCTGAATAAATACCCTCGATTTCATTTATAAGGAAGGTCAGTTAAACCTAATACTCACCAGTATTCTAATACAATGATATATTTGACCAGAATAATTTTTTTGGTAAATGGTGTTTTTTCGTTAATGAACGCTTATTATTTAGACTGAAAGTAGAGAATTCAACTAATATACATAGAAAGGAAAGTCAGTGACTGTGCTCTTGGCTTGCATGTTTTTTACTTGTGATGTATGGAATAATGAAAAACAGCTTGGTTAACCAAAACTACATAGGTGAAGAAAAGTTTGGAAGCGGTAACTCAACATCTGAAAGGTTGTGAGCCAAGGCGATGAAATGCAGCTTCATGGGATTTGCAGATAAATATGTTTTAGTCAAGGGAAGCACTTTAAATATGGCAATTTAATAATCATTGGTTCAAGTTATTTAAATGTAGCTTTGGCAATATCATACTACTTGTTCAAACGAGTAAGACTGTTGATAAAGTTTGCGACAGTATATAAAAAAACAGTTTATTTAAGGCGTCATAATTTAATACTTTTTTATGTTATACAAAGTAAATATTTACACCAAGGTCCGGAATATGCTTTGCGTCATAAAACTGTTTTTCAAGGCTTTATAAAGGCAAAATGAAATTTCTTAAATAATAAATTTTAACCATTGTATGAGACATTGTTTACTTAGGCTAGGATAATCCAGGTTAGGTCTAGATACAATGTTGGGAAAATTGCTATTAAAGATTCCAAAGATGTTTTCATTTATTTTGTCTCAATGCCTAACAGTAAGTATAATGAGCAAACGAAACGCTGAAAAATAAATTCACCAGTTATGCTTACATGAATTAAAGCAGTGATTACCAGTAGTGAGCTGAAAACCTACAAAATATAGCTTCAAGTTAAGTTTAACTGCTTAAGGATTTAGTTTAAAATATATACCTTGCTTCTCACATCAAACGACTAATTCCACCATGGGCTCCCAGTTTAACATAAGGATTCAGTAGCACACTTCCATTCCACTCTCTTCTCTGCACACTTTTCAACCTGGCTCGACCACTGCCCTCAAACTCATTTCTTCCCCACTGATCTCCTCCATGTCACCCTCGCCTCCGACGCCCAACTCGTCGTTTCCCATCTGAGTTCCACTCAAAGGCCTCGCCTGGCGTGTGATGCCCCCAGTCGGTCTTCTCAGTGAATGCCTAATCCAATCCATCTCCACTTACTTCTGCATATTTGGTGAGCGATAGGTTCTTGGTTGGTTCATTGCCAGCAAGTCAGCAAGCCAGTCAGACTTCCTTGTTGCTTATTCCCATTATTCTAGCCATCCATCTGATCTTCAGCAACGAGTCAGTGTAGGCAGTTGTTGATGAATGTCTGTGGTTTGTTGGAAATGATTTTCGTAACGCATCCATTCTCTCAACCAACATACAGAGGCACTGACTTGACTGAATTAGTGTTGAAAATCCTGATCGTGTTCATGCTTTATGCTGAGTGTAGTGTAGTGTAGTGTAGTGCAGTGCAGTGCAGTGCAGTGCAGTAGATCTCCACAATGGTTTCAGATTGACGAATGCTTGCTTTTCTTGCTTTTCTGATCCTGGATGCTCTGACATCCTCATCTGTGCCTGTGCGTGTGCCGCTGTCTGTAGTTGGAGGATGCAATGCTGTTTAGGTAGGTGGGTAGGTGAAGGAGATTACTTCCTTCAGGCTCCTCCTCCTCCTGTTAATGGTGATTGGTGCTTGTTGTTGATCTTGTTGTTGTTGTTGTTGAGTGGGTATCTTCATCACCTCCGTCTTCTCTACATTCACTTGAAGTCCCATCTTCGTTGCCTCTTCTGTCAACTTGTTAGTTTTCGCCTGTAGATCATCGAGTTTGTGCGAAAAGACATTGGACATAAATCATGAACGTTTGCGAAATCCAAATCTTCTTCTGGGGTCTTTTCATCGGTTCAGCCAGCGAATGTCCATCTTCTCGCTCCTCACGGTCTGCTGCACGATCCAGTCAGCCACAATGAGGAAGATGATTGGTAATAGTAAGCGACAACCTTGTCTTAATCCTGTCTTCACTATCTCATCTTAGCCTTGCTATTATGTAGGAATGTACTTAGAACTTGGGATTATTGAGATGGTACCAGATTTTGCTACAGATAACTACAAAAGACCTGCTAACGTCACTTCCCAATTATTCAAACTCAGTCAGTCGAGTACTGCAGACTGGAAGCCTTACAGTTCTTCAGATGAGTGACTGGTTATCGGCTAACTAAATATCGGTATGAAGTTAATATGCAGATACTTTGCTTGAGAGGATGAACTCAAATTTGTAGCATTTCACTGAAGCGGTCACCATCAGATGACTAAAATTCGATCCAAGAATTCAGAAAAACAAATGTTGTCCTATCCCTAAAATGATATTTGTTTTCATTTTTTCCCCCCTGTAATTATTATTTTCTTGATGTAACATTATCACCACACACACCCTGATTGTCTGTTCCATTTTACACTTAAGGTCTTATTGTCTGATTTCCATTTATCTTGTTTTCGTAATCATATTGTGTATTTTTTCATATAGATGGTGTAGAGTAGATTGCCTAGAGTTGAATATATGTAGATGACCCTATGATTACCATTATTTTATTATTTGTGCCTTGGGTTCCTAATGAAACATAGGGATTCAGTAGCACGTCTCTAGTGCACTCTCTTCTCTGACCACCACCTTCACTTTGTCCAGAAATACCACCTGCAGCCGCCGAACTACAAGTGAACATATATCCCCCAACAAAATTGGAAGTTCTGAACGCCATAAAGCTACTGAAAAGCGAAAAAGAATCAGGATCAGACAGGATCCCTCCAGAAACATTGAAAAGAGACACGGAAGCAATAGCGGACATGGTCGCACAACACCACTATTGCAGAAGGTGTGGAACGAAGAGGAGGCACCTGGCGATTGGAAGAAGAGTTAACTTGTCAAGCTGCCGAAGAACGGAGACCTCAGTGTTTGCAAGAACTGGTGCGGAATCACCCTCCTGTCCACCCAAAGCAAGCAAAATATTGAGCCACATCATCTTGGAGAGACTGAAGGATGCGCTGGATTCAAAAGTACGACCAGAACAGGCTGGCTGGCTGGATTCAAGAAGTACAAATCATGTGCGCATCAAATTGCAACACTACACTACTCATCATCATAGAACGGAGTATAGAATGGCTGTCAACTCTACTCCTCAACTTCATCGACCTTGAAAAGGCCTTCCACAGCATTCAGTGGTATTGAAGCAGTTTCCAAATTACCTTTCGTCGATGCTGTGGAAGGCCTTTTCAAGTTCGATGAAGTTGAGGAGTAGAGTTGACAGCCATTCTATACTCTGTTCTATGATGATGCGTAGTGTAGTGTTGCAATTTGATGCGCACATGATTTGTACTTCGTGAATCCAGCCAGCCAGCCAGCCTGTTCTGGTCGTAGTTTTGAATAATAACAAATAATAAAATAATGGTAATCATAGGGTCATCTACATATATTCAACTAATGTTCGAGGTATATGAATGGAATATGCAAAACAGAGGTAAACAAACATGATTTCAGACTCTAGGCAATCTACTCTACACCATCTATATGAAAAAATACACAATATGATTACGAAAACAAGATAAATGGAAATCAGACAATAAGACCTTAAGTGTAAAATGGAACAGACAATCAGGGTGTGTGTGGTGATAATGTTACATCAAGAAAATAATAATTACAGGGGGGAAAAAATGAAAACAAATATCATTTTAGGGATAGGACAACATTTGTTTTTTCTGAATTCTTGGATCGAATTTTAGTCATCTGATGGTGACCGCTTCAGTGAAATGCTACAAATTTGAGTTCATCCTCTCAAGCAAAGTATCTGCATATTAACTTCATACCGATATTTAGTTAGCCGATAACCAGTCACTCATCTGAAGAACTGTAAGGCTTCCAGTCTGCAGTACTCGACTGACTGAGTTTGAATAATTGGGAAGTGACGTTAGCAGGTCTTTTGTAGTTATCTGTAGCAAAATCTGGTACCATCTCAATAATCCCAAGTTCTAAGTACATTCCTACATAATAGCAAGGCTAAGATGAGATAGTGAAGACAGGATTAAGACAAGGTTGTCGCTTACTATTACCAATCATCTTCCTCATTGTGGCTGACTGGATCGTGCAGCAGACCGTGAGGAGCGAGAAGATGGACATTCGCTGGCTGAACCGATGAAAAGACCCCAGAAGAAGATTTGGATTTCGCAAACGTTCATGATTTATGTCCAATGTCTTTTCGCACAAACTCGATGATCTACAGGCGAAAACTAACAAGTTGACAGAAGAGGCAACGAAGATGGGACTTCAAGTGAATGTAGAGAAGACGGAGGTGATGAAGATACCCACTCAACAACAACAACAACAAGATCAACAACAAGCACCAATCACCATTAACAGGAGGAGGAGGAGCCTGAAGGAAGTAATCTCCTTCACCTACCCACCTACCTAAACAGCATTGCATCCTCCAACTACAGACAGCGGCACACGCACAGGCACAGATGAGGATGTCAGAGCATCCAGGATCAGAAAAGCAAGAAAAGCAAGCATTCGTCAATCTGAAACCATTGTGGAGATCTACTGCACTGCACTGCACTGCACTGCACTACACTACACTACACTACACTCAGCATAAAGCATGAACACGATCAGGATTTTCAACACTAATTCAGTCAAGTCAGTGCCTCTGTATGTTGGTTGAGAGAATGGATGCGTTACGAAAATCATTTCCAACAAACCACAGACATTCATCAACAACTGCCTACACTGACTCGTTGCTGAAGATCAGATGGATGGCTAGAATAATGGGAATAAGCAACAAGGAAGTCTGACTGGCTTGCTGACTTGCTGGCAATGAACCAACCAAGAACCTATCGCTCACCAAATATGCAGAAGTAAGTGGAGATGGATTGGATTAGGCATTCACTGAGAAGACCGACTGGGGGCATCACACGCCAGGCGAGGCCTTTGAGTGGAACTCAGATGGGAAACGACGAGTTGGGCGTCGGAGGCGAGGGTGACATGGAGGAGATCAGTGGGGAAGAAATGAGTTTGAGGGCAGTGGTCGAGCCAGGTTGAAAAGTGTGCAGAGAAGAGAGTGGAATGGAAGTGTGCTACTGAATCCTTATGTTAAACTTAGAGCCCAGGTGGTGATCACTTTTGATGACAACCATCTTGTTGTTCTCTTCCGAGTTAAATCCTACTTTCTTTTGGCCACTGAACCTACTTCTTTTGTTGGTTTGATCACCTACCTTTTTCTGCGTTGATTATCGGTACCTAAATATCAGCGGTGTATGTTATATGGCAGGTTGGATGTTCGCAATGGAGCAATGATTACATCCTATCATGTTGTTTGACGAAGTAACACTTTTCTATGTCCAGATTTCGTTTCACCTCTAACTCATGTTCCGTAGCACCAAAATTGGATTGAAATTGTAAAGGAGTAGTTATTTCTTTTATAGTTTGCCTGCTTGGTAGGGTGTTCATGACTTGCTTCTAGAATTCGTTATTTTCACGTAGGAACTTGAACCATCTGAATCAATATAAGGTAGTCATAAAAAAAGATGTTGAAAACACAAAACAAATGGTAAATGAATTTGTTTATTCCATTTGAAAAAGAGTAGGTCTGACTAAGATTTTGTGTAGAAATTTGTCGTTATTACACAACAAGTTTCCTATGGGTTTACTTATAAGTAATTGAACTAAGTAAAATGTTTCCAGGATGAATAACCCAGCCTACATTTAAATATTCTATGAATGGGAAAATCCAGTTGGAAAAAGCTTACACATAAGTTTGTGGGGGTGAAAACTTCCAGAAGTTTTTAGAATAAAGTTTTATATCAGTGTGATTTCTGTAAAAGTTTCATATTTATGTTTGTGAACATTCAATGCAAAGCCTTTGTTATTGCTTACTAATCCATCATCCTAAAAACCTACTTTCACTACGCTTCCGCAGTCGTCAATAAGAAAAACATACCTCAACAACTAACTTACGCGTATACCATAAGAAAATGTATCGTGATTTTCAAGATTGACTCAGAAGAACAGTGTGAATCCTCAGGCATCCAAGATCGAAGTGCTTAGATGAATCGTTGAAGGGAAGAAAAAGGTTTACAAACCACCATTCAATCACATAACTGATGTCAGTACGGTTGTACAAGTTCTTAAATACTGGATTAAACGAGAACAGAGATCAGAGAGAATCAAAAGCAGGCTTCAAGGAATCAATCAAAGTTCAGTTAAGATAGATAAACTTTATCTGAATATGTAAATTACAAGTTTCAAACCAAAATCAAGCAAAATATCGGGCTATCAGCAGAATGAAGTAGTTTACTGGAAGGCATTAGGATGATAACTGTAAAATTAGGGAGACAGTCAATCTTGAAAGTGTTATGAGACTAACACAGAATAGCCAAAAGATGAGGCTGAATAAAAAATCGATGAGTTCTAATTGTAACGAAGACAGGGAGGAAGAAAGAGTGACAGAGAGAACAAAATCTTCATGTTTCTCATCGAGGTCATTGTGCATTGTTCATTGTGTAATGATTCATTTTGAACACAAAAATGTGGCTTTAACAATTAAACTGAGATACCTTCCTTAAACCAACGTGGGGTTAAATTTAACTGTTTAATTATAATTTGGAAATGTTTATTTTCAATGTCATGTTGTGTTTCAAGCGAATTAAGAGCAATTTAACCGTCGATTCACTTTGGACATCTATGTCTTTTGGTTGTGAAATCAGTCCTAAAAACATCAGCTTTCTATCTGTCTGTCGTCCAAGTGTTCCTACTTTGTAAGCAGAAGGGAAGTGGTAAATACATACTGTTTGAATAGTCGATTCTTTTTATATACAGTGAGATTTATTCGTGTTGCTTAAGTCGGTTTTCAGTTGTTTATTAAATTCTATTATTATCTAATCTTATTCGAATTGTGATCAGATTAAAAACAAGAAGATTCGTCATTTAATTGCTGAATATCTATAGGCAGTTTTACTGACGAACTGATTGATGATCTTTTCAGAATAGTTTTTATGCTGAAGGTTTTAATTTTACTCTACGTTATTTTAAGGAAGGTATCTCAGTTTAATTGTTAAAGCCACATTTTTGTGTTCAAAATGAATCATTACACAATGAACAATGCACAATGACCTCGATGAGAAACATGAAGATTTTATTCTCTCTGTCACTCTTTCTTCCTCTCTGTCTTCGTTACAATTAGAACTCATCGATTTTTTATTCAGCCTCATCTTTTGGCTATTCTATGTTAATCTCATAATTATTTTGTAACTAACTTTCAAGATTGACTCTCTCTCTCATATTTTACAGTTATCGTCCTAATACCTTGCAATAAAATATGTCTTGGAAGTTTTAAAGTGTATTAACCCTTATTTATTTCAATTATTATTATTATTATTAGTCCCTTGGGTTCCTAGTGGAACATAGGGCTTCAGTAGCACGCCTCCAGTGACCTCTGTTCTCTGAGATCTTTCGGACCTGGTCCCACGACAGCCCACAAGCTCTCATTTCCTCCTCGCACGACCTCCTCCATGTCACCCTCGCCTCGGACGTCCAACTCGTCGCTTCCCATGGGGATTCCACTCGAGGGCCTGGCCTGACGCGTGATGTCCTCAGTCGGCCTTCTGAGTGTATGCCCAATCCATCTCCACTTCCTTCCAGTGCATATTTGTTGCATGATAGGTTCTTGGTTGGTTCATTCCCACAGTTCCTTGTTGCTTATTATTTCTGGCAATCCATCTGATCTTCAGTAGCGAGCCAGTGTAGGCAGTTGTTGATGAATGTCTGTAGTTTGTTGGAAATCCCTTTTGTAAACGCGCCAAGTCTCTGAACCATTATACAGAAGCACTGACTTGATGTTGGTGTTGAAAATCCGGATCTTGCTCCGCATGCTGAGTGCAGAAGATCTCCACACTGGTTTCAGGCTAATGCATGAAGGCCTGTCTTGCTTTTCCGATTCTGACTTTGACATCCTCGTCTGTGACTGTGTTGCCTGTAGTTGAAACAGTGCTTCCTAGATAAGTGAAGGAAGTTACTTCTTCAAGTTTCTCCCGTTGACGGTGATTGGAGTTTGTTGTTGTTGTTGATGGTGGTGGTGCGGTATCTTCATCACTTCTGTCTTCTCTATATTCACCTGAAGTCCCGTCTTCGCTGCCTCTTCTATCAACTTGTTAGTTTTTGCCTGCAGATCTTCAAGTTTATGTGACACCAGACACAAGTCATCGGCGAAATCCAGATCTTCTATGTTCTTTTCCGCAGTCCAGCCAGCGCATCCCCCTCTTTTCACAGCTCCCCACTGTTTGCTGCATGATCCAGTTGACCACAATCAGGAATATCACGGGGGATAGTAGGCAACCTTGTTTCACTCCTGTCTTCACTTCACTGCAAAAGCATCACTGAGCTTCACATTGTGAATTACTTGGCATGTGGCGTCTACATATAGTTGTTGAATGAGGCGGATAAAGGTTTGCGGTACTCCGTAGTATTGAAGCAGTTTCCAAATTACTTCTCGGTCGACGCTGTTAAAGGCCTTCTCAAAGCGGATGAAGTTGAGGTAGAGAGCTGATTGCCATTCTATGCTCTGTTCCATGATGATGCGTAGTGTAGCGTTGCAATTTGGTCTGCACATGATTTGTACTTCCTGAAGCCTGCCTGTTCCGGTCGTAGTTTTGAATCCAGTGCATCCTTTAGCCTCTCCAGGATGATGCGGCTTAATATTTTGCTTGCTCTGGGTGGACAGGAGACTGATTCCGCGCCAGTTCTTGCAAACACTGAGGTCTCCCTTCTTCGGCAGTTTGACAAGGTAACCCTTCTTCCAATCAATAGGCAGGTACCTTCTCTTCCTTCCACACCTTCTGCAATAGTGGTGTGAGCATATCCGCTGTTGTCTCTGCATCTGTTCTCAGTGCTTCTGGCGGTATTCCATCTGGTCCTGCTGCTTTCCCGCATTTCAGTAGCTTTATGGCGTTCAGGGCTTCCATTTTCGTTGGGGGATTTATGTTCACTTGTAGTTCAGCGGCTGCAGATGGTATTTCTGGATGAAGTGCAGGTGGTGGTCGATTCAAGAGCTTCTTGAAGTGGTCGGCCCATCGTTTCCTCTGTTTCTCTTCTTTTGTAATTAAATTCCCTTCTTCATCTTTTATTGGTTTCATCTGTGTTGGTCTCTTCCCTGATAGCAACCTGGTTATTTGATACAATGTCGTCAGGTCTCTCTCTCCTACCAGCCGGCAGCCTGTTCTGCTTCACTTGCCAGTGTTTCGTAGAAGTGTCTTTTGTCTTTGCATGCACTCTTCTTCACTTCTTTATCCAGTGTTTTATACATTGTGCTCAGTTCCTCTTGTCGTTGAGCATCCTTGCACTGGTTTATCTTCTGCTTCACCATCCTCCTCTCCTCTATCAGCTTCCAGGTATCCGTCGAGATCCATTCCTTGTCTTCTTTCTTCTTCCTTCCTAATACTGTTGTGCAGGTTTCTTTCCACATAGCTTTCAAAGACTTCCAGTGTTCTTCCACACAGGTTTCTTCAGGGATGTCCCTCGACGTCTCCCATTTTGTCTTGATGGCTGCCTTGAAGATCTCCTTTGTAGTTTCATCCTTCAGTTTCCGAGTGTTGTACTTGAATTGAGGTCTATCACCAGCTTCCTTGAAGGCTTTTAACTTGATTTGGAAGGTTCCTTGCACTAGATAGTGGTCTGAACCTACATCTGCTCCTCTTCTTGACCTTGTGTCAAGTAGGCTGACTGCGTCTCCATTTTCTTGAGATTGAGATAAAGTCGATTTGATTTTTAGTGTGTCCATCTGGTGAAATCCATGTCGCTTTGTGGATATCTTTGTGCCTGAACACACTGCCTCCAATTACCAAATCGTTGAATGCACATAATTCTGCAAACAATTCGCCATTCTCATTCATTTCACCCAGCGCCTTTTACTTATTTCAATACTTGACAATAATAAGTTGGAGAGAGAGAGAGGGGTGTAATATGGTAAAGGAAGATGCTGATATACACGTGATAATTTCCCCGATTAATTCACGTTTCTACTGACGTTTTTTAATTTTTCTTGTGATCTATATTAAAGACTGGGTGACCACACAATGTATACTGTTTGATCAATCAATAAACCATTTCATTCTACTGACAACCCAACTATTTGCTTGATTTTCGTTCAAGTGTAACTGTCTCTGGAGTTATTCTAACAATCTGAATAAGTTATTGATAAATTCTCCAAGTTAAACGTATGGATCAAGAGTTAGTGTTTAACAACCATACAAGTTAACGTCCATGATCATTTTAATGAAAATAATTTCAACAATATTTTACTTTGAAGAATATTAAAAATAACTGGAAAAAATAAATCTTGTCTTTCATTAAAACATAAGTAATAATTCATATCTTAATCTGTATAAAGAAAAATTGACTTAGACATTTAGGATTGCATATCACCATCAAGTTATTTTCACTTCAATTTATTAATACTTCTGTAAAAAATTTAAGAAATGAAGGTTTTTAAGAATAAAACAGAAAAGAAGCAGCAGATTGTATTGGTGTTTGGAGGCGATAAACAATTAAGAATGTTTTAATTAAATCTGAAAATGTCATATCACATTTGAAAACGGAAATTCGATGAAACAGGCGAAAAAAAAAGATAAGAATACAAATTTGCTTGTTCATTTCTGGACTGTCGTATATTTTCTCTTAACATAGTAATATATGTATGTGTTTCTGGAATGCTTGGACTATAGCAAAGGTGAATGAGACCTATGCAATATAGACTATACATTTAATATAATGCATAAGCAGTTTAACTTAATATTCTGTATATTCTTTAGTATCTAACATGAATGAAGTGATAAAACGTAAGCCAACCGAGGCCTTATCATATTCAGAATATAAATTAGGCTATTATCTGTTGGTTTCATGTAGAAGGCTTTGCGGTTGTGAAACAAATCATGCAAACCACTCAACACATTGAATGCGTAAGTCATAGTCACATGAGTAGACAGAACTAAGCAACACCTCACTGCCTACCGGCCTAGAATGCAAACCTTAGCATAAGCATATTACAAGAAGTCGATAAGAATGGAATCAAACAGATAAAAAATAGTAGCGGGCCTCATGCGAATCTAAAAAGAAAGCAGACATAAACAAGGCGATTAGGTTGTACACTTATTAGCTTCTCCCTATTGAAAGGGGGGGGAGTGCTATATATATGCAACTGTAATCACTTTTCAGTCGAATTCTCTGAAAACTAAAGGTAATAGTTCCGCCTGTCTCACGACCTCAACTAATAAACCCATACACTTTTATGCATCAAATAAAATAATCGGAAACAATATAGGTCAGTGTTAGGTTTCAGTCTATTCGCCATCTGTTACTGCCTAATTTGACGTCGGTTAAACTAGCAGAACTAACTTGCGCCTACAAGATTATAAATGACAATCCACCTATGGAGATAGTCAAAGGGTTTTTTGAATTTGCTTGTTTCTTCGTTCGAATCCTTTTCCGTTTCGTGACTTTTATTTTAATTGTTTTTATATGATACCGTCGTTGATTGGACCGAATTGATCGGTCTCCATTGATATATGGGACCCTGGGCGGATGTCGCAGTATTGCCAGCAAACCAATTATGTTGATGATGGATTGCGGCTAGCAGTGGAATCCAGGATGCGCATTCCGTCCTACTTGGGACCCGTTAGCTGGATGTACCTACCTCCTAGTGAATGTTGTTCCCACCGGAATTCGGACTGGGGAACAATCGCTTCAAACTCCAGCGCGTTATCCACTATACCCGTCGCACAAGAAGTGGCTATCATGGCTCGGGGATGTAGTGGACAACGCTCTCGCGTCTAAAGAGATCGCTTACGAATCCGAATCCTGGTAGGAACAACATCACTCACTGGGAGGCAGGTACATCCACCTGACGGGTCCCAAACAGGACGAAATGCGCATCCTGGATTCCACTGCTAGCCACAATCTAACACTTTTTTTGACTTTTGTTTGGTAAAATAGGAATTAAACGTTGTGTGGGATTTTTAAATCTTTCGCGGATCAATAAAAGATTTGCAGAAAGCATTTCACAGGTGCCATACTACGGTGGTTCACAAGTATGATACTTCCCACTACTGTGAGTATTTCAAGCTTTTATAATCCTCTGGAGGTAAGAATAACGTTGCGAAATGAAACAGTATCACTACTTTATTGCATAGTTTGCTAAGATTATAAGCAAAAATTCATTTTAATTCATTTTGAAACTGATTGAAAGATTGATGAATTAGACTTAGAATAAGAAGTCTTACACCAGAGACTTTCTAGAACCATTGAGAGTATTTTCTACGCCGCACAGCTCTATCTATCATTTACCAATAAACCAATTGCTGCTGCTTAGACAAAAGATAAGTTATGTAGTTTCGCCATTTCTGTATGTATTTGCAAGTATAGCCGCTCCTGTGGAGGAGGCTATATAGGGTGTACTACTAGACAACTTAACAAACATGTTGCTGAACATTTACCTTCATGACTTGGAAAGGGACAGATAAGATTCATCAGAAGTCATGTTTTATCTCACCTCGTTGATAGTGTTCACTCGGTAGATAAGAACAATGCTTTCATGATTATTAACCGCATACCATCTCATCTCTCGAAAGGTATTCAAACTCATCATTTACACGTAGCGGAAGCTGCGGGCTTTCGAACTAATAGTCCTAGACTTTGCGTCGAGAAGAAATTTGCACATCTCTTATCTCTCCCTTGGTCAGGGCATACTTAGTTAATAACTTTTTCATATATATATATATATATATATATATATATATATATATATATATATATATATATATATATATAATTATTTTTCCCTTGGGTTCCTAGTGAAACATACGGCTTCAGTAGCACGCCTACATTGCACTCTCTTCTCTGCAGTATTTTCACCCCGGCTCCACCAATGCCTACAACCTTTCATTTCTTCCTCATACCATCTCCACCATCTCATCCTCGCCTCCGACGCCCAACTCGTAGTTTCCCAACTGGGTTCCACTCGACGGTCTGGCCTGGAGCGTGACGTCTCCGAATGGTTTTCTTGGTCTATGTCCGATCCACCTCCACTTTCTTCTGTATACTTGTCGGGTGATAGGTTCTTGGTTGGTTCATTGCCAGCAAGCCAGTAAGCCAGTCAGACTTCCTTGTTGCTTATTCCCATTATTCTGGCCATCCATCTGATCTTCAGCAACGAGTCAGTGTAGGCAGTTGTTGATGAATGTCTGTGGTTTGTTGGAAATGCTTTTCGTAACGCATCCATTCTCTCAACCAACATACAGAGGCACTGACTTGACTGAATTAGTGTTGAAAATCCAGATTGTGTTCATGCTTTATGCTGAGTGTAGTGTAGTGCAGTGCAGTGCAGTGCAGTGCAGTAGATCTCCACAATGATTTCAGATTGACGAATGCTTGCTTTTCTTGCTTTTCTGATCCTGGATGCTCTGACATCCTCATCTGTGCCTGTGCGTGTGCCGCTGCCTGTAGTTGAGACGATGCAATGCTGCTTCGGTAGGTGGGTAGGTGAAGGAGATTACTTCCTTCAGACTCCTCCTCCTCCTGTTAATGGTGATTGGTGCTTGTTGTTGATCTTGTTGTTGTTGTTGTTGTTGAGTGGGTATCTTCATCACCTCCGTCTTCTCTACATTCACTTGAAGTCCCATCTTCGTTGCCTCTTCTGTCAACTTGTTAGTTTTCGCCTGTAGATCATCGAGTTTGTGCGAAAAGACATTGGACATAAATCATGAACGTTTGCGAAATCCAAATCTTCTTCTGGGGTCTTTTCATCGGTTCAGCCAGCGAATGTCCATCTTCTCGCTCCTCACGGTCTGCTGCACGATCCAGTCAGCCACAATGAAGAAGATGATTGGTAATAGTAAGCGACAACCTTGTCTTATTCCTTCCTGTTAGCACTGCTAAGGCATCACTGAGCTTTCCATTGTGAGTAAATAAAAAAATCATTAGTATGATCAAAGATTTGAACTGCTAAGTTCCTCATGTTTGAGAATAGGAAGAATGAAATTTCATTTTTCTTGTAATTAGTGATTTATATTTTTGTAAATAATGTTGAATAATTAGTAATATGACGTCCATTTCAGGTCTGGTTTCTCTGAAGGAAGTTGTTGTATCGCTTTCAAAAATATTGGTAAGAATTAAACGAAAGGCACTGAAAATCTGATTATCCCATTCAAAGAAGATGATGAATGCATATGCTCTTTGGTAGTCTGTTATTTAAGTTAATTTTATGACTAATACAGTACAGCTATCTTTGATACGTTTTTAAAGATTTTATGCGTACTGATAGTCCTTTATTTTGTTCTGCGAATCGTTATTCTCTTTTCAGTTTTCTCTCTCCGTTTTATTATGAAGGAATACTCTTATGACTTTGTATGGATTCAGAATGTATACAGTTTCCGCCTTAGGAATTAAAGATAAAAATCTTTGGGTCTTATAAAAAAACGCACTTCTCATAGTAATATCATAATGTTTAGATAGCTGTTAAGTGTATACAAATGTATCCTCATTTAAAATATGGCCATCGTGACTCATTTAGAGGCAGATGCATTCTGTTAACCATTTTCCACTGGGATGAAACAAGCCTTCTGTATTTCACTGCTAGTTAATATCCATGATTACTAATAAACTGTGCTTCATTTTTACTGACGTTACCATTTCATCTTAGGTAAAGGTAACTGATATCAAACAATTAAATGGGATTTTAAGTAGCGCAGTTTGCAACCACTTCTACCAACTATACCAAACAAAAGAAATCTCACAGTTCATGCTTGCTTCTACAATGTTTAGTTACATGGGTATAGAAGTGCCGCTTCATTTGAAAAACTACAACATTCTTACTGCTGACGAGTTTTAATTACGATGGCATACAGTATCAATTAAAACTTCTCTTCTCCCTTGTTAGTAAGGGAGAAAAAGAAATAGAATTCACACCCACCGTACTGTTGTTGTACCAAAGATTGATATTGGAAATTTTAGGCAGAATTCTTGATAATACCGGAACCACATGGGAGTTTTCCAGATCAATTTAAGTAATATCTATTGTTTCTCATATCAATTAACAATAATGATGACAAGCATATAAGTTGAGATGCCTAGGAAAGGTCATCTAAGTTACTGAAGTACAAAAGTTTGGTGACAAATGCTACTAAACTCAGACATTCCGAAGAAGAATAAGCATCGCTACGTATCCGTAGACTCAGTATCAAACTGTTAAGCTGTACAGTGTAATAGTGGATTACGTAACCTTTGTTCATTGAGTCAACAGCAAACACATATAACAAGAATGATTCACCATGCATTTCAAACATTGGAAATTTTGATTAAAATAGAGTAATAGGGGTTTTTTCGACTTCTTTAATAAGATTATCAGTAGTATATTGTATTTCAAAATGTCGTGGTATTATATTATATAATTTCTCAAGTTAACTAATAGAATGCAACTTTCTTATCTATACAGTTCCAGGGTTTTTATGCCTAAACCATTACAATACTTATTTCAGTTCTCTTGCACTTCACCTTTATCCAAAAATAACCTGAAGTTAAAACACCTGACTTGATGAACGTTCTACTTTCTTCGATCCATAAACAATTTATTCTTGCCTTTTCTTTTTCGACTCCCCTTCTGAATTTCTTTTGTGTTAGTCGTCTGATATACCACTTTTCATTTCGAAACATTTTAAGAAAGGAGGTAAGAATGCTTTTTAAGAGGATATTAGAATAAAAAAATTTAAAAAAAAACACAACACTGAAAATAATTTATGGTATTTTTCCCAGTGCATTGCTTAATTGATCTCTCGATTAATGTCAAGTATTATAAATCAAGTTTCATAAGAAAGTGTCTGTTATAAAAGATGCATGTACGATAAAGTCATTTCACCTAATGTTTGTTAACTACTTACCTTTTCAGTTATGAAAATGCTCATTTTGTTACAAGGAATCTTATTTGTATCATCAGTGATGAAGTCCAAGATTTCATCACTTGATTAGTAGAGTTACGATTGACTTTCAGCATGCGAATCATCGGGCAGAACATGATTTTATTATTATATTATTATTTGTCCCTTGGGTTCCTAATGAAATAAAGGGATTCAATAGCACGTCTCCATTACACTCTCTTCTCTACCATCTTTTCAATCTCGCTCCAACACAGCACACAACCTCTCATTTATTCCTCACACCATCTCCTCCATGTCACCCTCAACACAGAGACCCAACTCATCGACTCCCACTTGAGTTCCACTCGACAACATGGTCTGACACGTGATGTCCCAAGTCAGCATTCTCAGGGTATACACAATCCTATCAATCTCCACTTCCTTCCACTGCATATTTATTGAGCCATAGCTTCTCGGTTGGTTCGTTCACACAGTTTCTTGTTGCTTATTCTTATTATTCTGACCATCTGATCTCCATCTTCAGTAGTGAGCAAGCGTAGGTGGCAGTTGTTCATGAATATCTGTAGTTTGTTCGAAATCCCTTTTGCAAACACGTCAAGTCTCTCAACCATCACACAGAAGCACTGATTTGACTGTCGTTGGTGTTGAAAATTGGGATGTTGTTCACGCTTTGTGCTGAATGCAGTGCAGTAGATCTCGACACTGGTTTCAGGCTAGTGATGGCTTGTCTTGCTGTCTTTCCGATGCTGTATGCTTTGACGTCCTTTGACGTCCTTCGTCTATGCCTGTGACTCCAGCTGTAGTTGAAACAGTGTCGCCTAGATAGGTGAAGGAGGCTACTTCCTTCAGGTTGCTCACGTTGATGGTGATTGCAGCTTGTTGTTGTTGTTGTTGATGGTGGTGGTGTTGGCTGTCTATCTTCATCACCTCTGTCTTCTCTATATTCACTTGAAGTGCCATCTTCACTACCCTGCCTTCCCTCTTCTGTCAACTTGTTAGTTTTCGCCTGTTGATCTTCAAGTTTGTGTGAGATTAAACATAAGTCATCGGCGAAATTCAAATCTTCTAGGTTCTTTTCCGCAGTTCAGCGTATCCCTTTTTTTCTCGCTCCTCACTGTTTGTTGCATGATCCAGTCCAGTCGACCACAATCAGGAATATCATGGGTGATAGTAGGCTGCAGCCTTGTTTCACTCCTGTCTCCTGTCTTCACTTCACTTCGAAGGCATCACTGAGCTTCCCATTGTGAATTACTTGGCATGTGGCGTCTTCATATACTTGTTGAATGAGATTGATGAAGGTTTGTGATATTGCGTGGTGTTGAAGCAGTTGCCTGCCAAGTTACTTGTCAGTGGAGGCTGTCGAAGGCCTTTTCAAAGTGGATAAAGTTGAGGTAGAAATCGAGTTGACAGCCATTCTATACTCTGTTCTATGATGATACGTAGAGTGGTGTTGCAATTTGGTCTGCACATGATTTGTACTTCGTGAATCCAGCCAGCCAGCCAGCCTGTTCTGGTCGTAGTTTTGAATCCAGTGCATCCTTCAGTCTCTCCAGGATGATGCAACTCAATATTTTGCTTGCTCTGGGTGGACAGGAGAGTGATTCCGCACCAGTTCTTGCAAACACTGAGGTCTCCTTTCTTCGATAGTTTGACAAGGTAACCCTTCTTCCAATCAATAGGCAGGTACCTTCTCTTCCTTCTACACCTTCAGCAATAGTGGTGTTGTGTGAGCATGTCCGCTATTGTCTCTGTGTCTGTTTTCAGTGCTTTCGGCGGGATTCAATCTGGTTGAGGTGCTTTCCTGTATTTCAGCTTAGAACATGATTTAAATCTTTTATATAACTCTCAAACAGCTCTTTAATTTTTTCCCATCAAAAAGCTATTTTAATATTAGCAAATCATAGAGGTGACTTTGTTATCAATTACAGAAATAGTTCTAACCTCACCCTGGATATATGAGAATTGTCTTTATGAATACGGCCAGTTTTAGTGAGTGAAGTTTAACTCATTACCTCTGAGATTACAGTTAACTTTTAATGAGAAGCTACCCAAGCTATCTTTAGATTGGATGTAACACTTCTTTGTGTTAGAAATGTGTCTTTTGTAGTTACTGGTCTATCATCTAGTATTCTCAAATTATATTCGAGATATACAATAACACTGTGTAGTGTCATACATTTACTTCTTGTGACAAATTTAAACAATGCAAGTACAAAGATATTCGCTGGATAAAATGAACTAATATTATTTCAGGGCCTTTTATCATCTGTAAACATCCTACAATTGAAATGAATTATTAGTAGTAATGATGATAAAACATACTTTAAATACGTAGGAATAAATGAAATCCGCGATTAACAATAATGAAATGAGTTAAGGAAACATAGGATTATTTATAACAAACCTTAATGAATACCAGTGTCAAATTATATCTAATAAGATAGAAAATTCTGGATCAATTCGCCCTCTCTTTCATTAAGTTAGACTTCCATTTAATCAGATATAAATTGTCAGTAATTTCGACTAAGAATTGTGATTGTTAATCCTGTATCTCTTCGATTAATTACCTTATTGTTAATCTTGGATTTCAAATCTTCATTTATTTTTGCATATTAAAGTATGTTATGCCATTATTGCTACCTTTACTTCATCTGAATTGTAGGCTGTTTGCAGCTGATGAAATGAGCTTATTTTACCTAGTAAATGTCTTTTTTCTTCCATTTCTCAAATACTCTACGAAATTCGCTTGATACCCCATATGATCATTGTTGACTTTACTACATATGTACTGAAAGAAAGGAATTCCGTTGAAGTTACAGATGAGCCTTGTTGGTGAGTGTTAAACAGCAAGCAACCGAATTCAGGAAGGGGGGCGGGTTCCTACCGATTGCCTCCAAACGAATAACATTTATCCTTGTGCGTCTCCCAGATTGGTGGCCACTTTACGAAGGGATCGACAGAATTGGATCAGCACTCAAGACCCTCTGGTGACCAATCAATGAAGAGTATTCTTTTTTTACGAGAACTTGTTCTGATTGGTAGATATTGTCTAATTGAATACTGTGTGTTTGACAAATTATACTCCTTATCCATGTATCACTTATAAAAAGCTAAAATTGAAATCAGACAGAAATATTCTCATTCATTTTACCGAAAATAGCTTGCTTAACCTAAAAACAGATATGAAATAAAATATTTGGCTGAAGTTATAATGCACTTTTGGTTTTTTTTCAAAGCGGATTGAAATTTTGCTTGGAAGCGACTGATGAGCAATAAACAAAGAATAGATTGAATGAATAGGTTGTTTGTAAGCATTGTTAATAAATTCACTTTAATATTTTCATTATTTACCACTCCATTAGTTTATGCCCAACAAAAACAATGAGAACGATACAAATGAGACCCTGAGTTCAAGTTAATGATGAAGACAAAACAGAAAGTTAACTTGTAATCGAATAAGTAAGACCAAAGAAGTTTTTTGAACAGAAAAATTTGAAACATGGACATGAATAGACAAATGCTCAGTTATTTGGTATCATAAAATAAGCCAGTGTAGAAATCATGACTCCTAATAAAAAGAAAATCACTCAATACAGCGAAACATTTCACTTGCTTTAAATTATTTTGAAGTGTTAGTGTTATTGCTTGTATTACACCATTCTTGATTGGACCGAATTGATCAGTCTCTGTTGGCATATGGGCTCCTGTGTGTGGTGCCTCGATATTGCCTGTCTTCTAACTATGTATAGTAATGATGGATAGTGGGTAGCAGTGGAATCCAGGAAGCGCATTTCGTCCTATTTGAGACTCGTCAGCTGGATGTTCCTGCTTCCCAGTGAATGATGTTGTTCCCACCGTGACCCGGACTCGGTAGCGCTATCCACTACACCACTGAGCCACGATAGCCACTTCTTGTGCGACGGGTATAGTTTTAGTGTTATTGCTTGCATTACACCACCGTTGATTGATCGTGGCTCTGTGGTGTAGTGGATAACGCTCTAGCGTTTGAAGAGATCGCTCCCGATTCCGAATCTCGGTAGAAACAACATCACTCACTGGGAGTCGGCAGGTATATCCAACTGACGAGTCCCTAATAGGACTAAATACGCATCCTGGATTTCACTACTAGCTACTGCCCATCATTATTATATTTTGAAGTATGTAAATAATTTTACTAACATTGGGATATTAGGTGACAAAGGTAACGATAACTGAAAATGAGTTATTGGCTAGTTAGTACTCCTCTTCTTTAATCGGTATAATGTGAATGAATTATGAAGAATGACGCCTAAATACTTCTTAAATTTTTAAAAACCTCATTTTAAAGGGCATTAAAACTTACAACCGCGAGTAGATAATTGTACAACAAACTTTGAAGCAATTAATATAGGAATAAAACTTAGGTCTGTTTATTAGAAATATTACACAGTGAAACAGTATCATTTATTGGACAACGTTTCGGAGACAATTTACTGTCTATATTCATATCAGTAGGTAACTCCACAACTTTGACACAGAGTTTATACAATTCTAATTTTCTCTCCTTATCTATGATGACAAGGGTAGTAGCATTTTCCACATATCCTGGACAGGTGCAGAATCATTTCGATTGCCACATGTATTTCGCGTTGACTGGATAAACAAAGATTCGGTCATCAATCTCTCACTCCATCCAACCAAGTTAATTTTTAATGCTGTCGCTCTATCCCATCCTACTGTTTGGTTGTCATCACAGAGAAGAAGAGAAAATTAGAATTGTATAAACTCTGTCTCAAAGTTGTGGAGTTACCTACTGATATGAATATAGACAGTAAATTGTCTCCGAAACATTGTCCAATAAATGATACTGTTTCAATGTGTGATTTTTCTAATAAACAGACTAAAATGGAGCTTTGAAGCAGTTTCATAAAGAATTCTACCCTCTCCAGAGTTTGTAATTGTGAATAATCTGACTTCAGTTAAAGAATACAAAGTCAAAGTCAATGTAGATGATTACCTAGTTATATAGAACATTGGTTTGATTTATATAACCTGACAACTACTGATGACGTTGCTATCAAAGTCTACTGATATGAATGAAAAAGGCAAGTGAAATAAGTGAGTTTAAACGCTTGCTTGTCTATAAAAGAATATACCACATCAAACCTGTCTGGAAGTTTTGTGAAGATAAAAACCTGATGTGTGTAGTTATACTTCTTTAGAGATGGTTTGAGGTCAGTATTTTCTATTTTCGAAGTCCTAAAACATACTGGAAATTGATTGATAACTTTAAACTCCTTCTATAAAATCAGATTATATAAATGTGAATAATTTAGAAGAGGAAGTGATTGAAAGAGACAGTTTTATTTAACTTTTGGTTGACTATATGAAGCAGCACAATCTTTCATTTCATCTAATGATGTATTGATGACTTTATGACCGATGAATTTCAACCACGGGGATAGTCTTTTTACATAAAAAAAATATATATACAAAACAAAAATCTAATTGTTAAAACTTGGAAAATTTATATTTTCTTATTCAGAGTACTTTTATCTAAAATTTGAAGGAAAATAAATCCTTGAAGCATGAATGAATGATAGAGTGTAAACATTTCAGGTAGATGTATCATTAACCTATATAGGTTGCTCTGTTTATACTCTGTCACAAAATTTAAAACTCGAATAAATAAGTCACAATAACACTGTCTTATTCATGAGGTATTTTTTTTTCCGTTTACTTTTGACAAGTCATATAGAAAGTAAAGTGTTGTAATTCACTTCAGAATTTTCATCTCACTGATGTCTATATGACCTTACAGTTTAATGAAGTCAAAAATATTTTCTGCTCTTTATTCGAACTAAAATTTAGTGAGAAATTGTATGTCTTACTGCTATTTACCCAAAACACAACACAAAATAGAAATATGTATATTTTAGCATCATAAAGCTATGCGAAAGTATACAGTTGATCTCATCTTGAATCAAGGTCATAGTAGCATTTTTATACTATAAGATCATAGACATTTTAAGGAAGTTGAGTGATCAGTAAAATAATTACAAATGTTCACTTATCAAAATCACTCTGTATGTAAACTTGAAGATAGGC
Organism: Heterobilharzia americana; assembly: GCA_944470555.2. Taxonomy (NCBI): domain Eukaryota; kingdom Metazoa; phylum Platyhelminthes; class Trematoda; order Strigeidida; family Schistosomatidae; genus Heterobilharzia; species Heterobilharzia americana. The sequence goes on from OX104127.1 coordinate 42,023,389, forward strand.
TATTCATTTGCCAGTGATTAGCACAGAAGTGTATTTGAGTATGTAGATTGTTCATCTTCTTCAGATGAATAAATGAGAAATATCAAAATTTTTATGCTATTTAGCCATTATTTCATTCAATGTAATTCGATCAACGTAGACAATTAGTAGCTTTTATCGGTATTAAGTTTGAGGAAGTTGTAGAGATTTGGTCATGGGTGCGCACTGCTGAGGACTCCCCTACTAGGACGAAACAGCTGTCCAATGCTCCAAATGATGTCAGTCAACGATGAATAACAACTTGAAATATATGTTGTCTATCGTGCTGCAGATTATTCAAGAATAACTTGTATGAAGAAGTGGTCATAAAATGATTCTCATGAGTACTGTTTTACTGTCTCAGCTCCTAATTATGAACCATAGTGATTTTTCTTATAAAGTTTTGAAATGATATTTCTTTATTACATGAAAGCTGAGATGATATCTGTCGTGACAGAACTATTCAAGTTTCCATCGATAAAGGTCTACATATAATGAATGACCAATGTCTTCATAACGAGATTTGACTTGTCTGTTTTGGAATGAAAAGTAATAGCTTACTGAAAGAGGTATTCCTTATACAAAGGTTAGTTTCCTAGATGGTGGGTGAAGCATATTTCTAAGCTTCAAAAAACAGCCTGAAGATAACAGTAACGTGGACAATCGTTTAGTGTGCTCTGAAGGTCAAAGAAGTATATAATAACAGCTTTTGTAAATGTGTAACTGGATAATGAACTGCCTCTGCTAGATACTGAAGATCAGATGGTAAGCCAGAAAGAATGAGCAACAAGGAACTCTGGCTGGCTGGCAACAAACCAATCAACAACCCATCATCCAACAAATATACAGAAGAAAGTGGAGATGGATTGGACATACACAGAGAAGACCGTTCAGGGACATCACATGCAAGGCCAGACCGTCGAGTGGGATCCAGTGGTGAGACGGCTAGTTGGGCGTACCAGCTGAGGGTGACATGGAGGAGATCATGTGAAGGGGAAATGCAAGCTTGTGGGCAGTGGTAGAGCCAAGTTGAAAATGCTGCAGAGAAGATAGTGAAATGGCTATGTGCTAGTTAAGCCCTATATTCCACTGGGAATCCAAGGGACAAATAATAATAATAATAACTGGATATCTCGTAAAAAATGGAAATACTGGCTGCCATATCTTAGGAATGATGAAGTTACTCCTGGATATTTAAACATACCTGATGTTTCACGAATTAGTCACTAGTGGGTAATGGATGTGGCTATCTAGGATTCGCAATATGGCCACTGAGTAAAGTGATATGATATTGCGATACACTATACTTTACCGTTGGAGGGTGAAGTCAGTCGGAAGGAAGTTCATACTTGTTAGCAGTGGTTACTTGAGGTTTAAACGGCTCAGTGGTAAAGCCTCTAACTTCAGCAATGAGTGAAGCGATGTTGAATCACTGAACAAGCACCAGTTTTCTCCTAGCTAGATATGAAACTTATCGATGAATATCAGCAAAACAGGAAACCTGGATTAGGTAAGGCTTCCTACTGATGCTCTCGCAGTATCTAGAAATAAAATTCAGTGTACTACGACTTAGTAATCGAAATAAATAATGTGATCAGCAGACTTCGATTGGTGTCAGCTACACTGGTTTCACACTAGCAACCAATTCTTGTGAGAATTTCTGAGAATTCTGAATCCTAACCAGGATTCTTCTGAGATGTAGAGACTTACTACCACAATAATTCTTGTTCACTTGCACAAAAATATGTTTGAAGGAAGATAACGGGATTAATTTTTGGCTTGTATTTCTTGATTGTAGCTAGCCAATCAAGATATAGACTCTGTTCATATTTAATAAGCTTGCTTGTAAGTGTGTATTGAAATGAAATCGTTTCTCATAACTACTTCTGTAATGTTAGCCTGATGTTCGTCGTTACTTTGGTCATCAAACAGGATACAGTTACTACGCAATATGAATACCAGTCTGTCAAACCACTGCTATCTCAGAATGATAATCAATATTATGCTTCCCCTCTCTAATTCAGTTAGATTTGGATTAGGATGAGAAGTCCTGACCAGGCAGCCACTGTGAATACGATCAAGAGGTAGTCATGCGTCACGAATTCCCATAGTAGTGGAACAAAACCCTTGGCGATTGAAGTGAAATAAAAATTTGGTGAGCAGTCGAAACTCGTAGCTCAGTTGGTAAAGGATCATACCCGAAACCCGGTGGTCACGGGTTCGAATTCGGTCACAGTACAAATCTTCATTTCACCTTCAATCATCACCCAGTTTAAACAGAATACGATTATTGTTAAACGTGAGCTATTTTAATCAGAATACGGTACTTCAATAAGTCAGTAGTTTGACCACAAAGTTAATGCAGGTGACTGATCATGTAGGTAAAGAATTAAGTAAACAGAAACTAGACTGTGAAATTTCATATCCATACTCTGTTTGTCTTTATTTTTGGATCGTTCTGCTCGGATCCAGCCAAATTTTAGGCTGTACCTGACTGTGGCGTAAAATCATGCTATGCATTTATCCTCTTCTGATCGGGGTTGCTGAAATGTTATTGTGCACGTAACATACCTTCATTTTAACTAGCCTACGTAATCCAAAATATTACAACCGATTTTGCAAGATGTTCTTCATCTTGCATACATTTTCATCCATAAGATCCGAAAGTAGTGAGTAATTGTCCTGTTTTAACCTGGGATATCTTTGTAGTCAGTATATACCTACAACCCTAATAGGGATATAATCCAGGACCATCAAGCCGTTCGGGGAGTACGTCACCATCTGAATTAAGGTTTTAAGTTGAGTAGACATTTTTCTACTATTTCATTTATTCTGTTTTAGGTCAATAAATGTTCAACTATCAAAGATCATTAATAACAAGGCCAATTTCATAGCAGGTATATTTAACAGGAAATCTTAACTTACAATAGAAATGAAGATCGAACCATCGTCAAACAATGGCAAATTAGAACTTCAGTAAAACTATTACAATAATTAGTCGACTCATGAAGTCACTTGATCAGCAGCTGATGACGAGTAAAACTACCAACAGATATTGAATGAAGAAATACTTTTTTAAAGTTGACCATGTATTACCAGTATTATGAACAGTGAAACCCACTGACATCAAAAGTTAGGTAAAATATTCATCATGATTTGATGTGAACCCTTAGGTATTAGGTGGAAACTAATGTATCTAAAGATCAATATTCTTATGATTTCTAGAGAAAATATATTTGATAACTGTGAAATGTTGACGATAATAGCTGAAATTTATTTGCCGCACTGTTGAGTGTAGTACAAAATGTATTACTAATAACAGAGGTGAATACTTAATTTCTTCACTTCACATCAAGTTGCCGACCGACATCCGATAACTGCTAAGCGCTGTTGAAAGTTAGTAACATATTCAAAATGAAAGTGAGGGAAATAGGCACACGTCATTCGAATTCTACACCCTTTTGAGTGTTGATATTCTTATTACCTTCCCTTAATACGGCTTAGGCAGATAGAAGCAGTTAATGTCATTAAGATTCTCAATTATTTTTATACAAGCAAATACAAGTATTCACAGACTAAACATATTGTGTCTATCAAACTGAATTATTTAAAATATGATTTTCATTATCAAAATTCAGTGTATTCAAAGCACCTCCGACGTTTTCATCCTTACAACTGAAATCTAGTAGTCGACTGTTGTACGCTATTAGAATATTATAAAACATTCACTGAGTGACTTTCATATGGCTTTTCTGACATGTGACACTTTCAAAGTTTCCTGAAAAACTTACTTATCTCAACAACCTCTCAGCAATAACCATGTTTTCTCATAATCATCATTTTATTTTGCACCTTATTTACTGAATTCCTAAGTGAACAAGAGCGGAAGTCACAGAAACTTTTCAGTCAATGGATAACTGTGTCTTCAAACAGAACTTCCTCCTTTTTCAAGACAAAAATCTAGAAAGACTGATCAGATTACAGTTGACATAGACGTACTCCGAAGATGTTACAGAGTATAAGAGTAAAACCTGGGCTCCATGGTATATTATAATTCTATTTTAGTGCAAACATTACCCAGTAAATGATACTGTATCAAATTTCTAATAAACAGACTAGAGTGGAATTACTTTCCAGAATCATTAGTAAAACATCCTATGAATAGTATTGGTAATTATCACAAAGATTCGGCACGTAAACTCCAAAAGGCTAAATTGTTGTTGATAAACCCATCGAAATGGACAGTTATTATTCATTTCTCGGAACCGACTCACCACCTAAATTCGAATTTTCAGTTTTTTCATTATGCAACAAGCCTAACGGGTATTTATCATTTCCATATAAAAAAATTAGTAAAGGCTTTTTTTCAAAAGGAGTGAATTATCTTGAAAAGCCGTACAGTTGTATTAGAACAAAGCAGTTAGTCTGTTCATTGATTAAAAGGGTAGTATAAGGTCATTAAGAAAAGCTTAGTGGAAGCGAATAGGAAGTAGTTTTGGAAAATAAAAATAAACAAGCAACAAGAAAAGCTCACAAGTAGGCAAGGTGAAGATTTCAAGAATATTTTTACTTTTTTCAGAAATGTATAACTACTAATATGCTTTTCAGTAAAAAAGAACTGAGAATTCATGTGCAGATTAAAACAAGATGACATGCTAAGACCGGGAAGGAAGAATGATACGAAACCAATAAAAAAATTCAGAGAAAGCCTGAATTTACACCCTGATACATCTGTCTTATGTATCAGTTGTTAGATTATCAATGTCTTTGTTGAACTAAAGTCTGAGTTCTTAATTCTTCATGGACCATTTGATTCCTATGATTGGATGAATACTACAGTGCAGCAGAAATCAACGTTGATAACAGGATCAGGAATGAAGTTGTTGATTGTATTGTATTCTTTTTTGGCCAACGAATTATGAAATTCCCTGATGTGTTTGAAAAAACTGAAGCCCCCATAAATCGGAGATAATCTGTTTTCTTTATGACTTGTTTCTCAAGCAAAAAAAATCTGAAACAATTCTAATATCTATGTCTTACTGTAAATAGTTGAATAAAAAAAATAAACTCCATCGAAAGTATTATTCTCACTCTTACCGTAGTGATAAACCAGGAGTTAGATAGGCTTCAGACGCGTTTCTGCCAATGACTTCGTGTTAATTAATGCAGAGACAATTAATGTGCTTTTAAGTAGTATGAAAACATGTTTGAATTCCAACTTATTAAGCCTGAGATATCATTACCACACTATTTCAGCTGTAAAGTACATCACCCAACTACTTAATACCTTATGCCCTTGAATCGGCTACTGCTACCCCGATTTACTTTCATTCTCATATATGTCTTTCCTATAAAAACAATTCATTCCAAAATGCAGAGTATTTTCAAGTTGATCAATCAACTTATGGAATCATTGTAAAAACTGAATGGAAATGCTATTTTCAAATAAAGTTATCAATTCTTGTCCCAGTGTTACTTGAGATTAGAAGAAAAGGCCTTTAAAATGGATGAAAGATAAATAACTCAAGGGAATTGATTATTATATTATTATTTGTCCCTTGGGTTCCTAGTGGAAAATACAGCTTCAGCAGCACGCCTCTATTACACTCCCTTCTCTACCATCTTTTCAACCTCGCTCCAACACAGCACACAACCTCTCATTTATTCCTCACACCATCTCCTCCATATCACCCTCACCACCGACGCCCAACTCACCGCCTCCCACTTGAGTTCCACTCGACAACCTGGTCTGACACGTGATGTCCCCAGTCAGCATTCTCAGTGTATACACAATCCTATCAATCTCCACTTCCTTCCACTGCATATTTATTCAGCCATAGCTTCTCGGTTGGTTTGTTCACACAGTTTCTTGTTGCTCATTCTTATTATTCTGACCATCTGATCTCCATCTTCAGTAGTGAGCCAGCGTAGGTGGCAGTTGTTCATGAACATCTGTAGTTTGTTCGAAATCCATTTTGTAAACACGCCAAGTCTCTCAACCATCACACAGAAGCACTGACTTGACTGTCGTTGGTGTTGACAATCGGGATGTTGTTCACGCTTTGTGCTGAATGCAGTGCAGTAGATCTCCACACTGGTTTCAGGCTAGTGATAGCCTGTCTTGCTGTCTTTCCGATGCTGGATGCTTTGACGTCTTTAGACGTCCTTCGTCTATGCCTGTGACGCCAGCTTTAGTTGAAACGATGCTGCGTAGATAGATGAAGGAGGCTACTTCCTTCAGGTTGCTCACGTTGATGGTGATTGCAGCTTGTTGTTGTTGTTGGAGTTGCTGGTGCGATATCTCCATCACTTCTGTCTTCTGTATATTCACTTGAAGTTCCGTCTTCATTGCCCTGCCTTCCCTCTTCTGTCAACTTGTTAGTTTTCGCCTGTTGATCTTCAAGTTTGTGTGAGATTAAACATAAGTCATCGGCGAAATTCAAATCTTCTAGGTTCTTTTCCGCAATCCAGCCAGCATATACCCCTCTTCTCGCTTCTCACTGTTTGTTACATGTTCCAGTCCACCACAATCAGGAATATCATGGGTGATAGTAGACAGCCTTGTTTCACTCCTGTCTCCTGTCTTCACATCACTTCGAAGCGATCACTGAGCTTCCCACTGTGAATTACTTGGCATGTGTCATCTTCATATAGTTGTTGAATGAGATTGATAAAGGTTTATGGCACTCAGTAGTGTTGAAGCAGTTGCCTGCCAAGTTACTTGTCTGTGGAGGCTGTCCGAGGCCTTCTCAAAATGGATGAAGTTGAGGTACGGGTACAGTGGACTGCCATTCTGTATTCTGTTCTATGATGATGCGTAGTGTAGCGTTGCAACTTGGTCCGCACATGATTTGTACCAAGGGAATTGATGGATCTGTGTAATGATTATTGAGACTGAAACATATTATTCTGTAAATTTTTCACCTTTTTTCTTTATCTGCTTTCTTCAGCATATCAGTCTTATATATTTCAGCTACATTTTCTGCTCGTAGCCTTAAATTAAATATATTTCCTAGTAAAAATGGGGCGAAAGGATATAATTGTTAGAATGCACATGACCTAACGTGAGATTTCAATAATGGAATATTGATTCTGAGGGAAGAGAAGCTACTTTTTGATAAATGGAGAAAATGATTCTCAGTTTGCAAATTTTTTTCTTTTTTGACAGCATTATATCAAGGATGAATACCACTAAAAGTGTGCAAAATGTCACGTTGGATTAAATGAAACTTTATTGCCTTTAAACAGTAATTTATTACACATAATTTTATTTGAACTGCCTTGCTGTTGATCTACGTTCTCATAAAGCCTGTTGTTTTATTGTTGATATTAAGCTAACATGAATAAAGGAGATAAAGTTTTAAGCCGGTCGGAAAAGCAAGAAAGGCTTTCACTAATCTGGAATCAGTGTGAAGATCTACTGTACTCAGCACAAAGAACAAGATCCGGATTTTTAACACCAATGCCAGTAAAGTCAGTGCTGCTATGTGATGGTTGAGAAACATGGCGCGTCACGGGGAACACTTAAGACAAACTACAGACATTCATGAACAGCTGCCACCTACGCTGATTCCATAATGACACTGGAGATGATCAGATGGCCAGAATAATAAGAATAAGCAACAAGGAACTCTGGCAACGAACTAACTAAGAACCTATCGCTCAATAAATATGCAGTGGAAGGAAGTGGAGATGGATTGGGCATACACTGAGAAGACCATTTGGGAACAACACGTTCCAGGCCAGGTTGTCGAGTGGAGTCCAAGTGGGAGACGACGAGTTGGGCGTGAGAAGTGAGGGTGGCATGGAGATGGTGTGAGGAAGAAACGCAAGCTTGTGAGCAGTCGTGGCGCCAGTTTGAAAAGACTGCAGAGAAGAGAGTGGAATGGAGACATGCTACTGAAGCTCTATATTCCACTAGGAACTCAAGAGGAAAACAATAATAATAAGCATTGGGAGTTATCACCTGTAAGTACTCATATATATTGGAAACAGCAATATTAATGACGGGAAAATAATTTTCATTGAATTTTTATGTTTTACGCACAGTAGCTTTGAATTGTAATGAAGTCTGTAAGAATAGATGTTAAGTCTTCTGTCAATTTGCAGATAATATCCAGGCAGGTTAAACTGACTTATTGACAAATACCCTTGTTATAATCATATACTCTCTAGTAGTGTGAAAATTTCCCAATGTTTTTGTCAACAGCCTACTCTTTATTGCCTTTCGTGAATACAAACTTTTTCATGAATTTGTCTACCTACTACAGTAGATAAAGCACACAGCTTTACTAGGTAGATGTAAAAATCTGCTGTAGGTTCTTCATAGTTCGAATGGACTTACAAAGCTATGATGACCCTCATATTCCGGAAATTAGTTACATGCTACCATCAAATTAGAAATTAATAAGAAAACGTAAACTTAGTCGAATAATTGAATGGAGTTAGGTAGATGGGTAACCAGGAAATGAACTATGGAATTAACAACTTTTTATTCATTAATCCATCAGGTTTTCAACAAAAAAAATATTATTTTCCAAATTATTATTTAGATTCCCGGTGAAATGTTTGGAAAATAAACAACAGCTCGCTTTCTAGATCGATTACTCTTTCATTTTCATCAGTTACTTTGTGAACACTTGTTCTCCACTTATTCTCCATTTTTGTTGAAAGTTAGTTAAAGTTGATCACCAAAGACAAGATAATTTCTTTTATTCAGCATTGATGTTTCTGCATGTCCTGGTAAATCTGACACTCAAAAGTTTTCATTGCCAAATGCATGACTGTCACGCATTTTGACATTCTATCGACGATTATCAATGAGGCTGACGAACTGGGTAATGATTATCTTTGAAAGTACCAACTCACTCTCAGTTGTATGATAAATCACGCTATTTGTCAAAAAATCAGTATGTCAGCAACTTGTACGTGGTGATTTCAACTTCGTTACAGAAACTTCTTTGCTCCGTGTTCTGAGAAGTTTGATTTTACTACTGCACTAATATCGAGGCATTATTTATCGTTCAATTTGGTTAGAGAAAAACTTGTTTGAATTCAGAGGATGCATTTCTTTCTTCAGAAATTTAATTCTAAAATAAAAGGAAACCAAAAGTATACATACGAACGAATGTTCTCAATAATAGAACATGATAACTGACGCTTCATATAAATGTTTATACCAAATAGTTAATGTTAGCGCAAAGAATCTTTATTTTTAACGGATTAAGTAAGTAGATTAATCTAAAAGGGTTGGTCAGTAATAGACGCTGAAGTATCACCTTATCTGCTTCGAATTGCCCTTTATCAAACCGATTCGCATTGTATTAAATCATGTATCAATAATTCTCCTGGAGTTTTAGCGTAACGTTGTTGATGTTTATCAAGAATTTACATGTATGGATAAATGTTATCGGTGAAATCTGTATATCACGTAAAACTGTACGGATTAAAGCAAATTTAATAACTAACAGTAAACAACTCAGTGTTATTGCTTCTATTACACCGTCGTTGATTGGACCGAATTGATCAGTCTCTGTTGACACATGGGCTCCTATGCGGATGCCTGGATATTGCCTGTTTTCTAACTATGTATAGTAATGATGAGCACTGGCTAACAGTGGAATCCAGGATGCGCATTTCGTTCTGTTTGGGACCCGTCAGTTGGATGTGCCTGCCAACTCCCAGTGAGTGATGTTGTTCCCACCGGGATTCGGACTAGGCAGCCATCTCTCCAAACGCCAGCACGTTATCCACTACACCACCAAGCCATGATAGCCACAAGCAATAACACTGAACGTATACGCGTTGCACAAGAAGTGGCTATCGCGGCTCGGTGATGTTGTGGATAATGCTCTCGCGTTTGACTGATCGCTCCCGAGTCCGAATTCCGGTAGGAACAACACCACTCACTGGGAAGCAGGTATATCTAGACGATAAGTCTTAAGTAGGACGAAATGCGCATCCTGGATTCTACTGCTAGCCACTGTCCGTCATTAGTAAACAACTCAGTTGTTATATATTGAGAAGTTAAGGATTAAACTTAACTTTTGCGGAAATTTCGAGGTTATCTTCCAGTGATATATAATAACCATATGATATTTTGATTTGACGGAAGATGATGAATGAAGTTCATCCATGCTGTTCATATTCAAATCAGAAGTACTGAGGTGGAATGTAAACATCAAGAAAGATAATAACCACTGATATTTTCGTTTTTTCGACATGAAGAATATTTTTTGCACTGAAAATAACTCAGGTGGTCTCTTGGACATATGAAAGTTTCAGGCATAGCTTAACAGACTGTTACTTATTTAGTGATCCAAAGGCCACTTTTTCAGATATCAACATCACACTCTCATTGCTAACTTACTAGATCATTAGAAATCTAGATGAAACAAAGATATGAAACAGTGAAAGCTTAGAAATTATACTTTGAAAAACATTCACTTTCATATATATATATATATATATATATATATATATATATATATATGCACAATTTCAGGGGCATCAATAAAACAAAAACCGGTTCGCTTTTTAAGACAATCGACGTTAAAAGCATTTTTGATCCTTTTTCGTCAGCAGTAAGGTGGTCGTTCAAATATATGCAATAACAGATAATTACTCTAAAACAGATATAGTTTCTACGTCTGTCTTACTGACATAATTATGTCAGTAAAATTAGAAGTATTACTTGTTCACATCATTAAATGACCTTAGGATGACCAAATGTACAATATAAGCACAATTTACACTTCTCGCTATGTATTTTATTTCACCTAGAGCAAGCTTTAGGCTGGACACACATTAGCCAGAGTAGCATGCAGTGAGTTTATTCGGAAACGACATGCATATTGAATATTTACACAGGTGACTAAAATTTGCCAGTAATTTTTGTTGTCATTCTATCAGTATTCAAAGCCTATCAAAGCTCATAGGCCTGCTGAAATTACTTGTCTCTTAGGAGTGAAATCAGGCACACATTGATCAACATTTCTCATTAAGCAATACTGAAGAAAGAAATTCAGTTGTATACTCTAAACGAATACAATAAAGTGTCAGTTTTTAAGTTATTTATTAGGTTTCAAAATGTAAGGCCAAAAACCAATTCCATAGCATGTAAACAAACTATGGACAAAAAGTCAACAGATAAACTAAAAAAAACGTCAGGTTTAATACTGTCCATTATCTCACTTTTCTGACTGTTATTTATTACTTCAATTTACGTAAACAGGAATATAACACAAGGTAAGATATTTAACTGTTGATAAGAATAAAATAATCTTAACTTGTTTATCTTGTAAACAAGTTGTTATTAGGTGATGGTTACCTAAGGTGTTGGATAAATTATTGATCAGCTAAATACTTGTTTGATCACTGTACAAAGAAGTAAACTGAAAGCGAAAAAGGAGCTTTCTAATAACCAACTAAAGTAATTTATCACATTATACTAATCCAGCAATATATATATATATGTATATCAGACGAAGAGACAACAGCAGACATGCTCACACAACACCACTATTGCAGAAGGTGTGGAAGGAAGAGAAGGTACCTGTCTATTGATTGGAAGAAGGGTTACCTTGTCAAACTGCCGAAGAAAGGAGACCTCAGTGTTTGCAAGAACTGGTGCGGAATCACTCTCCTGTCCACCCAGAGCAAGCAAAATATTAAGCCGCATCATCCTGGAGAGGCTTAAACATGCACTGGATTCAAAACTACGACCGGAACAGGCAGGCTTCAGGAAGTACAAATCATGTGCAGACCAAATTGCAACGCTACACTACGCATCATCATAGAACAGAATACAGAATGGCAATCAGCTCTCTACCTCAACTTTATCGACTTTGAGAGGGCCTTTGATAGTTTCGACCGAGAAGTAATTTGGAAACTGCTTCATTACTACGGAGTGCAACAAACCTTTATCAATCTCATTCAACAACTATATGAAGACGCCACATGCCGACCAAGTAATTCACAATGAGAAGCTCAGTGATGCTTTTGAAGTGAAGATAGGAGTGAAACAAGGCTGTCTACTATCCCCATGATATTCCTGATTGTGGTCGACTGGATCATACAGCAAACAGTGGGGAGCTGTGAAAAGAGGGGGATGCGCTGGCTGGACTGCGGAAAAGAACCTAGAAGACTTGGATTTCGCCGATGACTTGTGTCTGGTGTCACATAAACCTGAAGATGTACAGGCAAAAACTAACAAGTTGGCAGAAGAGGCAGTGGGGTGAAGACTGGACTTCAGGTGAATATAGAGAAGACAGAAGTGATGAAGATACCGCACCACCATCAACAACAACAACAAACTCCAATCACCATCAACAGGAGAAGCTTAAAGGAAGTAACCTCCTTCACCTACACCTATCTAGGCAGCACTGTTTGAACTACAGGCAACACAGGCACAGACGAGGATGTCAAAGTCAGAATCGGAAAGGCAAGACAGGGTTCATTAACCTGAAACCAGTGTGGAGATCTTCTGCAATCAGCATGTGGAACAAGATACGCATTTTCAACACCAATGACAGTCAAGTCAGTACTTCTGTGTGATGGTTCAGAGACTTGGCGTGTTACGAAAGGGATTTCCAACAAACTACAGACATTCATCAACAACTGCTTACGCTGGCTCAATACTGAAGATCAGATGAATGGCCCGAAAGAATAAGCAACAAGGAGCTCTGGGAACGAACTAACCAAGAACCTATCACGCAACAAATATGCACTGGAAGGAAGTGGAGATGGATTGGGTATACACTCAGAAGGCCGACTGAGGACATCACGCGTCAGGCCAGGTACTCGAGTGGAATCCCCATGGGAAGCGACGAGTTGGACGTCCGAGGGCGACATGGAGGAGGTCGTGCGAGGAAGAAATGAGGGCTTGTGGGCTGTCGTGGAGCCAGGTTCAAAAGATCTCAGAGAACAGAGTGTGTAATGGAGACGTGCTACTGAATCCCTATGTTCCACTAGGAACCCAAGGGACTAATAATAATAATGCATATATTTCGAATAATGTAACAACAGTAATAAACAATATTTGGTCGATGACAGTGTATTCCAGGCTTGAACTTTCGAATAAGTTTCAAAGTAACACTAGTACATCAAACCAAATTATTATAAGATTCAGAATGAATTATTTAAGGGTTTTTGTAGATTCCGATGAGTTCATTACTCCTCATTAATGAAAGTATTTGGTGGACATATACACACTGACATAAGCTGTTAATAGTTGTTTCATTTCCTCTCTTCATATCGTATACATTATTGAACCTTGACTTTACTTCCTAAACTGTTTTTCGTATTCTGCAGATATGGTTATTTTGGTAGTTCGACGTTCACTTTAAATTCATATGCAACCTTGTTGGATTTCTTCAAGTGTGCTGCATCAGTGCACTTGTGTGTAAGTAAGGAATGCTTATCTATTTACAGTTTGAGTAATTAGGTGTGTTAAGATATCTCCACATCAGTAGGTAGCATTCAGCAAATAAACCTACAGGAGTAGATTGCGAAGCTTTGATTTCGTTGTCAAACAAATCCTTTAGCATGAAATTTCTTCTGTGGACGCAAAATATACTGGACCACTCCTTGTTTTAATATCTATTCCGCAACTGAACTCATGTTTGTTCACGACAAGTTCGCTACATCAGAGATTAAATAGAACTTAGTTATACAGAGTAAACAGTTATTTAAGTGGTCCATTAGCATCTTATTTCGATAATGAAGATCCAAGTATGAATCGATCCAGTTGTTGATTTAACTGTTTAACTTGTTTGTAGTTTTCATGGAAAGAGTAACTAAACCTTAGAGTTTGTGCATCTAATGATATAATAATATATGTATGACTGTAAGGAAAATAGGTTCATGTATTGCTACTTACAAAACGAAAATGTAGATAAATGTTCAGTTTTAAACACTAGGAAAAGGCAACTTGTTGGTTATTTCCTGCAACTATCTATTGATAAATGCAGTAGATTGGAATAGTGAGTGATATAATTTAGTCATCAAAGATAAAACTGATAAGCCAGAACAATTTTATCCGGATACGTCAGTAACTAGAACTAATATTTCAGCTTAAAATGTAGTAGTATAACTGATGATGTATGCATAACTCATTAAAATAAATAAAAGCATAATATTCTTGAAGATTGATTTGATGTAGATATCATGCAGCAATTTATTTCAGTTAAAGTTGAGTTTATCTGCGTGCCTTGAATGCTTTCCATAGAAGATCGGATCATCTAAACTACTCAAATTTTGGCTAGTAATTTGAACAGAATGATAACAGATAAAATCAGATCAGTTATTTTTAAACTATTCAGTATTTGGTAAAAATCATACATTTTCGTGGGATTCCAATTTAATGTAAACCATTTGGTTAGGAAGTATTTTTTTTATTTACTTTTTCTTAATGTACAAACTAATCTTTTTATGAATAAGAAATGCTTTAAGGTATTATTACAATTTCTATCTAAAGAATATTGTAACAGCCTTACTGATTATTGATAAGGAAAATCAACAAAACTATGATAACTGGTTCGATTGCCATTCCATATTGAAAAGTTTATTATTATGGTCAAAAATAGTCAAAAAGATTGCATACACTAGACTACAATTTACGAGAAGTTTCATCCGAATACTGATACACCAATCAGATAATGACTAGTTCTTTGAAATAAATGACAGAAAAGTGTACTATGTATTGTTCGAAGTCATCTAATAAGACACTGTTCAAGATCATATGTTAGGCTGGTTATTATCTCAATAACTCCGTGGTATGCTAAGGTTTGAAACTTTTATTCATATATACTGGAAGTAGCTTTTGCCTTCCAATCAATGGAAATATCATTGATTTCATCATACAGCAAACATGTTTCCTTCAGAAAAATTTTCTACTTGAGCTTATTCCCCTCTTGTATTTGTGGGGATTTTGAATTCGAAGACAATTTTTTTTTATTCTAAAAATAACAGTCTAGAATTTCCACAATCCTACGGTTAGAATTCAATTATAAAGTATTGAAAGATTGAATAATTTACTGGTATTAGTATGCATAAAGTTTTCTTCATAGTTAGAAAGTGAGGCAGATTCTGTCGTAGAAATATCCATCTTTCCCTTCAATCGTTTGTATTCTAATTTATAATTACTTTTCGGAGTAAATATTACACTTTTTCACTTCTAAAAGTTAACCTAAATGCATTTTTCATGTATTCAAATAACAAATCAGTACAAATTTATGCCTAACAGTGTGAAAGTGACTTTCAGTATATTGTTAGTGATTTTTAACAATAGAGATTATTTCCATTGGGAATAATTTTATAGTGATCATTATATATTATCAGAACATATCAAAGCTTCCTTGTTTTCATAAAATTCCTAGGGAAACAACTTTATGCTTACTTAAAAGTAATGTAAATGACAGAGTTGGTCACAGAAAATTGTCCATTATCTATTTATGTTGCATTAACTTCCTGGTTAAGGCATTTTTTTGTATTATTGTTCAAAGGAACTAGAACATGAATACTCACCTTTTTGACTGGTATCATGTCTCCGGTTATTATTATTATTTCTCCCTTGGGTTACTAGTGGAACATAGGGCTTCAGCAACTTCACTCCACCACTGCCCACAAGTTTTCATTTGCTCCCCACATGATCTCCTCCATGTCACTCTTGAACGCACAACCCATCGTTTCCCCCTTTGGATTCCACTCGAGTTCCTGGTCTGGTGCGTGATGTCCCCAGTTGGCCTTCTATGTGTATGCCCACTCCAATACATCTCCACTTCTTTCTGCATATTTCTTGAGCGATAGGCTCTTCGTTGGTTCGTTGCCAGAGTTCCTTGTTGCTAATTCTTATTATTCTGACCATCTGATCTCCATCTTCAGTGTCAGTATGGAGTAAGCGTAGGTGTCAGTTGTTGATGAATGTCTGTAATCTGTTGGAAGAGCTTTTCGTGACGTGCCAAGCTTCTCAACCATCACATAGCAGCACTGACTTGACACGTGTTGAAAATCCAGATCTTGTTCGTGCTTTTTGCTGAGCGCAGTGCAGTAGATCTCCACACTGATTTCAAACTAATGAAAGCCTTTCTTGCTTTTCCGATCTTGGCTGCTTTGAAATTCTCGCCTATGCCGCCGCCTGTAGTTGAAACGATGCTACCTAGGTAGGTGGAAGCGACTACTTCCTTTAGGTTTCTCCCGTTAATGGTGATTGGTGCTTGCTACTGATGCTGTTTTTGGTTAGGTATATTTCTCCGGTTAGGATTTTGTAATGATGTGTGAAGGAAGCATTCTGTCTAATCTAAAACAGTATTCTACATAAGAACAGAAAACATCATTCTCTTCTATGAAATATTTAGATTTTTATCGAAAACACTTCAGGTATGTGATAAGTTTACCTCAAAAACAAATTTACTTCAGTTCGACTTTTGTCAAGTTCTTTCTTGATGAACTTTGAATCTAATAATCCATTGAGATAAAATAATTTAAATAATTTATCCTCTGGCAACCAAATACTTTTTCCTTATTTAGTCTTTGCATTTCAATTCATTCTCATAAGTACTTTCCAAACTTTTGTTTCAGTTGAACTAAAAACATTTCATTCATGGTAAAAAGATGTCATCAATTTCATTTACTGCAATAGCAATATATCCTAATACATTCTGATTTCATCCCATTTTTCAGCTATCACTAACACAAACAAAATGACTATTCTGTTGTTGCAATCTGGAGTCGATTGTTATCATGTTTGTTCTGCTTTTAGGCTTATATGGGTATGTAGGGCTTTAGCTTTTCACAGAAATATGTCACAACCGTTATTTATATGCGAAGATATTATTGGATGTTATTACTTTCCAATAAATGTAGTTACCAAACTGAGATTATTTACAGGTAGTTACATTTTACTCCAATTTTCTGCTGAGTTCTTAGTTTCTTACTTGATATTCGTTTGCTTCAACGTTATCGTCTCAACAACCTGGAGGATTTGTGTTCTCATCCAGTAGGAAACACATTTTCGCGAAGCAACCAAATGAAAACGAACACTTCTGCCAGGTGACTCTGATTAACGCTACCGCAAAACTGACCACTGAACCCCTCTCTCCTAAATGTCACGCTTTGATGTATCAACGTTAGCCAAGTACCCTATTGGCTCACCTTATGCAAAATGTCCTGTGGGTAGACTTGCGTAGGATATATTGCACTGATTATCCAAAACCTTGCAGATAGTGATGTAGTACACCTCCACGGAAGTCAGTCATCCACCTTTATTATAGGACCTTTCAGACGGAGGCATGCTTTCAGACGCAAAAATTTTCTTTGGGTCGTGCTTATGGTAAGCGATACCCGGCACCGTCGACAGAATACTACTCAAATTTGCAAGGTAAACCACGAACACTTCCCTTGGGACTGTTTCTATAACAGTGAATTAGAAAGCTGAACTCTGGTCACAGAAATCAGTTAAATAAGCGGAGTCCTGATGGTCTGTTTGTTCGTCTTTGCTTTTGTCATCCAAGTTACTGAACGGAGCTAAAGATCTCGTTGACCGTGTTTACCGCTAAATCACTTAAGATAGTGTATTGTTTGGAATCCCGTTTGACCACAAGGAGGCTCATCGTCATTTACGTAACTAGGGTCGACAAGTACATGCCAGTGCACGTCCAATCTCAGGCTTTACTGGTTAGCAGGTCAAATAACCAAAACACTTAACCGATCCACCTAGATTTCTTCATGTTGATACGTGGCACATTACCATGGAATGACATTTGACTATCTTGAGAAAGTCATAGTCAACCTTGTTAGAATCACATAAAGGATTTCAGACGGTAGAAATGATCCACTTCAGAGTTCTTTCCCCTTATTACTGCTAAATAGTTTAGATAATTCATCGTATGTGCTAACTACAACATTGTTTCCTGAGCTTATTGACTACCATCACTTTAGTTTACTAGCTGACTCACATGCATAAAATAAATGTATCCAAGCTGTTCTACAATGGGATCACAGACTTTTTACTATAAGTAGACGATACAATTAGAATTTGCTCATAATCAGTGCTTTCCACAAAGCCAACTTTATATATTTATTCAGAAATGTGGTGAATTTTGTATTATTATTATTTTTCCCTTGGGTTCCTAGTGAAACATAGGACTTCAACAGCACATCGCTAATTCACTCTCTTCCCTGTAGTATTTCCAACCTGGCTCCACGACAGCCCAGAAGCTCTCATTTCTCTTCCACATGATCTCCTCCATGTCATGTGTGCCACGGACGCCCAACTCGTCATTTCCCTAATGGATTTCACTTGACAGTCTTGCCTGGTGCATGATGTCCCCAATCGGCCTTCTCAGTGAATGCCCAATCCAATCCATCTCCACTCTCTTCTCCTGCATATTTGTTGGGTGATTGGTTCTTGGTTGGTTCGTTGCTAGTCAACCAGAGTTTCTTGTTGCTTATTCTAATTATTCTAGCCATCTGATCTTCAGTATGGAATGAACGTAGGTGTCAACTGTTGATGAATGCCTGTAATTTGTTAGAAATGCTTTTCGTGACGCGTCATGTTTCTGAATCATATAGAAGCGCTGACTTGGCATTGGTGTTGAAACGATGAATTTTGTATGCAATAATAATATATTGACTGAATCGAAACCGTGATTTTAAAAAAAGTCACAGTTCAAAAAGAGTACTGTCTACCATTTCCAGTTTTCGAACATGGCTGCTGATAAGAAAATAACTGCTTTATGTTTCTTATTTGAGATATTTTCTTATTAATATATTACTTATTAAATTTTGAGGGAGTTGTGGAGATTCGGAATTGCTTCAGGTTGTCATTCATCGTAGACTGACATCAGTTGGAGGAACAAAGGAAACCTGGGAGCACTGGACAGCTGTTTCGTCCGACTAGTATGGGACTCCTCAGCAGTGCGCAATCACCACCCCACCAGCAGGCATCGAACGCGCCACCTTGAGGTCCCGCGGACAGCGCGTTACCATTGAGCTAGCCACTGGGCCACAATCCAATGCTCCATATTTCCAACTTCTCTTAGCTCACGACATAGCGCAAACCGCCACCCAATGTCATCGTTGAGTGTCTGTCCTCACCACCATCAGGCTTTGACTCCACCGGTCACGACTTGTCATTGGAACTTGGGGAATACTTCTCGAAGCTAGTCACCAATGAGCACCAGTTCAATTAAATTTTGAAGGTCGCGGGTTCGATCCCCGCTGGTGGGGTCGTGGGTGCGCACTGCTGAGGAGTCCCATACTAGTCGGACGAAACAGCTGTCCAGTGTTCTCAGGTTTCCTTTGTTCCTCCAACTGATGTCAGTCTACGATAACAACTTGAAATGTTACTTATTGTTAAGTTGTGAATCCCATAATGACTGAGAGTAGAAATTAATCTTATTTTGTATTAGAATATCAATATATTATTCAATTTCATTGTGCGTATAAAATTGAAGGAACACCTTGATTTTATTTTTCTGACAAATGGAGAGATAGTGGATACCAAGGACCACAGTAATTCATGAAATGTTTGCTACTCAAAAATGTTTTTGAAAAAAACTTAAATTGACCATCATCATATGATGAATAGAATAGATTACATTTTCTGAAGTAAATTATTATACAAGTCATATGATACTCATAATGAACAGAAAGATTTTTTTCCAACATTTGGTCAGTAGGTAATTAGAAGAAACCTAGTTTTATTCATTATACTACTGGTAGGAGAAGTAAAAAAAAGTATTATAAAAAGTCGTGAGGGATGGTTTAAATAAGAATAAGATAATAAGATTTCCTATAAAATATATGAATGTGCTTTACTTTTGTATAAATCTATAAAAAAATGTATGGCCAATCACATTGTGGAGCAAAACAGGTGGAGAAACAACAAATACAGGAAATCATAAACTTCAGTAGTACTCGCCAGCTGGATACTCTACATACTTGATTATATATACCGTTAAGTAATGGAAAAGATCCTCGACACATCTAAATGGATATATCAATTCGAATGTACCTGTGGAAGCAAATACATTGGTCTTACGGAGAGGCGTTTGTCCACCCGAATGGTTGAGCACATACCGAAATGGTTGGAGCATGCTGAAAAGAAGACCCCGAGGAGGTCGATAACGAAGCACCTAATGGACTACGGACATGATATTGATACCTATAAGTCCTTTAAAGTTATCAGTAGACAGCAAAATAAGAAGTTGCTTGGATATGTAGAAGCCTGCACGATTCGAGTTGTCAAACCAAACCTTTGCATTCAGAAGGAAATGGTAGTCAGCCTGAATCTGCCATGGTAATAATTACAAAATTATCTAATCATATTTAATCTTTCTTACTTTACTCTTCACTATTAATTATCACTCATCTCATATTTTGTCCTCCTTCCCTGGTTTGTTTCGTCTAATTATCTTTATTCCTCTTACCAATGTTATCATTATTATTCATCTCAATACACACCTTGTTTTCTTATCATTGTCTGTATAAGTACTACTAACTATCTTGTTTTTAATGACGTGATCGACGCTCAATCGATTCAGTTCTCATCGTTATGTCAACAATTATGAATATCCATTTCTATCCTCTGGATTACCATTTGACCTGTAAAAACTATTCAGTTCTATAGAATTAGTATTCATCATGAACTGACATCAGTTGGGGAACCATTGAAAATCTGGGAGCACTGGAAACCTGTTTCGTCCCAGTATGGGAATCCCCAGCAGTACGCACCCACCACCCTCAGGTTTCACGGCGAACGCGTTAACCATTCAGCCACTGTGTCGGTTTCCAGTGGCTCACAATTTCCAACTTCTGTCAATTCACGACATAGCGTGACTGTCACCCAAGGTCTTCAGTTAGCATCCACTTCATTTCCGACTGGTTGACTCCACAGGTCACGGCTTCTCATTAGAACTTCCTAACATCCATCTGGAAGCAAGTCACTAATGAGCACTATAGAGTAATGTATTTTTGAGATGAATGGGGATTTTTAATTTAGAAGTAGTATTCATCATGGAATGACATCAATGGTTCCCCGAATGATGTCAGTCCATGATGAATACTACTTCTAAGTTAAAAATCCCCATTCATCTCAAAAATACATTATTCACTTCTACGTTGTTGTACCTAAATCTGTCTCAGTCTACGTTGTATATGTATGTATGTATGTATACTCTTTTCCATTGCTTAACGGTATATGTAATGAAGTATGTAGAGTATCCAGCTGACGAGTACTACTGAGATTTATGAATTTATTAAATCCTGCTTTTTTTACAATTGTTGCTTGTTTTAAATTTGTATCGGGAAACAAATGTTTTCAAATAAAGGAAAGTTATCTAAGCAAAAGAAAAACTATATCAAATTTACTATTCTGTCTAAAAATATTAGTTATTTTTAAGTAGCGCTTTGTGTTAAATAAGCATAAAATCTTTTCCGCATCATTCACCTGAAAACTTGATGACTATTCTTGATTAAAGATTGAGATGAAGACAAATGTACATACCTTATGCCTGTGAAATGTTAAATTCATCAATCATTTTTAGCATGATATACCCCTAAACATTTATATTAAGATGGAACTATGGCTCACCGTTTTAGCTCACTTCCTACTGAATCGGTATGCAATCGTTTAATGAGCTATGTCCGTTTATCTTAAGCTTTGTTATATAATTTGTGGATTTAATCAAATCTTTTGTAACAGACATAACAAGTAGCTTCACTTTCTGCAGAATAGATTGTTTAACTCATCATTTTCAACCCCCTTTCTTCTAATCAATTTATTTATCTTCCATAACATTTTTAACTATTTGTGAGTAGAACACAAAATTGTTTTTAATTCGATTAAACAGTAACTTATGGTATTCTGATCGGTAATGTTGATACACAATCCCAAAGTAATCATTAGTAACAAGGTACTTTAAGCGATAGTAGAACTATTTCTAGTTTAGTGGACAGAAATTGAAGACGAAAACTGACGAACCCTGGTAAATCAACCAACATTTTTGACATTTGAACAATATGCATAGATAAATGAATCCGAGTAAGTATTAAATAATATATCACTGGTTGATGTAGTGTTATCTGTGATATTCGAATAACCCTAATACGAATCGATACGTAATTCACTGAAAGAATATTAGAATAAAAGTTTATTTTTAAAATTATTCTACTATCGTTTAGTGTTAATTAATAGGCCAGTTTACTAAGGATTATTGTCATACTCAGTCGATTTTGCTGTTTTACTAACCTCATTATAAGTTTCAAGCTTCTTAACTTATTTGTTTTCACAGAATAACAATCGTAAATATTGCTCAGTCGGTATGGTTACATTTTAACCTATGAATTCTATAAAATAACTGCATCACATAAAGAAATAATTTTACTCAGAATTTTGTATATTAAGGCTATTAGAATATAAATTAAAATATGCAAACATTTTTATACTCGTAAAAGAAACTTATTGAATATAATAAAACAGTCTATAAACTTTTCAATCAAAAACATTTTATAGATTTATAGACAAAATGATAAAATGTAAAGACTTGAAAAAATTATTGTATAACACATTAATTTATTTCAGCAAATATTCTTAAGAAGATAATCTTATTTTTCGATGCTAGTAAAATCGTTGATTAATTTTAGTAATTGATAGACAATCTGATGAGAAAAAATAACTCAATTTATCATTGCTTTATAGACAAAATAGAGGTGATGAAGATACCGCACCACCAACAACCAACTCCAATCACCATCAACGGGAACAACCTGAAGGAAGTAGCCTCCTTCACCTATCTATGCAGCATCGTTTCAACTACAGCTGGCGTCACAGGCATAGACGAAGGACGTCTAAGGACGTCAAAGCATCCAGCATCGGAAAGACAGCAAGACAGGCTATCACTAGCCTGAAACCAGTGTGGAGATCTACTGCACTGCATTCAGCACAAAGCGTGAACAACATCCCAATTTTCAACAACAACGACAGTCAAGTCAGTGCTTCTGTGTGATGGTTGAGAGACTTGGCGTGTTTACAAAAGGGATTTCGGACAAATTACAGATATTGATGAACAACTGCCACCTACGCTGGCTCACTACTGAAGATGGAGATCAGCTGGTCAGAATAATAAGAATGAGCAACAAGAATGTGTGTGAATGAACCAACCGAGAAGCTATGGCTGAATAAATATGCAGTGGAAGGAAGTGGAGATTGATAGGATTGTGTATACACTGAGAATGCTGACTGGGGACATCACGTGTCAGGCGAGGTTGTCGAGTGGAACTCAAATGGGAAGCGATGAACTGGGCGTCGGTGGTGAGTTTGATCTGGGGGAGATGGTGTGAGGAATAAATGAGAGGTTGTGAGCTGTGTTGGAGCCAGGTTGAAAAGATTGTAGAGAAGAGAGTGTAATGGAGACGTGCTACTGAATCCCTACATTCCATTAGGAACTCAAGGGACAAATAATATAGTAATAATAATCATTGCTTACAATCATAAAAAGTTTGGAGAACCTACTTCATATGGCATATACCTAGCGACAACTGGTACCTTATTGAGTATGCACAAACAATTACTATTCAATCAGTGAATTTGATAGTAACAATTTTTCAAAATCGATGAAATATTACTTTTTTAACTAATTATTATTACAATTTTAAAGCAACTTGTCCCTTTGATAAATTTAAACATCGTAATGAGATGAAGATTATCTGAAACATGTGTGATGTTATTAGCACTAAACATTTTGAACAATCTGATCCCCCACACATGGACTTCTCTAATATATACGAAAAGCGTCAATGAAGATAATAAGAAACATAGAGGAATAGGAAGGGTGGTAAAAAAGAAAAACCTTACTGTTGGTATGAAAATTAAAATCAATACTACCGAGGTAGGTTTAACGTGAGTACATGAAGATGGTTTGAATTTACGAATGGCAAGAGCTTCAATAAATTTAAGCACTTGGCTCTGACCACTTTTATAAAGTACTTTAAAGGCTGTTTTCATGTCTATCCTCAGGTTAGTTTCTAGTACATGTTTATCGATAGACGAGGATGGATGTTAGTCACCTGCATTTATCTGGTCTATTGAAGTCATTTGTTTTTCTAGCCATTTGGGTACATGTTCAACCAGTCTTAAGTGCATATCACGACTACTCCTCTCTATGTATGTGGGTCCACACATACATGTAAATTGATAAACACAGTGTGATGTGATCATCTATATGTTGTTTTGGTTTGTGCTATAACATGGACTTTGTCTTCTCTACAATGATGACCTTGGCTGCATAATGTCGTTTCCATTATCATAACATGATCTTAAAAATTTTCTTTAAGTTTCTGATGGCTGAGATAAAAAAAGGTTATTATTTCAAGTTGTTATTCATCCAAGACTGACATCAGTTGAAGGAATAAAGGAAACCTGGGAGCACTGGACAGCTGTTTTATCGTAGTATGAGACTGCTCAGCAGTGCGCACCCACCACCCCACCACGGTTCGAACCCACGACCGTGGCCAGCACCTTACCATTGAGCCACTGGGTCACAATCCAATGCTCCATATTTCCAACTTCTGTTAGCTCATGATATAGTGCAACCGCCACCCAATGTCATCGCTGAGTATCGAAGACTGACATCAGTTGCTGAGGAGTCCCATACTAGGACAAAACGGCTGTCCAGCGCTCCCAGGTTTCCTTTGTTCTTCCAACTGATGTCAGTCTTCGATGAATAACAACTTGAAATATTTCCAAATCATGTGGACACAATAAGGAGGTTTGTGGCATAGAATATTCTACCTTAGGACTTTAACAAACGTCGATGAAAGATGCTAAGATGGGTCTAAATTAGGGCTTCACTTGAAGTTAATTTGTTATCGTAAATAAATTAATTTCCTCTTGTATAGTCCTAAGCACTGACTTAACTCTATTCATCATTTTGATGTTTGAACATCGCGTTAGAGGAGTAAGTGTTGTGATGGACTTTGATTAATATAAGATAGCTGGAAATAATAATAATAATAATAATAATAATAATAATAATACAGGATCCTTGAACTTAGGTTTCTTACTTTAAACTTGGTCTCCCAGCGTAATAGATAGATTTCAAAATGATCTATGCAATTCGGTCGGCACTTAGAACCTGATAGCATGAAATTGGTAGGTCTTTAGTAACCAATCAATCTATGTGATCCAATCCTACAGTAAGCCACTTGTAGCATCAATAGTCAAATGATAGCATCTTTGATTGCAGTCAAACTTTCATGAGACGTTTTCATAAGTTTTCTTCAAACTACCATTCGATAGGTATTGAGAATCAGTTTGTTGATAGTAAATAATGGTCTTCAATGAATATGGAGCAAAAAAACTTCCTTGAATCTAGTTAATAGCCTTTCTCCTCAGCATAAAAGTCAGTATGTAGTGATAAAACTTTGAGAAAAAGTATTCACAAGTATAAACAGTAGATCTCATACTTTTATATCTTTTTCTTGTCCAGTAATGTTTTCTAAATGAATAAAAACGATTTCTTCACTATGTTTATGCGTAGATATTAGTATTGATACTAATAAGTATAATTGTTTTTATATGATACCGTCGTTGATTGGATCGAATTGATCGGTCTCTATTAGCATATGGGCTCCTGTGCGGATGCCTTGATATTGCCAGCAATTTAATTATGTTTATGATGGATCGTGGCTAGCAGTGGAGCCCATATACTAATAGAGACCGATCAATTTGGTCCTATCAACAACGGCATCACAAAAAACATTTATACTAAAAACTATACCCGTCGCACAAGAAGTGTCTACCGTGACTCAGTGGTGTAGTGGATAACGCTCTGGCTTTTGAAGCGATCGCCCTTGAGTCCGAATCCTGGTGGGAACAACATCACTCACTGGGAGCCAGCAGGTACATCCAGCTTACGAGTCCCAAACAGGATGAAATGCACATCCTGGATTCCACTGCTAGCAACGATCCATCATAAAGATACTAATAAGTGTTTGATAAAAAACATTCCTGTACTGAGTAGACATGCAGTATGCAAACATATTGTAAGCATGATTGAAAGACTGAAATAATAACGGTATCAACACATTTGCAGATTTCAGCGCGAAATAATTTCCTTCGCTTTTACATTTAAATAAAGAGAGATAATTCGCCACATGAAAACATTTTACTGGCAAAATGATACACATCAACAATAGATCTTTAAACAAACAAATAGAATGGTATTTCTTCAGGAATTCGAAAGCTAATTCCTTTGCATGATTTCCGAAAACGTTGCTACTGAAATAATAAGAACCATTTCAATTATTTCAATATATAGGTACACAGGTGAACAACTAAATGGTAAGCAATACTCAAGTTCATAGGTATCCATAGCCTGAATATAATCGATACTGAAGAACAGATCTTTATGCCGGTTATTTCATACACTCATTTTATACGACTATTTTTATGATTAATTGTAAGCTGAAAACAATTTTTTTTTTCAGACTTAGAATGAAAAAAGAATATAATTTGGCTTTTATTGTGTTTAGGTTATCACTACTATGGTTAAAGGAAGAATTCTCATACGGTGTCTTATTCCTTCCTTTGAAGTTCTCACCAAATAAAGAATGAATAATTTACGAAACATTCATATATCTGTCAGTGTCTTTAAATTATTTAGGTGAATAGAGATTAATCATTTCATATATCTGAAAAAATTTCTCATCCAAAACTAATGGTGGAAAAATAAATCCTAATGGCTTGATTTCGTGAATGAGACATAATTTAATGATGAAAATAATTTGGAAGATAATTCTGCTAAGCAATGAGAACTTTTTCGGTTTGAACATAATCAATGGGTAGAAATGCGTTCACTTTGTGGATTGATGGATCCAGTTAATGCTTTGGTTCTTATCCTTTAAAATGTCCTCACTTTTTGTTTGCAAGTTAAAGAAATTGCTACACATCAGTCTATAGTATGCTGTATGTTTATGTAGGTAAAGAGAACTGAATGGAAACGAAGCTGGAGGAACATCTTTAAGATATGATAGTTCTTAACCAGTTTTTAGCTTTAGATAAGCTCATCCCTTTTCCTCTCTGTAACTTATGATCTGTTGAACCTTGAGCTATAGTCAAGTGGTAATAAGAATGGATTATTCTTATCTAATAATGCTAACCACTGATCATCCATTAACTGATTGTAGGAAAACATAAAAAGAAAGAAATTATGCAATCGTTTCTGTTTATTTTTTGCAACAAAAATGTAAGCAAAAAAGCTGTGCACGCTAACTATGGTTTCTACTATTTTTAAAGATAAGTGGCAAGTGACTAGACATGAACTACTATGTAAAGGATACAACAAAACTCTAGTTATTCTCTGAAGTGAACGAAATCATCAATATGAAATATTAACAGTAACAGCTGTTTTAAGAATTATTGTTATTGTAATCAGTGTAAAGTTGATTGTTATCATTAGTTGTGGCATTCTCAGATATGGATATATAGACTGGCCTGGATTGTAGAGTGGAGATTTTAGAAACTTATTTTGCATATACACAAGTAATTCTGTTATTCTAGTCAACTAAAATAAAATGATCTTTGTTGTATTCTGTATTCTCTGAGATGGATGTTTTAGTTGTAAGGCTTTCATCAACTTTCTGACTGATATTTCCTTCTACAGTTCATATCAAAATAGGAGCAGTTCTATGTGACTGTTAATTTTTTTATCCTACAAACTAACCCCATTTCAACAAACATTGAAGAATATAGTGAACGATATATGTAGATGCACAACATAGGCAGCAGCCACCTAACTTAGTCCAAGTCTAAAAAAGTACTCAGTTAGTTTCCTTTTTATTTTGTACCTAAGTACCATAGTTGCATCACATTCTGTCACAAAATGCAAGCTATCATTGTAAGACTTCTACAGTCGAAATCTACAATCTTCTCATATCTATTTATATCTACTACCATATTTGTTTCCTGTAGATTATGCAAAGCCAGGCGTACTCTACACTAAACTGTTTTTTATCAATAGGCAGTTTCATGTTTTGCAACACTTAAAGGTTGCTGCAACTCATAGGCCTTTTGGTTAAACTTCGAGAAATCCTTTCTAAACAAAATAGATGGGTGTGCATAGTTAGTCATTTCATTCTATTTTTCCAAATGCAGAGTAGCTGTGTAGTATAATCGTACATACTGAGTTTGTCGAATTTAATACTACTACTATAACCACTATTACTACTTCGATTTTAACTCCGTGCAGTCAAAAGAATCTAAACCTCGCCAGTGTTTTGGAATAACTGAACAAGTTTTCATTTGCATGATCTGAATAGATTGGATACTATCCTACCCGACAAAGAGCTTTGGGCAATACTAATCATCTCTATCTATATATCCTCAAAGAAGTTAGAAAAAGATGATGCGCTTGATGGATATTACTGTTCTCTTCTACCTAAGATGATAGCTTTCCGCTAAACAACACCTGAAACTTTCAACTGAAATCTGATCATTCTTAAACATGTACTACAATTCTTGTCATTGGCATTCGGGAACAGCTTTTCTCGCTAACTGCATTTTCGTAGGATAAATATTCAGACTCGGTTATCATGACTGTTAAGTGTTTCTACCATTCCACGGCAGATGCCAGTGCTTGGATATGATTCGAGTTCAAATTCCAGTACACTGGCACCACGTAGAACAGATAATATACCTAAATACTTAGATTATCCGTTTTTATGATCAAATTCACCTCAGAAGAGTTTATACATTGCATACTGCCAGCAACTCTGAGATTATTTGAATGTTACTGACGGAATCCCTATGAAAGTGTTGTTGAACTGTTCACTTCATGCCCAGGAAATGTCATGCACTTTAAATATCGTGAACATTGTAAATCTGTAGAAAAGCTTAGGTGAGAAAGAATCAGAAGTATCTTCTGATAAATAACAAGTCCTTGTATAAACACATAACTTCGGTTTATACTGACAAAATTATCACAATTAGTACTTCACTTTACATTTGACACGCTGTTGAAAGTATTCTCTCATTGTTTATAGCAAACTGGTTGGTGGATGATTATATGAGTTTGAGTAATTCATTTGGAATACTATCCTGATCGTTTCGGAACAAACTGTACACCCATTAAACAAAGGGATATTTAACTTTATAAGTCACATATTCTACAAGTAGACTACTGCTTAGTAGGCTGAAAACTTTGATTAGGTGTAATGAAATACAAGCAAGTCTATATGTATCACAGAATATATACGAAATATACCATAGAAATAATGTGTAATATCTATGTATACATACATATATCATTGCTTGATTATGTTTCACCAGTCTTCTATCCTAATTAGGTATAAAAAGCTTTTATTACGGAACCGACAGGCTTCCAGACAACTTATCAACCCAACTACCGATAATTAAATCAAATTTATATACATGATAATCCAACTGTTTTTCAATGAGTTTTTGCTGAACCATGTGATTTTCATTTTATTGTTGGACTCAAATATATTTTCTTCATCTGATTTGTTCCATGTGAAATTTTAGACCCTAACCAGCAAAACAGCTTGAAACTGATATATGCATAAATGAACTGGTCATTGGTGACTATCTGATGAAAGTGTATAATTTTTAGTCCTTAGCACTAATAGAAGTTTGCAGATCAAGTTTTGTAATATGGTTACTGAGTGAGGTGAAGCAACGTGGTTGATGTGTCATTCCAATATCTAGTTTTACTGAATTTCAAGTGGTTTAACTTCAAAATCTGCCCTCCATTTTGTATAACCACACACGATAAAGTGAAGAGCAATGTTTTCTTGAAATGAAGGGGTGTTACTCACATCAGCAAAAAAACCTACTGTTAACTATAGAGGCAGAATCGTATTAAATGTACCAAACAAAATGAGACAATGTCACTTGCTAGTCATTGTAACTTTACTTTAGGAGCTGAATTTAAACATTGTGATAAAACGGCCATTTTTTTCTGATGAAACTTATCATCCATGATTGCCTTCTTAAATATTGACATTTTATTTTTATCACTAGATGGAACAAAAATTTCACTGATTAAAGTATTATAAGTTATAGTTTTATTAACAGCTTGAGTTTACTGATTATACACTTGCAAAAAGAAGTCTGAATAAGATTTCAGTCTTCCATCCGCTGGTTCGACAGTATAATTTGTAATACAGCTGAACTTATGCATTCAAAAGTCACAAAAGTAACAGTTTTCTTGAGTCTCACCATAAGTTGTAACATAATATTTATATTGTTGTGAATAATTCTATGTCATGATATATCGTTAACCAAACTATAAAGTAGTTGATAAATTTTTTGAGTGAATACAAATCTCTTGAAGAACTAACTTGGTCTTTCTATGCAGAATGTAATATTTAGTAGAATAAATGGAATTCAAAACATGCTCGAATCATACTTCCTCAAAATTATACCCGCTAATTTATATGTACATGCAACAGCGAAAACAGTGCAAAGACAGAGATAGAATGTTACCCTGTTTAGTGAATAGATTAGTAAGTTATGTATTATGAGGCATAGAATCCTTTAAAGTTCCACTTTAATACATCTAACTTATGTAGAATATAAAGTAGAGGTATAGACGGAATTCATAATGGTGAAGTAATAGAGTAATGTTAATATATCAAGACTTGGTGAAGAAATAACCAGTTGGATAATTTAGCCAAAGCTGTTAATCATCACATCCAAAGTAATTCACTGATTTTGTTTTATTTTTAAGGTATATATCTTTCTAACTTATGCTCACATTCCATCTGCATAGAAACTTAATCAACCAGTTCCTATTTTATCAAGAGTTTTACAAGCTGATTACAACCAATCAGCATAAAAATCCGTAACACATTTTAATTTCAACAATGTACTGATAAGATTAACTCACTGAATGCAAGAGCTCGAAGATCTACAGGCAAAAACTAACAAGTTGACGGAAGAGGCAGGCAGCGAAGATGAGACTTCATTCAGGCGAATGTAGAGAAGACGGAGGTGATGAAGATACACAACCAACAGCAACAACAGCATCAACAACAAGCACCAATCACCATCAACGGGAGAAATCTAAAGGCAGTAGACTCTTTTTGACCCACCCACCTACCTGGGTAAGGTAGCATCGTTTCCAATACAGGCAGCCCAGGCACAGACAAGTATGTCAAAGCAGCCAGGATCAGAAAAACAGCAAGACAGCCTTTCATTAACCTGAAATAATCAGTGTGAAGATCTACTGCACTGCACTCAGCATAAAGCACGAGCAAGATCTAGATTTTCAACACCAACGTCAAGTCAGTGCTGCTATGTGATGGCTGAGAAACTTGGCACGTCACGAAAAGCTCTTCCAACAAATTACAGACATTCATCAATAGCTGCCACCTACGCTCACTCCCTACTGAAGGTCACATGGCCAGAATAATATAAAAAAAAGAAAAACAAGGAACTCTGGCTGGCTGGCAGCGAACCAACCATACACCTATCGCTTAACAAATATGCAGAAGAGAGTGGAGATGGATTGGATAGCGCATACACATAGAAGGCCGATAGGGGACATCACGCGCAAGACCAGGCACTCGAGTGGAACCCAGAGGGGAAACGATGAGTTGGGCATCAGAGTCGAGGATAACATGGAGGAGATGATGTGAGGAAGAAATGAAAGCTTGTTGGCAGCGGTGGAGCGAGTTAGAAAAGACTGCAGAGAAGAGAGTGGAGTGAAGACGTGCCATTGAATCCCTATGTTTCACTAGGAACCCAAAAGACAAATAATAATAATGATATAATACTGCATTTTCATGTAGTTCATGGCCTCGAATATTACCATTTTTTAAATGTAGAGGAATAATAATCTTAGTGTAAAATCTTTGAAAAACTTTGATTTGCAAAATCATTACTTTCAGTTGTTTTCAGATTCTTGTACTACTTGTCATCAACATACTGTCTTCTTCCTACTTATCAAAGGATTTTGGATCAATTTTATCAAAAAATATCTTG
This sequence comes from Heterobilharzia americana, assembly GCA_944470555.2. Lineage (NCBI taxonomy): Eukaryota > Metazoa > Platyhelminthes > Trematoda > Strigeidida > Schistosomatidae > Heterobilharzia > Heterobilharzia americana. Next base: position 42,055,409 of record OX104127.1, read on the forward strand.
TAATTTTTTTGTGTTTTTAGGAGGCATTTAAAAAAGATATTCGAAATTTCATGAATTTATAGCAATTTGCAAATTTCGTTGTTTTTTCATGAATAAACTTTCCATCATTCATCTTTAACCAGGATTATATTTGATTTTAAATGTATGCAGAATCCAGTAACATTCATCAAATTAATCTGAACAAAGAATATATTACTTAATAAATTCTCATCAATCTCTGAAATTATAAAATGGAATCACATCGTATAAAAACAAGTCAAGTTTAAGGCAAACATATTTTCAAAATGGAATATGACTTAACGATGGTAGGGGAAACAATTATTTTAATTTGCCAGTATTAACATTATATGAACGTAGAAGAACCTCGCATGGTTAACTAGTTCACTAGTTACTAGCCGGTCCTAAGCTCAGATAAAGAGAGAAGATTGGGCATATAGGCCTAGCAACCCTACCCCGTAAAACCAATCCAACTGCTACAGAAACTTTGAAGCACAAAGAAATTATGAAAAACAAAAACAAACTTATTCCTTGCTGGAATAGGGTGGATGGAATGACGCCCTCGCGAAGCCAACTGGCCGATGTGTCTTCTCTACCTCGATGAGGGCAAAAGTAAGAATGGGGACATGTGATATCCGCACCATGTGTCGACCTAACAAGCCTGCCCACATTGCAAAGGAGATGAGAAAGTATAGCATTGAAGTGCTAGGAATCTGCGAGGAATATGAACATGGAATGGAAGTAGACTCTCCAAACTGTCAACTGGAGAGTCAAAAATCTACACAGACATGGTCACTCAGATGACAACCATCAGCACATTGAGTTCTTGAGTGGCTATCATGATGTCCACTTGAAGAGCATCGAAGGCTCACTCTCATACAGTAGGAACCAATCTCCTCCAGCATCAGGATGATGACAGCAAGATTCAAGTCAAATGGAAGGGAAGTCACAATCAAACAATGCTACTCTACGCACCTAAATAATGTAGATGAATAGAAGAAGGAGGAATTCTATAGGCAACTGCAATCAATACTGGGCAAGACCCCACTTCAGTCGGCAACATCGAAATTCCAATGGGCAGTTTCCATGCCAAACTGGGAGCGGACAACAAAGGAAGAGAACTAATCATGGGCCGAGAAGCACTGAGTAAAATGAATAAGAATGGAGAAATGTTTGCAGATTTCTGCACAATCAACCATTTCAAGATTGGAGGCAGTACGAACAAATACAAGGATATTCGCAAAGTGAGCGACATGGATTTCACCAGACACCAGGACACACTACACTAAAAATCAAATCGACTTCATTTCAATGTGAAGAAAGTGGAGACGCAGACAGCCTACTGGACACAAGATCAGATCAGGAAAGGGAGCAGATGTAGGTCCAGAAAACTCACTATCTAGTACAACGAATCATCCTTCAAAATCATGTTGAAAGCCTGCAGTGAAGCTGGTGATAGACAACCTCAGTTCAAGCTGAACAGCCAGAACAGAAAATGAACTGAAGGAGCAAACTACAAATGACATCTTCACGTTAGTCAGTCATCTGAACAAAATGGGAGGCAATGAGCAGCATCCCTGAAAAAAACCCTGTGTAAGAACTTTGGAACTCTTTGAAAGCTATGTGGAAAGAAACCTGTATAACCCTGCTAGAAAGGAAGAAGAAGCAAGACAAGGAATGAATCTCGATGCACACATGGAAGCTGAGAGAGCAGGGAGAGAAATATGGTGAGGCAGAAGGTGTACCAGTGCAGTGCAGTGCAGTGATGAACAATGAAAAGAGGAACTGAATACAACCTATAAAACACTATGCTGGATAAAGAAGTGAAGAAGGGTGCACGGAATGACAAAAGACACTTCTACTACACACTGGCAAGTGAAGCAGAACAGGCTGCAGGAGAGACAGAGATCTGACAACAATCTATCAAATAACGAAGCTACTATCTGGGAAAAGATCAATGCAGACGAAACCAATGAAAGATAGTGAAGGAAAGCTAGTTGCCAAAGAGGGGAAATAATGGAAACTAAACGATGGGCTGAACACTTCAAAAAGCTCTTGAATCGACCACTACCACCACCTACAACTTGTCCAGAAATACCACCAGTAGCCGAGATACAGAATAACCAGTGAACACAAAGCATCTAACGAAAGTCGAAGTCCTGAATGCTATGAAGTTGCTGAAATCCAGGAAAGCAGCAGGAGCAGATGGAATTCCTCGAGAAGCACTGAAAATAGATGAGGAGATAACAGCGGACATGCTCACACCACTATTGTAGAAGGTTTGGAATGAAGGAAATGTACCTTCCGGTTGACTGGAAGAAAGGCTACGTTTTCAAACTTGCAAAGAAGGGCGACCTAAGTGTTTGCAAGAACTGGTGTGGAATCATGCTGCTGTCCACCAAAAGCAAGCAAAATATTAGGCCACATCATCCTGGAGAGACTGAAGGATGCGCTGGACTCAAAACTATGACTGGAACAGGCTGGCTGGCTGGCTGGATTCAGGAAGTACAAATCATGTGTGCATCGAATTGCAACAGTACACTACTCATCATCATAGAACAGAGTATAGAATGCCAATCAATTCAATTCTACCTCAACTTCATCAACTTTGAAAAGGCCTTCGACAGCATCAACCAAGAAGTATTTTGGCAGATGCTGCTTCAAAACAACTGAATACCATAAACCTTCATCAATCTCATTCAACAGCTATCTGACTACGCCACATTCCAAGTGGTTGACAATGGAAAGCTCAGTGATGCCTTTGAAGTGAAGACAGATTGATAGGTAAGACAAGGCTGCCACCAACTATAACACTTATGATCTTCCTGCTTGTGGTCGACTGGATCAAGCAGCAAACCATGATATGCGAGAAGATGGACATATTTTGGGTGTTTGACGGATGGAAAGACCCTGGAATAAGATTTGGATTTCGCCGGTGATGATGATTTATGTCTAATGTCTTGTGGCAAAACTCGACGATCTACAGGCGAAAACTAACAAGTTGACAGAGGAGGTAGCAAAAATGGTACTTCAAGTGAATGTAGAAAAGACGGAGGTGATGAAGATACCCATTCAACAAGCACCAACAACTATCAACGGGAGAAATCTAGAGGAAGTAGTCTCTTTCACCTACCTAGATAGCATCGTTTCAACTATAGGCGTTGGCACAGATGAAGACGTCAAAGCCAGGATCGGAAAGACAGTAAGACAGGTGTTTAACCTGAAATCAGTGTGGAGATCTTCTGCACTCAGTATATGGAACAAGTTGCTGATTTTCAACACCAGTTCAGTCAGGTCAATGCCGTTATGTGATAGTTCAGAGACTTTGCTGGTCATTAAAAGCATTTCCAACAAACTACAGATATTCATAAACAGCTGCCACCTATACTCACTCCATACTGAAGATCAGATGGCCAGAATAATAAGAATAAGCAACAAGGAACTCTGGATGTCTGTTAACTTACAGATGCTACTGCAATTTGCTAATATACTTTTCTGTTATGAACTTTGTCTGTTAATTTCCTAGCCCTTAGGGTTTAGTAGGAAATAATTGATTTTAAGACTGAATCACTCACGAATTGGTATCGGTTAGGGAACTTATAGAATGATATTTTTTCTACAAAATCATTATAAATTTCAATCTTCACGTTTTTTTTTACTAATACAGAACAGGTGGATAGCTGAATGATTAGCAATTTTGTTGACCAGTCAAGCTGTTTATTTTAGTAACACATAATTGTATTCTTATTTGTATACGTGAAACAGAATATCTTGATTAGTTAGAGATATTCACTATACTAAGTATTCTGCGTGTAACTATTTGCTGATATACTTGTAATTCTCCATTGTTATACTGGATTGAATAGTTCGACCTCTATTCTGAGTATCTTTCATTTGATGACATACAATCAAACGTGTTAAATAAGTATTTTTCATAAGATTTACAAGCATTCACCGTTTTAAATGCAAAAACATGTATAGTGTGTTTTCAATTGTAATCCAAAAGTTATATTTTTTTCACAGGGCAGAGTTTATTTGATGTTAAGCTTAGTTGATTGTTTTTCCAAGGGAGATGATTAAACATTTTATCATGTTACAAGATCTTATCATCCTTTCACTATACAATCACCTTAGTAGTGAAATAAGTGACAGTCTGGGAACTAGTTTCAGAAGTACAAGTAAATCATTACTACTTAAGTGTATTTAGCTAAAAGAAGACTTATGAGAAGTATTTCAATTTCAGAAGTGTTACGCTAGCAATGTTAATGCTAATAATAAAAGTCATTATTTATGATTTAAGTGATTAGTTTTCATTCAAATGAAAAGATGTAGATCATGAACATGTTTTGATCAATCATAGTCTGTAGATGGTTAAAGGACGGCATACTACTTCTTATGTTACTTTCAAGATCAACATTTCAGCTGTCTTATAAAGTAAATTATCTACAAAATGTAGTATACTTCGAATTAACTGGAATATTACCTTGTTAAATGAATTCGCATTCAATGTTAAAAAAGTTCCAGAATAAATAATGAATAGATTACTTGTGATTTTGCAATAGTTTGAATTCAGATGCACACATCGTTATTTTCAGCTTACTTGGCAAAAACGTAGTCAAAATTGTGTAGACTAGGTTTTTCAAAACCACTCTTACTGTATAGTAATGGTGAGCAGTGGCTAGCAGTGGAATCTAGGATGCTCATTTCGTCCTATTTGGGACTTAATAACACTATACCTATACCCGTCACACAAGAAGTGGCTATCGTGGCTCATTGGTGTAGTGGATAACGCGCTGGCCTTTGAAGAGATCGCTCCCGCGTCCCGGTGGGAACAACATCACTCACTGGGAGTCGACAGGTACATCCAGCTGAGGAGTCCCAAACAGGACGAAATGCACATCCTGGATTCCACTGTTAGCCAGTACTCATCATTACTGTACATAGTTAGAAGACAGGCAATATCCAGGCATCCGCATAGGAGCCCATGTGTCAACAGAGACTGATCGATTCGGTCCAATCAACGACGGTGTAATACAAACAATAACACTATACCACTCTTACTGTATTCACTTTCAAACTAATGTCAGACAGTATGCACCGCCTTAAAGTTTCGTAAAACTGTTCATTTTGTTTAATTGGTTAAGGATCTTACTCAGTTGACCGATTTGTGTTGGCGGTTCCCAGGTTATTTCAGATTGACGATTGGTTACTACAACACATTATCCTCCAATTTGAATTACTGTGATAAACTATTAGTTTTTTCCACCATTTCTAATTGCCAACAGTTATATGGAGCTTTGAACGATTATTAGTTTAGTTAATAGTGCATTCTTAAATTGAAGTGTTAGGCAACCTTTTTAGTTACAGAAGGAATAATCAGTGAACTGGGCTGCTGCATTTAGCTTATAGTAATACCAGTAATTCACAGGCACCTACTTTCAAACATCTGTTTTCAAAAAAAACATTTTGCGAGGAGTCACTATTAGATAAGATTATGTTGTAGAGTGAAAATGATTGCATTCAACTATTGAGAAGTTGTAGTGAATATATAAATTTGAACAAAACATCAATGTTTACTATTTATTGCCATACTAATACTATTAAAGATGGCGTTCTGACTGCTGTACTAAGATTTACTATCTGAACCTTCATTTTAAGTGAAATCGTTGACAGACAGAAGTTTCTCAGTAACAAAGGACAAAATGAAGTTAAAAGGAAAGGAAGTTAGCCGGGCAAATAATAACGTGAATATGGAAATACATGGAAATGATGTTTGCCAGTTATCAACGTTTTAAAGATCGCACAGAAACAAGCTTGTTTCACTGGAAAGGATTCACATTGTGACACTAGGGATTGCAGGCTTTTGCTGATTAGTTCTTACTTCCTTCCATATTTCATGAAACACGGGTTTCTAGCCAAAACCATCAGGCTTTCTGAAGTCTGATCTCTCTGTAATCAGGATAATGCATCGCTGTAGATGAGGTTTAGTTAAGTAAAGTGCAGTACTTAGGGTCAAGTTAGAAACCTAATAACTTCCCCTTTCATTTTTTACTAAACTTAAACGTATGGTGTATTCATCAATGTGGATCATTAGACTCCCACCCAGTGGCTTGACGGTAATGTGCCCACCGCTGGACTAGAATGTCTCAGGTCCAATCGCTGGCGGGGCAGGGGTTACCACTGCTGAAAAGTTTCATGCTAAGATTAAACATCTGACCAGTACTCCCAGGTTTTCGCTGGTTCTCCAAATGATGATATCGAATACTGCCTTGAAATAATTAGATAAGACATTCCATTCACAATAGGCAGTTGAAAAGTTTGTGTAAGATTGTAATTAATACACTGTCGTTGTTGAAACCACGACTGATTTACTTTTTCCATTTACTTTTCAAATTCTGTCACCTTTTGAGCAGACTTAAACAGTGAACGAATATACCGACCTAGATATCTGATTTTGATAAGTACTTTACACTTGAAAATAACAGAATAACTCATAAAGTTAAATAGAATGAAAAGATTAAATTCCATATTACATTTATTCATTTAATGTAACATATGGTGAGTAATACAGTATTAGTTGCTTAATGACTTTTCAAGCAAAGATTATGGCTCAAAGTCATAACAATGTGATCACAGCTTTTGATATCGGATTTGAATAGTTCTATCACCCCCATCTCCTTTGTTTTAGTGATATTAAAATTATCCACATATTTGATATACATATTGGGATGAACAAAAACTCAGTAATCAATCTCTAACTTCACCTATTTTAGACTTGAGCGCAGTGATTATATCCCATCCTATTTTTAGGTTATGTGTTAAAGAATGCACTACAATAGTCAATTTTCTTATTGAGGTCTATAATTCTACATCTAACTAAATTTCTACGCTCCAGCAATCTAACTGACCTCGACTGGCTAGTTCGACCTATGGGCTTGACCTCATAGTCATTATTTGTATATAGATACACCGGATTATTCTGCTCAGTTCAGTCTATATATTGTTATATTATATCACTATTTTTCCCTTGGGTTCCTAGTGGAACATCCCAATTTGGTAGCACGTCTCCATTCCACTCTCTTCTCTGCAGTCTTGTCAACCTCTCTCCACCACTGCCCACAACCTTTCATTTCTTCCTCACATCATCTCATCCATGTCATCCTCACCTCGTACGCCCAACTCGTCGTTTCCCATCTGAGTTCCGCTCGACAGCCTGGCCTGACGCATGATGTCCCCAGTCAGCCTTCTCAGTCCAATCCATCTCCGCTTTCTTCTGCTGTAGATTTGTTGGGTGATAGGTTTTTGCTTGGTTGGTTCGTTGTGGGGTCAGCCAGCCAGAGTGAGTTCCTTCTTGTTTATTCTTATTATCCTGGCCATCCAGTCTCCATCTTCAGCATGGAGTGCGCGTAGGTGTTAACTTTTGATGAATATATCTGTAGTTTGTTGGTAGTGCTTTCTTGTAACGCGCCAAGTTTCTCAACCATCACATGGAAGCACTGACTTGGCACTGGTGTTGAAAATCCGAATCTTGTTCTTGCTTTATGCTGATTGCAGTGCAGTAGATCTTCACACTGATTATTTCAGGTTAATGAAAGGCTGTCTTGGTGTCTTTTCAATCCTGGTTTTGACATCCACGTCTGTGCCTGGGCAGCCACCTGTAGTGGTGGGTGGGTGAAAGAGACTACTTCCTTTAGGTTTCTCCCGCTGATGGTGATTGGTGCTTGCTGTTGGTTGTGTATCGTCATCACCTCCATCTTCTTCACGTCCATCCGAAGGAAGTCCCATCTTTGCTGCCTGCCTCTTTTGTCAACTTGTTAGTTTTCGCCTGTAGATTTTCGAGTTTGTGTCTTTTCATCGATCAAACAGCCAGCGTATCTCCCTCTTCTCACTTCTCACGGTTTGTTTCATAATCCAGTCGAGTGTAGTCAACCACAGTCAGGAAGATCATGGGTTATAGTAGGCGGAAGCCTTGTGTTACCTATCAATCTATCTTCACTTCAAAGGCTTCAGTGAGCTGAGCTGTTGAATGAGGTTGATTAAGACTAGTGGCACTCTGTAGTGTTGAAGCAACTCCCAAATTACTTCTACTATTTCTACCGGTCCTTAATCTGAAAAAAAGTTAATCTCTGAATAAGTTTGTAGATTTGAGAACCACCCCAATTTTGACCTTGTTGTGAATTCAACTTAAAAAGGGACTGCAAGAATCAGAAATCGAAAGCTTCTTGATTACCCTGATATGACTATAAGCAATAATTTATGCTCGAAACATTATCAATTAAATAATACTCTGTCACTCAATATGTCCTACATCAAATAAAAGAGACTAATATGAAATTACATACTTCCACAGTGGTCAAGTTTTGCACTTATATTGATAAACAAATTAAAGCTTAAGACACCATTCTTATTGAATTTAGATAACACAAGACTGTATTATCTTTCAATTATCAGTTTGATATTAAATAGTCAACAAACCACTGTACGTAGATTTAAATTGGTTTCATTACTATTGTTCCTTCTTTTACTCCACTGAAGATATTTTATTCGATAAGTTAAAACTACAATAATCTGAAAGTTCTATTTGACTATATTTCAGTCCTAGGAAGGCTAAAATATTCATATGCCTAAGAGAATGAAGTCAAAAGGTTTTATTACATGCTAACTTCTTTCAATAAAATAAATTTACAGTAGTTTTTGAATAAATCCCTTTTCTTCCCTAATAATCATTTACGGAATTCGATAATTACTGAATAAACTGCTTGTAGAGCATAATATTTTGGTTGAAAACAACAACAAGGCAAAGAATTAATACATGGGATGATTAATCCATTGTATTATTATTGTTTAGAAATATATCATGATAAGTAGAAAGGATGTTTGCATTTATCCCACTTAAATTTATCTAGAATGTGAAAACTATAAAATTTGTCATTTTCTAAATTGTAAATAAATCGATTTATATTTTAGTCTATCATTTTAGCTATCATAAAATATACTTTGTTCAATTCAATATTGAATAGTACAGCGTCTATTAATCTTAAATAATAGTAATATGTTTTATTATTAATAACATTATTGAATACGCAATGTATTTAATAATATTAAATAGTTTTTATGAATATATTAAAGCTGTAAGTAATAACTAGTAATTTGGTCTATTCCTATATATCTATCATATAACCTTTAGATTTCAAGTATATAAAAACAGATTTATAGTGAATCATGGAGTAATTTCTACGAAGCTTTCGTAGTATGGATGTATAAGAGATTTCTTTTAATTTTTTATTCGTTTGAAGAAATCATAATGCTGATTTTGATGAAGAAATAGGTTATCAAGCTAAAAAGGGAAACTTTGAAGCAGAAACCGTGAGCACATTCTTTCTCGTAAGAACCAGTATTTGTCTATAACAATTAATAACGTATATAGGAAATTAATGAAGATGAAAAAAGGAATAACATTCTACTAGACACATCTTGCCTTATCGCTTGGGATACATGTTCACCTTGACAAGCTAAACTATATACTGTAGCTCCATCTATCTTGAAATGTTCCTTGATCACCAGCAAACTTCGTATGCTATACTATAGTTTTTTATGATCATACAAAATTAATAATCAGTCGAACAGTCTCAAAATAAACACTAGTTAAAGGCTGAAACTTGCCGCGTCACAAAAAGTATTTCTAAAAAACTAAAGATATTCATCAACAGCTACCATCTAGGCTCACTCCATACTGACACTGGAGATGAGCGGATGGCCAGAATAATAAGAATAAGCAACAAGGAACTGACTGTGGCTGGCTGGCTGGGTGGCTGGGTGGCTGGGTGGCTGGGTGGCTGGCTGGCTGGCTGGGTGGCTGGGTGGCTGGCTGGCTGGCTGGCTGGCTGGCTGGATGGCTGGCTGGCTGGCTGGCTGGCTGGCTGGCTGGCTGGCTGGCTGGCTGGCTGGCTGGCTGGCTGGCTGGCTGGCTGGCTGGCTGGCTGGCTGGCTGGCTGGCTGGCTGGCTGGCTGGCTGGCTGGCTGGCTGGCTGGCTGGCTGGCTGGCTGGCTGGCTGGCTGGCTGGCTGGCTGGCTGGCTGGCTGGCTGGCTGGCTGGCTGGCTGGCTGGCTGGCTGGCTGGCTGGCTGGCTGGCTGGCTGGCTGGCTGGCTGGCTGGCTGGCAACAAACCAACCAAGAACCTATCACCCAACAAATCTGCAGCAGAAGAAAGTGGAGGTGGATTCGATTGGGCATACACTGAGAAGACCATTCGGGAACATCACGCACCAGCGACGCCCTCCAGTGGGATCGAGATGGGAAACGACGAGTTGGGCGTACGAGGTGAGGATGACATGGATGAGATGATGTGAGGAAGAAATGAAAGTTTGTGGGCAGTGGTGGAGCGAGGTTGACAAGACTGAGGAGAAGAGAGTGGATTGAAAGCGTGCTCTTGAATCCCCATGTTCCACTAGAAACCCAAAGTACAAATAATAATAATAAGACCTGATAAAGTTGGATATCACTAACAGAGGTACGTAGAAGAAATGAGTGTTTGATCAATGGATGTGATTTACCGTTGTTCAGATTGCCTACGGAACAGTCAGTTGAGGGAGAACCCCGGGGTAAACCCATTGATACTTAACCCCTTCGTCTAAAAAGTTGAATAGTAAATGTGAATCGTTCAATAAAGGGACATCAAACAGTAATTCCTTAAGAAAACGTTTAGGAATTTCAAACATCGAAAACAGGTTGTTTTTGTCAAAGGGGAATATGTGAAGCGTGATGTGACCATTAACTGCAGGGTTTTGTTGAGCTGTCCTAAAGGAAAAAGTGAATTTTCAATAACGCGAAGATGGACTGTTTTAAATCTCTTACTGTTGATAAAAATTAAATAGTCTACATATTTTCGCAGCCTAAATTTATGTGTAAATTTATAGTAAGCAGTAAAAAGTAGATCACTTCACAGCTTTAACTGTACGAAAGAGACAAATGATGATTTCGTGTCTGAATATTCTTGAGATATTTTTTTTCATACGAAAAAGCGCGCTCAAACATATTTGGCCACCTAAATATGCTAAAAGACTTCATGACATTAATAAGTAAAAAACCTAGACACAAGATTTCTCCCAAGCGAAGCTGGTACCCTAATGTGTTTGTCAATCCTACACACTAAAAGTATTCAGAGAGTTATACTTGCTGTATGGCTATTGCTCTAGGTCTTATCATGTCAGAAAAGTCTGTGATCTATGGGTTAGACTAAAAGCAATTACCATGATTGTGTAAGTAGTTTGTATCCTGGTCTAATGGGGAAGTTCTTGCAGTATGGGTTGATATAACAATAAGATGTTCTTGGAAGGTAATTAGTATTCTTTGCAGACGCTAAATTGGTTTTATTAGAAGGTGAAGTTGTAGAAAGTGAACACCAACAAAAGCAGCATACCATTCTCTGGTACAACAAAAGTTTGGTGCCATAGACAGAGTTCGTTCTTCAAATTATCATATGAAAAGATATTTCAAACCAAAGTTTCTACAAGAACTGGTGAGATTATCCTTCTATAGGTGTATCTTTTACCCTGTGGTCAGTCATCTTGGTCGAAAGGAAAATCGCTTAGAACGCTTTTCTTTGTTCAAGTCCATTGGTAGGAGGTATCCTCCATTTTAGATGACTAGAAAGTGTCAACTGTGCTCATATTTCTATCAGGACATTACTCCATTATTACTATCTTTTTTCTATGTTTCAACTTTTCTGTTTAGTTATTTCCTACTAGTTTCATATCAGTTTTAAATTCTTCCGGATAAAGTGGTTTGTGATGGTGATTCGATTTGAGTTATCTCCCCAAACTAAGTACCTGGAGAAAATATATCCATACCTTGTCATAGAATTATATAACAGAATTTCTAGCCAAAGTAATGTCATTTTTACAAATAGGCGTCTATGGTGTTTTTAGCATAAAGTTTAGCTGAATGCTACATTAAGGACCGCTTAAGCACCTACTAATTTCTGTATAGATTAATTGAAAGATGAATTTTAACGGAATTAGTATAAATGCATAGAAAAAGTTAAGCGTTCCAATGTGATATTAGAAACACTTAGCATCAGTACAAAACTAAAAAGGATGAGATAGGTAGAAATAAACATTTCTTACCTTAAGATTCTTTTTCAGTGATACTACTAATAGAAGTCAGAAACAAATTCCTTATAACAAATATTTATTTCTAGCTAACACTAACTTTAGAACTAGCGAAAACATTGTATGACTTGTCCGTGTTGAAGTGAAACCAATCACTATCACTTATCACTGATGATAACCAGTGTAGGATTTATGCTTCTTTTCTTGTATATACTTATAAAGTCATTAGACATTAATTTGAACATGCCTACGTCTACAACCATATAAACACATAAATAATACAGCAGGAAGTCAGTTCCAAGCTGACTTCAGTTATACTATAATGTAAAGATTTTTCTAGTTAGGATATAGCCTGACCTTCATAAAGATATATCAGTGTTGCGCATTGTGAATGAAACTAACACTTTATTTAGTTGGTTGTGAAAAAGATGATAGAACAAACTACTTCAACTTGTTATTCATCGTAGACTGACATCAGTTGGAGGAACAAAGGAAACCTGGGAGCATTGGACAGCGCACCCACGACCCCACCAGCAGGGATCGAACCCACGACCTTCAGGTCCCGCGGCCAGCGCGTTACCATTGAGCTAGCCACTGGGTCACAATCCAATGCTCCATATTTCCAACTTCTCTTAGCTCATGATATATAGCGCAACCGCCACCCAATGTCATCGTTGAGTATTTGTCCTCATGGCCATCGGGCTTTGACTCCACCGGTCACGACTTGACTACATTTAGAAACTACATATATATATTTATTGTATTAGACAACGAGTCATACTTATTATGTGAAAGTCAACGATACTACCTGGTAGATTGAATGGAATTCAATCCAGTAAGTCAGTCGTTGAAAATCAGGTGTCTAGATCTACAAGACACGTATTATCTCGAAAAAATGAGTAAAGTGATTTGGCACATTGGTCATTTTTGGTATCGGTAAGATAACCAAGAGGGTAGTGAGGATTGAGTGTAACGCATATAGGTTCACTCTGCCCTACTATATATCTGTAAAACAGGGCAGTTTAAGCTTGAAGACAAGCTGTGAAACTGGAATATGAGGTTAGAGTTAAAATTGTATTATTCATGCCTATTCATCATCTACCTTAGCTGGTTGTGATACCTCATTTAGAATGAAGCTAGTACAAAGCTAAGAATGATAAGACTGGAATGTAGTATCCGTTCATTAAGTCTCTGATTATTACCTCCACCTTGTCGTGTTCCTGTGATGTGTAACCAGTACATAGTACTTCCGTATCTTCAGTTCGCATTGATAGACTAACTAAATTATACAAAGTTTTTGATTAGTTTCGTTATTGTTATACTAATTTTACTTGTAAATGTTCAGGCAACCAAAAATAGATACTTTTTTAACTTTTTTTTTAGCCTTAACGTAATATAAATCATAATCGATGTTTATATAATAGTAACTGTAATCAGTTCTTATTTTAATAGAAAAGTGAGAAATACGTTAATTTATGTCTTTGTAACAAACCAACTGTGGTTTCAAAATGCTAGATGTATTTAATTGAATAATACTCGCAACAAACAGATACAAGTTTGACAGAAAGTATGTCCTGTTTTATAAACATATTGTACATGAATATGTGTGTTAATACAGACATCTATTACTCGTGTTCCCAAAGTAGGTATCACCTTAAAATAGAACATTGGGTATCCCACAGCTACTCCGTCAACGTATCTAAACGATCCGTGACTGACTGTTTTCATAGCATTCTATGATCATATTATATGCAACTCTTTATATCAGAAATTTGTTCCTAGTGTCTCTAGGTGATTTAATAGCAAAGTGTAGATGCTAACCCCTTGGAACATAAGTGAAAGGTATACCAAAGTATAGTATGTCTGTTTAGTGAATTAACTGCTAAATAGAAATATTTTCTTAGTAAAATATTTCCTTGCTTATGATGAAAAGGTTAAAGCAGCTAGGGAAACAACTAGTGTAACTATAATACACATTCACCTGATATGTAAAAGGTTCACATAAGAATCGAGTAAGCTGATATTCCAAGTGTGTGTGCATTATTAGTATTAGACTATATGCAGCCTAAACAGCTCAGTCACAACATCTGTGACTGCGTCACTGGATGTGACGGTTTCGAATCTCAGACCCAGTATCATTTCTATCAAGGTTGCATATACGTCTTGCTGACGAGTGCTAGAAAGAACGAAACCTAGGCCAGACGGGGCTTCCTTCCGACTACCTTCATCCAATTAATATCTATTCTTACATATAATGGTGGTGAGTCTCCAAGCTTGGTGTCACTTACTGCAAACTAATTAGTAGAATCCATTCAGTTACCAATCAGTGTGAGGACTTTAATCAACTATGACATCTATAGTCTCTATATGAAGAAAATAAATCACTACTATAAGTTTACCAAATTATTCTCTCTGTACTGGCCTGCAGTCCTTAGAACATATGTCCTCATATGAAATTGGACAGCAATCAATACTGCCTCCTAAATATACATTGTTGGCTCTTAGCCACTTCACATGGTTAAATCTCTTATCCCAATAAAGTCCTGAAGGCAGTGTCAGGAAAACATTGAATAAAGTTTTTAAATTACCTTGAAATTTATCGATGACAACCTTATATTTCAAGTTGTTATTCATCGTAGACTGACATCAGTTGGAGGAACAAAGGAGACCTGGGAGCACTGGACAGCTGTTTCGTCTTAGTATGGGACTCCTCAGCAGTGCGCACCCACGACCCCACCAGCAGGGATCATTAGTGACTAGTTTCGAGAAGTATTCCCGAAGTTCCGATGACAAGTCGTGACTGGTGGACTCAAAGCCTGATGGCCATGAGAACAAATACTCAGCGATGACATCGGGTGGCGGTTGCGCTATATATCATGAGCTAAGAGAAGTTGGAAATATGGAGCATTGGATTGTGACCCAGTGGCTAGCTCAACGCTAACGCGCTGGTCACGGAACCTGAAGGTGGCGGGTTCGATCCCTGCTGGTGGGGTGGTGGGTGCGTAGTGCTGAGGAGTCCCACACTAGTCGGACGAAACAGCTGTCCAATGCTCCCAGGTTTCCTTTGTTCCTCCAACTGATGTCAGTCTACGATGAATAACAACTTGAAATAATTCCAAATCTCCACAACTCCCTCAAAACCTTATATTTACCAAATGATTGGTAATTTATGAATACATCATTGTTTTAACACAGTAAAATCTAGAGGGAAAAAAATTATTGAATTTTCGTAGAGGAAATTGCCTCTATTTGATAAACAACTTATTCACTTCCCTCTGGAACTAGTTAGACACGCTGCCAGTCACGAAATGAAGAAAAAAATTAATCAGATAGTCAAATAAGTAAATGCTTTTTAGAAATTCAAACTAAAAGTGGTCAAGGGTCGCTGGTTTTTGTGTAAAGTGGAATAAACAATTCTGCTACATACAGATATTCAGTGATGTTTGTTGTTTAGAGAAAAAATGATTGAAATTGTAAAGCTAATTAGTGCCAACCAGTAGGCGATATAGTGCGATTTTCATTTTTTTTTGCATTCATACTGAAACATTCTTCTAAAGAGTTAATCGTCAACTCCGATATTCATTTAGAAGGACTCAAAACCATTCTGAATTAAAAAAATAACACAAAGAATATAAATGATATTACACTGAATAATCTACTTCAGTTATCAGAATGATAAAATGTTTCCAGTCATAAAACTTTCTGCGTATAGTAAAGATGGATTGTGGCTAGCACTGGAATCCAAGATGAGCATTTCGTCCTATTTGGGACTCGTCAGCTAGATGTACCTGCCGACTCCCAGTGAATGATGTTGTTCCCACTGGGATTCTGACTTTTGAGCTATCGCTTCGAAAGCCAGCGAGTTATCCACTACACCACCGAGCCACGATAGCTACTTCTTGTGCGACGGGTATAGTTTTAGTGTTATTGCTTGTATTCTACCCTCCTTGATTAGACTGAACTTCGTCCAATTCATTGTTTCCCATCTGGGTTCCACTCGATGGCCTGGCCTGGCGCGTAATGTCCCCAAATGGTCTTCGCAGTGCATGCCCAATCCATCTCCACTTCCTTCGAGTGCATATTTGTTGGGTGATAGGTTCTTGCCTTGCTGGTTCGTTGCTTGCAAGCCAGAGTTCCTTGTTGCTGATTCTTATCATCCCAGCTATCTGATCTGATCTGATCTTCACTACCGAGCCAGTGTACACAGTTGATCGTTAATGTTTACAGTTTGTTGGAAATGCATTTCGTAATCGTGCCAAGTCTCTCAAGCATCTCATACAAGCACTCACTTGACTGAATTAGTCTCGAAAATTCATATCGTGTTCAGACTTAATGCTGAGTGCAGTGAAGTAGATCTCAACACTGGTCTCAAGTTAATGAAAGCCTGTCTTGCTTTTCTGACCCTTACTTTGACTTCCTTGTCTGTGCCGTCTGTAGTTGAAACGATGGTGCCTTGCCTAGGTAGGTGTGTAGTTTCAAGAGCCTACTTCCTTTAACTTTCTCATGTTCAACGTGATTGCATCTTCTTCTTCTTGTTGTTGTTGTTGTTGGTGGTGGTGGTGGTGTTGGTGGCAGAGGTGTTGGTTGGATATCTTCATCACTTCTGTCTTCTCCACGTTCACTGGAGGTCCCATCTCCACTGCCTTACCCCCACCCTCTCCTATCAACTTGTTAGTATTTGCCTGTACATCTTCGACTTTGTGCTACAAGACATTAGACACAAGTCATCGTCGACGAAATCCAAATCTCTTTCTCAGGTCTTTTCACCTGTCAAATAGCCAGCATACGCCCATCTTCTCGCTTCTCCCTGTTTGTTGCATGATCCAGTCCAGTCCACCACAATCAGGAATATCATGTGTGATAGTGGGTGGCGGCCTTGTCTTACTCCCATCTTTTACTTCAAATGCATCACTGAGCTTCCCATTGTGAATTACTTGTCATGTGGCACTTTCATATAGTTGTTGAATGAGATCGATGAAGGTTTGTGGCACTGAGAGTGTAGTGTTGAAGGAGCAGTAGCCAAATTACTTGTCGATGGAGGCTGTCTAATGTCTTTTCAAAGTCGATGATGTTGAGGTAGAGAGTTGACTGCCACAATAGGTGGCTTTCAGAAATTTAATGACGAACCCACATCATCATATACTTACTGTAACCGGCTCCATAGAAATAGTTGAACTGATAAATACACATCAGTTACTTAAAACATATAATGATTGCTCATCAAGCCAACGCGACTTGATTGGTACTTGTATTTGATATGTAAACCTGTATATTAATTTAGAGCCAGAAACGAAGATTTTATTAGAAAGAAATATATTTCGTTGGTCAGTCAGTCTTTTTTCTAGTTTTCTAACCGAGCATTTTCAATGCGCTGATATCTTGAAATGGTGAAGTTAAAATATGCTATCTCAGAAATAATTTTTTAGCAGAGATATATAGATAATAGCCATAAATTAAGTCACATAAGATTTAGTCAAATAGCTTAGTAGTGTAGAGAAATACATTGATTTTAGAATGGAACCTGAACCGGAAGCTAAGTTTAACTTTTTAACTGATAATTTTTAATGTAGAACTGGTGATATTCAACAAAGTTCTTTTGTCATTGGAATATCTGAGCCGTAGTTTGGCATACTAGTATTTATACTGGGTTATTATTGAAGGTGAAATGAAAATTTGAACTACGGCCGGATTCAAACCAATGACCACCGGGTTTCTGGGCCAATGCTGTATCAACTGAGCTACGAGGTAGAGCATCGGGGTCGGAAACCAGGTAGGTAGTCGCTGGTTCGAATCCAGCCGCGGTCCCAGTTTTCATTCCACCTTCAATCATCTATCGGCATAAAGTCCTATTAGCAGAAAACATACAAAGAATAATCTTCATCTGATGAATCTTGGCTTCTGTTCAGAAACCTACAAAATCAAGGGTGGTTATAGTACAGTTCTGTGGAATAAAATTAGTGATAAGAATATATCAGAAAATAATGAGATAATCTGGAGGAAACTATGGTTTGCTGAAGTCCAGTTTATGCTGACATTGTTAAAAGAAGTGAGGTTCCTGTGAAAACTGTAAGGTAATTCTTGTTTTAAAGAGCTTTTTTATTGGAACGAATTCCTTCTCATTCTAAATCATTTTGTCTGCAGATTCCCTGTTTCTACAAAAGAAAATACGCTAGATGAAGAGGGAATAATGCATACAGATGTTATTCTAACTTTCCTAGTCTTCAACCGTTTTCTCTCTCAGTAAAATAATTGTATAAATATGCGGACCATTTTCCAGTTTTATAACTTTCATAGGAATAGTTTACAGCTCATTAACTTCTAATCACTCAAGTACCACGTATGTAAAGGGTCTGTACAACACAAAAACAACCAAAATATGAAATCTTTGTGAAAAAAAAACATTTCTCGAGAACTATCCTTTCAACCATCTTGAGATTACCACTTATCGTGAGTTTAAATACTTGCATGCAATTTCCTGACATATATATTTTTCATAAGTAATGAACATCATTTTCTCTTGTCACTGAGTTTGGATCTCAGTTCGACCAAGCTTTTGTGTGCGAATTTGCATATTAACTGCTCTGAAAGAGATCTTAAAGTTAGAGGGTAATTTGACGCAAGATTTCCGAATGGAGAAAGGTTAGTGACACTTTTGTTATTATCTACGAGGAAACCAAGAAAAAATAATCAGATTTCTTGAGTAGATCTTTACCATATTATTTATTTTATCTGAAATCTTAATAGTCCGCTACTCTGGTTCCATTTCAAGTATGACTATAATGTATTTGTTTCAGTAAGAAACATCAGGTTGTGATTTGACGATTTCTCAGCATGGTACATACTAAAATCCGTTGTACTATTTCACCATCTTGTTAAAAGATGAAGAAATCCCTTTGACGTAGATTTGTTAAATATCTGTATCCAACAAAGGATTCAATAAAAGCTTCATATAAGATTCATATAACTCATTTATGTATCGTTTACTTTGAAGATATTAACGTAAGTCTGAGAAATCTCTTTACCCTTTCAAGTTGATAAAGTCATTATCATAATATTTGAACATTTCATAGACATTTCAGAGATGTAAAACTGCCAAATTTGCAGTAAAACGTTGTAAGTTATAACAGTTATACAATCATTGTCTACTTAAAGTGGAAAGATACACTTAGTGACCTAAATAACAATTTATCTTCCACAGTTATAATGATTTATTTTCAATCGTTATTCACTGCATGATAACATAACATTTGGCACCCTTAGATTGGCTAATTGGTACAGTACTAATTTTTTTTATAAGACTAATCTTGAGTTGACTATAAGAAGCGGGCAAAGAGGTAGATACTATTGAAATGAGCAAAACAGCAATGTTTAATAATTGTTTATTCTTTAGACTTTGAAGTTTCTTCGTGAATGTTTCACCATTAAGCTATGAAACTTTGCCAGAATTTAATTCATTAAAGAAAAGTGAATGCCAATGAAATCATCTAGACTAATGAGAAAACGTCAAAGAACAAACTTCAAAGCTTGAAAACACTAAACAGTTATCATCGTTATTGTGTATAATCAGCGTATAATCAAGTGAGAATTATTGTGTTCTGTATTCATAATTTTTTCACTGAATATTAGGATTTTGTATATTAAATTTGGTTAATATTTAATGTAGTCTGTCAGCTAGTGAGCTTCATAATGATTTATACTACCTCACTGAACATATTATTTGTTTTACCTAAGGCTTGTTGATTTTCTGTTGATCAAATGAAGTATCATTTTCCTGGTTTACCTGATTTTTGTTAGATTTTTCCACTCCCTAGGTTATATATAGATCAATAAACAAATGTTAGTAATTTTGGACAATAGTGATTGACATTTCAACGATTACTTGTTTGGTTTTCGAAACTCAAGTAACCTTTATGATTTCGGTTTAAGGGTGTGAAGTAGAATTATCCATTCAGGAGTTTTTTTTTCTGCCTAGTAATACTGAAGTTGAATGTGTACACATTTACTAGGATGTACAATTTAGGCCTAAGAATTCAGTTACCTTAAGCATACAAAACTTGCTTCATCATAAGGATACATTTTAATATAATCCTAGCGTGTTTAGAAAATTAAAACAAGTTATTTCTTAACGTTTTGCTATGTTAGCCAAAGTTTCTTCAGCAGAATACACAGATTCTTATTACTATCGAAATATATAGTCAAATCATACATCAAATATTTAGTAAATGTAGGTCATTGGTTAGGCGTTTTTCTGTCTATTATAGGATTATAACGAAATATATTCTTATAAAGATTCGTTCAGTAAACAGTGGAGAGCGAGAAGATGGGCATATTCTGGCTATTTGACAGATGAAAAGACCTGAGAAGGAGATTCGGATTTCACCGATGATGACTTGTGTCTAATGTCTTATCGCACAAACTCGAAGATTTACAGGCAAATACTAACAAGTTGATAGAAGAGGCGAGGCAGGACTGTGGAGATGGGACCTCCAGTGAACGTGGAGAAGACAAGTGATGATGATATCCAACCAACACCTCTGACACCACCATAAACAAGAAGAAGAAGAAGAAGGAGCTGCAATCACGTTGAACAGGAGAAACGTAGAGGAAGTAGTCTGTTATACCTAACCACCTACCTAGGCAAGGTAGCATCGTTTCAACTACAGTCGGTGGTCCAGGCACAGATGAGGACGTCAAAGCAACCAGGATTGGAAAGACAGCAGGACAGGCTTTCATTAACTTGAAACCAGTGTTGAGATCTACTTCACTGCATTCAGCATTGCGTCTGAACAAGATATGAATTTTCAACACCATTGCCAGTCAAGTGAGTGCTTGTATGAGATGTTTGAGAGACTTGGTGCGTTTACGAGAAGAATTTCCAACAAACTGTAGACATTGACTATCAACTGTCTACACTTGCTCGATAGTGAAGCTCAGATCAGATCAGATAGCTGGGATGATGAGAATGAGGAATAAAGAACTCTGACTGGTGATGAACCATCGAAGCGAGAACCTATCAGCCAACAAATCTGTAGCAGAAGGAAATTGAGATGGATTGGGCGTGCACCGAGAAGACCATTCAGGTACACTACGCGCCAGGCCAGGCCGTTGAGTGGAATCCAGATGGGAAATGATGAGTTTGGTGTGCGAGGTGATGGTGACATGGAGGAGATGATGTGAGGAAGAAATGAGAGCTTGTTGGCAGTCATGGGGGCAGGTTCAAAAGATTGCAGAGAACAGAGTGTAATGGAGGCGTGCTACTGAAGCGGTATATTCGACTAGGAACTCAAGCGACAAGTAACATGACATAATAATAATGATTCAACCGAGCTCAGTGTTCAACTTCTTCTAGGATCTTCTTTAGAACTATAATTTGGATGTTTATAAGAGTTGTTTCACTGATATGAAGATATGAAACTTCAGTTATTTGTCATTTTCCTTGTTATTCTGTTGAAAATATAGTTTCCAAAATTATCTGGCATACTAAGAACAGCTATGAAGTTTAATCATTCAATTTTGTAAAATCTGTATTTAATAATATTGCCCAGTTGTTTTTTCTTTCATTCTCTTGTATACTGTAGACTGTTATAATAGCTATAGTCACGCATTAATTGTTGTTTACAAGTTTTAGTTATTAAAAATGTAAAATTAATTGTATAATATTTTTGTCTGTTGGTAATTATTTTTATTATCAACGAAAACACTGAATGCATTCACTATAAATCCTTAAGCTTGACAGAAATTGAATTTTGTTTAATGATTACATCGAATCATCCTGTATATGTATACAAATGAATATATATCTGTGTGTAGAAACTGCAATCGACAGTGTTCATTTCATATATATATATATATATATATATATATATATATATATATATATATATATATATATATAATTTCCTTCATAGTAAATTGCAGTAACACTATTTTAATACGTTTGTATTTTTGATATGTTTTGCTTTTTTCAGTGTATACTGTTCAACATTTATAGTATTAAAAGTAATCGTTTATTTTCATTGTATTAGTTATCTCCTATTATTGGTGGTAGCATACAACACCAGATGTTGCTTTCTTCTAATAATCTAGTTAGTCATTGAATTGAATATTATGATGAAAACAGTTTTATGGAAATTTCACCATGAAAATATAATTATTTCTTCAACCTAGAGGTCAAGCTGTGTGCACTTTGATGAAGATGAATGATATAATAACCCACTTTAAATTTATAACTAATTGAAATGAATGTAAAGTTTCTGGTGTTTGATTACAAAATAAATTATTATTATGATTCCTTCAAAAATTGCTCATATTGATCTAAACAAGTAATGCAAAGCAAAACGATTAAGAAGTTTGAATGTAAAGAATACGCAGACTTCTTGTAAGTACTTAACTGATATAAGTTTTTGATAGAGACTAATAGAACAATTTATTCGAAGGTTACTGATGACAGCATGATGTTCTCGAATTGTTCATGTCTATTCTATTTCTTTATGAAAGCAGACTTTCCAGTTAAATGGACAATCAAAAAATCGGTGAGTAGCCAGAAGAAAACGTTAAACATCTGTTGAATTTAAAAAAATAATAATCGAGCAACTTTAGAGCACATTAAGATTTTTTGAGTAAGGTCAATGCTACTAGTGTCATTCATGAAGCAAACAATTCGACCTGCACGATTTATGTTCACCTTCCAAGCCCTCAACTTTAGTTTCGTTAAAGTATTCAGTGAAAACTGTATACCATAATGGATAGAAAGGATGATCCTTTTGGTTGCAATACAGAAGATGAATGTTTCTCTAAGTGAAACGCTGTTCAATATAGACTCTTAAACCTCAGCAAGTTCTTCAACAACTTTATTAAGAACTGCTTTTATTATGTACTGATAAGGTTCATTTCACTTTCGAAGGTGAACACTTTCGACAAATTGATGGTGTAGCCATGGGGAGTCCATTAGGACCGTTATTAGCTGACGTATATATGTCACATACTGAACTAATGGCCCAAGATCTAATCACCAATGTCACACTCTATAGAAGGTATGTGGATGATATCTTTGTAATATGTGACACAGATGAGCATGCCAAGAGGTTATTAAAAAGGCTTAATACCGTACAAGATCATATCAGTCTGACATGTGGGGAAGAAAAAGACCATCAACTTGCATTTCTTGATATACTCTTGTGCCGGAGGGAAGATGGATCTATAAAACGATCGATATAAAGGAAGTCTACTTGGACAGGACAGTATTTGAATTTCCATAGTTTTTGTCCGATGAAATATAACAGAGGCTTGGTAAGATGCTTGTTCAATAGAATCCAGCGTATTTGTACATCTGATACGATGGATGATGAGAATAAGTTTCTGACAGACACTCTAGTGGAAAACGGTTATCCATTACAGTTTGTCAACCACTGTAAAAAACAGTTGACCCCAAAGCCTACAGTTTCCTCGGTCCCGAAGAAAAGAATATTTTTTAAAGTACCATACAAAGGGGAAACAAGTAGTATGATATTGAAGCAGAGATTAAAATCTGTTATCAGTAAAACATACTATGCAGCTCAGCTTATCATTGTTGAGACGACAAAACACCTGCTTCACCACAAACCTCAACCTCGCACAAACGATTACATCACATCCTACTACATTTACCAATTTACATGTATGTGTTGGCACACATACATTGGGAGGAGTAATCGTTCAATGCAGACTAGGGTGGGTGAACACATCCCCAAATGGCTAGAAAAACAGTTTAACACACAAACTTTGATAAGTGCAGGTAACAGACATCCATCGTCATCTATAGCAAAACATATTGAAATGAATCACAGGGTTAATACGAAAACAGCGTTTAAGATAATATACAGGAATAATCAGGGCGCATACTGAAGTTTGTCGAAGCGTTAGCCATTCGTAAACTTAATCCCCCGCTGTGTGTACAAAAACAACACTTAATTTACCTTGGTAATCCTTATCTGATTATGTTACCAAGACTAGTGTCACAACCTTTTCATATTCATTATACTTGACCTTTAATTTTCATATATAAATTGACTTGACAAGTAAATGTGTGATCAGATTGTTCGAAATATATTGCGCAAATACATCACATTTTTCAGATAATCTTCGTCTTCTAATAGCGTTATCGAAATTTATCTTATAACCGACTGTATTATGTTGCACATGAAATTTAGGGAATCTTAGAAAGATATGAGTTTCGCAGCAAATCAGGAATAAACAAATTCAGTTTCCTTTTAGAGAAGTAAGAATATGCTGCCAGATGTGATATTGTGCAATATGAACTAACATTTCATCTGCCTAAACAGTTTAATACTTCGATCACAAAAACTTGCAATAGTCTATGTTGCTTTTTCAATTTTTAGTTAAGCTAAGTTTAGACGAGGTAAATTAAGCGGCTTTTATTGAGTTTCCTTTGTAAAGCACTTTGATAAAAATGGAAATAAACTAGTCGGTTAGGGATAGTATGTAAGAATCCTAATCACCTTAACGACTGGAGTTTATTTGTTGGTATCCTGTTACACTTTACCACTTCCTTGATACTCTTTATCATCAACTTTCACAGTTAATATATTGTTTTCTTTTAAGTAAATTTGGTTACCCTATACACTTTCTGCAAAATTAAAGGATTGATTGAAGTAAAAGAAAATTAACGCTTTGAAATGTTCACCACTGAGGATTTCAGAGAACTCTGTTAACATTACCATTTAGGACGTGGGCACTGTCATTTACTATCAGAATAAGTTTCATGCATCAATAGTGAGCGTTGAATTCTGAGTAATTCTCTTCATAGTGGTCATGAAGTAACTCCATTATTTCGTTAAGTGTTTTGTCACTTAGAATCCAAGGCAGGATACAGTTGAAAAAATGATCTAATTTGTATGTTTCTTGTTTTCGAAAGAGATGTGTGACATTTCAAGCAACGTCTCGAATACCTAATTACCTCTCAGTAAATTTTCGTACTTTTGGACTATTGTCTCAAAAGTTACACTTACATATTGGTTGTGAATAAACTCTATAATAATTTTAACGATGGCATCAGATAGAAGATATGGAATTTAGAAAAACAATAACACAGAAGTTTCAGTCAGTATTTCCATCATTTTTATCTCCGACCGCATCATCTATTCCAACTGAACAACATAAGTTGTTAAGTACCATCCATCATCTAAACCTCAGTGTGATAAGTAATGGAATGTCAGTCACGGTTCTTGTTCCTAACCCAATATTAAGTTATCAGTGACTTCAGTACGTACAAAGGAATGCAATCATAATAATAATAAGATTGCTAGAAACTAAGAACTTGTACAGCCTCGTTTATAAAATATAAACAAAGATTTGATCTTGAAACGTGTAAGAACAACATGACATTCAAAAAAGAGTCAGCCAGTAACACAGTATTCATGAAAGCTGTGGAGAAAATGATTTGTTTACCGCTATGGTGCAACGTGTACACAAACGGTAAGTTAAAATTTATAAAAGATAAATACATTATACAAGAACTGTAGTTAGATATCTTGACAGCAAAAAACAAGAGTTCAGTACTATGGGAAAAGAAAGTAGTATGATCCGCGTTAACGTTTAAAGACAAGGAGAAGTAACAGCAGTATTTCAGTGAAATATTGAGGTATTATCCAATTATAAGTCAAATAGTAGCTAGAATCTTAATTCTAACCATCAGTATAAATTCAGAGTTAAATGAAGAATGAAGTACATGATAATGCACTAAGATTATCAGACCTTTATTTAGGAGTCGAGTTCAGTTTCATTTAACCTTGTCCAAGTCCTACATGTCTTTGATAAAGAATACTACATATAACGACTTGAATTTCATGCAGAAGTAAACGGTAAAATTTCTCTTTCTATTTTCGATTGACTAAACTCTTCATCAGCTAACACAATAAACTTGAATTATTGTCTTTTAAAGAAGCTAATGGTTGTCATTCTGTTACCTTGTTAGTTAGGAGGATTTGTAGACAACTCTGTGACACCTTGTTACAGCTTCAACGCTTATTTCGTGGTCAAAGTAATTTACGTTTGTTTAGCCAATAAAGTAATTATTTGTACGGAGACATTTTGAGCTTGCTATCGCCTTATTTCCTCCCTTTAGCGACTGTTGTTTATGATTTTTTCACACACTAACATTCTTTCCCTAATTCAAATCATTTCTCACTTATTGGAAAGGATTCGGAAATACGCCTACTGCGAAACAGTTATATCATTTAAAAGGTCTTTAATATTGTATATTGTATATCATTATTTATTGTTTATTTGTCCCTTGGGTTCCTAATGGAACATATGGCCTAAGTAGCACGTCTTCACTCTACTCTCTTCTCTGAAATCTTACGAACCTCGTTCCACGACAGCCAATAAGCTCTCATTTCTTCCTTACACAATCTCCTCCATATCACCCTCGTCATTTCCCCTCTGGGTTGCACTTGACGGCTTGGCCTGGTGCGTGATGTCTCCAGTCGGCCTTCTCAGTGTATGCCCAATCCATTTCAACTTCCTTCTGTATATTTATTGAGTGATAGGTTCTTGGTTGTTTGATTGCCAGCCAGCTAGAGTGAGTTCCTTGTTGCTCATTCTTATTATTCTCGCCATCTGATCTTCATTAACGAGCCAGTGTAGGCAGTTGTTGATGAATGTCTGTAGTTTCTTGGAAATTCCTTTCCTAACGTGCCAAGTCTCTGAACCATACAGATGCACTGACTTGACTGAATTGGTGTTGAAAATCCGGATATTGTTCACGCTTTATGCTGAATGCAGTGCAAGAGATCTGAACACTGGTTATTTCAGGTTAATGAACGCCTGTCTTGCTGTCTTTCCGATGCTGGTTGCTTTGACGTCCTCGTCTGTGCCTGTGTCGCCGCTTGTAGTTGAAACGATGCTGCCTAGATAGGTGAAAGAGACTACTTCCTTTAGAACTCTCCCGCTGATGGTGATTGGAGCTTGGTGTTGTTGTTGGTGGTGGTGTTCGTTGGGTGTCTTCATCACCTCTATCTTCTCTACGTCCACTTGAAGTCCCATCTACGCTGCCCTACCTCGCCTCTTTTGTCAACTTGTTAGTATTTGCCTATAGATCGTCGAGTTTGTGCCACAAGACATTAGACACAAGTAATCGGCAAAATCCAAATTTTCTAGGTTCGTTTCCGCGGTCCAGTTTACTTATTTATGCAGTATTAGGTAATATCAGCTAAATACTTCATGTCTTGAAGTTTAGTAGGGATAAACAAAAGTGTTCATTATGTAAATGAACTATGTTTTTTCTGAATAAAATTTCTAACGACTGAGACCACTCATGAAGCGGAAACGTAATTATAGTTATAAAGAAAGTTCTATTATTATACAGAACTAGTTTTATTCTAAATCAACCAGGTATATTTTTATTTCTTTTTCATATAATAATCCTGGTCTGTAACTAAAGTTATGGGTGAATTGATTATTTTCTAATTATCTTAAACATTTCTCATCAAACTAGATAATATTTGCATTTTGATATATGAACTCAATTGTTTCCTATGAGGACGTACATAATTGAATGTCAGCAACATAGAATGAGGCTATTCTGTTTAAAAGAAGACATAGTTTTCTGTAAATGTTTCTATCTTTTGAGGGACTACTTGCCTGTTCATATATACCTCCTACTACTACATACAGGCTTTTATTCCTCGCTTATTTAAAACTGATAGATAGACTGATTATTATCATATTCATGTTTATGTCTAAAAAAATAAGGATGTTTATGTGTTGACCTCTGATTACTTGCTGAAACATACGTTATCCTTGGATATCAAAGCATCAACATTACCTCAAAGTAATAGACATAGACAACTGCGGTCTATCATATTTCTATACAATACTTCAAAGTAAATGTCTCTCTCTCTATCTATTTACCTCACTAGGTAAATATTCGCTTTGATAATAAAACAAAATTGTTGATAAAAGTAGACAATCCCTAAAAATAACTCATAAATCTTTTCACAGTTGGCATCAGCTTAATTTTTAATATTTCGTCCAAAAAATTAATAGTTAAACCCAGATCATTTCAACGAATAAGGCAATGAAAAAGGGATTGAAAAATAATATGGTATTTAGTTAACATTTAAACATAACTTTCTAGTTCAAATTCGCTATCTGATAGAATAACATTAAACAAAGATATTCATTTTTGCCGATCCGAAACAAAACATTCACAACATCAATGTCATCATTACAATGAGGAGTAAAAAAAAAATGGTTGACTGAATATACATTCCTAGTATGAAATACTCTGATTCAAGATATTTTACAATATCGTTTTGTTTATATGGTGATCGCGTAAAAGTATAAATACCGATGAAGTGCTGAAGTTAAAAGGGGCTAGAATCCTTCAATTCCCTTGCCATTTTTATATTTCAAATTTATTCAAATGGTCTTCTGGTATAATCTTTTCATTTTACGAAATTCCTTTTATTTTGAACTACGAAGATATATGCGAAAAGTATTTGTTTTATTAATGACCTATTATGGAATCCACTTTACTAACTTGCTTCTTATTTTTATAAAGTATCAAAATATTGAAGGAAGGTGTTTCATTAGAGTTCTGTTCAAAGTGCCTACAATATAATTCGTATTCGTATCAGATTCCTAAATCTTACTCCATGTAGCTGACGTCATTTTTTAGAGATATATACCAATCATGTTGCCCTCACCAATTATTATTATTATTAGTCCCATGGGTTCCTAGTGGAACATAGGGCTTCAGTAGCACGCCTCCAGTGACCTCTGTTCTCTGAGATCTTTTGAACCTGGTTCCACGACAGCCCACAAACTCTCATTTCTTCCTCACACGACCTCCTCCATGTCACCCTCGGACGTCCAACTCATCGCTTCCCATGGCGATTCCACTCGAGTGCCTGGCCTGACGCGTGATATCCTCAGTCGGCCTTCTCAGTGCATGCCCAATCCATCTCCACTTTCTTCCTTCCAGTGCATATTTGTCCAGTGAAAGGTTCTTGGTTGGTTCGTTCCCAGAGCTCCTTGTTGCTTATTCTTTCTAGCCATCTGATCTTCAGTATCGAGCCAGTGTAGGCAGTTGTTGATGAATGTCTGTAGTTTATTGGAAATCCCTTTCGTAACGCCCCAAGTCTCTGAGCCATACAGAAGCACTGACTTGACTGAATTGGTGTTGAAAATCCGGATATTGTTCACGCTTTATACTGAATGCGGTGCAGAAGATCTCCACACTGGTTTCAGGCTAATGCAGGAAGGCCTGTCTTGCTTTTCCGATTCTGACTTTGACACCCTCGTCTGTGCCTGTGTTGCCTGTAATTGAAACAGTGCTTCCTAGATAGGTGTAGGTGAAGGAGGTTACTTCCTTTAAGTTTCTCCCGTTCACGGTGATTGGAGTTTGTTGTTGGTGGTGGTGGTTGGGTATCTTCATCACTTCTGTCTTCTCTATATTCACTTGAAGTCCCGCATTCGCTGCCTCTTCTATCAACTTGTTAGTTTTTGCCTGTACATCTTCAAGTTTATGTGACATCAAGCACAAGTCATCGGCGAAATCCAAGTCTTCTAAGTTCTTTTCCGAAGTCCAGTGTATCCCCCTCTTCTCGCTTCTCACTGTTTGCTGCATGATCCAGTCCACCACTATCAGGAATATCATGGGGGATAGTAGGCAACCTTGTTTCACTCCTGTCCTCACTCCACTCAAAAAGCATCACTGAGCTTCCCATTGTGAATTACTCAGCATGTAGCATCTTCATATAGTTGTTGAATGAAGCGGATTAAGGTTTGCGGTACTCCGTAGTAGTGAAGCAGCTTCCAAATTACTTCTCGGTCGACGTTGTCAAAGGCCTTCTCAAAGTCGATAAAGTTGAGGTAGAGAGTTGACTGCCATTTTATGCTCTGTTCCATGATGATGCGAAGCGTTGCAATTTGGTCTGCACATGATTTGTACTTCCTGAAGCCTGCCTGTTCCGGTCGTAGTTTTGAATCCAGTGCATGTTTAAGCCTCTCCAGGATGATGCGGCTTAATATTTTACTTGGGGTGGACAGGAGAGTGATTCTTCGCCAGTTCTTGCAAACACTGAGGTCTCCCTTCTTCGGCAGTTTTACAAGGTAACCCTTCTTCCAATCAATGGCCAGGTACCTTCTCTTCCTTCCACACCTTCTGCAATAGTGGTGTGAGCATGTCGGCTGTTGTCTATGCGTCTGTTCTCAGTGCTTCTGGCCCTCACCAATACTTTTACAAAATTCATGCATGTACACAGTATCAATTACATAATCTCAATGAATAATCACAAAAGAGTTTAGTTAAGATTTGAAAGCAGACAATATTGCAAAGTGATTTCATACTACATGGTTTACCAAGTAGAAACAAAAGTGTAGTGTCAAATCCTACAAAGAAGTTAAATGTCAGTAAAACAGTATTAATTCAAACAAGTGATTATGATATATCATTGATGTACAAGCCATATTATATTGCAGGAAACAATTCTGACTCTAGAAAATTTATATAAATTAAAAGAAGAGGGAATCCGATAAAGACCTGACTATGATAACAAAGAAAATCTACAGGAGAAAACTAGCAAGTTGACAGAAGAGGTGAGGCAGCAAAAACGAGACTTTAAATGAATGTAGAAAAGACAGAGACAGAGGTGGTGAAGATACCCAACCAACAACAACATCAACAACAAGCACCAATCAACATTAACGGGAGAAATCTAAAGGAAGTCATCTCTTTCACCCACCCGCCTACCTAGGCAGCATCGTTTCAACTACAGGCGGCAGAGGTACATATGGGGATTTCAAAGCAGTCAGGATCGGAGAGTCAGCAAGACAGTTGGTCAAGTCAGTGCTGATATATGATTCAGAAATTTCGCGTGTTACAAAAAACTCTTCCAACAAACTACAAATATTCATCAATAGCTATCGCCTAAGCTAACTCGATATTCAAGGTGGATTTCAGATGCCAAGGATAAGAAGAATAAACAAAGAGGGACTCAGGATGGCTGGCTGTCAACGAACCAACTAACAAACTATCACCCAACAAATATGCGGAAGGAAGTGGAGATGGACTGGTCATACACTTAGAAGGCCTAGTGGGGACATCACACGCCAGACTGGGCCGTTGAGTGGAACCCGAGTGGGAGACGACGAGTTGGGTGTCTGACGTGAGGGTGATGTGGAGAAGATCATGTGAGGAAGAAATGAAAGGTTGTGGGCAGTCGTGGCACCAGGTCCAAAAGACTTCAGAGAACAGATTGAAATGGAGGCGTGCTACTGAATCCCTATGTTTCACGAAGACCCCAAATGCAATCAGCCGTTAAAAGACCATGAGATTCTCATTTGTCATTTATGAGTGGCAAAAATGCAAATCTGAAATCACTAGTGAGACCAATAATTTAAGAGAATAACTGTTATCATCACGAGCTGAATTCCCACTTAACAAACAAATAAATTCCATTCTATGCTACATATGTTGACAATATCTTCGTTGTGTACAACAGAATCATTAGTGAAAAAAATCTGTTGAAAAAATTTCAAAACGACTCATCTAATGTTGAAATTTATGATGAAATAGTTGCACAAAGATGACAAATAATGAAATACATCAGAGACACGTTTTCCTGTATAAGTAAGCTTCATATGACAAAATCTAACCCTTCAAACCTCTTACGGGACAAGCTGTAAACAGTGTTTTATGAAATGGTCTTAACAAATAGCCAAGAAATCGTGCTCAACATATAAATTGAAAGATTACATAGTCATCAAGGATGTCATCGAAGTTTCTTTACGACATTTTAGGAATTTAGTGATGAGCTCTGCCTTGTAGATAAACTAGAAGAAATGTACATAATTATAAGTAATATCTGTCTTCAACACATAAGGCTTAGTAACACAGTCTAAGATAGGCCAAAGCCCTTTATATTTCAATCCCATATACCTTTACACGAACATGCAGAAGCAAGTAAATTAGAAGGATACAATAAGGAAATTATACACACTTCATTACACGTAGTTCAAGGTATGTGTTGGCTAAACACTATCTGCTAGACTTCACTTGTCCTTACTTCATTTGAATTGGAGAACCAAGACATATTTCTCAAATGATCTTTGTTTTGAGGCTCTAGTTTTGTATAAAACATTGTTATTGATCTGAACATTTTTAATTGTGCATTCTCACACCATTTTACTGTATGACTAGTAGCTTATTTTCTGCCCTCATTGTAATGCAACTCGTTGATTGGTTAATCCTTACTATAACTATGTCTGTCTTAAATTGAGGACAAAGTCATATGTCATGTGTATACACACTCACGTGTTTTTGGTCATCATTGTACGCTCAGAGGAATAAACCCCCCATCATCCGGCTTAGGTCTTCTCTCTATTCGTCCCGCAGTTTTAGTCAATGGCTTTTGCGTACTAAGTTAGCGGTCAGTTAAGCGTTCGTACTATATCCATTCGGAAAAAAAATGTCGTATGAAAATCTAACAGTCTTAATAATCAGTAAGCGTAATTATCAGATAGAATTAGGTTTTTCTTCCAAGAGAAGACAATACCCGAGCTATTTGTGTGAACGGCATAAGGGATCCTACCACAATGTAGGCTATTCACATAACGTTCCCATTTTGAAATTTATTACACAACCATTTCCATCTCAAAAAGCTGTAAAAGTTAATACATTTAAGCACTTTTTAAGCTCAGTCTAGACAAGATAGCCTACCGATACATCTGCAACTGCAGACTTTAATAAATGTATACAGAACTTGGAAAAAGAATATCAAGCCTTTGATTGTTTGCTAACATTTCTCAGTGGACATCAAAATAACCTTCTAAAGAGTAAGATGCTATTCCGGAAAGTGATACGCCGCTCCTTCATGGATGTAATTTGTCAAATGTAGAGAATAAAAATTCTTTACTTCAATTGGTCTATAACAGCCTTAAGCTTCGACAGATATTCTAGTCAGCTTTAAATGTAGGTGTAGTCATAGAAGGTTAAGAAAGAAGTTAAAATGCTACTTATGGTAAAGAGCATGATGATATTTTAGTCTCAAAATTTGGCCGAAGTTAGAAATTAGCAAAGATGACGACTCATATATGAATGAAAGAACTGGGGAAGAAGCATGCTCATGTCAACCGCAAGAAAAATATTAGGCCGCATCAAAATGGAGAGACTAAAGTATCTGCTGGATTCAAAACTAAGACAGAAATAGGCTGGATTCAGAAAGTACAAATCACGTGCCGACCAAAATGCAACGTTACGTATCATCATAGAAAAGAGAACAGAATGCCAGTCAGCTTACAACCTCAACTTCATCGACTTTGAAAAGACCTTTGACAGCCTCCATAAACAAGTAATTTGGCAACTGCTCCTTCAACACTACGCTCTCAGTGTCACAAACCTTTCTCAACCTCATTCAACAACTATATGAAAGCGCCACATGACAAGTAATTCACAATGGGAAGCTCAGTGATGCATTTGAAGTAAAAGATGGGAGTAAGACAAGGTCGCCACCTACTATCATACATGATATTCCTGATTGTGGTGGACTGGACTGGATCATGCAACAAATGGGGAGAAGCGAGAAGATGGGCATACGCTGGCTATTTGACAGATAAAAAGACCTGAGAAAGAGATTTGGATTTCGTCGACGATGACTTGTGTCTAATGTCTTGTGGCACAAACTCGAAGATGTAGAGGCAAATACTAACAAGTTGATAGAAGAGGCGACGGAGGGCAACGAAGACAAGACTTCACGTGAATGTAGAGAAAACAGAGGTGATGAAGATATCCAACCAACACCTCTGCCACCAACACCACCACCAACAACAACAACAAGAGACTGAAATCATGTTCAAATAGAGAAACTTAAAGAAAGTAGGCTCTTCAAACTACCCACTTCCTAGGCAAGGCAGCATCGTTTCAACTACAGTCGCAGTCAAGGCACAGACGAGGAAGTAAAAGCAACCAGGATTGGGAAGACAGCAAGACAGGCTTTCATTAACTTGAAACCAGTTTTGAGATCTACTTCACTGCACTCAGCATTAAGTCTGAACAAGATGTGAATTTTCGAAACTAATTCAGTCAAGTGAGTGCTTGTATGAGATGGTTGAGTGACTTGGTGCGTTTACGAAAAGGATTTCCAAGAAACTGTAGACATTGACTATCAACTTCGTACACTGGCTCGATAGTGAAGCTCAGATCAGATCAGATGGCTGGGATGATGAGAATGAGGAATAAGGAACTCTGACTGGTGATGAACCATCGAGGCGAGAACCTATCAGCCAACAAATCTGTAGCAGAAGGAAACTGAGATGGATTGGGCATACACTAAGAAGGGGAATTGGGGACATCAGGCATCAGGTTAGGCAGTCGACTGGAACTCAGAGGGAAAACGGTGAGTTTGGTGTGCGGGGTGATGGTGACATGGAGGAGATGATGTGAGGAAGAAATGAGAGCTTGTTGGCAGTGATGGAGGCAGGTTGAAAAGATGATAGAGAAGAGAGTGTAACGGAGGCGTGCTGCTGAAACTGTATTTTCCACTAGGAACCCAAGGGACAAATAATAATATTATATAATCAGACTCAGATTCACTAAAAGTTCAATCTGTCTACTTAAAACAAAATTTTCAACAATTTTTACTTTGTTCGAAATATCACAAGGATGGAACTTTTTATTTTATACCTGCACCAGTGGCGGTCACTTTGATTTATTTAAGTATTTCTGAGGAGGTTAACATTCCCAATAAGGATTGAAGATTGAAAAAAATGATTTTCAAACAACCAGTGAAATTAGCTAAAGAATAAATGCCAGTCCACTAATTTATTGACTCTTAGTCTGTGCTGTATTTGACAAGAAAAACCTTTTTAATGAAGTATATGTGAAACTTAGAAGTATGTCTGGTAGAACGTATAGTTATAGCTTATAAGTTATACAACTTTTTCCTAATAGGATTTCGACGTCATTTAGTCCAACTCGCGTGTTATTCCAACTAAATGATGACAAAAATATGTGAGTTGAATTTTTCAACAACTAAAATATGCTTTGAATTCTAATAAAATTTATTTATTTAGTTGAGACTGTGAGAATTTTAAAATTTACTATATGACTATCATATTTTATCTTGTATATAACCCTATGCATTAAGATTTTTTTTCCATATGATGTAAGGAATGAAATAAGTAATATCTACAAGTAGTGAACGAATAACTCAATATTATTCAAAGCATTTAGTTGATGAAGGTCAATACTTGCTGGTAAATAAGTAACGCAAATACTAAGTGTTCACTTGATAGATAGATAGATGGATGTAAAGAAGGTGAAGAATGAGACAAGGGTCATTATGAAGGTGATAATAATGATAAACTAATTAATTATAATGAAATTGAAAAAATGTGAAAGTGTTAAGACCATGGTAAGATAAGAGATTGAACATACTTCTTTTGTACGCAGAGATCAGGCTTGGATTGATGAATTGCCAGTGACTCTGCTGTGCACAACTGTCGAAGGCATACTCCTTTTGAACTATTCCATCTGATACGATAAATGATATTGAAGGAGGATTCTGGTCTAGCTTTATGTCCAGAGTTGATCAAATGTTCAAAAATTGAACTGTTGATTGATTTACATTTTCTGCTCGCCAAACATACAGGATAGTGCTTCGAGATACTTTTGGAAAGCGTGCGCTTTGTGTGGCCAATATAACTAGTTCCACAGGAGCAAGTTAAATTGTAGACACACATGCAAAATGGATATCTATTCAGATTTATCGACAAGAACTGGAAAGTAAATCAGAATACGGAGCGAGTACTCACAGTTCCTAAGAAGACCTTGTTTATGAAAGTTGTTTTCGAAAATGATAAGGCAGCAGAGATCCTGAAGAATCGGCTGTCCAGATTACTGAAGATGACATTCTTCTCTGCGAAACTGTAGATCAGCTTCTCTAATCAGCAACTGATTCCGGAGTGCGTTAAGGACAAGTTGCCATTTCGGGCCACCTCGATGTGTGTCTATAAATTTACTTGCTCCTGTGGAGCTAGTTATTTAGGTCACACAAAGCTCAAGCTTTCCAAACGTATCTCGGAGCACTATCCTGTATGTTTGGCGAGCAGAAAATGTAAATCAATCAACAGTTCAATTTTTGAACATTTGATCAACTCTGGACATAAAGCCAGACCAGAATTCTCTTTCAATGTCATTTATCGTGTCAAATGGAAAAGGCACTGACAATTCATCAATCCAAGCCTGATCTCTGCGTACAAAAGAAGTATGTTCAATCTTTCATCTTACCATGGTCTTAACACTTTCACATTTTTTCAATTTCATTATAATTAATTAGTTAATTATTGTCAATACTTGCTGTGAAAGATAATGATATGTAATATACTGTGAAAAATTTCAGAGTAAGATTTGTACGAGAAGCCCAGTATGAAAGGTTATCTTTATACAAACTTATCTATTTACACACTAGAGAAAAGATGAAAGAATGTGTAAACATCTCCCAATTCATTCCAGTTATGAAGGGCAAATACTCTAGAATTATATTTCTAGAAAGTAATCAACTCAAGATAACTAGATTCTTACAAATGAAAAAAAGTTTAGAAATGTGATCAATACAGTACAACGATCTTGTACATAGTGGTCATTGAATATATTCAACGTTCTGCTTTACTTATGTAAGACTCAGAATGAAAAAAAGCTTTGCTCCTACGATATTGTAAAGTGATTGTTTACCTTACAAGTGTAGGTAGAATAAGTTCCCTAATAATCTATCTCTACGCTCAATACTTCCTGCTTGGATGGCTTTAATATTTAGATAAAACAGCTTTATTATGGTTATGAAGTCACCACGTACTATGTTTTACGTGTTTATGTCTACTTACTGTATAAGATGCTTTGACAGAGTAGATAGGTAGACCGCTAATTCCTTATGCTAAGACAAATTCCATACATTTAAGTAAACAGATAGTGTGAATAGCCTAAATTCTCTTCAATTATCTGTAATAGCTGATTAACATTTCGGTTATACGTTACTTCTATCCAGAAAATTCATCTTAGCCATCTGATCTTTTTGTCTGACATAGTCTCAGAATATGACTTACAAACACTTTGGTTGAAAACATTAAGATTATTATCTAATCTTCCTTTTCAGTTTGATGGTTTAGCATTATCATCTTGATTTCATCAATAGCTTTCAAATAGTTAACTTTCAAATCCCCACTCTAAATTTCAAGTTTTTTTTTACCGCTCTGAAATGGATTATAGCCCTTTAAGTGTGAAGTAAGTTAATTGCTATTCAGTTTATTAATTTATAACTGATGAGATGCAGGTGATGAGAAGGTGAAGAAAGGCAAAAGTATACAGTAAAACGTCTACTATCATAGTGTGCCATACACTGGGGTTTGTGGTAGTTTTAAATAAGTTCAAGATTCTGATAATCTATTCATTAACTTTTGATAGGGTTTAAAGCTCAGAAAAGAATGTCTAGATTGAACAGATTTATTAATCAGAAGGGTAAGTGTTTTGTTTAACAGGTGAAGTGATATTTTAAATTGCTACTGAAATTTCTTACTTGAATCCCCCCTAATAAAACTCATCATCACAATTTTTTTCTGATTTCTTTTGATTTCGCTGCACATAAACTTTTCAAGACCTTCAAGTAGAGCTATTTGTATTCTATATTTAATTCATTTTTATCTTTTATAGTTATAAGAGTTACTTAGTGTGCACTCATGTATGCATAATAATTCTAAAAGAACTGCCTATTGAGAACTATAGTTGATATAACGTACTGTGGATGAGTTTGAACTGGTTGAAGATAAGTGAAGCGCATCCAAGTACCTACTTATTTTCTACGTCATTATCCAGTTCATGTTTTCATTTACAAGTTATGAATACCATCCTGTTTTAATAACTTTAACTGTGTCACAGCCAAAAAATAACCTTCAGACTGTGATTAGGTATCTAGGGCGCTCTTCAAGAGAAAAAGAAATAATATGAAAGCGTTCAATAAAGACAATTGTTTTATTTATTTCCATGTGTGAAATAGATGACTACAAAGACGGTATTGTTTCCCATAAATCTTGAGTTGGTCTTGGCAAGGAAGAAATCGTAGTAACACACTAACTTAAAAAAGACCCTGACATTCTTGACTTGCAGAATAAAAGAGAGGAAGTGTTCTGAGGTCAAATGAACTTCACTATAACTGTTATTGTCACTCCAAATCATTTAAACCTCACAATTGCGATTTATGATGAATATATTTGTAATGAATGTTTACATAATATAATATAGGTGTGAAATATGAGAACTGTGTAGTGGAATTGACACACGGTGATTCTATTATATTTCAATAATATTCTGATCAATTTGCTGCTAAAGGATCAACAATTTATGGAATTGTTATTTCATACATTTACGTATAGAAATCACTATATATATATATATACATATATATATATATATATATATATATATATATATATATATATATATATATACTTTGTAGGTTTGTCACCATTTTCCTCCATTACTATGTTCCATGATGTTGGCAGTTGTGCTGAGTCATATTTGTTCCATGTGTTCGGTGTGACTTCAATGAATATGGATTCAATCAAAGATTTTTATCTGGAGTAGTTCAACTTATCTTTGAAAGTTACCTTGAAAGATGAATCTCGGAAAGCTGAATGAGCCATATCTACTAGGTGTTTACAAATCAGTGAAATTGTTGTTTTTTCGCTAGCCTTTGGTGAAAAGGTCAGTAACTCTCTATCTCAACTTCATCGACGTTGAAAAGACATTCGACAGCCTCCATCAACAAGTAATTTGGCAACTGCTCCTTCAACACTACACTCTCAGTGCCACAAACCTTCATCAATCTCATTCAACAACTATACGAAAGCGCCACATGACAAGTAATTCACAATGGGAAGCTCAGTGATGCCTTTGAAGTAAAAGATGGGAGTGGAACAAGGCCGCCACCTACTATCATACATGATATTCCTGATTGCGGTGGACCGGACTGGATCATGCAACAAACAGGGAGAAGCGAGAAGATGGGCGTATGCTGGCTATTTAACAGATGAAAAGACCTGAGAAGGAGATTCGGATTTCGCCAACGATGACTTTTGTCTAATGTCTTGTGGCACAAACTCGAAGATGTAGAGGCAAATACTAACAAGTTGATAGAAGAGGGTGGGGGCAGGACAGTGGAGATGGGACCTCTAGTGAAAGTGGAGAAGACAGAGGTGATAAAGATACCCAACAAACACCACCACCACCACAGACAACAACAACAACAACAACAACAAGAAGAAGCTGCAATCACGTTGAACATGAGAAACGTAGAGGAAGTAGGCTCTTCAAACTACACACCTACCTAGGCAAGGTAGCATCGTTTCAACTACAGTCGGTGGTCCAGGCACAGATGAGGACGTCAAAGCAACCAGGATTGGAAAGACAGCAAGACAGGCTTTCATTAACTTGAAACCAGTGTTGAGATCTACTTCACTGCACTCAGCATTAAGTCTGAACAAGATATGAATTTTGTAGACTTATTCAGTCAAGTGAGTGCTTGTATGAGATGGTTGGGAGACTTGGTGCGTCACGAAAAGCATTTCCAACAAACTGTAAACATTGACGATCAACTTCGTACACTGGCTCGATAGTGAAGCTCAGATCAGATCAGATGGCTGGGATGATGAGAATGAGGAATAAGGAACTCTGACTGGTGATGAACCATCGAGGCGAGAACCTATCAGCCAACAAATCTGTAGCAGAAGGAAATTGAGATGGATTGAGCATACACTGAGGAGGGGAATTGTGGACATCAGGCATCAGGTTAGGCAGTCGACTGGAACTCAGAGGGAAAACGGTGAGTTTGGTGTGCGAGGTGATGGTGACATGGAGGAGATGATGTGAGGAAGAAATGAGAGCTTGTTGGCAGTGATGGGGGCAGGTTGAAAATATGGTAGAGAAGAGAGTGTAATGAAGGC
The DNA here is from genome assembly GCA_944470555.2 of Heterobilharzia americana. Classification (NCBI taxonomy): domain Eukaryota; kingdom Metazoa; phylum Platyhelminthes; class Trematoda; order Strigeidida; family Schistosomatidae; genus Heterobilharzia; species Heterobilharzia americana. The sequence goes on from OX104127.1 coordinate 42,095,510, forward strand.
ATGCTGCTGAAACTGTATTTTCCATTAGGAACCCAAAGGACAAATAATATGATAATAATAATTTGGTAATATCAAAGAAGAGAAAAGAGAGAAACATTCGTTTCGAAATATTACATTGAAAAATCACTCTTGGAGATTTCATAAAATATATGAAGAAAAATTAAAAAAGGAAACAAGAACTGAAAACGTAAAGCAATAAGATAGAGGAATACCAAAAAGCTATCCTATTACCATATAAGGAAGTTGTAACTGAGTCAATGTAAAGAAATTTGAGAAAATAGGTATTCAAATCACATTTAAACCTATTCACCATGAAAAATAAGTTAAATCAACTGAAATTTCCAGTAGAAAAACTAGACAAAAACAATATCGTGTACAAAGGATTTTCTGCCAACTATCCAACAAACTATGCAACTTGAAAGTTGAAATAAAAAAAACTAGACCGAATGAACATAGACGATGAACGAAAGGTCAGCCCTCAGGGACATAGAAGGTAAAAATTTGGAAAAGATTTCATTGACAACAGTAAAACAGTGATATTAAAAACCTTATATTGATCGAAACTATGTTGACTTCTTAGTGCCATAACAACAAATGGAAATAAACATTTTCCATAAATATTTCATTGTGGCCAATAGCAGAATCCAGTATCAATATGATGTAACTGCCTCCAAATATGCATTATTGTCCCCACTAAGACTCGAAACCAATACCGGTCGGATCAAACGACACAGAATTATCCACTAATTCACCAAGGTACGACTGACATTTCTAGTGCGATGGGTATAGTTTCAATGCTGTTACTTGTATTATTCTGGTGTTGAGAGGAACAAATATGACCAGTGCCCACAGGCATACGTCATCCTGTAGGGATGCTTCCTTATAACATGCGTTTCAGTTTATCATGAATGAATGATAGTAGCTGGCAGGTTGATCGAGGATGATAATTTCGTGCCGGACAACTAAAACAATTATATATAACTCCATTTTTAAAATCGACCTAATTAAATAAAGAATATCTGCATTTATTAACAGGTAGAGTTAAATGGCGTGGACAACTTTTATCCCTCGAACAACTAAACGTTGTCAAACACATCATTCCAGAGGATGCAAAACGAGCTTCCTTCCTGTTAGATGAAGTATCCCAATAATGAGGAGTTAGCAGCATTGTAGTAATAGTCTTCTTTGTGAGGATGACTCAGGTGACTGATATTTTGCTGCACTCAGATATAATGTGAACGTGTTTATCTCTCAACGAGGTAGCGATTATTTTCTACATAGCAACTGAGCAATGAAATGTTAGACGTAACAAAAGTAGACATATATTTACTTTCCAAACAATATGAAAACTTTCTGCAGATGATACAGAATAATAAATGCAGAAGTAGAAGCCGAGAATAAGTGGCAAGTTCATCCATTTCACTTATCATTCAGGTGATATTCTCACGCCTATTTCATGTATACCCAACGATCGACAATCAATGATGAAATGCCACGGAGTGTTGTCAGTGAGTAATCATCTGCACTCTAATACATCAACATGCAATACAGCATGATGAGAGCAGGAGAAATAGAGAAAGGATGTAACCGAGAGTCATAGAAACTCATCTTTAAAAAAAGAAAGAAGGAGGAATAGGGAAAACAACAAAATGTGATATGATGATTATGATGGAGACAATCGCCAGATACATGAGATATAAGCGATCGATCAAAAGCGGCATAATTCGAGCACATCATCATTAGATGACAACATCGGTGGATTTAAACACCTTCACATTCAGTGAAACATCCTAAAGCTACTGAAACAAATAATGACGAGTTAAGCGATTGTTTGAATTCCTGAAATTTGCATAATGTGAAGGGAAGATGTTCTCTGCTTCTTTGAAAACCAACAAACACTCATCCAGAAATAAGGCAGTGGTGAACAATTGTAAGAGAAAGACCAGATTCCATCAAATATTGGTGTTAACCAAAGATGAACATGAAAAACTAGTTATTTGAATGCCTCGTAAAACTTAGAACTGATGATAAAATATAAGAGGTGCATTCCACAGAGACGGTGACATGAATAATGGTGAAAACAAGAAGACGGATGGAGATGAGTAGCTAAAATTATCCACACACCTGAAATGAATCGATTGATTAAGATTAGGAAGTGCATGAGTTTCATACGGGATGAGAAAGTATACACTGACAATGCGTCGAACGACATGTTGTTCACCTGAACTAATCAGACATAGTCAGTATTGTTTGTCTAGACGTATTTCTCCACCTACCTACTTCTTTCTACAAGAATAAATCTCACACCACATAGCCTATTACACCAAAGAAACCATTTCCAAATTACTACAAAACAAATACCATTATTATGTGAATTCTACTCAGATCTCATTATTTCATATAAAGGTCTAAATGAGACAGACAAATATGTTTCACAAGGACTCAGTGACAACAGTTTGTAGAATGAAAGTCTCCTTAGATATTCTTGATGATGAATCCGACTTCAACTGTCAGGCTTCTCACATTTTAACACTGCACCAAAGCTTACATTTTGTGAAGAAACAATAACGTCACAATTTGTTGCAAATCTTCACAAATAATCTCGTTCACTATGACAAGTAAACATATTGTACTTACTTACATAAGAATGAGGAGTAAAACAACCAGTTTGCAAAACGCCCTCCTGAGTTATATATAATTCCTGACTATCTGTCACATTTTTAGTCAAAGGAAATGTAGTAGGATTGAAGCGAGTTCATCTTCTTCACCCACCTTCTTCAGTTGTGTCACAAAGTGATTAACACTCCACACATTTCAGAACAGTCACTCATTCCAGTTATAAGTGATCACTGTCAAATTTCAAAATGTTTGAAACTAACTCCGCCTAATGAAACATACATGACATAATATGGATCATTTCAGAAGGATCTAGGCTCATAATGACCAGTGGAAACATAATTCATTCCAGCTTCACATCGATGGGAATAAATGTGATTATTTCTTGTTCGAATTTGATGAAATTGTGGGTCAAATGACTGAAGTCTAATTATGCACATTCACATCAAACTATCAACTCGTCAAGTGGTGTCACTGCCACTTGATATCTGCGATTTCATTCAAAGGCTGTGTTGACTGTTGATCAGGTGAAAAAGAGTGTTATGAAAAGTGAATTTATCCTTTCGAATACATTAAACTGTCTGCAAATTAACACTTACACCATAGTTCACATCCACGTTTATAACAAATGTGAAATTTTCAGATGGTCAGCTTCATCAACTAGTTATGTGGGGAAGGTGAGAACATAATGAACACGCTGACATCCTCTGAGAAATATACACTATGACCACTCACTCATGTATAAGGGTTGTTGGTGAAGAAAGGGAGATTTAGAAAATGTATAAATAGACAGATAAGACTCTATGATAAATTGGTTGGTTGTGGTTAGCAGAAGAATCGAGGAGGCACAATTCGTCCTATTCCGGATTCATCACCTAGATGTTCCTACACCCCAGTGATGTTGTCCACACTGGGAATCGAACCTATTACTCACCGCCTCAAACGACAAGGCGTCATCCACTATGACATAGGGGAACGATAGCCATTTCTTGTACAACGGGTAGTAGTTATTAAAATTTATTGACACACTTGTTATTCCACTTATGCTTTTGTTCCATCATTTATCATAATTAACATTCAGGCAATATCGAGGCATCCGCATAGCACACCATATGACAATAGAGGTCGAAAAATTCCATCCAACAAAACAACCGAGACTAACAAGTTTGTCAACATACAGATAACACATACGTTAAAACTGTGACCATATTACAATTACGGACACGAGATAGATATTAGTGTCACTAGTGACCACCAGCCTCCAATTTCAAATCGACACCACCATTCAAATGTCAAGGCAACACAATTCTACTCACATCACTCAACCAGTTGGCCGGATAATCAAAATCAGACTGTCTCACTCGTTACATCAGACCCAATATAACCCCCCCCCCCCCCCACAACGATTCCTAATTACACTCAAACACACAAACTAATCACCGAGTAGTTGGTTGACTCCAACTCAATCAGCAGAATATACTGATCAGTGCAGTATTATGGATAAAATATTTCCCGATAAAACAATATATCATTAATATCTGGTTATCACAAAGCGTACAAGAAAACATTGTATACATCTAATGACCACATAATAATCATTCACAATTCTAATGAAATCACACCTTCAATGGTGATATCAAAAGAGATAAGCAGATGAAGAATTAGAAATCATTGAATCAGATCACATCAAGTCACGTGAAGTTGATTCACCAATATAAACGATTATTTTAAATAAAATAAATAATTCTGATAGTAATAGAAAAAGTAAACAAATAAATATATCTTGTTCTTGTTATCTTGCATATTGTGACAGTATTTCACAATTCAGGCTGAGTATGAAATTGTTTAATTTAAAGAAAATAAGTAGATTTTCATATCCACAATATTGTATTCCTCAGAGAACAATATGCATAAAATGAGATTGAAACCTGGCACACAGAAAATATACTTGGTAATCACAATGAAGATACAATGAAATTTCCTTATCATGTGATTGTCAACATAGAACTCCTTTTGTCATAGTAATAAAAAAAGGGACGGAATCGAAATGAGAAAATGTTTTCATGTGATTATTTGTGTATTTATTGAAAATGTTGTTGTTTGCTCTCTGATGAAATTTATTAGGCGATTCATAGGTAGATAAGCGTATCACTCATAAATGAAGAGTACTATATATTTCACAAAAATATTATTTTTATATAACGAGGTGGAAGTGGAGATGGATTGATCATTCAGTGAGAAGACGGATTGAGGATATAAAGCACCAGGTGAGGCACTCGACTGCAACCCAGATGGGAAGCAACGAGTTGGGCATCCGAGATGATGGTAACATGGAGGAGATCGTGTGAGGGGGAAATGAGAGCTTGTAGGCTGTCTGTCGTGGAGTCAGGTTGAAAAGTTCACAGAGAACAGAGTGGAGTGGAGACGTACTACCGAAGTCCTATATTCCACTAGGAACTCAAGGGAAAAATAATAAGAATAATGAGGTGGAAGTACTTTTGTTATTGAAAGAAAAGTTTGAGGAAGATGAAGAAGCAATTATTTAGAGTCCAGTTAGTGGTGATTTACGTCAACATGAGAATTACACTGAAAGCAGACTGTCATGATTAGCAAGCCAGATGAAAGAAAATTCTGCTGATATCACAAATATATCAAGGAATATCATGCTTAGCTGGATAATGAATCAATATTTTACAAATCATTCATTCACATTTTGTATTCCTTCCACGAAATCATTGGATGTATTAGTAAAATACAAGGATTGACTAAAGAAATTTCATTGACTACACTAATCGGTTGAATGAGGTATTCACTTCGATTGGTGAACTGCCTGTTCCCTGGTTAGTAGGTCACTTCTTTGAGATATTTTCATGCATGCTTATGCATACAAACCGTCCAGATTACATTGAAGCAAAAATCAGATGATCAGTGTTACCAAGGCTTTACAATTCTTTTCAAAAACAGTCAACAATAAGCGCGTTCGGGTGAAGTACAGTCAGGGGTGGGGACTGATAGAAGGAAGAAGCAAGTTTACTGAATACATACTTCCAACAATGCCTAAGTCAGTCAGTCAGTCAACTTCACTCTACAATCAGAATCCACGTACACATTCAAATTTCGAAGAAAGTAACGTTGCAGAGAAAACAACATGTAGACCTAGAGACATCGATTTTCAACTAAATTCTCATCATTGACTGGACGCTGAAGTGTGACTTTCTCCTATCAGCATAATCTTTCATAGATCAGATGATGACAGTTTACATAGTAGGAGAACCTGATTGCTTTTAAACATGGTATGATAGGACTTTGGAAGACTAAAACATCTTCAATTTCATGATGAGCCATTGGTTTTACTTCGACAACGAATACATGAAACTCGTATCACTATCTACTTTGCACATAAAATTTCATGTAGATCTAAAAGTACCCATCATTCAACAATTCGTTTAAGGACGTATATGTTCAAATGTCAACTTGTTTAGGATTTCACTGAAAATTGAATGTTGACTAGCCTTGTTGGATAATTCGGAAAACGAATACACCAAGTCGCAACATCAGTTTGAGAACCAATGAAAAACCACAAACACTCGAATGATATATATCTCTCTGATCTGCTATCCTGTGCATTTCGTGTCACGAATGAAGATCGGGATCGTCAAGTCTTGTCGCACAGTCACTGGGTTACAACCACTTTATCTACCTACATTTCCTAGTTCTGTCAATTTCCAAAAGTAATAAAAAGACACTGCTTCACTTCATAAGCTGTTCCTTGGGTTCATTTAGAGATGATTAGCTGTGCGTGACGGTGTAGTTCTATATGATATACTAGTATGAATATTCCGTAAGCTAACAACTTGTATACTAGTGTCAAAAAGCTGTCCATATTCCATATGCTATTTGCAGGTTGAATCTGTCTACCTATCTATCAATATCTATTCGCCTAATCGGAAAATATATTCTAAGCAGTTAATGTCTCACCGGAAATCACCAGAATTACCATCTATCATGTAAACTGACTTTGACCTCAGTTAGGGGTGCACAGCACACAGAGATCGAGCTGAGCAACTTTACTACTATTGAAAATATACAATATCTGAAATTGACCCATTCAACCTTCTTCTTCATAATAATAATAGGTCGTTGAAATCAACGAAAATCGGTTTTCATCTATTTAGTCAAATATATTTCCTGTTTTAATGTGTAATAGTAAATATAATTCGCCAACACTGAGCTTTGAGAAAACAGAAATTGGATGAATAGAAACCGTTATTATCATTTGTAGGTGTTAATTCATTTGGAAAGACTTTACAGGTTAGTTTCGATACCAAATATTCAAAGCATAGTTGAAGTTTATGAGAGTGAATCAATACCAGAAGATAAAATGATATACCAATAAGATTTATGACTTTGTCTTAAATAATATCGTTGAGATATTAATCATATTGTACTTCAGATTATAAAGATTTCGGCATGTTTAGAAAAAGTCTGAAATATCAGTGTATAGAGTTAGCATAATCACGTGGACATACTGCATAATATTCAACTGATTATCCTTTCCATGGGAATTATGTTAAAAATATATTTCAGTTAAAGCGGTAGTGTATACTTTGTTAAGTGAAGAAAATTCCAATAGTTTTTTTAAAGTATGAAACAAGCTACACTGAACGATTGACATATAATGAATAAAACTCAATATTTTCTCTACTTTACACCGAAATTCGCGTTACAGAAACATTGACGAATCTAATCAGAAAGATGGTAGGATGAAATCTTGAAGATGAATAAGATTCTAAGAACCAAGATGGAATTTAATCAGCTCAGAAGTGTGAACAATATATCATTGACTATATGATATGACAATGTGGTCAAAGCTCCTCGTTTCATAGGAGAATTTTATCAGAAGTCATTCGAAGACACTTGTTAATGATGAGATTTGAAGAGATATTAACCATATATCATACTCTACTATACTACCTTCCGTTTAACATGCTGTTGGTATGAATACCAGATCACCCAGTTATGCAAGAACACCTAGTGTTCCCTGTTATGCTCACTGCTCGCGTACTTCATATCAGAAGCATATCAACCAGCATACCTTGTGTAAACAGTTCAAAAACATTACAGATGATTGCGTTGATCCATACAAAAAACACAGGTGAATTACTACAAAGTAGATAGTGATACGAGTTTCATGTATTCGTTGTCGAAGTAAAACCAATGGCTCATCATGAAATTGAAGATGTTTTAGTCTTCCAAAGTCCTATCATACCATGTTTAAAAGCAATCAGGTTCTCCTACTATGTAAACTGTCATCATCTGATCTATGAAAGATTATGCTGATAGGAGAAAGTCACACTTCAGCGTCCAGTCAATGATGAGAATTTAGTTGAAAATCGATGTCTCTAGGTCTACATGTTGTTTTCTCTGCAACGTTACTTTCTTCGAAATTTGAATGTGTACGTGGATTCTGATTGTAGAGTGAAGTTGACTGACTGACTGACTTAGGCATTGTTGGAAGTATGTATTCAGTAAACTTGCTTCTTCCTTCTATCAGTCCCCACCCCTGACTGTACTTCACCCGAACGCGCTTATTGTTGACTGTTTTTGAAAAGAATTGTAAAGCCTTGGTAACACTGATCATCTGATTTTTGCTTCAATGTAATCTGGACGGTTTGTATGCATAAGCATGCATGAAAATATCTCAAAGAAGTGACCTACTAACCAGGGAACAGGCAGTTCACCAATCGAAGTGAATACCTCATTCAACCGATTAGTGTAGTCAATGAAATTTCTTTAGTCAATCCTTGTATTTTACTAATACATCCAATGATTTCGTGGAAGGAATACAAAATGTGAATGAATGATTTGTAAAATATTGATTCATTATCCAGCTAAGCATGATATTCCTTGATATATTTGTGATATCAGCAGAATTTTCTTTCATCTGGCTTGCTAATCAAGACAGTCTGCTTTCAGTGTAATTCTCATGTTGACGTAAATCACCACTAACTGGACTCTAAATAATTGCTTCTTCATCTTCCTCAAACTTTTCTTTCAATAACAAAAGTACTTCCACCTCATTATTCTTATTATTTTTCCCTTGAGTTCCTAGTGGAATATAGGACTTCGGTAGTACGTCTCCACTCCACTCTGTTCTCTGTGAACTTTTCAACCTGACTCCACGACAGACAGCCTACAAGCTCTCATTTCCCCCTCACACGATCTCCTCCATGTTACCATCATCTCGGATGCCCAACTCGTTGCTTCCCATCTGGGTTGCAGTCGAGTGCCTCACCTGGTGTTTTATATCCTCAATCCGTCTTCTCACTGAATGATCAATCCATCTCCACTTCCACCTCGTTATATAAAAATAATATTTTTGTGAAATATATAGTACTCTTCATTTATGAGTGATACGCTTATCTACCTATGAATCGCCTAATAAATTTCATCAGAGAGCAAACAACAACATTTTCAATAAATACACAAATAATCACATGAAAACATTTTCTCATTTCGATTCCGTCCCTTTTTTTTATTACTATGACAAAAGGAGTTCTATGTTGACAGTCACATGATAAGGAAATTTCATTGTATCTTCATTGTGATTACCAAGTATATTTTCTGTGTGCCAGGTTTCAATCTCATTTTATGCATATTGTTCTCTGAGGAATACAATATTGTGGATATGAAAATCTACTTATTTTCTTTAAATTAAACAATTTCATACTCAGCCTGAATTGTGAAATACTGTCACAATATGCAAGATAACAAGAACAAGATATATTTATTTGTTTACTTTTTCTATTACTATCAGAATTATTTATTTTATTTAAAATAATCGTTTATATTGGTGAATCAACTTCACGTGACTTGATGTGATCTGATTCAATGATTTCTAATTCTTCATCTGCTTATCTCTTTTGATATCACCATTGAAGGTGTGATTTCATTAGAATTGTGAATGATTATTATGTGGTCATTAGATGTATACAATGTTTTCTTGTACGCTTTGTGATAACCAGATATTAATGATATATTGTTTTATCGGGAAATATTTTATCCATAATACTACACTGATCAGTATATTCTGCTGATTGAGTTGGAGTCAACCAACTACTCGGTGATTAGTTTGTGTGTTTGAGTGTAATTAGGAATCGTTGTGGGGGGGGGGGGGGGGGTTATATTGGGTCTGATGTAACGAGTGAGACAGTCTGATTTTGATTATCCGGCCAACTGGTTGAGTGATGTGAGTAGAATTGTGTTGCCTTGACATTTGAATGGTGGTGTCGATTTGAAATTGGAGGCTGGTGGTCACTAGTGACACTAATATCTATCTCGTGTCCGTAATTGTAATATGGTCACAGTTTTAACGTATGTGTTATCTGTATGTTGACAAACTTGTTAGTCTCGGTTGTTTTGTTGGATGGAATTTTTCGACCTCTATTGTCATATGGTGTGCTATGCGGATGCCTCGATATTGCCTGAATGTTAATTATGATAAATGATGGAACAAAAGCATAAGTGGAATAACAAGTGTGTCAATAAATTTTAATAACTACTACCCGTTGTACAAGAAATGGCTATCGTTCCCCTATGTCATAGTGGATGACGCCTTGTCGTTTGAGGCGGTGAGTAATAGGTTCGATTCCCAGTGTGGACAACATCACTGGGGTGTAGGAACATCTAGGTGATGAATCCGGAATAGGACGAATTGTGCCTCCTCGATTCTTCTGCTAACCACAACCAACCAATTTATCATAGAGTCTTATCTGTCTATTTATACATTTTCTAAATCTCCCTTTCTTCACCAACAACCCTTATACATGAGTGAGTGGTCATAGTGTATATTTCTCAGAGGATGTCAGCGTGTTCATTATGTTCTCACCTTCCCCACATAACTAGTTGATGAAGCTGACCATCTGAAAATTTCACATTTGTTATAAACGTGGATGTGAACTATGGTGTAAGTGTTAATTTGCAGACAGTTTAATGTATTCGAAAGGATAAATTCACTTTTCATAACACTCTTTTTCACCTGATCAACAGTCAACACAGCCTTTGAATGAAATCGCAGATATCAAGTGGTAGTGACACCACTTGACGAGTTGATAGTTTGATGTGAATGTGCATAATTAGACTTCAGTCATTTGACCCACAATTTCATCAAATTCGAACAAGAAATAATCACATTTATTCCCATCGATGTGAAGCTGGAATGAATTATGTTTCCACTGGTCATTATGAGCCTAGATCCTTCTGAAATGATCCATATTATGCCATGTATGTTTCATTAGGCGGAGTTAGTTTCAAACATTTTGAAATTTGACAGTGATCACTTATAACTGGAATGAGTGACTGTTCTGAAATGTGTGGAGTGTTAATCACTTTGTGACACAACTGAAGAAGGTGGGTGAAGAAGATGAACTCGCTTCAATCCTACTACATTTCCTTTGACTAAAAATGTGACAGATAGTCAGGAATTATATATAACTCAGGAGGGCGTTTTGCAAACTGGTTGTTTTACTCCTCATTCTTATGTAAGTAAGTACAATATGTTTACTTGTCATAGTGAACGAGATTATTTGTGAAGATTTGCAACAAATTGTGACGTTATTGTTTCTTCACAAAATGTAAGCTTTGGTGCAGTGTTAAAATGTGAGAAGCCTGACAGTTGAAGTCGGATTCATCATCAAGAATATCTAAGGAGACTTTCATTCTACAAACTGTTGTCACTGAGTCCTTGTGAAACATATTTGTCTGTCTCATTTAGACCTTTATATGAAATAATGAGATCTGAGTAGAATTCACATAATAATGGTATTTGTTTTGTAGTAATTTGGAAATGGTTTCTTTGGTGTAATAGGCTATGTGGTGTGAGATTTATTCTTGTAGAAAGAAGTAGGTAGGTGGAGAAATACGTCTAGACAAACAATACTGACTATGTCTGATTAGTTCAGGTGAACAACATGTCGTTCGACGCATTGTCAGTGTATACTTTCTCATCCCGTATGAAACTCATGCACTTCCTAATCTTAATCAATCGATTCATTTCAGGTGTGTGGATAATTTTAGCTGCTCATCTCCATCCGTCTTCTTGTTTTCACCATTATTCATGTCACCGTCTCTGTGGAATGCACCTCTTATATTTTATCATCAGTTCTAAGTTTTACGAGGCATTCAAATAACTAGTTTTTCATGTTCATCTTTGGTTAACACCAATATTTGATGGAATCTGGTCTTTCTCTTACAATTGTTCACCACTGCCTTATTTCTGGATGAGTGTTTGTTGGTTTTCAAAGAAGCAGAGAACATCTTCCCTTCACATTATGCAAATTTCAGGAACTCAAACAATCGCTTAACTCGTCATTATTTGTTTCAGTAGCTTTAGGATGTTTCACTGAATGTGAAGGTGTTTAAATCCACCGATGTTGTCATCTAATGATGTGCTCGAATTATGCCGCTTTTGATCGATCGCTTATATCTCATGTATCTGGCGATTGTCTCCATCATAATCATCATATCACATTTTGTTGTTTTCCCTATTCCTCCTCCTTCTTTTTTTTAAAAGATGAGTTTCTATGACTCTCGGTTACATCCTTTCTCTATTTCTCCTGCTCTCATCATGCTGTATTGCATGTTGATGTATTAGAGTGCAGATGATTACTCACTGACAACACTCCGTGGCATTTCATCATTGATTGTCGATCGTTGGGTATACATGAAATAGGCGTGAGAATATCACCTGAATGATAAGTGAAATGGATGAACTTGCCACTTATTCTCGGCTTCTACTTCTGCATTTATTATTCTGTATCATCTGCAGAAAGTTTTCATATTGTTTGGAAAGTAAATATATGTCTACTTTTGTTACGTCTAACATTTCATTGCTCAGTTGCTATGTAGAAAATAATCGCTACCTCGTTGAGAGATAAACACGTTCACATTATATCTGAGTGCAGCAAAATATCAGTCACCTGAGTCATCCTCACAAAGAAGACTATTACTACAATGCTGCTAACTCCTCATTATTGGGATACTTCATCTAACAGGAAGGAAGCTCGTTTTGTATCCTCTGGAATGATGTGTTTGACAACGTTTAGTTGTTCGAGGGATAAAAGTTGTCCACACCATTTAACTCTACCTGTTAATAAATGCAGATATTCTTTATTTAATTAGGTCGATTTTAAAAATGGAGTTATGTGCAATTGTTTTACTTGTATGATAACTTGGAACTTATCGTACAAACAATAGGAGGTCGGATTTCATTATTTTTTGAGAATATTTGGGCTTGTGCGTAAAAAGCCATCAGAATATCGCCTCATTTATCGATGAACATGATAAATATGACACTAGTTTTTCAATCCTATATCATCTATAAAGCATATTCGTGGAGTATCGAAAATAAATTTTTACCTCCTGGTGTTACATATGGCGTTCGTTGTCTGAGATAATATGCAGGAGATATTCTCATCATATCCGAGAGCAGTGAAATATCAGTCACCTGAGTCATATTCACAAAGAAGACTACTACTACAATGCTACTTAATTTTCATTATTGGATTACTTCATCCAACAGCGTACAGCCTGGTTGTACATCCGTGTTCGAGGGATAAAAGTGATCCGCACCATTTAACTTTGACCTATTTAGTTAGATTGCGCCTACAAATTGACTGATAGCTTATAGTCAACTCTTTTGCAGTAGAATTATGTTTATTTTGTCTCCTTCTGAAGACTATATAGTACAATCTGAATTTCAAAGGAATTTCAAGGAAGGTTATGACAGCGATTACTCGTGATCTTATAAGTTTTATGGTTGTAAAGTTAAAAGTGTGATTCCATGCAGCAATTTTTTTGTTGTAAAATGTATTCCTTCATGTGTTATTCGATTTTGTATGAGACATCTATACTTGTAGTGATTTCAACCAGAGATGTACGTGTTACAAACCTTATCAAATTTTTAATGATTTTAGCATTCAACTTTCAATATAACCAGTTTTCAGAAGATTCTAACATCTCATCTTCCTTTATGCTATTGCTTGCCAAGTCCCTTCTAGGACCAATTGTCTCTCCTGGATTCCACTGCTAGTCACTATTCACCATATTCATCATCTTTCAATTTATCCTCAATCCATGATCCCTAATATTTAGATTATGATTTACTCGTCAACGTATCCACTGAGTAGACCAGTTTTTGGTCTCTATTTCATTTACAAAATTATTTGTTATGAAATATGTAAATAATGTGTTCAGTTTCTTTTTTTAGGTCAATCACTCAGATTATGCTAATCACTACTTTACTGGATAACCAAAAATAGTTTTTTAACCTTGAAAGTAACCCTCGATTTAGATGAAAATTTTATCAATGTATCACATTTGTGTTTGATTGAATCAATACACATGTTTGTATTCACAATTGTGTAATCATATTATGGTGAACAAAACTAGTGTCATAAGCATATTTACCTAATAGTTAATGTGTTAAAATAACGAGTACATAGATTCAGAGTAATATGTATCGATACATTTCAGTCTCACTGATCATTCAGTAAATCTTCGAATTTAATTTCAGGTATTTTCTGCATACTCACTGGTTATTTAATAAATATCTCTGCTAGTCAACTTGTGGCAAATGGAAATGATGGCTCCATAAATGTGTAGGTTATAAATGCTTATCGTGTGCTCATGCGTAGTAATTGGCTAGAAGTGGGTATTCACTAGTAAAATAATTCAGAGTTAAAACTTCATCAAGGATATTTTCACCACAGAGTATTCTTTTTCGCCTACGATATCATCAAGTTATACAGTTTCATTCATAGTTAATAAAAATCTTGTTGATTACACTAAAAACCACTTACTGTGAGCATGATGTAGATGAGGGAGATGTGTTAGAAAATATATGAAGTGAAATAAGCTAGAAGCTATCAAAAAATATGAGCAACGAAAAGAGGAACTCTACACAACATATAAAACCTTACACTGGACAAAGAAGTGAAGAGTGTGCGGAAATACAAAAGATACTTCTACGACACACTGGCAAGTGGAGCGGAGCAAGCTGCAGATAGGAGAGACCTGACAACATTATATCAAATGACCAGGTCACTATCTGGGAAGAGATCAACGCAGATAAGGTCAATGAGAGGTAGTGAAGGAAATCTAGTTACCAAAGAGGAGGAACACAGGAAACGGAACTATGTGCTGACCCCTTCAAAAAACTCCTGAACTGACCACCGCCTGCAACTCGTCCAGAAATACCACCAGGAGCCCAGCCACAGAATTACCACTGAACACAGGCCTTTCGACAAAATCAAAAGTCATGGATGCCACAAAGCTGCAGAAATCCGGGAAAGCACCGGGACCAGATGGAATTCCTCCAGAAGCACTGAAACTAGACGCAAAGACAACAGCGGACACGGTCATACCACTATTAAGGAAGATTTTGAAGGAAAGAAAGGTACCTGTCGATTGAAGGAAGAAATACCTTGTCAAACTTCCAAAGAAGGGAAAACTAAGCGTTTGCAAGAACTGGCGAGGAATCATGCTGATGTCCACCTCAAGCAAATTATTAGGCCGCATTATACTGGAGAGACTAAAAGATGTGCTGGATTCAAAACTACAACCGGAACAGGCTAGCTGGCTTCAGGAAGTACAAATCATGTGCGGATCAAATTGCAACAGTACACTACGCATCATCATAGAACAGAGCTTAGAATAGCAGTCGACTGTCTATCACAACTTCATCGACTTTGAAAAGGTCTTCGACAGCGTCGACCAAGAAGTAATTTAGCAACTGCTGCTTCAACAATACGGTTTCAGTCTCACAAATATTTATCAACTTTATTCCCCAGCTATCTGAAGACGCTGTATGCCAAGCGATTAACAATGGAAAGCTCAGCGATGCCTTTGAAGTGAAGACAGGAAGGAGTGAGACAAGGTTGCCGCCTACTATCACCGACCATCTTCCTGAGTGTGGTCGACTGGACTGGATGATGCAAGAAACTATGAGGAGCGAGATGAGTGGCATATGTTGTTTGAACGATGAAAACAACCTGAGAGAAGATTTGGATTTTCGCCGATGATTATTTATGCTTAGTGTCACACAAGCTAGAAGATCTACATGGGAAAAACAACAATTTGGCAGAAGAAGCGAGACAGTGCAGGAAGACTACACTTTCTTCAGGTGAACATAGAGAAGATAGAGACAGAGGTGATAAAGATACCCAACCAACAACAAGCACCAATCACCATCAACTAATAAGTCTAAAGAAAGTAGTCTCTTTCACCTACCTAGGCAGAGTAGCATCGTTTCAACTACTAGCGGTGGCACAGGCATACATGAGGATGACAAATCCAGGATCGGAAAGATATCAAGACAAGCCTCCCTGAATTAATCTGAAATAATCAGTGTGGAGGTCTCCTGCACTCGGCATAAAGCGTGAACAACATCCGGATTTTCAACACTAATTCAGTCAAGTCAATGTTTCTATGTGGTATTTGAGAGACTTGGCGCATCGAGAAAATCATTTACAATAACCTACAGGCATTCATCAGCAGCTGCTGCCTGCACTTCCTCGATACTGAATATGGAGATCAGACGGCCAGAATAATAAAAATAAGCAACACAGAACTCTGGCTGGCTGGTAGCGAACCAACCAAGAACCTATCACCCAACAAACATACAGGAGAAAGTGGAGATGGATTGGATTGGGCATAGACTGAGAAGACCATTCGGGGACATCATGCGCCAGGCCAGGCTGTCGAGTGGAACCCAAATGTGAAACGAAATGGTGGGCGTACGAGGTGGGGGTGACATGGATGAGATGGTGTGAGGAAGACATGAAAGCTTGCGGGCAGTCATGGAATGAGGTTCAAAAGACTGCAGAGAAGAGAGTGAAATGGCGACGTGCTACTGAAGCCAGATGTTCCACTAGGAACCCAAGGGACAAATAATAATAATAATAATATTATTACCAAAAAATACGATATCGTGTTGAACAAATCAATGATGAGAATGATGACAAAAGTTAGCAAGTGTAATGGATAGAAAATCAGTTGTAAAGAGTATTTTCAGGGTCGAGATTGAAAAATGGGCTCTACAGAAATGATTTTGAACGCCAATTCTCTATTGTATAAACGAATTTTAAGTACTTATCAATAAGCGTACAAAGTTTGATAACAAAATGGTTGATAGAGGTTTCTTGATCTGATAGGGTTCTTTTCTGTTGACTTCTAAACAAATTGATGTACTTCTTGAGTTCAACTTGATAATTTTTTTTCAAAAACACTTTCGATACATTTCATGGCATGTCTATTTTTACTTTCTATTCTAGTGCCTCTTCACAGCATTGCTATTTCATATTTTATAGTGCACGTTTTGATTCCTATACTATTCAAGTTTCTCTTGATTTTAAAGAGATTAATGAAAATAATGACTTATCTAATCAAATATATTCAGTAGCTCAACAATCTTGAAGTGATTTACTGTCCCACAGAAATACTCATGAATCCACCTACGTCTATCTTAAAAGGAAATATATTTCAAAAAGTTATTATCACGTAAATTTAAGAATCACTAAATCAATGTAGAAACTAGTTTATTTCTGGTGAACATTTTACTGATAAGACTAGCGGGAGATTTGAGAGTCAGGTACTTAACTCATAGTGTACAGAATGAACCTAAGTAATCAACTGCAAACAAAGTTCCAATATTCATCCACCTATCTTGTCACACCTGCTACAGTAATAAGTATTAACTGGAAGGTAATCGAAAATAAGTAAAATAGTAGTGTAATTTAAACTCATTCATATGAAAGTGAGTCAAAACACTTGGCTAATGAAGTGTTTTGAGGCTTTGTGTTCATCTGTTTCATCCAGTTCATTTTCAAGGAAAAAAGGCAAAAAACGTTTTTAGGTAGCCGGCTTGGAACTTGTTGTGATTCAGGTTTTCTTTCAAATTTATTCATCAGCCTTATAAGTAAAACATTTTTCACAATATACTTGCTTTACCCTGGCATACTAAACTTCCAATTCACTGTCATAACGTTTTTTTTCTGGGAGGTGATATTGTTTTGCTTATAATCTAGTTACTCAGAGTTGCATTTATTCTCTTCAAATTAGCTTAAATTTTTGTTTAAATATGTAGACAGTTATACACTTTGTACATTTAATGGAAGTGAAAGGAAACAAAATGGTTGAAGCGTTTAGTAAAAAAAAAGTGTAGGACTTAGTGTCTAAAAGCATATGAGACTGGAGATGGTCTATGCAAGCATTTAGATGAATAACTAAGTATGCAATATACAAAACAAGGCAAGAAGAGCTGAATATGGGAGATGATGGTCAGTTAAACTCCTTACCGGTATGACTTAACTCTGTCATTCTGCACTCAGAGATATGGGCATTATCGTTTAGATAAAATTACATCGTAGCAGAAAGTGAGCTTAATTTCCTCCGAATACTGACTATTTTTTAATTAAACTACTACGTATACTTCCTTTAACAACTCGTATTATACTCCATTCTTTTTTCTTACTATACGTTTATACTAATGCATTCTATTAGTTTCTCTACATAAACAAAGAATAACAATTGGCATGGCGTCAATTTATTTTGCTGGTTTATCATTAGTTGCTTACAATGTAAAACATTAAAAAAATCAGATAACCAGAGAATTTAAACATACTTAGAGGAGTTATATGGATCAACACAATATAATCAAGGAAACATACCGTATTCAAAAAGTTGTCCTATTGAAAATTAGCAAGGAGTTATACTTCAACAAAGTGCTTAGATTCTACTTACATATTTCAAATAAAGACATGTTAGTGATTTCAAGGACTGATTAACACTTTCATAATGAAAAATATTTATCTAACTTAGAGTTTTAACGATACTATTCAAAGATAAATAAAATGACAAAATGTTCATCAAGGTCATAATGATAGTATACAACATAACAGTCTGTTTCCTTATACCAATATGTGATATTATTCTTGAATTTCAAGCCGCCAAAATATTCTGTTATTCTATGAGTTATATCCCTTATGAAGTATGGTATTTTCCCTAGGAATTACTAGCGCTATAGCAGAAGTAAATGAAGAAAGTTAATCAAATAGGTCATAATATTACAAGGAATGATGTGTAGGAGATGCATATTGTTGGACTGTGAACAATAATTTCAAAGAATAGTAAATGAAGGAATAAGTTTAATAGAACACAATTAGAGACACTTTTGTGCCTTTTATGTATAGTTGTAAATATTTTTAATCGAGTTTCAGGAACAGTTAATGTTTGGTTCGTCAAGATACTCAACTGTTATGCTTGAAGTGAATCATAATAAAACTGTTGGGTGAATTTCTGCTTCTACATTTTATATCGAAAAATTATTTGATGCCTATTCATTGTTCATTATAAGTTATTTTTCATTTCTTTTCCTCTTGACCTTGTCCCATTTCATTTACACAAATGATAAATCAGTTGTAGCTGAATTCTTCTTGTTCATTAATTATATTGTTGTCTCCTAACTACCTGACAAACGTGTATTAAGATGACAATTTGTCATTTACCAGTTTCCTAGGCTTATTCAATGAAGAAATCAAGTGTTTGCTGATATGTTGCATAATATATGATTGTTAATAAAATTATCTGGGAACTACACTATGAGATAATTTTATGGTCTTACAACATTTTCATGCGATCAGAGTTTAGTTTAGTTACAACTCCAACGTTATAATCTGTAGATTTTCACATTTAACATAAATAAGACACTTGCATGATATACAGAGATATGCATGAAGTCAAAATTATACAAATTATTGGTGTGAAATAATTCTGCCTATTCTTATTTTTTTTATCGAATAAGCTATATTGAATTTCGAGGGAGTTTTAGGGAGTTGGAAATATTTTAAGTTGTTATTTATCATAGACTGATATCAGTTGGAGGGACAAAGGAAACCTGGGAGCACTGGACAGCTGTTTCATCCTAGTTTGGGACTCTTCAGCAGTGCGCACCCACGATCACGCTGTCTTATATTTCCTTTGTTCCTCCAAATGATGTCAGTCTACGATGAATAACAACTTGGAATAAGCTATATTCAAAGAGGATAGAGTATGGTAATTATCAGTTACCAACTAGTAGGAAAAACTTGGAATTTTGGTCGAATTATGAAAAGATTTCATGAAATAGGCATATCCCCAACAATTCACCCATTTTTGAAAACAGGTTTCTTCTATGTGCCTGGAAAAGCCATTTTTTGTATCTATTCAAAGATGTCTATTCAAATAGGCTTCATTTTACGGATGATAAACACCGAATTTTATTCTTCTAAAGAGTATTGACAACCTTGAAAAGAATGAATATGTTGCTTTATTGCATGACTCCTTGATCTTCAATATAATCAGACTTTCAAATTACTCTAAGTATCACCCGTTTACTTATTCTTTTATACTGAAGCGTATATCTGTCCTGAATGCGATAACTGTCCAATGTTTTTTAAGCGCTGATGTTTATTTCTGGGTGCTTCATCACCAAGCTTGGCAACTTCGTCAGCACTTTCTTCACAAAAAGGTCAAGCATTTTCAGGTTCTGTGAAGGTCTATACAGGATATTTTCCAATCTTGAGCATTATAAAACTTTCAATATGGATGGTTATCTTTCTTTCACTTGTTGACCTCTATTACCATTGTAAATGTCTGACTTATGCTATTTTCATAATGCTTGGTCATTGATTTCATTGACTGATTTGTAGTCAGCTATTTTTCTTCTCAGTGCATTGTACATTGGGTCACTGACCATATGCCTGTTGATTGCCTTTAGATTAGAGTACAACGCTTTCAGGAGTTAAGTTGCAGTTTTGTAGGTTGTGCATTGTAATCTTTTTACAATATACCAGTCGAAGCTTTAGTTGTACTCAATTTCATATACTGATATTGATCATGATATATCCTGACGTTCAACCACTAGTGGACACTTATAAATTCTTTGGGCTATTTGACAACTAGATTGACGAAAACACAGCGGTTAACAGCTTTCGCGACCAATTTTACAGATTATATTCATCTTTTCTCCGTTGAGTAAGGAATCCTACAGCTAACACTAGACATTTTATAGGGAATGGTTGGTTTGTATGCCACGTTGATACTGAATATATGAAGTAGTCAACTGACAGCTTCTAAAACACAATTGCGATGCGGAGGAGGGGTTCTTTTTTAGGCTATGGTAACTGTTTTCATTTCCTTTCTATTGACAAGCATTTCTTAATGGTGCTTACTGAATACTAATTAGCACTGAATACTTTGAAAAAGTAGTTTTCTTCTGACTTTGATAGCTGTTAAGTGCAGCTTTGGGTTTCACCACGTGTTAATGGTGATCATATCCAACTCTTATGATATATTTCCTTGGATTTGGAGGGTTCAGTCAAGTGTACTTATAAGAAAGTCTAAAAGTAAGATTTAGTTGTTTCGTTCTCCTAGGAACTGAATACCTTCTCAGATGTATGTTGATTCTAAAATATGCTTCATTGCTTCAGTGATCAGTTTAGATATTTGGTTACCCATGGCAGTTACTTTGGTTTATTTTTAGATCTTTCCGTCGAAATGATAATAGATCGTTTGACATGGATTGATTAGTCTCTATACTTTTCCTAGCAATAATTCTCGTGTACTTTTGAAAAGTGTGATCACTATATGATTTTATGAAA
The DNA here is from genome assembly GCA_944470555.2 of Heterobilharzia americana. Lineage (NCBI taxonomy): Eukaryota > Metazoa > Platyhelminthes > Trematoda > Strigeidida > Schistosomatidae > Heterobilharzia > Heterobilharzia americana. The sequence goes on from OX104127.1 coordinate 42,116,821, forward strand.
AATTCCAGGTTGACCGAAATGAGGAAAGCCGTTACATTGAAATAACGTTTTTCGTTGTGTATTTTCACTTTATTTGTCCCCCCCCCCCCAACGGATGAAGTCGCTAAAGTGGCTGAGTATTGGTTCACATCAACAACTTCCTTATGCTTTTTGTAAAATTTATTTGACAAGTTGTACGGTGAGATTCCTAATAATAACACTATTGTTAGCAATGAAATGTTTGGCTCATACATTTTTGTTCGACCTCAAAATCTAGTTGCTTTAAAGGGATTCTAGTCAAGCAGTTTTCACCAAGTTTTATCACTGAGTTCTTTGTCTGACATTTTTACCTAATCCGCTTTTATGAAAATGGTTTTCCTTCCTGCTCAGAGTATGACAATTTTCTTATAAAATAACAGAATTGAGTGCTTTTTCATCTTGTTTTTCATGAGTTGTACACAGTTGTTAAAGTGATCTGTATTCTGTTAGGGACAAAATTCTTTCAATAATGTTAACAACCTATTTCTGTTTTGCTTCCCTCTCTCTCTCACTTGAGTGGTAAACCACTTTATTTCTTAGCTCGGTCCTTATTTTCTCTTCTTTAGTTTTGATATCATATTTACGACCATGATCAGTTGGTACATCTTCTTTTTACTTAGAACCAGTGTAAATAATCGTCTTTCAACAATCACTCAGTTGATAGGCAGCTTGAATTTTATACTTGCAGTTACGATATGACTTCATAAACATTCACATGTGTGGGGATACATGTTCTCTAGTGGAAACATTTCTATCAGCAAAGTCCTCCCAATTTAGGCCTTAAGAAGCATACTATGCTTAGAACATTTGTTAATAGTGAAGGACGGTAATTAGGGACAAGGAAAACAATTATTTGGTGTTTTTCAAGTTGCAATGGTTGATCCTGAATAATATAAATAACATCTTGACTACCTTATTAAATATTTTACTGGGTAATGTTCCATGATGAAGTAAAAATCTTGAACCATGGCAGGATTCCAAAACCAGCTACCATCGGGACTAAATTTTTATTTCCCCTTCAATCATTAGCCAGTGTAAATTCAAACCTGACAAATCATGGCTATCTTAGATAGTAAAACTGATAAATATAATTTTATTCCGACAAAATTATTCATTTTCTTGTTAACGTTTTTGTAGGGTTATGTTGGGGAATATTCGTCAAAAAGGAACTAACTATCTTACTTTGAAATAAACTGATATGTTAGAAAAGTTGGTTGTACGCAAGATTCTCGATAGGCAATACTGAAAATCGATAAGTTGTAAGTAGTAATAATCACATTGTCTGAACTTTTCTAAATCTTACAATGAAAGTGAAGTTTAACTATCAATCCTCTTCTACTCAGTGTTTAAGTTGTCTCTGAAATTCGTTAGTTCCTTAAAATTGCTGAATTACTTTTTAAAGTTTAGGGTTCTAGGATGAATACAGTTAAGAACAAAACTTTTGAAAGAAATTTGTATTTGACTTGTAACATATAAATTGTCTGTCAACGATTTTAGATAGATAGATAGAGAGTTGATGGTAAGCCCTGGACCTGAATTTCATGTATGTTTGCGTATGTCATCAACCCATATATAAAATATCTAGGAAACTATTATCCCAATAAACAGAATCAAACTCCAGTGATTGGGTGTAAGGATGATAAAAGAGGGTCATCTGAGGTTTATATGCTTCGTCGAAATTATAATAAATAAATATCCTTGTTCTGCTCACTAATATGGGAAGCGTTATGCTTTGCTAAGTAAATTAGTTAAGTGACATGCGCAAATGCTATGTGTTATCAGGAACAAATTTCCTAAATTCTCTTTGAAAGATACACTTTGAATTATATACCTTTTAAATAACATCAGCAGCATAGGTGACATGAAAATATCTTTTGGCGCATATTTACTGTGCATTATGACTGTTTGAATTGACTATTTAGGTTGATGCTGTGACCGGTAGCACAGCCTAACAGTTTACGAGCGCTACAAAACTAACGGGCTATGGACGATACAAACCTAACTGGCAAACGAATCGACTCTGACGCAAATCAGAAAATCATACACCACAACAACAATACCGCAAACACGCGAAGACAAGAAGGAAAGACAGACCGTTGACAGAGAGCTATTTTTACTGTCTCAATACAGTTGACAGCGATGCTGAATATATACATTTCTAAATGACCTTGACGACAGGAAATCCTCTTATAGGTAAAATAGTTAACAACCAATGAGAGTTCAGCCTTGAGATAGAAGAATAACTAGCAACGCTGTGAAAACAGCTACGTAGGCTTTTTAAAGGTCATGGATAAAACAGCAGGTGAGGCATTACAAAATTAGAAGTGTTTGGCAGCTGAAAACTTAATCAGTACAATTTTCCATATGGGAGATTAATCATTAACATTTAATTAATACTTTTTGGATGTGATGGTGCAAGAAGCCTATTGAAGAAAGGTAACACTTTACAAGACCATACCAACTTATTATACTAAGCAGAAAATGAAAAACTCCTACCTTTCTTGAACAGATCACTCAACACAACGGAACACAGAAGAACTACTGGAACTTAACAATTCCTAAAGTTTCCAGCTTCTTTGCGATGCAGGATTATTCAGTATAGTGATTACTTACTTGAACCAGAAAAATCTGTGTAACAGATAGAGTAGAGGGAAAACTAAACTATCAACGATTATATCACTTAAAAACGTATATTCCTTCAAGTTTACTAAGGGATAAAAAGATGGTCAAACCTTAAAATGTTTTATTATGCCATCCTCAAAGCAGACATGTCCATGACTACCATTTACAGGTGATTGTAAAGGTGTGATTCCGAAGCAAAAACTTGATTCAATAAATGAAAGAACGTATTAGGCAGCTGTACGCTCCTTACTGAAGCTCAGATGTCCAGAAATAAGCAACAAGGAACTGTGACTGGCTGGCAATGAACCAACCAAGAACCTATCACCCGACAAGTATACAGAAGGGAGTGGAGATGGATAGGATTGGGCATACACTGAGAAGGTTGATTGGTGACATCACGCACCAGGTTAGGGCATCGAGTGCAACCCCGATGAGAAGTGACGAGTTGAGTGTCCAAGATGAGGGTGATATGGAGGAGATGGTGTGAGGAATAAATGAGAGGTTGTGGTCAGTCGTTGAGCCAGGTTGAAAAGATTTCAGAGGATAGTGTGGAGTGAAGACGTGCTACTGAAGCCATATGTTCCACTAGGAACTCAAGGGACAAATAATAATAGTAATAATAATTTCGCAGCTGAACCTCTTATTCCAGAGAAAATAAGACCCGACCTAAATGTTATCACTACAAAGATGACGATACCACGACTCATTGTATCTGTGAACATAAACATTGGGACAAATCTTTTACTTTGAAGTCAGTGGTCATGGAGCATATTGCCAAATGGCGTCAGAATCTACTACACTTGAATATCATGATAAATACTGGATCATGAGTTCACTGTCTATAACTAAACACCACACTAAAATGTCATGAAATAAACGTCAAAATAGTCTTTCGAAAGTGAACAAGAAACTGTCAGCATCATATATTTCGGTTTATCAAAGACTTAGTTAAATTAAATTAGACATTCGCTTTGTTTACTTAAAAAAAAACAGTCCTTAAACCATCCTGTTAATCTGAATTTTCTTATCAAGAATCGTGTGAAAATGTAATATTTATCCTTTGGTCATCCATTCTACTTTCACATCTGCTATTACTCTACTTTTATTGATTGATCGTATACTGCTTTTATATTCCCTACAAAATGGTTTGATAAGTAAATGTGTTGTCAGGTTGTTCAGAATATTTTACAGATAAATCCTGCCTTTCGATTACATTACGCACATTTTTTGAAAGAGTGAAATGTGATATGAAATTCAAACAGAAGCAGAGGAATATATGTTCACTAAAGATATTCATAGAACTAGTGAAATGTTGCACAATTTGAAAGAATAAGAACTGAAGTATTACTATACTTTATTAAGAATCTTAATGCTCAACAATATTATAGGGAATACATCAATCTAAAGGATATGAAATTAAGAAAACCAAACGGAAAGGATTGTGAAACACTAGAATTCGTACCATATATGAGTGTTTTTTCATTTTGATAATAATTTTAATACGTATAAACATAACCTTTAAATCATATACTAAGACTTTGTAGATTACTCTTATGCATATAATCTTTTTTCTGTATTCTGCTATACATGTTCGTCTCGATCCGCTTAACTTCCATATAACACACTTTAAAGCAATTTAAAGCGAAAGGTAATATCAAGGTTTTCAGGTCAAATAACAAGTGGAATAGTAGTGAATGGATTATAAATAACTATTAGTTTCAGTGATTGTATACTTTATCAATCACTCCATTTAAACAATCAGGATATTTATGAAGTAGCAATCTCTCACTTTATTCGAATTCATGCCATAACTTACTTGGTAATATATTATTTGTCCCTTGGGTTCCTAGTGGAACATATGGCTTCAGTAGCACGTCTTCACTCCACACTATCCTCTGAAATCTTTTCAACCTGGCTCAACGACTGACCACAACCTCTCATTTATTCCTCACACCATCTCCTCCATATCACCCTCATCTCGGACACCCAACTCGTCACTTCTCATCGGGTTGCACTCGATGCCCTAACCTGGTGCGTGATGTCGCCAGTCAGCCTTCTCAGTGTATGCCCAATCCTATCCATCTCCACTCTCATCTGTTGCATATTTGTTGGGTGATAGGTTCTTGGTTGGTTCGTTGCCAGCCAGTCAGTCATCAGTCAGCCAGTCAGCCAGCCAGCTAGAGTGAGTTCCTTGTTACTTTTTCTTATTATTCTACGCATCTCAGCATCAGTAGTGAGCCAGTGTAGGCAGTTGATCATGAATGTCTGTAGTTTGTTGGAAATCCCTTTCTTAACACGCCAAGTCTCTCAACCACCACATGGAAGCACTGATTTGACTGTTGTTGGTGTTGAAAATCCGGATGTTGTTCACACTTTATGCTGAATGTAGTGCAGTAGATCTCCACACCGATTTCAGGCTAATGAAAACCTGTCTTGCTGTCTTTCCGATCCTGGATGCTTTGACGTCCTGATCTGTACCCCGTACCTAGAAGATAGATAACAGATTAATTATAAATGTCTACACCAGTACATGTTTTTTTTAATAACTAAATATATCATCAACTTGTAAATACTTGCCGTAGCTCAAATGAAGAGTAGTCATTAATGTAACAAAAACATCAAACTAAAACAGAATGAATAACGTAAGCGGAAAGCTAATAGTCATAAACCGATATCCCACCAGTTAGTTTACAGATAAATATTGGTAGCAATGTTCACAGTGATAATCACCCATTATTCAATGTTAAAGACAACATATCAATGTAAATATGTTGCCATTAATTTAATTCAACCACTTGTAAACAAGTAGCGATCATTTCAGAATTAAATAAAAAATGACAAAAGAAATTTATTGGACAAAGTAAACTTAATATGAAGCACAGTATAAAAGAATAATCGGACACCGTTATATTATATTCCCCTTTAAGTTATCAATTGAATTTTTATATAAATATGAACATCAGTCACATAAAGAGTGTCAATGGACTTGTAGTTTTATAAAATGGTTTACCTTAAATGAGTCTGAGTTGGTTAATTTTTCTGTATCATTATTATACCATAATGGTGCATTTAACTTCAGTCTCATCAATTCAAAGATATTTTTGTCAAGATTATTGTCGATAATCATCGATGTGAGTGATGGTAGTATTGAAGTAACAAACTTCATCATCTCATGAAAAAAATCCATCTACGGAATGAAATCACTTCATAACTTTGATGAGAGCCTCTATTATTATTTTCACAATCAGTATCATTGTAGGCGTCGATTACCCGATAGATTTCATTTTGCCCCATTTTATTGATTTATTAGATTTATTACACAGTGTAACAGTAAGTATTGTTTACTGGATTACGTTTCGGACATAACTACACAACTTTGAGACATCCTTTATATAGTTCTAATTCCCTCGTCTCTTTGTGAGGTGGGTAGTAAGATTTTCCATAAGTCCGGAACAGGTGCTGAGTCACTCCTGCTACTGCATGTGTTGGGCGTTGATTGGATAAACAAAGATTTAGTTATCAATCTCTCCCTCCACCCTGTTATGTCAGTTCTAAGAATTTTCACCCTGTCCCATCCTATTGTGTGGTTGTATGTAATTGCATGCATAGCTATGGCTGACCTTTTTTCTAAATTCCTTACCTTTCTAGGATCTTCCAATTTTTACCTAGCTAAGTTTTTGTGTTCGGATAGCCTAATTGATCCTGGTCGACTACTTTCGCCCATGTATTTGACCTCGCAATCGTTGCAAGGGATTTGGTAAACCAAGTTATTCTGCTTAATTGGGTCAATAGGATCTTTTAACATACAAAGCTTATCTCGAAGTGAGTTTATGGGTTTAAATGCCACTCTAATCCCAGCCAGCCTTGTTGAGAATTCTACATAGTGTTTCTAAGGTGCCTTCTTTGCATGGTTATACTGTGGAGTTTTTGAATTCTCTACTCACAGTGTTGCCGCTAGTATTATTAACATCATTACCAACACTACTATTGCTGTTGCTATTATTACCACTATTATTACTACTGTTAATAAAGGTGTTACTGATATTTTTCTTACAATTCTTAAGGAGCTTATCAATTAATTTGGGAGGGTAATTACTTTTATATTAGATTTTATTTTGAATAATGATAAATATTATATTTATAATGTTGCTAGTTGATGACGTAAAGGTTGAATGATAACAAAACGGGTTATGTAAGGTTTCAGATCGTTTATATGGTGCATATCGATTAAAAAGCGGATGAGAACGTTAATAAGCAATCAAATGATTAGGTAACATGAGTGAGACGATTTTAATTGTAGTAAATTGAAAATGTTTCATTAAAAGTTGCTATTATTTGGAAGACCAAATGAAATAACACCGGAAACAATTAAATATAAAAATAAAATGATAATGACGATATAAGAGTACAAAGATTAATCTGATAAAAAAGGGGAGGGTGAGAAACGAAAAAGGGAACCAAGACCAAAATAAATTAAGGCCAAGGTAGAGACAAAGACTGTACATACTTCTTTTGCGCACAAAAGACAGACTTCAGTTCAGGGACAACCAAGGCCTCTGGTGTTTTTAGAAGCTGAACATGAAGGAAACTTTAGGTGTTCTGGCGAATTCGGTACACAATCTTAAAATTCTTGTTTGGGTCGGTTGAATGGTTGGAATCGATTAAATGCTCAATGATAGGACTTCTGATGGATTTCTTTTCACCCTTATAAAACCAGGTTGGAATATGTTCTTGTATACGTGTTGACAGCAATTTCTGACTAAGGACAATTTACCTTGCCCCACAGGCCTGCCGAGGGATATTGTCCATGATACAGATGGAGAACCATTCACGACTGGTAAAGATCAAGTAAAGTTCAGAAAGCTAGTTTTTCAGGATATCTGATGTTACATCACCTTTGAAGTCCAGATTCACGTACAAGTTCTTTTTAGAAAATGATCTGGTGACAGGTTTCGCATGTCTTTCCCGCACATTTTATCGATAAATTGGCTAGAACAGGCGTTTTCCGCGAGCGTCCCTCTTAGAAAGTCAAGTTCAACTTGAACATATTCAGTGCTACAAATAATACGTATTCGATGCCAGGGTGAGTGAATGAGGTTTCTCTTCCTCATGATAGGCATCCAGCTGCAGAAATCAGTAACTTGTCCATTTCAAGAGGGTTTCCTGTAGATTGATGTTTTCAGCGTTCCACTGCTACGTCTTGTAATCACCACGTCGAGGAAACGAATAGCGGATTCCAATTCCTTCTCAATAGTGGATTCCAACGCATAGGATGTCATCCAAATCCATGGGTGAGTCGCAAGGAACGAATATATCATCCATATATCGTTTAAAGATGTCAGAGTGGTTAATAGTCCGGTTAATAATAGAATTTTCTAATTTTGATATGAAACAATCTGCCATTTGAGATCCGATGGATTACAGCCTTTAAATATCATATGTGTACGAATGTACAGCTTGAGAATACATTCATTGAAAAGAGTCCTCTTCATTGATTATCTTGTTTTTGATGTCACAATGGGAATTATGAACGTATTGAAAAATCATATTCTCTTTTAATCAGCCTTTAGTTTCCATTACAATGATATCATATGATAACAGGAACAATAATCAAGTTATTCAAAATTAACCAGCTTAGCATCTTGATTTGAAGATAACTTTTTCTTACAATCTGAATGTGTATTTAATAAAAGTTTTCCTTGAATTTTATTTTACAGATATCTTGTCAAATAAAGTAAGATGTTTCCAGAGTAAAGAAAACCATGTGGATAGGAAATTCAACAAAATTGTTTTGAAAATCGAAAACTGGTTGATAAAATGTTAAAGATTATGCTACACTATGTAAGAATCTAACTCACTTATCTGAAGAATAAAAAGTTATTGTTCCTCAGAAATCTGTTCAATTTAATCAGTATCTGGAAATCAAGCACTCAAAGTCACATAAATTGTTAAAAAACTTGAATCAAAATTTCAGATCATTTTGTTTACTAGACGAATACAGGATGAGAAGAAGCATGTTAGACCTAATGAATTAGTATGGCCTTAAAAGTCTATGAAATAGATTATATATTTTTATTATTTATTTATCCCTTGGGTTCCTAGTGGAACATATGGCTTCAGTAGCATGTCTCCATTCCATTCTCTTCTCCGAAATCTTTTCAACCTGGCTCAACGACTGACCACAACCTCTCATTTATTCCTCACACCATCTCATCCATATCACCCTCATCTCGGACACCCAACTCGTCACCTCCCATCGGGGTTGCACTCGATGCCCTGACCTGGTGCATGATGTCACCAATCGGTCTTCTCAGTGTATGCCCAATCCTATCCATCTCCACTCCCTTCTGTATACTTGTCGGGTGATAGGTTCTTGGTTGGTTCGTTGCCAGCCAGTCAGTCATCAGTCAGCCAGCCAGTCAGTCAGTCAGCCAGCCAGTCAGCCAGTCAGCCAACCAGCCAGCCAGCTAGAGTGAGTTCCTTGTTACTTATTCTTATTATTCTACGCATCTCAGCATCAGTAGTGAGCCGGCTTAAGCAGTTGATCATGAATGTCTATAGTTTGTTGGAAATCCCTTTCGTAACACGCCAAGTCTCTCAACCACCACATGGAAGCACTGACTAGACTGTCGTTGGTGTTGAAAATCCGGATGTTGTTCACACTTTATGCTGAATGTAGTGCAGTAGATCTCCTTACTGATTTGAGGCTAATGAAAACCTGTCTTTCTGTCTTTCCGATCCTGGATGCTTTGACATCCTCGTGTATGCCTGGACCACCGACTGCAGTTGAAACAGTGCTGCCCAGATAGGTGTAAGAGACTACTTCGTTTCAGTTTCTCCCGTTGATGGTGACTGGTGTTTGTTGTTGTTAGATATTTAACTATATTTTTGAGACAAATTCATTGCTGTTAACAAATCACAAGCATTTTTACATTACTTTCGTATAAAGAAAACATGATCTATATGAATAAACAAACCTACATATGATCTGCTTACAGAGCAGCAAGAATCTGTTGTCAATGTACACGTTCTCATGTACTTTTCAACTGCTAATGCTTCAACTATTTGTAGTCCTCTCAACATTATCAGCTTCCACTGACTTAGCCACACTTTAATATAAATAATTAGTAGGAGTAAACAAAGAAAGTCATATCTTGAACTTACTAAATATTTTGTTATAAAGCTGATGATATAATTTCGTGATCCTCTTGTCAGCCAGTTTTTGGATGGTGGTCACAAGCACAGTTCATGGGGTAGCTCATGGTACGATCGGTGTAATTGGCTCAAAAGTGGAAAGTAAACTGATGCATACATATTGTTTGCAGAATGGAGTTGATAGATCTGTGAGCATCATCGTATATTTGAAGCAGGTTTTTATGATTCTCTCTACAAATAATAAAGGTAAAATCTATATACTTTTTGTAGATATGTAGCTGCAGCATATTTTTGATGAGGTTGTGTTTCTCAGGTTTTCATAAAGCACTCAACTAAGAATAGTTCCATAGATGATAACACTGGTACACTATCTATCTCTTGTTAAATTTGAAGGGTATATTGGAAGTAAATCTAAGGAGACGTTTATGTAGATAATGAGTTGGCATAAAATTGTTAATGTACTGGAACTGAATGAAGTCACACAGAAAGAAAGGCGTATTCAGTTCGCTGAACAGTTGTCAATAAGGAGACAACGTCAGGAGAAATCATTCCCTTTCCTGATTGACTGACATTCTTGATTAAATCAACAATAAATAAAAATTTGAAGATTTTATTCCCTTTTTGGTTCTAGTATCTCAGTGGGTCATTTTGCGATTATTTGATAAAAACATTCACGTTTAGTGAACGACGAGGGGGAAACCTTCTTTGTATACCTTGGGTAGGCCTACAGTTGAGACAGCGAAAAACCTGATAAATGAATTTGTAAGTACAGTTCAGTGGTAATGACTGCTTCATCCTTCATTGTCTTCTATGTCTCGGAGAGTTCTGAATGTTTCTTCAGTGGGGTCTCTCTGAATTGCTTGCTTTGAAAATCTTACCAGCTAACAGAATGTGTGAAAGTTTGTCTCTGTAATCTGATTCATTCAGATAAACTATTTTGGCGCTTTTTTCATGACTTATCCTGACTATGCCTTCATTTTTGTAAAGATAAATGATTTCGATATTCCTTCGATTGTAGATATCTAGTGTAGAATATTCAGTTTATATAATCCATACAGTAATTTGAAATAGTCAAGATCATGAGATTAAAACTAGGTCCTCTGTTTAACTAATTCTATTCTCAAGTTGAACCTTTGTGTTGAGATCAATAACTTTTGATGTTTTTCGCAGCAATTTAGGCCTAGGGGTTAAACCTGGACTCGAATCGAGCACACCAACACCTTCGAAGGCTTTAATGCCTATTTTCATTAACGAAAGGGTTAAGCGGTGCCATCAATTATTAACCTCAAACTCTCATTCACTTTTATAATGACGTCATCAGATCTCCATTTAGTAGTATGTATGTATGTATGTATGTATGTATGTATGTATGTATGTATGTATGTATGTATGTATGTATGTATGTATGTATGTATGTATGTATGTATGTATGTATGTATTTATGTACATGTTTATGTTTAACATATTCCTGTACATTACACATTATGCGAGGTTTTCTAGTTTGTTTGGCTAATGGACTATCCATGGCTTTTAGTTTCTTGCACACTTCGCTGTTCGTCACAGAATACTTTAAAAAAATCTGTTGCTAGTTAACTGGTAAAATAGAATAGGTACCTATGGATATCAAATTCTTGGGCAGATGTGTAACCGAATATCTCAGATAATTCAGTGAAATAAACATCGTGAAATATAAAACCGACACCCGTCGCTAATTGAATTGATCGACAGAATAATATGAGATACGAGGATGCTACTAACACAATGAAATACTTGGACTAGACACGAATAGTGACTGCTCTCCCCCAAACCTGATGCTTCATTTAGTCACGAAAACCAGAAGACAAAGATCCAACAGTGATGGTAAGATCCACACTGCATCTGATAAAAATACATCATTTATATACACTTTTTAACCTTGCCTAATTTCCTAGTTCACTAGTTTACTAGCTGGCCCTTAGCAAGGATAAAGAAGGTGGGTTGGGCATAGGGCTAGCAACCCAACCACAGAAAACCAGTTCAGTCGCTACAGAAACTTCTCCTTGCCGGAATCGGGTGGATGGAATGACGCCAGTTGGTGAACGCATTCGAAAGCCAGTTGGCCGATATGTCTTCTCTACCTCAATGAGGGCAAAAGTAAGAATGGGGACATATGATATCCGCACCATGTGTCGACCTAACAAGTCTGCCCACATTGCAAAGGAGATGAGAAAGTATAGCATTGAAGTGCTAGGAATCTGAGAGGAATCTGAACATGGAATGGAAGTAGACTCTCCAAACTGTCAACTGGACAGTCAAAAATCTACACCGACATGGTCACCCAGATGACAACCACCAGCACATTGAGTTCTTGAGTGGCTATCATGATGTCCCTTTGAAGAGCATCGAAGGCTCACTCTCATACAGTAGGAACCAATCTCCTCCAGCAGCGGGATGATGACAGCAAGATTCAAGTCAAATGGAAAGAAAGTCACAATCAAACAATGCTACTCTACGCACCTAAATAATGTAGATGAATAGAAGAAGGAGGAATTCTACAGATAACTGCAGTCACTACTGAACGAGACCCCACTCCAGATAGCGACATGAAAATTCTGTTGCATGGGATGACATGAATGCCAAACTGGGAGCGGACAACAAAGGAAGAGAAGTCATTCACCTTAGGTTGAGAAGCACTCGGTGAAATGACGAATGAGAATGGAGAACTGTGTGCAGATTTCTGCACATTCAATGGTTCCGTGACTGAAAGTAGAATGTACGAAAAAAGGATATTCGCAAAGCGAGCGACATGGATTTCACCAAACACCAAAACACGCCGCGCTAAATATCAGATAGAATTCATCTCAGTGTGGGGAGAGTGGAGAAGATGCTTACTGGACACAAGATCAGATGAACAAAAGGAGAAAATTCAGGTTCACAATACTCATTCTCTAGTGTAAAAAATAATACTGAAAGCCTTCAAAGATATTGTTGGCAGACCACAGTTCAAGTTGAGTACCCAGAACAGAAAATGAAGGAGAAAATCACAAAGAACATCTTCACGTCAGTCAGTCATCACACAAAATGCGAGACATTTAGAAACATACCTGAATAAACCACCGTGGAAGAACACTGGAACACGTTGTAAGAGATGTGAAAGAAACCTGCATTACTGTATTACGAAGCAAGAGCCAACAAGACAAGGAATGCATATCGACTGACACATGGATGTTGAGACAGCAGGGAGAGGAAGATGGAGATGGTGAAGTAGAAGATGAACCAGTACACTGGACTGCAGTGCAGTGATGAACAATGAAAATAGGAACTGCACACAACGTATAAAACACCACACTGGACAAACAAGTGAAGAAGAGTTTGTAGAAAGACAAAAGACACTTGTATGACACACTGGTAAGTGAAGCAGAACAGGCTGATGGCTGGTAGAAGAGACAGAGAACTGACAACATGATATCAAATAACCAGGCTACTATCTGGTGAAGAAGAGATCAACGCAGATGAAACCGATGAGAGATGGTGAAGGGGAGCCAGTTACCAAAGAGGAGAATCAAGGGAAACGATGAGCTCACCACTTCAGAAAACTCCTGAGCCACCACAACCACCACCACCAACACCAACACCAATACCAACAGATGGAAGTCGTCTAGAAATATAACCAACAGTCCAGCCACTGAACTACCAGTGTTTACAAGCCATCCAACAAGAGTAGAAGTGAAGTCCGGGACACCATAGAGTTGCTGAGAGCTTAGAGCGCTGCAAGACGAGATGGAATTGAATTGGAAGGAGACGCAGAGACATCAGCAGTGGACATGCTCACACAAAACCGCTATTTCAGAAGGTTTGAAAGGAAGGAATGAAAGATACCTGCCTGTTGATTGGAAGGAGGGCTACCTTGTCAAACTCTCACTGAAGGGAGATGTAAGTGTTTGTAACAACTGGCAACGAGTCCTGCTCATGTCCACCCAAAGCAAAACATTATGCTGCATCATCCTCGAGAGACTAAATAGTTCTCTGGATTCAAATGACTACCAGAACAAGCTGGCTGGCTGGCTAGCTGACTGACTGCAGGAAAAACGAATCTTGTAAGAATCAAACTGCAACGCTACACTACGCATCATCATAGAACTGAGTATATGATGGCAGTGAAATCTCCTCCTCACCTTTATCCGCTTTGAAGAAGCCTTCGACAACACCGAACGAGAAGTAATTTCACCGCTGCTGCTTCAACAATACGGAGTGTCTCTAGTCTTTATCAACCTCATTCAACGACTATCTGACTACGCCACCTGCCAAGTGATTCACAGTGGAATGCTCAGCTCACTGACACATTCGAAGTGAAGACTGGAAGAATTCAGATAAGTTTGCCACCCACTATCATCAATCATCTTCCTGATTGTGGTCGACTGCACTCGACTGGATTGGATCACGTGGCAGACAACTGTGAGTGGTGAGAGGGAGGGCATATGTTGGCAGTTTGACGGATGAAGAGACCACAGAGGAAGATTTGTATTTGGTCAACGATGATGATTTATGTTTAATGTGTTGTTGCACAAACTCGAAGTTGTATAGGCGAAAACTAACGAGTTGAGAGAAGAGGCGAGGTGAGGCAGGGTGGCGAAGACAGAACTTCAAGTGAATACAGAGGAGACAGAGATGATGAGAATACCTAACCGACAATAACAGAAATAACAACAAGAACAAGAACAACAGCGTCAACAACGGGGTGAACAACAAACACCAATTACCATCAGTGGGAGAAACGTGAAGGAAGTAGTTTCTTTCAGCTACACCTACCTAGTCAGTCAGAATCGTTTCAACTACAGGTGGGGGTAGAGGCACAGATGAGTATGTGGAAACCAGGACTGCAACGACATGAAGACAGACTTCCATTATTTGAATCAGTGTAGATATACTGCACTGCACTCAACACAAATCCTGAACAAGATGCGGATTTTCAACACCAATGGCGGTCTTGTCATTGGTGCTACATGGTTCAGAAACTTGATGTGTCACAAAGGTCATTTCCAACAAACTACATACATTCACCATTAGCTGCTGACACTGGCTGGATACTGGAGAACAGATGGATGGTCAGACTAATAAGGATGAGCAACAAGGAACTCTGGCTTACCTCACAAGTAACCAACCAAGAAGCTATCACTCAAGATACATGGAGCAGAATGAAGTGGAGATGTATTGGTCATACATTGAGAAGGTCGACTGGGTACATCACGTGCCAGGCCAGTTGCTGGAGTGGAACCCGAATGAGAAATGATGATTTGGGTGTGTGAGTTGAGTGTGATATGGATGAGATAGTGTGAGGAAGAAGTGAAATCTTCTGGGCAGTGGTGCAGCCAGGTTGTTATGACTGCCGAAAATAAGTGCAATGCTGAGGTGCTTCTGAATTCCTATATTCCACTGAGAACTCAAGGGAATACTAATTATAATATTAAATACTTGGATTATTGTTTCTTTTTTTGGTTCAGAAATAAAAAGGCAATAGCATGTTTCTGTGTTCAGAATATGGATATTGTTCGATAAGTCTATCGAAGGTTGCTTTATATCACGTGGTTTAGAAAACTAATAGATGGACACAATTACTTTCTTGTTTTTTCTAACAAAAAACCCACATTTTAATTATAGAATAATCAGAGATAACTCATGATGCATTTATTACTGAAAAAGGCAATAACCTTAGGCATAATATGAGGTTCACTAATGATTTATTTTAATTAGACTGTCTCACATAGCTGTAATAACAGAGCCAGAGACAGAGAGAGAGAGATTCATAAACATGGCTATCATTGATTAATGATTTTATGGTCAAGGTGTATGAATATTTATATTAGAAACCATAAATATGATTTATGTTTCAGGAAGTAGAGATTCTTGATTTTTAACTTCTTGTTGAAGTATTCCCATCTTTTGTAAATACATTGCTTTTTAGTATGGGACGATACTGACCTTATAATCTCTAAAAAATAAATGGATCAATTCAGAAAGATATTAAATCTTATTATACAGGCAATTTGATATAATTCCCTGTTTAACTTCAGAATCAACAAGTTATTTTATATAGTGGTAATACAATAATAAGTTAGATATAGTTTCTAACTTATTTTTTTCAAGTTTAAGTGAAATATTTAAAAGATAAATAAATAGGTAATCGAATAAGAAATAAATTCCCAGAAATAATTGAATAAAAATGACAATCACTGTGTGGTATGACAGATATTTTTCTTTTTTTAAGTATATTCTTAACTAATAAAAAAAATTAGTAATTGACTGTCTTAAAATAATATTCAGTCAAATACATATACTTCCTTTCTCTTTCATCCATAACAACGACAATATACAAAAGCGTGGAAAGCGGAAAAAAAATCTTTTCTCATAAAACATTTTAAGATGTAATTATGTGTTACGCTTCACTTCTATTTTAGTTTGTTTCAGTCTTTCTTTCTGACATTAAATTAGTATTAAATAAGCTAAGGTTTAATGTAGAAAATAGCATGGCCTTAGAAAGTCTAATAAACTTTGAAGAACCGAGAAAATGTGATTACCAAGTATCGGACATACTACAATTGGCACTGACAGGCAAGCATATGATTTCGAGTTTGTACGTTTAAATATGTGAATATATATATATATAAACGTATATATATGTATGCATTTGCTCAACGATGATGATTTATGTTTAATGTGTTGTTGCACAAACTCGAAGGTGTATAGGCGAAAACTAACGAGTTGAGAGAAGAGGCGAGGTGAGGCAGGGTGGCGAAGACAGAACTTCAAGTGAATACAGAGGAGACAGAGATGATGAGAATATCTAACCAACAACAACAACAAGAACAACAACAACAAGGACAACAGCGTCAACAACGGGGTGAACAACAAACACCAATTACCATCAGTGAGAGAAACGTGAAGGAAGTAGTTTCTTTCAGCTACACCTACCTAGTCAGTCAGAATCGTTTCAACTACAGGTGGGGGTAGAGTCACAGATGAGTATGTGGAAACCAGGACTGCGACGACATGAGGACAGACTTCCATTAATTTGAATCAGTGTGTAAATCTACTGCACTGCATTGTACTGCACTGCACTCAGCACAAATCCTGAACAAGATGCGGATTTTCAACACCAATGGCAGTCAAGTGAGTGCTGCTACACGTTTCAGAAACTCGATGTGTCACAGAATTCATTTCCAACAAACTACATACATTCATCAACAGCTGCCCCCTACTCTCACTCCGTACTGACACTGAAGATGGCGATCATATATTCAGAATAAGAAAAATAACTGAGAAGGTTCTCTGGGAACGCACGAACCAAGAACCCTTCACCCGACGAATATACAGAAGAAGATAGTGGAGATGGATTGTGTTGAGCACATACTGAGAAGACCGACTGGAGACATCACGCACTATGCAACCCCCTCGAGTGGAATTCAAATATGAAACGACGAGTTGGTTTTCTGAGTTGAGTGTGACATGAATGAGATAGTGTGAGAAAGAAGTGAAATCTTCTGGGCAGTGGTGGAGCGAGGTTCGAAAGACTGCCGAGAAGATAGTGAAATGGTTATGTGCTACTGAAGGCCTATGTTCCTCTACGAACTGAAGAGAAAAAAAAAAGATAATAAAATAGAAAAAAGTTACTTGGTAAACTCCGTTCACGATGTTAATTCCTAATTGCTGAATTTTTCACATTTTCCTACGAAGTTACTTATAAAGCTGACATAAACTCGTCACTGTACTTCTAATAGTAGTCGATATATTCTTTTCTAGGTTTTTCTAGGATAATCTCTTAAAATGCACGCATAGTACCACTGTTCCGTGTGACCAGCAGTTTTCTCGCATGACTTTGATGAGCGTTATAATTTTGTGACATTAGTTACCAAGATCTATGTCGTTAACATCTATTCGCTTTCCAAAGATGACTATTGCATGTGACTGGGCACTGTTTGACTTATCCAGTGAGTGTAATATTTTCAATGTACACAACAAAACTGACTAACAAAATGGGACTCCACATGTAGATAGGAGGAGCTTAACTATTCGCACTTCAGCAAGTCCATTCATATCCTAAACTAATTCAGAGTATTTTGAGGATAAATTTCTATTTGAGTTTGAGTTGGAAATAAAAACAAATGAAAACAGACAGAAATAAAATTAGGTAATTAGAATTTTAACCAAAATTTAAAATATGTTTGGTAAGGATGGGCAATGGTTAGCAGTGGAATCCAGGATGCGCATTTCGTCCTATTTGGGACTCGTCAGCTGGATGTGCCTGCTTCCCAGTGAGTGATGTTGTTCCCACTGGGACTCGGCATCGGGAGCAATCGCTTCAAACACCAGTGCGTTATCCACTACACCACCGAGCCACGATAGCCATTTCTTGTGCAACGGGTATAGGTTTTAGTGTTATTGCTTGTATTACACCGTCGTTGAAAATATGTTGGAATTAGTTTTGGTCTGTGATTGATCAATACATCGTTTCTTTTACATAGGTAACGTTTCTGTTATTTTGGTTGATTATGCTTCAGAAAAGGTGAGCTATTAGTTTTCATTTATTTGTTTGTTACTTTCAGTGAACATATATGAAAATGAATTTTTTTTTCAGACAAGGTCATCGGAACTGGAATGTGAAGTGTATTGTAGACTGTTTATGGTTTATCGAAGATATCACTTAGAATTCAGTCAACTTATCCTAAGACTGTTCTATTGTCTAGCTCACTTCACTTTGGATATTAAGTATAGCTTGAGGAGACAATATATCCCTTTACTTTTTGTAATATTTACCTAAATAAATGAGGTACATTAAACTAATTTTCTTGGCTTACTTTACGGCATTTTGAAATTATTTTCCTTTCTTACGTCAAAAGCAGTGGAATTTCAATGTACACTGATAATTTTCACCTTTATCTTGTCTCACCAAAATGAGAGCATATTTATTTGCCATTCAACAGTCTTTTACTGACATCAGCATACACTCTGCTTAAGACATCTAAATCTTAAATATGCTTTTCGACTACTAGATTTCTGGTCTAGAAACCGAATTTCAAACGGAAAAAAGAAAATGACATTAAACTATAGGTGGAAAATATTCTGATAAACAGTTTACATTTCTAATTAAGCAACTAAAGACATGACATTTAGCTTTCAAGTTAAATTTTCAATGGTTTCTCATTAATGTATAGAAAACTGACATCTATATATATATGTTCAATTTATCTTCCAATAGTGACGTTGGCTTTACTCATCTAAAGCTATCTCGTCAAATTCCTGAAAAAGAGCGACCTAAGTATTTGCAAGAACTGGCGAGAAATCATACTCCACGCCTGTCCACCCAAAGCAAGCAAAATATTATTCCGTGTCATCCTGGAGAGACTGAAGGATGCGCTGGATTCAAAACTCCGACCCGAACAGGCTGGCTGGCTGGATTCAGGAAGCACAAATCATGTGCGGATCAAATTGCAACGTTTCGTGTCATCATAGAGCGGAGTATAGAATGGAAGTCAACTCAACTCTGCCCCAACTTTATCCACTGTGAAAAAACCTTCGAGAGCGTCGACTGAGAAGTAATTTGGCAGTTGCTTTAACACTATGGAATACCGCAAACCTTTATCAACCTCATTCAACATCTATATGAAGACACCACATGCCAAGTAATTCACGATGGGAAGCTCAGTGACGGCTTTGAAGTGAAGACAGGAAGGAGTAAGACAAGGCCGCCGCCTACTATCACCCATGATATTCCTGATTTTGCTGGACTGGATCATACAGCAAACCATGAAGAGTGAGAAGATGGGCATACGCTAGAGCGATGAAAATACCTCAGAAGAAGGTTGGGATTTCGCTGATGTCACACAAGTTTGAAGATCTACAAGCGAAAACTGACATTTTGACTGAGAAGGCAGGCTTGCGAAGACGGGATTTCAAGTGAATGTAGAGAAGACAGGGGTGATGAAGATATCCAACCAAAAACAACAAGCACTAATCACCATCTATGGGCGAAACCCAAAGGAAGTAGTCGCTTTCACCTACACCTACCTGGGCAGGCAAAATCGTTCCAACTACAGGTGGTGGCACAGACCAGGACGTAAAAGTCAGCTAAGATAGGAAACCAGTGTGGAGATCTACGGATCTGCACTCAGCACAAAACTTGAACAAGATCCGGATTTTCAACACCAATTCAGTCAAGTCAGTGCTGCTGCATGGTTCAGAAACTTGGCGCATCACGAAAAGCATTTCCAACAAAGTACAGACACTCATCAACAGCTGTCGCCTATGCTCCCTCGAAACTGAAGATGGAGATCAGATGGGCAGAACAATAAGAATAAGCAACAAGGAACTCACTCTGGCTGGCTAGCAACAAACTAACAATGAACTCATGATTCAAAAAATATGCAGATGAAAGTGGAGATGGATTCGATTGGGCATTCTCTGAGAATGTCGACTGGGTACATCACATGACAGGCAAGGCCCTCGAGTGGAATCCAGATGGGAAACTATGAGTTGGATATCCGAGGATGACATGGAGGAGATGGTTTGAGGAAGAAATAAGAGCTTGTGGGTTGTCGTGGAACCAGGTTCAAAAGTTTTCAGAGGGCAGAGTGCACTGGAGACGTGCTACTGAATCCCTATGTTCCACTAGGAACCCAAGGGACAAATAATATTAATTAATAAACAGATCAAAGCAAAACATCACAAGTTGATTTAAATTTCTGAAGGGAACGCAAGGCTTCAATCCTCTAACATGATCGCAATTTCTGCAAACATTAGTAGGTTTCTGAAATATCTAGGGTCGAATAGTTTCACTCAAAATTCATGATCCAGTGATAAGGTCTTATGCAGTATTCTTTTTCATAACTTATATTAAATTTTGATGGTGTGTTGGGATTTGTTTGTTGATTCCACGTTGGTATTTATTATGGACCAATATAAGTTGAAGAAACATCAAAAACCTCGGAGTACTGAAGAGATAATTTGTTCTGATTTGAGACTCCTCAGTAATTCACACTCATAAACTCACTCTCCAAAATTCAAACTAAGGACCTTCAAGTTTTGAGGCCAGCATGTTGCCAGTGAAATCCAGTGGTTCATATTTCCCAATTTTGTCAGTTCGTGAAATAGTGTGATCTCTACGCAGTACCGTCGTTGAGTAATTGTCCTCATTTTTGACTTGGTATTTTTCATTATGTGTAGAGAGAAAATAAATTGCAAATTATCACTTATAATTTTGAATATCTACAAGAAAATACTGTTTTAGGGCAATAAGTCTTACTATAGTTAGTCTGATTTTGAGATATAAATTTACAAAAGTACTTTAGAAGTTATAAGAGTTCAACACATTTAACATGATGCTAAGAAAACTCAATAATTCACATTACTTATAAATATAAATGCAATTAACAAATTCCGAAATCTCTTATAGTCAGCGTTTCGATAACATCAATAGCTTTGGTGCTTAACATTTACATATTGAAAAAGAAAATATTTAGTTACTTAAAAGCTTTTTTTCTTCGATATTTGGCTTATAACTTACACAAGTTTATGCAGCCGGTCTATTATTATTATTATTAGTCCCTTGGGTTCCTAATGGAACATACGGCTCCAGTAGCACGTCTCCAGTGAGCTCTGTTCTCTGAAATCTTTTGAACCTGGCTCCACGACAGCCCACAAGCTCTCATTTCCTCCTCGCACGATCTCATCCATGTCACCCTCGGACGTCCAACTCGACGCTTCCCGTTGGGGTTTCACTCGAGTGCCTAGCCTGATGCATGATGTCACCAGTCGGCCTTCTCAGTGTATGCCCAATCCATCTCCACTTCCTTCTAGTGCATATTTGTTGGGTGATAGGTTCTTGGTTGATTCGTTCCCACAGTTCCTTGTTGCTTATTCTTATTATTCTGGCCATCTGATCTTCAGTAACGAGACAGCGTAAGCAGTTGTTGATGAATGCCTGTAGTTTGTTGGAAATCCCTTTCGTAACGCGCCAAGTCTCTGAGCCATACAGAAGCACTGACTTGACGTTGGTGTTGAAAACCCGGATCTTGTTCACGCTTAATGCTGAGTGCAGAAGATCTCCACACTGGTTTCAAGCTAATGAACACCTGTCTTGCTTTTCCGATTCCGGCTGACTTTGACACCCTCCTCTGTGCCTGTGCTGCCTGTAGTTGAAACAGTGCTTCCTAGATAGGTGTAGGTGAAGGAGGTTACTTCCTTTAAGTTTCTCCCGTTCACGGTGATTGGAGTATGTTGTTGTTGGTGGTGGTGGTGCGGTATCTTCACCACTTCTGTCTTCTCTATATCCACCTGAAGTCCCGTCTTCGCTGCCCTGTCTCTTCTGCCAACTTGTTACTTTTTGCCTGTACATCTTCAAGTTTGTGTGGCATCAGGCACAAGCCTCATTGGAGAAATCCAGATCTTCTGGCTTCTTTTCCACAGTCCAGCGTATTCCCCTCTTCTCGCTTCTTACTGTTTGCTGCATGATCCAGTTGACCACAATCAGGAATATCATGGGTGATAGTAGGCAACCTTGTTTCACTCCTGTCTCCTGTCTTCCCTTCACTTCGAAGACATCGCTGAGCTTCACATTGTGAATTACTTGGCATGTGGCGTCTACATATAGTTGTTGGATGAGGCTGAAAAAGGTTAGTGGTGTTCCGTGGTATTGAAGCAGTTTTCAAATTACCTTCCGGTCGATGCTGTGGAAGGCCTTCTCAAAGTCGATAAAGTTGAGGTAGAGAGTTGACTGCCATTCTATACTCTGTTCTATGATGATGCGTAGTGTAGCGTTGCAATTTGGTCTGCACATGATTTGTACTTCCTGAAGCCTGACTGTTCCCGTCGTAGTTTTGAATCCATCGCATCCTTTAGCCTCTCCAGGATGATGCGGCATAGCATTTTGCTTGGGGTGGACAGGAGAGTGATTCCTCGCCAGTTCTTGCAAACACTGAGGACTCCCTTCTTCGGCAGTTTGACAAGGTAACCCTTCTTCCAATCAATAGGCAGGTACCTTCTCTTCCTTCCACACCTTCTGCAATAGTGGTGTTGTGTGAGCATGTCCGCTGTTGTCGGGACTTCCATTTTTGTTGGAGGATTTATGTTCACTTGTAGTTCAGCGGCTGCAGGTGGTATTTCTGGATGAAGTGCAGGCGGTGGTGGTGGTTGATTCAAGAGCTTCTTGAAGTGGTAGGTCCATTGTTCCCTTTGTTTCTCTTCTTTCGTAATTAGATTTCCTTCATCATGTTTTATTGGTTCCATCTGCGTTGATCTCCTCCCAGATAGCAACCTGGTTATTTGATACAATGTCGTCAGGTCTCTCTTACCTGCAGCCTATTCTGCTACACTTGCCAGTGTTTCGTAGAAGTGTCTTTTGTCTTTCCACCCTCTCTCCTTCACTTCTTTGTCCAGTGTAGTGCTTTATACATTGTACTCAGTTCCTCTTGTCGTTTAGCATCCTTGCACAGGTTTATCTTCTGTCTCACCATCCTCCTCTCCCTACCCTATAAGCTTTCATGTGTCCATCGAGATCCACTCCATTCCTCATCTTCTTTCTTCTTCCTTCCTAGTACGGCTGTGCAGGTTTCTTTCCATATCTCTTACAAAGACTTCCAGTGTTCTTCCATACGGGTTTCTTCAGGGATGTTCCTTGATATCTTCCTTTTGTTATGATGGCTGCCGTGAAAATGTCCGTAGTAGTTTCATCCTTCAGTTTCCGTTCTGTGTTGTACTTGAACTGTGGTCTATCACCAGCTTCCTTGAAGGCTTTTAACTTGATTTGGAAGGTTTCTTGCACTAGACAGTAAGTGGTCTGAACCTACATCTACTCCTCTTCTTGACCTTGTATCAAGTAGACTGCGTCTCCACTTTCTTCACATTGAGATAAAGTCGATCTGATTTTTAGTGTGTCCAGGTGTCTGGTGAAATCCATGTCACTCGCTTTGTGGATATCCTTGTGCTTGAACACACTGCCTCGCCTCCAATCACCAAATCGTTGAATGCACAGAATTCTGCAAACAATTCTCCATTCTCGTTCATCACCTCACGGAGCGCTTCTCAACCCATGGTTAGTTCTCTTCCTGTGTTGTCTGCTCCCAGTTTGGCATTCATGTCGCCCATTAGAATGAATTTTGATATCGCCGACTTGAGTGGTGTCTTGTCCAGTGTTGATTGAAGTTGTCTGTAGAATTCCTTCTTTTTCTCCTGATTTGCATTATTTGTAGGTGTTTGGCGTAGCATTGTATGATTGTGACCTTCCTTCCTTTTGAGTTGAATCCATCTTGCTGTCATGATCCTGATACTGGAGGAGGACATTGGTTCCCACTGCATGAGAGCCTTCGATGTTGTTGGGGACATCACGATAGCCACTCCAATACTCAGTGTGCTCGTGGTTGTCGTCTGGGTGACAATATCGGAGTAGATTATTGATTCTCCAGTTGACAGTTTGGAGAGTCCACTCCCATTCCATCTGCTTTCGCAAATTCCAAGCACTTCAATGTGATACCTTCTCATCTCGTTTGCAATCTGGGCAGCCTTGCTGGGTTCAAACATGGTGCGGACATTCCATGTTCCCACGTTTACTTTCGCTTTCATTGAGGGAGAGAAGACACATCGACCAATTGGCTTCCCGAAGGCAGGCTTTCACCGACTGGCGTCATTTCGCCTCTCCTATTCCAGCAAGGAATAATTTTGTTTTTATTTTTATATATCGTTTGTGCTTTGAAGTTTCTGTAGTGGTTAGATTTGTTTTGTGAGGTAGGGTTGCTAGCCGTATGCCCAACCTTCCCTCTTTGTTGGGGCTTAGGACCGACTAGTAACTAGTGAACTAGTTAACCAGGCGAGGTTCAGTCGGTCTACTAGTCACTTTATATTCACTTTCATATGACATATAGTTTGATCAAGTGTTAATTGTGAGTTAAAAGAGACTTAAATGGTATTCACTGATTATTCGACTTGATTATCAGTACTTACATAGTTCACTATTTTGATATAAGCTGTACGTTACTGAAGGTAGTAAGAATTTATTCACAGCTAACAGCGTCTTGAGAGTGTACCCGTTTGTTAAAAGTCATTTATTGTCCGCTAACCGTTTTAGATTTGAATAGACAGGGCAAGATTAAGAGGACTTAAGTGAACCTTTTACAAAAGTAAGAGTATGTTTCATTATATTCAAATTACAACTCACCTATTTGGTTGGTAGTGTTGTCCTTCCGGACTCATTAAAGTAAAGTATAGGGTGATTCATTGTTAGAATGTGCTGCTGAAAAACCACTATCATAAATTAACACAAGTTTTACCATTCCACGTACTGGTTTGCTGGACTAAACACCAAGCTACAATATTCGTGCACTATAAGTTCTCATAATAAATTTATAAATCCTCTTCTATACTATTCCTTTATCCCCCATAAAATCGTACCCATACAAAATGTGCAATTCTGAAATAAATGCATCAAATGGACAAGTAAACAGAAAAATGTGTTACATTTATGTCTTAAATGGTGAAATCTGGACCAAAATCATCATCATAGTCATGAATATTGGCTTATCACAACCACTGCCAAATATTCTGAGTTTATACTCAGAAATAACCTTGCAAATGGAATCAGTCACATATATGAACCATTTTCCTTTGAGATCATTATTCTTTTTTAACAATATTGCATTTTAGATTGCCTTCTCTCTGTACTAATAAAATGAGCTGGAATTATATCCTATAGTCAGGAAGAACAAATCATGTAAGAATCAAACTGAAACGCTACACTACGCATCATCATACAACGGAGCATAGAATGCCAGCAAAATCAACTACACCATACCTCAACTTCATCTACTCTGAAAAAATCTTCAACACCGTCGACCGACAAGCAATTCGGCAGGCAGCTGATTCACAAATACACTCTCAGTGACACAAATTGACATCAACCTCTTTCAACAACAGTCATGTGCTGTATGATGCTACACACCAACTGCCAAGTGATTCACAGTGGAAAGCTCAACTCACTGACACCTTCGAAGTGAAGACTGGAAGAATTCAGATAAGGTTGCCACCCACTATCATCGATCATCTTCCTGATTGTGGTCGACTGCACTCGACTGGATTGGATCATGTGGCAGACAACTGTGAGTGGTGAGAAGGAGGGCATATGTTGGCAGTTTGACGGATGAAGAGACCACAGAGGAAGATTTGTATTTGGTCAACGATGATGATTTATGTTTAATGTGTTGTTGCACAAACTCGAAGTTGTATAGGCGAAAACTAACGAGTTGAGAGAAGAGGCGAGGTGAGGCAGGGTGGCGAAGCGAGAACTTCAAGTGAATACAGAGGAGACAGAGATGATGAGAATACCTAACAAACAACA
Organism: Heterobilharzia americana; assembly: GCA_944470555.2. Lineage (NCBI taxonomy): Eukaryota > Metazoa > Platyhelminthes > Trematoda > Strigeidida > Schistosomatidae > Heterobilharzia > Heterobilharzia americana. The sequence goes on from OX104127.1 coordinate 42,142,973, forward strand.
ACAACAGGTACAACAGCGTCAACAACGGGGTGAACAACAAGCACGAATTACCATCATTGGAGAAACGTGAAGGAAGTAGTGTCTTTCAGCTACACCTACCTAGTCAGGCAGAATCGTTTCAACTACAGGTGGGGGTAGAGGCGCAGATGAGGATGTGGGAACCAGGATTGGAACGACATGAAGACAGGCTTCCATTAGTTTGAATCAGTGTAGATCTATTGCACTGCACTGCACTGTACTGCACTGCACTCAGCACAAAGCATGAACAAGATGCGGATTTTCAACACCAATGGCGGTCTTGTCATTGGTGCTACATGGTTCAGAAACTTGATGTGTCACAAAGGTCATTTCCAACAAACTACATACATTCACCATTAGCTGCTGACACTGGCTGGATACTGGAGAACAGATGGATGGTCAGACTAATAAGGATGAGCAACAAGGAACTCTGGCTTACCTCACAAGTAACCAACCAAGAAGCTATCACTCAAGATACATGGAGCAGAATGAAGTGGAGATGTATTGGTCATACATTGAGAAGGTCGACTGGGTACATCACGTGCCAGGCCAGTTGCTGGAGTGGAACCCGAATGAGAAATGATGATTTGGGTGTGTGAGTTGAGTGTGATATGGATGAGATAGTGTGAGGAAGAAGTGAAATCTTCTGGACAGTGGTGGAGCGAGGTTCGAAAGACTGCCGAGAAGATGGTGAAATTGTTATGTGCTACTGAAGCCCTATGTTTCAGTAGGAATCCAAGAGAGGAATAAGTATTTGATAATTATATCCTATAGAATCTCTATTATTTTGACTTTCAGTATTTCTAATAAACTTCTTTATTTATCAGATATATCTTCATGTTGTAAATCGTAATATTTCGTTGATTTTTCACACCTAACAATGATGATATGAATAAATGAACACTTCAAGACAAGTTTTTTAGTCGCTTATATTCATCAATATTCTGTTCATTATAACAAGTGCTCTTTGTATACATTTTAAAGTATTGTAGATTTTTTTTATCGAAGACTTTGAAAAGTTACATTCATATTCTGGCCTGGATAAACCTAATTACACAGCAATTTCTGTTATTAAGCGGTTTTACAAATAAATGTGAAATTTGTATTAAACAGTCATTATCTTTTGAGATATGAAGTATTTTTTAGAATAATATCAATAATACTACTCATAAAAAATTATTTTACTCGATTAAAAAAAATATTTCTGATCATTCAGACTGTTTTAGCAGTCAAATAATAATCAAAGAAATTATATCTGTTATCCTTAGAAATAATTTATACAGAATATTAATTGAATCAGGAAGAAAAAAAAGTGAATATATCCGTACAATGACGTTCAAAAGAAATCAGAGAATAAGCCTGTAAAAATGCATGTTTCATTCGCTTGAAGTTTAGATTTTATGTTTTATTCTGTTAATGCTATAAAATTACATTCGGGGTTAAAGTGAAAGTTTATAGTCCTTATTTAAATTGATCATTGGTATACTTGTGGGTAAAGATATTAGACTTTCTGTCTAACAAATTTTCAAACATTCATATCATGTTTTGGAATCTCATTTATTGCTTCAATCAAGTTTTCTTATACACTTTAAATATCCTATTAATTCAACTCCACAAGGTCAGTACTCTTTCAAGTGTAAACAGTCTTCTTTGAAAGACAGATATAATACTATGAAGTACCACAGAATATTGATGTCCGAAAGCACCACCACTTTCATAATAAAAAAGCCATTAAATATTTTGTGCCTTACAAAATCAAACAATCATTTTAAACAGATTAAGGTGGTCTTATTAGACTCGTCTACTTACCATCATAATGTACGAATTAATCGCTAGAAACTGACCAGCGTAGCAGTTAATTCTTTAGTAATAATCAAAGTCGTCTGTTGATCAAGTTAACAATGTAATAACTGAAATTAGTGATTTGTACACTCTTACTCTAGCATCATTTCACTTGATGACCAGTCAACAGACTTGATTGATTACATTCCATAAGCGTCGAGTGCTACAAACTAGGAAGCCATATCCATAACTCTTTGGTGATCAATTTATGTAACTGATTCACACTTACTAGGAGTCAGTCGTAACATAACAGCTAAGTGTTTAAATTTACTACCTTAGCATTCGATGACACAGGTGAGAATCATCGAGGGAACACCAATCGCATAGACGTTTTGCCACTGAGTACTTATAAGTACGAAATCTAGTTTTGGTGCTGCTTCATGATCGACTCCGAAAATTTAACGCTAAAAAACAGTACCTCACCATTTAAATATCTTCAAGTACATTCTCTACTGCTTTCTTCATTAGTCCAAGTGATTATTATCAAAGCTTCTGCACAAAATGTCATGTGGTTGTAGTGATAGAACAATTCGCTTCAATCAACGACGGAAAACTATAAGCTATAAAATCAATGTTATGCTTCAATTAACATATCCCCCATTATATTTCATGGCTGCATTTGAAAAGTTACCTATCATTCAAGACCATTTTCAAGGAACGTTTTAGTAAAACTCAGTGTGTCTTCATCATCACCTACCTGAACTACTACTACTGCTACTATTACTAATACTAATACTGATACGTGTATCAAACACTTGGAATACTTATCCTATGAAACTTCCCCTTTCATTCAGTTGGATTTCAGCATCTGTGAAATCGATTATCTTCATAAATTACGTTTATATTTCAACCAGCAATTTGTGAAAGTTTTCCAAATCAGTTTTGCACAACCTTATACAAATATGAATTTCCTGTTCTGAACAAAGGTGCACCGATCATACCTTCACTGTTTGTCATATTATGGAACATAAACACACCAGAGGACCAGGGGTTTCATATTTCTTGACCTCAAAGCAGCATTGGACTCTGTTGGTCTAGAGGTGTTTTGACAGTGCCTGACTCTGAAGGGAGACCTGAGCAGATATGTAGTGCTATTCAAAACCCTCTAATAGAACTCATGAGACTGTGTAAAGGTATATGAAGTGCTATCACCTGAATTGATGGCAGCCAGCAGTTTCCACTAGCTACGCCAGCTACCACCATTTCTCTTAAACATCGTTACATTTGCATTATTAAAAACAGACTTTTATACCTCTGACTTTGAAGAGATTAGCCTACTTACTCATAGGCATCTTCATGACGTAGAGTATGTAGAAGGTTTTTTTCTGCTAGATATGTTGACAAGATAACACAGAGTCTTCTGAAGATGTGGAGCAGTGATTTGAGTATGTTTTGCACGTGTCTCACACCTAAGTTGAAGATAATGTTTCAGTCTGGTCTGCAACAGTTATTCCCAGTACAAGGATAAGAAACAAAGTGGTAGGATGCATTCATTACTTCACCTACTTGGAGAGTTGCATCAGTCCAAACAGGCGCATAGCTGACGAAACCTTGACTCGGATACTGAAATTCTGCTTTACATCATCCAACGTGCTTCACTCCTTGAACTGACAAGCGAGATATCCGACTACTCATTAAAAGACGAGTATACTGCGCTGCAGTCTCCACTTTCCCACCACACGGCTCTGAGACACGACCGCTGAAAGTAGAAGATATGAAACGCCTACAGATTTCTGACCCAAAGTGTCTTCGTAGCACTGCTGATGAATGGTACACCCAATGGGTGGCAGTGTTAAGATAAGATGTAAGATCCTAGGTAAGTTGATCTGAGATGTTATGAATCTTTTTCGACTGAGGTGACTTGAAGATGGTTGCACGTGCCTCTATGTGCCATAACATCTGAAGCAAGCAGATCGAGAAAGGGCTCAAGGTGATCACACCAGCAAGTAGCACCAGTTCATGAAGCTTCTTACTGTTTGACTGAGCCACGCAGGTAAGTGCAGATGGCTTGACAGAGTCCCTTCGGAAAATATGAACCAATGCCTGCGAATTCCTTGTAACGTAGCTGGAAATTAGTCACGATGGCCTAAATGTATACAATTTAGGAAATGAAAGCATATTCATAAGAGATTGTTCTCTTAACCTTGTAGGATGAATCCAACAGAACAGCAGGTTGTTTCAGTGTAATAGAGTTTTCAAATTATTTGTTTTAGCAGTTTTTAGGAAATATCATAACGGCCACACACGAAACTGCGTGAATGATTAAAAAAAGGACCATGGACTAGATGAATCGACTTCAGAATATTTTAACTAAGATATACAATGTATTCTTAACTATAAATGAAAAATTCTTAAGTATGAGCTGAACTAATTTCAGCAACTGTTTGCGAACTACTCAGTTACTGAAGGAAGAGAGAGAGAAAGAAAAAAACGAGGTGACCCATAAATGCTGAAAATCGCCCAAATTTCGATGTTATAGCTTGTAATTCGCTATCGTTTATTGGACCAAATAGATTGGACGCTGTTGGCATATAGGCTTTAATACGGATACCCCGATATTTCTGGTATGTCCTGCCAACTAGTTTAACGGATAACTCTCTAAAATTTGAAGCTATCAGTCATAGCTTTTAGCCTTAGTGAGAATAACATCACTTACTGGGGGCAGTTGCCTCGTGCTGGATGCACCTTCGTTGCAGTTATTTATTAGTAGACAGAAAGGATACTATTGAAATTTCGATTCCTAGGATTATTTTCATAACCTCTATCATTAAGATCAGCACACAATACAAACTGACTGTGTAAGTAATTACAACCATTAATCTCCACTTCACCTGAACAAATAACGCAACCTAGCACTATTCACATCACTTCATCTTTGCCTACAGACAGAAAATAGGTACATATCTTTCCCTTTTGTCATTTTCTACAGGCAAACAAATACAATAGCTATAATGACATTTATGACTTTACTGTTGCATATGTTTGTAAATAGAGATAAGCGCATACATTACGAAAAGTATCATACACTTCCGAAGTAAATGACGGATGATCATGTTTAGAAACACTGATCATACAAACAAGGTTTGGTAAATAACGTATCTATACTATTTTGATTGTAGTTCTCTCTTTAAAGTAACTAAGACTAGATTGTTGAATGGAACATGAGAATTATTTTACATATCATATGCCGAAATTTATACGCTTATAAAATTTACCGAATGTAAATGTCATTGCTTATTGAAAAAGTGTTTTGTGTGAAAACATGTATAAAATCGAAGTAGTATGAACTCAATTGTTTAACTTCTATATACAGATAAACTAAGTATATGAAGCACTGCATTAAGTCAAAGATGACAGTATATTCCAATCAAAACCATGATCATATTATGTTCACTGAATCATGATATTTTATTGTGAAATTTTCATGATCAGACTCAGAGAAGTCATCAACACCAACGTAATTAAATAGTTAACGAAAATATTCTGTGAATCAGTCGAAATTTTAACTAAGTAGGATAATATTCTATGCTTGGTAACTTCAAATTTTCTGAAGTAGTAAACTTTTATGAAGTCTGATAAGTAGATATGAGTTTATGAGCAGTACTCATTGAAATTTCTTTCTATATATCATCCCTATTTTGCAATATACACTCTCTTCACATTTTGTCTTGTACTTAAATCCTTTAATAACAAGTAGTGAAGTGAAAAGGAGAGTAGAAGTTTTGAATAACAAATTGATGAAACAAGAAGGAACTTTACATCACCTATTCTACAAATATAACTTCAGTAGTAAAACTAAAGTTAAGTAATAAAACTAACATGATATCGGTTATTTATACAATTTTATTAAAGATGCAATGTAATTTGTTGCTGGAGAATACCACGGTATACTATAAAAGACAATAAGTAGCCATATGAAAAATGATTGATCCAAGTGATAAGAAAGAAATAGCTTGAAGTCTTTATCTTATACTGAGATTTGAAGTGAAATTCATCATACTATGATTGTGGATGACAAGAATGTCTTAAAAATAAACTGGTACTCATATAGTTTTATCGACGACTGAAGATGTACTAAACCATTATTTCAAGCAGTTATCGTAGAATAACAGGTTTAAACGTTATACAGTTTGAACTTTTTCTATACAATTAGCACTACTGAACGTTTTCCACTCCATGTCAGAGTTCAAAGGTGGCAGGCAGTATAGAAGACACTGTGAAGTCATGCTTAAAGTGTTTTATCAAGCCAGTAAACCTATTGCAGTAGCAGACCTCAACCATTTAAATGATCGTTTCTTACACGATCATATATACATCAATGTAACTCGTTATTGTTCAGATAACTTTTTAATGAAATGGCTTTTAACTGCATAGGGAAAAAGTGACCGAACAAAACTATTACGAACTGTATTTCGCTTAAAGAAACTAGTTTCCTCAAAACCCTGAGTCAGACTTATTGTACTAAGGGAGTGAGTTTAAGTGTTTCTCGGCTGAAGTAACTCTACCATATGTAAATTAACCCAATCTACAATACAGTCATCAAAATTAATACAACCAGCCAAATACGGGACTTTCCTAGATAATCTAGGAACTCATCGCAAAAACTGAATGCCGTCAAAAAATCTAAATCGTATTATATATGGATGTCACAAACTGACAGTCTTAAGAAGATGTCGAATGTAAAATATGTAGTAGTGAGATAATATTTACTGTCTACTGCTCTTAGATTGAAAAAATATAAAAACGTTTGCATTTGCCTTGATTATACTCATGGTGTTATCTGGGATGTAAAACACTAATTCTATCCTGCAGTACACATAGTATTGTTGAGGAACCTTATAAAAAGCAAGTGATTTCATAATTCCATCAGCTGATAAACTTCCACTCATATCATTGACCTCTATGACCTTGAATGTACCACTGAGGAAAGAAGCCTTGATATCGACAAGTTGAATAATTGAAAAGAGGTCAGCTACGGTAAGGACAGTAATTTTACATAATGCAGAAACGTTTGAAGATTCTAATCAGGTTTTGTAGGCTCAGCGTCACTGCATACACTATGTAAGAAACCAACCTTGTCACTCCATTCCATCAGACTATGTTATGTCAGGTAGAAGAAAACAGGCTTTTGATTGACTCCAAATAGCCTAAACATTGTTTGAACTTACTCTACTGAATAAATCTGCATAATAAACTCTACAGAAAGTAACTTGGTGACCTCTATCTCGTTTCCTGGAACATCTATTTGCTTTTAAGTCTACAGTTTGATCAACTATTTGTAGGAGTGTTTATTTCCTTATGTTGGGTAAAAGTGTTGTAACCTTTCCGTCATACACCTTTGTGAAGCTATTCTTTATCTGGATTTCTATTAAAAAGGTGAAGCACCTCACAACATCAAGAAAAATCAACCAATTCATTATTTCTCCACATTCCTATCACAACTATATTTCCTTTTTATCACCACAGTTTCACCAACATCCCTTCCCGACTGACACCACCGAAAACAACCTGTAAGTTGCATATCATCACAAAGCAAACATTCATATTTTACTGATGCTTTAAAGCTACCGTTAGTTCACCTACATCCGCCAATGAACATGTACTGGTTACTTGAGTATCAACAATTCAAGGCACAGTGAACAGTATAAATTTTCACGAAATTACAGTTGAATGAGTATAAAAGGAACTACTGTGTAGTTACTTTCGACACCATCATTAGATACAACTGACTTCGACACCATCTTTCACTCTATTCTAGAGATATGACGACAATGATGCACTAATATGACATGTTTCTTCTCACAAGTTCTTTATTTATCAAGTGTGTTAACCACCTTTTGTCATCGAAATTAATACAGCAATCATCCAGACTGACCACATAGATTTCCAAATTCGAAGCGTTCTATAAGGATTGCCACCACTTTACCTTCATTTTGATTGGACGTTTCAAGGTCATTTAGAAATCTCTCCAAGATGACAAAATTATTACTCGAAGCGTGACATTTCACTTAACCATTGAATTATATATAAATTTTAATCAAGCCATACAATTTTAGCTTTTCTGTTCAAATATATAACTAAAACAAAAGAAACAATATCACGTTTTAAAAACCACCACTATGAATTTTTGAATATGATCAAAAGTGATCCCTCCTGATGCAATTAGAATATTTTCTGAATAAAAATCGTGCCATATAGGTAAACAAACAACAGGATAATTTAATTTATTTACTCTCAAACGGGGACTATTTTACAATAATTTTTGTTAGCTTTCCTCTTACCTTCCCTCTTTCTCTTTATATTTCCGAAATAAGTATGGTAAAATTGTAAATATTTTCCTTCGAATACTTACTAATTTTTAATTTCATTCTTCTGTTATATTCTTTTAGAAACGAGTAAAGGGAAAAGTTTCACCTAAATTAATTTTAAGGCATTTCTGTGTTCCGTGAAATATGTAACAAGATTTAGTTTATCTAATAATACTACTTACTATGAAGAAAATGAATATCTTAGCCTGACCGAAATTAAGATATAAATTAATAAAAAAGAATAAATATATTCTCAACTTAATATTGATTTTTTTCCGGTCAATCACCTTTCATTGAAGGTCATTTTGATATCTTTCCTATAAAATTTGAATTGTACAGTCAAGGTCACCCCATATTTAGTATCAAACTGAATAAAATATAAACCTCACTCCTTCAATTCTTCGTGTAGTTAAGAATATTTCTACATATCCGAAATGATAAGAAGTAGCAAGACTTGACGTTTATTTGACAAACATTTGTAATTATGGTTACGAAGACCTGGTAATTAGTACAACTGAAACATAAGCAAGTGTATTCTTTATAAGAAAGAAGGGAAGCTTCCATGTGGCAAACACAAGAAAATCAGTTTGATTGTCAGTATATCCAAGATTTCAGGTTCGGTAGGTGTCCGACACTCATCTAGAATTTTGTAAAAATTAAAACTCTTGAAATCTGAATGAAAATGAATCGGTGATACTTCCAGTCTTCAACAAGTTTTAGAGCCAACGCGTGCTTATTGGTGCACAAGTGCTTCCTCTATCTATCAAAATGAAGAAAGGATTCGAGTACTAAGCTAAGAGGTTCTGCTGGTTCAGTTTTTAACATTGAAATGTGTATCTGGCAAACATTTAATTCTCTTCAGACGAAGAAGATGACAAGATGTTTAGTCTTTAAAGCTTCTTGAACATAAGTCTGATTACATTCATAATGCACCTAGAACCTGCCAGGTACAAGATTTCTCTCCAGGAATGGTCTACTCTGACTTTTAGTTCACCGCTAGAAGGTTAGTTGACAAAATGCAATTACCGATTCGTTCGTTCGTTCAGATAACTGCGTCATCCTTAATAGGCTAGTTTTCTGATTTAATTTTAGTCCGGATATAAAAAGCTTTCTTAACACATAGCACCCTAAATTATTTATGATATCAGTGAAATATACGACAATATGTAAACAGACAATCACAGTGTGTGACCATTTACCATTTCCGATTGTATGAATGTAAAATATGGTCAGTGAAAACGGAAGATTTCTAAAGGATGCAAGCTTCTGAATAGAGATCGCTTGTAAAGTGAGAAATTACTGTTTGAGCAATTTATACGTCATTTTATTATTATTATTTGTCCAGTGGGTTCCGAGTGGAACATACCGCTTCAGTAGCACATCTCCATTGCAGTCTCTTCGCAGTATCTTCAACCTGGTTCCACGACTGTCCACAAGCCATCAATTCTTCCTCACACCATCTCATTCATGTCATCATCACCTCGAACACCCAGACTTGTCGTTTCACATTCGGCTTCAACTAGACAGCCTGGCATACCGCGCATGATCTTCACTATTGAGAGAGCGTAGGCGTCAGCTGTTGATGAATATATGTAGTTTGTTCGAAGTGATTTTCGTAACACGCTAAGTCTCTCAACTACCACATAGAAGCACTGACGACTGAATTAGTGTTGAAAATTTGAATGTTGTTCACGCTTTATGCTGAGTGCAGTGGATCTCCATACTGATTATCTCAGATTAATTCAGGTAAGTCTGTGTTGCTGTCTTTCTGATCCTAGCCTTTGCGTCTTCACCTGTGCCTGTACCCCCACCTGTAGTTGAAACGATTCTGACTGACTAGGTAGGTGTAGCTGAAAGAAACTACTTCCTTCACGTTTCTCTCACTGATGGTAATTGGTGTTTGTTGTTCACCCTGTTGTTGACGCTGTTGTTCTTGTTGTTCTTGTTGCTGTTGTTGTTGTTGGTTAGGTATTCTCATCATCTCTGTCTCCTCTAAATTCACTTGAAGTTCTGTCTTCGCTACCCTGCCTCGCCTCGCCTCTTCTCTCAACTCGTTAGTTTTCGCCTATACACCTTCGAGTTTGTGCAACAACACATTAAACATAAATCATCATCGTTGACCAAATCCAAATCTTCCTCAGCCCTCTTTTCATCAGTCAAACAGCCAACATATGTCCTCCCTCTCACCACTCACAGTTGTCTGCCACATGATCCAATCCAGTCGAGTGCAGTCGACCACAATCAGGAAGATGACCGATGATAGTGGGTGGCAACCTTATCTGAATTCTTCCAGTCTTCACTTCGAAGGTGTCAGTGAGCTGAGCTTTGCATTGTGAATCACTTGGCAGTTGGTGTGTAGCATCATATAGCACATGACTGCTGTTGAATGAGGTTGATATCGGTTTGTGTCACTGAGAGTGTATTTGTGAATCGGCTGCCTGCCGAATTGCTTGTCGGTCGACGTTGTTGAAGATTTTTTCAGAGTAGATGAAGTTGAGGTATGGTTGAGTTGATTTTGCTGGCATTCTATGCTCTGTTGTATGATGATGCGTAGTGTAGCGTTGCAGTTTGATTCTTCCGTGCTTTGTTTTTCCTGAAGCTAGCCAGCCAGCCAGTCAGCCTGTTACAGTAGTAATTTTGAATCAAATGCATTTTTTCATTCTCTACAGGATGATGCACGTTAATATTTTGCTTGGGGTAGACAGAGGTGGAGCATTATTCTGCGCCAGTTCTTTCAATGACTTAGGTCACTCTTCTTTAGAAGTTTGACGAGGTAACCCTTCTTCCCGTCTGTAGGTACCTTTTTACAAATCATATATATGGTATTAAACAATGAAGTCAAGGCAGTCAAGTTGTTTCGGAACTGGATTGGTTTCAGATTGCATTCAGCAAGCTCTACCACCTTTTATCACGACGAAGGATGTTATTCAAACTAAGATTAGATGGAATTAAAGAAGTAGTTGACTGTTGATTTGAGCTGTGTATGGAGATGCAGACTGCATGAATGAGTCCGTCAGGTGGTTAGGAAAAACTTGATTTCAAGGAAACGGTTCAAGGTTAGTTGCAATGGTGTAGGTACATGCAGTCTTTGCTGTCTTCAAAATTATGAAGATTTTAGCTAACAACTATTCATTCATTTCTCCTTTGGTGAAATTCTGTGAAGTATGACAACTTGAAGTGATGCCTGTCTATACAAAGTTCTGTATCGATTTGTTTATGTGTCTGATGCCTCTTTAAGAATTAACCAACAACTTTGAAGAGAAATAAGATATTAAACGATCAGGTAGGATAATTCTTTGAAGCGCAGGGAATGAAATCGCTGCAGTTCGGTCTAGACACTTGGCAGTTAAATCATGATAGGCTTTTGTCTTTTCTTTCGCAGTGCAAGAGGAATATTTATACAACATTAATGTTCGCCAATAATAACTGCCGTCCATCATTAGTATTGATTCAACATTACTTGATGTACTACTTGTATGATTTATCACATAAATTTCAGGTGTGACAAAGGTCTTCTCCATTTGTTCTCTTCTCCAACTCTCTTATGATTGTGTTCTGATTAACTTTTTAATCAATTTTCTAGTATTCTTCAAAATGACCATTGTCTTAAAAGGATAGATCCTAAACCTGATGGTTAATTTATCACTTTTCGTAACTCCAGTATGCCATCATGTTTTTAATAAAATTTATGTTTTTGCAGCTAACAGTACCTTGATTCACCAATGACTGATAGTGTTTTCTACATTGGCTATCTACTTGAAAACAGCGAATAGTTTTAAATTGTCATAAGATGATTTCACGAATTTTAGAAAAGTAATAGTTCATTTATCATCGATTGTCTCACTGCAGATCCAGTGATATTCTTTTTTAACACCACGAGTCGTAAGAGAACTCCCAGAGATATCAATAATCTTTATAGTTCCTAGTCAACTCTATCAAAAACTCAAAGCTTTTCTCACAACACTACGTATAATAATTTCTATTCTTCTTTAATTAGTCAGCTTCAGAAGTTTCGGTCAGTGGGTCGATTTCCATATGAGACAGTAATAAAATCTGTATAGAACATAGCCTGTAGGATACAACTTATTTGAAGTCTTCTAAAACATGAAACTATGGAGCCATGTATCGAAAACAATTTTGCTACTAAATTGAAAGATGTCTTTTAGGTAAACATAAGGGAACTGACGCTGGCTGTTTGTGTTCCTTCTGTGCTTTGGTTGGCACTTTAAATATGTAAACCGAATCCGCCTGGCATATATTTTTTTCACTGGTTATATGTCAGTTGAATTTTTGTTGATTGACAATACAAAGAAATACAACACGCAATATTATGACCTACTGATTTGTAGGTTCGGGTTGGTAAAGGGCTCGAGAAGGCCAGATTAAAACATGGCATCAATGCATGAAGTTAGTGAGTGCCGGTTTGAGCCATGTGGGGTGATACAGACAAGCCGGTTTGGGTTAGTGGGGCAAGAAAAGCCAGTGGTTGGAGACTTTAGGTGATATGGCTGAGAACTGATGTCAGTGACGGACACATTATCCCTATCTTAACGCCATGCCGAATTTCAGTATTTTCTCACTCTTCCTTTCTCTCTTTCTGTACTTTATATTTCTTTTGACTGGATTTTTTTATCCTCATCCTTCACCTTACTGCCTTTTTACTTGATTTACTGATATGTGCTGTGGCAACTTGGACCGTTACGCAGTAATGCCTAGTCTGGTCTGGATGGATTGTCTGTTGAAAAAATACTTTATGCATTATTAAGTCGTTAATTATATTCACAGACTGCAAAATGAAATGGTACTGCCTATTCCGTTCGACAAAGGCAGTCAATCAAGAACAAAATGAAATTCAGTAGTCAGGAATCAGTTCCAACCAGTGAATGCATAGTTTAACTTCTAGATTTCATATGACAGTTCAAAAAGAGGAATGCTCTATTGTTTTAGTCAATGCGTTTCTGCTTAACAGTTTTAACAGAGAGCAAAGACAGAAAGGATTTTGACTATAATAACCTGCTAATAGCTATTTGTATAGTGGTTTTAAGCTATTAAAATTGTACTCATTCACTTATCTCAAAATTACAGATACTGAGAATGCACATTGTTTCCTAAGAAAAACGGAGTGGAACATTAGCGAAGTATTCTTCCAAAAGATAGGGTAGTTATTAGTGTAAAGAGTATTTTTTAACTTATGCCTTTCATTAAGCCCCACAGCTTCAAGCCTATCTCATATACTTATTTCATATATTCAGTTCGCTAGATACATATAAACAATTCAGTAAATTTCATCCTTAAATGTAAAGCTAAGTGAATATAAAGTCATTTTATAGCTGGATAGTGGTTAGCAGTGGAATCCGGTATTCATATTAAGTCCTATTTGAGACTCATAGGACAGATGCATCTGCCTTCCAGTGAGCGATTTTGTTCTCACTAAAACTAGAACCCAGGATTCATCTCTTCAAATGCCAAGACGTTATCCACTAGACTATCGAGGCATGATAGCCATTTTTTGTGTGACGGGTATAGTTTATATGATGTTGCTTGTATTATCCCGCCATTGAAAGGAACCAATTCATCGGTCTCTATTTGCATATGGGCTTCTATGTGGATGCTTTGATATTATCTATGTTTCACTTATATATAATGATGAATATTCACTTTTTATTAAATTTTGAAAGTAATTTCAAGTATTTTCTTCATCTTTTTCTTGATGTGTACAAAGATTCAATAGAATCATGTATGCTTCTTGTTGGAATAATTTCAATGTTAATCTTCTCGCATATTCTGCATTATCCTTTATTACTGTCAGGTTAAAAGTTCTTATTGACAACATCAAGCATAACACTGAGTAATTCGGTTACAAAATGTACCAAAGATTCTAGGGGATATGGTTAACAACTGTTGTCAGTGGCGCAGATGTATACACACAGTATCCTCACCTTAACACTACACCGATTCTCACCATTTTGTCATTCTTCCTTTCTTTCTTCTCATACTTTATACTTCTTTTGGCTGAATTTTCTTATTTTCATCATTCACCTCATTACCTTTCTACTCGATGTACTGATATGAGGTGTGGCAACTTGGATAGTTACGCAGTAATGCCTGGTTCTTTGTTGATATTGATGATGATGATGACCTTACAGTTTCATGAACACCTCTGAATGTTCACATTTTGCGAAGGTGTGTAATTCGCTTCCATTTGCATATTCTTTCAACTTATGTATTTGTAATATTGGCATTTTAGACAGATAGTGGTATAATTCTTTACTTCTCACATATATTTTACGGAATAGTTTTCAAAAAGTAAAGGAAACTAATTTCAATTCAAAAAGGCATAGTAATGTATCTGGAAATATTAATAAACCTTTGAAAGTCTTAGAATTTCTGATAAATCAATTATACAGCAAAAGGTATCTTAATGCACAATTAGTTTTAGAAGAAGAGCTAGTACAAATTGTTTGACTTTATGTTTCAAAGATGTTCTAGCAATATATTTAACCTAGTTTATTATTATATTTCTCATTTATCCCTTGGATTCCTAATGGAACATATCGCTTCAGTAGCGCATCTCCATTCCACTCTCCTCTCTACTAACTTTTCAACCTGCCTCCACAACTGCCCAAAAGCTCTCATTTCTTCATCACACAATCACCTCCATTTCGCCCTCACATGCCTAACTCGCCATCTCCCATCTGGGTTCCACTCGAGTACCCGGCCTGATGCGTGATTTCCCCGAATGGTCTTCTCAGTGTATGCCTGATTCAATCCATCTCCACTTCCTTCTGTTTATTGGTTGGGTGATCTGTTCTCTTCCCGTTGGTAGGTTGCCAGCCAGCCAGTCAGAGTGAGTTCCTTGTTGCTTATTCCCATTATTCTGGTCATCTGAGCTTCAGTAATGGGCCAGTGTAGGCAGTTGTTGATGAGTGTCTGTAGTTTGTTGGAAATCCCTTTCGTAACACACCATCTGTCTTTCTTTTTGTTCAGCTATTCTCCATACTATTCGGTGGGAATTTCTTTGTTTATATCCTACACTATTTTGGAGAGCGTTTTGATGAAGAAACTGTTGCAGAGTAGACATTTGTCCTGCGGTGGTAGCTGGAGGTTTAGCATAGTTTGATCATTTACGAGCAACCAGAAGCATCATATGTCTATGTAATAACTAGGTGACAGAGAACATTTGCAGCTTAGATGAATGATCTCGACGACGTTGTGTCCCGAAAGACCATATCACGTTGAAAGTATTGCTGATGATGTCAGTTGGAAAGACAATAAAAGTCTTAGAAATAAAACATCCAACTGAGAGAGTGAAATACCACCAAGATCATTCATTTGAACCGCAAATATTCCCCGTCATCATTATTACTATGTAGTTAATTCATAGCATAGTAACTTTTGTTCTTTCTTATGTATGAAACCTTTTTCAGTGAATCATCTTCATACAGGTGAATGAAAAATATCATAAAAAATCACTGTGATTTCCTCCCCTTGTTTTCTTCTGCTAGTTTAGTGCTTTAGTCAGATTGTATCTGAGTCCTGTAAATAGTTCATTCGAAAGAACAACTATACAGTTTCAAACGTATGTCTTCAGTATACTAAATGAAAATGTTTTCATTGGTTTATAAATAATCGATATTCAGTACTTATGACCTCAATAATCTATCTGATGAAGAATAAGTTTGCTACTTCCTAATTGTAATTTTTTTCTGATAATATCTGAGCTTCACCGAATTCGAATCATTAAGTTAGATAAAATAAGTTCAGATAAAGACAACTGATAATTAAATATTTTTGAGATGAGTGGGAATTTTTAATTTAGAAGTAGTATTCATCATGGCCTGACATCATTCGAGGAACCATTGAAAATCTGAGAGCACTGAACAGCTGTTTCGTCCTAGTATGGGACTCCTCAGCAGTACGCACCCACAACCCGGCTACGGATCGAACTCACGACCACCTTCAGGTTTCACGGCGAACGCGTTAACCATTCAGCCAGTGGCTTGACTTCCAGTGGTTCATAATTTCCAATTTTCTGTCAATTCACGACATAGCGCGACTGTCACCCAAGGTCTTCAGTTAGCATCCACTTCATTTCCGACTGGTTGACTCCACAGGTCACGGCTTCTCATTAGAACTTCCTAACATCCATCTGGAAGCAAGTCACTAATGAGCACTATAGAGTAATGTATTTTTGAGATGAATGGGGATTTTTAATTTAGAAGTAGTATTCATCATGGACGTGTATGCTAACTGAAGATCTTGAGTGACAGTCGCGCTTTGTCGTGAGTTGACAGAAGTTGGAAATTATGAACCACTGGAAACCGATACATTGGCTGAATGGTTAACGCGTTCGCCGTGAAACCTGAAAGTGGTCGTGAGTTCGATCCGTAGCCAGGTCGTGGGTGCGTACTGCTGAGGAGTCCCATACTAGGACGAAACAGGTGTCCAGTGCTCCCAGATTTTCAATGGTTCACCCGAATGATGTCAGTCCATGATGAATACTACTTCTAAATGAAATATTTATTTTTAGATGAATTTGTGCTCAGCATCATGAACATTACTCACTGGTGAGTTACTTATACTTTTATTTTCATACCACACACGTTAAATGATTAGAGTTTCACTGTTCATTACCGTATATTTTACTCAGTGAATAGATGACCTATATGACATCCGATTATGCGAGAATCCAAAAGATCTAAACGAAGAAACAGTAGTGACACATTTAAATTTGACCTGTTGAAGTACGGGAGGAACCTAAAGGAAGTAGTCTCTTTCGCCTAAACATACCTAGGCAGCATCGTTTCAACTACAAGCGTCACAGGCGCAGATGAGGATGTCAAAGCCAGGATCAGAAATGCACAAAGATAGGTCTTCCTGCATTAATCTGAAATAATTCGTGTGGAGATCTACTCCATTGCACCGCACTGCACTCAGCATAAAGCGTGAACAACATCCGGATTTTCAACACTCATGTCAGTCAAGTCAATGCTTCTATGTGATGGTTGAGAGACTTGGCGCAATACGAAATGCATTTCCAACAAACAATAGATATTCATCAACAACTGCCGCCCACACAACCTCGATACTGAAGATGGAGATCAGATGGCCAAAATGAATAAGCAACAAGGAACTCTGGCTGGCTGACAACGAATCAACCAACGAATAACCCATCGCCCAATAAGTGTGCAGAAGAAAAAGGAGATGGATTGGGTCGGGCATACACTGAGAAGACCATTCGAGGACATCACGTTCCAGGTCAGGCCGTCGAGTGGAATCCAAATAGAAAACGACGAGTTGGGTGTCCTAGGCGAGGATGAAATGGAGGAGATGATGTGAGGAAGAAATTAAAGCTTGTGGGCTGTCATGGAGCCAGGTTGAGAAAACTGCAGAGAGGAGAGTGAAGCTGTATGTTCCACTAGGAACCCAAGAGAAAAATAATCAATAATAATAATTTTGAAGTACTTATGAAGTTTTGTGCATCATCTAAAGTGCAAATATCTTGTCATCACCCCAACAGATTGTGTGATGACGTTGCAGCAAAGTATACATTTGTCTGGCTTTAGATATCATAATTTATTGTAACTATCAGACTAAATATGAGCTTCGATTCACTCTGAACCTGTCTAATGCGCCAAAGAAAACGCCGATCAAGAGACGACTAGACAATATTCGGTGTCCGTTAATATTGCTTTGTGAAACGTTTGAAAGAAAATTTAGGGTATATGAAATATAGTGGAATAGTAATTCTTTGATAACACGTGAATAAAATTAAAAATATTTTCGTACTTTTGAGTATTCGTTAGTAACTACCATAAAAGTTTTCAAGATGAATATGTTCTTTGTTTGTTCATGCAATTAACCATAAATGATGGGCTAAATTGATCGAACTTTCCTAGCACTTAAGTTGACCAGATAAATCCCTTTGATATTTTCGTGGGATTCAGTTAAATTTTGCCTGACTAGTAATGGGCAGTGGTAGAAACCAGACTTTACGTTCCGCCTTAAGTTGGACTCAACTGCCTGATGTAATACTTCCAGCTGAGTAGTGGTGATCTTACTGAAACTTGGTAGCATTCGTGTTCTGAAAGTAAAACCATCATCACCACAGTTATCATTAGGAGATAGCGTAATCATTCTAAACACAACAAGATAATGTGTTGACAATTTAATGAAAATATTATAGCGGTAAGTTTCTCAAATAAAACTCACTAGTATCTTCTAATTTCGTGTCACTTACCATTTATGCAAAGTGATATATCAATCCAAGTTTCATGTAACTGGAAATCAGCGTGACTAGCAACCGAATCTTCGTAAACCAAGTAAACGTAGAGAAGACAGAGGTGATGATGATACCCAACCAACAACAACAACAAGCTCCAATCGCCATCAGCGGAAGTACTCTAAAGGAAGTAACCTCTTTCACCTATCCAGGCAGTATCGCATCGTTTCAACTACAGGCGGCACAGACGAGGACATCAAAGCAACCAGGATTGGAAAGACACAAAGACGGGCTTTCATTAACTGGAAACCAGTGTGGAGATCTGCACTCAGCATAAAGCGTGAACAACATCCGGACTTTCACCACCAACTTGAAATCAGTGCTTGTATATGGTGGTTGAGAGACTTGGTGTGTTATGAAAGGGATTTCCAACAAACTACAGACACTCATCAATAACTGCCTACACTGGCCCATTACTGAAGCTCAGATGACCAGAATAATGGGAATAAGCAACAAGGAACTCACTCTGACTGGCTGGCTGGCAACCTACCAACGGGAAGAGAACAGATCACCCAACCAATAAACAGAAGGAAGTGGAGATGGATTGAATCAGGCATACACTGAGAAGACCATTCGGGGAAATCACGCATCAGGCCGGGTACTCGAGTGGAACCCAGATGGGAGATGGCGAGTTAGGCATGTGAGGGCGAAATGGAGGTGATTGTGTGATGAAGAAATGAGAGCTTTTGGGCAGTTGTGGAGGCAGGTTGAAAAGTTAGTAGAGAGGAGAGTGGAATGGAGATGCGCTACTGAAGCGATATGTTCCATTAGGAATCCAAGGGACAAATAATAATATAATAATAGTACTACCTGAATTTGGATAAGAATTTATTTATTCACTAAAAAAATTTCTGAGTTATAAGGATTTATAATGTTACAAGCGGAAATGAACGCTTACAGAGTTCAAATTCCTTTTTTGTCTAACAGATCAGTACTTACTAGAAACTTAGTGAAGATATGAAAGCGTTTTAAAAGAACTGAACTCTGTTTTTATACAAAAAGTGACGTTCAAGGATATTGTGGATTTATTAACATGCTCGCTAAGTCTTTGTTAGATAATTTTTCGCAAAAAGTATCTAATTACCTGCTACCTAAACTTGTAACTTGTTACTAGTCGGTGAATAGTTTGTTACGATCTGCCATATGTATTTCTGAATTATTAAATCAATGAAAACATGACTGTTCATTGACTTACTTTGTCCAACAAATTTGAAGATAGGGGGTGGGATATCTGGTTTAAAGTTAATGCTGCGGTAAAGCTTCAACTTATCAATATTGATTAGGAAAGACTCGAGAAAAAGCCATCATTCTCTCACATCTAACTTCATTGTTATTCTGATCTCCATAGGCTGACTATGATCATTGACTTAGGCTACCTAGATTTGTACCTTTATGATTCTACAGTCTAGAAACTTACACTGACGCTTCATAAGAAATTTTGTTGAGTCACGAAACTTAACCAGAAGATGCCTATCCCGCACATCATCAACCACAAAGTCATCGACAGAAATCAATACACGCATCATCCTACCATACACAAAGAATATATCACAAATCACGACAACATTGTTGAAACCACTTGGAATTGGTGTGTCTCGTAAAGCAACAAATTCCCTCTAAACGCTATTATGCATGTAACAACCAAAGAAGACAAGCTGAATATCATTTACAAGATCAACTGCAATAACTGTAGTCAACACTTCATTGGACAAAGTGGCCACTCTCTTCGCCTTTGTTTACATGAGCACCAATTGGCCATTAAACATCACACACGACATTTTATCACTCATTTCGATGCACGTGATTAACAACTATGGACATGAATTCAATTTCGACAATGTGGAAATTTTGGACTGAGAGAGGAAACACGAAGAATGTTAGAGAACTCCTAGAAGCTTGGCATTTAGGTCAGTCAGTCAGTCAAACAGCAATCAACAGATGTATAGACATTATTTTTATTATTTGTCACTTGGGTTCCCAATGGAACATACGGCTTCAGTAGCACGTCTCCAATGCGCTCTGTTCTCTGAAATCTTTTGAACCTGGCTCGACTACATCCCACAAGCTCTCATTTCCTCCTCGCACGACCTTCTCCATCTCACACTCACCTCGGACGCCCAACTCATCGCTTCCCGTTGGGGTTCCACTCGACTGCCTGGCCTGACGCGTGATGTCACCAGTCAGCCTTCTCAGTGTATGCCCGACCCAATCCATCTCCACTTCCTTCTGCATATTTGCTGAGCAATGGATTCACGCTTCGTTGGTACACTGCCAGCCAACCAGCCAGCCAGAGTGAGTTCCTTGTTGCTTATTATTTCTGGCCATCAGTCAGCAACCGACAGATACAGATATACACGTAGACCCAATCTATCAACCAAATGAGTTGAAAATGATAAACGACAGAAAGGTGAGAGGTGAAGCAGAGGAACAGCCAACAGGAAAATCTATACAATCAATGACACAACAGTTGAAGGAAACAACCAATCATAGACCACATTGTCAGAGCAAGCCACTAAATCACTCACGGAGAGATACTGACAGCTCACTTCATACTGAAGTTAGTGCTGATGATGTCACCGTCTAGAAAGACGATAAGGGTTTCACGATTGAACAACCCAGGTCAGAGAACACAATACACCCAAGACCATCCACCTGAGCTATAAATATTCTCCACTATTTCACAACAATTTATTTTAATATTCCATATTTTTATTTTGTAGCCACGGGAATTTCAAAGCTGCGCAAGCAATTATGTATAGTTGTAGCGTTATTTCATACTCGATAATAGATTTCAAACTGTCGTTATAACACTACAGACTTTAATAGTTACACCGTAATAATATTAATAATAATAATCATAATCATAATAATACAATAATGTTTAAGTTCAAGAAGTAACGAAAAATACCTGGCAGTGAAGACACTTCTCAATAGTTACTTTCACTTTTAGTTTATGGTAAATACTGGATTCCTCCAATTTGTCGCTTTAAATGGTATTCATTAACTTCAACGATGATGTATAAGAATCATTCCCAAGCTAAGCGTGGTGTAATTTTACGTTTGCTTACCTTATGAGTTGATGAAAATACATGTTACTGTTAGGCTTTTAATAGCTACATTACTAAGGAAAAAGTAATAATTTTCACTGTTAGCCTACTACATTTTAAGGCAGTGGCGAAAAGATAACAAGCTATCACAAATTTCGATTATTATTTAATTCTCTACAATGTTCTCGATTTCCTATTTTTTAAAACTCTCAAGTTAAAATTGAAAGATGAACAATCAAGTATGTTTTTCCAAAAGGTGTAGTACATTCAGTAATTAAATGAGAAGAAATAATTCATTAAAAGTTTCATGCATAAATAAAATTAGCTAGAAGTTAGGTAAATTGAACCTCCAATTTCTTGGAGTCAAAATCATTAAGTATTATTGTTGTGAAATCCTACCGCATTTCAAATGCATAATACTTTCTTTATATCAACGACAGCACGATGTTTTTTGAGGTGATATTGTATTTTATTCACTTTTAAATGTTTTTACGTACCTGTGTACAACAAGTGAACGTTTTAGGATTGTAACATTCAGGCCATAATGCGAATACCCTTTTGGAGTCAGTATTATACGCTTTACGAAAGTAAATTGGTTATTACGTGATATTATGCCACTTGGTGGACGTCTTACAAGGTCATGAGTACGGACTGTGAAAAAATCTCAAACTGAAAGAAATCAGCTGTACACTACATGTTGAATTTAGTCTTTCTTCAGTCAATATCAGTCTACGATAAATCGCTCTGTAGTCATTCAAGTTTCCACAAGTTGAGTAGACAAATAAGAATGAGAACATTCAACATAATTTGCCTCATATATCTGCAGCGTCACCCATCTAGGAACGAACTTGAAACCATAGCCTCAAGGAAATTTCTAAACCTACAAAGAAGTAAGATTGCCTGAAAAAAAGCTACAGTCATAATAATTATAAAATTGCAACAATAATTGGATTTTGAGGGAGTTGTGGAGATTTGGAAATATTTCAAGTTGTTATTCAACGTAGACCGACATCAGTTGGAGGAACAAAGGAAACCTGCGAGCACTGGACAGCTGTTTCGTCCGACTAGTATGGGACTCCTCAGCAGTGCGCACCCATGACCCTGCCAGGGATTGAATTATCATAAATAATTTATGATAGAACTTGTAACTGAATGTGCGTGATTCTAATTGAACATTTCTACTTGACATGCACATTACATATCATATAAAATAATTAAAACTCCAGACTAATTAAAGGAAGTGTTTGAAAAATGAAAAGGACCTAAAAGTATTGGTTGGCTACAGGTGAGCAACCAATTTCATGTTATCTAGTCCTCAATGCAGACCGAATCCTATCGGTCATATTTGCAATATGGCCACCAAGCTAGGAGGTTCAGCATCGCGATGCACATTAGTAGATGATAGTTGTTTGGAGGCAATCGTGGCCTGGATAGCTCAGTGGTAAATTCATAGTCTACAACACTGGATGACGCGGGTCTGAATCCCATGCGAAATTTCGGTTCCATTGAGGTTACGAATACACCTTGCTGACGAGTACCAACAAGCACGAAATCAAGGTCCAGGGCATCCTGCCCTTTGCCTTAAACCAACTAACAGGATCTATGAGTCTCAATCTCTTTGGATGAAACAACAGTGATCTTAAAGATGATTATCCAGGAAACCTTTAGATAATTTCTGCATAAACTGCCTTCACTATCCCCCACAACTACTGTTGAATGAATACTTTCACTAAATAGTTCCAAAATTCAATTGCTATAGCTGTTGATCTTGGTTTTTCTGGTTGATGAATGGAGAAGACTTTATGCATTTTTGAAAGAAGCATCTTTGTTTTTAATCTTTCAAGTTACTGAATCATTCTACAGTAATGCGTCGCACATACTTAAGATGCATGACTTGGTTAAACTTTTTCGAGCAGTGCTTCTGCGCATTCTCTTCCCCATTTTTCAAAGCTGCAAATGTATGTGACCCTCCTCCAGGTAAGATTAATGTCCATCGCTTTGGTAACTCTCAAACGGACTACGACGAAGTAGATGCAAAGACATTGTTCGAAAATCTATGCAATCATTTATTTGATTTCAAAGTAGTGGATGATGAAAACGAAAGTGGTTAAATCTGGCTTCGATGGTATCGCAAACTAATAACTCATTCCATTAGTTCTTAAATCAATAACTTCATCCAGGTATCACCGATGAGTATTACGAAACTTATTGGATAATGAGAATATTTGGACTACTCAATCAGACCAGTGTTGTTATAACGGGCAAAGACAAATACATGGATAGAATAATATCTATCCAAGATAATTCAGTAGGATTTCTTGACCTATCGTATGAAGAATGATATGAATCAAAATGAAAACAGTTCATGTGAAACTTCTAGAAACTCTCGAAAATTGAGTCAGTTGATATAATAACGTGCAATGAGCAGAAACTTCACGGATTCCAGTTACTTTATCTCTGTTACCTTCCAATGGGATATAGAAGTAATGTTCGAGTGAGAATAATATCATCATCGGTAAGCCTGGTTATTTGATATAGTGTTGTCAGGTCTCCGTCTATTCTACCAGCCGGCAGCCTGTTCTGCTTCACTTGCCAGTGTGTCATGGAAGTCTCTTTTGTCTGTACACACACTTCTCGTTACTTCTTTGTCCAGTGTAGTGTTTTGTAGGTTGTGTTCAGTTCCTCTTTTCGTTGTTCATCCCTGCACTGTACTGCAGTGGAGTGCAGTGCAGTGCACTAGTTTATCTTCTAATTCACCATCACCATCTCCCTATCCCTTCTCTCTCAGCTTCCATGTATCCGTGGAGATCCATTCCTTGTCTTCTTTCTTGGTAATACAGTTATGCAGGTTTTATTCCACATCTTTTCCAAAAAGTTCTAGTGTTCAACTACACAGGTTTCTTCAGAGATGTTGCTCAATGTCTGATGGCTGATGTGAATATGTCCTTTGAAGTTTCGTCCTTCATTTTCTGTTCTGCGTGTTCAACTTGAGCTGTGGTTGTCTATCACCAACTTCTCTGAAGGCATTCAACATGATTTGGAAGGCAGGTTCTTTGCACTAGATATTGAGTGAACTGAACTTACATCTGCTCTCCTTCTTCATCCTGTGTCCGGTATGCTACATCTCTACTTTCTCTACATTGAGATGAAGTCGATCTGATTTTTAGTGTGTCCTGGTGTCTGGTGAAATCCATGTCGTTCGCTTTATGGATATTATTGAGTTTGTTCATACTGCCTCCAGTCACCAAATCGTTGAATGTGCAGAAGTCTGCAAACAGTTCTTCATCCTCATTCATTCTATCGAGTGCTTCTCCACCCATGATGACTTCTCTTCCTATGCTGTCCACTCCCAATTCGACATTCATGTCATCCCACCCATTACAATTTGGATGTCGCCAACTGGATTATTGTCTAGTACTGATTGCAGTTGTCTTTAGAATTCCTCCTTCTGCTGTTCATCTGCATTATTTGTAGGTGCTTAGCGTAGCATTGAATGATTGTGACTTTCTTTCCATTTGACTTGAATCTTGCTGTCATGATCCTGATACTGGAGGAGGACATTGGTTCCCACTGCATGAGAGTGAGCCTCCGATGCTCTTCAAGGGGACATCATGATAACCACTCGAGAACTCATTGTGCTGGTGGTTGTCGTCTGGGTGATAATATTGGAGTAGATTATTGAATCTCCAGTTAAGAGTTTGGAGAGTTCACTTCCATTCCATCTTCAGATTCCTCGCAGATTCCTAGCACTTCTACGCCATACCTTATCTCTTTTGCAATGTGGGTAGCCTTGGTAGGTCCATACATGGTGCATACATTCCATGTCTCCATCTTTACTTTCGCTTTCATCGAGTAACAGAAGAAACATCTGCCAATTGGCTTCTTGAAGGCTTTCACTAACCGGCGTCATTTCATTTCCCCGATTTTAGCGAAGAACAAATTTATTTTTATCTTTTATATTTTCTTTATGCTTTGAAGTTTCTTTAGTAGTAGGATTGGTTTTACGGCGTAGGGTAGCTAGCCGTATGTCCAGCCTTCCCTCTTTATCCGTGCTTAGGACCGGCTAGTAACTAGTGAACTAGATAACCAGTAAAACCAGCTACTCTCAGTTTAACAGAAACCTTCTAATTCACGTAAATTTTAAAATACCGAAATGCCTTTTACAAATTCTTGGTTTCTCTTGATATATCACCTTTATTTATAAAGATGAAACTAAAAGAAATTATTTGTATCACGAATCAATATTTAGACCCAGTGTTGCAACGAAAAGATGAGTTCGCACATCACCTCTTGACGTACCCGAAGCGTCTACTTTCGACTCGACGTATTCTATCATCGAATCCTTGTGGTTGCAACTGACAGCTTACTGGATCTGATCTCCACTGATTTTCTCATGAAGAGCTTAGAATATACAAAATTGAGTTATACAATATGTAAGATAGCATTTAAGATAAAGTATAATGATGATATAAATTTTGTATGGAAAACCCTCTCATTTTCGAAATCCTATTCCTGAAACACACCATTATAGTAGTTAAAAATGAAGTGAGATCATAATGATGAACTTTACTACCCACAGCTTGATAAACAGAGAGATAGAAATCGAACAATCCATAGTTCCACTTGTAAGAAGAATATGTGGGACAAGCCTCACTTAAACTTTGGTAGTTTTTTTATTCACTACAGTAAGTGATACCTACTTATGGAGGTTTTCATCTCGTCGTCTTACTTTGCAGGTATTGATTTTGCCAGAGAAGAATCACTGGTGAAACTAGAGTACACAAATGGAAACCGTAACGAAGTGCACTCTTCTGAACAACTTGAATGAAAACTTCAAAATATTTTGGGTACATTTCTCACTATCCATATTTAGGCTGTTGCTCCATGACTGGTTTTCAGTTGTGTCCTGTCTAACAAGAGAGAGCGAAATAGTTGAGCGTGTCTATAGCTTCATTTGCCCGAAGATTCGTGTCATCCCTGATGAGTTGGCAACCGATGAAACTTCTAAAGAGATATGAAATGGTTACTTGGCGTTGACCGACTTACGTTATAAATGGCGCAGGCGTGATCTCGCATTGCCTCTTAAAGATTGCATGTACTGCACTACAGTTCGCTCTGTGCTACTGCACGGATGTAAAGCGCATGATGTGGCTACAGATATTCTATGGAGATTGCTTTCGTAATGCCGACTAACACTATGCGTAGCTAGAAGAATAACTTATCCGAAAAGAAGGTTTATTGCATGTGTATAGTAATATTCATCATTATAACTGTGATATTCTAGTAAAATAGCCTAACGACTTCAAAGTTCACAAGGGTTGCTGCTTTTATTTGTTTATAATTTCAAATATCTGAGATAGTCTACGATGAATAACAACGTGAAATAATATGGATGACAAATTCGGTTTGTTTGTGTGTATATACTTTTGATCAGATCATTATATGTGGTGTATTGTTTTTGAAAATTCTATCCAAGTTGGTTGAATAGTTAGGCCTTCCTTTCTGTTGAGTGCATTAGGATTCAACATAATGTGAAATGCCTCTGTTATTTTTCTTTCTTTGTAGTTAGAAAATCCCTTTTGAATGCTTTTAATATTTTCAATATCGATTTTGTGACTGTGATAGATGATGGCGTGAACTGCAATCGCTGACTTGATTTGTAAGTTCTTTAGTTCTACAGGATTATTTGGCGGTCGTTTTGTGTAGCTTGCATGTTCTTTAGCCCTAATCAGGATCTCACGGGATGATTCTCCAATAGAATAGGCATTACAGTCAACACAGCCTAGTTTGTAGACACAATTTTGTGTGCAGGTGAAAGGAACTTTATCTTTTACGTGGACTAGAGCATTCCTCAAAGTGTTGGTTGTCTTGTCACCTTTTACTATTTAAACTATTCGATAACTAGTACAGGTTTCCACGAAGTTATGAAACATCAGAAATTTATTTTTCGACTTCATTGGAATTTTACAAAATATATTTCATTTATAATAATGTTTAGTTTAAAGTAATACAGTATTTAACTGTTCTATAGCCATCAAATTAAGTGTATTACCATGATATCCAGTTATTTTGTAATTACTGAAATAAATTTTAAGCTAAACGCTTTTATTGACTCTTTCAAAGCCAAAAATACCTCAGAATACAGAAAAAAAGTAATCTTAACAATTCAGAGCATTCATAAATGACATTTTCTAACATTTTTGTACGATCTCATGTATAATTAATAAGTTTTTATAGGGAATAAAAAGCCCATGGGATAAACAACAAAGTAAACAGACTTTTAAATACAATTTGTTGAAAAGTATACCTGTCTCAATCAGGAAAGTAGACGGTTCTCTTTCACTTATAGATTATTATTTGATTGAGTTTTAGGAACTTTCCGCTTGATAACACTTAGAAATGCCGACTAGATAAAAAGCTCATAGTAATAGATTGTTAGAGAATTGCGTTTGCAACAAATAAAATCTTCCATAAAACTGATTGACTATAATATAAGGAAGAAAATTTCAATATAAAATGTTTAGTATGAGAGTTTATGAATAAGATATGCAATCAGTACTAACTTTTGTATACAAATATTGGGATCGGCTAGCAAGAGTTAGCTAATTCTAAAACGTGTTGGTTGTCAGTGTGAAAATATAGATTTCTATGCACAATACTACTGAATGGAAGAATCTCAAATACTAAGTAGTATGTCTTTTAATTATTTGCTGTCACTGATAAACAGTATCATTTAGAAAACTTTCACTTAGTATCGTTCATGGTTATCGAAAAACTAGAAGTTGAAACAAAGGTTTTCAAGGTTATTTAGGTCTACGTCTTTATCGCACTCACAGTTATCGGTATATGCAACAGACTCTTTTGTTAATTACGATCCAGTTATGCAGTTTTTTTTTTCAATAACCGATGTGTTTCCATGTTGCATTCATCGAAAGCATATTCCACTATGAATGCCACATTCTACATTGATTTACGTTTAGTAGGTCCTGATTTAGGTAACGGAATTCATCAAGTTACTGTTATACATGCCATTATATACGTATATATGCTCCTCGCTAGTTGAAACCAATCCTCAAGAAGCCGTCTTACTACGTTCCGTGCTTGTTAACACTCATCACGAAGGTGTATCTGCAACCTCAATGTAACTAATGCCCCACCTGTTATTTGAACCCACGTCATCCAGTGTTGTAGGCAGCGACGCTATAATTGAGCTATTCAGGTCACAAGTGACCTCCTCTGAAACTGTATTCAATAAATTAGTCACTGGAGAGCACCAATAACATGTTGCCTATTCTTGAGTCCTAACCAAATTCTACCGAGCATTTTGCAATGTGTCTACTAAGCCAGGAGACAAGCCGTCTCAGTGCACTTGAATGGATGTTGTTTAGAGGTAATCAGAAGAAGGCGCTGGACCTAGGTTTCATGCCTTCTGACTCTCTTCAGCAAGGCGTATCAGCAACCACTAGGGAACTGATGTCTTCTGTGAGGTTGAAACCCATATCAGCTAGTATTGCAGTCAGGAGCGTTGCCTTTGAGCCATTCAGTTCACAAGTGACTTTCTGAAGGAATGAGCTAGATACAATGATCGGTTAGCAGGGATTTGTCTAGTCCTGAACGCTGATCAACCAACCAACACCTATTAAAGTGCACATTTCAAAATGATTAGTAGAATTCGATCAGCAATCATGAGCAGACAACATGAACTTGTATACTCTCTAGTGACCTATCAGTGTATATATGTGCTGTTTAAAGGAACAGATGATCACTACCATCGGCAAATGAAATCACATTTTAGTTTTTAATAATTTATTTCAGCAGTTTACTTCATCATAATTTTCATTCACTTTATTCTTCAATTACCTTACACTCATCATTCTGTTCCAGGTAACCAGCTAACAAATTATTTTCAATATCACTCAGCTTGCTTTTTTACAAGAATTTTACAATCTAAATAGTTGTAACAGTTTAAAGCAGTCGATAGCAAAACATGAAATGGGAAACTACTATGTATTGTATTTAGTTAACTGCTCCCTCATGCATCAGAGCATAACTTCAAAGTGAGAGGGAATGAAACGTTAACACAAGAGCATCGTAACACTTAGGTAACATGTTACATGAAGCAGTGAATGTTCTTGTTTAAAATAACTCATGGATAGTTTTTTTATGTCGTCTGAAGCATAGTTAAATGTTGATGAAGCACCTCTGCTGAAAACTGACATGGAAAATGAGCAGGAATTTATTTGTCTAAAAAGTATCATAGAATGATAGTTGGTCTTTACAAGAAAAGAACTATGAAATGGATCAACTAGGTAAAGAAGCATCTAAGAATTTTAATCTAGAAACATAAACATTTAGGAATGTTGAAAGAGTAACGGGGAGAATGTTGAAGAATAGTATTTTAGCGCCATAAAATATTTGATCAGTCCAGGAGCCTTTATCTATTTATTGCAGACTGGTTGACAAATTCTTGTCTTCCGAGATAAATGATAAGAAAAGTAAAATAACTTCATACAACATGCATTAAACAATTTAAATCACTGATGCCCATTTGCTTAAGAAGAAAGTTGTTCATAAAACAATGAAGTTCACTAGCACAGTTGTACCAGAGATCGGATAATTACAGTGAGGAATGATTTCAAGGACTATGAGAATTTCAGGACAATTTATCTCTCAAAGTACCAAATAAATAAATTGCAATTGACGTTATTCTTTACTTGGAACAATAATAAATTATACCTTGACCGTAATGACTATCTTAATAACTTTATGCTCTTCTGGATTTTATTCTCCACTGATTTAAAAGTCATAAACAGTAATGAATGTTAAACTTTATTTCGATGTTACACTTTCTACATGTTTAGTCTACTTTTATCAAATCACGATGATAACAACATTCATGTTCACTGGTCAATTCAATCTATGTATGACTCCACAAATTTGTAATCATCTCCAAATGACCAACTGAAAGTTGAAAGAACATCAGTCCTCAGGTTATTCAATGGAATATAGAAATGTTATTCAGAAATTGTTCCATACGCGAAGCTATTGACTGACTGATTTTCTACCAATAATTTGATTTTCACTCCTTTCTAGGAGATATTTCTTATTTATTGTGCTCTAAGACATCACTTTATAAAAATCGTAATTTCTGTGAGGTCATAAGAATGATGAATTTTGTTCACTTCATGTGCTATGGCACAGTAAATCAGAAAGTCCAGAGTTCATTGGATAAGATTTGAAGCCATGTTACTCACTTTTAAACTAAACAACTCTATCCATCGCAGACTCCTCGTTTCGAGGCAATGTCAAATTCTTATATCCACCTGAGTGTATTTATATCAGTTTATCATCATCTTCAGGATGAGAAAACAACAGATATTTTTCAATCCTTTCTCAAGTGTAATGTGCTAACTTCTGTGTTCAAATCATCTCCTTTAGTTAGCTTCAAGCTATTACCTACTAGAGAATATGTGAAGAACGAGTACCCTACATCACCGGAGTTTAAAGTTGTCTAACCTATAATTCAGGTTTCGTTTTTAAATATTTTATGTCTCGGATTGTCTTATGCTCATCATAATAAAATATGATAACGAGTTTTATGTATTTTTGAGATGAATGGGGATTTTTAATTTAGAAGTAGTATTCATCATGGACTGACATCATTCGGGTGAACCATTGAAAATCTGGGAGCACTGGACGGCCATTTCGTCCTAGTATGGGAGTCCTCAGCAGTACGCACCCACAACCCGGCTACGGATCGAACTCACGACCACTTTCAGGTTTCACGGCGAACGCGTTAACCATTCAGCCACTGTGTCGGTTTCCAGTGGTTCATAATTTCCAACTTCTGTCAACTCACGACATAGTGCGACTGTCAACCAAGGTCTTCAGTTAACATCCACTTCACTTCCAACTGGTTGACCCCACAGGTCACGGCTTCCCATTACACCTTCCTGATATCCATCTGGAAGCAAGTTCGATCCATAGCCGGGTTGTGGATGTGTACTGCTGAGGAGTACCATACTAGGACGAAATAGCTGTTCAGTGTCCCAGATTTTCAATGGTTCCGCAATTAATGTCTGTCCATGATGAATACTACCTCTAAATGAATTTTATCTTACTCTTTTCATAAAGATGGTCGTTCAATCGTCAATCATACGTTGTCTTACTGTAACTCCTGATGTAACGCCACCTGTACGGTTATATATGAATATAGGTATCTCTTTATTTTAATCATTCATCAAACTGATAAAAAGTGAATTCGCTGTTGTTATATCAAGTAAAAACATCATTAAGCTAATATGGTAGATGACAACAAGATTCTCAGAGACGGAAAGCTTATCAAATGACTATTCTTTGGATTTTTGATTTTTATGCATTTCATGCTAAATAACAAAAGACGTATTAACATCAATTACTGGATACTGACTGATTACTGAAATACTAACACAGACATGTCGTAACAGATATGGATGGGAACTATGATAGCAACACACTTTTTTTAATTTGTTTCGAAATCATCAATTAGATTTATCAAAAATCTACAGCATTTCACAAAAGATTTTCCGTAGATTCATAAATAATCTTTAGGAAAACAAAATTGTACTGGTGTTTTATTACTATTATTATTATATTATTAGTCCCTTGGGTTCCTAGTGGAACATAGGGATTCAGTAGCACGTCTCCATTACACATTCTGTTCTCTGAGATCTTTTGAACCTGGCTCCACGACAGCCCACAACCTCTCATTTCTCCCTCGCACTATCTCCTCCATGTCAACCTCGGACGTCCAACTCGACGATTCCCATGGGGATTCTACTCGAGTGACTGGCCTGACGCGTGATGTCCTCAGTCGGCCTTCTCAGTGCATGGCCAATCCATCTACACTTCCTTCCAGTGCATATTTGTTGCATGATAGGTTCTTGGTTGGTTCGTTCCCACAGTTCCTTGTTGCTTATTCTTATTATTCTGGCCATCTGATCTTCAGTAACGAGACAGCGTAAGCAGTTGTTGATGAATGCCTGTAGTTTGTTGGAAATCCCTTTCGTAACGCGCCAAGTCTCTCAACCATACAGAAGCACTGACTTGACGTTGGTGTTGAAAACCCGGATCTTGTTCACGCTTAATGCTGAGTGCAGAAGATCTCCACACTGGTTTCAGGCTAATGAACGCCTGTCTTGCTTTTCCGATTCTGGCTGACTTTGACATCCTCGTCTGTGCCTGTGCTGCCTGTAGTTGAAACAGTGCTTCCTAGATAGGTGTAGGTGAAGGAGGTTACTTCCTTTAAGTTTCTCCCGTTGATGGTGATTGGAGTATGTTGTTGTTGTTGAAGTTGTTGGTGCGGTATCTTCATCACTTCTGTCTTCTCCATATTCACCTGAAGTCCCGTCTTCGCTGCATCGTCTCTTCTGCCAACTTGTTAGTTTTTGCCTGTACATCTTCAAGTTTATGTGACATCAGGCACAAGCCATCACTGGCGAAATCCAGATCTTCTGGCTTCTTTTCCGTAGTCCAGTGTATCCCCCTCTTCTCGGTGCCCACTGTTTGCTGCATGATCCAGTCCACCACTATCAGGAATATCATGGGTGATAGTAGACAGCCTTGCTTTACTCCTGTCTTCACTTCGAAGGCATCACTGAGCTTCCCATTGTGAATTACTTGGCATGTGGCGTCTACATATAGTTGTTGGATGAGGCTGATAAAGGTTAGTGGTATTCCGTGGTATTGAAGCAGGTTTCAAATTACTTCTCGGTCGACGCTGTCAAAGGCCTTCTCAAAGTCGATAAAGTTGAGGTAGAGAGTTGACTGCCATTCTATACTCTGTTCCATGATGATGCGTAGTGTAGCGTTGCAATTTGGTCTGCACATGATTTGTACTTCTTGAATCCCGCCTGTTCCGGTCGTTGTTTTGAATCCATCGCATCCTTTAGCCTCTCTAGGATGATGCGGCTTAATATTTTGCTTGGGGTGGACAGGAGAGTGATTCGTCGCCAGTTCTTGCAAGCACTGAGGTCTCCCTTCTTCGGCAGTTTGACAAGGTAACCCCTCTTCCAATCAATGGACAGGTACCTTCTCTTCCTTCCATACCCTCTGCAATAGTGGTGTGAGCATGTCTGCTGTTGTGTTTGTGTCTGTTCTCAGTGCTTCTGGCGGGATTCCATCTATTCTGCCGCTTTCCTGCATTTCAGTAGCTTTATGGAATTCAGGACTTCCATTTTTGTTGGAGGATTTATGTTCACTTGTAATTCAGGGGCTGCATGTGGTATTTCTGGACGAAGTGCAGGTGGTGGTCGATTCAAGAGCTTCTTGAAGTGGTCAGCCCATTGTTTCCTTTGTTTCTCTTCTTCCGTAATTAAATTTCCTTCTTCATCTTTTATTTGTTTCATCTGAGTTGATCTCTTCCCAGATATCAACCTGGTTATTTGATACAATGTTGTCAGGTCTCTATCTCTCCTACCTGCAGCCTGTTCTGCTTCACTTGCCAGTGTTTCGTAGAAGTGTCTTTTGTCTTTGCGTGCACTCTTCTTTACTTCTTTGACCAGTGTTTTATACACTGTGCTCAGTTCCTCTTGTCGTTGAGCATCCTTGCACAAGTTTATCTCTTCTGTTTCACCATCCTTCTGTCCGTGTTCTATCAGCTTCCAGGTATCCGTCGAGATCCATTCTTTATCTTCTTTCTTCTTCCTTCCTAATACTGTTGTGCAGGTTTCTTTCCACATAGCTTTCAAAGACTTCCAGTGTTCTTCCACACAGGTTTCTTCAGGGATGTTCCTCTATATCTCCCATTTTGTCTTGATGGCTGACATGAAGATCTCCTTTGTAGTTTCGCCTTTCAGTTTCCGTTCTGTGTTGTACTTGAATTGAGGTCTATCACCAGCTTCCTTGAAGGCTTTTAACTTGATTTGGAAGGTTTCTTGCACTAGACAGTAAGTGGTCTGAACCTACATCTACTCCTCTTCTTGACCTTGTGTCAAGTAGGCTGACTGCGTCTCCATTTTCTTGAGATTGAGATAAAGTCGATTTGATTTTTAGTGTGTCTTGGTGTCTGGTGAAATCCATGTCACTCGCTTTGTGGATATCCTTGTGCTTGAACACACTGCCTCGCCTCCAATCACCAAATCGTTGAATGCACAGAATTCTGCAAACAATTCTCCATTCTCGTTCATCACCTCACGGAGCGCTTCTCAACCCATGGTTAGTTCTCTTCCTGTGTTGTCTGCTCCCAGTTTGGCATTCATGTCGCCCATTAGAATGAATTTTGATATCGCCAACTTGAGTGGTGTCTTGTCCAGTGTTGATTGAAGTTGTCTGTAGAGTTCCTCCTTCTTCTCTTGCTCTGCATTATTTGTAGGTGTTTGGCGTAGTATTGTATGATTGTGAGCTTCCTTCCTTCTGAGTTGAACCTTTTTGTCATGATCCTGGAGGGGATTGGTTCCCACTGCATGAGAGCCTTCGATGTTGTTGGGGACATCATGATAGCCACTCCAACACTCAGTGTGCTCGTGGTTGTCGTCTGGGTGACCGGGGTAGATTACTGATTCTCCAGTTGACAGTTTGGAGAGTCCACTTCCATTCCATCTGCTTTTGCACATTCCTAGCACTTCAGTGCGATACCTTCTCATCTCGTTTGCAATCTGGGCTGGCTTGCTAGGTTCACACTTAGTGCGGACATTCCATGTCCCCACGTTTACTTTCGCTTTCATCGAGAGAGAGAAGACACATCGGCCAATTGGCTTTCCGAAGGCTTTCACTAACCGGCGTCATTTCGCCTCTCCGATTCCAGCGAGGAATAAGTTTGTTTTCATTTTTTATATTTTGTTTGTGCTTTGAAGTTTCTTTAGCGGTTAGATTTGTTTTCCGGGGTAGGGTTGCTGGCCGTATGCCCAACCTTCCCTATTTGTCGGGGCTTAGGACTGACTAGTAACTAGTGAACTAGTTAACCAGGCGAGGTTACTGGTGTTTTATAGGCTAAAGTATTTGACTGCTATTATCCCTCTTTAAATGCTAAAAACACTTCTGACGTTAATCATGTGGAAGCTCAGCTGATGATGTTTTCTCACTAACCTGTATACTTGATGGAAGATTCAACAGTTTCATTATCGAATTCTTTTACATTCGAAAACTCATTCATTTGGCCATTGGTAAAGTGTTTGTTATTCATATTGAGTGATGGGCGAAGGTGAGATGAAAATCTAGACAGCGGTAGGATTCGAACCAATGACCAGCGGGTTATTTGTTTGTCGATGATTTTTAAACCAGCTACCCATATAAACCTTGTCAGTTTAATTCCGTGTTCGGTGTTAATTGTGTTTTCAATAATCATCTGAAAACACAAGAAGAGATGAATAAGCTGAATTTTTTTCAGAATGAATTTTTAGTAGAATTCATTCAGACTGAACAAAAATGCATTTGGTTTTCTGTCATGAGAAAAAGTTTTTCAGTTGATGCATTCAGTCACAAGATGTATAAACAGGGGATAATTTTTAAAGTGATAATTATTGATGGGAAACGCCTAACAGTCAAACGAATCAACCTAGCTGCCAAAAGTGTTAATATTCTACTTTAGTAGTACTAGGAAAAAATATTACTTGGATGTGGACATATAATTTATCCTAAAAGAATGCTGAAATATAAAAATAAAGGACAGTGCCACTCCTAATGTTTAAGCCCCACATTAATCATTCTCATATTATCAAATTAGTTAAAAAAAAACTTACTAAACCTTTTTATCAATAATATTTTGAAATATTCTGAAGCTTAATTGTACATTGAACTTTGTGACTAAAAATTCAACTTGACATCTTTTTATTCGGTTAAAAATAACCTTTACGTCAGATAAATAGTAGAAATAAATAAAATGACGCCTGTACATCAAAACATATATGTTATTATTAAATGTAAATCCATCTGAACTGATGTTGAGAAATAAACTTCAAAAATTACATTTTTTTTTAAGAGCTATATTTATATCCAGACTAGTTTGTAGACAAACGCAGAAACAACACTAATATTGTATCCTGTTCTATTTTTATAGACCGTACAAAGATATATAATAATAAATGTTTCCAGAAGCGGTGTCTATTTACGATACCTAATGGCAATTACTTTTGAAAGAAGCTTAAGACAGATAGGCAGGGTGAAATGTCTGTCGTCCACAAGTGGGACAATAGTCGTTAAATATGCTACACCTTGCACTAAAACCATCATTTGCAAAGTATGCTTCATTTCCTCTTCTTCCTCTCCTTTCTTAGTTTGCTCTTTATACGCCTGCCTTGTCTCTTGCGTTTCTCCTAGTGAAATCCTTACCCACTGCTGGTAATTCCCTGTGATTTCTGCCAATTGCTCAACATATACTACTTATATCCATTCTTATCAGCAACGCCGATTAAACTTTCAGTAAAAAAAAATCTTACCGTGAAAAATTTCTAGTCTTTTACGAAAGGTTGTATTCATTATCACTGGAAGATAACATTAAACTGTATACATAGAGAAACTCTTATTTTTATCAGATAAAATGGTCGTACTATTTCTCTTTTTTGGTTAGATTTCCGTGTTCTTGCAAGTTTTTTAAGAAATCTCAGTATATAGAAAAGTCTCATCTGTAGTGCAATATTTCGATAAAACCTAAGATATCTTCAACAAAAATAGCATCTACCTTTACTGACATTGACAAAGGTGATGAAGATACCCAACCAACAACATCAACAACACACCAATCACCATCAACGGGAAAAACTTAAACGAAGTAGCCTCTTTCACCTACTTAGACAGCACTGTTCCAACTACAGGCAGCACAGGCACAGACGAGGACGTCAAAGCCAGCCAGGGTCGCAAAAACAGCAAAATAGGCATTCACCAACCTGAAACCAGTGTGGAGATCTACTGTACTCAGCACAAAGCGTGAACAGCATCCAGATTTTCAACACCAACGTCAAGTCAGTGCTTCTGTATGGCTCAGGGACTTGGCGTGTTGCGGAAGGGATTTCCAACAAACTACAGACACTCATCAACAACTGACTACACTGGCTCGATACTGAAGATCAGATAGCCAGAATAATGGGAATAAGCAACAAGGAACTCTGGCAAGGAACCAACCAAGAAGCTGTAGCTGAACAAATATGCAGAAGGAAGAGGAG
Organism: Heterobilharzia americana; assembly: GCA_944470555.2. Taxonomy (NCBI): domain Eukaryota; kingdom Metazoa; phylum Platyhelminthes; class Trematoda; order Strigeidida; family Schistosomatidae; genus Heterobilharzia; species Heterobilharzia americana. Next base: position 42,180,606 of record OX104127.1, read on the forward strand.
ATGAATTGAATCAAACATACACTGAGAAGGCCAACTGGGGACATCACGTGCCAGGCCAGGCACTCTAGTGGAACCCAGATGGGAAGCGATGAGTTGGGCGTCCGAGGTGAGGGTGACATGGAGGTGATTGTGTGAGGAAGAAATGAGAGGTTGTGGGCTGTGGTGGAGCCAGGTTGAAAAGTTTCCAGAGAAGAGAGTGGGATGGAGACGTGCTACTGGAGCGGTATGTTCCACTAGGAACCTAAAGGACAAATAATAATTTATTGACACTTTAGTTTTTCCCTACTGATATTTTTTTATTCTACCAACTATTCTTAACTCAGAATATCTGTTTTTCATTGTAGCTGTTCATCCACTGTATCACATATTTTAATGCATCATTCACAATTATTATTACCAAAATTTATTGAAATTATTCTGCACGTTCTTAGGAATGTTTAAATGCCGTTCCCATTCTTATATGTGGATAATATACAGAGATTTGTAAGTTACTTTAGTCTTGTAACTTCTAAATTGCCATCGGCTGCTAACTTCATAAAATATGTAACACCTTTTTGTGTTGAAAGCAATCTGTTAAGAGAAGAAAGAAAACACTAACGCAAGTTTTTAAAACTATTCAATTACATTTTTTGACTTGTTAATTTATTTTATGTGTTCTTGAAATCCTTGTGAAAATTTATGCAACTGTACAGAGAATCTACAAGCTATATCACTTGACCATCCTTTCATTATGTTTATTGAGGTCAGTGAATTAAAACGATGTTTTATGGTAGAACAATATGACATTATTGAAGTTTGCCTTATTTATACAAATGTGACATCTATTTCAAATCAGTCTGTGGAATGCTTTACACTACTCATGATTTAAATGATCTTCTTATGCTTCAGAATTCTTGGACTAGAAGGTCAATTATTCTGTAGTTATCATTCTTGCTGAATGCATATTTGAAGCATTTACTTCCTATTTTTCCTTATTTAAAGGTGATACGATTTTATTGATGTATAACATGTATAACCAACTCCATGTATTTTTTGAGTGTAAGTTAAATAACACCAGAATATGGACGTATTTACTTCTAGCTCTCCAAATCCGCCTGTACATAGAACATTTTAGTTAGTCCTAGACTTTTACCACCTCAGTCTGTAAATAACTTTTCAGAGAGACTTTAAAATCATCGGATGCATCTGTCGAACGTAACGTTTAAAGGATACAAGTAATTCTGTACATACAGGTATAAGAGTTTTAATGACTCAGTGGTTAATGTATTTTTTTGTTGGAAACAGTTATGCTTCCAGCCAGAACGGCATTAACCTGGAATCTAGATCATTTGCTTATTTCCATGACATCTCTGAAGAGACTGACGTCCTCTGAGTGACGCTTATAACTTAGTGCTGCAGTCAGAGTCCCTACCACTGAATTTTTCAAGAACTCATTCATCTCCAACAGGAGTGGAATACATATATTCTGAATAACTGTATGTTGTTTACTCCTCAATTTTGATCGAATTCTGGTGATCATTTTTCAATATGGGAGACTCATCATCACAGTATACACTGGTTGGTTATATATTTCAGTACTGTCTCTATCAAACATTGTCAAAGTTTTTCAACATTTTATCAATCAAATTTACAACAAGTGAGAAATTCTGAAAACTAAATAACTTCTCCGGATTTGTAAATATGCAAATAGGACACATTATAACCATGCATCAACACCTGACTTACATTTACAGCAAATATCCTAGTAGAATGCTCTATCATTAAATATTTATGCCTAGAAGGCGTATAGTATATTCACACACCAGTACAATACTTATAAACTCCTTAGCCATTCACAGTTACGCATAACTGATATTGACAATTAAGAAAATCTAGGTTAAATAATATTTTAAACGTCGAGATCAGAATATACTGGTTTTTGAAGTTGTTATTCAATGTAGACCGATATCAGTTGGAGGAACAAAGGAAACCTGTGAGCATTGGACAGCTGTTCCGTCCTAGTATAGGACTCCTCAGAAGTGCGCACCCACTATCTCTTCGTGGATCGGACCCTGTGACATTCAGGTTCCGTAACCAGCATGTTACCATTGAGCCACTGGTCCATATTTTCAACTTCTGTTAACTCACAGATTTATATTAGCATCAAAATATATAGTCAAATAATACATCAAGCATTCAGTGAATGTAGGTCATTGGTTAGGTGGTTTTCTGTCTAGCCTGAGTTATTAAGATTAGTCATTAAAAGTTTACATTTGCTGTTATCGCTTGTCAATAAAACTAAAGGAGATAGTCAAAGTGTGTTAAATACATCTGGGATAACATTTCATCATTATCATTCAACGCGAAAAGTTAACAGAGAAACTGTAAAATATTGAAATGTACTTCATATTCTATTCTAGACTGGATATATTATACACCACTTTTGTTTCTATTATTGTCATAAGAAGGGACTCAGTTTTCTATGTTATGATGCTTTGTACATTTCTGATGGTAAATTTTGTTAGCAAACACTTGTTTATAAGTTGTTTATTACTCATTTACAGGGTTGATTAGCTTTTGTTATTAATAACTTCAAAAGTATACATTCTTGATAAATTTATTTAGGGTAACATTTCAGACAAAATTTGAATAAATGAATCACTTTTGTTTTTCTACTTCAAACCTGTAAAGCAGATTTAATTGTTTGAACAATGTTGTATACAATTAACTAATTTACAGGAATATTCTTAAGTGTATTAGAATATACACAAGCTGACTAAAAGATAGATACAGACTAACTACTCCTGACGATTCCAAACTATTCAAACGCTCAGAACTTCATACTATCAGAACAAAGATTTTCTTTAAGGAATGCTAACTCGTCCTTACTCAGTGAAGTACACTTCCTATTAGTTACACGTATGACATTTCCATCATACCATACATTTACAGGAAACTTTATTTGGATTGAAGATTTTGTAATTGGAGAAGTTTTGCCATTCTGAAAGTGAATATGAAAATATATGGACATGTAAAAGTGATTTCTGTCTGAATCCTTTGTTACATGCTAAAGAGGACTGTGTTTTTTGTGTTTTTCAAGATTTTAATTTCTCATTAAGTTTACTCTTACACTTTCCTTACTCCCTTTAACTCATCCTTCTAAATTCCCGAATCTAGTTTGGAAATATTTGTCTCATTAATAGATGAGAAGTTTTAAGTTGTATACATACGTGTGTATATATCTGGAATTGTTGATATTCACCCCTAATACAACCAGTGAAACATGAAGAGGTGTCGATAACCCCTAGCATTTCAATATTTTCACTGCTATGTGGCTGCTATTTTCCGAATAAAAAGGGTGATTTTGATAAATAAGTCAGTTTGATTGAAAAAAGTTTTCTTTTGTCACTACTTTCTAAATTGTTAGTCTGTTAATGATACCTGTCCTGTAAGTATTTAACCCTAATTTCTGAGATAATTGCTCGGATAAAAGTCTTAATGTTTTATGCATCAAAATTCTGATTGCATGTTTTCTATCGTTTAGTCATGGTCATAATTATTTAAAAATTGATGGCACCACAGAAGAAGTCCGTCCGCAATTGATCAATCCATCTATGTAGATAAGCAACATGGTGAAAAAACTTTACAGTAAAATAGCAATACTTCTCCTGATAATATCTCGTCACTGAAAATCACATCTCTAATTTTGAAGAGTGTTGAATATCAGTGAGAACACTAATATAAGTGTTAAAGTCCCATTTAATGCTGGTTTCTTCAATGACTCCTCTATAGGCAACGTTTTTGAAATAATAGTACGAAATGTCCATATAGTTTAGTTAGTGATGAAGTAGGCTGTCGAACATAGAAACATTCCTCATTTAATTCGTTAGAAAATCATTAAAGTACACCCATGATGTTAGCCAAAACAATATTATATTTCTGGTTGATATTCATCATGTACCGATATTATTTGGAGGATCGTTGAAAACTTGGGAGCAGTAGACAGCTATGAGTTAACAAATTCAATTAATAAAAATCCCTACAAACCTCCAAATTGAATACCATATTTGTTTAGTAATACGAATGTGACAAACATGTTTTTATCAAGGCTATTTAATGCCTAGGAAGACAAAAATAATAACGTAAGAACTATGAAGTGATATGTTTTATTTCATAGAAATTATTTAGAGGATGATCAGGAATGTTTTTGACGTCAAAACAAATGTAAAATAAATGCAGTAGAAATATGCGTCTGAGGAGGGTCCATGTAACTGAAGACCACCATTATATATCTGATTCTATTTCCAGTGGATAAAAAAATAATAAACCTGTTTTTGAGAATAAATCATAATTCATGAGAACTATTCAATATTGTTTGCCAAAATTATGAAAAGTATTGGTTTTAATAACTTACAACTGTTGAAACATGTAGTGTGTTTTGCAATAAAAACATTTAATAGTCGTCTATTGTATGAACAATTTCAATTATAATTTTTCGAAAACTAAATGCAATTCAGAAACACAATATCTAAATAGATGATGTCGTAATTATGAACTAACGAAGTTTGAATACAATAACTCACTTATTGTTTTCATGAAACAGATTCTAAAGGCAGTGAATGTTTGAATTCGATGTGGTTTCAATCCATTAGATAGGCCCAACATGAATAGGTCTCAGGAAAAAGTCCAGGTCATGTAGTGTTCACACCTGATTAACCACTAACCTCTACCTCATACAAATGATTATATATCATCCTACTGTGTTTACCATATTACATGTAATTGCAACCATACATACATAGGGATAAGTAATTATGCTATGCAGATTAGGGTGGGTGTACACATATCTTCTTTTACACTAATTTTCGTTTGTCATCCGCTCTCCCACTCCACAGCTCCAGAATTTTCTGTCTCATCAGGTATAAATTGCCATTCGCTTTGACTAAGATTTGTAATTATTAATCCTGTGTTACTATGACTCACTCATTACCACCTTACTGTATGTTAATCGTCGATTTGAAATCTTCATGTATTTCTTGATATCTAGATTATGTTATGCCATGATTGTCTACTACTAATACTTCATTTCAACTGTAGGCTGTTTGCAGCTGATGAATGGTTGTGGAATAGAAATGAGCTCAATTTATTCTACAAGTGTCTTTGTTCTAAAAATGTCTAAATAATCAAATCTTTCTCCTCCAACTGGCTACATTGTTCATTAAAATCGGTTTATTACGATACTAATCTTCAAACGTGCCTACATAATCGGTATCTATCGTCAAAATATAAATGGTCCTACTAGTTGTAACGAATATATTCACCACAGTCATACTTGACAAACAATACCAGAATATGTGAAAAAAACACATGTACTGGGATATTACTGAGTGATATTCTTTACGTGCTTTTGACTTATTGGCAATGATATTTACCCTTTGTTCTGATGAGTCAGCTTGGTGTAATTATAAACTTTGCGCCATACATTACTCTAAGAATTGTAGGTTAGAATCTATCGGCTTGTGTCCTAAACATAACACACCTCATACATCAATGTAGCAATCAATATCTCTGAAAATATCCGGAAAGGAAATATACACTTATCTTGAACTCATTTATAGAACTCGGGTACCACATGCAGCAGCCTTGTAGGCAACTTAGTTATATTTAACCTCTATGCTTTTCAAATCGAAAAATGAAATATATAAACAAATGGAAGTGCTGGTCATGAGTTCACTGGAGTCCCTAATGTCGAAATTGGAACATATCCACATTTTCTTCACGTATATAAACTGAATGATAAATGCGATCCCATTCACTTGGAGTTGGAAGATTAAAAAAAGAGAATTGGTTACATTATATTTGAAAATAAAACGAAGACAAGACGATGGTTTAGATACTACTGTTCGCTAAAAAACTTTCTCAATCAAAATATTCAAATTGTAGGTTATTCCCTTCTACATCAGTAAAAATAGATTTGGTAAAATGTTAACTGGTAAATCCAAAAGTCTAAATTAGGTGAAACGCCTCGATCTTCTTCATCGATTGGTCACGGTTTGCAGTCGGTCGTTTCTGCGTACGAAGTTAACTGTTAGTTATGCTTGCTTTTTATGTCCGTTCGGAATACATAACAGTCGGCGACGAAGATATAACAAAAAACTTACAAGTTTGACAAAAGAAACCAGGTTTGTATCTCGATATTACATGTATTATCTGGGGAAAAATAAAGCTTGAAACTAATACTTCCATTGTAAGAATTTGTACTTTTCCCTTGATATAATGATAAAAAGTTTATAATACAATATATGCACAAGTTGTTTATTTATTGTACTTTATTTATTCCAGAACCGTGGTATTCATCATAGACTGACATCAGCTAGAGGAATATTGGAAACTTGTGAGCAATGGATAAGTGTTTCATCCTAGTGTGGGACTCCTCAACAGTGTGTACTCACGGCCCTACTTTCTACGGATCGTACCAGCAACCCTCAGGTTCCGTGGCCAACAATTTACCATTGAGCTACTTGGTGGGAATCTAGTAGCCCATATTTCCTACTTTTGTCAGTTCATGACATATCGCGACCGCCACCCTGTGTCACCTTTGAGCAGGGAAATAGTGTAGGTCATATAGTGTTCCCATTTTTTTTTCGTGTATATTCTTACACCATTTATCACGTCTCTTTTAATCATAACAATTCATTATATTAGATATTCAATATAATATGGCTCACTTTTTTCTCAGCACATTTTGACCAAGTAAACGCTGAAGCCCATTTAATAAAGTCGCTTATTTTCCGTGTCTCTTAAATAATGAGGTACAGTTTTCACTTCAATAGAAGCAATGCATCGGACAATTAAATCCCAGTGAGTCTCAAGGTCAGACCGTTAACTGCAGCGATTTTGAATGAAGTGTCACAAAAATAATAAAAGTTAACGTTTTGATATTCAATATTCAATAACAAGATTCTGTCAACAGGAAGTTAGGCTTTAATAAGGTAAATTACTTATTTGCATTCATGAATAGGATATATCTGCAACCTGAATGAAACCCACCGGTTGCGAAGATTCACACCTATAAGATTCAATGCTTGAGTCGCATTATTTATCTCAAAGTTAATAATATAACAGTGGACCACCTGTAAGGTTAAAATATGTACTTGAAGTTTGTCAGTCACGTTTGCAATATAACCATTGACTTGATTAACATCCCATCTCAATGCATTTTTTTTAAAGCTTATCAGTAAAGTTTATGGCGTAATCATACAGTGATCCCGGATTAAATTTTCTGAAGATATGCAGATATACTTTGCTAATGCATACTAAAATCATGAAACATTAGGTTCAACACTTCCTATCGATTGAGGCATATCAAATATTTTTGCCAAAACTCACTGATAGACTTTGATAAGTGTTCAGATTGGAAGGTATGTTAGTCAATATTTGGTAAGTGATATCTAAGTAAACAAGTGTACAATGTTTTCCACGTTCTTATGAAACATGTACTAGTTTTTACCCTTGTTTTTCATAACATCAAAATAATCCGTTGACGAAAAACTTAGGTACCTGAATAAATAAAGAGATGAATTTTTCATTTGGAAATCAAGTTGAACTGTCGCTTATGATTACACAGAAATATATATATATATATATATATATATATATATATATATATATATATATATATATATATATATATAAGCTTTTGTGTGCGTACGTATTTTTTTTGAATTTTCCTATCATAGATGGCGACTGTCACCTGTGTTTCATATGAAAACACTATCATTTGTTTATCTTATCAGTCAAATAAACTAGATGTTTATTTTGCATACAACAAACTTATAACAAGAGTTTAACAGTCTAAAATAGAATGAAAATAATCTTTTTCAGAGGAATATTGAAGAGTATTGAATAACTAGATTCAATACTGTAAATTATCCTAAAATAAAGACATGTTAGTTGGTTGAGAGCAATCGGCACGAAGCCTTGAACCTAGGTTTTGTGCTTTTTGGCACTCGTCAGCAAGGCGTACCTGCAACCTCGACGGAACTGATGTCTCACCTGAGATTCGAACCCGCGTCACCCAGTGTTATAGTCAGCGAATTTACCACTGAGCCATTCGGGACGCGACTGACCTCCTATAGGACTGGCCTACATGTATTGATTGCTCACGGGAGTACAACCCATTTCATGTTGTCTAGTCCTCGGTGCAGACCGAATTCTATTCATTATATAAAGACTTTTCACCGGTTTTACAGTCATAAAAGTTGTAAAGAAAATGTGTTACATTCACGCTTTATCAATGAATAAGTCAAAGAATGAAATTGTTTGTTTCAAGATAGTAGCAATAGGTTAGCGTATGTTTGTCAAGAAATAAAAAGCAATAGACACTGTGTACAAGTAGATGAGTTCATGAATATAAAAACTGTCATTCATTCAGTTTCCTTAACAAATTTGTATAAAGGAAGAACAAAGACGTTTTTAAAGACATCTCCAAAGGAACATCTTCGACAGATGTACTCATTTGTAATTTACCTGAGAAGAACAATTTGATTCAAAAAGGTGCATGAAAAGTTATAGGCAAAACTGTAAGCTTATCAACAAGAAGGCTTTAAAATTACCACTGAGATTAAGAAGTGAAATCGGCATCATCTGTTTCATGTTAATGATCCAACGATTAGTATTTGTATAGACAATACTATTGAAGAATATTTGTTCCTCCAACTGATGTCAGTCTTCGATGGATAACAACTTGAAATATTTCCAAATCTCCACAACTCCCTCAAAATTCGATTCAACTGGTGCTCATTGATGACTAGCTTCGAGAAGCATTCCCCAAGTTGCAATGAGAAGTGCTGACCGGTGGAGTGAAAGCCTGATGGTGGTGAGACAGATACTCAACGATGTCATTGGGTGGTGGTTGCACTATATCGTGAGCTAACAGAAGTTGGAAATACGGAGCACTGGATTCTGACCCAGTGGCTCAATGGTAACGCGCTGGTCGCGGAACCTGAAGGTGGTGGGTTCGATCCCTGCTGGTGGAGTCGTGGGTGCGCACTGCTGAGGAGTGCCATACTAGGACGAAACAGCTGTCCAGTGCTCCCAGGTTTCCTTTGTTCCTCCAGCTGATATCAGTCTTCGATGAATAACAACTTGAAATATTTGAATTATTCTTTCCACAAATCATTTTCCTCTTTTATGTTATTGATACACTTAGTTTAAGCACTTGATAAGTCTTAAGTTACCGTTTACTATTCAGTGAAATTAGCTTCTTACCTTGTAAAATAGACTGATTTATACATATATTACCTTCCATGATGATGAAAATAGGTATAAAGTGTCCACTTCATAGTGAAATCTGAACCATCAGTTTTTGATTCTCTATTCATTTACTCTTTTTTATAAGCTGATAAATCAAACAGCTTCCGATATATCCTTACAAATTAGACCACTGAATATTCCCCCCACTTATTATTATTATTATTAGTCCCTTGGGTTCCTAGTGGAACATACGGCTTCAGTAGCATGTCTCCAGTGACCTCTGTTCTCTGAGATCTTTTGAACTTGGTCCCACGACAGCCCACAAGCTCTCATTTCCTCCTCGCACGATCTCCTCCATCTCACCCTCACCTCGGACACCAAACTCGCCGCCTCCCATCGAGGTTCCACTCGAGTGCCTGGCGTGACGCGTGATGTCATCAGTCGGCCATCTCAGTACACGCCCAATCCATCTCCACTTCCTCCTGCACATTTATTGCATGATAGGTTCTTGGTTGGTTCGTTCTAAAAGTTAGTTCCTTGTTGCTTATTATTTCTGCCCATTCATCTGATTTTCAGTAACGAGACAGCGTAAGCAGTTGTTGATGAATGTCTGTCTCTCGTAACGCACCAAGTCTCTCAACCATACAGAAGCACTGACATGACTGGCATTGGTGTTGAAAATCTGGATGTTGTTCACGCTTTATGCTGAGTGGAGTGCAGAAGATCTCCACACTGGTTTCAGGCTAATGAACGCCTGTCTTGCTTTTCCGATTCTCACTTTGACGTCCTCGTCTGTGCGCCGCCACCTGTAGTTGAAACAGTGCTTCCTAGATAGGTGTAGGTGAAGGAGGTTACTTCCTTTAAGTTTCTCCCGTTCACGGTGATTGGAGTTTGTTGTTGTTGTTGTTGTTGAAGTTGTTGGTGCAGTATCTTCATCACCTCTGTCTTCTCTATATTCATATTAAGTCCCGTCCTCGCTGCCTCTTCTATCAACTTGTTAGTTTTCGTCTGTAGATCTTCAAGTTTGTGTGAAATCAGGCACAAGTCATAGGCGAAATCCAAATCTTCTAGGTTCTTTTCATCGGTCCGGCGTATCCCCTTCTTCTCGCTTCCCACTGGTTGCTGCATGATCCAGTCGACCACAATCAGGAATATCATGGGGGATAGTAGGCAACCTTGTTTCACTCCTCTCTCCTGTCTCCACTTCACTTCGAAGGCATCACTGAGCTTCCCATTGTGAATTACTTGGCATGTAGCATCTTCATATAGCATTTCGGGGGAATATTCCTCCGAAATGCTTTTTATTTACAATCTGTCAAATTCTGATTAACTGAATAGATGTTTAGGAAACAAGTTAGCTTGACCTCAGAAATGAATTATTTTGTTCAGTTGACTATTGTATCTGTACTTGCTTTTAAATTCAACACCTTGAGTCCCTACAATACATTCATTTACTATATATGAATAGTACAAATGCTAGCTAAAATGTATCACATACAACAAAGCGATAATACTGTTGGATAGGATTTACATTACTGTATGGTGTTATATTAGTGATCATGTATCTCTAGATGTTGCTAGATACATCTTACACTGAACCAAGATTAAGTTTCATTCTCTATTATTTACTTCATTTTTAAGTGAACTATCCTTTTTGTTAGGTAGTTTCTATACTAGCAGGGTCGTGGGTGCGCACTGCCGAGGAGTCCCATACTAGGACGAAACAGCTATCCACTGCTCCCAGGTTTTGTTTGTTCCTGCAACTGATGTCAGTCTATGATGAATAACAAATTGAAATTAGTAAACAGGTTTGGAAATAAATTTAACCTATCTAGTGAAAGTAAACAGAATTCCTCCTTATTATTTTCTTAGAAGGAAATACAACCGTAAGATTACATTAACTTCATCCAATAATCACTTTTAAATTGGAATTTGTTGTCGTTGCCAGTTTTTAGGAGGATGATAACCTTTTGCAAGATTGTCTCAGTACTGCCTGCAGTCCTACCTAGCCATTATATGTGGTAGAAACCAATAACCAAATTCCAAATGTGAGTGACACCTTGCTTGTGACTTATCAGCTGGATACATCTGCTGCTGATTAATTAAATTTCTAAATAAGACTAGAACTTGGTTTTAATATCACTGCTAAGTTATCTCTATAATCTACCCAAATGGCCAACGGAGACCGGTCATCTCCATACTTCTCAATAACTCTAGGGAAGCAAATAATTCTAAATTATTATTATTTGTCCCATGGGTTCCTAATGGAACACACGGTTTCAGTAGCTAGTCTCCACTGCACTCTCTTCTCTGCAAAATTTTCAGCCTGGTTCCACAACTGCCCACAAGCTCTCACTTTATCCTCACACGAACTCCTCCATGTCATCCTCGGACGCCCAACTCGTCGCTTCCCATCTGGGTTCCACTCAAGTGCCTGGCCTAATGCGTGATGTCCCCGAATGGTCTTCTCAGTGTATGCCTGATTCAATCCATCTCCACTTCCTTCTGTTTATTGGTTGGGTGATCTGTTCTCACCCCGTTGGTACGTTGCCAGCCAGGCAGTCAGAATGAGTTCCTTGTTGCTTATTCCCATTATTCTGTTCATCTGAGCTTCAGTAATGGGCCAGTGTAGGCAGTTGTTGATGAGTGTCTGTAGTTTGTTGGAAATCCCTTTCACGACGCACTAAGCCTCTCAACCATCATATGGAACCACTGACTTGACAATGGTGGTGAAAATCAGGATGTTGTTTAGGCTGTTTAGGTTGTTTATTCTGAGTGAAGTGCAGAAGATCTCTACACTGATTATTTCAGGTTAATGATTGCCTGTCTTGCTGTTTTTCTGATCTTGGCTGGCTTTGACGTCCTCATCTGTGTTTGTGCCGCCTGTAGTTGTAACGGTGCGATACTGCCTAGATAGGTGAACGAGGCTACTTCCTTCAGATTTCTCCTGTTGATGGTGATTGGAGCTTGTTGTTGTTGTTGTAGGTGGTGGTGGTTTTGGTTGGGTATCATCATCACCTCTGTCTTCTCCACGTACACTTGAAGTCCCATCTTCAGTGCTCTGCCTCGCCTCTTCTGTCAACTTGTTAGTTTTCGCCTGTAGATCTTCAAGTTTGTGTGAGATTAGACATAAGTCATCGGTGAAATCCAAATCTTCTAGGTTCTTTTCATCGGTCCAGTGTATCCCCCTCTTCTGGCTCCTCACTGTTTGTCACATGATCCAGTCCACTACAATCAGGAATATCATGTGTGATAGTAGACAGCTTTGTTTCACTTCTGTCTTCACTTCAAAAGCATCATTAAGCTTCCCATTGTGAATGAGATTGATAAGGGTTTGTGGTATTCCGTAGTATTGAAGCAGTAGCCGCCAAATTACTTGTTAGTCGACGCTGTCGAAGGCCTTTTCGAAGTCGATGAAGATGAGGTAGAGATCCAGTTGACTATCATTCTATACTCTGTCGCATGATGATAATTCTAAGTACATTAATATAATTCTGTTTGAAAGAAGAAAGAAACTACTGTAAATTTTTTATTTTAATAATTTTTACTGATTTCAGTCTACTTATTCACCTGTAAATTTGTCATCTTCTTGTCTTAACAACTTTAGCCTTATTTGTGGATCTCATTTCTGAAAAATGTCTCTAGATAGTCTCAAAGGATAACTCAGAACATTGATTAAATGACTTGTAAAATGTTTTAACAATTACTTAAACTTTTATTACATCAACAGATTTCGTGATTATTTATGACACTGGGCGTGATCATTTCTGCAAACAATAGTGCAACAAGACTTGTTTAAAAATAGTTTGTTTGATACTACTTTGAGTTAGAAAGATAAGAAGCGTTCATAAGCTTTTAACTTTGAAGTTTCATAGACTAAGCTATTCTTCGTGCTTTGTTTGTATTCAGAGGGTAACAGCAACTTCAACAGTAACAGAAATGTTCCATATATTAAAGAGAAGTTGGCATGGAGGATGTCATGTAAGGAAGAAATGAAAACTTATGGGCTGTCGTGTTGCCAGGTCGGAAAGACTGCAGAGAATACAATGCAACGGAGGCGTGCTACTGAATCCCTATGTTCCACTAGGAACCCAAGGGAAAATAATGATAATAATAATAATAGTACAATAAAGATGGTGTACACATTCACTGTATCCTCTTTATTATACTTAATTAGATGTCAAAACCCTACCAAACGATAATAAAAATCCCTTACTTATTTATGATGTCTGACTAGTAATCCTTTTACTCCAAGTCGAAACGACCAATGGTTTTAGGTGATATGATTTAGAAATGATATGCGGACTGATTATTTATAAAAATTGTTAGGAAGCAAAATGCACCTTAACCTCGCCTGGTTAACTAGTTTACTAGTTACTAGCCGGTCCTAAGCCCGGGTAAAGAGGGAAGGTTGGGCATAGGGCTAGCAACCCTACCCCGTAAAACAAATCTAACCGCTAAAGAAACTTCAAAGCACAAACAAAATATAAAAAATGAAAACAAACTTATTCCCCGCTGGAATCGGAGAGGCGAAATGACGCCAGTTGGTGAAAGCCTTCGGGAAGCCAATTGGCCGATGTGTCTTCTCTCGATGAAAGCGAAAGTAAACGTGGGGACATGGAATGTCCGCACGATGTTTGAACCCAGTAAGGCAGCCCAGATTGCAAAGGAGATGAGAAGGTATAACATCGAAGTGCTTGGGATTTGCGAAAGCAGATGGAATGGGAGTGGACTCTCCAAACTGTCAACGGGAGAATCAATAATCTACTCCGGTCACCCAGACGCCAACCACGAGCACACTGAGGGAGTGGCTATCATGATGTCCTCAAGAGCATCGAAGGCTCTCATGCAGTGGGAACCAATCTCCTCCAGGATCATGTCAGCAAGATTCAACTCAAAAGGAAGAAAGGTCACAATCATACAATGTTATGCACCTACAAATAATGCAGAGCAAGAGAAAAAGGAGGAATTCTACAGACAACTTCAGTCAACACTGGACAAGACGTCAGTTGGCGATATCAAAATTCTAATGGGCGACATGAATGCCAAACTGGGAGGGGACAACACGGGAAGAGAACTAACCATGGGTCGAGAGGCGCTAGGTGAAATGAATGAGAATGGAGAATTGTTTGCAGAATTCTGTGCATTCAACGATTTGGTGATTGGAGGCAGTGTGTTCAGGCACAAGGATATCCACAAAGCGACATGGATTTCACCAGATGGACACACTAAAAACCAAATCGACTTTATCTCAATCTCAAGAAAATGGAGACGCAGTCTACTTAACACAAGGTCAAGAAGAGGAGCAGATGTAGGTTCAGACCACTATCTAGTGCAAGGAACCTTCGAAATCAAGTTAAAAGCCTTCAAGGAAGCTGGTGATAGACCTCAATTCAAGTACAACACTCGGAAACTGAAGGATGAAACTACAAAGGAGATCTTCAAAGCAGCCATCAAGACAAAATGGGAGACGTCGAGGGACATCCCTGAAGAAACCTGTGTAGAAGAACACTGGAAGTCTTTGAAAGCTATGTGGAAAGAAACCTGCACAACAGTATTAGGAAGGAAGAAGAAAGAAGACAAGGAATGGATCTCGACGGATACCTGGAAGCTGATAGAGGAGAGGAGGATGGTGAAGCAGAAGATAAACCAGTGCAAGGATGCTCAACGACAAGAGGAACTGAGCACAATGTATAAAACACTGGATAAAGAAGTGAAGAAGAGTGCACGCAAAGACAAACGACACTTCTACGACACACTGGCAAGTGAAGCAGAACAGGCTGCAGGTAAGAGAGACCTGACGACATTGTATCAAATAACCAGGTTGCTATCAGGGAAGAGACCAACACAGATGAAACCAATAAAAGATGAAGAAGGAAATTTAATTACAAAAGAAGAGAAACAGAGGAAACGATGGGCCGACCACTTCAAGAAGCTCTTGAATCGACCACCACCTGCACTTCGTCCAGAAATACCACCTGCAGCCGCTGAATTACAAGTGAACATAAATCCCCCAACGAAAATGGAAGTCCTGAACGCCATAAAGCTACTGAAATGCGGGAAAGCAGCAGGACCAGATGGAATACCGCCAGAAGCACTGAGAACAGATGCAGAGACAACAGCGGACATGCTCACACCACTATTGCAGAAGGTGTGGAGGGAAGAGAAGGTACCTGACGATTGGAAGAAGGGTTACCTTGTCAAACTGCCGAAGAAGGGAGACCTCAGTGCTTGCAAGAACTGGCGAGGAATCACTCTCCTATCCACCCCAAGTAAAATATTAAGCCGCATCATCCTGGAGAGGCTTAAAGACGCACTGGATTCAAAACTGCGACCGGAACAGGCAGGCTTCAGGAAGTACAAATCATGTGCTGACCAAATTGCAACGCTTCGTATCATCATAGAACAGAGCGTAGAATGGCAATCAGCTCTATACCTCAACTTCATCGACTTTGAGAAGGCCTTTGACAGCGTCGACCGAGAAGTAATTTGGAAACTGCTTCAATACTACGGAGTACCGCAAACCTTTATCCGCCTCATTCAACAACTATATGAAGATGCCACATGCCAAGTAATCCACAATGGGAAGCTCAGTGATGCCTTTGAAGTGAAGACAGGAGTGAAACAAGGTTGCCTACTATCCCCCATGATATTCCTAATTGTGGTGGACTGGATCATGCAGCAAACAGTAGGCAGCGAGAAGAGGGGGATACACTGGACGACGGAAAAGAACCTAGAAGACTTGGATTTCGCCGATGACTTATGCCTAATGTCACATAAACTTGAAGATCTGCAGGCAAAAACTAACAAGTTGACAGAGGAGGCAGCTAAGACGGGACTTCAGGTGAATATAGAGAAGACAGAAGTGATGAAGATACCGCACCACCACCATCAACAACAACAACAAACTCCAATCACCGTCAACGGTAGAAACTTGAAGGAAGTAACCTCCTTCACTTATCTAGGAAGCACTGTTTCAACTACAGGCGGGACGGACGAGGACGTCAAAGTCAGAATCGGAAAAGCAAGACAGGCATTCATTAGCCTGAAACCAGTGTGGAGATCTTCTGCACTCAGCATGCGGAACAAGATACGGATTTTCAACACCAACGTCAAGTCAGTGCTCTTGTATGGCTCAGAGACTTGGCGCGTCACGAAAGGCATTTCCAATAAACTACAGACATTCATCAACAACTGCTTACGCTCGCTGCTGAAGATCAGATGGCCAGAAAAAATAAGCAACAAGGAACTCTGGGAACGAACCAACCAAGAACCTATCACGCAACAAATATGCAGGAAGAAGTGGAGATGGATTGGGCATACACTGAGAAGGCCGACTGAGGACATCACGCGTCAGGCCCTCGAGTGGAATCCCCATGGGAAGCGACGAGTTGGACGTCCGAGGGTGACATGGAGGAGGTCGTGCGAGGAGGAAATGAGAGCTTCTGGGCTGTCGTGGAACCAGGTTCAAAAGATCTCAGAGAACAGAGGTCACTGGAGGCGTGCTACTGAAGCCCTATGTTCCACTAGGAACCCAAGAGACTAATAATAAATAATAATAAAAATGCACCTTATGCGATGAATTCGTAGAATTGTTTAAACATCCAGAGACATACACTGGAGATATCATTACAAACCACATTGGATTTATCTTACTTTTATGGTAGACAGTTAGTTTGTCACTGACATCCAACTCATTTTCTATTCAATTAATTTCCAAGATATGCTACTTGATTATTATTATTATTATTATTATTAGTCCCTTGGGTTCCTAGTGGAACATAGGGCTTCGGTAGCACGCCTCCAGTGACCTCTGTTCTCCGAGATCTTTTGAACCTGGTTCCACGACAGCCCAGAAGCTCTCATTTCCTCCTCGCATGACCTCCTCCATGTCACCCTCGGACGTCCAACTCGTCGCTTCCCATGGGGATTCCACTCGAGGGCCTGACGCGTGATGTCCTCAGTCGGCCTTCTCAGTGCATGGCCAATCCATCTCCACTTCTTCCTGCATATTTGTTGCGTGATAGGTTCTTGGTTGGTTCGTTCCCAGAGTTCCTTGTTGCTTATTTTTTCTGGCCATCTGATCTTCAGCAGCGAGCGCAAGCAGTTGTTGATGAATGTCTGTAGTTTATTGGAAATGCCTTTCGTGACGCGCCAAGTCTCTGAGCCATACAAGAGCACTGACTTGACGTTGGTGTTGAAAATCCGTATCTTGTTCCGCTTGCTGAGTGCAGATGCTACTTGATGGTTCTTTTCAAACCGATAGACTTGTAATGATTTATCATCACTCTGTTAACAGACATAACTAGTATCTAAGGGGACTTGCTTTCATAAGGTGTACAACTTGTAAACAAAGTCAGCTAAATTCAAGCTGTTTGCTGGGGAAAACTGTTAGTGATAAACCAGATTTATAACTATTGTTGATTTGATATTAACCTCGCCTGGTTAACTAGTTCAGTAGTTACTAGTTGGTCCTAAGCATGGATAAAAAGGGAAAGTTGGATATAGGACTAGCAACCCTACCCGGTAAAACCAATCCAACCATTAAAGAAACTCCAAAGCATAAAGAAATTATAAAAAAATAAAAACAAACTTACTCCTCACTGGAATCGGAGAAACAAAATGACGCCGGTTGATGAAAGCATTTGGGAAGCCTATTGGCCGATGTGTCTTCTCTCGATGAAGACATGGAATGTCCGCACCATGTATGAACTTAGCAAGGCTACCCAGAATGTAAAAGAAATGAGGAGGTTTGGCATGGAATTACTTGGAATCTGCGAAGAAATCATGTGCGGATCAAACTGCAACGTTACACTACGCATCATCATAGAACAAAGCAGAGATCGACAGTCAACTCTCTACCTTACCTCAACTTCATCGATTTTGAAAAAGCCTTCAGCAGCGTCTGCTGAGAAGTAATTTGGCAGCTGCTGCTTCAACACTACGGAGTGCCACAAATCTTTATCAATGTCGTTCAACAGCTATCTGACTAAGCCACATACCAGGTAATTCACAATGGAAAGCTCAGTGATGCCTTTGAAGTGAAGACAGGAGTAAGACAAGGCTGCAGCCTACTATCACCCATCATCTTCCTGATTTTGGTCGACTGCACTCGACTGGACTGGATCATGCAGCAAACAATGAGAAGCAATTTGAGGGTCATACGCTGTCTGTTTGACCAATGAAAAGACCTCAAAAGAAGATTTGAACTTCACCGATGATTTGGGTCTAATGTCTTATCGCACAAACTCGAAAATCTACAGGCAAAAACTAACAAGTTGACAGAAGAGGTGAGGCAGCGAAAATGGGACTTCAAGTGAATGTAGAGAAGACAGAGTTAGAGGTGATGAAGATACCTAACCAACAACAGTATCAACAACAAGCGTCAATCACAATCAACGGGAGAAATCTGAAGGAAGTTATCACTTTCACCTACCCACCTAGGCAGCATCACATCGTTTCAGCTACAAGCGGTGGCACAAGGACAGATGAGGACGTGAAAGCCAGGATCAGAAAGACTGCAAAACAGGTCTTCCCTCATTAATCTGAAATAATCAGTGTGGGGATCTACTGTACTGCACTCAGAATAGAGCGTAAACAACATCCGGATTTTCAACACAAATGTCAAGTCAGTGCTTCTGTATGGTTCAGAAACTTTGTATGTCACGAAAAGTACCTCCAAAAACTACAGACATTCATCCACAATTGCCTACACTGACTTGATACTTAATATCAGATTACCAGAATAATAAGAATAAAAAACAAGGAAGTCTGGCTGGCTGGCAACGAAGCAACCAAGAATCTGTCACCCAACAAATATGCAGACGAATGTGGAGATGGATTGAGCACACACTGCGAAGGCCGACTGGGGACATGAAGCGTCAGGTCAGGCTCTCGAGTGGAATTCAAAGGGGTAACGACAAGCTGGGCATCCTAGGTGAGAGTGACATGGAGATGATGTGAGGAAGAAATGAAAGCTTGTGGGCAGTCATGGCGCCAGGTTGAAAAGACTGCAGAGAAGAGGGTGAGAAGTCGTTTGTAGTATTTCAGTTGACTGATGCAAATATGTTAGGATGATTTGAAGTTTGCATGGGAAAATTGCCTAATATCCTTTTCATACTCTTACTAACACTGAAGTTTCTTTCTATCAACCAAACTTATATAATTCCTAATGTTCATATGTGACAGTTATTGTAAACACATAATGTTTTATAAGAGAAGTACATTTGATGTCATTTTGAAGGTACATTAAGGTTTATCTTCCTAGAATACTATGTAAGGTCATTTGTAAGTGAACAATATTTAAATACACACCTACATTACCTCCAAGTGTTTTGATGCATTTATACATATTTAATCTATCTTATTTTTGAACGAAATCATTCTCTTACTCGATACTTATGAACATTGACTTGTAAATGCCGGTCTTTTTTTAAGATGAAATAGGTTGAGAAATATTTTCTAATCGATAATCACTAATGAACCAATAGTTGAATATATATTTATCTCTTTATGTATAAATGAACACTAATGAATTCTAGATGAATACCTTGGGAAAAACTTCCTTGATTACTTGAATCAGTTTTCATAATTAACTCAGTTTTGATTGTTGTTTCCTGTGCAGAATTTGTTTATCTAAAATCATATCTAACCATCATCATTTCAAATTTCATTGAAAATGTTATTTAATTATCATTTTTGACATCTGGACCACTTAGTAGTTGAAATTCTGATTATATTTTACTGTTAATAAAAGTTTTACAGTTCAATTGATATTTAATAAATAATCTAGAAATAGTCTTTTCAGTAAATTACTCGTTTGAACATTTTGATGAACTATTAAGCTGTACAAAACATTTTATTGGAAAAAGGAGCAATAAAATAACGAAAACTGAACGCCAATATGATCTTTTATTATGTAAGTATAGATTCAAGTCCAATCACATCCCTCTACTTCGTTTTACTGATGCAAATGGTTTGCACTATTCGGTAAAAGTTGAAAAGAACATGTAGGCCATCGATTACAAACACTTTTCAACATCTTGGTTGTAATTGTGTTCTCTGAGCTGGGTTGTTTAATCATGGAGCTTTTATCATCTTTCTAGACGACATCATCAGCACTAACTTCGTGTAGCTAATAAATTAACAAATTCCCTTCAAACTATATTATAAAAAGCAAACGACACAACAAAAATATGGACATAGATTCAACTTTGACAACATAAAAATCTTGGACAGAGAGAATACAAAGAATATCAGAGAATTCTTAGAAGCTTGGCATTCAGGTCAGTCAGCAATCAACAGATGCATAAGTATAGACGCAATGAGAAACATAAGAAACAACGGAGAAGTAAAAGGTCAATAAAACAAGAAAATCTATGCAGTTAGTGACACAGCAACCAAGAGAAACAACCGCTTACAAACCATTTTGTCAGGACAGCTCACTTCATATTGAAGTTTATGCTGATGATTTCGTCTAGCAATACGGTGAAAGCTCCAAGATTAAACAGCCTGGCTCAAAGAATACAATACAACTAAGATCATCCATCTGAGATACAAATACTCTCCACTTATCAATATTTATTTTTGCTCATTACACTGGATGCCAATCTACGGTTTCCGGTAGACAATCATAAATATAGTTAGTGAATCCCTTTGATCTTTTGTCGGTGCTGGGTGGTAATCTGAGTATGTTTGGTATGGGTTTAACTGGCACCTGTGAAATGTAAGATTATGCTCCAGGACAAGTTTGCTATAATTACTTCCCGTTTAGTGATAAGAGGTGAAGTGGTGGAATGAGTTGACCATTTTACTTACTTAGGGACTTACATCAGCCCAAACGGTTTAGTTGCTTACGAAATCTCAGCTCGGATACAAAAGGTTCGTTTGACAGTGGCTAACCTGCACCACCTGTGACACCCGGAAAATATCCAACTATCATCTGTCAAAAGATGAGTATACTGCGCTACAGTTCGTTCTGTCCTAATCTGCTATATGGCTGTGAGACATGACCGTTGAAAGTAAACGACATGAAGTTGTTGTAATTTTTCGATAACATGTGTCTTCATAGCATTGCTCACGTGTAGTGGAATCACCACCTGAGTGATGTTAAGGTCAGGATAAGTGTACTAGGCAAGATAGGTGATTTGGTTAATGAGGTTGTGAACTTAAGTTGATTGAAATGGCCTAAGCATGTACTGAGCATTCTGAGCCACCGCTTGCCTCGACGTGCATGGCTGGGGTAAGTTAGATGAGAGTGCAAGCGGGTTCAGAGTGGCGAGATCAGGCCACAAAAAGGCACTGGTCGATGAAGTTCGTGAAGTGTGGAGAGATCTAGACTGTTTTGTGTGGGCTGGCGAGGCGAAATGAGTCAATGACTAAAGACTTTTGCTGACTGAAAAACGGTCACAATGTCGCAAATGTACTCACTCCTTGACATCTAAAACTTGATTATTCACACTAACCTTTATCTTCAAATTGCTTATTGTCTCACTACCTAATCTACTTTAATATCAATCCTTTTCTATCCATCTGTTTCTTGTATACTAAGTGTAGCAATTCTAGCCGATGCACCTGCGTGCGAGGTCCTACGTTGATTTTGTCAATTATTCAGTCCTGAGCATTCTGATTTTCTTTGTGAAGTAATCGGAAACATATTACCCTTTATTATGAAGTTAAACTTCTATACACTTATTTATGAGTGATGTGTATGGATTACAGAAACACACTATATACATCACAAAGAAAGTGACTTTCTTTATTTTTAGCTACAAAGAACTGAATCCTTATGCACTATACATAAGATCGAAAAGCTCCATCTTTTTTTCTACAATCATACCACAGGATGATGTCTTCTCTTTGATACTGTGATTATGTATTCTAAAAATTATTTATGTGCAGACAAATACTCTGCGTAGACCTGATGGTTGGGAAAAGACACGAAGGAGCTTAAATGAGTTCAGCACAAAAGAGTGATTGATCAGGTCATTGATGAGTATACCTTTGTAATAGAAAACTCAGTGAAACCTGTAATTTTAGTTTGTCGTAGCGGAGTTAGACACAAAAGATTAGGTATCGAACAGTCATTACTCCGTTGAAGAGAGAATATTCTTAATTTGTGAAAATTTTACCCATTAAAGTACTTTTAAATTTGCACATATTATGCAAACAGTTACACTCGGAAACAGAAGCAACAATATTCAAAAGACATCTCCACGTCAGCCATCAGACACTGAGCAACATCCTTGTAGAAACCTGTGTGGAAGAACACTGGAACTCTCGAAAACAGATGTAGAAAGAAACCTGCACAAACTTAGTAGGAACGAAGAAGAAGCAAGACAAGGAATAAATCTCCACGGATACATGGAGGCTGAGAGAGAAGAGAGAGGAAGATGGTGATGGTGAAGCAGAAGATAAAACAGTGCACTGCACTCCACCAGATCACATGACCAGGTTACTATCTGGAAGGTGAAAAACCAACTCAGATGAAACCAATGAAGGAAAGTGAAGGAAAGCTAGTTAGCAAAGAGGAGGAACAAAGGAAACAGAACGATGGGCTGACCACTTCAGAAAACTCTTGAATCGACCACTACAAACACCACCTGCAACTCGTCCACAAATACCACCAGCAACAGCAGAACTACCAGTGAACCCAGGCACTCTGACAAAGCAGAAGTGAAATCCTGATCACCAATAAGGCTGCTGAAAACCGGGAAAGCAGCACAGACAGATAGAATTCCTCCAGAACCACCGAAAACACACGTAGTGACAACAGAGGACACACTCACACCACTACTGTAGGAGATTTTGAACGGAATAGTGAAAATTACCTGGAGGTGAATTAGAAGAAGGGCTACCTTGTCGAACTTCCAGAGGAGGATGACCTAAGTCTTCGCAACAACTGGCACAGAATCATGCTACTGTCTCTGTTCACCTCAAGCAAGATATCAAGCTGTATCATGGTGGAGAGATTAAATAGTATTCTGGATTTGAAACTGCAATACGAACAGACTGGCTGGCTGGGTGGCTGGGTGGCTGGGTGGCTGGGTGGCTGGGTGGCTGGGTGGCTGGCTGGCTGGGTGGCTGGCTGGCTGGCTGGCTGGCTGGCTGGCTGGCTGGCTGGCTGGCTGGCTGGCTGGCTTCAGGAAGGACAGATAATGTGGAGATCAAACTGCAAGACTACACTCAGCATCATCATACACCACAGCATAGAATGCCAGTCAACCAGATACTCAACTCAACTTCGTCGATTTTGAAAAGATCTTCGACAGCGTCGACCGAGAAATAATTTGCCAACTGCTGCTTCAACACCACTCACTATCACAAATCTTATCTAACTCAACCAACGTCTATACGCTATATGATGCTACATGCCAGCCACGTGATTCACAATGGAAAGCTCAATTCACTGACACCTCTGAAGTGAAGACAGGGGACAGGAAGGAGTAAGACGAGCCCATCACCTACTATCACCAATCATCTTCCTGATTGTGATCGACTGCACTCGACTAGACTGGATCATCACGCAACAGACAACTGTGAGTGGTGAGAAGATGGGTATACGTTGGCTGTTTGACCAATGAAAAGATCTCAGAAGAAGATTTGGATTTCACCAACAATGATGATTTATGTTTAATGTCTTGTTGCACAAACTCGAAGATGTTCAGGCGACAACTAACAAGTTGACGGATGAGGTGAGGCAGTGAAAACGGGACTTCAGGTGAATGTGGAGACGATGGAGATAGAGGTGATGAAGACACCCAACCACCACCACCACCAACAACAACAACAACAGTATCCACAACAAGCATCAATTACCATGAACGGGAGGAATATAAGGGAGGTAGTCTCTTTCACCTACCTTCCTAGTTAGCATCGTTTCAACCACAGGCCGCACAGACGAGGATGTCAAAACCAGGATCATAAAGCAAGGCAGCCCTACAATAATCTGAAATCAGTTTGGAGATCTACTGCACTGAGCATGTGGAACAAGATCCGGATTTTCAACACCAACATCAAGTCAGTGCTTCTATATAGTTCCAAATAACTACGGACATTCATCATCAGCTGCCGCCTACGCTCATTGGATACTGAAGATCAGATGGCCAGAATAATAAGAATAAGCAACAAGACACAAGGGACTCTGACTGTCCCCACAACGAACCGACCAACAGCCTATAGCCCAACAAATATGCAGAAATTCAAGATGGATCGGATTGAGCATACATTGAGAAAACCAATCGATTTTTCGGGGAGGCTTTTTCAGCTAAAAGAAATATTTTGAGACAATGGGCTCATAGAACTAAATGTAATCTAGAATTGCTTCGTTTCAACAACAGAAATCTTGATGAAATCTTAACACCACCTGAACCAACAATACTAATACTAAATATAGATTTGTATATCAGACATAAAAAGGAGTACTGTCTTGAAACTTTGAAAAAGTGGTAAATTGAAAAATTAGAAAGAATTCTTCTACACAATCCAAGTCATAAAAGTCACCATATTGGAAATAAATTTAATTATCTCTGTAAAAATAAGTTAATAGTCAATCTTTCTGATCGAAATTTGTCTGATTTTCCAATTATCTTTCTTTTCGATGCAGATGAATTTAATCTGAACAAAACGTATCTATCAGCCTTTCAAATATATCTGTAATTGAACCAGCTTTAAAAAGCAAATCAAATGGAGAAGCGGATGAGGTTAATTACAAAATACCAAGTAAATAATTGCATGAGAAGCCTAATAAATCGATCATCAATATGGAGAAACTCTTTGCTATGAAGCTATTATATAGAAACAACGCTATTATCATCACCATATAAGATGAAGAAATTACCATAGTGATAATGAACTTAACTGATTATGAGGTCAAAAAGTGAGGGGACTTCCTAATACTGCTTCCTACTAGAAGATTAATGGTACAAAATCACGAACCACTTTAAATAAACTGAAAGCTGAAACTAGTAAAGTAGTACAATATATGAAAGACAATTTAAGTAAATCTCTATGATTTTCATTCTCATCAAGAAGTTGCAACCTGTGTTAGTTCAATGGACTACCGAAAATTCACAAGACAAATATATACATAGCAAACTGGCTGTGAATTTTAGTAACTCTTGAGCATATAATTTAATAAAATACATATCATGAATCTTAAGACCATACGATAAGGAATTAAAACATGTAGTACAGAATTTGTCTGAATTCAAGAATAAGATTATCTCATCATACATTGAAGAAAACGATTAGTGAAAAGTTTCGGTATCTGTTCTTAATCAACTAAAATGCATTAAATAGCAATTATAACCCATTATATATAGTAATGATGGGCAGTGTCTAGCAGTGGAATCGAGGATGCGCATTTCGTCCTATTTGGAACTTGTCAACTGGATGTACCTGCTGGCTCCCAGTGAGTGATGTTGTTTCTACCGGGATTCGTATCTCGGAGCGATCGCTGCAAACACGAGAGGGTTATCCACTACACCTCTGAGCCATGATAGCCACTTCTCGCATTTGCAGCAATCACTCTGGAATCCGAATCCCGGTGGGAACAACATCATTCACTGGGAAGCAGGTATATCCAGCTGATGAGTTCCAAGTAGGACGAAATGCGCATCCTCGATTCCACTGCCAGCCACTGCCCATCATTACTATATATAAATGAAACATAGGCAATATCGAGGCATCCGCACATGAGCCCATATGCCAACAGAGATTGGTCAATTCGGTCCAATCAAAGACGGTGCAATACGAGCAATAACACTATAACCCACTATGATCAGAAACTGGCCTAGTATCATGCTATCCATTAGATCAAAGAGAACTTTCAAAGTCTCCAGAGTTATGCTTAACATCAACTGTATCCACGTTCAGAGGAATCTATACAAACAGACAGATGGCACAACAATACGGTAACCAGTATCCTGAATAGTAGCTAACTTATTCATACATTCATTAGAGACTAATGTGATGGTAATATTTTCTACGCCTCCCAGAATTTGGTTAAGGTACGTAGACGATACATTTTTTGATTATCATTAAATGTTACAGTCTGGATGAACTTATCCGACATATAAATAATGAGTGCGGAAGTATTTTTTTAGCCAAGGAAGTTGAATCCACCTGACCATAACTAGCTTTTGTGGACTATATAATGTAAAGATACCAGAACAATGAATTAAAGATAAATGTTCTTGGAAAACCAACAAATTATGACATAAGTAATTTATCAACCAACCCATTGTTTGACTACTGGAGTAACAGTAGCAAGGAATCTGATCAACAGAGCTAATCCACTTGTTAAAATGGATGAGAATAAAAGTTGAGAGTCAGATTCAGTTTGTTGCAAACTCGATGTAAATAACTACTCCACGCATTTCTTAAAGAGAATTTTTTTAGATAAAACTGAGAATGTACCGAAACTCTTTCCGAGGAACTGGTCTAAACACACCGTAGGGAGAGCATGAAAGTAATTAGGAGAATTCTCAGAAAATATGACATAAGAGTCTTTTTTCGTGCAATGAATACCCTACATTTTAACTTCATGAAAGCTAAAGATGTAGCTTCAGAATAAAATCAACAAAACCGTTATTATGAAATCAGACACGCTGACTTTAATGCATTATGTTTAGGAGGAGGCAGTCAGGAAATTAAATCCAAGGGTGAGGTAGCACAGACTATGTCTAAAGCAGATTCTGAAAGCCTCAACAAAGCTCAAAAGCTAGAGGACAAATGGGCAATTACGTTACACTCTAGTGAAATGAGTCGCAAAATTGACTTCTACGAAACCAAGGTTCTACAAATGATTTTGGATTGCACCAAAAAACATTGATAGCTTAGGCCTTATATACATGGGTAAATCCAGCTAGAATGAACATACGACAGGGAGTACAACTATCTATCTCTTCATAATTACTAACTAGCAAGCAGAAAGAGTGGCTTTAACATTTACCTTCAACACCAGTCTCATCTTACTTATCCTTACATTAACAAGAATAAAATCTATATTTCGTATATCTCAGGATCAAAATTTGACCTGATAGAGTTCAATAATTTCAGATGAATTATAAAAGTAATGTATGTCTGTTTCAGGCTGATATTCATCATAGACAGACATCAGTTGGAGAAACATTGGAAACCTGTGACCCAGTGGCTCAGTGGTAACGTAATGGCCGTGGAACCTGAAGGCCCTGTGTCTAATGCTTGGAGGATTGGGTCATGGTTGCGCATTGCTGGGGAGTCCCTAAACTAAGACGAAACGGCTGTTGAATGCTCTTAGGTTTCCAGTTTTCTCCAACTGATGTCTGTCTATGATGAATATCAGCCTGAAATCAATAAAACCTCCTAAGCTTTCAAAGTGAAATATATCTATTAAGTCCCAGTGTGGTATAGAAATTAATTGCTGACGTTTCATGACGTCGTGAAAGTCACTTCTTCAGGAAAAGAAAACCTATACAAGTTATCGCTTCCATGGCAATGGGTTCTCTGGTGTTCCTTATTGTTGCAAACCTCTTAATGTCTCACATTGTAGCAATGATATTTACCAACCTTATCAAACCTTCTAATTGGTTGATATTTGGATGGACATTTGTAGTTTTTAAAAGATCAACCTTTAAGATTTATTCTGAATTAATTAATACTCATTCTCTACATATCAAATTCACATGTGAGGATGACAGTGTAAATGGTGAACGATCACTTTAGTTAAAAGGAATGTAAACGGAAGTCTAAATTTATCAATTTGCCGTA
Source organism: Heterobilharzia americana (assembly GCA_944470555.2). NCBI lineage: Eukaryota > Metazoa > Platyhelminthes > Trematoda > Strigeidida > Schistosomatidae > Heterobilharzia > Heterobilharzia americana. The sequence goes on from OX104127.1 coordinate 42,208,590, forward strand.
TACTAAAATATTCTCATTGATGTTTTGATTTCAGCTAAACATATCCACTCAGTGTTAAACTTTCATTTACTCAAAACTTATTCAGGAGGGCCACAAACCTCATCATGAATGAAGACGACAGAGAAACGGAAATAAGAAATCGATATAATACATTCGAATAACTACCCTGAGAACATCATAGAAAATGCCAAAAAATATGAACATATGAATCCAAGAAGAAAATCAAATCAGTCCTTGATTAGTACAGTAGTCCTACTGCTCAACCAAGGTACAACTGAAAGGCTTCAAAAGATTTTAAGAAAAAGCCAAATTTTAGCCTTCTACATGACAAACAACACTTTCAGGAATGCATTAGTTCCTGTGAAAGATAGGATTCTTCTTATTTCCATACAGAATTATGTCTACAGATTAGTCTTTGTTGATTTTGATGCTTATTATACAAGGGAATCATCCGGTGAGACCCTCATATATGATAAAGAACAAGCCAGTTACACAAAATAGCCCTCAAATAATCTAGAGAACTAGAAAATCAACAAATCGAATCAGCTACTGCTGTTCATGCTATCTTTTACTGTCACAAAACTGATACTGAAAACTTTAAGGTTATTCAGGAAGTTTTTTTTCAAACTACAAGGTTAGACGGATGGCTGAAGCATTTCGTATTATGTTGAATCTTAATACACTCAACCAGACATGGATAATATGACCGTGATAACACGTCTCACACACCGGTCATAACTAAAGTACATAAACATCTTCACAATCATTCATATGTAGACACACATTCACATCTTCACCTTGTACTCACGGACTAATAATTGATGACGATGACACTTGTTCCCATATCATTATCATGTATGAGCAGTGTGACGTGATTGGTGGTCACTTACTATTTACGGAAGCGATAACTTGTATAGGTTTTCTTTTGCTGAAGAAGTGACCTCCACGACGTCACGAAACGTCAGCAATTGATTTCTATACCACACTAGGATTTTAAAAATATGTTAAATCTGGATTTGTTACGGTTATCACCATTACTGCCACTATTCATTTCCATTCTTTTCCGGAGGATTAATAAATGATACGCACCTAATTCATATGTCCTATTCTATCGATAAAACTACAGAATAACCACGGTGTCGATAGTGGATGACGACTGAAGATGAAATGAAAATTTGGGTTTCGGAAGTATTCGAACCTAAAACCACTGGGTTTCCGGTGACCCAAGCCTTCAATTCACCTTAAATCACCACTCATTATTAATATAAGTCTGCTAAGTTACTACTATTACCATGACCTTTTTCTCTCGCACCTGTATGTAATAGGGGAGAATATGAATAACAACACACTCATCATATAACAAGAGACACTGAGTTTCTCACCGAATGTCTTAGAATCATATTTCAGAAAAACAATGACTATAAGAAGAGGATCGGACAAGAGAATGAAGTTCGTTTTCTTTATATATTAAGTTTTGAATAATACCCTGAAGAAGCTAGGACCAGACTTCCAGGTGAATCATGGAAATTATTTTATTTCAAACACTGTCACTTATATAAACGTAGACCATATCTGATACTAACCTTTTGCTCAATTACCAATATCTGCTATAATATCCGGTCAAATCTAGAATGTAAATTTATTCCTACTGTTGAAGGGAAAAAAAGCAATACATGCAGCCGTACTTAATATGCATTACTACGAATCTGTACTCCATTTTACTTCGAACACAAATAATTTCAACCTTAAGAAATTCTCAGCTTCTTCTAGTCAAAGGAATTAATTCCAACTGTTAAGCTTCGATAAAAATTTAAACCAGTTAGGACTAAATTAATGCTAGTTCTGTTGGTTACCGTCTATTTTCCTCCTTCAATATTTATTTTGTGGTAGGCAGATGAACAAGAACTAAGCTTCTTCAATGCCATTTCTGTTCTTTACAAATTGTGTTGTTTCTGTGGTGTTTTAGATTAACAACTGAAAGATATGGCATTATATCATTGACTATTTATCAACATAAATTCCCGCTGAGTACCTTCAATCAAGTTACTTTAGAGTAACTGCATTTAACCGTTTAGTCTTATAACTTACTGTTCACACAGCGAACCCGATTACCGCATTTCAGTTAATATATTCCTGACAATACATCAGAACATTGGTTGATTTAAAGTTGCTGACTAATGCAGGGCAAAATCTGAAATGTCCTGTTACAATTTTTATTAAAAAAACTTGAATATTATGGTATTATGGTATTATCTTCAAAAATTGTTTAAATGCGATGCAGCATTACATGAAATTTGTGTATAGTGAGTTTACTGGCTGACTAAATGTTCATCTCTTGTTTACTAATTTACCACTCATTGAAACAATATGCTTCATGTGTGACCAAATTATTATTAGTATTATTATTTTCCCATGGGCTCCTAGTGTAACGTAGGACTTCAGTAGCACGCCTCCATTGCACTGTCTTCTCTGCAGCCTTTTCAACCTCGCTCCACCACTGCCCACAACCTTTCATTTCTTCCTCACATCATCTCCTTCATGTCACCATAGCCTCGGACGCCCAACTCATAGTTTCCGCTTTCGATTCCACTCGAGGGTTTAACCTGACGCGTGATGTCCCCAATCAGCATTCTCAGGGTATGCCCAATCGAATATATCTTGAATTTCTTCTGCATATTTGTTGGGATATAGGCTGTTGGTCGGTTCGTTGTGGGGACAGTCAGAGTCCCTTGTGTCTTGTTGCTTATTCTTATTATTCTGGCCATCTGATCTTCAGTATCCAATGAGCGTAGGCGGCAGCTGATGATGAATGTCCGTAGTTATTTGGAACTATATAGAAGCACTGACTTGATGTTGGTGTTGAAAATCCGGATCTTGTTCCACATGCTCAGTGCAGTAGATCTCCAAACTGATTTCAGATTATTGTAGGGCTGCCTTGCTTTTATGATCCTGGTTTTGACATCCTCGTCTGTGCGGCCTGTGGTTGAAACGATGCTAACTAGGAAGGTAGGTGAAAGAGACTACCTCCCTTATATTCCTCCCGTTCATGGTAATTGATGCTTGTTGTGGATACTGTTGTTGTTGTTGTTGGTGGTGGTGGTGGTTGGGTGTCTTCATCACTTCTATCTCCATCGTTTCCACATTCACCTGAAGTCCCGTTTTCACTGCCTCACCTCATCCGTCAACTTGTTAGTTGTCGCCTGAACATCTTCGAGTTTGTGCAACAAGACATTAAACATAAATCATCGTCGTTGGTGAAATCCAAATCTTCTTCTGAGATCTTTTCATTGGTCAAACAGCCAACGTATACCCATCTTCTCACCACTCACAGTTGTCTGTTGCGTGATGATCCAGTCTAGTCGAGTGCAGTCGATCACAATCAGGAAGATGATTGGTGATAGTAGGTGATGGGCTCGTCTTACTCCTTCCTGTCCCCTGTCTTCACTTCAGAGGTGTCAGTGAATTGAGCTTTCCATTGTGAATCACGTGGCTGGCATGTAGCATCATATAGCGTATAGACGTTGGTTGAGTTAGATAAGATTTGTGATAGTGAGTGGTGTTGAAGCAGCAGTTGGCAAATTATTTCTCGGTCGACGCTGTCGAAGGTCTTTTCAAAATCGACGAAGTTGAGTTGAGTATCTGGTTGACTGGCATTCTATGCTGTGGTGTATGATGATGCTGAGTGTAGTCTTGCAGTTTGATCTCCACATTATCTGTCCTTCCTGAAGCCAGCCAGCCAGCCAGCCAGCCAGCCAGCCAGCCAGCCAGCCAGCCAGCCAGCCAGCCAGCCAGCCAGCCACCCAGCCAGCCAGCCACCCAGCCACCCAGCCACCCAGCCACCCAGCCACCCAGCCACCCAGCCAGCCAGTCTGTTCGTATTGCAGTTTCAAATCCAGAATACTATTTAATCTCTCCACCATGATACAGCTTGATATCTTGCTTGAGGTGAACAGAGACAGTAGCATGATTCTGTGCCAGTTGTTGCGAAGACTTAGGTCATCCTCCTCTGGAAGTTCGACAAGGTAGCCCTTCTTCTAATTCACCTCCAGGTAATTTTCACTATTCCGTTCAAAATCTCCTACAGTAGTGGTGTGAGTGTGTCCTCTGTTGTCACTACGTGTGTTTTCGGTGGTTCTGGAGGAATTCTATCTGTCTGTGCTGCTTTCCCGGTTTTCAGCAGCCTTATTGGTGATCAGGATTTCACTTCTGCTTTGTCAGAGTGCCTGGGTTCACTGGTAGTTCTGCTGTTGCTGGTGGTATTTGTGGACGAGTTGCAGGTGGTGTTTGTAGTGGTCGATTCAAGAGTTTTCTGAAGTGGTCAGCCCATCGTTCTGTTTCCTTTGTTCCTCCTCTTTGCTAACTAGCTTTCCTTCACTTTCCTTCATTGATTTCATCTGAGTTGATTTTTCACCTTCCAGATAGTAACCTGGTCATGTGATCTTGTGGAGTGCAGTGCACTGTTTTATCTTCTGCTTCACCATCACCATCTTCCTCTCTCTTCTCTCTCAGCCTCCATGTATCCGTGGAGATCCATTCCTTATCTTGCTTCTTCTTCCTTCCTACTAAGTTTGTGCAGGTTTCTTTCTACATCTGTTTTCGAGAGTTCCAGTGTTCTTCCACACAGGTTTCTACAAGAATGTTGCTCAATATCTGCAATATTTTCGTTACTAGTGATTGACTTCAAGATGTCCCTCGTAGTTTCATATTTCAGTTTCTGTTCTGGTTTTTGAACTTGTACTGCGGTCTATTACTAACTTCTCAAAGGCATTCAACATGATTTGGAAGCTTCCTTGTAATAAATATTGAGCGGTGTGTAGCTACATCTGCTCCTCCTGTTAATCTTGTGTCCAGTAAGCCGCGTCTCCCCTTTTTCACGGTGAGATGAGGTTGATCTGACTTTTAGTATAGTGTGTCCATGTGGTGAAACCAAATACATGTTGCTTTGTGAATATCCTTGTGTTTGTACACACTACCTCCAATCACCAAATCGTTGAATGTTCAGAAGTCTGCAAACAGTTCTCCATCCTCATTCATTTCACGAAGTGCTTCTCTACCCATGATGACTTCTCTTCCTATGCTGTCCACTCCCAATTCGGCATTCATGTCATCCCACCCATTACAATTTGGATGTCACCAACTGGATTATTGTCTAGTACTGATTGCAGTTGTCTGTAGAATTCCTCCTTCTGCTCTTCATCTGCATTATATGTGAGTGTTTAGCGTAGCATTGAATGATTGTGACTTTCTTTCCATTTGACTTGAATCTTGCTGTCATGATTCTGATACTGGAGGAGGACATTGGTTCCTACTGCATGAGAGTGAGCCTCCGATGCTCTTCAAGGGGACATCATGATAACCACTCGAGAACTCAGTGTGTTCGTGGTTGTCGTCTGGGTGATAATATCAGAGTAGATTATTGACTCTCCAGTTAAGAGTTTGGAGAGTTTACTTCCATTCCATCTTCAAATTCCTCGCAGATTCCTAGCACTTCTACGCCATACCTTATCTCTTTTGCAATCTGTGTAGCCTTGGTAGGTTCATACATGGTGCAGACATTCCATATCGGCATCCTTACTTTCACTTTCATCAAGAGGAGAGACATCGGCCGACTTGCTTGCCGAAGGCTTTCACCAACCGGCGTCATTTTGCTTCGCCAATTCCCTTTGTATTTTTTTGTGCTTTGAAGTTTCTTTAGTGGTTGGATTGCTTTTATGTTGTAGGGTCGCTAGCCCGATGCTCAACCTTTCCTCTTCATCTGGGCAAAATCATATTGTTGGTTAATTCAGTTGATTGTCTCTGGGAGAATTAGTTTGCAAAAAGAATTCAGCAACTCCTGCTGAGCTAGTTACCTGGACCGTACTCAGAGGGCTGCATCCATGCGTGCCCATGAACATGTAGCAGCTCGGTTAGGGAAAAGAAGGACAAAATGCATCAACAGTGCAGTCTTCTCATATCTAGTGGATATCGGATAAGGGATCAAGGTAGTTCACCCCTTTTCTGTGATACATAATGTTCCTTATAATCTTTTCAGAAGTGCTCAACTACACACTTTATTCATAACCACAGGTATCAACCTGAGAAGACTTGATCGATGTTTTCAAAAGTATTATGCATATGTACTTTTTGTCTACTTTGGTTCACAACAGGGACAAAACTTTCTTTATGGAATTTCCTACCACAAATTTCGTATTTGAATCCCCCACCCTTTTCTTCTACATTTTCATTGCATTGATAAACATTTGTTTTCTTAGTAATGATGGATAGTGGCTACTAGTGGAATCAGGGATGCGCATTTCGTCCTATTTGGAACTCGTCATCTGGATTTACCTGCTTCTCGATGAGTGATGTTATTCCCATTGAGATCCGGACTCGGGAGTGGTCGCTTCAAATGCCAGAGCTTTATCCACTACACCACCGAGCCACAAGAGCCACTTCTTGTGAGATGGGTATAGGTTTTAGTATAATTGTTTTTATATCATACCGTCGTTGATTGGACCGAATTGATCGGTCTCTACTGGCATATGGGATCCTGTGAGGAAGCCTCGATATTACCGGTGTTCTAATGTTAGTAATGATGGACATTAGTTCTATGCTCTTGTTTAGTCCTACTACTACTACCGGTAATCATTTCCAACCGTTGCGTGACACTTCACATTTGTTAGTCTTTATTTCGTTATTACATTTATATAACTCTCACCCTACTTGAATAGAATCCTTCGCTATATAATGATTATTTGGACCTTAGTAAATACACACCCACATTCATGTTTCAGCTAAATGCATATAAATTAATCATTATCTCAAGGTTTTGTCTCTTTGGTTTGTAATTGTTCTGTCAATGTTGATTTCACCACACAATTTACACACTAGACTGATTATTATTCTTAAGGTAGTATTCATCATGGATTGACATCAGTTGAGGAACTATTGAAAACCTGTAAGCACTGGACAGTTGTTTCACTATAATAAGGGACCCCTCAACAGTATACACCCACGACCCAGCTATGGATCGAACTCAGAACCTTCAGGTTTTATGACAAACGTCACTGGGTCAGATTTCAATAGTTCACAATTTCCTACTTCTGTCACCTAGCGATATAGGGCAACTATGATCCAAGGTCTTCAGTTGGCATCCACTTCACTTCTGACTAGTTAACCCCACAGGTCACGGCTTCTTATAAGAACTTAGCAATATCCATCTAGAAGTATGTCACTATATAGTAATACATTTTAGGGTAATGGGGATTTATTTGATGATGTATGATATATTTGATTGCTATTCCACCCTGATAAAAACTTATATCTATTTGATTTAATTTCTACCTACCCACTGACTGTTTCAATATTGAAATAATTTTAAATCATATCATATTCACTCTTTTTCATGGATTTATAACTGTTGAGCCTGGAGAAGTTATGAAAACAAGCGTTTGCTGAAAGTATCAAGGTCCTCCATTACTGTCACAAACCATTCTGTCTATGTTATCTTTGTAGTTCAGTGAAGTATAAGGTATTGAGGGAGAACAGTCACTATTTATATCCAGTTTGAGTGCTTTACTGCTTTACTAGTATTCATTTATCTCTTACTACTCATTTGGTCACTCCACAACCGTTTAGACAGAGAAATTTAACCTGACACAGAAGTTGTTATCACTCTAATCTGATGTCAATAAAGTACAAATGGAAATATTCGATTGAACAACCTGAAGAATATCTGTAAATCACATACTCTCAATTTTTTTTCCATCTAATTAACTTTGTTTCACCTACTTAAGCCCGATTTATATCACCTCCTTTTGAATATCTGTTGACAATCTATACTAGATTCCTCAGCTACAATGTTATCATATCTATGCATTGTAAACTCATGTTTTTGCATATAATGGATTTTACAGAAAATTTCTATAGGAACAATAATAAAAAATGTTCCGTAAGAATAGTATGTAAATTTACATCTGTAAACTCAGCAAAACAAACTGATTAAAGGAGGACGTTTATTATTTTATGGTTTTGTTTTGAGCCTTAACTCCAAGTTGTTATTCATCGTAGACTGACATCAGCTGGAGGAACAAAGGAAACCTAGGAGCACTGGACTGCTGTTTTGTCCGATTAGTATGGGAATCCTCAGCAGTACGTACCCACGACCCCACTAGGAATCGAACTCATGACCTTCAGGTTCCATGGCCAGCGCGTTGCCATTGAGCCACTGGGTCACGATCCAATGCTCTATATTTCCGACTTCTCTTAGCTCATGATATAGCTCAACCGCCACCCAATGTCATCGTTGAGTAACTGTCCTTTGTTCCTCCAATTGATGTTAGTCTACGATGAATAACAACTTGAAATACTTCCAAATCTCCACAACTCCCCCAAAAATTTAGCCTTAACTACATGTCGTGACGATTCCCTTGAATTTATAGCCTTTACATCCCCCCCCCAGTGTACCATACTTTGATCACCTATCTGTTAAAGCGTTAAACATTAAAAATGTAAAAACAACGAAAAGATGTTAATGTGTATAAACCATCTAGAAAGGAGTTGCGAGAAATGTGATTATGATTGGTTCCTTTAAAGATCGGTCCATGTTTTAATGTTTTCCAGGCATAAGAAATAGGGCATCTGACCAAACTATCCTAACCAGTCACCTTTTTGTTTATCTAAATTATTTGTTAATGAAACTGATAGAGGTAGCTTTGACACTTGATAATGATCTACGGTAAGATATGGACGTAGACATAGGCAGAATCCAAATAAGAAGCTCCTAGATTATCAGTCCTATATCTCACTCGGTCAGCTACTGGGTTTTAAAGCCCAATAGGGTGTCGGACAAGTAACATATAGACCATTGGTTTAAGTCCTGCTATGACTCAGGTTCCATTTCATCTTCATTCATCACCCGGTATTAAATTATGTGTTTACTGTTATAGGATTTCGGATTATGCTTTCCCTTTACTCAGCTGGTCACTCCGGATGACCAGTGGAAAAAAACCACTCATACCCTTCTGGTTTCGTATGTTAAGGTTGAAGCTATCAAGTTAACTAAGTGTGTTGCCAAGATTAGGATACTGAAATATTTAGAAGATTTACAGCCTTAATCCAGGAAATGTCTTCCATACCATTCAAATTAAACTGTGTAAATTAGTCTTGATCATAATAAAACAAAATTTACACCTTAAAATTAATAATATACTACTCAACTGTCTATTGTTGACAACATCGGTAGTTAGTGATGGTAAGCAGATTGACTTGAGACTGATTTTAAGGAAATGAACATTTTCTACATTTCTAATTTGTTCACAAATATTTGTCAACAACTTTTCAGTCTTTTATTCCTAAATTTAATCTTTCCTGTTAAGTGGGAGGTAAAATAAATTTATACTCCAATAACATGCATGGTTGATGATATTACCACTTAACCAATCATTGTATAACCAAGTAACCATTTTTATTGTGCTTAGGATAAACGACAGAGACTAACTGCTGTGTAAGTTTAAAACGATTTAATACCAGTTTTCATTGTGAGTGAAGTGAAAAAGAGAGAGCTAGTCTCCAGGTATTGTAATTTTAAAAGCGGATCTAACCACTTTTAGGAATTCAGTAACAACGCATATTTTTGTCGGATAAGTTAGTTGCCATAATAATAAATTGAGAAAATAATCTTAGTCATTTTAAGGGTGACTTTAAAGGTCACGCTAAAAACTGCTGAGGTAACCAACTACGAAAAACTACCTCAGATGAAATGCCAAAATCTGATTGGCTACTCCAGCAGTTGCTAGGGTGGTCTCTCAGGTCACTCGTACTTTTGTAGAAGGTATCTAAGTTCAAAATAGTTTTCACTAAGAAATGAAATGAAAAAAATTCACACACTAACCATATACATGATAGTTCAGCAAGTGATGAACTATATTACTACCTGGCCGCCAAGACCTCATTAGATGCAGGAAAGTTCCAAATGTGAGTCATCTATTCGAAGTCAAGTGCCTACATCAACTATACAAAGCTGTAGTCAGCAAGAGATGACATTATATGGTTCAAAAAACGAAATCACAAGATAATGAAAAGACTTTTATCTCTTTTTTTGGATTTTTTAGAAGTCTGCTTTCCTAACTCGATACAGAACCTTCACATTCCAGAGCTGACATAAGTTCATCCAGTCAGTAAGTTGAATTCCAGAAGGTATAATTCATAACCTCAGTCACTTAGTTATACAATGCTACTATCATTTAAAATTATAACTGGACACACTTCATAAATCTTTAATTTACTGAATTTATGGGAAATTGTTTTATAGTAAGACCAGGTGGTGTTTTATTTCATACTCTTACATTACACTAAATGAGAGCTGAGGTCTTCAGACATAGTCTGTGGTCAAACTGCAATCTATGAACCATGGTCCTAAAAGAATGAATTTGATGTGGCAGTAATTTCCCTTAGAAACCTTTCTTGATTAAACAAGTCACTTCCCTCCTGAAATCTAATAAAGGCTTACTAATAACCTTAAAAATCACCTAGTGTATAACAACTGTCAAATAAACACCTGTCATCTTTTAGAAATAACAAAAGAGATTTTTAAGACCCCCCTTTTTTTATCTTGATCTTAGCAATTCATTTTAGTTCGTTCATCAATTATATTTCACTTGACTTGTGCACTTTCATTTGGTCGTCATCATTTTACACCAGTTTTTACAGTATTTGATCCATATTTCACCTTTTGGAATCAGTTCTTACTTTTTCAATGATAAATTTTCTATTTTATTCACTTGAAATAATCCTCAACTGACGACCAACTGTTTCAAATGTATATTGACTGAGAAACATTTCACTGTATCTATCTGAAGTTTTACCACCTGTTCTTATGGAACCGAATATATAGGCCATACATAGTACGCTTTATCCAAACGCATATCCCAATACTATCCACCACACCAGTATAAACGAGAATCCAAAGCAATCAACAGCTCAATTTATGAACATATGGTTCACTCTGCTCACTCTACTACACCATATCCTTCCTTCAAACTCATTTATTATAAATTCAAATCAAACATTTCGAAGGGAGTGTGGATTCACCATATGAACACAGTGGAAGCATTTGTAATTCATCGGTTCAACGTGGATCTCTGCAAGTATAAGAGTTACATCCAATCTCAAGTTTTGGCTTGGTCACAACCTACTTAAGACATATTATTTATTTCCTACTACTAAATTAAAATCCCATTCATTTCAAAAATACATTACTGTATAGTGCTCATTAGTGACTTGCTTCCAGATGGATATTACGCAGCTGTAATAAGAAACCGTGACATATGGGGTCAGCCAGTCGTAAATGAAGCGGATGCTAACTGAAGACCTTGGGTGATAGTCGCGCTATAACGTGAATTGACAGAAGTTGGAAATTGTGAACCACTGGCTGGATGGTTAACTCGTGAAGGTTCTGAGTTCATTCCCTAGCCGGGTGGTGGGTGCGTACTGCTTAGGAGTCCTATACTAGGACGTAATAGCTGTCCAGTGCTCCCAGATCTCCAGTGGTTCCCCAAATGATGTCAGTCCTTGATGAATACTGCTTCTATTTACTAGTTGTTTATTTATTTTACTCGTATAAACGATTTTTGTTGACTTTCTTGTCACATTGAACTTATAGTTATTGATGCGGACACTTTTGTCTGCAACTATAACAACGATTAACTGACTTCTGAAAATGATTCTTTGAAAACAAAAGTTTCCTCGTTGTGTTTTCTTTTGTTAAATATTTCTGTGTTGTTAAAATATCTTATTCTTTTATTTCATAAACAAATAGGTATATTTCGTCCATAAGAAAACCGACGGAAAAAAATGCTACGTTTTGTACATCAACACGAAGCTCAAAATATGCTAATTATTAAACTTGACTAATTTTGTTTACTGAATAAATTATCTTTGTTTTTTTTAATCTGAAATGTAGATTCAAATAGTTGATTGCTTTAATCCATAAGAGGAGAAGTCAGGCAGGCCTAAACGAACGATGGAAACGAAATGTTTACACTTCTGGCTAAAGAATACTTTACTTAGGAACAGCGTTTATCTTCTTTTCTGTTAAATTACATTTTGTTGATAAAAGAAATGATTGAAATTTAGCTAATTTTCTATGTTTTTTCACTTGCCCACGGTTCCTCCAATATTTCATCCTCATCTATAACATAAAGGAAAAATGAAGTGGCACGTTGATCGGTTCATAAGTTAGATACTTTTCAACCTGTCAGCCTGTCACTAGCTGGTATCGATAAAATGTGAACAACAAACATGAACTAACTGACAGTAAATAATGTAATTCCTTCTTAGTCTGCTTATAAGGAATGTCAAATAGTGAAACAGTAGCATTTACTGGATAACGTTTCGGATACAATTCATTCTTCATTCTCATATCAGGTAACTAACTCCACAACTTCAAGACAGACCTTATACAGTCTTAATCATCCCTTCTTCTTCCTACTGACAAAGGTAGTAGAATTTTCCATATATCTGGGATAAGTGTAGAATTATTCTTGTCACTCCATGTATTTGGTGTTGATTGACTAAACAGACATTCGGTTAACAATCTCTCCCTCCATCCAACCAAGTTAGTTTTCAACACTGTCACTCTACTGTGTGATTGTGTGTCATCGCATGCAGAGCTACAGCTGAGGATTTCTCCAGATTTCTTATCTTATTACAATCTACTAATCTTGATTAAGCTAAATTTTTGTGCTGTGTTATTTATTCTAATTTACCCTTGTCGACTACTTGACTCATGTATTTAACCTCGAAATCATTGCAAGGGGTCTGGTAAACCAAATTATTTTGGTTAATTGCATCAGTAGGATCTTTTAACCTACGAAGTGTAACAGAGCATAAAAATTTAGCTTAATCAAAATTAAATTTTGAGGGAGTTGAGGAGATTTGGAAATATTTCAAGTTGTTATTCATGGTAGACTGACATCAGCTGGAGGAACAAAGGAAACCTGGGAGCACTGGACAGCTGTTTCATCCGACTAGTATGAGAATCCTCAGCAGTGCGCACCCTCGACCCCACTAGGAATCGAACCCGCAGCCTTCAGGTTCCGTGGCCAGCGCGTTACCACTGAGCTAGCCACTGAGTCACAATCCAGTGCTCCATATTTCCAACTTCTGCTCCCAGGCTTCCTTTGTTCCTCCAGCTGATGTCCGTCTACGATGAATAACAACTACTACAACTACTACTACCCTTGTCATCACAGAGAAGGAGATAAAACTAGGAATATATAAAGACTGTCTCGAAGTCGTGGAGTTACCTGATATGAAAATGGAGAATGAATTGTATCCAGAACGTTATCCAGTAAATGATACTGTTTCACTATTTGACATTCCTAATAAACGAACTAAAATGGAATTACAATCTCCTACGGGGCTCAGGTTTCACTCCTATAGTGAATAATCTACTCAAATTGGAAACAGTTAGTCCCTTTTATGAATTTGGATAATGTAATTAGAAGAGGTAGATTATCTGAAAATATGATGCATTAGCGCTACACATTTCGAACAACCTGATCACACATTTACTTGTCAAGTCAATTTATATATGAAAACTGGAAGTGGGGGAAGGACAAATATGATATAAAGGAATTCAATAATAAAAAAGATAATGAAGGGAAACCAAAAGATGAGATTTGAAGACAGTCTTGGTAATACGATAAAATAAGCATTACCAAGGTAAGCTTAATGTACGGACAAACTGGTTATGCACACACAATGGGAGGTTAAATTTATTTATGGCTAGCACCTCAATAAACTTAAGTATACGCCCCTGACAGGAAACCTATTTAGACAGGTCAGTACTTGAGTTACCATAGCTTTTGTCCAACCCAATACAAGTGAGGTTCGGTAACTTGCCTATTCAAAAGGATCCAGCTTATTTGTACGGAAGACTCAATGGATGATGATATCAAAATACTAACGCAAACTTTAGTGGAAAATGGATATCTTTTGAAGTTCATAAACCGCTGCAAAAATCAGCAAGGATTCAAACCTAATCTGTACTCTGTTTTGAAGATATACGTTTACATCGCGTTACCATACAGAGGAGAATCTAATAGCTGTTAGCAAAACGTAGTATGCAGCTAAGCTTATCGTAGCTGAGACGATCAAACACCTGCTGTAACCTAGATCTCAAAGCTGTATAAACGATTGTGTCACACCCCACCGCGTTTGTATGTATGTGGACAAACATACATAGGAAGAAATAATCATGGTATTCACTTGAGGGTAGGGGAACATGTTCCAAAATGTCTACGAAAGCAACTGGATTCCTAGACACTGATAAACGCAGACGGCAGATGACCATCATCATCCATTGCAAAACATACCATTGATAAGAGTCACAGGAATGATCTCAAAACAGCCTTTTTATTATTTTACAGAAACTGTCAGGGCGTATACTTAAGTTTATTGAGGTGCTAGCCATAAATAAATTTAACCTCCCATTGTGTGTGCATAACCAGTTTGTCCGTACATTAAGCTTACCTTGGTAATGCTTATTTTATCGTATTACCAAGACTGTCTTCAAATCTCATCTTTTGGTTTCCTTTCATTATCTTTTTTATTATTGAATTCCTTTATATCATATTTGTCCTTCCCCCACTTCCAGTTTTCATATATAAATTGACTTGACAAGTAAATGTGTGATCAGGTTGTTCGAAATGTATAGCGCTAATACATTACATTTTTCAGATAATCTACCTCTTCTAATTACATTATCCAAAAAGGGGTATTTGGGAGAGTAAAATCTGCCTCCCTCCCCAGGCATATAATCCATGTTAGTTACAGGATTGGTAAAAAAATGGTTTTCAGAAACTATATGGAAAAGATAATAGGTTTACATTTTGATTTAAATAGACGGTAGTTTTAGACAAAATTTAGCTTTTACCCACTGAAAAACATTCTTCTATTACAATAATTTCACCTTTTCAGTTGATGTTAAGTGATCTGAGGCAATAAGTAGGATTCTTTTTTAGCGTATATGTTGTGCTTGACCATATTACTCAGCAAAACGCATCAAGAACCATGAGGAAATGGATGTCTCCCAGGATATTCAAACCTATGTCATCCAATATTTCAACCAGAGGTGATAAAGTGAAATTGGTCAGTCTGCAATGACCATTTAGTGCACCCAGTTCAGTCCTGCAAGAGTTTAGTTATAACCTAAATAGCTCAATGTTAATATCTCTGACTACAGCACTGAATGATATGGTTCGAACTCCTAAGGGGACATCAAGTCTATTAAGGTTGCATATATATCTTGCTGATTACCAACAAGTATGAGGCCTAGGTCCAGGGTTCCCAGTCGACATTCTCCGATCAACTAACTTGAATCAGAGTCTCCTATAATTCTGAGATGCCTAGCCTGACAACCACCTCCTAAGATAATAGATAAAATTCGGTCCATACTTAGGACTCGGCAACATGAAAGTGTCAACTCTCCTTCAACTAAACAATGAATAATATTCGTCTTATCTTTTCATGTTTGGCTGCAAAATGGTATCATTCTTCCTTCATTGACCTTTTCAACCTGAATACGCCATACTTATATATTTGAACACTTGGTTTCTTTTCTCTTCCATTGTTCACTTAAAATTTCTTTGATAAGTGAGTGATGAGTTTTTCTTGAAATTTATGACCTAAATTTATCACATTTATAAAGTAAACTTTGCCTTTTAATTACACTACTCACAAATATGAATGGCCACAGGCCATCAAAACTGCCATTTATCAAGCCTCTATGGACTTTGAAGTGTATCAGAATTTAACAGTATTCGTAATCAATTTTCATCAAACTCGCAGACCTAACTGTTGTGACCGAGTGGTGGGGTTGCGTGCGTGGGCATAATGAATACTGAAACTAAATAGACACCTCAACCGAATACCTTTGCAACTGACCTCCCTCAGTACCTTCTTTTTCACTGAGTCATGGAGAAATCAGAAGACAAAGACGGCCTGTGACTGCAAGAACAGCGACAACTTTTATTAGGCAAATACATGACATATATGTGTCTACAAAAACTCTCAGAAAGTGAAGCCATAAATGAACCAATCCGATTTCTTGTATGAGATCGAAATTCTCTAATCAGGTTCTCATGTCAGCACATGCATAAATCACGACCTGAACATGATCTGATCATGACTTGAAAACAACTTCCCTATTGGCTGCCTTTTGTCGCTACATAACACAAACGACTAAGCTTTCTACTGAATTCAAGAGGAAATAATTAATTTTACTGAATGTTTTCAATTATAGCTATTTGGAAGGTGAAGTATAGTTCATCTGACATTACGTAGGCATTTTTCTAGCTTTTTAGTTACTTCTTAAGTCATAAAAATGGTTTTGTGGTATCTTGTTGAGTCAATCCATAATGTCCGATATTTACTATCAATAATGATGCTATAAAGTTTTGTTAAGATTGAACATCTGCTATTTATAATATTATTATCTTAACTACTTTATACTTGTGGCAAAAAATCAGTGATCCCTAAACTACTGGAAAGAACTATCATTTTGTGACTTTGATGAATATCTTCTTATAATATTGGCAAAAGATATATATCTCCACGGCTTCTAGATATATTTTATAACTTTTCAAAGTGTAGCTGACTGTCAGTGGGATGGGTCATTTTCAACAACAGTCATGTATGGGAATTCATAACATTAAGGATCTTCAACGGGATTATTTTCATGCGTCATTCTTTCTCGATAATATACCTCCTTTGTTTTCTGATCAAAAAGTAATTTTCATTCCTTTGATATGTTAAAAATCTTTATATTTTGAGCTTACTGATCCGTCAACATCAAAACTGTTAAAAGTTTGTAGTGCTCTTTGATGAATAAAATGAATTACATGATATCGATCAATCAGTCGCTTATGTGTATAGGCGCCTATTCCTCACTTAATATTGATACTCAATTCCTACAACTTCCGCATAAAAAAAGCATATACAGATACTTTTTTAATACAGAGCAACTTTAAAGATTTCAACAATTTCCTGTTAATCTCAAGCAGAGCTGGAAACTCATGAGAGAAGCAGGGTGATTTCATAACTTGGATATCTGCCATCAAGAAAACAATGCAGAGATAAAATTGCGTTAAAGAATTATTCCAAAGGACAGATAACTCAAGGAGCCACTCTTTTGCTAAATATGCTATCGAAACTTAATTGGATGCTTTCATTACTGTTGAGATAGCTTTTATAGTTAGCGAGATAAGTAATGATATTTGTGAATAATAACAACCACTTTGTTCCAAAAAATAATTTTTTATGCAGTGTAAGGTTGTAACAGATTCACTCGTGCAGTGCTTTCAAGTTAAATAATGTTAACAGCAGTAGTATGATAAGCAGTAATGCACAACAACCAGTTATATTAATTACACTTTTGTGTAGTTTGTAGATATGTTTTCACACGATTGGGGAACGAATAGAAAAACACCCGCCAGTTTGGTGATGGAGATTCGTTCAGCCAGTGTGATGAAGGCAACTAAGATTCCTAAACCACAAGAAGATGAGGTTAGGTCTCTTAGATTAGGTTGGTCGCTAGATATGATGGTGACTGCACTGGAAGCTACTACTGAACACTCAGAGAGATGAAGCCTGTGTCATACCTTCGTGGCTGAGGGACAGGTCTTTGGAGGCTGTCTTTGACTGACTTGCAGACTCGGTCATTTGTCTGCTAACTGTGCAGGCAGAAAAGCTGGAATGTCTGCGTGCCACCATCTTACTATGGTTGGAGGAAGGATGGTGCTAGCTGAGTGACGAGTTAGATGTGGAGCTGACCTAAGCGGCATAACCCAGACCGTCCACTCTATGCCGTCCAGTTACGGAAGTAAGTCTGGGTTACCTGAGACTTTGAGGCTTTCTCCGTTAGTAGGAGTGCATGGCCTGGTGTGTACGCTGTTTCCGTGCAATGTGTTTAATTAGAAGCCGTCCGTATGGATGGCGACCTTCGGTTGAGCCGAGAAACCGGGGCAGATCTAGAAAACCAAAATTCAGCTACCATGAAAACTTGTAGTTCCACCCAACTATTCCCGTAATGCTATATAATGAACTGTTGTAGGCTTGTTGTCATCTACCATGGTATTTTCTAGTAGTTTTTCTGTGTAACGATAGGCTGGAGGTAATTTAGGAATGCGCGAGACTATGGTTATAAAAATTTGTAAACATTTGAATGATTAGAAGAAGTTGAAAAGAAGAGATTCGACCAAATATATTTGATAAACAGATTTTGGTGGCTGAAAATTAATGTAGGTCGCCGATATATACTCGTGATCAGATGAACTTAAGTACAGTGTCTCCTACCTCTTCAGGTTTCAGGTTTTAAAAATCTACCACTACCTGAGATATTGTTATCACTATGGCTATCTAAAAACAAATTTCGCCACACTTAAACAATGATTATGCGTAACAGGCTTACTAGAGACAACAGTCATCACTGCTTCAAATTGGATGATTGACTATCTCGTAAAGTTTAATTCATTTCTTCACAATGGATATCTGGTTTAGCAAATGTCGGTAACAAAGAGACAGAGATGCATGCACCACATTGTTGTCATGTAGTACTAATAATAATTCTCGACGCTTCACATGTTCAACAAGCTGATCTCATCTTCTTGACTCACTCCATGACTGGCACTCTATTAATATCCTGCTTGTTGACTATGAGTAGTAATTCCTGCTGTAAAAGCCATGCAGTATATAATACAGTATCACTATGTGCCATATAGAATAAACAAATCTAATACGGAAGTGTATTCTATCCTAGTGGCCAGATTCTGTACTTGTATTAACAGTGTTGACAGATTGTTTATAACTGCTGAGAAATTTGAGTTGTTCAGTTTGCCAAATATTTTCTTTACTAGTGTAATAATGAAAGTAATTGACGCTAGTAGAAGTTCTCGATGATGGAAAATATTTGCAGCTCAGGAGGATGATTTTGATGGTGCTGTGTTCTCTGAGTTGTACAGTTTAATCGTGAAGCTTTCATTGTCATTCTAGACCACATCAATACAAACATGGAAATGATTTCTTTCTGAAGTTTGCGCTGATGACATTGTCTAGAATGACTATGCAAGCTTCACGACTAAACTGTGCAGTTCAGAGAACCTAACACTATCAAATATATAGGAAGATGTTCATTTCGGCACAAGAAAACTGTTATTCATTATGATTAATAATAATAGTATAATATTATATGACTGCTAATCGTTTCTATAAGTCTTCAAATGCTCATTGTTCAGTAGGTAACACTATCGAAATCATTAAAAATTTTCTTTGGCAAATGGTTTATTGTGGTGTGAATCATAACCCCTTAAATTCACAAACAGAGAATTCAGTCCCCTGAAAGTTTTCACAAGCAATCATAGCATAGAGAACACTGGAGAAAAACAATATTATTATTGGTAATATTTGTCTCTTGCGTTCCTAATGGAACATAGGGATTCAGTAGCACGTCTCCATTACACTCTCTTCTCTGAAATCGTTTGAACCTAGCTCCACGACTGCCCACAAGCTCTCATTTCCTCCTCACACCATCTCCTCAATGTCACCATCACCTCGGACGCCCAACTCGACACTTCCCATCTGGATTCCACTCGAGGGCCTGGCCTGGCACGTGATGTCCCCAGTCCGCCTTCTCAGTGTATGTCCAATCCATCTCCACTTACTTCTGTATATTTGTTCAGCGATAAGTTCTTGGTTGGTTCGTTCCCAGAGTTCCTTGTTGCTTATCATTTCTGGCAATCTGATCTTCAGTAACGAGTCGGTGTAGGCAGTTGTTGATGAATGTCTATAGTTTGTTGGAAATGCCTTTCGTAACTCACCAAGTCTCTCAACCATACAGAAGCACTGACATGACTGGCATTGCTGTTGAAAATCCGGATGTTGTTCACGCTTTATGCTGAGTGGAGTGCAGAAGATCTCCACACTGGTTTCAGGATAATGAACGCCTGTCTTGCTTTTCTGATTCTGACTTTGACATCCTCATCTGTGCACCGCCGCCTGTAGTTGAAACAGTGATGCCTAGATAGGTGTAGGTGAAAGAGGTTACTTCCTCTAAGTTTCTCCCTTTCATCGTGATTAGTGTTTGCTGTTGTTGTTGTTAGTGGTGGTGTCGTTGGTTGAGTATCTTCACCACCTCTGTCTTTTCTATATTCACTTGAAGTCCCGTCTTCGCTGCCCTGCCTCTTCTGTCAACTTGTTAGTTTCCACCTGTAGATCATCAAGTTTGTGTGACATCAGATACAAGTCATCACTGGCAAAATCCAGATATTCTAGGTTCTTTTCTGCAGTCCGGCGTATCCCCCTCTTCTCACAGCTCTCCACTGTTTGTTGCATGATCCAGTCCAGTCGACCACAATCAGGAATATCATGGTTGATAGTAGACAGCCTTGTTTTACTCCTGTCTCCTGTCTTCACTTCACTTCACTTCACTTCGAGGGCATCACTGAGCATCCCATTGTGAATTCCTCAGCATGTGGCATCCTCACATGGTTGTTGAATGAGATTGATGCAGGTTTGTGGTATTCCGTAGTGTTGAAGCAGCACCTGCTAAATTACTTGTTGGTCGACGTTGTCGAAGGCCTTTTCGAAGTCGATGAAGTTGAGGTAAGATAGAGAAGTGAGTGTCATTCTATACTCTGTTATATCATGATGCGTAGTGTAGTATTGCAATCTGATGTGCACATGATTTGTACTTCGTGAATCCATCCAGCCAGCCTGTTCGGTTCGTAGTTCTGAATCCAGAGTATCCTTTAGTCCCTTCAGGATGATGCGGCATAATTTATTTGCTTACCTTGGGTGTACAGGAGAGTGATTCCTCACCAGTTCTTGCAAACACTGAGGTCACCCTTCTTCGGGAGTTTGACAAAATAGTTCTTCTTCTAATCTGTAGGTATCTTCTCTTCCTGGAGAAAAACAACAAGATCATACTTATGAGCTACAGATTCACTAAATGTCGTACTAGAAAAATATTGAAAATATCAAGTATTTAATTGCTTTTTCTGTATGATTCAACTTGACAATAAAACTTTGTATATTTAAAAGTTTCTGAAGTGGAGTTTAAGGTTACTCTTCAAGATTCGATGCATATAACCAGGTTATATCATGTAGTATAGAAAGAACTTAATTTTGGAGATGTTTTACTTCTACTAAATTTTTAATGAAATAAGACCTTAAAGGTTGTTGATGTCAGTTATCTGTGAACCAAAACCATATTTTTTTTTATTACAGTAAGCACCATCTAATTGATACTAACCAGTGATTATTTGATTTTCGTGAGCATCTTTATAACTGAATTATTCTTTTGTCGATTACGTGTCTTAAATTTTCACTATGAAAATTTGCCAAATTGACTGATAGGCCACTGCTACATAAATGGTCAAAATAAAGGGCTTACAACCTGGAAATCATTATAGTCAAAACTCAGTTTTGGGGTCTGTCAGAATGATTAATTTCATTCGTAAGGATATCTACAAATTCAGATATGGTGAACTTAGTCCATAGATGATATATACTATCTAACATTCCCTAATAAGCAGACTACCATAATAAATTAATAGCCAGCTATCAAGATGACAAAAGACAATCCAGCGAAGAAAGTTTTCTTCTCAATGAATCATTTTCAGAAGCTATACATTTGTATTTATGGATACAACAAAAAAGTATGTCTATCGATGCCTAGTTGGTCAACAGAACGTCACCAGAAATTGTTTACAGAATTACAAGGTAATGCCTGAAATGGAAATACAAGGTTACTACAAAATAATTAAATACTAATCTATGAAGTGACAGGACAGGTAAAAACAGTAGGGTAGTCCTATTAAAATCAACAGTTACAAGTAAGGAAAGGTAGCGGAAATAGCAGTGATGATAAATAAAATGAAGAAATAATGTATCTTAGAAAGACTGTGACCAAGCCACAACTTGAGATTGGATGTAACTCTTATACTTGCAGAGATCCACGTTGAACCGATGAATTACAAATGCTTCCACTGTGTTCATATGATGAATCCACACTCCCTTCAAAATGTTTGATTTGAATTTATAATAAATGAGTTTGAAGGAAGGATATGGTTTAGTAGAGTGAGCAGAGTGAACCATATGTTCATAAATTGAGCTGTTGATTGCTTTTGACTCTCGTTTATACTGGTGTGGTGGACAGTATTGGGAGATGCGTTTGGATAAAACGTACTATGTATGGCTTATGTAATCAGTTCCACAGGAGCAGGTGAATTTTAAAAACATATATGGAGGTGGTCCAAAGCATTAGTTTTTCCTTTACACACCACTAAACCGGCTGTTGACTAGAGACGACAATCAAAAACTGGACGAAAAAAACGTCTTTCTCAATACTTTATGAAAGTGGTTCTTACCTAATCCTGCCATTATCTGTCCCTTAATTCATTATTGATCAATAGTGTCCTCTTTGGTGCCGTAGGAGTTCTTTCTTCTTAGTGTCCAGTCATTACGTTCCTCCTAATAGATCCTAAAGGGTAAACACTGTCAATGAAGACTCCCCGAAGTAATTCGAGCTCCTCATTTACAGCAGCATCTTTACAAATTCTTCTAATTCTCGTGCTCTGTGAATGAATTCGATGTCTTTTCTTACCTAGTCCAACCCGACTTTAAAAATTGTTATATTGTCCATTTCAGGTTTGTTTCATGTAAATCGATCTTCTTAGGAAACCATAGTATTTTCTTCTAAACAAAACATTCGAGAGGTGGAGTTCTGTATAATTTCCAATTTCTATAGTAAATTTAATTGACTAAGGATATTCACTGAACTTTTGTAGAAAATCTTCAGTGTTAATATTCTGTTCACAAATAATGAAAGTATCATCCATATATCTCTTATATCAATGAAAGTGGCTAGTCAGTGGAGATGTTTTATTGTGTTAAAGACTAGTCATAAAGCACTAAGCAGTGAAAGGATCCAACGGTGAACCCATTGCTACAGCATCCTTTTGTTGATAAAGTTTACTATTAAACTTGAATTCTTTATTAAAGGTGTATCGTGACAGCATTTCCTTTAGGTAGCTTTTAGGATTGTTAATTCCATGTGTGTTGATGTCAATACAGTCACACAGAAAGTAAGTTTTTTCTGTCAAAGAGACATTTTTAGAAGAATTACGTGACATTTAGTGATAGCATACGCTTCCTATGCACAATGGTGAAGTCGATGTACTGAAATAACTGGTCTGTTTCTTCACCTACTGAAGGATTTTGGTTGAAGATTTCTTAATTTAATGATATGATGAAATTTCCATGTCTAGTACTGGACGAGAAGAAATATTTTAGGGAAGGCTATAAGAGTTAAAGATGGTCTTGGTCGCTTAAACAATACTCAGTACCAATAATCGCTGTATCTATCGTTATCTTCAGAACTTTCGTCAGTTTCTGTTTTTTGTTTGTTAAGTTGTATCATTCTGAAACAATTCTCTTCAGCGTTTACTTTCATCTGCCAGTACCGATGATAACTTATTAATATAGTCCCTGAAATGCTTTATTCGCCGAAGAGAATATGTTTTTCAGTGAATTATCTTTTGTTAACTTTTGCAGGTAGGCTTCCAACTACTTAAAGTGAATCTTGGTAAATCATGTGTAGTTTTTGTATTTTCTTTCTCAATATTATTTCCACTATAGATCAGATATGTGGAACAAGATCCGGATTTTCAACACAAATGCCAGTCATGTCAGTGCTTCTGTATGGTTGAGAGACTTGGTGAGTTACGAAAGGGATTTCCAATAAACTACAGACATTCATCAACAACTGCATACACTGGCTCTTTACTGAAGAACAGATGGCGAGAATAATCAGAATAAGCAACAAGGAACTGTGACAACGAACCAACCAAGAACCTATCATGCAACAAATATGTAGAAGGAAGTGGAGATGGATTGGGCATGCACTGAGAAGGCGGACTGGGGACATCACGTGCCAGGCCAGGCACTCGAGTGGACCCCCGATGGGAAGCGACGAGTTGGACGTCCGAGGGTGACATGGAGGAGATCGTGCGAGGGCTGTCGTGGGACCAGGTTCAAAAGATCTCAGAGAAGAGAGTGCACTGGAGACGTTCTACTGAATCCCTATGTTCCACTAGGAACCCAAGGTACTAATAATAATAATAATAATAGATCAGATGATGGTTTATGTTGTGCATATTATAGTTTTCATACCAATCTATGACAGCACCTCATTATTCAGTTGCACCTGGTTCTTTCATTCTTTCCATTGAGTAGAAATTTTTAAGTTTAATGCTACCCATTGTATACAAAATAAACAAACAACTTTTTCCTCTCATAGAATTATTTAAAACTTTAACTACTAAGCCAAGATGAAAATAAATCTAGTCAAATCTGTAAAGAAAGAATTCAGATTTACAATTCCAGTCAAACTAAAATTTATGAAGAACAAAACTTCAGACTTATTGTTTCTAAATCCCAAGGAAAATGAATACTGAAATGTCAAAAAAGATTACATCAAAATTTAAATATTATTTGGTTGTATAATTGGTGAACGGAATCTAAGGCATTTCTATAATCCATTTTACATCGATAAGTTACAACTAATTAAGTGTGATATATGAATATATACCAAGCGGATCTGATATAATTTCACAAGCTTTTGTTTGTTATTTAGATGGAAATCATCTTTTTGAAGGAAAATTTATTATATCGAAAGGAATTTAATGGTGTTTTCAGAATAAACTTAATTTCATATTACTTTATTTTCACTCAAGAATGACCACTATATATCAGAATTATACAGTCTGTTGAGATAAAAGTGTAGTCTGTGCCAGCATCTAGTCCCTCAGCATCGTGATAACTGTCACTTCTGTAAAACATTTCATATTGACACACCTTAGTATTAATACATCATGGTAGAAGGTACAAAAATAAAAAGCTGAGAAATAGGAAAAAAGTAATCAAGAGATGTAGAACATCATGAAAACAGAACAGGAGGGAATGGAAAGGTAAGTAAGTAAGCTTATTAAGACGACTAAGATCATGAAGTATATAAAAACATCTGTGCCACTGATATCGACTTCGAGCCACGTCAGATAGATTTTTCAGCTATCTGTTTCGGCTATCGTGTGGACTTCTATATAAACTTCACATTCCCCTACATGATTTGGATCAACAATCAAGGACTTCATGGATAGTTACAATGTTTTAATCTGTCCATCTTTAACCATTTGAAAAAAATTAAACCCAATTCAGCTAAAATTGCACGACTGGTTAGATGGTGAAAAGACAGACCTAACTCACACCCTAGTCACCTAGGTATATGAAGGTTTGCAACCTCATCAACTGAAGTTTCTACATAAAACTCTCTGTCCGATTTATATTTCTAACGACTTGATGGTTTCCTGATACATGGTCCGTCCAAAAGGATAATAAATGAACGAACACCTTATGCTTTCTCATGGTTTCCAGCGTAAATGGCAATGTCTAACAACCATTCAGCAGAACATAGTGAACTTCAGTATAGTTCACTTGGCTCCTAATAAGCAATGGGATATTACTGTGGCTCCAAAAACGGTAAAGTTTAGCAAATCCTAAATGAACCTTTTGTCAATCACTAACCTATCGCGTTTGTTTCAACTTCCCAAATAAATGAAATGGTCAACGCAGGCAATCACTTCACTCACTTCTGTTAAACAAGGACATACTTAAGAGCAGTAGTTTCAACTCGCGTGGTGAGAAACTCACCACAAGTATTCTCAGACCTCAATTCAAGGCGTACACAGGATTTTTCATCTTGTTGGCATCTTCAACTATTTTATCTGTATACTCTAAGTCTATTAATGAGAAACATCTATTAAGTCAATCATTGTGAGGCAAAAAAAGAAGATGGTGGCATCCGTAACCATGTCTATGACAAAACCAAGTTACAAGAGGTAATGGGCACTCCTTATGGACACCGCTCATTGCAGTCTTTGTTGCCAAGATACCTCACCGGTGGCTCTAACATGCAAGTGTTAACATACATAGCAGCCAAAAGTGTGATATATTTATCATGCACTGAGTTCTGTGAGAGACAATGCCATGAAACATTTTGATCGATAGAGTCAAGTGCCACCTTCCCTTCGAGAAATATAGATAGTGTTGGGCGTCGGTAAGTGTGCCTGTGTTGCAGAACCTGGTGAAGGGTAAAGATCTCTTTGAAACAAGCACATTCAAGTCTGAAACCTGCCTACTTTCCTTGAGTTCGCTGTCTTCAAGCTTCATATAGAATGATAATTATCGAAGGATCCAGGATCTTTAACATCGTTCTCCCTGGAATGATTCTTAAGTGGTCATCGTCTGAAGAATCCTCTTCTTTCTTGGAAACTTAGACAATTAATTACTGAAACCAGGTAACGAATATCATATCTGGTTGCCATGCACTAGGTGACGCTTAATCTCACCAATAATCCTCAAATACCTTTCCTGTATATCTTAGGTATTAGCCCTTCCTTGATTCAAGATACTTTCAGCCTTCGTGAGTCTGCATCATTAGAAGAGCACGTCCCACAGATTCATTCAGAATCCGTCTGGGAGGCAGGAAACACAAAAATATCTAGAGGTCAGTCAACCTGCTCCTTGAAGAATACCAGTCACTGTTCCAGTCGTCCTCCTTATGAGTGAATGGTAAACTCACTCCTCTTCAGACCCCTACATTAATTAAAATAACCCCCTATAACTAGACATATATTTTGTCTTTCCATTGCCTTTCTCCGCCACCAACGCTCACGACCGTTAAGCAAATCCTTTGTCAGTCTGCATTACAGTTACCTTCTCTCCTTATGGTGATCGGAGCCTGTAGAGATACATCCACATACATCCAATAATTCACATTAAACTGCTAAGAGTCACTCGCCCCTTCTAACGTTTACTAGTTAGTCAGTTGTGGTATTTAACACTGTTTGGACACAGACTGGAGACGACGCTAAGCTTCCTCAGGGTGAGTGATATTTTCCTCTTTCGACAACTGTCTAGCCAGTTTCTCGTCAAAAGTAGACTTAGCATCCTGATTTTCAGACTACGCTCAGATCGTCCTTCTATTAGCAGTTTCTATTTATCCATTTAAGCGCAAATACAAACGGCTTTGAACTAGAGTGTGATCGTTGTTTAAACACGTGCTCCAGAAGCTACGAAAAGCTTCTACCCACCGTCCTCAACAATAACTGATGATAATACAGTTCACCTTTGTCTGTGTCCACTAACGTTGATTTCAGTTGATTTAGGTGGACGCCAAGTCAAACAGTGTCTGTCTTCGCGTTTGAAGTTCATACTAGCCACAAACAAGTGGTCGTCTAAACGTGGTCACTTAAAGAGATCACCATTTTCCGTTCATTAGGCTGGGATTCTGAAAGTGTTGCTAAAGTGCCCTTCTACTGGACATAATCTACCCAATGAGTACTGAAATCATCCGCTTAAAAAGCCAAGTCTGAATGTTCGAATTTCAATAGGAAGTTAGAAATGTTTCCGCGCAACTGATTATTCACTTCATCTGAAATGCAGTCAGCAGGTACATTAGCGCAGATTACAAATAGAAAACGATGAATTTCACCACACTTTTCAGCCGCTACTGCACAGTTAAGTCAAACGGCGTACGGGCTACTGTCAACTAGGATCCAGTCGAGTAGTGCACTTTCTACCCTACTACTTGACTCTGCACCATATTCCGCAACACCACTAAAACTAGCCGTCGAATGTTCAGAAACTCGATGAGTGTTACCCGAAGATCTATCATATTGGCCGATGAGTTCATGTGAATAACTGCTGACGGATCTTGTATGAATATCCCATGGAAAAAAGTTCATATTTATGACCCAAGATCCCAGAGTTTTGATCAGTGAAGTTTATTGTTGAACTTGTTGGTAGATATGGACATAAAGAGCTTCAATACATAGGTTACGTCGTCGATTAAGGACATCAAGGATGCTGATTCTTGAACTGAAATCTTTATCAAGAGTTTCAGAACCAGAAGAAATTAAAGGTGAAGTTAAAACATAGATATGCATGTAAAGATAGATTAATTCCAAAGATGTTGGAGACTGATAACGGTCTAACAGAACTAAAGTACTGACAGTGTTATTAAGGCGGCTGACACTTCCAAACTGCCTACACCATGGAAGTATGCTTTTTTGAGTTACATGATCAGGGAGTTCAGTTAGTAATACTGATGCATGACAGCAGAGCCCAATAACGATCTACTTGATGACAGAAACGATCTTTTAGGAAGTTTGAGGAATAACACTGAATGATCTCCTTTCAGGCAGAAAACTAATGACGTTGTTACTAAAAGATCGCAGAAGAGGAGAGAGAGTGCTGTTTTTGAGTTAACATTTTCTTCCCCAACCTTTTTTCATAGAAAAGAGAGAATCATCATGGTACTGATAGTCATTAGCAGAAAACATCTTACCGCTTTTAATCCCCGCTGGTGTCCACCAAAAACGCCTCACCTACTGAATCTATCATAGCGTAGTAATTTGCACACAAGCAACAAAGTCGATATGAAGTACACCTCCTCTCATACAATTATTTTTAAGCTACAAGCATTCGCAAATATTTATGAATCTATGAAATACTTAGGTCATAAGCATTGAAGAACTTTATTTATTCACGGTCCAAAATCAAAGTTTTCTTATTCGATATTATTTTGTTGTAGTGTGTATTAACGTTTCTTCATCATTTTCGGTTCTAAAAAGTACTCTGATACGTTGAATTACAGAAGTCATCTCTCCTTTCAAAATTTTACTGATTAAAAAACTCGACGCACTGAGAAGACCATTTGGAAACATCACACGCCAAGCACTACAGTGGAATCCAGATTGGAAACGACGAGTTGAGTGTTCGAGCATGAC
Source organism: Heterobilharzia americana (assembly GCA_944470555.2). Lineage (NCBI taxonomy): Eukaryota > Metazoa > Platyhelminthes > Trematoda > Strigeidida > Schistosomatidae > Heterobilharzia > Heterobilharzia americana. The sequence goes on from OX104127.1 coordinate 42,237,476, forward strand.
ATGAAGGAGATAATGTGAGGAAGAAATGAGAGCTTCTGGGCTGTCATAAAGTCAGGTTCAAAAGATTGCAGAAAACAAATTGCAATGGAAACGTGTTACAGAAGCCCTATGTTCCATTAGGAACTCAAGGGACAAATAATAAACCCTCCTACTTCAGGTGTCATTTAAAATGTATGAGAAAAAAATCACTGTAGAGACAATTAAGAAATCTTCAGTGTAAAATTATTCTAATCAGATTCATAAAATAGAGAGAGATGTCTTACAGATTAATTGCAATGCCTAAGACTTAAAGTTTTTATACAAGATTTGGGTTCATCTAACCCCTCAGTGGCCAACAGTGATCCAACCTGGATCCAACCCCTACTCTTACTGTCTTTAAAAGCAACAAATAATGTCTTCTGGTGATAGATGTTAGGACTTGACTGGTAGGGAGTCCTGGACCTTCGTTTCTTTTTGCTGTCACTAGTCAACAAACAGTTTTTGCAGCTATGAGGAAAATAACATTTCTTTGACTGTTCAAATCTCAGTCACTCAGTGTTGAAGTCACAGGTGGAGTTACACGAAACCCCCTGTAGAACTTTACTGTACACACTAACTGAGTCCCATAGATTCCACTGTATTATTATTAGGAGGTTTAACAGCATTACAATCAGGAGTTCATAGTTATCAACTGAAGGATCAAACAATCAGCGTAACCAAATATATCCAAACAATATGGCCTTCATGAGATTCGAATGGCTTAACTGAATCATTGATAATATTCCTGATGGTAGATTTTTAGTTTGTACATTCAGTACTCAAAGACTGTAAAAGTCTTCTTCAGGTTATATTTTTAACTTCTTGGTTAGTGTCTGTAGGTATGAAATATGTCCTGCCGGTCTTCTCTGATGACTGGTTTGTGACATTTAGGATAAGTAAATGCTTCACTGTCTGTCGATTATGAAAATGTGACGCTGACAAACACACAGTCATCTAAATCCTACATGTCTATATTCTGCCCTACAAAATAGACTATTCTTCATGCAATATGAAGAGAATCGGACACATCATGGCCATATAACAAACAGCATCGTTAGACTTCTGTTGGTCCTGAGTGCTGTAGACTTGACAGCTCCATTACTTACCTTTTGTGACAGATATATGTACGTAATTCAGTCCTACAAGTAGTTAGCTGTTGTATGAACAGCTTACTAGCAATATCCCTTAACTAAGTAGTAAGTGACACAGACTCAACTCAATGAAGGAAGACCAGTTCCCTCATCTTGCAGATGAACCTTAGTGAAAAGTGTGCAATCGGAATGGGCAGTTCCAGGCCTTCCTGAGGATTCAGTTTTAACACTTGACATACTATGCAAGCTATCCATACAGGGACTCGATTCCCTTAAGTAATCATTATTATTTCCTTGTCCAAGTGGAAGTCATCCATGATCTTTTTCTTTATATGACCTTATGTGTACATTCAGTTTAGAAGTGATATACTAAAGAAAAACAGAGCAGGACTGTCATAAAATCTGACGACTTGATGAGACTGTGAAAGGAAAATAAACTGCCTTATGAGAGAGCGAAAATAAAATCACAGAAAAGCTGCAATCGTAAAATTATGGTCACATGATGGTAAATCTCGAGGCTTTATTCTAGATAATGTTAGTAACAGGTTAATTTTTTTCAAAGTTATAACACAAATTATGATACATTACAATGTCTTCTCGGTTATACTTCAGATTAAATTATGTTCTTGATACAGTAGCTTCTAATAACTCTTAATGCCTCAAGTATGATACGAGTTACCGTTTGTCAGAGTTATTTATCACTATGTAGATAACTCAGAAAGGATAACCTTGAAGTCAGGGAAACTGTCTGCAAGTTATCTAATAAATTTTGCCTGCTGTTAGTAGGCCAAGATGAACAAGTAACCGAATAAAAGGATTTTGAACAAAGGTTTAACAGCACTATTGATTCAATATGGATGCCATTAGTATCGCAAATAAACAAACATGACACGATGTGGTCAGACTTTCTTGAAATTTCAAGTTTTATTTTAAGGTGCAACCTATGAAGTGATCGTTTTGTAATTTAATGAGTGTTGACAAGATTCGCTAATATGTTATTGAATAATGTAGAATAGAGTCTTTTCTCATAATTACTTTTATTAGAAAAACATTATTCTTCGGCGTAACTTCTCTTCAACATATCTGTAGACATCTGGCATTATCCTTGCTATATAAAGTTTGAAAATGTCAAAAGTACTGAAGCGGTAGTTTTTTTCACAGGAAACTATTCGAACAAGAATACTACCTGTTCACTGTGGTTATTATTTATCATGTAAATAAAATATTCTATCCCATGCCTTACGCATTTTTTTTCTTTTCAATGCCGAAACATACCGCTGGATGAGAAACGAAACAATTCTATACGATATTCAACCGACCTAATACTATATTTCGGCTTATTTATTATTATTTCAATCAAATAATTATGATTTCGTAGAGCATAGGGTTTAAGCTGTGTCTTTTGCTGAATTCCAACAATTTTGTTGAAGGTTTTTTTGAAGATAAATACTACAACAGATTTTCCATTTACATAAGTCACTTTAAATTAACCGGAGTGTTAGTTGGAATACGGATGCAATGAAATCGACTAGCAAATAAATCTGAGATTAGATTCTATTTTTCGGATTATCAAATAAATTTGATGATTGAGATTTATATTTTGAAACGTTGAAAATGCTGACAATATTTGACATTTTATTCACTGCCTGCCTTCAATGATGTATACTGTCAGCAAAATTCAGATGTTTTACCAATCTAGGGGATAATTGAGCAGTGATCTAAGTTAAGTGGTCGATATACACTTCCAGGCAGTTAAATATAGTTTATATCATTACAACATCTTCATTCATCTCAGTCTTCGTACGATTAATAAAAAAGTTTTAATTGACGTCCTGATAAAAACCATCCAAAGTGATGAAACCCTGTGAAGATTTCAAAGCTGCATAAAACAAGTAGATATTATGCTGCAAAAGGACTTATAAGCGAACAATACTGTTTCCATAAAGATCTCCTTGGACTTGACTCTAAAGTACATAACTTTCGATATATATATAGATAGATAGATGGATAAATAGATAGATAAAATCAGCCGATCGGGGTAAGTATATAGTCCCTTCTATCATATAAAAATTTCCATAGGCGAATGTGTGCAAAAAGAAACATACCTATAAATGTATAATCTCATATATGGTTGTGCATTCAAATAAAGTAATTATTGAGCGGCTACAGTTTCACAAAATTCATCGATTCTGAAAAAAACCGTCAACAGCGTCGACCGAAAAATAATTTGCCAACTACTGCTTCAACACCACTGACTATCAGAAATCTTACCTACCCCACCCAACGGCTATACGCTATGCCACGCAGCATGTCAAAAACGTGATTCTCAATGGAAAGCTCAATTCACTGACACCTTTGAAGTGAAGACAGGAAGGAGAAAGATGAGTCCACCATCTACTATCACCAATCATCTTCCTGATTGTGATCGACTGCACTCGACTAGACTGGATCATCACGCAACAGACAACTGTGAGTGGTGAGAAGATGGGTATACGTTGGCTATTTGACCAATGAAAAGATCTCAGAAGAAGATTTGGATTTCACCAACGATGATGATTTATGTCTAATGTCTTGTTGCACAAACTCGAAGATGTACAGAAGAAAACTAAGAAGTTGGCAGAAGAGGCGAGGTGAGGCGAGGCACCGAAGGAAAACGGTACCTTCTTCTGGTGAACGTAGAGGAGACAGACAGAGACAGGGTGATGAAGATACCCTACCAACAACAACAACAAGTACCAATCACCATCATTGGGAGAAATAAAAAGTAAGTTGTCTCCTCCAACTAACTACTTACATACCTACACACCTACCTACCTACTTACATACCGACCTAGGCAGCATCAAATCGTTCCAACTACAGGTGGTGGCACACGTACAGATGAAGACATCAAAGTCAGGATCAGAAAAACAAGAAGACAGGTCCTCCTGTATTAGTCTGAAATAAACAGTGAAGAGAACTACTGCACTTCACTGCACTGCACATCACTACACAAACACTAAACTGCACTGCACTGCAATTCACAAACAACACACTCAACTCAGCATAAAGCGTGAACAACATACCGATTTCCAACACTAACTCGGTCTACTAGGTCTGTGCTTCCATGTGATGCTTGAGAGACTTGGTGCATCACGAAATGCATTTACAACCACACACCCACACACACATCAACAGCTACCATCTACACTCCCTCAATACTGAAGATGGAGATCAGATGGCCAGGATAATGGGAATAAGCAAGAAGACACAAAGCACACGGAAATCTGACTGGCCCCACAACCAAACAAACAACCAGTCAACCAGTCGAATAACCAACCAACCAGTCACCCAACCGACCAACCAACCAACCAACCAAGAACCCATCACCTCACAAATATGCAGCAGAAGAGATTGGAGGGAGATGAGTTGGATTGGATTGAACTGGACTGGAGTGGAGTGGACTGGAGTGTACATACATTGAGTTGACCAACTGGTGACATCATGCGACAGGTCAGATCAGGCTGTTGAGTGGAAGGAAACCAAATGGGAAACGACTAGTTGTGCAACGGAGGTGAGGGTGACATTGATGACATGGTGACATGGATGGTGTGAGGGAGAAATGGAAGCTTGTTTTTGGTGGTGGAATCAGGTTCAGAAGAGTGTGGAGAGGAGAGTGAAATGGCGACGTGCTAGTAAATCCCTTCGTTCCTCTACAAACTCAAGGGACAAATAGCAATAATAAAATATACTTTCACAAGTGTTAGCACATGGCCAAAGATCTATGACGCTACAGATAAGTAGGGAAATACACAAACTGAGCAGGTACGTTTCAACTTTTATCGTCTCTACATCTAATGATAGACAAAATGAACAATCAAACCATCCTATTCTTTGTAGCAGAATTATCTACGCATAGTCAAGAGTAATAAACATTCTTGAAACTGAAAGAGATAAATAATTGTGTATCTAATGGGAAAATTCCTCAAATATTCTTCATACATAACATGAAGTAGTTAGTATAATTTTTTCAAACCGCATAATATCTAAGTATTACTTACCAGCCATTTCTACCTTATTGTACCCTCACATCTTGTGAATGAGTACAAAGAAATATGTTTTGAGAAAGGCATTTTAAGTAATAAAAAGAGTATTTGTGTAGTACTTCATAGATTTTTATGTCCCTTTAGTGATCATTCACGTTTCCCACAGTCAAGTTAATGCTGGAAGTATGTAGGTGTCACTAACTAGTAATGATCAACCTTCAAGACTTGTGTTCATTTTCAAAAGAAACATTTCTCCATGACTTTCATCATTTTTCTGATATTAATTTTTACAGAATACGTGTAAATAAACAATAGTGAGCATGAAAATTAAAATGGCTTTAAGAAATACTCTGAGCAGCTCTTAGTTATGTAAATCATTTACATCATACTTGATTCTGTGTCAGTTCAGTAGTTGTAAAAGGGGTGGATTGAAAGTGTTTTTCATGAGCTTGCAGGGAATTTATTGGATGTCACCATCTTTCAAAGTAACCTCGCGTGGTTAACTAGTTCACTAGTTACTAGCCGCTGGAATAGGAGAGGCGAAATGACGCTAGTTGGTGAAAGCCTGCCTTCGGGAACCAATTGGCCGATGTATCTTCTCTTCCTCGATGAAAGCGAAAGTAAACGTGGGGACATGGAATGTCCGCACTAAGTGTGAACCTAGCAAGCCAGCCAGATTGCAAACGAGATGAGAAGGTATCGCACTGAAGTGCTAGGAATGTGCAAAAGCAGGTGGAATGGGAGTGGACTCTCCAAACTGTCAACTGAAGAATCAGTAATCTACCCCGGTCACCCAGACGCCAACCACGAGCACACTGAGTGTTGGAGTGGCTATCATGATGTCTCCAACAACATCGAAGGCTCTCATGCAGTGGGAACCAATCCCCTCCAGGATCATGACAGCGAGGTTCAACTCAGAAGGAAGGAAGGTCACAATCATACAATGCTACGCCAAACACCTACAAATAATGCAGAGCGAGAGAAGAAGGAGGAATTCTACAGACAACTGCAATCAACACTGGACAAGACACCACTCAAGTTGGCGATATCAAAATTCTAATGGGTGACATGAATGCCAAACTGGGAGCAGACAACACAGGAAGAGAACTAACCATGGGTAGAGAAGCGCTCGGTGAGGTGATGAACGAGAATGGAGAATTGTTTGCAGAATTCTGTGCATTCAACGATTCGGTGATTGGAAGCGAGGCAGTGTGTTCAAGCACAAGGATATCCACAAAGTGAGTGACATGGATTTCACCAGACACCAGGACACACCAAAAGTCAAATCGACTTTATCTCAATCTCAAGAAAGTGGAGACGCAGTCTACTTGACACAAGGTCAGTCAAGAGGAGGAGTAGATGTAGGTTCAGACCACTTACTGTCTAGTGCAAGGAACCTTCAAAATCAAGTTAAAAGCCTTCAGGGAAGCTGGTGATAGACCACAGTTCAAGTACAACACACAGAACGGAAACCGAAGAATGAAACTACAAAGGAAATCTTCACGTCAGTCGGCCATCAAGACAAAATGGGAGATATTGAGAAACATTTCTGAAGAAACCTGTGTGGAAGAACACTGGAACACGTTGAAAGAGATGTGGAAAGAAACCTGCACAGCCGTATTAGGAAGGAAGAAGAAAGAAGACAAGGAATGGATCTCAATGGATACACAGAAGCTGATAGAGCAAGGAGAGGAGGATGGTGAAGCAGAAGATAAACCAGTGCAAGGATGCTCAACGATAAGAGGATCTGAGTATAATGTATAAAACAATACACTGGACAAAGAAGTGAAGAAGAGTGCACGGAAAGACAAAAGACACTTCCACGAAACACTGGCAAGTGAAGCAGAACAGGTTGCTGGTAGAAGAGACCTGACGACATTGTATCAAATAACCAGATTACTATCTGGGAAGAGATCAACGCAGATGGAACAAATCAAAGATGATGACGGAAATTTAATTACGAAAGAATAGAAGCAAAGGAAACGGAACGATGGGCCGACCACTTCAAGAAGTTCTTGAATCGACCACCACCACCAACTACAACTCGTACAGAAATACCACCTACAGCCACTGAATTACAAGTGAACACAAATCCTCCAACAAAACTCGAAGTCCTGAACGCCATAAACCTAATGAAGTGTGGGAAAGTAGCACGACCAAATGGAATTCCACCAGAAGCACTGAGAACAGACACAGACACAACAGCCGACATGCTCACACCACTATCGCAGAAGGTGTGGAAGGAAGGAAAGGTACCTACCTATTGATTGGAAGAAGGGCTGACTACCTTGTCAAACTCCCGAAGAAGGGTGACCTCAATGTTTGCAAGAACTGGTGCGGAATTACACTTCTGTCCACCCAAGGCAAGCAAAATATTATGCCGCATCATCCTGAAGAGGCTAAACGATGCGCTAGATCCAGAACTACGACCCGAACAGGCTAGCTGGCTGGCTTCAGGAAATATAAATCATGTGTGCATCAAATTGTAACACTACACTACGCATCATCATAGAACAGAGTATAGAATGCCAGTCAACTGGATCTCTACCTCAACTTTATCGACTTTGAGAAGGCCTTTGACAGCGTCGACCGACAAGTAATTTAGCAGGTGCTGCTTCAATACTACGGAATACCACAAACCTTCATCAATCTCATTTAACAAATATATGAAGACGCCACATGCCAAGTAATTCACAATGGGAAGCTCAGTGATGCCTTCGAAGTGAAGTGAAGACAGGAGACAGGAGTGAAACAGGGTTGCCTACTATCCCCTATGATATTCCTGATAGTGGTCGACTGGATCATGTCAAAACGGTGGAGAGCTGTGACAAGAGGGGGATAAGCTGTACTGAGGAAAAGAACCTAGAATATCTGGATTTCGTCGATGACTGATGTCACACAAACTTGATGATCTACAGGCAAATTCTAACAAGTTGACAGAAGAGTCGAGGCACCGAAGGCGGAACATCAAGTGAATGTAGAGAAGACAGAGACAGAGGTGATGAAGATACCCAACCAACAACAACATCAACAGCAAACACCGATCACGATGAAAGGGAGGAACTTAAAAGAAGTAACCTCCTTCCCCCATCTAGGCATCACTGTTTCAACTACAGGCGGCGGTGCACAGATGAGGATGTCAAAGTCAGAATCAGAAAAGCAAGACAGGCGTTCATTAACCTGAAACCGGTGTGGAGATCTTCTGCAAACAGCATTAAGCGTGAACAACATCTGGATTTTCAACACCAATGACAGTCATGTGAGTGCTTCTGTATGGTTGAGAGACTTGGTGCGTTACGAAAGGGATTTCCAACAAACTACAGATATTCATCAACAACTGCATACGCTGGCTCGATACTGAAGATCAGATTGCCAGAAATGATAAGCAACAAGGAACTCTGGGAACGAACTAACCAAGAACCTGTCACCCAACAAATATGCAGGAGGAAGTGGATATGGATTGGGCATACACTGAGAAGGCCGACTGGGGACATCACGTGCCAGGCCAGGCCCTCGAGTGGAATCCCCATGGGAAGTGTCGAGTTGGGCGTCCGAGGTGATGGTGACATTGAGGAGAGGGTGTGAGGAGGAATTGAGAGCTTGTGGGCTGTCGTGGAGCCAAGTTCAAAAGATTTCAGAGAAGAGAGTGTAATGGAGACGTGCTACTGAATCCCTATGTTCCATTAGGAACCCAAGGGAATAATAATAACAATCATTCAAAGTGGTAACGAGGAAGCAAGATGCCATCCACATTGTTTTTTGACAAATGGAACTCTGAAACAATTCATTTGATGAATTCTGAAGATAATGCCTGGAACAATTGACTCTCTTAGATAAAGTGATGTATGCAATTAAATTAGTGAGCTAAATAGAGAATCCACTTGAATTCCTTTTTAAGCATCAGTTATCTTCACTTGAAGCACTGAGCTTATTACCGCCATTCTTATATGGATGGTTTACCTTAAACTCTTGTGATTGAAAGATTGTTCTTGTTATATCCGAAAACAAAAGTAATAAAGGCTGTGTAGCCAGCACATTACCATTGAGCTACTGGGTCAGAATCCAACAGTCTATATTTTCAACCTCTGTTAGCTCATGATACAGTGCAACCATCATCGTTGAGTGACTGTTCTCACGACCATCAGGATTTCCACCACGGGTCACGACTTTCGTTCAAATATTAGGAAGCTCATTTATCATATCTTAAAACTAACACTCTGTCTTAGTAGAATGCGCTATTTTCAATTTCCCTTTGTCTTGTCAAAATACCTTCTCTTTATGGAAATTTCATTCACCACGTGCCCAATCATATGTACAGTAATAAATCATATTTAAAACATTTAAAGTGAGTATGAAACATTTCGAAAACATACTCCAAACACTTCATCTGACCTGATGACATAAATAATGTGAATACTTTAAAATATAAATGTTCAAGAGGTTATTTAAAAGTTAAGGCAGCAGGATAGAATGAATTCATAAATTTTGTTGAATTCTTCACCTGAAGATTTTGAATGCTCAGTTTCACAAGCCATGTTGAAGTATTGGGATGCATATAGAAGTGAAATTGTCATTCAGTTTGCAGTCATTCTTCTCACAGTAATATCAAGATAATGAGAGCTGGTTTTTAATATATTAGCCCGGGGGAATTTGAATTTTAGAATTTCTCCTAGATGTCGGCTTATTTTATTTTATCATATTATGGAAAGATTGCCCTACTGACCAATGAACATATTACTGAATTCAAGTTTTCAGCTTAGTAATATCTACCTCATAAAACTAGCGAAATAGAACCATATTAGCCTGTTTTCTTTATGAAGAAATTGTCTTTGAAACCATTCAAGAATTATTATATGCTTAATCCAGCTAGCGACGGGTTTTAACAATGATGCATTATCGAGGGTGATAAAAATTGTCATCGTTTCATATTAAAGTTCCTTAGTAAAGGAGATAACTGGGGAGGCCACAGTGCAAAGATAGCATTCTTCATTCATAAAAGTTTCGAAGAATTTTCTCACAGTCTACTTCAAGATCTTATTTCGTAAATGTAAACTCTATAAGGATAAATTATGCATACCTTATACCTTTTTATCTTATTGGGGATAGTCTTTGTTTTCAAAAGTGTCTTTCATCACACTATTCTACCATTAACTGGATATCCTTATCTTTGGATTAAATGGAATATGAAAGTCGGTAAAAAGTATTAAAATATGCACCTTTATAATTTTTAACATTATCTAACAACTTTTAACACAATTTGTCGAGGAAGGAAATGTCATATCACCAATTCTTGCATTATATTACACTCCTATATTACTATAGTGAGTTTTTATTACTTACAAAAATGGTGAAATGGAAGGAGAAAAAGGTGATAAAATAGTTAATTTTTCTATTAGTTACACTTAAATAACCACCGTATTTCAGTTTAATATTCCAAATAATAAGTAACTCCTAGGCACTCAATAAACTAATGGATTTAGGAGCGGCATTATTTCAGTTCATCTCTTTATACTAGTACTTTCTTTTGACATGTTACTGAATTCAACAGATTATCACAAATCTACTAGGCAGCTGTTTCTTCCGACTAGTATGGGAATCCTCAGCAGTGCGCACCCTCAACCACGCTAGGAATCGAACCCGCAGCTTTCAGGTTACGCGGCCAGCGCGTCACCATTGAGCTAGCCAATGGGTCACAATCCAATGCTCCGTATTTCCAACTTCTGCTCCCAGGCTTCCTTTGTTCCTCCAGCTGATGTCAGTCTACGATGAATAACAACTTGAAATATTTCCAAATCTCCACAACTCCCTCAAAATTTAATTTTGATTAAGCTAAATTTTTATGCTCTGTTACACTTCGTAGGTCAAAAGATCCTACTGATGCAATTAACCAAACTAATTTGGTTTACCAGACCCCTTGCAATGATTTCGAGGTTAAGTACATAGGGCAACTAGTCTACCAGGGTCAATTAAAATAACAGAGCACAAAAATTTAGCTTAATCAAGATTAGTAGATTGTAATAAGATAAGAAATTTGGAGAAATCCTCAACTGTAGCTCTGCATGCGATGACACACAATCACACAGTAGAGTGACAGTGTTGAAAACTAACTTAGTTGTGTGGAGGGAGAGATTGTTAACCGAATGTCTGTTTAGTCAATCAACACCAAATACATGGAGTGACGGGAATAATTCTACACTTATCCCAGATATATGGAAAATTCTACTACCTTTATCAGTAGAAAGAAGGAGGGATGATTAAGACTGTATAAGGTCTGTCTTGAAGTTGTGGAGTTAGTTACCTGATATGAGAATGAAGAATGAATTGTATCCGAAAAGTTATCCAGTAAATGCTACTGTTTCACTATGTGGTGTTTCTAATCAGCAGACTAAAATGGAACTTCAATCGACCACGGTGCCCAAGTTTTACACTTATATTAATAAAACTACTCCAATTAAACATCTCGCACTATCTTCCAGTGACACATATCGACACACTGTAAGAATGAAGCAAATGCGTTAATGTGATACTGAGCAACATATGCAAACATTTCATTTATAGACAGATAATATCGTTAAGCATAATACTAGAATACGTTGTTAACTGAACAAAGCTCAAACAATCGTTGTATTAAATTATGATAAAAAAACGATTAAATGCAGGTCAGTATGGAAACGAAAATTTGCATGTGTGTGATGAGAAACTGACCCCATTCATTCGACCATTAAAATCTAAATAACACAGAAGAATGCCATTCCTCAGAGTATTCACACTTAATTCCTGAGTCTAAAACTTATCCCTCTACTGAATATATGATATCTTTTGTCAAATACTTTTCTAATGAAAATCTAAAGTGATAAATGAATCAGCTGTCATAACTTGCATCAAACAACCATATACAGCACGTGGTGAAATCACCCTATTTCGGATCAACAAACCTTCGAATAACAATTAAGGTAGGGAAGAAGTGGGCAGCAAAGTCCTCAAGGTGTATAAGGACAGTTGGTGGTTTACTGATACTTTCTATCATCCGAAATGCCTGATCAACGTCATGATGAAAGCAGATATGTCCGAATCAGCATGTTACCAGATACACACATCTCAGCAGATTAGGCAGTAACAATAACTCCTTTCGATGTCATCAATTCAATGCCAAATATACTAAATAGTCGACAGCAGTATTTCCCTTGGCTTCATTTCAATTACATCACCAAGAGAAACTTAAAATCTGATTGTTTGTTCACAAACACTCAGCCATTCATTTCATCTGCCTAGTTAGAGTAATACGAACAGAATATTTGCTACTGCATTCAATTACTCAATCATGATGTACAACTTAGATTGCTTCACTTCTTCACTCTTACTCTATATCCATCTACGTTCCCAGATATCACGTGTCTCCCCTGTTCCAAAAGTTCTCCTTTTAATTATTACATGACCATTACTAATATTCCATTATTGTTCATTTTCCTTCAGGTTTCTAGTGGAACAAAGGGATTTAGTAGTACGTCACCATTTCACTCTCCTCTCCACACTCTTCTGAACCTGATTCCACCACCAAAAACAAGCTTCCATTTCTCCCTCACACCATCCATCTCACCATGTCATCAATGTCACCCTCACCTCCGTTGCACAACTAGTCGTTTCCCATTTGGTTTCCTTCCACTCAACAGCCTGATCTGACCTGTCGCATGATGTCACCAGTTGGTCAACTCAATGTATGTACACTCCAGTCCACTCCACTCCAGTCCAGTTCAATCCAATCCAACTCAGCTCCCTCCAATCTCTTCTACTGCATATTTGTGAGGTGATGGGTTCTTGGTTGGTTGGTTGGTTGGTCGGTTGGGTGACTGGTTGGTTGGTTATTCGACTGGTTGACTGGTTGTTTGTTTGGTTGTGGGGCCAGTCAGATTTCCGTGTGCTTTGTGTCTTCTTGCTTATTCCCATTATCCTGGCCATCTGATCTCCATCTTCAGTATTGAGGGAGTGTAGATGGTAGCTGTTGATGTGTGTGTGGGTGTGTGGTTGTAAATGCATTTCGTGATGCACCAAGTCTCTCAAGCATCACATGGAAGCACAGACCTAGTAGACCGAGTTAGTGTTGGAAATCGGTATGTTGTTCACACTTTATGCTGAGTTCAGTGTAGTGTTTGTGACTTGCTGTTCAGTTCAATGCAGTGCAGTGCAGTGTAGTGTAGTGTAGTGTTCAGTGCATTGCAGTAGATCTCTTCACTGTTTATTTCAGACTAATACAGGAAGACCAGTCTTTGTGTTTTTCTGTTCCTGGCTTTGATGTCTTCATGTATGCGTGTGCTGGTACTGTAGTTGGAACGATGTGATGCTGCCTAGGTCGTTGGGTAGGTAGGTGGGAATGTATGTTAGTAGTTAGTTGGAGGGGACAACTTACTTTTTATTTCTCCCAATGATGGTGATTGGTACTTGTTGTTGTTGTTGGTAGGGTGTCTTCATCACCCCTATCTCTGACTGTCTCCTCTACGTTCACCAGAAGAAGGTACCGTCTTCCTTCGGTGCCTCGTCTCACCTCACCTCTTCTGCCAACTTCTTAGTTTTCGTCTGTACATCTTCGAGTTTTTGCGACAAGACATTAGACATAAATCATCATCGATGGCGAAATCCAAATCTTCTTCTGAGATCTTCTCATTGGTCAAACAGCCAACGTATACCCATCTTCTCACCCCTCACAGTTGTCTGTTGCGTGATGATCCAGTCCAGTCGAGTGCAGTCGATCACAATCAGGAAGATGATTGGTGATAGTGGGTGGCAGTCTTATCTGAATTCTTCCTGTCTTCACCTCAAAGGTGTCAGTGAATTGAGCTTTCCATTGAGAATCACGTGGGTGACATGTAGTAACACATAGCGTATAAGTGAAACTGTAGTTTTGAAGCAGCAGTTGTCAAATTACTTCTCGGACGACGTTGACGTATGTTTTTTCGAAATCAATGAATTTGAGGTGAAGATGCGGTTGACTGGCATTTTATGCTCTGTTCTATGATGATGCCGATTGTAGTGTTGAAATTCGATCCCCACATATTTTGTTTTCCTGAAGCCAGTCAGCTTGTCCCGGTTGTAATTTTGAATCCTGAGTACTGTTTGGTTTCTCCATGATGATGTGGCTCGATATTTTGATTTGGGTGGACAGCAGCATAATTCCTCACCAGTTCTTGCAAACACTTAAGTCTCCCTTCTTTGGACATCTCACAAAGTAGTCCTTTCTTACATTCGGTAGGTAACTTTCCTCCTTTCCTTCCAAACCTTCTGTAATAGTGTTGTTATCACGTCCGCTGTTGCCTCTGCGTCTGTGCGTCAGTGCTTCTGGAGGACTTCCATCTGGTCCTGGTGCTTTTCCGGATTTCAGCATCCTTATGGCGTTTAGGACTTCTGCTTGTGTCACAGAGCTCATTTTCACTGGTAATTCTGTAGCTAGGCCGCTGGTAGTATTTCAGGACGAGTTGCAGGTGGTGTTTGCGGTGGTCAATTCAAGAGTTTTTGAAGTGGTCAACACATCGCTTCTTTTGTTTCTCTTCTTTGGTGATGAAGTTTCCTTCACTATCTTTCATTGTTTTTATCTGTGTTAATCTCTTCACAGATAGTAGGTAACCTGGTTATTTGATACATTATTCATTTATGAAATTATTTACTTCCCATATTTACATTATTTGTGTGATCTATTACCGAAGATCAATAATTTACAGCCCCTTCCAATTCTCCAGATCTGTCCATCAGGAAGAGAGATGACGGCACTATCAAGAAAACCATTTATCACAAAGATAATTTAGACAAGTCAGTATGAAAATTTCATCAGCTTCTTTCAAAGGAACTAAACACAGTGGTTGGTTAGGTCATCATTTGATAGAGCAAGAAACCTATGTTCCAAATGTATATTACGGGACGAACTGACTATTGTCGAAAGGAATCTGTCAGATAATGGATTTGTGAAAACGTTTATTAGTATATAAGGAAAAGAAACATAAGAAAACCGTCTCAACAATCGACAGGAAGCCAAGTTTCACTTTAAGGGAGACAGTACTACAGAACAAGTGAATAAGAGTCTCAGAGTTTGGTAATATGAGCGCTCTTTCTCAATCGAACGTGAATAAGCACCCATTACACGTCATTTCCAATTCCAGGTTTATGTGTACTTATCAAACCAAGCATATTAGAAAGACATTTAAATGATTTAATATATGACGTAGATATATCAACTATTCTCAAAATAATCAAGAAAAGAAGTGCAGTCCTACTTCACTTCTCGGAATCGATCTCAAGTTCAAATTAATCTCCATGTATATGAGAATACAATGAATCTGATTTTGTCCTGGTGACAATTCTTTGACCTTACGATGTGATCTTTCCCCATATCTTGCTTACCTACAGATTTGAATTGACTACTTCCTATAATTATCTTCTAACACATCTTGCACTGGGTCTCACATTATGACAAAAAACCAAAACTTTTATCATCATCAACATAGGACCAGGCATTACTGTTTAACGGTTCAAGTTGCCACACCTTACATCAGTACATCAGATAAAAAGGCAGTAAAGTGGAAGATGAAGATAAGAAAATGCAGTCCAAAGAAGTATGAAGTACGAAAGAGAGAAAGGAATAATGACGAATTGGTGAGAATCAGTATAGTGCTAAGATGAGGATAATGTATGTATACATCTGAGTCACTGACATTGATTGTGAACCATATCATCTAGAGTCTCCAGCCACTGGTTTCTGTTGCCCTTTAGACCCTAACCACCTATTCTGCATCGCCCCACATGGCCCAAGCCAACAGTCAAACACTTCATACACTGATGACATGTTTTAGTCTGACCACCTCGAGCCTTTCTCCGGCCTGGACCCACTTCGGCCAACATTGTGTGACGAGGAAATCGGCGACTTGGTTCACGTAACATGTGGCCAAACCATCTCAGTCATTGAAGGTTCATAACCTCGTCATGTGATTTGCCTCTTCTCCCTATACATCTACACCTGGCTTCTGTGTTGCCCACATGGTGACACCATGGAATACGGCCTATACTACGAAGGTAATAGTGGTCAAACACTTGAAGCTTTCTCATGTCTTCCACCTTTAGTGGTCATGTTTCACAGCCATACAGTAGAAGAGAGCGAACTGCTGTGCAGTAAACGCGACCCTTAATAGACAACTGGATATCACAGCGATGCCACAGGTGGCGTAAGTTGACAAAAGCCAGCTGAGCCTTTTGTATTCGTGGATAGATTTCATCGACCTCTGAGCTACCAGGGTGGGGTTGTTCTACTTCCTAGGTAAATGAAGTGGTTGACACACTCAATCCTAGAGGAATAATTTGCATTTGGGTGGCGAGAAACGCATCCCAAACATTCTCAAATTGCTACTTTTATTTTTCTTTACTTTTTAAAACTCTTGAATCCTCTTCTCAGTTACTTATAAGTTGATGTTTAATGCTGTTTTACCAGAAGCCAATCAATTCATATATTACATTAATAATGAGTTGTGGTTATCAGTGGAATCCAGGATGCGCATTTCGTCCTAATTGGGACTCGTCAGCTGGATGTACCTGCTTCCCAGTGAGTGATGTTGTTCCCACCGGGACTCGAACTCGGGGCCGAGCGCCTCAAACGCCAAGGTGCCATGCACTACACCACCGATCCACGATAGCCACTTCTTGTGCGAAGGATATAGGTTTAGTATAATTACAATATAATTACAACACAGGCAATATCGAGACATACACACAGGAGCCTGTATGCCAATTGAGACCGATCAATTCGGTCCAGGCAACGACGGTGTCATATAAAAACAATTATACTAAAACTATACCCGTAGCACAAGAAGTGGCTATTGTGGCCCGGTGGTGTAGTGGATAACGCTCTGGCGTTTAAAGTGATCGCTCCCGAACTCGAATCCCGCTGGGAACAACGTCACTCACTGGGAGTCGGCAGGTGAATCCAGCTGACGAGTGAGTCCCGAATAGGATAAAAGACGCATCCTGAATTCCACTGCTAGCCACGATCCACCATTTATATAATCACCACGCAGGCAATATCGAGGCATGAGCACGGGAGCCCATACAGTAACAGAAACCGATCAATTCGGTCCAAGCAACGATGGTATCACATAAAGAAAATTATACTGTAATTTATATATTCCTTCAATTCAACAAAAATAGAGGTTTTGATTTTCCTATTCCCATGTAAGCAGCTGAAGAAAAACCTAGGAATAAAATATGCCACTGTTTGGTAAATCTGGTTATTCATGCACTGATAAAGGCTGATGATAAATGTTGTCTACCAAGGAAATTCACAATCTATGTTTATTATATGTAACATTGTACATCCCAATGCATCCATATTCAAGTTGCTGTGATCGTTGGGACTCAAACCTAATATCTATCACCTTAGGCGATAGAACTCTACCCAATAAACTACTAATTAATGTTATTATCTTACTTCTATATGAAGTCCTATGAAATGTTTACTTCCATAAAGTGATCTACTATGACATCGAAGCAAAGTTGTATTCATACTTAAACTGATTTCTTCATCAAGAGTTCAAGATACTTAAGATCCACTTGTAATGTCAGTAACATTACTTTAATGTATCATATGATACAACGCTAAGTGTGACTATGAGTCATTGTGAAATATGAAGTTATAAGTCAAGGAATTAATCATAAGACACAAGTTTATTATATACAAGGAACATTGCTTAAATATAATATTCATATATAACAGGCATATACATATATATTACATGACAGTTACAAAAGAACTCATTTTCTGATCAACATATCTACACTTTGACCCGGTTTTTACAAAAGGAACTGAATCAGTACAATAAAATAACTCTATATTACCTAGTGTTCACAATACTTGTTAATTCTTGATAATACACACAATCTTTGAAAAGAAGAAATACTTTTTAAATCCTTCATACTGTAATGAAGAATACGTGTCAATTTTAACAGTCTATCCACCAAGAACGTCATCATCATCATCATCATCATCCACGCCTTCCGTAAATCTGTCACAATCACTTATTTCTCCTAAATTTGTATTATCACTTAAGCTTACCCAATCGAATGCAGTCACACCACTTGTTATCACTCTTGTTGGTGAAGTCGTCATCAATTTATTGACTGGAGCTGTTGTAGACGCTGATTCCGGTATGGAAAGTGGTGTTCGTTCTTGATTTTCATCGATTATATCAAGTTTTGAATTGCCCACTGATGATGATTTTGCTTCTAAGCCTCTAGATCTGATGAAATTTATGAGTAATTCATGTATTCTTTCATAACCTTTTTCTGTACATAAAGATAAACAATCATTTTCCATACAGTCAATAATTTCAATTTTGGCTTGTTTATTTAATAGAAATTCTACAGCTTCTTGGCAACCTTCACGTATAGCTAACATGATTGGTGTTCTCTCCCAGTCATCTTTCATATTCATCAGTCTAGTAAAACCTTTACATTGAGCTAGACGATTTAATGTTGTAATGGAATTAGTTACTGCTGCCCAGTGTACCACATTACGGCCGTACTGATCAGTTGTGTTGTATGGACAACCTTCATCTAACAAAATTTTTACTACTTCATCATTTCCTGCTTGAATAGCTGCTATAATTGGTGTACAATGACGAGATTTATAGGCTTGGTATCGTTTTCTTGAACGAAAATTTGTCTTGGATGTTACAGTTTGTTGAGATTTAACAGGTTTTATCGACTTCTTATTAGCCAGAGCTTCTCTTTCTAGGTGATACAATGAGTTAATTGATTCTAGTGAATTGGCTGCAGCAGCGCTAGTTAAAGCTGTTCTACCTGATGAGTCGATAAATAAACTATTAAATGATTTTTTATCACATGCATTATGACATATTTTAGTGATAACATCATGGCCAGCATTCATTTGAGCTGCTAAATGAAGGATACTTTGATATTGAGGATTATTTTCCAATACATTCGCCTCTAAATACTCTTTATCTTTAGTGTAATCAGATAACCTCCTCTCGTACCTACTCTTGTTATCATGTAGGGTTAGGAGCTTTTCAATTTGATTCTGTTGTACAACATTACATGGATGTAAACCATCCATTGAAGCAATGATTTCAACTAGTTCATCATTCATAGAATTATCACAACTAATTTCCTTTTGACTATTTTGAAGTACACCCGTAATTTGTTTGTTCAAATTTAGATCACTCGAGTCGGTTGTTTCTTGATTTGCCTGGAGCATAGATGAATGAAATTTCTTGTCGAGGTTCAATTGACTCTCTTGTTGTTGACATTTATCCCTTTCTTCATCATATTGATAACTTTCATTGTGTTTAGTACAAAAATTGTCGATACATTTTGGAACGGCAAATGAATGTCCGTCATCAGATAAGACTTCCCGCATCACCTTCTCCTGGTATAATATTAATAAACAAAAACGTAAACAAACAAAAGGAAGTGAAGAACCAAGAACTTTATATGGATAAAAATAATTCTATACACTGTCTTGGAATTATTAGGTTAAACAAATCCACAGCGATAAATTCCAAAGAATCTAATTGATTATGATAATTTACTTGCCTGAGGCAGGCAGAGGAAGCCAGGACGCACGTTTCGTCTAATTTAGGACTCATCAGCTAGATGTACATGCACTACTGTCAGTAATGTTGTTCCCACTAAAATCGGTATTCAGACAATATCTTCATTGGAGCCGATGTGCAAAGAGAGGCCTAACAATTCCACCGAGTTTCACAACGGAGAATGACAACCATATCAACGATTGGTAATATAATTAATTAGTTTAAACAGTTAACTGGAATATTTTAAGATTAAACGATTCTAAAAAATATGACAGAAAATTTGACGAGAGCGCTCACATCAGTTCTAGCTGGTGTTTCTGCATCGTTCTTCATTTCTGCAAATATTAACGGGAAGAGGTCTTGTAAAATATGTATTAGTTACGCCATTATTAGTTTTATGAACACTCACAAATGATTCACTTAAAAATTTCAATTGGATTGTTACAACAGAACATAGATAACACCATTAACTTCTTGAATCTAGATCTCATCCTTCTACTGAATATATGATATCTTTTGTCAAATACTTTTCTAATGAAAATCTAAAGTGATAAATGAATCAGCTGTCATAACTTGCATCAAACAACCATATACAGCACGTGGTGAAATCACCCTATTTCGGATCAACAAACCTTCGAATAACAATTAAGGTAGGGAAGAAGTGGGCAGCAAAGTCCTCAAGGTGTATAAGGACAGTTGGTGGTTTACTGATACTTTTTATCATCCGAAATGCCTGATCAACGTCGTGACGAAAGTAGATATGTCCGAGTCAGCATGTTATCAGGTACACACATCTCAGCAGATTAGGTAGTAACAATAACTCCTTTCGATGTCATCAATTCAATGCCAAATATACTAAATAGTCGACAGCAGTATTTCCCTTGGCTTCATTTCAATTACATCACCGAGAGAAACTTAAAATCTGATTGTTTGTTCACAAACACTCAGTCATTCACTTCAACTGCCTAGTTAGAACAATACGAATAGAATATTTGCTACTGCATTCAATTACTCAATCATGATGTACAACTTAGATTGCTTCACTTCTTCACTCTTACTCTATATCCATCTACGTTCCCAGATATCACGTGTCTCCCCTGTTCCAAAAGTTCTCCTTTTAATTATTACATGACCATTACTAATATTCCATTATTGTTCATTTTCCTTCAGGTTTCTAGTGGAACAAAGGGATTTAGTAGCACGTCACCACTTCACTCTCCTCTCCACACTCTTCTGAACCTGATTCCACCACTACCAACAAGCTTTCATTTCTCCCTCACACCATCCATCTCACCATGTCATCAATGTCACCCTCACCTCCGTTGCACAACTAGTCGTTTCCCATTTGGTTTCCTTCCACTCAACAGCCTGATCTGACCTGTCGCATGATGTCACCAGTTGGTCAACTCAATGTATGTACACTCCAGTCCACTCCAGTCCAGTCCAGTCCAGTTCAATCCAATCCAACTCATCTCCCTCCAATCTCTTCTACTGCATATTTGTGAGGTGATGGGTTCTTGGTTGGTTGGTTGGTTGGTCGGTTGGGTGACTGGTTGGTTGGTTATTCGACTGGTTGACTGGTTGTTTGTTTGGTTGTGGGGCCAGTCAGAAGTCCGTGTGCTTTGTGTCTTCTTGCTTATTCCCATTATCCTGGCCATCTGATCTCCATCTTCAGTATTGAGGGAGTGTAGATGGTAGCTGTTGATGTGTGTGGGTGTGTGGTTGTAAATGCATTTCGTGATGCACCAAGTCTCTCAAGCATCACATGGAAGCACAGACCTAGTAGACCGAGTTAGTGTTGGAAATCGGTATGTTGTTCACACTTTATGCTGAGTTCAGTGTGATGTTTATGAAATGCAGTGCAGTTTAGTGCAGTGTAGTGTAGTGTGTAGTGCATTGCAGTAGATATCCACACTGATTTATATTGAATGAAGACCTGTCCTCGTGTTTTTCTGATGCTGGCTTTGATTTCCTCATCTGTGCGTGTGCCACCACCTGTAGTTGGAACGATGCGATGCTGCCTAGGTATATGTGTAGATAGGTAGGTGTGTAGGTAGGTAGGTAGGTAGGTGAAAGTGACAACTACCATCGGATTTCTCTCGTTGATGGGGATCGGTGCTTGTTGTAGTTTTACTTGTAGTTGCTGCTGTTGTTGGTAGGGTATCTTCATCACCTCTATCTCTGACTGTCTCCTCTACGTTCACCAGAAGGAGGTACCGTCTTCCTCTGCTGCTTTGCCTCGACCCACCTCTTCTGCAAACTTCTTAGTTTTCGTCTGTACATCTTCGAGTTTGTGTGACAACACATTAGACATAAATCTTCATCGTTGGTGAAATCCAAATCTTCTGCAGCCATTGCTGTCGGTAGACACTATCTTGAATATTTTTACTACTAATTCACTCTTATTGATGGATGGAAGATATTCTAGTAAAATGCAATTAGTTTCTTGCCCTCTGTAATCCCTATCATTCTCCGTTGATTCTATCTAACATTCAGACAGTTGTTACTTAAAACCAGAATCATTTGAAACTAGAAACGGCTCACTAGTATGCCTGGCCTTCTACTGCCATCCAGAAGACGCTTAAGGCTTCTCACAATCATTCGAGCGTTGAGTGGTTGAAAATGACTTCCGGGATTGGAATGTTATCAATGCCATAGAGGATTATTTGTCTCCACAGTTGGTTTGGTTGAACCCGTAAGTAAAAGCTTCAAATTAGAACACTGAGTTTCTTGTTTATGTATCTTCTACTGACAGAATGCATTCATGGTACATAGTAGAGGGAAGAATTGGGACGTAATGGCTTTGAAATTATAGGTAGCTGTTAACTAATGAGTGATTGTGTTGTAAAGTGGTATATATTCTACCTAAACTTTGAGTATTTCTAAGTAAGACTGTTACGAATCTGCACAGTGTTGTGACTCATGCATTTTATTCCTCAAATCTCAGTTTTTAAATATACTGAGAACTGTTGAAATAATGATTGACCAAAGTTAAAGTAATGCACTGTTAGGAAATATCCTTTGGCCGAAACGCTCAACAAGTAGTGATTGAACTTTTGATTTTATTTGCAACTATGACTACATAGTGTATACTGGTGACTTTATAGGTACCTTTTTCATTCTGAAAATTGCCAATGTTTTTTAATATCTACCTATGCGTCAATTTATTCTATAAGTTAAGCTGCTTTGCCATATTTTATGTCTTTTGATTGCAAATTTTTCATTTCTTAGCAACATTTGCAATGTGCTAGAGTATAGTTGCACCACAGTCATAGTAGGTTCCCACCATCCTCACACATGTAAACATTTCGCTTACAATTCAATTTGATCTAATATGGAATACATTCATAAAATTATACGTCAAAATTGACATTATCTGTACAAATACTGTGAATAATATACCAAGCATGTTCTCTCTTCAAACTTTAAATTGCTAGAAAAGTATATGCCTCCAAGAAATCTGTTGGTGTTCTACGCCTAATGACGCTACAAGCTGTTACATTCTAAGTATACTAACGCTACTTGTCATTATGTCTCATTTGACTGCAGAAACTTTTTATTAGAACCAGGATTAAAAGTGTACCCTAAACTGATATTTAGTATTCACCGTAGGAAAAATTTTGAAAAATGGATAGTAAGAAGTTAGAAAGTTTTTGGAAAGACTACTACTTAAAAATAAATTTATATTTGATGATATATGCTGCAAAAGCTTATGATAATACTGATCATGTGAGATTATTTTTCTTAGTAACCTTTCCACTATGCTTCTTCTGGGTTCATAGGTGAACAGTATTTCACTGGAAGTAATTCTAACTTTATTAACCTATACACGTAATACAACTGTCCACAAATATAATATATTCTTTCTGTCCAACCAAAAACTGGTTTTCAGACACTCTTCTTAGGAAAATGCTTAAGTTTATTGATCATATCCCTAAAATTTCATATTGTTTTCTCTACTGAGAAATGTTTTGTTAAAATGAATCAGTGGTTAATAATTTCGCTGTCGTGCAAACACGCACACTAATTTTAAAATGTTTTTAAGTGTATTCTAAATTAAAAACAACTTTATGTTTTCACTAAAAGGGTTGGGTCTTGATAATTAATTTTTCAGCAGTCCAACTATTATCAAACATATACCATCATATTATTGTCAGGAATTCTTTAGAATAAATATATCCAGTATTAAACTAGTAAGACAGTAATGCTGTACTTATCCAACCCTTTTTAAATAAAATCCTTTTTTGATAGAAGTTTTGATGACAAGTACTAGTTAGTTAGTTAGCTTGAAGGCTTTACATAAATTGAATCACTGGAACACTGCTTGTATGGATAAGAGAGTTTCTTATTGGTAAGAGACAAAGAGAAAGAATCAATTCTCAACTCTCCTCTTGGATTCGGTACAGAGTGTCATGACACAGTCCTCTGTCCCTTGCTATTTCTTCTACACATAAATGAACTGCCAAACACCATGAAATCCCCTGTATTTCTCTAAGTTGATGTAAAAATCTGGTGGGGAATTAAGAATGATGAGGATATACGTGCACTTCAGACAGACTTAAACAGCTTGTTTAGATCAGCGAAGTGGCTTATACTTGTCAACGTAGTTTAATGTGTAAGTTTACACGGTTAATATAGTATTAAATCTAGTTGTAGTTACGCCTTTTGATTCTTACTGTGTGCATAAAACACTATGATAACAATATGCTTCATGACTCTAGAGAATGAAAGTTACGATTTAGAACAGAATCATTAAGAATCTTCAATCCAGCATAGTATTAGAATATCCATCTTATGAATCAGTCACATATATCTTGAAAAAGTGAACAACAAAAAACTGAAAAGTTAAGGTAAAAACAAACGCCTTATTCGCCTGAGGGTAAAGCTAATACATGTCAGTTTCAAAGACTATATCTTAAAGGATTCAGGTACATTCATTCATCAAGTAAGTCTTCAACAGGATAGATTATCGAAAGAGGATTTGATTGGCAGTTATTATCAAACAAATTAGGTGAGGGATTGGTTGGACAATATTGTTTCCTCCACAAAGATGTTTGGTGCTCAAAGCAATATAATGTAAGCTGAAAACAACTGACTGATGGAGAAGTGTGAATTGCTCAATAATTATTTTACCGTAATAATATGTGAATCTTTTAGTAACTTGGGGTTGAGTACCCTACAAGTTATAGATAATATTCCTTCCTTTCATTCCTTAATTGAGGGGGATAAAAGTAGTGCTTTAATTTGCAGTAAAACAGACCTAGATCATCAATCACCATTAACGGGAGAAATCCGAAGGTAGTTGTCACTGTCACCTACCTACCTAACTACCTACCTAACCACCTACCTACATACACACCTACCTACCTACCTACACACCTACACACCCACACAACTACACAAATACACACCTACACACTCACACACCAACCTACCTTCCTACCTAGGCATCATCGCATCGTTCCAATTACAGGTGGTGGCACACGCACAGATGAGGAAATCAAAGCCAGCATCAGAAAAACACGAGGACAGGTCTTCATTCAATATAAATCAGTGTGGATATCTACTGCAATGCACTGAACACTACACTACACTGCACTACACTGAACTGCACTGCACTGTACTGCACTTCACAAACACTACAATGAACTCAGCATAAAGCGTGAACAACATACGGATTTCCAACACCAACTCGGTCTACTAGGTCTGTGCTTCCATGTGATGCTTGAGAGACTTGGTGCATCACGAAATGCATTTACAACCACACACCCACACACATCAACAGCTACCATCTACACTCCCTCAATACTGAAGATGGAGATCAGATGGCCAGGATAATGGGAATAAGCAAGAAGACAAAGCACACGGAACTCTGACTGGCCCCACAACCAAACAACCAACCAGTCAACCAGTCGAATAACCAACCAACCAGTCATCCAACCGACCAACCAACCAACCAGGAACCCATCACCTCACAAATATGCAGTAGAAGAGATTGGAGGGAGATGAGTTGGATTGGACTGAACTGGACTGGAGTGGACTGGACTGGACTAATGTGGAGTGGACTGGACTGGACTGTACATACACTGAGTTGACCACCTGGTGACATCACGTGACAGGTCAGATCAGGCTGTTGAGTGGAAGGAAACCAAATGGGAAACGACTAGTTGTGCAACGGAGGTGAGGGTGACATGGATGACATGGTGAGATGGATGGTGTGAGGGAGAAATGAAAGCTTGTTGGTAGTGGTGGAATCAGGTTCAGAAGAGTGTGGAGAGGAGAGTGAAGTGGTGACGTGCTACTGAATTTCTATGTTCCACTAGAGACCTGAAGGACAAGTATTTTTAATAATATAATAGCAGTGATAACCATATGATGTTGATTATCATCCTGAAAATTCCATAACTCAGCTATACCTGAAGATTCAGTAAAGATTCGAATGCTTTTGCTTGATTTTGCAATATGTTGAGTATTCGAAAAGTGTTTACTTTATTACATTTAAGTTATATAAGGTTTCCCTATCTTTTTTGCTTGAAATAAACTTTTTGTTCATATTTATTTATGCTCGTTATTTTTCCTTGATTGTTACACTGCACTTAGTTGAGCTTACTGAAGGGATTCCTCAGTAGAACTTTATATTTTATTTTGATGCTGTTTCTCAGTGATGGCTAGCAGCGAAATCTGGGATGTCCGTTTTTTTCTATTTAGAACTCATCGGCTGAACCACTGGTATCCCAGCGAGTGATGGTAATGCCAGTATGTCTCAAACCCAGAACTCACCGCTTCATACACAACAGCCCCACATAATGGGCTATCAAATCACATGAATCACCTTTTATGCAACTAGCACTTATTGATACTTGTGATCTTTTGTTGCCTATGCTGAATAGAATCTATATGACTCTCTTGTAATATAGTCTGTTGGAATGGATGCCCCGCTAGTGATTCACAACAGTATGTTGGTACTGTATTGCCTAGATATATTTTATGTATTATTATTATTATTATTATTAGTCCCTTGGGTTCCTAGTGGAACATAGGGATTCAGTAGCACGTCTCCAGCGCACTCTCTTCTTTGAGATCTTTTGAACCTGGTTCTACCACTGCACACAAGCTCTCATTTCCTCCTCGCACGATCTCCTCCATGTCACCCTCACCTCGAACGCCCAACTCGTCGCTTCTCATGAGGATTCCACTCGAGTGCCAGGCCTGACGCGTGATGTTCCCAGTCGGCCTTCTCAGTCCATGCCCAATCCATCTTCACTTCCTCCTGCATATTTGTCGGGTGACAGGTTCTTGGTTGGTTCGTTCCCAGAGCTCCTTGTTTCTTATTCTTTCTGGCAATCCATCTGATCTTCAGTAAGGAGCCAGTGTAGGCAGTTGTTGATGAATGTCTGTAGTTTGTTGGAAATCCCTTTCGTAACGCACCAAGTCTCTCAACCATACAGAAGCACTCACATGACTGGCATTGCTGTTGAAAATCCGGATGTTGTTCACGCTTAATGCTGAGTGGAGTGCAGAAGATCTCCACACCGGTTTCAGGATAATGAACACTGTCTTGCTTTTCCGATTCTGACTTTGACATCCTCATCTGTGTGCCGCCACCTGTAATTGAAACAGTGCTTCCTAGATGGGTGAAGGAGGTTACTTCGTTTAAGTTTCTCCCGTTGATGGTGACTGGAGTTTGTTGTTGGTGGTGGTGCTGTATCTTCATCACCTCTGTCTTCTCTATATTCACTTGAAGTCCCGTCTTCGCTGCCCTACCTCTTCTGCCAACTTGTTTGTTTTCGCCTGTAGATCTTCAAGTTTATGTGACATCAGGCACAAGGCATCGGGGAAATCC
Organism: Heterobilharzia americana; assembly: GCA_944470555.2. NCBI lineage: Eukaryota > Metazoa > Platyhelminthes > Trematoda > Strigeidida > Schistosomatidae > Heterobilharzia > Heterobilharzia americana. Next base: position 42,265,033 of record OX104127.1, read on the forward strand.
AAGTCTTCTAGGTTCTTTTCCGCAGTCCAGCCAGCGTATCCCCCTCTTCTCACAGCTCCCCACTGTTTGCTGCATGATCCGGTTGACCACTATCAGGAATATCATGGGGGATAGTAGGCAACCTTGATATTTTATGTACAATGGACAAAATACTTAGAGCCTCAAAACTTCAAGAATTTCTAACTTATTTTGTTTTACGTCATTCGGCGTGAATATATCTGCTTCTGTATCATTAATATCGATTAAACGTGCAAAATGAACAGCTAAGAACCTGATATAAAAAGTTTATCAGCTCATGTTACTCCATTTTGCAACAGTAAACAATAAGAAAATCACCAAATTAAAGTGAGTACTACTAAAATAGTAAAGTCAAATGAGAGGTAGAGTTAACAGAACTTCAAAGGTGGTAATAATACAAAAATATTCTTTAGTACGCTTAATTTAGAGCTATAGTATTAAATGTTTTTAACTTCAAGGTTCTAACACTTGTTGGTTATGGACTGAATAAAAACCATCACCTTACTTTTAACTGCTACAGCTTCTAGCCATGCAGCCAGGTATGCTAATCTGAATAATAAACCTAACTCCTCAAAAATGGTTTCGCCCAAACCATGGATATCTTAAGAAGACAAGTGCGAAACAAGACCACTGCATCTTAAGGAAGACTTCATTAATAGCTAGTCTATAATGTCTTGTACAACTACAAAATGATCTATATGGTGTATGTATCCAACTTCACCACTTCTTTGGCATTGATTAGATTCTAGAATTAAGCAGTATTATTGTATTCTTATATGATCAATATGTTGGATACACTTAGAGTTATTCTTAAGCTATTCAAAAGATCAAGTATTTTGCTATGGTCTTAACTTTAAATAATTCAAAATCCTACCTCAGATAAAAACAACTCGCGGTTCAATAAGTAACCAAATAATCAAACAAAAGTCTTTTGGCTTTTAAAGACAGATTAGATGAAGTATACTTCTAAAGAGATGAGATTTATTCACATAGAATATTACATAGTTCATCATATGTTGATTCATCAAAATGAAGTTAGTAATATGAACAGAATAACTCTTAAATTAAACAGACATGAATCTATTGCAGGTTTAGTGTATATTAGCAGTACTCTGTTCTAACAGAAATGGTGATAGACCACAGTTCAAGTTCAACACACAGAACAGAACAGAAACTGAAGGACGAAACTACAACGGACATCTTCACGGCAGTCGGCCATCAAGACAAAATGGGAGATGTCGAGGAACATCCCTGAAGAAAACTCTGTGGAAGAACTCTGGAAGTCTTTGAAAGAGATGTGGAAAGAAACCTGCACAGCAGTATTAGGAAGGAAGAAGAAAGAAGATAAAGAATGGATCTCAATGGATACATGGAAGCTGATAGAGCAAGGAGAGGAGGATGGTGAAGCAGAAGATAAACCAGTGCAAGGGTGCTCAACGACAAGAGGAACTGAGCACAATGTATAAAACACCGAACAAAGAAGTGAAGAAGAGTGCACGGAAAGACAAAAGACGCTTCTACGACACACAGGAAAGTGAAACAGAACATGCTGCAGGTAGGAGAGACCTGAGAACATTCTATCAAATAACCAGGTTGCTATCTGGGAGGAGATCAACGTAGATGGAACCAATAAAAGATGATGATGGATTTTTAATTGCAAAAGAAGAGAAACAAAGCAAAAAACAATGGGTTGGCCAACCACTTCAAAAACCTCATGAATAGACCACCACCAACTACAACTCATTAGGAAATATCAACTGCAGACACGCAACTATAAGTGAATACAAATCCTCATACAAAACTCGAAGTCGTGAAAGGTACCTGCCTATCGATTGGAAAAAAAGCTGGCTACGTTGTCGAACTCCCGAAGAAGGGTGACCTCAGTGTTTGCAAGAACTGCTGCGAAATCACTCTCCTGTCCACCCAAGGCAAGAGAGAATAAAGGATACGCTGGATTCAGAACTACAACCCGAACAGACTGGCTGGATTCACGAAGTACAAATCATGTGCGCATCAGATTGCAATACTACACTACGCATCATCATAGAACAGAACATAGAATGACACTCAACACTCGATCTTACCTCAACTTCATCGACTTCGAAAAAGCCTTCGACAACGTCGACCAACAAGTAATTTAGCAGGTGCTGCTTCAACACTACACAATATCATAAACCTACATCAATCTCATTCAACAACCATGTGAGAATGCCACATGCTGGGGAATTCACAATGGAAAGCTCAGTGATGCCCTCGAAGTGAAGTGAAGTGGAGTGAAGACAGGAGACAGGAGTGAAACAGGGTTGCCTACTATCAACCATGATATTCCTGTTTGTGGTCAACTGCACTGGATCATGCAACAAACAGTGGGGAGCTGTGAGAAGAAGGGGATACGCTGGACCGGGGAAAACAATCTAGATGATTTTGACTTCGCCGATGATGATTCATGTCTAATGTCCTTTAGCACAAACTCGAAGATCTACAGGCAAAAACTAACAAGTTGAGAGAAGAGGGAATGCAGGGCAGTGAAGACGGGACACTATTCGAGTGAATGTGGAGAGGACAGAGGTGATGATGATAACCAACAAATGCAAACACCACCACCACCAACAACAACAATAACAAACTCCAATCACCATCAATGTGAGGAACTGAAGGGATGTAACTTCCTTCACCTATCTAGGCAGCATATCATAGTTTCAACTACAGGTGGCGTCACAGACACAGATGAGGATGTCAAAGCAGTCAGGATTGGAAAGACACCAAGATAGACATTCATTAATCTGAAATAATCAGAGTGGAGATGTATTGCACTCCACTCAGCATAAAACGTGAACAACATCCGGATTTTCAACACCAACGTGAAATTAGAGCTTCTATATATATGGCTCAGAGATTTGGTGCGTCATGAAAGGCATTTCGAACAAACTACAGATATCCATCAGTAATTGCTTACACTTGCTCGTTACTGACACTGAAGCTCAGATGACCAGAATAATGAGAATAAGCAACAAGGAACTGTGACTGGCTGGCTGGCTGGCTGGCTGACTGACTGACTGACAGCAACCAACCAAGCAAGAACATATGGTTCAACAAATGTGCAGCAGAAGGAAGTTGAGATGTATTTGGACGTTGGGCATACACTGAGAAGTCGGAATGTGGACATCACGCACCAGGCCATGCGCTCGAGTGGAATCCATATGGGAAGTGTCGAGTTGTGCGTGTGAGGTGAGTATGACATGGCGGAGATGGTGTGGGGAATAAATGAGAGCTTGTGGGCTGTCGTGGCGCCAGGTTCAAAAGTTTGCAAAGAACAGAGTGCTATGGAGACGTACTACTGAAGCCGTATGTTCCATTGGGAACCCAAAGGACAAATAATAATATTAATGTGCTGACATAAAAATAACTACATGTTATTCGAAGAATGTACTGCAATAAGTCGGATATATATATATATATATATATATATATATATATATATATATATATATATATATAACTCACTAATTACTTATTTGTGAGGTAGGCACTTTAACCTGTTGTACGCAGTGAATTCAAGCTCTAAATTTATTCAATAAATTATTATTGGCTGTTTGCTGATTAAAGAAATTCAGAGAATATATCTATTCATTAAAAAGGCTTCCCAAGTTACAGATAAAACATTGAATACTATAAGGTTAACTATATAGTCCTAATCCACTATTTTATTTCATTATGAATACAAATTTTAGATAGTTATCAGCACCGTCATCAACATAATAGTGACATCACTTTTTTGACAAAAAAATGGATAAAGACCTGGAAACAAACCACGTAAACATTTATATCCTATGAAATATACACTGAGTATTACTTGAAATGCTTTAAATCATTCTCTTACCGGATTCAGACATCTTTTCTTCAAAGCAGGAGTACAGCCACTAACCGATATATCATCAACCTCATGAACCTAAAAAATTTAAGAAAATTACAAAACACTGATTACTTTCTTGATACTACAGAAACTCCTAATCACTTGACAAATAACTATGTAAACTTCACACGTTATACTCAAGAAAATGTATGAATATTTACGATCCATATGATCACTTTAAATACAGTGTTTCGAAGTTCATATCTCTTCATCCCTTGTACATCACTAGTGAAATAGGCAAAGAAGTGTTACGCTTCATTATTTTTTTATTTATTGATGCTAAAGTTTCATTCAATGAGTAAGTATTTCTTTCAAATGCTTAAATATGATGTCTCAATACAAACGAGAAAACGTATGTAGTAGTACACTTTCATACTTTCAGTTGAAGTGGTTTGCTGCGAACTAAATAAATCTCATAATCTGTAGACTTTATGTTCAAATTCAATTTTAAATTTTGTCAAATAGAACAATGAACCCATAGTTATAACTCATAATAAACTGATGTAAAAAATTGAATCTCATCTTTAGATACCTAAGTGAAGTCAGTTGTAGCTCTTTGTGTAGTGTTAACTCACATAAACACTTCCTTTAAATACTAAACAAGTGCAAAGTGATATTTTTTAGAGACGGAAGTTTGCAGTTAATTTCTTCTGTTTAGCCTACTGATCAAAGACGTGGCTTGCCAGTGATAATATTTCATATTAACTATTTAAAATTTGTGATAGAATAGGTTTACTTGCAGCGATAAAAACCAATCAAATGAATATATGCCTTATATTTTCCTAGTTCATAAGTTCATAAGCGTATTATCACGGGATTTTTAATCGAAGCCTCTCATAATTTCCTAAGTCACTAAGTAACAGAATGTATACAAGTTAAAATATCTCTTCTGTGCTCAAAACTATCTGAAATGTTAATGTAACTCAAGTGTGCAAATAAATTATTGTCTAACGGACTAGAAGACTCCATATTTATTGAGTAAACATGTCGGAAAATCATTCAAAGAATACTTGATTAATTAAAAAGTATATGGCCGTCACAGATCATGCATTCTAATTTCAGTTTCAATTAGACTGTTGATAAGCACAAAAATTGCAAAAGTCTTTACGGATTGAAAAATAGTTTTCCAGAAATTCCTCAACACTATATCATAATCACCTTGAATTTCATAGTAGAATATAAGCTTGCAAACAAACATTAAGTTGAAATTTTCATTCAGGTTAAGAGTATATCAACTGGTTTTAATTTATGATATTAATGTAACCTTTCAGGAAACGATAGACTGAAAACTTCAAAAAGCTCTTGAATGGACAATCACCACCAACTACAACTCGTACAAAAATATCACCTGCAGACACACAACTACAAGTGAACATAAATCCTCCAACAAAACTCGAAGTCCTGAACGCCATAAACCTAATGAAGTGTGGGGAAGCAGCAGGACAAAATGGAATTCCACCAGAAGCACTGAGAACAGACACAGACACAACAGCCGACATGCTGACACCACTATTGCAGAAAATCTGTAAGGAAGGAAAGGTACCAACTTATTGATTGGAAGAAGGGCTGGCTACCTTGTCGAACTCCCGAAAACGGGTGACCTCAGTGTTTGCAAGAACTGCTGCGGAATCACTCTCCTGTCCACCCAAAGCAAGCAAAATATTATGCCGCATCATCCTGAAGAGACTAAAGGATACTCTGGATTCAGAACTACAACCCGAACAGGCTGGATGGATGGATTCACGAAGTACAAATCATGTGCACATCAAATTACAATACTACACTACGCATCGTGATAGAACAGAACATAGAATGACACTCAACACTCGATCTTACCTCAACTTCATCGACATCGAAAAGGCCTTCCACAACGTCGACCAACAAGTAATTTGCAGGCAACTGCTTCAACACTACGGAATACCACAAACCTGCATCAATCTCATTCAACAACCATGTGAGGATGCCACATGCTGAGGAATTCACAATGGGAAGCTCAGTGATGCCCTCGAAGTGAAGTGAAGTGGAGTGAAGACAGGAGACAGGAGTGAAACAGGGTTGCCTACTATCAACCATGATATTCCTGTTTGTGGTCAACTGCACTGGATCATGCAACAAACAGTGGGGAGCTGTGAGAAGAAGGGGATACGCTGGACCGGGGAAAACAATCTAGATGATTTTGACTTCGCCGATGATGATTCATGTCTAATGTCCTTTAGCACAAACTCGAAGATCTACAGGCAAAAACTAACAAGTTGAGAGAAGAGGGAATGCAGGGCAGTGAAGACGGGACACTATTCGAGTGAATGTGGAGAGGACAGAGGTGATGATGATAACCAACAAATGCAAACACCACCACCACCAACAACAACAATAACAAACTCCAATCACCATCAATGTGAGGAACTGAAGGGATGTAACTTCCTTCACCTATCTAGGCAGCATATCATAGTTCCCACTACAGGTGGCGGCACAGGCACAGATGAGGATGTCAAAGCAGTCAGGATTGGAAAGACATCAAGATAGGCGTTCATTAATCTGAAATAATCAGCGTGGAGGTGTATTACACTCCACTCAACATAAAGCGTGAACAACATCCGGATTTTCAACACCAATGTGAAATTAGAGCTTCTATATATATGGCTGAGAGACTTGGCGCGTCATGAAAGTCATTTCCAACAAACTACAGATATCCATCAGCAATTGCCTACACTTGCTCGTTACTGACACTGAAGCTCAGATGACCAGAATGATCAGGATAAGGAACAAGGAACTGTGACTGGCTGGCTGACTGACTGACTGACTAACTGACTGACTGACTGACTGACTGACTGACTGACTGACTGACTGACTGACAGCGAATCAACGAAGCAAGAACATATGGTTCAACAAATGTGCAGCAGAAGAAAGTTGAGATGTATTTGGACTTTGGGCATACACTGAGAAGTCGGAATGTGGACATAACGCACTAGGGCATGCCCTCGAGTGGAATCCATATGGGAAGTGTCGAGTTGTGCGTGTGAGGTGAGTTTGACGTGGAGGAGATGGTGTGGGGGAATAAATGGGAGCTTGTGGGCTGTCGTGGCGCCAGGTTCAAAGGTTTAAATATAACAGATCGCGCTGAATACCTGCTGCTGAAGCCACTGAAACAGAAGATGATATGATGAGTGATGGCTGAAGGTTATCTCAAATAGTCTCATTGATAATATATATGACCCTTCACTTTTCTATTTGAACTTAATTTGGATTGGGACGAGAGGATTCGACTGGATCGAAAGTATAATTATGACTATTGCATAGCCACGTAGATCACTTAATTCAAATCATGTTGTGATCCAATTTTTACTTTGTTTTCAAGCATCATCAACTATCAATAACATCAGTCTCACAAACCACTGCCATCTCAGATAGTCTCAGTGATAAACAAAAGAATTATAGACACCACATTACAAGATAATGACTAGGTTTTATAATTATTAAAACATCTTGTGATCTTATTTTCAAAGTAAAATAGATCCACTTAATTTTAATAAGTGAAAACCAGTGGGCTTTCTTACCTCTACTTCATCATTACTTTAAGTAGATTTTTCACTACAATGAATAAATATCCTGAACAATTTACTTAGTTTATCTCTAAACCGATGCGCTAACCTTAAAATCAAACAGGTTTTAGGGAAATTTACTGATGTTAAGGTGATAAAGAGCTTAATGCGACGTATGATGGCTCTGAGTTCCATTCCTAACAAAGTTTTAAGTGTGCTCTGTTAGGAACTTCCATTTTAGGATGAAACAACTGTCAAGTCCTCTCATTTAGATATGGTCTCCAAATTCATGTCAGTGCATGATAAACACCACCTTATTATGTGCACCTCAACACTTATACTATCGCGTCATCTGTTTCCGACAGAAGTTTTCAAACATAGTTGAATAGAAAAAGGATCTCGTTTAAGACTTTCATATCAGATTTCTAACTTCCTTTCTCAGTTATAACCTTCGCTAGGTTTATTCATAAAAGAGTATATCTCAGAAACTAAAAAGTTGTTGCATTCCTTAAACATAATGCTTTGGTATTTTAAGTGGATACGTGGATGTTCAATGATCACTAGTTTTGTCATCAAAGATGTTATCTTGCCATTCCACTGCGCATTAAAAACCTTTTAGGTAGATATTATGATTTGCTTAGTTTAGAAAACAGTCTAAGCGTCGCTAATTTAATTCCAAGTAAGTTTATTAGAATTCTGATTGAAATACTCTCACCGCCTTAACAGTTTTATATAAAAGCTGCCAGTGTTATTTACTTAGGTTTGTTGAAACGTTAGCTATACACGAATGTAAGCGTCCGTTCTGTGTTCAAGCATACCTTATCCTTACCATAAACCTACCCTGGTAATGTTTATCCTATCGTATCACCAAGATTGTCTTTAAATCTTGTCATTCTCCGTTCATTATCTTCCCTATTATTAAATTCCTTCATATCACACTTATCTTCCCCCACTTTCAGTTTTCGTATCAAGTTCTTGAACAAATAAATGTATGATAAGACTGTTTGAAATTTATAGCTAAAATATACCCCACACTTTTAGATAATCTACGTCTTCTAATTATGTTATCCAAATACATAAAAGGGACCACCTGTTTCAAATAGAATCTATGCTCACTGCACAAACAGTGACTATCATGACTCACTGGCCCAGTTGATAAATCTTTGGTGTATAATACCATCAGTTCCTGGATGAAGTCTTAGTGGGGATGGTATAACTCACCAAGAGGCAGGTACATTCCGCTAATCAATCCCAAACTAGACGGGACCTACTTCTTGAATTCTACCGCTAACCTTTATCCATCATTACTATCTAACTTTAGTTGTGCTTATACACATATATTGTTTGGGTTTTTTTAGATTTACATACAACCAACTCATTAAGCCAAGCCTACAACTAGTATCACATAGATTGTAAGGGACTCTTTATTCATTTTCCGAGTGCTGTTTAAGTCAATATTTTCAATTCAAAGTTATATTCAGACTATGGAATGCAAACATCCATAAAATTCTCACTAAACTATGCATTTTCTGTAAATTACTCTTTACCTGTCTTTCGGTTTCAGTTGTATATAAGTTAACCACTTGATAATCACCATCAAAACTGATATTCTGTCTCAGAATAATTAATGAACTAAACATTTTACTAGCCATAACAAAATAATGAATAAAGTCTGAGTTAGTATAGCAAGTTTTTCATAAGTAAAAAATGTAAATTACTTATGAAGTATGAATGAACTTTATTGAAGAGTGAGAAATTGATGAACAATACTATAAAGTACAGAAAAATTATTGAGATCATATACGTCGAATTCTTCAGTAGCTCACGATAAAAAAAACTTCAAGAAATATTCATAAAAGACGTGATATGTAGACAAAGTGGAAATGAATGAATATACTCTCTCTCTCATAACAGTTTCTTTGGAAAAAATATCTTTTAACGTAAGATTCACTCTTCAGTACACATTCAAGGCATAAGTAGAGTCTGAGTCCATTTTTCTAAAATTTCTAGTGTTATGTTTAGCCTACATAAAATAGCAGAAGATGGTTCTTTGCTTATGATGATTCTTATGCTGACTAAATGATAGCAAATGAATAAGTCACTATTGAATTTAACCATCTACTTTCAGTCAATTGTGACACACTAAGTAAGGGGTGAATTGGTAGCTTGCAGTTTAATGACTTGACTCCCCCAAAATGACTGTAATGACAGATGGATGTGTAGATCATCCTAATGGAAACAGAAAGCAACTAGTGAAACTTTGCAGAAGTCTGGATCTCAGTGCAGCCTGAAAACTTTTCCTGGCCCTCACAAATCCTGCTGGTTTCCGAAACAATTTCACACCTAACTTGCTATATTAGGAAGCTGAGAGTATCTGATATTACTCAGCCTCTCCTTTTGTGTTTTTTAAACTCTTACATCTTACCTGTTCTTCTCTTTTGTCCCCTTTATTTTTACCGGGCTGCTGAAAAAGACTATGCTACGCTGCGTAGAACTCTGAAGATTTTCAGCAGAACCAGTGGTGTATCCCTAGACTTTATGGTTAAAACAGTTATGGACAAACATGTTAACTCATGCAAACATCTGGCAGGAGTTATTTTATCAGATGACTAGCATCCTCTTTATTCAAGGCTCTCTGTGTATCGGCCATCTGAAAAAACGAGAAGCAAGTACATAAGACTCTATTTATGTAATACAAAATATAAAAACTATACGATACCGCAGGTATTTAGCTCGTCTGCTATGCGATGAATTAACTAATCAACTTCTGTTCTTGAAAGCAAACTAACTGATGATGAACATGTTACTATTTACATTTTATGAATTTAATTGCTAATGTGACTGTTTACCTAAATTAACTACACATTTTCAAGAAAGTTGTAGAAACAGTGAATATACTTATCTTTTTTGCATCAATAAGTTAGTTATTTCATTTTGCTATGTATACATATATACTATCTCTGTGCAATGGATACCATATGATATGCTGAAAGTTCTATAGAGTATTCTAGAAATAGTTTTCAGAACAAAGCTGTCATTATTATTATTACTATTATATAATTAAAAAGTGAAGTTTAAAAAATGAGCAATAATGATTGGTAGGTTACTCTGTAGTACATACATGTTATTATCAATTTTCTAATTAAATTCGGCATAATGCCCTAATATTTTCGAAGTAAATAGCATTGTATCTTAGTCCAAGAATGAATACCAATATGAATGTAGGTGAATAGCCAGTAAGTCCCAAATAGCTGGAATTCTACTGCATATCACTATTAAACATATTATCCCCATGTCAGTATGATGTAATTCTTTCTTCATCACTAGTTCACAAAGCTTTAGATAGGTACATACTAAAGAAGTAGAACTTCGAAATGTAAACGACGATACTACATTGAGTTATTTGAAAACGGGTTCACATCTAAACTTTATCTTCTGGTGTATTTAATAGATACATCCATCAGCTCACCTTCGATTCATTAACTGTTGTTAGACACCTCACTATTTAGAAGAATAAGTTGTTTCACGGTAAATATGACAACTCAGAGTACAAAACGGCAGTCAACTCTCTACCTTAACTTCATCGACTTTGAAAAGGCCTTCCACAACGTCGACCAACAAGTAATTTGCAGGCAACTGCTTCAACACTACGGAATACCACAAACCTGCATCAATCTCATTCAACAACCATGTGAGGATGCCACATGCTGAGGAATTCACAATGGGAAGCTCAGTGATGCCCTCGAAGTGAAGTGAAGTGGAGTGAAGACAGGAGACAGGAGTGAAACAGGGTTGCCTACTATCAACCATGATATTCCTGTTTGTGGTCAACTGCACTGGATCATGCAACAAACAGTGAGGAGCTGTGAGAAGAAGGGGATACACTGGACCGGGGAAAACAATCTAGATTATTTGCACTTCTCCGGTGACTCGTGTCTAATATCCAGTAGCACAAACTCGAAGATCTACAGGCAAAAACTAACAAGTTGAGAGAAGAGGGAATGCAGGGCAGTGAAGACGGGACACTATTCGAGTGAATGTGGAGAAGACAGAGGTGATGATGATAACCAACAAATGCAAACACCACCACCACCACCATCAACAACAACAACAATAACAAACTCCAATCACCATAAATGTGAGAAACTGAGGGGATGTAGCTTTTCTCACCTATCTAGGCAGCATATCATAGTTTCAACTACAGGTAGCGTCACAGACACAGGTGAAGATGTCAAAGCCAGTCAGGATTGGAAAGACATCAAGATAGACATTCATTAATCTGAAATAATCAGAGTGGAGATGTATTGCACTCCACTCAGCATAAAACGTGAACAACATCCGGATTTTCAACACCAACGTGAAATTAGAGCTTCTATATATATGGCTGAGAGACTTGGCGCGTCATGAAAGTCATTTCGAACAAACTACAGATATCCATCAGCAACTGCCTACACTTGCTCGTTACTGACACTGAAGCTCAGATGACCAGAATGATCATTATAAGGAACAAGGAACTGTGACTGGCTGGCTGGCTGGCTGGCTGGCTGGCTGACTGACAGCGAATCAACGAAGCAAGAACATATGGTTCAACAAATATGCAGCAGAAGGAAGTTGAGATGTATTTGGACGTTGGGCATACACTGAGAAGTCGGAATGTGGACATCACGCACCAGGCCATGCACTCGAGTGGAATCCATATGGGAGGTGTCGAGTTGTGCGTGTGAGGTGAGTATGACATGGCGGAGATGGTGTGGGGGAATAAATGAGAGCTTGTGGGCAGTGTTGGAACCATGTTCAAAAGATTTCAGAGAACAGAGGGGACTGGAGACATGCTACTGAATTCCTATGTTCCGCTAGAAACCCAAAGGACAAATAATAATAAATGACTTTCGTTTGTTTAATTTTAGTTTCTCAGATGTGCATTTTAAATGTATTATCCATTCCATTTTTCCAATTTATATGTATGCAGTCATAAGTTATGAGTGGAAACTATGAGATTAAGTAGTATAATCACTTATTTTGATCCTCGTTTTAGTCATTGTGTTTAGGGAACTGATATATATCAATAGAGTGAATTGTTTGTAAATAATATGACGAAATTTAGTAATTTTCATCTTGGCATTTATGAGTTTGTAACAACGGACAAAAAGAATGATTTCAAGTTGTTATTCATCGTAGACTGACTTCAGTCGGAGGAACGAAAGAAACCTGGGAGCACTAGACAGCTATTTCGTCTTCAACAGTACGCACCCATGACCCAGCCAGGGATCAAACCGACGACCTTCAAATGCCGCGGTCAGCGCGTTACCATTGAGCTAGCCACTGGGTCAGAATCTAATCGTCCATATTTCAAACTTCTGTTAGCTGGCGGTTACGCTATATAGTGAGCTAACAGAAGTTGAAAAATATGGATCACTGGATCCTGACCCAGTGGCTAGCTCAATGGTAATGTGTTGACCGCGGCATCTGAAGGTCGTCGGTTCGATCCCTGGCTGGGTTGTTGGTGCGTACTACTGAGGAGTCCCATACTAGGACGAAACAACTGTCCAGTGCCCCCAAGTTTCTTTTGTTCCTCCAACTGATGTCATTCTACGATGAATAACAACTTGAAATATTTCCAAATCTCCACAACTCCTTCAAAAAATGAAAAAGAATGATTATCAAGTTTTCATAACAGTGCTTAGTAAAACCTTTATAGGTTAAGTTTTGAAAGCGCGAATTGACTGTGATAAAAGAAACATTAAAATAGTAACTAACCTCATCGGCAAACATTCTGGTTACACTTTTTTCATTTTTATACTTTTCCGAATCAGACAGAAGGAATTTTTCTTTCTCATCAATAGATAATGGATCCAAATAGTTTTTGAAGTAAGTTGTAGAAGTTTGTTTAAATGTTCCATGTAAATATTTAGGTTCATTTGTTGTTGTCGATGTAGTTGATGATGTTGTTGTAACCATAGCTGTTGAGTTGATTCCAGTAAAATACAAAGCATTCTGCTGTCCAAATAATTCAATTTGATTGGGCTTAAAATAAATTGGTGGTATAGGTGGACACCATATCCCTTTTGTTCGAACACGTTTCAATGGTTTTTGCCAATTATTATTATTATCACGTTGAAATACCAAAAATAGAACTAGCACAATAGTTACTGTAGATAAAAGAAACAATGAAAGAAAAGATGTATCAGTTTGAGCTCATTACGTAATATGAATACTTCAAACATAAAAAAGAATATTTGATTATTTTCCCGTAGTTTAAAATGTCCTACTCTTATTCATTATAATCTTTGAATACTTTCATACAATTCCTAGAACGGTAACATGCCTATCCGTTTTGAGTGGTTACAGTTAGTCCTAAGGAAACACAGTAGAACCTGAATTCTTGAAACCCAGTGGAACTTAGTACTAAATTATATGCGAACAGTAAATATGAATGTGAATACAGATAAATATAAGTGCAGTGTAATATAATGATAATGAACGCCAAACAGGCATACAATGAATACTCTAACAAGTAAAGCATACATATGAAGGAGATGAGGGTAAAAAATAGATCGGTTGAAAGTAAATAATATCACCAGTGTTAAGATCTTATGCGATCTAGTTAAAAAAAGATCTATAACATGGAATAACAGATAAAAAATCATGAACGAGAGCAGTAACAACTAATAATATGAAGAGTAAGTGATGTTGGTTGAATTTCAGAAATTAAGAAAGAATGTAAGAGATAGGTAGGGTGATGAAGACAATTATGGTGAATATTTCAAGTTAGAAAGCATTTTATAAGAGACACTCACTTACAAAGGTCTATTCCTCTTTGCTTGAGAACCCTTTTTAAGCTTTGTTCTAAAGTTCTCATACATGTGACTGTCTATATACAAATGGATTGTCATAGGCCAAGAAATTTTATTTATTTCTCAAGTCAAGTTTAACATAGATAATTCATCAGTAATCCTTTTCACTGGAATACATTCTAACACATATGGGCTGAATAAAGGTCTACACCTTCATTGCTACAACTTGACAAACAGTGAACAAATCATCTATTATCTGTGCTTTTCAGCAGTCTGAATTGCTCATTTTACAAAGTTGCCTTCATCAACAAGGATAACTGTGATTATTTACTGTCTACCCAATTTCTGACTAAGCGAACACTAAGATAACACCTACTGCCTCATATCAAAGTTGTCAGACAACTGACAACTGGTTTACTTGGTTTTGTCAACTCTTACTCTTTTGTAATCAATGTTAAGAGAATTCTCAACATGACTGAAATGCGCAGTGCAAGTATTGAATGCTGATTCCATGAATCAAGATATGACAATCAACCTCCTTCTCTCTCCACTTATCTATTTTGGTTTTTAGTAAAGTTATTTTGTCCTTCTTCGTTTTGTGTTTAAGTGCTTACATGGTAATATCTTATGTTCTTCTAGATTACTCATCTTAACCAGATTTATCATTCCAAATTAAGCTAATTTACTTTCCTCTGATAATCCGACTAACTTGGATAGGCCAGTGTGACTTGCTTATTTGACCACACAATAATCGTAAGGTATTTGGTAGATCGAATTACTTTGCCTAATAGGATCAGTGAAATCCTTAAGTTGACTGGTATGAATTCCACCTTTATTCTAACCTTATTGAGAATTATACGTGGATTTTCTGATGTATCCTAACTTGTATGGTAAAACAATAAAAGCCTTAAATTCTTCCCTTTTTCTCTTTTAGTTACTAACGATAACAATGTTACAACTTCTTTTTTTATTCGTTCTTGCCAACTTCCGAATAAACTGTAAAGGATAACTGATAAGATACCTATTCACTAGTGAAATTCCTAGTCTAGTTTTCAACACTTCAATAAATCAGTTTCAATTATTATTGGATATTGACCGGAAGTCTAAATATCTGTCAATATTCGTTTTCTGTAAACGGTTGCACTTAAACCATAATCTTTTCCTTATTTTACTTTCTAGTCAGCAATAACTAATTCTCTTTGCTCATTTCCTATCTCTCAAATGAATCGGGCTGCATTTATTAAAGTTTGTGGATGTAGAGAAACTAACAATGTCTTCTAACTTCACCTAAGTGAATGTTTCACATATGTATCTCCCATATACCTTCGAAGTAGAATAAAATCTCTTTAGAGCTATATATTTCGAAACATTTGTGTCTGCCATGGTTAAAGATATCAGTGATCCCAATGGTATTTCGTTTGACTGTCTATATCTTTTATCCTGAGGCTTGGAGACTGCAGAGGTCAGATATAATTTTAACCCTAACATGAGAACTTCAAGTGATACGTTGGTTCGATGAGTCAAAATCTAACTAACTCTTGAATAATTGCAGTAAAGGCATACTGCATTAAGTTTGACCATATTTTTCCGGCCATCTTCTTTATGCAAGTTTCTAAATTTTAGTTCCAAGCCGTAGTAATTGCACGATCAAGAATTCAAGTGTTTCTGAAAATGACTTGATTGTTATATTGAGTACTTAGATCATTCAAAGTTTGGAGTATTTTTGAAGTCACCTATTGGTCTGACAGTGAAAACTGGCTTCGTTAACGCATCTTCGTCCACTGGGTCAGAGCTAAAGACATGCAACAGGAATGATGCATTATATAATTCGGGTATATGGAGAACTCTAGTACCAGTGAAAAAAAAGAGTACGAGTTTACAGAACTGTGCAGGCAAAACGTCAGAAGGTTTTTGATGACTGTGATATGACCACAAGCAACAGCACTAAAAAATGCATTCAGCAAATAATTGTGCGTCACTGTCGCATATCAAATAACCAAATCTAATATGGAATTACATTCGTGCCTCACAAAGTTTAATTCACATATCAGTTTATGTTACTTATAATAATTCAGTAATATAAATCTTTATTGTGAATTTGTAGTTGGAACTGCAACTGGTTATTTTATTCTGGTTGTTTTCAATGATTTGAATAGTGCAAGTAAATACATCCGTATGAAAGTGGCAAAAGCTGTAAATACTTTTTTAAGCCTCATCTATGGACATATCACTTGATTATATTTCATTCCCTGTGCATAAATAGGAAGAAAGTATAGAACAACATATTCTCAGGATCGAACTCTGAAGGTCCATATTCCTTATTACTGTTTCAGTTTATTCCCTTAAGGACTAATTATGAAAACTAGATGTGTTTACAACTTCCTACCCAATAAGTCACAACCTATCTTCTACTACAGACTTCATACATGGCTGACAATATTCCCCATCACATATAAGTTCTAGTAGACTCTGGATTAATCCAATGTCTTCTTGTCTCAGGCATACTATTCAAAAATCCTTATGGTTGTTGTAGTTCTACGAAACAACGTGCAATTTAAAGTTCAGAAGCTATGAAGCAGTGAAGGAATGAAGTTAGTTACGATAATTTGTAAAAGATGCACAAGTGATAAGAAAACCATCGTCGCATAAGCTATTTTTTCTTCTTAAACTGCGATTTATTCCCATTTGTCTGATTAGTGCAGTTGAGCTTCCTAAAAAATTAACATTAAAGTGTAGTATCAGCTATACATCATTATATTACATGTCATATCATGTCATTGTATCAGCTATTTATTGACAGTTTCTCAGTATCAACGTAGAATCAATGTCTTTTCAGCTTCAATCAATCTGTTGTTGTTCTTTTTATTACTTATTACCCAATGAAACAGTTTTGCTTACTAATGACTTTTTGAGCGAAATTTATTGCTCACAGTCATATCTAGGTAAGAATATAACTTCCAAATCCAGTTTTTACAGTTCTACTGCTTTTATTATCTTATTTAATTGGTATTAAAATCTCCGTATACTAAGAATCAATGTCGCGTCATTTTCATTCCAAGTCTATTAGAAATAATGCAACCCTGATTGAGATTACGTTAAAATGTCCCAAGTTAATTAAACTGGAGTGTAAACACCATTACAACTATGAAGATTCGACGATAAAGTTGTGTGACTACCGTGATATGACTATGAGCAGTAAATTCTGCTCGAAACGTCATCAGTACATGTGTGATGCATATAAATAAAGAAGTACAATGGAATTACACTTGAACACAATGACCAAGTCCCATTCTCATATTAACAACATCAATTTGGTTGATATAATGACAATATGTACAGAATTCCGGTCTGTTTAGTTCTCAGAAGATGAGCGCTTTCTGTTTTTATATGGTTGGAGTACTTGATCTCCGCCAATAATAAATAAACTACTGTTTAGTTATGATAAATCACTTTACTATCAATCACAAGTGTTACTTAAAGCATAAGAAGTTACCTAGCAAATAAAAAGGGTGTTAAAAATGAAGATATTAAAGTTGGTCTGATTAATTCATGTCTCATTTTCATATGCATATTTCTTCTCTGTCAATAGTATGATACATTATATGAAACATCGAAATACTCTAATTTATTTTATAACATTTTCTCATCTCTAATAAGCCATTATAATTATCTGTAAATATTTTTTGTGCCTTACTATTGATTTGTTCAAAAGATTATTGAGTTACTAGAATGCTGAATACTATGAAATCCTAATTAGAGGTCGACTACCACAGAATTACACAATTATGCATGAATACGGTCTACTTCAGTTGTAAGCGTATATGTTTGTTTATTTTTATCCTTTGTTTCATTTTTCATTCATTTTCTACTCTCAAACAAAGATGATTTATTTGCATAATTGAAGATATAAGTCTACTCATCACAAAATTGAGAAAAACAAGCTAAATAAAAGATGTTCCAAAATTCTAACTTTGATAAATTAATTTAAGCAATGATGAAAAGGTCAACAAAAACAGTGTCTTGTTATTTGAACGTTGTGAGATAATGGTGATGTGCATATTTGATGATTTCAAAACTCCAATGAAATAAATATTAATTTTGTAACTGTCTACTATCACTCTTGATATTCCTGATTATGATGGACTGAATCATGCAGCAAAACTTGAGGAGGGAGAAGAGGGGGATATGCTGAAGAGGGGAAAAGATCCTGGAAGATTTGGATTTCGTCGATGATGATTTATGTCTAATGTCCCGTAGCACAAACTCGAAGATCTACAGGCGAAAACTAACAAGTTGACAGAAGAGAGAAGGCAGGGCAGTGAAGACGGGACACTATTCGAGTGAAGATGGAGAAGACAGAAGTGATGATGACAACCAACAAACGCAACCACCACCAACAACAACAACAACAACAAGAAACTCCAATCACCATCAGTGGGAAAAATATAAAGGAAGCAGTCTCTTTCACCAACCTAGAAAAGGCAACATCGTTTCAACCACAGGTGGCGACACAGGAGCAGATGAGGACGTCAAAGCCAGTCAGGATTGGAAAGACACCAAGGCAGGCATTCATTAGTCTGAAATAACCAGTGTGAAGATCTGCACTCAGCATGTGGAACAAGATCCGGATTTTCAACACAAATACCAGTCAAGTAAGTCAGTGCTTCTATGAGATGGTTGAGAAACTTGGTGCGTTATAAAAAGCATTTCCAACAAACTACAGATATTCATCAACAGCTGCTGCCTACACTGGCTCCATACTGACACCGAAGATCAGATGGCCAGAAAGAATAAGCAATAAGGAAGTCTGGCTGGCTGGCTGGTGACGAACCAAAGAAGCAAGAACATATCGCTCAATAAATATGCACTGGAAGGAAGTGGAGATGGATTGGGCATGCACCGAGAAGACCATTCGAGGACATCATGCACTAAGCCAGCTACTCCAGTGGAACCCAGACAAGTTGGTCGTCCGAAGCCAGGATGATATGGAGGAGATCGTGTGAGGAGGAAATGACAGCTTGTGGTCAATGATAGACCCAGGTTCAAAAGAGAATAGAGTGAAATGGAAGCCTTTAAAGGCATATAATATCGAAGCTATATAATTACTGGAGCAATTTTTCATCCACCATTCAAGTTTTAGTTGGTCAAAAGATAAAGAAATATGTTGAGCATTTGATTATTTATGCTTCAATAACATGGAGTTGATCTGTATAGCTCTTCTAGAGTGATAACAACTTGAAAATGTAATAAATAAAGTTGACTGATCAAATTAAAACAATTGATTATACATACAATTATAAATAAAGCTAAAATATGATAAATACTATATCAATAATTAGACTGATTTCCTTTTATAACTAAGAATATTTTACTTACTTCCAGCTAAAATACATATAAAAACGTAAAGACCAATAGCTTCCTTTGAAATCTTTATAACACTTGAAGATTCTTCTTCCCATAAAGCTTTAAAATGAGATTGACTTGGTGAATCAACAAAAGTGAAGTATATAATTGTAAAAAGTGATTTGTACATATTTGTACTCAATGCAGCTAAAATGTATTCCTTAAGCTGATTTGTTTTCAATAATAGTACAGTAGAATTTATACAGGAATTTTCATCACTTTCTTCACATGATAAACTTGGAGACATTGAATAACTAGTGACTTCTAAAAGTAACTGAAAGAAATATAAGTTTATTATGACATTCTAAGAAGAAAAATAATCTTATTTATAGATTTATGTTTAAATGGTGAGTTTCTGTGCTTACATATTATTTATTTATTATTTATTATTAGTCCCTTAGGTTCTTAGTGGAACATAGGGATTCAGTAGCACGTCTCCATCACACTCTCTTCTCTGAGATCCTTTGAACCTGGTTCCACCACTGTACACAACCTCTCATTTCCTCCTCGCACGATCTCCTCCATGTCACCCTCACCTCGGACGTCCAACCCGTCGCTTCCCACGGGATTCCACTCGAGCAACTGGCCTGACGAGTGATGTCCCCAGTCGGCCTTCTCAGTGCATGCCCAATCCATCTCCACTTCCTCCTGCATATTTGTTGGGTGACAGGTTCTTGGTTGGTTCGTTTTCAGAATTCCTTGTTGCTTATTCTTTCTGGCAATCCATCTGATCTTCAGTAGCGAGCGTAAGCAGTTGTTGATGAATGTCTGTAGTTTGTTGGAAATCCCTTTCGTGACGTGCCAAGTCTCTGAGCCATACAGAAGCACTGACTTGACGTTGGTGTTGAAAATCCGGATGTTGTTCACGCTTTATGCTGAGTGCAGAAGATCTCCACACTGGTTTCAGGTTAATGAACGCCTGTCTTGCTTTTCCGATTCTGACTTTGACATCCGTTCTGTGCTTACATATAGGAAGTAAAATTAAACAAGTTTACAAGAAAACAAAGAACATGAAAGAAACATATCTTTGAACAAAATCTACTCAAATTCTGAGACTAAATATTAAAACGTCACTGTTTGAACAAAGCATTATCACTGTATAAACCTAGTTTATTTAATCAATTTTCATCCATTCAATTCTTTTATAGACAGTTAACAACTGACTAGTCAGTGTTAAAAACTTCTATGTATTCAACACTTTGAATTTAGTCCAGAACCCATTTTTGTTAATCAAAGTAAACTATGAGCCATAAATTCATTATATAGATGACTTTTTATATAATCCTAGCGTGTTTAGAAAATCGAAAATAAGATTTTGGTTGCATTGTGTTCTCTGAGCTAGGTTGTTTAATCGTGTAGCTTTCATCACCTTGCTAGACGACATCATCAGCACTAACTTCAGTATGAAGTTATGAAAGCTTCACGATTAAACAACCCAGCTCAAAGAACACAATGCAACCAAGACCATCCACCTGACTTAAAAATATTCTCCATTATTTCGAAAACAAGATTTTTCTGAACGTTTCGCTGTCTACGCCACAGCTTCTTCAGCAGAATATTCGAATTTTATTCAACATCAAAATGTATACTGTCAAAATGTATATGTAGAAATTTCTATCTTTATATAATTGGTTAGCTGTTTTGTTGTTCAGACTGATTGTTTCCTATTAGTCATCATAAATTCATACAAACTTTGTCATCTGTCATCGAAGAACATCGAAGACAGAAATTTCTACACATACCTTCAGACAGTATATATATTTTGATGTTAAATAAAATCCGAATATTCTACTGAAGAAGCTGTGGCATACACAGCGGAACGTTCAGAAAAATCTTGTTTTCGATTTTCTAAACACGCTAGGATAATATAAAAACTTACCTGTATAATGAATCAGCCTGACTCGGCGCTCAGCTTCTTTCAGGACTTTCGTAAAAACTATGGCCTGAATGTTTATAATGATCCATAAACCTAGGAATAAATAACCATACCAAGAGTCCTTCAGTTGCAATGTCAGTGAACAGATGATAGATTAGAAATATATCATACAACTTTTGTCTTGCCCAAATTAATGTCGTGCATGTAGCAACCTCTCAGTATTGTTATTCCCATTAGACTTTCATCGTTTGAATTATTGATTCTTTAGCTTAGCTACCATAATCATTTATGTTTAATGAAGACAGGTTTTCATGTTATTAATTGTGATGTGCTATTTTTGACTGCTTTGAACCCTATCTAATATTTTTATCGAGTTTGAGTATCGTTTGTATATGTATGAACATACTAAAAGCGCAAATTGCCTCATAATTCGGTAGGTGGTTTTTCATGTAAGCTAGGTCAATCACTCTCATATCGTATTAACTAGTTTTTCTATGTGATTGTTCAAAACTTTACAACCTTATAGGGTTCGATTCTCTGCTAAATTGATAGGTAAAAAGTACTCGCATCAGTGACATAAAGTTACACCAAGGAAAAGAATGAAGATTTTGAAAGAAAATACTTACTTTAATCCGATATTTACTTGGAATATCCTCCACTAAATCTTCTCCAGTAATCTCATCTTTTGCGATTCTTACTAATGCTTGTAGGATTTGTCCTAAATTGCCTAGAAATTGATTACGACTTTGCATGAAGTGTGATTGGTCTGTGTTCAACTTGAATAAAAGATATTTTCTTATAGAATGTTCATTCTCTTGCTCAGTCAGACAATCACCACCATCATATCCACACTGAAGATTGTTACAGTGTTGCTGACAAACACCGTTACCATATGATTTTTGGCAAAACTCGGATGGTTCACAATATGAACTAAAAACAAAGCAGAGAAGTAAAAAAGAATTGTTCACGTATTTTTGAAAATCAAGTCACTGAAGTTAAGCGGTAAAATGATCAGAGTAATTCAGAAATATTTAATGCCAGTTTCCAGAAAAACGGACTGATAAAATTGCATGAAATTCAAAAATGTACAGCCACAGGTAATGCTCAAGTCATTACACATAAAAAGCATTTCCCCTTTTTAAATAAATTTTAGCAGGTGTTTCAAATGAAGCATAAACTGCTTGCCTAACATTTTTATTGAAAGAAACCTCTCCTAGTTACCTAGTTCACTAGTTACTACCCGGTCATAAAACCCGACAAAGAGGGAAGGTTGGGTATAGAGCTAGCAACCCTACCACGGAAAACCAACCCAGTCACTAAAAAAACTACAAAGCACAAACAACTTATAAAAAACTAAGTAAAACTTATTCCTTACTGGAATCGGAGAGACGAAATGACACCGGTTGGTGAAGGCTTCCAAGAAACCAATTGGCTGATGTGTCCCTTCTCCCTCGATAAAAGCGAAAGTAAACACGGGGACATGGAATGTCCGAACAATATTTGAAGCTGGCTGGCAAGGCTGCCCAGATTGCAAAAGAGATGAGGAGGTATGGCCTGGAAGTGCTAGGAATCTGTGAGGAATCTGAAGATGGAATGGAAGTGAACTCTCCAAACTCTTAACTGGAGAGTCAATAATCTACTCCGACATTATCACCCAGACGACAATCACGAGCACACTGAGTTCTCGAGTGGTTATCATGATGTCCCCTTGAAGAGCATTGGAGGCTCACTCTCATGCAGTGGGAACCAATGTCCTCCTCCAGTATCAGGATCATGACAGCAAGATTCAAGTCAAATGGAAAGAAAGTCACAATCATTCAATGCTACGCTAAGCACCTACAAATAATGCAGATGAAAAGAAGAAGATGGAATTCTACAAACAACTGCAATCAGTACTAGACAAGATTCCAGTTGGCGACATCAAAATTCTAATAGGTAGGTAGGCAGAGTGACATGAATGCAAAACTGGGAGCGGACAACACAGAAACAGAAGTCATCATGGGTCAAGAGGCACTCAATAAAATGAATGAGGATGGAGAACTGTTTGCAGAATTCTATGCATTCAACGATTTGGTGATTGGAGGTAATGTGTGCAAACACAAGGATATTCACAAAGCAACATGGATTTGATTTCACCAGATGGACACACTACATTAAAACATCAGATCGACTTCATCCCAATGTATAGAGGGTCGAGATGCAGCCTACTGGACACATAATCAGATCAAGAAGGGGAACAGTTGTAGGTTCACACCACTCACTGTCTAGTGCAAGGAACCCACCTTCAAAATCAAGTTGAAAGCCTTCAGAGGAGTTGGTGATAGACCAAGTTGAACACCCAGAACAGAACAGAAACTGAAGGACAAAACTACAGAGAACATCTTCACGTCAGCCATCAAGACATAATGGGATAAATCGAGCAACATCCCTGAAGAAACCTGTGTGGATGAGTACTGGAACTCTTTGAAAGAGGTGTGGAAAGAAACTTGCATAACCATATTAGGAACAAAGAGGAAACAAGACAATGAATGGATCTCGATGGACACATGGAAGCTGATAGAGGAGAGGAAGCTGGTGAAGCAGAAGATGAACCAATGCAAGGATGAACAACGACAAGAGGAACTGAGTACAACCTATAAAACACTACACCGGACAAAGAAGTGGAGGAGAGTGCGCGGAAAGACAAAAGACACTTCTACAACACACTGGCAAGTGAAGTAGAACAGGCTGCAGGTAGGAGAGATCTCAAAACATTATGTCGAAAAACCAGGTTACCATCTGGAAAGAGATCAACACAGACGAAGCCAATGAAAGAAAGTGAAGGAGAGCTAGTTAGCCAGTAGGAGGAACAAATGAAACGGAACGATGGACTGACCACTTCAGAAAACTCTTGAATCGACCACCACCTGCAACACATTCAGAAATACCACCAGCATCGGCAGAACTACCAGAAGTCCTGAAAGCCACAAAACTGCTGAAATATGGAAAAGCAGCAAGACCAGATGGAATTCCGCCAGAAGCACTGAAAACAGACTCAGAGACATCAGCAACAGATATGCTCACACCACTACTGCAGAAGTTTGAGAAAAAGGGAGGAAAGGTACTTGTCTATTGACTGATTGTAGAAGGTTTGGAAGGAAGGAAGGAAGTAAATGTACCTGCTGAGTGGAAGTAGGGCTACCTTGTCAAACCATCGAAAAAGGGGGAAATAAGCCTTTGCAAAAACTGGCGAGGAATCATGTTCCTATCCACCCCAAACAAAATATTCTGCCGTATCATCCTGGAGAGACTAAACGATGCTCTGGATTAAAAATACGAACTGAACATGCTGGCTGGCTGGCTTCAGGAAGAGCAGGTCATGTGCAGATAAGTTGCAACGCTACGCTACGTATCATCATAGAACGAAGTACAGAATAGCAGTCAACTCTCCATCACAAGTTTACAGAAGAGACAGGGTAGCGAAGAAGGGACACTAGTCAAGTGAACGTAGAGAAGACAGAAGTGGTGATGATAACCAACAAATGCAACCACCACCACCAACAACAAGAAACTCCAATCACCATCAGCGGGAGAAATATAAAGGAAGTTGTCTCTTTCACCAACCTAGGAAAGGCAGCATCGTTTCAACTACAGGGGGCGGCACAGGCACAGATGAGGACGTCAAAGCCAGTCAGGATTGGAGAGACAGTAAGACAGGCGTTCATTAACCTGAAACCAGTGCGAAGATCTACAGCACTGCACTGCACTCAGGATAAAAATTACAAGAGATCCGAATTTTCAACACGAATGCCAGTCAAGTCAGTTTCTCTTTGTGATGGTTGAGAGACTTGGCGCATCACGAAAAGTACTTCCAACAAACCACAGATATTCATCAACAGCTGCTGCCTACACTGGCTCCATATTGACACTGAAGATCAGATGGTCAGAAAGAATAAGCAATAAGGAAGTCTGGCTGGCTGGCTGGCTGGCTGGCTGGTGACGAACCAAAGAAGCAAGAATATATCGCCCAACAAATATACAGAAGAAGGTAGTGGAGATGGGTTTGGACGTTGTGCATTTACTGAGATGGCCGACTGGGGACATCACGCACCAGGCCAGACCAGACCAGGCTAGGCTAGGCTAGGCCGTCGAGTGGAACCGAGATGGGAGACGACGAGTTAGTCGTGGGAGGTGAGGGTGACATGGATGAGGTGGTGTGAGGAGGAAATGAGAGCTTGTGGTCAGTGGTGGAGCGAGGTTAAAAGTACTGGATAGAAGACAGTGTAATGGCGAGGTGCTACTGAATCCCTATGCTGCTTTAGGAACCCAAGGAAAAAAAATAATAATAATTGAAAAAAAGATATTCAGCTAAGAAAGCTCTTCTCAACGGATTTACTCCCGGGCTGTACATTCGCACACATGTGATATTTATTGCCTGAGGAAGATTTAACTTAAATAATGCAGGGTGGAAATTATAATAATGTTGCTAGCTGATTACACAAAGCTCAAATGATAACGAAAAGGGTTATGTAAGATTCCAAATCGTTTACAAGGTGCATATAGATTAAAAAGAGGTGAAAAAGTTAATAAACAATCAAAGGATTAGGTATAATGCATGAGACAAGTTAATTGGAATAAACTGAAAAACGTTTTTGAGATGAATCGAGATTTTTAATTAAGAGGTAGTATTCGTCATTGACTGGCATCAGTTGGTAAACCATTGAAAATCTGGAACCACTGAATCCCTGAAAACTGACTCACTGGCTGAGTGGTTAACACGTTCGCCGTGAAACCTGAACATCCTGACTTCGAGCCCTAGCCGGGTCGTGAATGCATACTGCTGAGGAGTTTCATGCTAAGATGAGACAGATGTTCAGTGCTCCTAGATTTTCAATGGTTCCCCAATTGATGTCAGTCTATGATGGAAATGTTCTGTTAAAAGTTGCAACTATTAGAAAAATCAAATGGAATAGCACCGATGCAACTAAATATAAAAACAAAATGATAATGACGATACAAGAGTACAAAGATTAATGTGACAAAAGAGGAAGTTGCAAAAACAGAAAAAAAAACGAAACACACAAAGACCAAAATAAGAAAAGGTCTAGGTAGAGACAAAGATTGTACATACTCCATTTGTACACAAAGGTTAGACTTAAGTTCATGGATAGCCAAGACTTATGCTGTTTTTAAAAGTTGAAGACAGAGGAAACATGGAATGTTTGAGCGATTTTGATAAACAACCTTAAAATCCTTGCTTCGGTCGGATGAATGGTTATTATCATTTAAAAACCCCAATTATTTAAGTTAAATCTTCCTCACGGATTACAGTCTTTAAATATCATATATATATATATATATATATATATATATATATATATATATATATATATATATATATATATATATACGGATGTACAGCTTGGAAATAAATTCGTCGAAACGAGTTCTCTTAGCTGAACATCTTATTTTCATTGATGACTAACTACAGTTAAATATGACCGTTAGTCTTGTGGTAGACTAGATCATTTATCAAACCGTGAGGAGCGAGAAGATGGCTATATGCTGTTCGACAGATGAAAGGACCCCAGAAGAAGATTTTGATTTCGCCAACGATGATGATTTATGTCTAGTGTCCTTCTGTGCAAACTCGAAGATCTACAGGCAACAACTAACAGGTTGACAGAAGAGGCAGTGAAGACGGCAATTCCTTCAGGTGAACGTAGAGAAGACTTAGACAGAGGTGATGAAGATACCCAACCGTGAACAACATGCATCAATCACCATCAACCAGAGAAAAGTAAAAGAAGTAGTCTCTTTCATATCGTATCGCATCGTATCGTTTCAACTACAGGCGGCACAGGCACAGATGAGGATGTCAAAGCAAGGATAGGAAAGACACCAAGGCAGGTCTTCCGGCATTGATCTGAAATAATCTATGTTGGGTTCTGCTGCACTCCACTGCACTGCACTCAGCATAAAGCATGAACAAGATCCTGATTTTCGACATTAAGTCAGTCAAGTAAGTCAGTCCTTCTGTTTGATGGTTGAGAAACTTAGTGCGTCACGAAAAGCATTTCCAACAAACCACAGATATTCATCAACAGATGCTGCCTACACTGGCTCGATACTGACACTGAAGATCAGATGGCCAGAATAACAAGAATGATCAACAAGGAACTCTGGCTAGCAACGAACCAGCGAAGCAAGAACCTGTCACCCAAAAAATATGCAGAAGAAGGTGGTGGAGATGGATTTGGACGTTGGTCATACGCTGAGAAGACCGACTGGGGACATCACGTGTAAGGCCAGGTCGTCGAATGGAATCCAAATGGGAAACGGCGAGTTGGGTGTCTTAGGCGAGGGTGAGATGTATGAGATGGTGTGAGGAAGAAATGAGAGCTTGTGGTCAGTGGTGAAGCGAGGTTCAAATGACTGCAGAGAAGGGATTGCAATGGCGACATTCTACTGGGAACTCAAAGGACAAATAATAAAAAATAATCATAATGGCCATCAGTCTGAACCCCAAAGTGGCAGGTAAATATGATTGTATTGTAGCCTTTATAAAAAATTTCCGCATTTTATAACCGTTCATTATGTAGTAAGGCATGGGAAAAGTAGTAACATCTTAAGCACTAAGGTATTTTTTTCTAAAAGATCTCTGTTTATTGATTGGAAGAATATTTTCATGCGTTTAGTTTAAATACAGAGTAAAATTATCCATAAAACATGATTTCGTGATAAACTATTTCTTAATTAATTTATTTTAGTTACGTCATCTGCACTGAGATCTAAAAATGCTTTCCGAAATATACAAAGTTTAGTTTGTCTTGTACAAGTTTTCATACATAACTTAGAAGAGTATCCTTACAACGGTTGATGAGTCTTCACTATATCGTGTTGACATTTCATTATGGCATTGATCGCTACCGATAGATCAAGAAAACTGGATTATCTAGGCATTCTGTAAGACAAACTACAATTGAGTTATTAAGTCTTGAAAATCACTTTCAAAAATTTGTTCAGTTATCTAGAAATATTTCTTTATATAATATCTTCTAGTACAAAGAAGATAGTTCAAGGCCGCACAAGACCAAATCAGTATAGTTCGGTATATATGAGAAACATGTCATCTGCATGTTATATGCATGATAATGTCAACAAAATTCCCTCCTAGGCTTATTATTAAAAAAGTCACAATGAAAGACGTTTTTGATATAGCTCGTTATTATTTTATTCTTAAATTTCTGAACAATCAAAATCTTAGATATTTGATTCAGTGAATGCGATATCAGATGATGGTATTTAAATAAATTGTCAAAATTTATTCCCTTACCCGTGTAGTTTTGGTCACACTTTCGTTTAAATCAGTGATAACTTCAGATAATTTACTCCGAGGACTTAGAATTCTTGATGTATTTCATATTAACTTCAAACACTGACGAAATGTAACATTTGGAACAATGATATATATTATTTGTCCCTTGGGTTCTTAGTAGAACATAGGAATTCAGTAGCGCGTCGTCATTCTACTCTCTTCTCTCCTGTCTTTTCAACCCGGCTCCACCACTGCCCACAAGCTCTCATTTCTTCCTCACACCATCTCATCCATGTCACCGGCGCCATGGACGCCCACTACATCGTTTTCCCTTTGGATTTCACTCGAGGGCCAGGCTTTGCGTGTGATGTTCTTAGTCGGCCTTCTCAGTGTATGACCAACGTCCAAATCCATCTCCACTTCCTTTCAGTGAATATTTGTTGAGCGATAGGTTCTTCCTTCATTGGTTCGTCACCAGCCAGCCAGCCAGACTTCCTTAGTGCTCATTCTTTCTGGCCATCTGATCTTCAGTGTCAGTATGGAGCCAGTGTAGGCAGCAGCTGTTGATGAATATCTATAGTTTGTTGGAAGTGCTTTTCATGACGCGCCAAGTTTCTCAACCATCACATGGAGACACTGACTTGACTGGCATTCCTGTTGAAAATCCGGATCTTGTTCCACATGCTGAGTGCAGATCTTCACACTGATTATTTCAGATTAATGAATGCCCGTCTTGGTGTCTTTCTGGTCTTAACTGGCTTTGACGTCCTCATCTGTGCCTGTGACGTCATCTGTGGTTGAAACGATACTGCCTTTTCTAGGTTGGTGAAAGAGACTACTTTCTTTAGTTGTCTCACGTTGATGGTGATTGATGCTTGTTGTTGGTGGTGTCGTTGGTTAGGTATCAAGGAACAATGACGTACGTAGTGCATTTTATTCAGTTCAATATGACAACATTATCATCAATATCTAGTAATTTACAAATTATTTATGAAAAACTTGTCGAAAGGCAAGATATTTCCTTCTTGCGTCTAATAGTCTCATTGGTTTCAACAGGGATTTTATTTACAGATTTTTCTGAGAGGTTTGTTATCTAGGCATAAAATAAATTTAATTTTAAAAAAGGTGGCTTGTACAATATTTTGACGTGGTATTTCGCTTTTTTTTTTTCAGTTTTCTATTTTATGTCTTTTAACTAAAATAAAATTTCATTATAAATGATTTTCGCATAGAAACACAATTTGCATGATAGATATGAAAAAAATTGTTGCTAGTTCGAGTATACCTGTTGTCGAAGTTTCATTCAATCCCTCTTACTTTATATAAACCAAATTTAAATTAGAAACAAAAAAAAATGAGAATTATTCAATAACTGTATGTGTGTCTCATGAATTATTGAAATGACTCCAATTAAAACAATGAGGCAGATTAAATTTTACCTGTTTACTTCAATGATAAATGTACTAATTTCATTTAGGCAAATAAATGATTAACTTTAAAGGTACACTGAATAAAGTTGTTTAGGTTACAGACAACTAGAGACTTTAAGCAATTGATCTACTGGATTATAAAGTTATACGCTTAATACAAAGATAATTAGGTCAAAAAAAATTTAGCTATTAACATTTCAATAAATGTAGCTGACTTAATAAAATATCATACTCTATACCAAAGAAATATTATGTAAATCCTTTGAATTTTTTTACAATACCATCAATCAGATTTATAGCTTTTTCAATGTTACCTTGATATACTTAGTAAATCTCGAGAAAGATAATGTCAGAAATCTATCGATTTCTGAACAGGTTATATTTTTGTATTCATTCTATCAGTTTCAATAATGAAAACATAAGTTACTCACTTGTAATAAGAGGTAACATAGACTACAGTAAAAAATTTATCTGCCACCTAGCCACTTAAACTATCGAGATGGTTAACATTTACAATTCTATGCTTCTTAGGGATTTAAATATGATCCTTTATGATCCCGCATTATTTATTATATTTATTTGTCCCTTGGGTTATTAATGGAACATAAGGATCCAATAGCACCTCGCCATTACACTCTCTTCTATTCAGTATTTTAAACATGACTCCAACAATAACCACAAGCTCTCATTCCTTCCTCACACCATCTCATCCATGTCACCCTCACCTCCGACGACCAACTCGTCATCTCCCATCTCGGTTCCACTCGACGACCTAGCCTAGCCTGGACTGGACTGGTCTGGCCTGGTGCGTGATGTCCCCAGTCGGCCATCTCAGTCAATGCTCAACATCCAAATCCATCTCCACCACCTTCTTCTGCATATTTGTTGAGCGATATATTCTTGCTTCTTTGGTTCGTCACCAGCCAGCCAGCCAGCCAGACTTCCTTATTCCTTATTTTTTTCTGGCCATCTGATCTTCAGTGTCATTATGGAGCCAGTGTAGGCAGCAGCTGTTGATGAATATCTGTAGTTTGTTGGAAATGCCTTTCGTAACCTATGATCCCGCACAGAAACTAATTACTTTACAAAGAAATCAATTTCAAATAAATGCTACAATCAAATAGTCTGTATTTTTTACCTCTGTCAGTTCCCCATATAGTATGATATCCATTCATTGCTGTCAGTGAGTAATCCTTCTCATGTCTGGCTTCATTAGACTGACTGATCATGACATCTTATTATAACTTCGGGAATCATCTCTTAAAACTACTCACTAATGAGCTAATTTCTTAAGATTTTATTTGTTCTTCAATTCTTTCTTGAGCTTTTACTTCTCATAAGTGTACACACTATTTTTTAATAATCGCTAAGTTTACGAAAACGTTAATGATTATGAACATAGAAAGTTAACATTCAGTAGACGTTTGAAGACAAAGCTTTAGAGATTTTTATGTCTTCCCTAATTAAAAAACCGTCTCGTGTAAGTTATAACCAATTACATGATCACTACCCTAAGAGTATGCGTATATTACAACTACAGAAGTGAAGTATTCACTTACTTGAACTGCATACAATCAAAGCCATCTAGATAACATTCATTTAGATTGCATTGAGATTGACATTCTCCATTTTTAAACTGTTCCACACAAGTTGTTTGATTATATTGTTTCACGATATGTTCAGTTAATTGTAAACATTTTATCCAATATTGACAGTCTTGTTTTAGTTCTTGTTCAACATTTAAACAATTGGCATAAATACACTTTGCTTGACAGATACCATCACCAGGTCTTGCTGTATTACATCCAATGTGATAACAGTAATCGTTGAATAAACCGAACTTTTGCTTTACGTTATTGTTTAACACATTTAACTTCGATGTCTGATTCTGAAGTAAAATAGTAGCAATTGGTGGGGCATGTTTGGTAAAATTTAAGGATATATTACACAGACGTCCAGTAAATCCTAAATTATTACAGAAAAACAAGATAAGTGTATCAGGAATATTAACTGGTCAGAAAATAGGTTGTATACTAAGATATGAAAGTAGTTTAACTAACCCAGCAAAACATTTAGCTCTGTTTGAGAAAAAACACTAAAAATCTGTTTTTATAAACAGTTTTCACTACAGATTAAAATTAAATTGAAAAGTTGTCAGTTCGAGATGTAAACTACATACTGAATTGTTATAAACTGTTATACTCCCTACTGATCTTGAACAAACATAGACATAAGTAATTTACACCGTTGAAAATCACTATTCCAATTAGTGCCGACATTGAGTTTTTTCTAAAGTAACAATTTCCTGGAAATATACTTGACTTATGGCCAGAAAGAATAGGAAACAAGGAACTCTACCTGGCTGGCTGACAGCGAATCAAACAAGAACCTATCACACAACAAATATGCAGAAGGAAGTGGAGATGGATTGGGCTTGCACTGAGAAGACCATTCGGGGACATCACACGTCAGGCCAGGTACTCAAGCGGCACCCAGATGGTAAACGACGAGTTGGGCGTCAGAGGTGAGGGTGACATGGAGATCGTGCGAGGAAGGAATGAGAGCTTGTGGGCAGTCGTGGAACCAGGTTAAAAAGTTTTCAGGGAACAGAGTGTAGTGGCGACGTGCTACTGAATCTCCATGTTCCATCAGGAGCCCAAGGGACAAATAATAATAATATAATACTTAATTTTATTCTGCGAAAGGCACAATCCTGATCTGATACCATAAACTTTCCAGGTATTTTTAACATATTTCTATACACACATATACAAAACGAGTGATCAGATATCAATGAATGATTCAGTTCGAAATCACTTAAACGATGTGTCTAGATAACCAAAATCTTAGATATATGTTAAACTATTTGGGAACGATAACCATGACATTTCTATGAACCAAAAATGGTGCTTCGAAGCTCTTCACAGAGTGCCTTAGACTTAGATTGCATACCTATTCACAGTTATCAACAGCACACATAAAATATATAACGCAGATAAATCCGATGATTTCTTGTAAGGTATGAACCTTCATAATTCAGCATTACATTCATCTTACTAAATTCCTTGAAAAAAATTCAGCCTTGCCAAAGGCTCACTTATATTTTGCGATATTCTTCAGTTTCAGTCTTGTTCTTGCATTAATGAATACTTACAAGTAGAAGTCAAGGGAAAAATAATCACATTTTAGGGATAGAAAAGTTATTTAGTAGAGCTTACTGGTAATGCTTGTTTGGCTAATTACTCCGGGAACAGTTATTTCCATTCAGAAATTACAACGAATTATATGATTCAGTCAAATTTGAACAAAATTATAAAAATGTACTTAATATAGGAGTAAAACTTGGGCATTGTGATAGACTGTAACTCCATTTCAGTGTGTTTATTAGAAATGTCACACAGTGAAACAATATCATTTATTGTTGAATAATGTTTCCGACATAATTTAATATCCATATTCATATCAAGTAATACCACAACTTTGAGAGAGCTTACATATATTCCTTAATCCTCTCTCCTTTGTGATGACAAGAATGGTACAATTTTCTATATATCTGGGTCAAGTTTAGAATCATTTCTGTCACTGCATGTATTTTGTGTTGATTGTATAAACAAAGATTCGGTTATCAATCTTTACCTACACCCAACTAAGGTAGTTTCAATACGGTTGCTCTATCTCACCCTACTGCGTAATTGCGTGTAATTGCGTGCAGAGCTACAGCCGAGCCTTTCACTAAATCCCTTATCTTCTTAGGATCTACCTATCTTGATTTAGCTAAACTTTTGCGCTGCGTTATTCCAACTGATCCTGGTAGACTACTTTGTATTTAAACTAATAGTCATTGCAAGGGATTTCGTAAACCAAAAAATTTTAACTAATTGGATCAGTAGAATCTTTTAACCCACAAAGCTTGTTCCTAGGCGAGTTTGTATAATTAAATGCCACTCTAATCCTAGACTTATTGAGAATTCGTCGTAATACTTCTCTGACGCCTTCGTTACATAATAAGACAGCAGATAATATGTTTTCCATAACCCTATCACTATTATTACCACTATAAGTAGATTTATTATTATTAACACCTATATTACCATTACTACTATTACTACTTATTATAATTATAAGTCCCTTGGGTTCCTAGTAGAACATAGAGATTCAGTAGCACCTCGCCATTACACTCCCTTCTTTTCAGTATTTTAAACATGACTCCAACAATAACCACTAGCTCTCATTCCTTCCTCACACCATCTCATCCATGTCACCCTCACCTCCAACGACTAACTCGTCGTTCCCCATCTCAGTTCCACTCGACGGCCTAGCCCGGCCCGGCCTGATCTGGCCTGGTGCGTGATGTCCCCAGTCGGCCATCTCAGTCAATGCTCAACATCCAAATCCATCTCCACTACCTTCTGCTGCATATTTGTTGAGCGATATATTCTTGCTTCGTTGGTTCGTCACCAGCCAGCCAGCCAGCCAGCCAGCCAGCCAGCCAGCCACAGTCAGTTCCTTGTTGCTTATTCTTATTATTCTGACCATCTGATCTTCAGTGTCAGTATGGAGCCAGCGTAGGCAGCAGCTGTTGATGAATATCTGTGGTTTGTTGGAGGTGCTTTTTGTGACGCACCAAGTTTCTCAAACACCACATAGAAGCACTGACTTGACTTGTTCACGCTTAATGCTGAGTGCAGTGCAGTGCAGTAGATCTCCACTCTGATTTCAGGTTAATGTAGGAAGGCCGGTCTTGTTGTCTTCCTGATCCTAGTTTTTACGTCCTCGTCTGTGCCTGCGCCACCACCTGTAGTTGAAACAGTGTTGCCTAGATAGGTGTAAGTGAAGGAGGCTACTTCCTTTAGGTTTCTCCTGTTGATGATGATTGTAGCTTGTTGTTGCTGATGCTGTTATTGGTTGTGTATCTTCATCACCTCTGTCTTCTCTATGTTCACTTGAAGTGCTGTCTTCACTGCCCTGCATTCTCTCTTCTGTCAACTTGTTAGTTTTCGCTTGTAGATCTTCAAGTTTGTGTGACATTAGACATAAGTCATCGGTGAAATCCAAATATTCTAGGTTCTTTCCCCCGGTCCAGCGTATCCCGCTCTTCTCGCTACTCACTGTTTGTTGCATGATCCAGTCCAGTTGACCGTAATCAGGAATATCATGAGTGATAGTAGGCAGCCTTGTTTTACTCCTGTCTCCACTTCAAAGGCGTCACTGAGCTTCCCACTGTGAGTTACTCGGCATGTGGCGTCTTCATATAGTTGTTGAATGAGATTGATAATGGTTTGTGGCATTCTGTAGCGCGTGAGCAGATTCCAGATAATTCCTCGGTCGGCGCTGTCAAAGGTCTTTTCGAAATCAATGAAGTTGAGGTAGAGATCCAATTGACTGCCATTCTATACTCTGTTCTATGATGACGCGAAGCGTTGCAATTTGGTCCGCACATGATTTGTACTTCCTGTTCGGGTAGTAGTTTTGAATCCAGCCCACCCTTCAGTCTCTCTAGGATGATGTAGCATAGTATTTTGCTTGGAGTGGACAGAAGCGTGGTTCCGCACCCGTTCCTGCAAACACTTAGGTCGCTCTCTTCAGGAGTTTGACAAGGTAACCCTTCTTCCAATCACCAGGTATCTTTCATTCCTTCCAGACCTTCTGCAATAGTGGTGTGAGCATGTCGGCTGTTGTGTCTTTGTCTGTTCTCAGTGCTTCTAGCGGGATTCCATCTGGTCCCGCTGCTTTCCCTCATTTCGGTAGCTTTATGGCATGCAGGAGTTCGACTTTTGTTGAAGGATTTGTGTTCACTTGTAGTTCTGTGGCTGCAGGTGATATTTCTGTACGAGTTGTAGTTGGTGGTGGTGGTCGATTCAAGAGCTTCTTGAAGTGGTCGGCTCATTGTTTCCTTTGTTTCTCTTCTTTCGTAATTAAATTTCCGTCATCACATTCTATTGGTTTCATCTGCGTTGATCTCTTCCCAGATAGTAACCTGTTTATTTTATATAATGTTCTCAAGTCTCTCCTACCTGCAGCCTGTTCTACTTCACTTGCCAATGTGTCGACCACTAGTACTACTACTGCTAATATTTTTCTTTCGATTCCTTACAAATTTATTCAGTAAGGGATACTTTTTCACGGTGTGATATCTTTAATGAACAGAAAAAATGGAATGAAAGTGTACCTTTTATTTTGATAACGCCTTTTGTACATTTAATGAAACTAACTGGTTTAAAGGAATCCAGTCGCGGTCTAAATTATTATTTCATATTCAATCATTACTCAGTACTACTAGTCTACCAAACCACGGCTATTTCAGATAGTCAAAATGAAGTACTTATTCACATACTTCAATTCTGATTAAATTACTAATTTATTCATCAAAATCATCAGCTCAACTAGAATACAGTTTCGTATGAACTACCTTCAAGTTGTCAGCGACATTCTCCTGTAATTTATAGGAAAAACTCAAACATTTAGGATCTCAACAGTTGCTGTGTTTCTCGATCAATAAGACAAATAAATAAATCTGGTTTACTCCCTTTATCGGTTATACTGAGTATCCATCTAAATCAGAATGTATTAACTAATTTTAAGCTTGGAATATTTTCTCAGGACAGTCATTTAAATTACCATGAGAAGAATGTTAATTGTTATAAATACATTACGTTGTATGAAACGTCTGTATATTCTCACCTACGGGACATAGGCAACTGTAGTGTTCACCATTCTGTAGACACGTAGCCCCATTTTGACAACTGTGTATCTCACATAGATTCTGTTTCATAGCACAAAAACGACCAAAATAACCGGATCCACATTCACATTTAAAATTCACAATATATTCTGGTTTGTAGATAGAAAATGGAGGACCTGAAAGTGTTCTGTTTGTGGAGGTTATCAAATGACATGTTGAGTTTTTTCCAAAACATGGAGAATCAGGGAAACATGGATTGATTTCCTACAGGGAAACACAAACGAAAATGAAGTTCAATCGAAGCTATTAAAAAGTTCATCTTAATTACACTTCAACAAAATATCCATATCAAATAAGAGATTTCTCCTGAGGGACGTAATAGTATTCAGGTGGGCAATGAATATTCCTACTATCTACAAATTATATACTTTTGTTTCACTTATAAACCTTAACACTTTCAGGTATTATGTTTAGGAAAATTCCAAGTTCGAATTTAACTTTCTGTGCAAAGATATTTCAATATGAGGTGAAGTCAACTTTTTCTTCACCTGACTTTCCAAAAATAGGCCTTTTACTTTCAGTAAAGTTATCGGTTACCTTTGGAAAGGATATAATCTAGTCTGCCTATCGCCGACACATAGTTATGAGTAAATCTTATATTCCTAACAAATACTGCGGGTATTTAGGCATTCCTTGTCAGTGACCAATCTTGCTCACTATTAATTATACAGAACTTCTAAGCAAATAGGAAACTTCAGAGTTTCTTGTTGCAAAGACCAATCTCTAAGTGTTATTTGTAAGTATTTTATGCAGGTAAGCTTAAAACTGAAGCTGACAAACTCTTCGTGATGGCTGTGAATAAAGATTTTATTTAATTGTATTTCGGGGTGTTTGGATAGTCAATAGATATTTTGTTGTACTGAGTGTTGAATCAAGACGGCGGCACAAATGAGGATGTCAGAACCAGGATCGGAAAGATATCAAAACGCACTTTCACTGATCTGAAACCATTGTGGAGATCTACTGCACTGCACTGCACTCAGCATTAAGCGTGAAGAAGTCAAGTCAGTGCTTCTTTGTGGAGTTCGAGAAACTTGGTGCGTCACGAAAAGCACTTCCAACAAACCACAGATATTCATCAACAGCTGCTGCCTACGCTGGCTCCATAGTGACACTGAAGATCAGATGGTCAGAACAATAAGAATAAGCAACAAGGAACTGACTGTGGCTGGCTGGCTGGCTGGTGACGAACCAAAGAAGCAAGAATATTTCGCTCAACAAATATGCAGCAGAAGGTAGTGGAGATGGATTTGTATGTTGAGCATTGACTGAGATGGCCGACTGGGGACATCACGCACCAGGCCAGATCAGGCCAGGCCAGGCCGGGCCGGGCTAGGCCGTCGAGTGGAACTGAGATGGGGAACGACGAGTTGGTCGTTGGAGGTGAGAGTGACATGGACGAGATGGTGTGAGGAAGGAATGAGAGCTTGTGATTATTGTTGGAGTCATGTTTAAAATACTGAGTAGAAGAGAGTGTAATGGTGAGGTGCTATTGAATCCCTATGTTCTACTAGGAACTCAATGGACTAATAATTGTATTATAATAACTGAGTGTTGAATCCGCTTTAATTGTGCATGCCCCATGAATTCAAAATTACACATCTGAAGAGCGTATAAACCGAAGTTTCTGGTTACTTCTGACTTAAGTATTGGACCTCTGGCAAACGTATTTATATTTACACTAGTCAACAATTATCACTCTAGTTTACGTGTATTTGTTAATGTTTTTCTGTATTCAAGGTAAGTTATATAGTTTAAGTTTATTGACAGTGATTGCAAAAGAAGATGGCTGCATATTGAATATGTTGATGTCCTTATGCTTTACATTACTTTTATGACGATTCCTATCATTTCCAGACTTCATCTGTCAATGATTAAATGAGTGATTACTTTTCGAATGAGTTCGGAACGAGTCAACACCTTTTAGAATATTGCATAAAAAATTACTTACCCCCCCCCTCCCTTACTTTTTTCAAGTATGTGTGATTTCAATGATTATTTCCACGTATTTTATTCCGTATGCTGTACTTCACACATAACAATTACTAAATGTATGATTAGTGTTTACTGTTTAACTACATACTCATGTTTTCCATTTGTCCTGCGTTACTTGAACAAAATATGATATCCAATTATAAGATGTTTCATCTGTTTTGTTGAGTTGATTGCCAGTGTATAAATTAAGAGTTTATGAGTGTTGTTTAGGCTAATCTTGTTAATAATAACACAAGTGTCATTCAAATGATACATCTCTACTTTTGAATTGGTTAGTGGCAAAACAACCTATCTAACCTCTTTAGAATTGTATCACAAACATGGCAGTGAATCCAGATATAAGCTACTGTTCTATATCTTTGATAGCGTTTCCTATTTAACAAGGAGAAGATATGTTACACAACTTGGTACTAAGCTCCATTGGGACCTAGTCACAGAGATGAACACAAACTCATTTTCATATATCCATGAAAGAGTCGGTGACAGTTTTATTTTTTACTTTCAGACTTCATAATATAAGGTAAAACAAGATCAGGAAGGTAATATAATTTCACAGTTTCAGTTATCAGAATGTGAATTTTTTTCTAAGAAGTAATGAAAACGATAACAGAATCTTTTCATATTTATTTCAGTGTCTTATTTGCTATGCTATATCTCTTCATATTCTAAATGTCAAAATATTGAAATTATGGTATACAGAAAGTTATTAGGCTTTTACAAACGGCTAGTACACCAATAGAAACAGGTACTTATATTTTACCTATAAAAGCAAGCAATTCCATAAATGCAACTACATCCTCCCCTTTTAATTAGCCTTTGTTAAAATCATTACAACAAGGAATATATGGCACTTTTTCGATCCTTACAGACCAAATATATAGTTCCAGGTTAACCATACTGTCGTAGTACGATTTTTCTTAGGAATACCTTTATTTCTATCTGAAGAAGGACTATTTTTATGCACTTAATAAAACTTAAAAATGTTTTGTTTTCAAATACTTCTGAATCACGGTGAACATCGTGTACAATTCTGTGATCTCTTTTTTCATTTAATTTATTCCAGTTCAAGTTACTGATGTAGGTGTAAGAAAGTGATAACCCACTATTTCTTCATTTCTGAACACTTGATATGCATAGATATACATGAAACTTTACCAGAATTCACTATACGTTAGAAATTATACAAAATGCAGTCGATCTTCTTCCCACTAAGTCATTAAATTAAGAAAAGAAACTGAC
This sequence comes from Heterobilharzia americana, assembly GCA_944470555.2. Classification (NCBI taxonomy): domain Eukaryota; kingdom Metazoa; phylum Platyhelminthes; class Trematoda; order Strigeidida; family Schistosomatidae; genus Heterobilharzia; species Heterobilharzia americana. The sequence continues at coordinate 42,305,279 of OX104127.1, forward strand.
TGTTCTTTGTTTCATGACAGCTACTATCATCAGCATATGTACAGTACAAAACTGTCATAATATCATGCAAAAGAATTAGAAAATACAGTTTAAAATTCTTTAAACTTAGTAACATTGTGTTCATATTGAAAATATGCGTCTAAGAACTTCTCATTTCAATACTATAAACAGTGATAGATTTAACTGTGACAAATACTCCTGTAGGAAGATAGAATTAGTCAACTATTTGTGTTAATAAAAGTATACATTTCTAAGCCAAAAGATGGACCAAAATCTTGGTATTTTATTTTGTCTTCAACTCAAATTTCCTTAGTAAGCCTCCATTTTTTATGCGACATAGTTATGATGATGACTTGATGTCTATGCTTAATATCTAAATGAATATTCATCTACATTTTCATAAAAACTACCTATAATCTAAATGAAGTTGAAAACTACGCTTCACTTATTTCTGTATGATAAAATATGTCTCTTTTATCCAGATAACTGGCAAGATGAAGAATTAGTTACTGAATCTTCTTCTGCTGAAACAACTTTCTGAGAGTTTTGATTTACACTAAAGTTATTCATGTATCTCATTGAAGTTCCTTTGAAAGTTAGTCTTAAAAAGATGATTCACGAGTACCTGAGAAATCTCAAGCGTATACAAACTGTTAATCAAGCTTAAAATAACAGTTTTAAGGTGTTATATTGATTTCTAAATGAAGTTATTTATGAAATTAGAAGTTTGACTATAGTGGGTAGTCGTGGCTTTGCAGATCTATATTGATACTTGGTGATGTTTGAAGATGAAATGAGAATCTCGGCCGTGACAGGTCACTTGTTTGAATCATGTCATGGACCAGATTTTCATTTCACCTTCAATCATTACAGAGTATCAATATATCAGAGGTCATACAGGACAGAATACTCGTTATTTTATAGATCCACTGAACTCGTTAATATGTCAGACACAGTAAACACTGAAGTAGATTAAACTTTTAAAAAAGAAATGTCATCCTTTAAATAAACACTTTTTTCAGTAAGTACTAATGAGTACAAAGTTTTTGTCAAATCATTAAATTTTCATGTTGAATGTGCCGACTAAAAATATGTTGTCAGTAAGAATATTGATGTATTTTGGACTTTATATCATCACATATTACTTACCTTTTCACAGCGTATTCCACTGTACCACTTAGGACAAATACAAGTGAATTGACCGAATGGGTCAGATTGACAGACTCCACCATTTAGGCAGGGAGCAATATGACATGGATTTCTATATTCACAGGTTTGACCTAATGAATAAAAATAAGAAGATTATGGCATAGAATAAACGTTCACATAGGAGAAGTAGTTCAGTTCGGAAATAGTATGAGTTCTATCATACAACCTCAATATTCAGTTCTAAAGTATAAGTGATTGATGGATAAAATTTTTTACATGCCTCACACTTCACTGAGAAATAATTTTCGTAGCTTCTGGGGGTAGAACGTCAATGAAAAATTTACTTGAAGTTTAATCTATTAAAACGATAACACAGTGTAATTATTTATTTATCCAGTGAATGATTAACACATTGATCTATAATAGAGAATGAACAACTCTTTGAACAGGAAAGTATGGCACCATTTCATTTCGCTGATTTCACATCAGCTACTAACAGCCTAAAACATTTCAATATCATTTCAATCGCATTTTGAGGGAGTTGTGGAGATTTGGAAATATTTCAAGTTGTTATCCATTGTAGACTGACATCAGTTGGAGGAACAAAGGAAACCTGGGGGCACTGGATAGCTGTTTCGTCCTAGTATGGGACTCCTCATCAGTGCGCACCCACAACCCCACACCACCATGTATCTAACCCACGACCTTCAGGTTCTGTGGCGGGCGCGTTACCATTGAGCTAGCCACTGGGTCAGAATCCAATGGCCCATATTTCCAACCTCTGTCAGCTCATGATATAGCACAATCACCACCCAATGTCGTCGTTGAGTAATTGTCCTCATTACCATCAGGCTTTGACTCCACGGGTCACGACTTCTCATTGGAACTTCGGGAATACTTCTCGAAGCTAGTCACTTAATGAGCACCAGTTCAATTGCATTTTTTGAAGTAGTTGTGGAGATTTCTGACTCAGTGGCTCAATGGTAATGTGCCCGCCACAGAACCTGAAGGTCGTGGGTTAGATACATGGTGGTGTGGGGTTGTGGTGCGCACTGATGAGGAGTCCCATACTAGGACGAAACAGCTATCCAGTGCTCCCAGGTTTCATTTTTTCCTCCAACTTATGTCAATCTACAGTGAATAACAACTTGAAATATCACTTCACAAAACAATAAGGACTTACTTTTTCCCCTTTAAATGAAGTTAGTTGATATGGGACGACCCTAGCAAACTATTGTGTAAGAAGGTTAACAAGTCGTTTAAATGATGATAAATAATGCAAATGATGTAGTAATATGATGAGTTAGATCCATTTTACTATGGAATATGAAAGCAGTGACAATTTCAATGTCTTCGACATTGTCTTTCAAAATAGAGATCATGGTACCGTTCAGAGGTCCATTCATCGAATGGACTTTTCCTAAATTTCAATAGCTTTTGTCCAATCAATTTTAAACGAACATTGGTCAGAATCTTCTGTTCGAAGCGTTGTTCTTTCTATATTCAAGTTCATAAAGGAAAATATGCATATGAAATACTGACTTAATTGCCCGTGAGACCGTTTGCAATTTAGTTGCTTTAATCTTACACATAATCAAGAACTGGAACTATACATAGTAACAAAACCGAAGACTATTTCCGTTATTTTAACTTCAACCCACCCTATAAAAACTTAACTGTCATTTGACTAATGAATTTCAAACATTTACATAAAGAGGAAGCAGTTTGTCTTAAGTACAAAAAAAATGATCCAGCAAATGACTGACATCCGTTCGAATCTTTTACGTTCCCCCATTTCCTTACTGGTACAGACCAGCAGGTATGAAATCTTAGAAAATAGGTTCCTGTCAATTTCTTCCAACTATCTAACCTAAAATATGATGGAATACAATGGCCTTTGAGTAGGTATGGTATGCACAGTGCGAACATGATTCACAGTTTTCAATTCACACTTAAGGCCAGTCATGGTATGGCTCAGAATCGACCTTGGTGGTGCAGATCCATTCATACTTTATCTACACAATAATCGTCATATCACATATCTTTTCTGCACAATCCCCCCTTTTCTTGTTGCACAACTTTATTCAAATTCTGACTGCATTTTTTCACATTTTCTGAGTCTTTTGCATCATTGCCTTGTTCCTTAGGTTCTTGGTTTGGAATGTAACAACTCTTGTAGTTGTTCATTAACACGAAGCAGCTTGTTAATATTGACTGAATGTTCACTCATCCTGAAAGAAAAATATTCCTTTTTGACTTGTTCATTCAACTGGTATATCCTGATATATAAAGGTGAGGACTTTGAGGGAATTGTGGGGATTTGGAAATATTTCAAGTTGTTATCCATTGTAGACTGACATCAGTTGGAGGAACAAAGGAAATCTGGGAGCACTGGACAGCTGTTTCGTCCTAGTACGGGGCTCCTCAGCAGTGCGCAACAACGACCCCGCCCTCCAGGGATCGAACTCGCAACCTTCAGGTTCTGTGGCGGGCACGTTACCATTGAGCTTATAGAGTTTGGAAATATGGACCGTTGTGTTCTGACGCAGTGGCTCAATGGTAACGCGCCCGCCACAGAACCTGAAGGTCGCAGGTTAGGTCCGTTGTGGTGCGGGGTTGTGGGTGCGCACTGATGAGGAGTCCCATACTAAGACGAGACGGCTTTCCAGTGCTCCCACGTTTCATTTGTTTCCCTAGCCGATGTCAGTTTACGATAAATAACAACTTGGAAGGTGAGGACGCTTAAAGAATAATGCTCAGACTCCCCCTTTGACGATAGTTCAATCCCTGTGAAAATATAAAAGTCAATAAGGTGACAAAAAAAGATATAGAAGTGTTCAAAGTATAATGATCTACGTTTACACACAACGGCATTGTTTGTCTTTAAGCATTGCTGGATAGGCAGTTTTAGCTGACTTTATCTATGCAGTCAACCTGATGCTTCTAGATGTGACCATGGTGTTTTTCTCGAAACTTCGGAGAGTGTTAACTGGTTGTAAAGGGTTTGAGACATCTCGAGGTTCTCTGGAGGACCTAAAAAATCATATTTGACACCACAATACTTCAAAAAGCAAACATATGGTGCTATGGAGCTCATAGATTCACACTTAACGCTTGATCAGGGAGTGTAAACGTTTTGTGGAGCACTTTTACATATAATTTACTTCCTCCGCTAGTTTAAACCAGCTTATCTGCACCTTTTAAAGTATGCGTTTATAATATAAATCTACAGGCATTTTTAACGAGTGTCTACTTCCCTTTTTCTCAAGTTCTACAAAACAGAAGAGCGAAATGCATTTTCAGAAATTTTTCCAACGGCATTTCATGGTGACTTCAAATGCTGTATAGCTTTACTGAATTCCTCAAGTGCCATACAAAACAATTCCGTGTCATCATACATTTTAGTAACAGTGAACCAATTAAATAAATTTGACTACGTTGAGACTATACCTGAGATTATGCATTAATAAACGTTTGACAGTCAAGTATGCACGTCAGTAATAGTGCTACAAGTTGTCCTATCTATGGATTGTTTAAAATCAATGTAGCTTCATTCCTACGGCTTTCCAGCCTTCTACAAAGGCTGTAAAATTATCGTTTCTAAAGTCGCATGATTTTTGCCGGCACAGTCTTTAGTGCATTTGTGCGGCTAACGTTAACGTTCGCTTCTTCTTTCTTTTCAAAACTTGGTTCTGATAAAATGCCAACTTCAATGGTCTGCATAACAGCTTGTGTTTTTATTCCTTATTTAATCCACTAGACCTATGAGTGATTGGTTCGTTATACGATGTCTGGAAATGGGTAAAATGAAAGTGTACTACCTAGATGATATACCTCTTACCGTCTGATACACTGAAAGTAACTTCTGAATTTGGCTAAATCTGGGGTCTTGCAGAAGGCTGCTGGCTAGTGAATTTACGTGAAGTTGTGTCTATTTTCCGACTAAATTCATTTGCCTGAGGCATAAATATGCAGCTGCTGATGACAACGCTTAAACTTACAATAGTCTTCCTTGTGAACTTCCTGGGAACACGTAGTGTAAAGTTGATGTTCGAAAGAGCTGAATGTCACAAAATTTAAACGAATACATCTGAAACTCATGAAATACGGTTTAGAGTTTTGATTAACACTATATGAAGAAATGTCTTCAACAATCTTTTTCTCCTCATGGATACTGCAGAGGTTACTGTTATTCTCACTGATTAATGTCACATGATCCATATATTGAAATTTTTCACGTTTATTCATACCAATAAACTTGCAGCTGATGTGAACTCCTATTCGTTCACAAAATAAAAAAAAATCTCCTGAAAATCAACCAGATATCATGTTCAACGACAGACAGTAGCGAAGTGAGACTGGTGAATACAAATGGTTTCCATACACAAAAAATATTCACAGTTAATTTCTGTACCTTTATGTGGATGCAAAAAAAGATTATTTCGTACATAATTTTTATCATTACATCATATCTCCAAAAAAAGCTTCAGCAAGTTATCTTTAAGTGGAGGGATTCGAATTAGAGATCATGAGTTTTTTTCAAAACTCTTGGAGTGATCTGTCTTCTCAAAAAAAGACCACCAATATTTTTGAAGAACGTAGAGAAGACAGAGGTAATGAAGATACCCAGTTAACAACAACAACAAGCTCCAATCAACATTAACGGGAGAAACTTAAAGGAAGTAGCCTCCTTCATCTATCTAGGCAGCATCGTTTCAACTGCAAGCGGCGGCACACAAGAGGACATCAAAGCCAAACATGATCGGAAATACAGCAAGACAGGCGTTCATTAAAAAGAAAGTAGTGTGGAGATATTCTGAACTCAGCACAAAGCGTGAACAACATCCAGATTTTCAACACCAACGTCAAGTCAGTGCTTCTATGTACTGATTGAGAGAGTTGGCGCACTACGAAAGGGATTTCCAACAAACTACAGACATTCATGAACAACTACCTACGCTAGCTCGATACTGAAGCAATTATTAAATCAAGCTGACGTTTTTAAAAAGCCCAAATCAAATTTTTATTGCTTACCAACAAATTCTGTTGGACAATGGCAATGAAATTGCATATTCGGTTGATCTTCACAAGTTCCACCATTTAAACAGGGTTGATTGACACAGTCATCAACATCTTCTGTACAATTTTGTCCAGTCCATCCCTTTAAACATACACAATAGTAATCTGATTGAATATTTAATCTATTGTTTGAGATTTTTCCCTTCCAACCATGAATATTTACACAATGTGCTCTGTTCTGACATGGATTGGGTTCACAAGGATCTAACAAAGTGGATAACAAGGATTTGAGAAATTATCCATGCAGTAAGAAAATTTGTATAATCATATTATTAAGTGAATTTAAAAGAAACATAAAACAAGAAATTATTTCGGTGAAAATATGTCGAACAAAATGAAGATGCTATACTACTGTATCGTTCATCCTAACAAAGTTAGGACCCTGAAAACCAAAAAAACATCTCTGAGTTTCTGGTATTATCCATTTAAATTCATGTCCATAAGAACTTATGAAAGTTGTTCAAAAATATATTTGTAATAATAACCAAATTATACAAGCTGGGCAGAACATTTAAAAATTTCTTGTCCTAAGTAAATCCATCAGAAATTCTGTTTCATTTTATCTAGTTGATTGTAGTCACTTGGGAAATAAGAACAATGCCTTCACAATTATGCGAGTGACTTTAAAGGCCACCCTAGTAACAGTTGAAATAACCATTTAAATTTCTATACTTTATGAAAATCTGCCTTTTCAGCCGAAATGGAGAGACCTAATTGGTTATTTCGATCGTTGCTAGGGTGCTGTTTTGAGTCACTCCAATTACCCACCTTACGCCACCTGATCTTTTAAAAGGTATTCAGACTTATCTTTTACATTATGGGAATCCGAGCACAAATCCTTATATTTCTTTTATTTCTCCTCTGGCTAGAGAATACTTAATAAACCAGCTTATCATTGAAATTTTTCCTACCCCTTTCTTATTCTTCACACCTTTCATATACTTACTGCATCTGAGGTAGCATACATCACGGGCTGACATAAGTCTGAGAACCATTAAAAACCTCGAAGCATTGGATGGCCATTTCTTCCCAGTATGGGGCTCCTCAGTAGTACGCACTCACAGCTAAGCTATGAATCAAATTCAGGACCTACAAGTTTCCTGAAGAACGCATCAACCATTCATCTACTGCGTTGGAGTCCGAAAATTCACAGTTTCTTACTTCTGTGAATTCGCAGTATAGCACTACTACCACCTAATGTTTTCAGTTGGTATTAGCTTCATTTCCTACTGGCTGACCTCACTAGACATGGTTTTTTATTAGAACTTCAGGATATCCACGTGGAATTGTGTCACTAATAACTACTAAACAATAATGTGTTTTGAGTTTAATGAGGATTTTATGTTTAGTTAGACTTTGTTTATCCACTCACTTTATTTTCCAGTGTTACGTAACTTTTGTTTTTCTAGGCTTCTGACCCACTTAGATTATTGGACAGTCTACACTTTCATGCTGCGTTCCTGGTTCTTATCATTATCACTTATATTACAACTACTACAGTCAACGGTGTCAAGGTTATCATTTTTATTATTTGTATTATATTATTTGTCATATTAACTAACACATCTCCAAAGTCAAATGCAATTCTATGCTTAAAGACGACATCCAATTTGCCATCTTTTAGTTTACTGGTTGGCAGAATGAAATTAGGGATAAACAAAATATTTTCTGGGATCGAAACATCGATTATTCAAGTTTACGTATAGAAAAAACCGTGATTTTAGACTACTTCAATGCAGTACAGATATTTTCAGCTTTCCTTCCAACCCTCAGTAGACGTCACATTTTGAGTTTAGTCTTGGTTCTGAGTAATCAAATTGTGTAAGTTTTGGATTTATATCAGTAACTCATATTCAGTTTTGTAATTCCAGGCTGTATATGGTTGGATAGAATGAATGGACTAATTTAAGTGCAAAAGAATGTATGTTAATTTTTTTAGACTTTTGTCTAAGGGAAGAAAAGGAATAAATTCTGGATTACCACTTATGTCTTTATTTTTATTCAACAGACTTCCATTGAATTATGCACATAGTTATGACAATTTGTTACCATTTATTAACCATCCATGAATTTGCCGCCACGGCTGACCCTTACTATGTGACTATTTCAGTCATTCTTAACAATTGATCGATATTCCGTTCTTTTTTAGTAAATCGAATTTGAAAGCAGTTGGCAAGGTTATCACCGAAATAAAGTGAATCCATTTTATTCATAAAGAGGAATTCGTGTATAAAAGGGTTTTTAGTCTTATTAAGAATTATACATCTGAAGCGAATATATTCAATGAAGATAAATGTATCTGTGGACGGAATTGTCTGACAAAACAATGGTTTGGCAGATTATTATTATTTTTTTCCCTTTGGATTCCTAGTGAAACACAGGGCTTCAGTAGAATGCCTCCATTGTACTCTGTTCTGTGCAGTCGTTTGAACCTAGCTCCACCACTGCCCGCAAGCTTTCATTTCTTCCTCACATGATCTCCATCTCACCCTCGCCACGGACGCCCAACTCCTCTTTTCCCCTTTGGATTCCACTGGTGCTTGATGTCCCCAGTCGGCCTTCTCAGTGTGTTTAATCTATCTCCACCTTCTTCTGTATGGTTTGGTAGATACGTAGGTATAACTGAAGTTTATTTGAAAACCTGGATTGTAGTGAAATTTAAACCAGCAGTCTCTGAGTTACGAGTCTAGTGCTGAAACAGCTGAGCCATGAGGACATCACTATTTAGAAAAAGTGGAAAACTCAACGGATCAAATATATCTCATCTATAAGCCTTTAGTCAACACAATAAGCTACATTGATACATTAACAAATGAGCTCAATTTCAAGTCCAGACGACTCACAATTGAAAAGAATCTCAAATATCACATCAGAGATTGATGTAGGCAAAGATATGTATCCCAAAGGTGAACAGTTAGCCAATGAGCTTGTACACGTTCATCTTCATTCATTCAACTGATAACTAAGCTACCATCTACTTCGCTCTATCTTCTAATTTATTCATCTTAAATCAGAAATGTCTTAGTGTCAGCTTAACACTAAAGCATTTATTTCGCATCACTTCATTAATCTGGGAATCTACGATAAGACGATAATTACTGGTTAAGACTTAAATCAAGAATGAAAGAATTACACTTTAATGCACTCACGTCATTCGAAACAACAAAGTAAAAAGTTTAGTATTAAAAAGTGCTGACGCTTATTACTTCCTGTTTTGAACTGGTATCCTTGAAATGAAGTAAAATAACCTCTTTCTGTAGATAATCACGTAGTACTTAAAGATATGAATTTAATTTTAGATATAGATAGAAAACTAGTATCTGAAAATAAGTGTATATAACGGAAAAATTCTATTTGCAGGACTTATGTCTACCACTTAAGAATATCATGAAGTACAGTTTAAAGACTCCAGTCCAGATCACAGAATATTAAAGAAAAATTGTTCGGATCAACATTCAACATTCCCTATATCATTCGATTGTTATAGACACAGTATTACGATAATTATAGTGCTTAATGATCAGTCAAACAGAGAATAAAACTTTCACAAATTGGATACATGATTTTCTATGTTATAGTTATTTATCCCTTGGGCTCGTAGTGGAACATAGGGATTCAGTAGCACGCCTCCATTCCACTCTGTTCTCTGTAATCTTTTGAACCTTGATCCACGACTGAATTCCCAATCATTAGGACGAAAATATGTACCTATTTTCTTGCTCAAGTGTAAAACAAAAATAATTGTTTTAAATTCATCACATATAAACTATCTTTTAGTATTGATGGAAAGTGTTCAACAGTGGACTCCAGTATGCGTATTTCGTCCTATTTGGAATCGTCAGCTCCATGTACCTGCCGGCACCCAGTGAGTGATGTTATTCCCACCGAGATTCGAACTCGGGACCGATTGCTTCAAACGCCAGAGCGTTGTCTACTACACCACCGAGCCTTGATAACCAGTTTTGGTATGGTGGTTATAGTTTTAGTATAATTAGTTGTATCATACCGTCGTTGATTGGACCGAAATAATCGCCTACTGTATGGATGTCTCAATATCACCTGTGTTTCAATCATAGTAATGATGGATTGTGACTAGCAGTGAAATCCAGGGTACATATTTCGTTCTATCTGGGACTCGTTAACTGGATATAATACAAGCAATTGTACTTGAACTCTTTTAACCTCTAAGCAAATATATAACAGAGCCAATAGCTGACACGGAAATGAATCTTGCATAACGACAACATTCTAATCACTGGTCATTGAACTGTCATTCGATATGTTTTCCGCCAAAACCAACTAATCTAATTGCTCAACATATTTTAGTCTCCTATGAGAATGGAAGATTTGAATTTGTTACCGTTTCTTCCCATCCAATTGTCTAGTCTTAGTCTCTCTTTTTGATCCCAAGAAACAGATAGTTAGCAAAAGAATCAGCTTATAGATGAACAATAAGACGGAGTTGATCAACCTTGCATAAAATCATTTACATACAACCATGTAGCTAACAAGTAAATAAGTCATAATGACAGCGGTCTTTTTATTCTACACCAACGTGTATTCATAGTCCACAGCATTTGTAAGAATATATATATATATATATATATGCATGTATGCATGTATGCACGCAACAATTTCGATATATGGAATGATGAAAAGTAGTACTATCTGTCTGGCTATACACCGTAATACTATACGAAAAACAAGAAATTAGTTAAGCCATGAAGATCTATAGTGTGAGAATATTTTCATCACCGGTTTAGTTTTTTTATTTTTTATTTTAAAGGATCATCAAAAATGTACCGTTTTATTTTATGTTGTTATGATTAGAGAAAAGTTTTCTGATCTTATATGATAATAGATAATTTTGTCATTGATTAATTATGCTTAGCAAATCAAAAACATGTATGTATTTGATAAAGATAACGAGTTCTTGTTGAAACATGAGTTTTGAAAAGTAAGAGACAGGAAGAGAAAATAAATCGTCTTACTCATTTAGGCTTAAAATGAATTTGATGCCATCTATGATTCAATTTATGTTCATAAATCTAACTAAGTACTGGATATGAAATAGTGATACATATTGAAAATCAATCATTTGTTGTATATTACCATATTATCCTTAGTATAGTGATCAACTCAGAATCAGTAGTAATATGCTATACAAACCTATCAAATTGCTTTGACTGAAATTTTAGTTAGTCTTTCTCAGTTGACTACCTGGATTAATCAGTTTATATATCAGTTGAAGAAGGAATATATGTATGTGCTGTTCGAACTACAGACAACCTGAAAGCTAAAATGTAATTCAAATCTTTACTTTAGCGTTCGTCTGTTAACATCACACATGGGCTCATGTATACAGTTACAAAAGATTAGAGAACGCTACAACTTTTAACTGTAGTTACTAATTATTGATATACTTGTTGTTCTCCGTTGTTTTATTGGATCGAATTGTTCGACCTCTATTGCGTAAGAGGTTCAAATCTCAGTGGTAAAGGTATCACTTACTGGGTTCAGGTGCATCCAGCTGATGATTCCCAAATGGAATGAAACACGCATCCTGGATTCTTCTGCTATCCAAAAACAAGCAAATCATCATAGTTAACATTCAGCCAACATGGAGGCATACGCAAAGAAGCCCATATGCCAGTAGAGGTCGAACATTCCGATCCAATGAAACAACGGAGAAAAACAAGTATATCAATAATTAGTAATAACTACTACATGCTGAACACGAAGTGACTATCGTTCCTTGGTGGCATAATGGATAACACGGCGTTTGAAGCGATGGGTACGAGAATCGAGCCTCAATTGGAACATCATCACTCACTGAAGTGCAGGTACATCCAGCTGAAGAGTCCCAAACAGGACGCAACGTGCTTCAACTGTAGGTTGTAGTATTATCCCATATAACTGTAAAGATATACACTTTCAGTGTGAAGAAAGCGTCCTGCATTTTATATATACACTGAATAACTGAAAATATTTCTAAGTTTGTATTACTCTTTTCGGAACAACAGAATTAAACTAAGGCTAACGAACAGAATAATTATCTACTTCCATATTAAACTGTTTATTTGATATGGCACACAGTGGTACAGTATAATTTACTGAATGACGTTTCGGGCAGAACTTACCACTCATAATCATATGAAAGTAATCATACGACTTCCAAACTTCTTTTGTATAGTCCAACAGTTCATTCATTTATTTTAATGGCAGTTAAATTTTCAAGCTATTCGCAATATGTGATAAATCATTCCTGTTATATGTGTTAGATGTTGATTCAATGAACAAAGATTCTGTGATCAATCTTTCCCTTCAACTAGCTATATTGGATTTTAGGATTGTCACCCTATATCACCCTATAGTGCAACTATGGATCAGCCCATGAAGAGCCATAATTACGTTTTCTTCTAAATTACCTATCTTAGTACGGTCTACCATTGTATGTTTCGCTAAATGTTTGTATTCTGCTGTTCTGACGGATCGGTTGGTCTGAAATATATACTTGACCTCACAATCATTACATGGTATTTGATGGGATAGGTTATTGTTTGTATTTGGCCATATTGGGTCTTTTAGCCTACAAGGGTTTCTCTCTGAGTGACTTTGTGGGTTTAAATGCTACCTAAATCCTAGAAATGTTAAGAATTCTAGGTAAAATTTCCTATTTACTTTATTTTTAGGACAATGCTGTAGAAGAATTGAATTCCCTCTTAGGCCTGTTGAAATCAGCTTTTACATTACTACTCTTTCTCTTATCGGTCCTTATAAACGTTTTGATAAATTTCAGGGATGTTTATCAAGAATTAGTGTCTATATGATGTATTTCGCTTCCAAATTCAGGCTTTCCGAATTACTAGTCAAACTTCTAGCCCAATTATTTAAACATTTAATCAAGCCTACTTTGACAGATCAAGAGTCTGATGATGTGAAATACAAGTGTCTATGTCATAGAGATCATGTACAATCGAATTAAATGACAGATCATTTCTTTAAAGAAATCCTGTCCACTTTGGATCTGATTAAGTACCTTTCATTTTGCCAAAAGTGTTTGGAATCTTTCATAACCTTTTAGTACTGGGTAAATAACAATTATTGATGGTTAAGATAGTAGATTCGAAACCAGTTATTTTAACTTATTTATGAAAGTAAGAATTCAGTAGGATACTCAGTTATCTTCCCAATTTCATACCATCTAAACCATTAGATAAGATGACTTTTTTCCCGGTATGGTAACTCACTGTTATGATTTTTGTTAGAATAAATTGCTGAAATCTTGTTTTCAAAAATCAGCACTGAATATGTTATTCACTGGGTGCCAAAGTCACTAGAAGTGATACTTTTTTGAAGTAAGTATTTCTAGATCATTTTTAAAATAAATAAACTGATTTCGCTAGTTAGAAACTCGTGGACGGTGAATGCTATCGACTAATTATGGCAGGAGATAAAACACATAGGCTAAACAGGGGGAGGATTTAATCCCTGTCAGTGATGTTGTTTGATACCCGTTGCACAAGTGGTGGCCCTTGCGCATAAGTGGATAACGCTCTGCCATTTGAAGTCAGGGATACTAGGCTCAAGTCTCGATGAGGACAAAACCACTCTTTGAGGTGCAGGTACATCCAGATGTTGAGTCCTAAATGAAACGAAACCAGCATCCTGGATTTTGCTGCTAACCAATGAGGTCAATATAACTTTCTGTCAATGAGTTTAAATCATTCATTGATTATCTTTAATCTCAACTAATTTTCATTGTAATTTGGCCACTACCTAGTGCCACTGATAAGGATCAACAAATTATCTTGACAATTAACTTCTTATGTCACAGATTCCGCCTAAGACTGAGCAGTTTATCTCAAAGACAGTTACTAACTGAACGTGAGTTTCGATGCATTTGAGTTGTCAGTTGGTAACTGACTAATGTGGGGATATATGAAGGATAGATTTACAGTACTGAAATTAGAGCACATAAGTAAGTGCTCTACACAGCTTCAGAAGTGAACACAATCCAATTAACCCATGAATAACAAAGTGATTAAAGGGGAAATAGAGATGTCCGATTGCAGAATAAAACAAGTAAAGGATGCAAGTATAGACACTAGTGTATATAAGTTACATTCTCATTCAAATCGCTCAAACAATTTCACCCTATGAGAGTTAATATGAGTTTGGTTAAATTCTTGAGTAACTGGGCCAAAAAGATTTCCAATAGGTCAGAGAATATAAGACAAGAAGTTCGACACATCAAGAATATCTTGCGTCTCAATAAATACCCCTCTAAATTTATCGATTTATCTATAAAAATTACAGTTCATTTCTCATTAGGGACTTGCTTTGTGATAAGATTTCTAATAAGAAGTCGTGACTGGTAGGACAAATCAAGTCGAACTGGAGAACAAATACTAACCGACGTCATTAGATGAGAAAGTCAAGCTGTATTACGAACTGACAGATGTAAGAAAATGTGGACTACTGGATTTCAACCCAGTGGCTCAATGGTTATATGTTCTCCATGAGCTCATGGGTGCTGACAGCTGACTAGTCCCATACTAATTACAAACATCTGCTCTGTTCTTCTAGGTTTTCAGTGTCTCTCTGACTGATGTCAGTCCGTGATGAATACCGACTTGAAATCAATAGACTACCATAAAACTCCCAATTGGATTCTCAAGAAATTGAATGAAAAATATTATCAGAAGTGGGAAGACGAGAGTCAATAATACTAATGACAGAAGTAGCGGTAATAATAATATTGATGACTCTATGAAAGCAGAATTCAAAGCCTAATAGATCACTTCTAAATAAACTTTATAGGATAAAGATTCTTCTGAGTCGGTTAGGTCAGATAACTTAATTTACTAAATCACTTGAAATTAATAGGAGATAAAATACATAAACCAAAGTGGTCGACTAAGGTCAATTAGGTTGTTCGAGCACATAAATCTTACCAAATCAAAATTGGTAGGTCCTAGTAATGCATGAAATATAAAAAACGGCTTGGCCATACCCCTACATATGATCATACACAATCACAAGATGATGGGCAACAACGACAGTACTAAAAATTTAGTCAGGTTGAGGAAAAGATTGATAAGTCTAACCTATCCATCAATTCAATACGAAATATATGTAGTAGGAATGATTTAGCACCTGTTCCAGATACTTTAAAAGCTCTACTAACTGAATCACAAAGAAAGAGAGAAAAATAGAACTACAGAAACCATGTATCAAAGTTGTAACATTGCTACGCGGTCTGGCTACTGACCAGGTTTTTATTTCACTTCAATCGCTAGGGGTTTTGCTCGACTACCTATTTATAAAACTGTAGTACTGAACATTTTCATTAGATTATAAATAACCGATTATTGGTAAGTTTACTAACCATCTTGTGTGCAATTAAATGACTTAGACATACAAAATCACTATCACTATTTATTGACATACTTGTTATTCTCCGTTGTTTTGCTGGATTGAATTGTTCGACCTCTATTGGCATATGGGCTCTTATGCGGATACCTCGATATTGCCTGAATGTTAATTATGATAAAATGGTTGGTTGTGGTATAGTGTATAACACCTTGGCGTTTGAAACGATGGGTACGAGGTTCGTGGCCCAGTGGGAACAACATCGCTGGAGTGCAGGTACATCCAGCTGACGAGTCCCGGATAGGACGAAACGTGTGTCCTAGATTCTTCTGCTAGCCACAACCAACCAATTTATCAGAATCACTATCCAAGAGGACCATCTATAACTGAGGGAAACATTTCATCTCTCTGATCGATCAAGTTCGTAAGTATACGATTTCTTTATAAAAGAAAAAATTACAAAATATGACTTAGATGAAGATGAAATATCAAGTGAACTTATAAGTCTTCAAGTCCCCACGTTTATGTGAACTACTTTTTTCCATTAAAAAACTTCGATGTATAAAAAAGTCCTCAAGTTGAATCATCAAAATCATTTGCAGAAAAAAATTGTGAACTGAAGCCAGTGGCTTCTAGAGGTTATTCAATCATTTCAGCCCGGTATACTGGATAAAATTCTTCTACTTCATACAAAGTCTTCAAAGCAAGACTTGTAGGAATCTTTATAAGAACTTCTCAAAGACTTCAATAAAGAGATTAGCTACATGCAGACTTTCTAGAAAACCGCGCCTAAATATTTACAATTTATCCAGTGTAACATATTCAGCGGAGTCAAACTGAGTCGGATACACCATCACTAGGATTTAAGTTTCATGTTCTAAAGAAATTCACTGACAAAACTGATATCTAGGATCAGTCTAATAATTTAATCAAACAATTGGCAGATTTGAACGCAATGGGTGTGCATACGAAGGGGTGGTTCAAAACTGATTTAGTTAGTATTACAAACCAGCATCTTTTATTGATTTATTAGATTTAACCCTCAGTGTAATAGTAAGTATTGTTTACTGGATCACGTTTCGAACATAATTCATTATCCATAGTCATATCAAGATAATACAATACACAACTTTGAGATATCCTTTATATAGTTCTAATTTCATCTCCCCTTTGTGAGATGGGTAGTAGGATTCTCCATAAGTCCGGAACAGGTGCTAAGTCACTTCTGCTGCTTCATGTGTTAAGCGTTGATTTGATCAACAAAGATTTAGTTATCAATCTCTCCCTCCACCCTGTTATGTTAGTTCTAAGAATTTTTACCCTGTTCCATCCTATTGTGTGGTTGTGTGTAATTGCATGCATAGCTATGGCTGACCTTTTTTCTAAATTCCTTACCTTTCTAGGATCTTCCAATTTTGACCTATCTAAGTTTTTGTGTTCGGATAGCCTAATTGATCCTGGTCGACTGCTTTCACCCGTGTATTTGACCTCGCAATCGTTGCAAGGGATTTGGTAAACCAAGTTATTCTGCTTAATTGGGTCAATAGGATCTTTTAACATACAAAGCTTATTTTGAAGTGAGTTTAAATGCCACTCTAATCCAAGCCAGCCTTGTTGAGAATTCTACGTAGTGTTTTTGAGGTGCCTTCTTTGCAAGGTAATACTATGGAGGTTTTGAATTCTCTACTCACAGTGTTGCCGCTAGTATTGTTAACATCATTTTCAACACTACTATTACTGTTGCTGTTATTACCACTAGTATTACTACTGTTAATAACGGTGTTACTGATATTTCTCTTACAATTCCTAAGGAGCTTATCAATTGATTTGGGAGGGTAATTGTTGACGATTAAGGCGTGTTTAATGTATCTCGTTTCTTGTTTTAGATCTTCTGTTTTACCAGTAAGTTTTTTGGCCATGTTACTTAGATACTTTACTAAGCCAACTTTAACTGACATAGGATGAGACGATTTGAAGTGTAAGTAAGGGTTTGAATGTGAAGATTTTCTGTAGAGACTAGTGTCTAAACTTCCATCTTAAAACTAACATAACAGGGTGGAGGAAGAGATTGATAACTGAATCTTTGTTGATCAAATCAACGCCTAACACATGCAGCAGCAGAAGTGACTCAGCACCTGTTCCGGACTTATGCAGAATCCTACTACCCATCTCACAAAGGGGAGACGAAATTAGAACTATATAAAGGATATCTCAAAGTTGTGTATTGTGTTATCTTGATATGACTATGGATAATGAATTATGTCCGAAACGTAATCCAGTAAACAATACTTACTACTACACTGTGTGATAAATCTAATAAATCAATAAAAATGGAATTACATTCTACCATATTGAATAAGTTTTACTCTTATATTAAACCAGAATCTTTTTTGATCAAATACACTGTCTAGAATTTAGCCAAAAAATACCAGGAAGCTCTAAAGCATCTAAGGGATAACAATCAAATAGCGACAGCGAAACTAGATAAAGGTTCAGGCGTTGTAATAATGATGTTAAAATGACTATGGCTTTCCGAAATCCACTAAAATCTAAAACTGATAACTGCCAAGAAGATATGACTGATGCAAGAGAACGATGAATCATAATGTTGAAATAACTGATAAAGAAATTGATTTCTAGTTCTCCATATAATGATCTGAAGCCCCTAGGATCTCATCTGCTATATACATATGGATTATATAAACAAGCTATCCTACTCAGAACTTTTCTATCCATGCTTAAACCGTATCATCAAAGAGTAACCAGATGGTTAACTGAAAAATTGGAACCAGTTCGTAGAAAAATGGCTGCATATATAGGCTTAAATACTTCTTTCAATTGACAAAAACTTGAATCATATTCATGTTTCCAAGACGTTTATGGTGTCGTTTAATATACCTTCCTTATTCACACATGTACCTCTTCAGAAAATAACAGTTATCATATGCCAGGATTCGGAACTTCTTCCTATGGCAGTAGCAGTGTTCAGATGCCTTCTACTCATGTCCATTAAGGATGCTTAGCTCCTAATTAACAAACAACGCAACCGACAAATTCATGGGGTGGCTACAATGGACCCATTAGTTTCCATAATGACAGACACCTTTGTAGCCAATCTAGAAACTACTGGAGATGCAATTAGGGAGGCGACATTTCACACCAGGTACATCAAAAACACTTTATTTGTTAACTGAAACTTCACCTTGATGTTTGCTGTTCAGCTGAAATGAATTTTCTAAGGTTTAATAGACTTTCCTCTCTACAATTAAAGAGATTACGAAAAGAAAAGGAAAATCTATATAAATCAAACGGTAATTCTGGCGCTAAAACACTAAACGACTTGATGACGTCTAGAACCAAAGCCTAAACTTAATGTATAACCAGAGGATTATTTCATATGAAAGTCAGTCCACTGTATGGAGATTTTTAAAGATCTTAGAAATATATGCTTACTTAAATGTCAACGAAAATGTTTATTTTTTCTGGCTCTATAAATAAGCGGCATTTTTTAGAATTTCGAAAATTGCTCTCATTAAATTTATTCTCCTTGAAATTCAGTTCATCCAAAATAAATAGAACTCTCCTGAGTCCGAATCCCGGTGGGAACAATATCACTCACTGGGAAGCAGGTACATCCAGCTGACGAGTCCTAAATAGGACGAAATGTGCATACTGGATTCCAGTGCTAGCCACGATCCATCAATAACATAATTAGAACGCTAGCAATATCGAGCCATCCGCACAGGAGCCCATATATGCTAATAGAGACCGATCAATTCGGTCAAATCAACGACTGTATCATATAAAAAAACCGTTGTACTAATCCTCATAATAATCTCGAATTTACCATGTAATATGAAAATGATGGAAACTTCAAACCTCCAGATATTGAAAAGGCATATGGAATATTACCTACCTCAATTTTAATAGCTTTTATCCCATTAACTACAAAAGGATATTGTTTGAAACCCTATTTCACAGAGTCAAAAGGATATGTTCTTATGATATAGTGGGGAAAAGGTTACAAACAGACAAAAGATGTTTACGGGATGAAGAATGTTCTACAATAGATGTGGAAAGTCAGAAGGCAAAAGGTTAAGAAAAATACGTTAGCAAAAACCCTATATTCATTGTTATCAGTTTCAAAGATGATGATATTGCAGGAAAAACTACCAGAATATTGAAGACATCACTGGCTCAAACTTTCCTTATAGTCAGGTTAATTCTTGCGCATCAGACAATGTGCTCTTCAGTTAAGTAAAAGTTCGACAGGTGTCGTTCCTGCTACCTCAAGATGTTTATATCAGTATACGTGTTGTTGGTGAAGTAGATACTTTGGAAAAACAAAATGAAGGGCTTGTCGTAAATTTTCTGAAGATATTCCGAAAAGCCAGTGACTAAGGGGGAGTAACAGCCAGATAAGCCCAACCACTTGATATCTGAATGACAGTGAATATCAGATAGACGTTTTCAATTTCTTCAAGAGAGCAATCAAAGAAAGAAACAGCCATCATACGCCTCAAACCTGCTTTATGTATTCGAAACGAAGCTCTAGTCAACCTTCATTCATCTTGGTAACCTTTCTTCACTGTAACTTGATACCAACATCCTTTATCAGCCTCAGATGTTTATTCCTTCACTCTTATTTGGTTGGACCATCTTTTGATCATATAGACTGTTCAACTCAAAATGTTTTCATTGTTTTGTTTGGTAACTTATTCATCATATGATTTACGTAAACTTCTGATGTTGAGTACCTCATTACTTGGATTGCTACTTCTGATATTACTTTTATTCCATAAACTTCCATTGAGTTATACATATATCTGTGACAATTTTTCTCATTTATTAGCCTTCCCTGAAGTTGCCGTCGTAATCGACTTTTACTTCATGAATACTTCTGTCCGTCTTAACCATTAAAAGATGTTGCTTTATTTCAGTGAATTAAAACATCGTAAATTCTCAGTAAAACTATTTATTTCGACGATCTAGATATTAAACAACTGACAAAAAACCACCAAAATAAAATGGATCCGTTTTATTCTGCTCCCATTGTTGTTCTTGCTATTTTCAAATCATATATTAAGACATCAACTTAGGACCAATCTAGAAAACTTTAAATTACTCGTTACTAAGATCTTTAATACATGAAAGTAAAATGTAAGCAAAATAGAATATTTTTTTTCCGACATCAATAATTCTGCTAAGTAATTTTTTGTTTCCTCATGACTAAACTGAAAGAATTATACTAAGGATAGATCAAAAACTCAGTTTCTGTGAATTTATGATAATTTGATTGGTTGTGGCTAGCAGAAGAATCTAGAACGCGTTTTTCGTCCTATCCGGGATTCTTCAGCTGGATGTACCTGCACTCCAGAGATGTTATCCCCACTGAGACTCGAATCTCGTACTCATCGTTTCAAACGTCATGGCGTTATCCACTATGCCACAGAGAAATTCAGTTTCAAAGTCTTTCTGATAAAATATTTGATAGATTTTTAAAATCCCTTTCAAATGACTGAAAAACTTTCGGACTAGGTTTAGGCTTATCCAATGTAAACAAGCTTGTAGCCGTTTACATTTACAGATGTCTGAAAATTTTATAGAATCATTTAAGATACCCATAAATAGAGATTTTTTCAAACACAAGTAGTACGGACAAGGATTAAAATTTAAGGATAGTGAACTGCTAGACTAAAGCTTACACGCAAATGATTTTAACATCTGATACTTGATTAGACACTCATTGAATGCAACGTATTCAAGTATGCTTAATATTTGAAGCATTACCACAGTAAATTCAATTGTCATTTGAAATATGTTCAATTTTAAAGGCATGTAAAATGAAACTTTTATAGGACGTCTGTGATTACCGTTTTTAAATTTCGTACAAGTTCTTTAGCAAGATTATTATAAAATTACTAAACAACCTACCAACTCTTATTCATTTCTGTAGATGACAAACTCTTTTCACAGAAGTTAAAAATTAGTTTCAAATAAATCATTCCAATCCTAATTATGGGTCAGCAGTCTTAAAATACATTGGCTACAATTCAATGACCGATGAATGTATCCAGTTTAGCCTGATAGAATGTCAGTCACAGCCCGAATAGTTGTGAAGTCACTAGTCCCCTCAAGACTACAGATACGACTTGCTGACGAGTATGAAATATAGGTTCAGAGCATTCTGTTGATTGGCTCCAGTCAACTAACGAGGAAACTATACGTAACACTCCTCTTTCTTTTTGTCTATACTAAAGAGAGAATTCATATCAATAAAATTTCGGTTTATTTTTAGAAAATTACCTGAGAGCTGCTTCTTTTTACTGAAATTGGCTATGATACACAGATTTACTTAGTTTAAATGCGTGGACATTAAGCAGCGCTTTTTTCAACAGATTGGTGTCAAAATTTAACTAGAAATAGCCCTAGTACCAGCTACATTATGGAAATGAAAAAAACATTATGTAAAATTTCTTGAATAAACTTGATAAGTTAGTAGGCCTTCATACAAATTGGTTTCAAAAAGCCTTTGAAGGTCAGCAGACATTTTTTAAAAAACAGTATCAAGAATTTGTATCTTTACACTATTTCATTGCCCAGCATGTGTTTAGTGTCCAGTTAAATCTAAGTGATTAAAGCTATAAGAAGTAAGTAAATTTTGCTGTCATTAAAACAAGCAGTGAGATGATACAACATAAGAGTTTATCATAATGTGACCTTTAAGTGGCTTTATAAAGCAAGCAATATTAGTTCAGTTATACTTGGAAGTAGTCTTAAGTGTATCTGAAGAAGTTTTATTGTCAAATTATGAACATCTGATAGCTTTTTTAAAAATTCTATCAGCCCATTATAACTCTCTGCAGGTGTCTATTCTTGTCACAATAGTCACACCCAGCGCATCGAACTGAATGTATAGTACATAACTATTTGATGTGAATATATATATATATATATAAAGTAATAAACCTGAACCAGATGTTCTTAAAACAGTAATCACTAACAACAACAAAACCAATATTGTCAGATCACTGAACATGTTAAAACCCGCCTCAAACTGATAAAACTCAGTATAAATAAATAATACACTGGAGACAAAGAGATATTCAATCATATTTAGCTATCGAGATATATATGCACAAAATTTGACTATTCAGGTAGAACCTAATGTAAGGTCTGGATTTCTTGAAAATTTAAAATACAATTTCTTAGGAAACCCTAGTTACACAGAGTATATTTGTGTTTCCAATGATGGCAAATTAAAATGTTCATGGTATTTCAAGACTTGTCCTATGATTACATAGAGAAGTAGGAGAGAATGAATCTACTGGACATTAACAGAAGTGGTTTAACCCTTTTAAACTTGAAAACTATTTCTTAATAACTGCAATAAAATGCTTGAAGTTTGTCGCTTGTATTACCCTAATGTTGACTGGACTAAGTTTGATCGGTCTCCATTGGCATATGTGCTCCTGCACGGATGCTTCGATGCTACTTGTGTTTCAATTTTATATTATTGATCGATAGTGGCTAGCAGTGGGGTCCAGAACGCTCGTTTTGAGCAACTTTGAACTCATCGGTTGGATATACATGCCACTTAGTTAGCGTTGTTGTTCCCACTAAGACTAGAACTCTACTACTAGCCACTATCCATCATTTTAGTATAATTGTTTTTATATGATACCGTCGTTGGCTGGACCGAACTGATCGATCTCTATTGGCATATGGGCTCCTGTGCCGGTGCCTCAATATTACCTGCCTTCTAATCATATTAATGATGGATCTTGGCTAGCAGTGGAATCCAGTATACACATTTCGTCCTATTTAGGACTCGTCAGCTGGATGCACCTGCGATGGTGTTTGAAGCGATCGCTCCCGAGTCCAAATCCCAGTGGGAAAAATATCACTCACTGGGAGTCGGCAGGTACATCCAGCTGACGAGTCCTAAATAAGACGAAATGCACGTCATGGATTCCACTGCTAGCCACAATCTATCATTAACTATCCATCATTGTTATAGCATTTTGTCTTTCACAAAGGCGTTACATTAAAGTTTGAATGTCATCACTGTACTGAAATTAACTAATACTCTTAGTTGAGCACTCGATAAGCGCACAATATACAAAACATATTTAACCTTTATTCTCTGAGATTTAAAAATCATAAAACAGAAGAATATTTCAAAATAAACATCTTTATAGCACTCTGTCTAGAATGGAGAGAAATATCTGGCAACTGAGTTGAAGTTATCAGTAAAACAAAACATCGACAAGATCATTTTTTTCTGAACTGAAAATATCTACACTATAGAATCTTGTGTTTTATATTATCAACGTTTCTGTATGTGGACCTACTACACTCTTCCTGTAATAGATTTGTTAAGCTTAGCTTCCTATATCTGTAAAACTTTGGTAACACCATTGTTAGACTAATTATTTTTCCTTTTGTCTCAGCGATAACTGATTCCAATATATCCATGTTTTTTGAGTTTGAAAAATCACCTAATAAAAAAGAGAAATTGATGCTTTTTCTCGGTCACTATCAAACATTTTTGCTTTCATTGTAGTTTCATTCAAACTAGAGTCAAAGCTTTTCAGTTATTGGTACTAAAATAATCAATAAATAATGTTCGAAAAACTGAACAAAATACAACGGATAATAGTTGATTCGCTTGAATTGATTTTCCTTAATATTATGCTGACTATAAACACTTGATACTGGTGGATCTTGGGCTTCATACTAAAGAAATAATGTTTAATAATATATTCACTATTTTAAATTCATTACTACTTATTTCTACTGATATTTGATGAAGATTTAATTTACAAACTGACGGTGTGTCGTAAATTACCAGTTTTGAGGGCTATATATTACGTGTAAAAATGACCTTTACCAACATAAATCAAAACGAGCTGTTAGCATTGTTATCGATTCTATAAAAACCTTCTCTTCTACAAGACTTTACATAGAAAATTTACATTATTCCTAACTTATCTGTAACTTCATGTGAACCTTCGATCTTAATAAAAATTTCCAATAGCCCACTGAAAACAGAAAACCAAATTAGTTTCGTTGTATTGAGTGTATGGAGTAAGATAGCTCAAGGTAATCTGACTTTTAAGACTGTGTGACAAAATGTTAATATACTTAATTATGAATTTCCTGTAGAAATGCCACCTAGGTGTTGTAGAAATACGGTATCAGCAAACCAGAATAATCAGTATAGTGAGTTAATATATCTACTCTCAAAATTCACATCTAATGGCCTAAACTGATAGTTGTAAGTTGAAGTATATGTATATATTGTCATTTAATTATCTGAGATAGTCGTAGTTTGATAGACTAATATTTATACTAGGTGATGATTGAAGGTCAGATGAAAATCTGGATCGTGTAGAAATTCGAACCAGCCACCATCGGATTTACCGGCCCAATGCTCTACCAACTTAGCTACGAGGTCCAACCGCTGATCAGATTTTTATTTCAATTCAATCACCACCCAGTATAAAATACTAGTCTAACAAAATACGGTTATTTAAAATAGTCAAATGATAATCAGTATGATACTCCAACTCTTTAGTTCAGTTAGATTCGGATTAGGATGAGAAGTCCTGACTAATCAGCCAGTGTGAATGCGACCGAGCAGTAGTAACACATCATGAATTCACATGATAGTTGGACAAAATCCTTGGTGATTGAAGTGAAAAAAAAATCTGATTGTCAGTTGTACCTCATAGCTCATTTGATAGAACACCAGCCCAGTAACCCGGTGGTCAGTGGTTTGAATCCGGCCGCGGTCCAGGCTTTCATCTCACCCTCAATCACCACCCAGTATATGTACATATATATTGATTTCATTGCCCGAAATAACCATCAGTTTCCTTGTATTTACAAAAACTACAAAATGAGTTAACAAGTCCTGTGGTAAACTGTGTTGTAAGTAAAACTAGGGCTGAAGGATGAAATTAGATGGTCAGCAAAAAATCTCCAATCATGACAGTGAAAAATAACTTTGCGTACAGAAGGTTATTTTGAAAGAATTTTGGTTACTCTTCAGTTTCTGGTGTGAAAATAAGTGTTAACATACCATTTTTTGGTGTTAAGTAGTACCGTACTAGTGACTATCAATATGTAGTTTTGCTTTATGAAATAAATTCAAGGTTACTTTTAAATAAAACAATTTCAAGGTATTCATTTTTAAGCTACCTAAATTATAGGAAATTCTGAGCATAATGAAGTCACAAAAGAGCTATTTCGTACTAATACTTCAATGCATTCGAATAAAAAATGAGTATAAAATGGTACCAAGAAGATAATGACTTGTTTTTAAATCAGTGAGTTTATCCTGCCTGTCACAGTGAAGAATTACTAGTGCTTCCCTTTTGCTGTATTCCACACTTGTGATACATAGGCTAATATACGATTTTGTATGAATAAGTAGAATATTTTCGTAAGTTTCATTAGGAGTATGTACGATCCATTTAACCAGTAAGTCATGAAGTTATATGAAATGCCTATTGTACCTGTCAGATATTGCGCAAAGAGTTTCTTCAAATCTTAGAAAGTAAAATAATTCCCTAGAATGTTGAAATTTATAGCTCTAACACCCCTCAACTGAAATGGATTGCAGTCTTTTCAGCAATTATACGACCTTAAACATGAAAACGTCCTCATAGAATTCTAATCTAAATAATTTTCTGTGCTTGAATCTGGTTCACTGATTAGAAGGAATAAGTATGTTTGAATAACACATTATAATTACTATTATTATTCGTCTTTTGGGTTCCTAGTGGAACATAGGGCCTCAGTAGCACTTCGCCATTTCACTCCCTTCTCTGCAGTCTCTTCAACCTGTCTCCACAGCTGCCCACGAGCCTTCATTTCTTTCTCACATCAACTGTCCATGTCACCCTCCGGATGTTGTTCACGCTTTGTGCTGAGTGCACAAGATCTCCACACTGATTATTTCAGACCAATGTAGGAAGGCCTGTTTTGCTGTCTTTTTGATCCTGACTTTGAAATCCTCATCCGTGTCGCCACCGTCTGTAGTTGTAAAAGATACTCCCTAGGTAACTGGGTGAAAGAGACTACTTTCTTTAGGCTTTTCCCGTTCATGGTGATTGGTGCTTGTTGTTGTTGATGATGGTTGAGTATCTTCATCATATCTGTCTTCTCTATGTTCACCTGAAAAAAGTCCAGTCTTCGCTGGTTTGTTTCTTCTTCTAAACTGTTGGTTTTCACCTGTAGATCTTCGAGCTTGTGCGATAACACACAAGAAATAAATCATCATCGGCGAAATCTAAATCTTCTTCTTGAGTCTTTTACTGATCCAGCCAGCGCATGTCCATTTTCTCTCTCCTCATTGTTTGCTGCACGATCCACTCCACCACAGTCAGGATGATTATCTGAGATACTAGGCAACCTTGTCTTTTTCCTTCCTCCACTTCGAAGACATCACTGAGCTTTCCACTGTGAATCACTTGACATCCAGCATCATATAGCATATAGCTATTGAATGAGGTTAATAAAGATTTGTGGTACTTCGTAGTGTTGAAGCAACTGCCTGCCAAATTACTTCTCAGTCGACACTTTTGAAGGTTTTTTCAAAATCATTGAGGTTGGGGTGAACATCCCGTTGACGAAAACTAATTTCAAACATCTACCTGCTTCTGAATTAAAATAGTTTAAAGCAACCAAACTTCTTGAGATATGGACAACAGCAGGTATTACACGTTTGCGAAAATTATACGAATATTACTGAATAAACTAGTTACCTTATTAAAAGGTAGTATTTCTATGCATATTCAAATATGATATAAATGACCGCAACGCAATAACATAGCAACAGACAAGTACTAACCATTATAGTTCATACAGCTTTCTGTGTATTTCAGTATCCTTCTTTAACAGATATCTTGATGACTGTAATAATACGACTTAACATTCATAGATGAAATCAATGAATTTTGGTGTATTTCTATCACGGAAAGTTGAATCACATATGAATAGAGAACTAAACATTTTACTGACGCCAAATGTACGGGGAAAATGATTTTCAAACCAAGCAACTTTTAAAAACTGCTGTGTTAGTTTTATAAAATTAGGGATTTCAAGACTGACACGGTTTAATTACTTGAATAATATATCAGTTTTTGTACAAAAATAAGATTGAATTAAAGGATTTCTTTTGTTGTATAAAATCGACATGTTAGTTATAAGTTGTGGTCTACCATTCAATATTATAGAGTAATCGGTTGACTGATGACTTCCTCTTCAGTAGTTGAATGATAAATTATCCTTATCCTCACAATATTTCATGTATACAACTATCATTTAGAAGAATCTACTTAATTCGACTACTTTTTTACTTCATCTATCATACATTTCCTAAAGTTTAATAAATCTTATCATTATTGTGGGTTTCAGTAAAAATGTTGGTTTTTTGAGTATTAGTTTATCAGTCATCCTAGTTTAGCATTGAACAAATTAGTAGTTGTGTAGCCAGCAACTTCTCATCTAAAACTTTTCTATCATTGTAATCATCTGTTAATTCAATAATTTGATAACAAATATAATTTCCGTTACTCCGTTTGTTTATAATTGAGATAATCAGTAGTCTGTACCCCCTTTTTTTCACTTTAGCAAAGTAAACTGGTTGATTAGTATTAACAAGTTAAAAAATCAAAAGATAAATAGAAAGGTATTCATTCGAAGAAACTGAATATCTTCTACATATGATTTCTTCCAGTTTGTTTATCTAGAAGACAACTAACCTCAAAGATAAGATCCCTGAAGTATTGTTATTTTAAATTCTTATTTGCCAGGAACTTAGTTCAATGTTTAAAGAGATTTCACACCTTGGATAAGCGACACAAGATCTAAATAGTTGGGTAGATCACTGACAATTCATTCTATTCCTAACAGATCTCATCAAACTACACATGTGTTATAACATTTACGCTTGTTTTATTTTACAGATAAGCTTAATCAACAATGTATAGAATTTGAACTAGAAGTGAATCCATCTTAATGAATAATTTATCCATTTTATTTATTTTTCCTGCCTACTTGATTTTATGTTCGTGTACTCCTCATAGAAATTCTAATTTGAATGAGGATTAATTGATAATTTCTACCATTACTCTACAAATTGACAAAATTCAATTCTTGAGCATTTATCTACACAAACTCAGTAACAGAAATCTTATGTTATCCAGATTTCTTGCTTGTGCTTATGGTGTTACTGTTAAATAAACAGAGATAGTGTAGATATTGAATTGTCATTCAAAATAATTTTTTACTAATTTCATCTAATATACATAAGGATGAATGTTTACAACTCCTAGTGGCATCTGATGAACTGGAAACATTCGTAAAATGGATTAATATAATTCTATTCTAAGCGCTTTTCTGATTTTTTATAAGGGAAAGGAATTAGACTGGCAAAATATTCTGCTGGAGACTAAAGGCTATCCATTTCTACTAGAAGTATACAAGAGCTGACAATGAGGGTGGTTTATATGATTACTTCAGACTTGCTATTCTGGACTGTGAGATAACTTCACTATACACAGGATTTTATTCCTAATTATTCAATACTGTAAGTCTCTATCCTTGTCTAACACCATACTAGCTTGTAATGTCAACAAATAGGTTATTAGTTGGGCTATATCGATGAATAAAGAACTCATACAGAATGCTTGAATAACACTGTTTTATATTTCTTTATTTTAAAGCTATAAATCAAAGCTTGATTTTAAAACAAACCTTGCCGTTTGAAATGTAAACCTACTTTCAGTCATATGAAATTACCCCAGGAACAAAATCATGTTCTTCTCATGGTGTATTTAACTTTAATAAAGTAAGCCTTTTGATCCTTAGTTTCATAATTTTTAGAAGATATCATGAAATTTGAAATGAAAGGGGATATCCAGGGCTAAAGAAAACATAAATTTCGGTATTTTGTTTGTTTGACTACATTTTCAATATATAACGGCAAAATTAACAAAATCATCCTAATCTGCTTAATGTGAAGATACAAATCTAAGGACTTGCGCCGCTTTTACTTAAACAATACTGTATCAGTCGAACTGTGTACTCTTCAATCATTATTTCCTTCGTAGAATGTAAACACACATTACGTACCCTGTCTGTAGGTATGCCCAAGATCCCTGGCGGGGTCGTGGGTGCGCACTGCAAAGGAGTCTCATACTAGGATGAAACAGCTGTTCAGTGCCCCAGAGTTCCCTGTGTCCCTCTAACTGATGTCAGTCTACGATGAATAACAACTTGAAATAATGAAATGACCATAGTAAAAATCAACTACATCCTACAGGGCACGGAACAGGGCTAATTCTTCAGATACATACTTCCTTCTTACAAAGAGAAGTTAATAATAAATTTCATTCGTGTTCTTAGCTAGTTACAGAATTACATGCATCTCATGTTGTAGCATAAAACATCATGAGCAGTGACTGTTCGGTCTTATTATTCTTAGCATGTACAGTCGCTGAAGTTCTTTGAATGTATTTTTACGATTAAATAAAATGACATTAGAAGAAGGTAATTTGGTTACAAAAACATATGATACTGATGAGAAGCGTTTATTAATTATTAGAGTGCTAAATCCTTGTCCATGAAAGAGAAATATCGTGGGTAAACTATTAAAAATGAAAGAGTAACTGAGGGAATGACAATATGAATTGAATAATCATCCTAATTCAGAACTAATCTGAAGGTTTCACATAGGAGAGAACAACAGAAGCATGTTAGTTGAGTATATGTAGACTTTTCAAACGGCCTTCAACTGCAATCCCAGTTGTCGAATTGGTAAGGATTAAACATTCTGTTGTGACAGTTTTTGAGAAATAACTAACTATAAGTGAAATAAAGACATTTTATCCTTCCTTTGTTTGCATAAATTCTACGAAAATCAGGATAGAATTTAACAAATTAAAAAGAATTTAAGTCAGCTAGAAACACCTCAGGTTTGTCATATAATAACAGACGTGAAGACAGTAAAATCTGTTTAAGTGAATTCAAACAATTGTTAATCCATTTTCAAAAACCATCACTTAGCAGCGGTGCAACTCATAATCAATGTAACAAAAGTAGCTAATCTAAGGTGATTGAAACGTAGCAGTTTAAACCCAGATAACTAGTTTGATCAGTGTGAAAAAAGCGAGAAACATTAGTTCATAGACAGTTGGAGGGTTGGTGACAAAACTACTGATTTCAAATGGGTTTTCACCAAAAAGTAACAGCAGTAGAAGAAACATTGAAAACTTAAAAGCACTACACCACTATTTTGTCTTACTTAAAGACCTCAGTACGGTACACCTACGAACTTGTGAGGGATTGAAAAATCCTCACCCCCAGGCTTTGGACGAAAGTTGAACTATATTCTGAATTAGCAGAATTCGGAAGACATGAACTATTGGTTCCCAACGCAATAGATAAGTGGCTAAGTGCTCACCATGAGACCTGATGGTAGTGATTTCAATCCCATAAGAGTTGGTCGATACGCACTGCCGAGATGATGAGATGAAACGGTTGTATGGTGATTGGAATCTTTCACCGATTCTTTGGCTGAAGTTGATCCCTAACGCAAGGGACTTAAGAATTCGTCTACCTGCTTAGATGCAGGTGCTTACAACTAGTAAACAAAAGAAGGGAAACTGATTGATCAAGCAGTCAGATAAAACATTTCGTCACCAAAGGGTAGGTCAATAAAAAACTTTTATAATGAACGACTTGTTAAATATTGTTGCCTATAAGAAACGAAGTTTCCTTACACTCTGAGGTACATACCTAAAACCGAAAATGGCATAAAAGGATCAGTTTTCAAATCATTTACAAATTTCATAGTCTTTGTTGACATTTCCAAAAACTGAGTAGTTCCTCAACTGCCCGACTGTTGTATGTGAGTTATTTCTAAGTAATTTCCAGTGGAAAACCTGAAAGTCAGCTAGCCAGATTCAGGTGTTCTAAAGTAACTCAGGTCTATGAGATGTATTTTTTTGAGTACACTATTGACGGGCTCGGCTTCAAACGAGCAAGACGACTATCATGTGTTTAGATCATTCTAACCTAGCTGTCAAAATCTACAAATCAAACTGAGTAGTTTCTAGTTAGCCAAGTTGTTCAACAGTACATTACAAAAACAGCATCATTCATCAATTATGTTTTACTGTAAATTTGCTTACATAAAGAGACATTTTACATATTAAATGACTATTCACTCCAGAAAATTCATCAGCATATAGTGAAACCCCTGTAATCCAGGTGTTCATGAAACTGTTTTTCTTTTTATATATTCTAAGTAAACTTGGACAGATATAAGATAAAAGCCCCATATTTGATAGACTTTGTCTATATTCTACTTGAATATAAAAACATGTAGTCAAACATTCAGAATATTCTGTATACACCAAAAATGAAATCTCTTCACTCTTAAAACGTGTCTGTTAAGTAGAACAGATTTTGTTTTCTTCTTCCTCTATCAGTTGATGACAACCACCTCGAAGATGAAATGCTTTTTTTTTAATCTTCATTTCTTATCATCCTAAATGCGTGTCATAATAAGAAGACCATACAATATCCAAATTATTCATGTTGTCTTTATTCCGATATTTTATTTCAATAATTAAAAACATTATTTAGAAGCAAATGTGACTAAAAGCAACAGTTATTTCAATCAACCCTAATCACAGAAGTGGTAGTAGATAGTAGATACATATCATAGAATGAAAGTATAACCTTCTTATTGCTTTTCTTTGTTTCATTACACAGTTAATTAGCTTTTATATTCAAATATTGTCTACAATATTTTTACACCACAAGAATTTAATAAATAAATGAAAATAGTTTGCACTCAGGAACTTCTGTCTTCAATAAGAAGCTAATTACAACCATCCTAGGGCTGAAAGACAGCCTATTTTTCTATGGAAGCTAATTTCCTTAGATACAATCAACTTATATAATATGAATAGTCAGTCAGTAGACCAAGACCAGTTGGTATGTTCAGAGGTGAAACACTTCATGCTCACTTTTTAACAGAAAATACTTATCTTTTCGTTCTGAATTAACTTTTTCGTTATTCTTTATCAAAAACTGTTATAAAGCCTCAAGATACTTCATCAACCCAAAAATCTGAGCAACTTCTTGAAGTGTTATAGTATAGTTAGCCATTTCAATGTCTTTCTTGTGTTCAGTGCTCATCACAAATTGATGTAGTGCTGGATGCAATATGCTTTATTCGCCTGTTGTTAGCAAGATAAACAACTATGTAAATAAGATGAAGTGACTTTGTTAATTACCTAAAGAAAAGGTTTACGAGGCTCCGTTGAAGAGAATCAACAAGACTGGCTAACAACAAGGTTAGCAAAGCTTAAATTAAACATTGTTTTGGCTCTTATGTTCGTACACCAATTAAATATACAAGATTTTGAGCACGGCAATTCACTTGTTTACTTCATATATTGTGGCTGAGATAATCAAGGCTTGGGCTAAAGACGTAGCACCGATTGGTTTAATGTCTTGTGAAACAGTGAACCGAGAAAACTAACCGTAACAACAGCAAACTAACAGCTGTCCAACTTGATTCTGTTGAAGCCTATCGGTAGTCAGATTTTCAGAATAAATTTAAAAATTGTTTCAGTAAGTGATCAGGTTTGGCTTTGGTGCCTTCAACTGCTTCAACACTCCACATGTAGTAATATTACTGAGGATATCTAAAGGTATATACCAATTTCATGGACTCAACTCTATCCAAATATTCAAAAATAGTGGATAACGCGCTAAGACTTGATAAGGGCTCTATTTCACAGCAAAGAATGCCATATATCCTATGGATACATCTGAAAATCAGCTGCTAGTTATCAATTGGTATTCACAAAGATCCATGATAAACGCTGAAGCAGTGAACGTGAGGATGTGTGAAAGAAAAAGCTCACTCACCTTAGCTTCAAAGGTTATGGCACTTCTAAAGACCGTAAGAAGAAGACTAAATAACAAACAATGTAAGAGGTTTCATACCATTCACTGACTGGTGCAATGTGATAAACACAGAACATCAACAAAAATACTCTAGAGTATTTCAAATTAATTATTTGAGAGAAATTTCATGCCTACTTCCGAAGTTTTTGCATAAACACTACTCAAAATAAAAGGAGCTATGGATTTTATAGTAACAGAGTAAAACGTATCAGGAAATATAATTAAATACATAGTGGAATTTGTACACGAAAAGTTTTGAAGTTTCAACTTCTGCCTCATTAATAGAGGTCATACATCCTCAATGCACTGCATCTGCATGCAGAAAAAACCTTTCATTTGAAAACCTCCATACACTTCTGAGGTGGAGTAAAAATTGGGTCAGCAGTCAAACTTAGTAGTTCAGTTGATTATACATCGAACCGGGAACCCAGTGATCGGTGGTTAGAATGCCACCGCGGTCCATATTCTTATTTCACCTTCAACTATCACCCAGTATAAAACACTAGTCTAACAAAAAACGGTTATTTCAAATAGTCAAATGATAATCAATATGGTGCTTCTACTCTCTAGCTCAGTTGGATTTGGATTAGGATGAGAAGTCCTGGCTGAGCAACCAGTGTGAATACGATCAAGCAGTAGTAACGCATCACGAATTCATATTTTAGTCGGGCAAGATCCTTGCTGATTGAAGACAGAGACAGGTGATGAAGATACCCAACCAACGCCACCACCAGCAACAACAAGCTACAATCACCATCAACAGGAGAAACCTAAACGAAATAGCCTCCTTCACCCCACACCTATCTAGGCAGCACTATCTCAACTACAGACAACACAGGCACACATGAGGACATCGAAGACAACCAGGATCAGAAAGACAGCAAGACTGGTGTTCATTAACCTGAAACCAGTGTGGAGATCTACTGCACTGAACTGAACTCAGCATACAGCGTGAACAACACCAACATCAGTGAAGTCAGTTGTGTTATGTGATGTTTGAGAGACTTGGCGCATTACGAAAGGCATTTCAAACAAACTACACACATTGATCAACAGCTGCTGCCTACACTGGCTGGATACTGACACTGAAGCTCAGATGACCAGAATGATGAGAATAAGCAAGAAGTAACTGACTGTGGTTGGCTGGCTGGCTGCCAACGAACCAATGAGGCAAGAACCTATCGCTGAACAAATATGGACTGTAAGTGAGTGGAGATGGATAGGATTGGGCACACACTGAGAAGACTATTCGAGGACATTACGCACCAGGCCAGGCACTCGAGTGGAATCCAGATAGGAAACGTTGAGTTGAGCGTCGGAGGTGAGGGTGATATGGAGGAGATGGTGTGAGGAAGAAATGAAAGCTTCCGGGAAGTGGTGGAGCCAGGTTTTAGAGATTGCAGAAAAGAGAGTGGGATGGAGGTGTACTTTTGAATCCCTATGTTCCACTAGGAACTCAAGGGACACATAATAATAATCAATTCTAAAGAACATAGTTCGATTTGAACTATGCTGAATACCATTAGTACAACGATGCAGAAAGATCTACCGTTTGCATTCCAATGTTTAGTAAATGAGGCTAATAAGAAGAAAAACGACACTCCTTTTTTTATTTATTGAATAACTATGCAATAAAAGAAAGATGGTTTGTGAACAGTGAGCGTAAGAAACTACTCGTAGTAGGCAAACACATGCATCATTTTCGTGTCATCTTATTTTAAAAATGTGATTTTCAGGATATGAATACGAGAGTATCATTACCATGCCCTTAAATTTGTGACAGCTAATGGTATTACATAATGCACAAGTTAATCAGCGTGCAAATGGTCAACAATCAACAGATAACTGTCAAATTATCTAATCGGATCATTTAGAATATCAGTATTAGTTTAGACTAACTCTAAAGCCCATACAAAAATATGTTTTCTCTACTGATACTCAGATTTCATAGAATGCCCTTAATTTTAACGTTTGTGGTAATCAGGACATAAATGTTCCACTTATTCATAAACAATCATACTAATCATTATGACCTCGGATTCTGAACCTCTGAAAACTCTAAGACACTTTATTTGACTGTATCATCGTTTTTTTCTATATGAAAAATCTTTATTCAGTCAAATAGTATCTTGAATTCTAGGCACATAATTCCGGTCGCCTCTTGAGATATCTTAAAAATCTGGTATGCAGTAGAAGTTTATTTGACCTAAAACAATAAGTGCTTTGCTTGAATTTCTTTTTCTTCATTAAAATGTTTCAGATATTCGTTTATCTGTATCGATAACTATTTACCAATTGCATAAAAATTTCAGTCTCTTTCATTAGGTGAGAATTATACTTCATTACTTCAAACATTAGATACACAAAACCAGGGAAAAATTGATCATTGAATGATGCTTCTATTTTGTTATACAGTTAAAAATTGCAATAAAAAAAATGTGGTAACTATAAATAAAAATATAAAAAAAATTAAAATTAAAATTAAAAAAAATACAGGGTTTGCAGATGAGATTCGCAACACCATAGAAGGTTACCCACAAATATTAGATTCATTGCTCACAGAAAAGTACAACGAACAATATCCATCGAATGCCTTCATATATCCAAAGAACACTGCGTATTAAAAAAACACTTTATACACATAGAAATGATTATCAGTACCTCATTTTTACCTTATTTATTTCAGTAACTCATTGCATTTAATCGTGATTGGATAGAGACTTGAAATTAGAACATCAACATGGTAGTCATTCACAAGGAACAATAGTATAAAACATTTTGTTATCCTGTGTAAACTAAAGATTGTTTGGAGTCTGGATAACGTTCAGTGCAACGCATAGTTGGGAGAAAATACCTTTGAATGCTTATAACGAAGTTCGAATGGAATGTTCTTGGTTTATAACTCTCATTATCATCTGAAAGACGACTTTCCGTATTTGTAACAAATCCACCCCACAATTCCAAATAAGTGATAGTTTTCAACACAGTAATGGTAACGCGCTGGCCGAGGAACCTGAAGGTCGTGGGTTCGATCCCTGCTGGTGGGGTCGTGGGTGCGCGCTGCTGAGGAGTCCATACTAAGACGAAACGGCTGTCCAGTGCTCCCAGGTTTCCTTTGTTCCTCCAACTGGTATCAGTCTCTGATGTATAGCAACTTGAAATTTTATTTATGCTAGCCTCAGTTAATATCACACAGTGAAACAGTAGCATCTACTGGATAACATTTCGGACATAATTTATTGTCCATATTCATATCAAGTAACTCACTCCACAACTTCGAGACACAGTTTATATAGTCATAATTCTCTCTCCTTCTCTGTGATGACAAGGGTAGTAGAACTTTCCATATATCTGGGTTAGGTGCAGAATCATTTTGATTGCATGTATTTGGTGTTGATTCGATAAACAAAGATTTCGTTATCAATCTCTCCCTCCACCCAACTAAGTTTTCAACACTGTCACTCCATCCCACCCTACTGTGTGATTGTGTCATCGCATGCAGAGCTATAGCCGAGCTTTCCTCTAGATTTTTTACCTTAGTAGGATCTACTAATCTTGATTTAGCTAAGTTTTTGTGATC
Organism: Heterobilharzia americana; assembly: GCA_944470555.2. Classification (NCBI taxonomy): domain Eukaryota; kingdom Metazoa; phylum Platyhelminthes; class Trematoda; order Strigeidida; family Schistosomatidae; genus Heterobilharzia; species Heterobilharzia americana. The sequence continues at coordinate 42,342,459 of OX104127.1, forward strand.
TGTTATTCTAATCGACCCCGGTCGACTGCTCTGACCTATGTACTTGACCTCAAAATCATTGCAAGGGATCTGTAAACCAGATTATTTTGCTTAATTGCATCGATAGGATCTTTTAACCTACAACGCTTGTTTCTAAGTGAGTTTGTTGGTTTGAATGCCACCTTAATCCTAGTCTTATTGAGAATTCTTCGTTATGCTTCTGAGGTACCTTCTTTGTATGGTTACACAGCAGAGGCTTTGAATTCTCTCTTAACCCTGTCACCATTATTACCACTAGTAATGGGATTATTAATAATAACACTTGTATTACCTACTACTACTACTACTACTACTACTACTACTACCACCGCTAATATTTTTCTCTCGATTTCTTATGAATCTATTTATAAATTTTGGTGAGTAATTATTGAGACGTAGGGTATTCTTGATGTGTCCAATTTCTTATCGCAGATTTTCTGATCTACTAGTAAGCTTTTTAGCTCTACCACTTAAGCATTTAACTAAGCCTGCTTTAAATGAAATGGGGTGGGAGGATTCGAAGTCCAAGTAGCAATTCGAATGACTAGGTTTCCTGCAGACAGTCTCTAAATTTCTTTCTTGTGTTCATTTAATCTTACAATCCAACACTGCTAGCTCACCTCGTTCACTTCCTAAGTCAAAGGTAAATTGGATTGCATTCACAACTGAATTTATTTGAGCCAAGAACCTATTAATGTGTTCCGATTTCAGTGCTGCAAACGCATCATCTGCATATTGGAGCTGTATCTTTGGAGTGGGACTAAATGTTTGAGAGGCCATCTGTTCCCAACTATCCATAAATATATCTACGATGATAAAGGAATCTTTGTTTGTCGAATCAGCACCAAATACATGCAATCGAAATGATTCTGCACCTAACCCAGATATATAGAAAATTCTACTACCCTTGTCATCACAGAGAAGGAGAGATAATTAGGAATGTATAAAGTCTGTCTCGAAGTTGTGGAGTGAGTTACCTGATATGAATATGGACAATAAATTATGTCCGAAATGTTATCCAGTAGATGCTACTGTTTCACTGTGATATTTCCAATAAACTGACTAACATGAACTACAATCGATCACAGTGCTCAAGTTTTACTCTTATGTTAGCCTTAGTTAAATGCTGTTGTATATGAACAGAGTTAATATTCAAGGCAAAAATGCTTTCGATAAAACGAATTTATTTCTACATTACTTCTGAGGTAGTTTTGTTGACGCTTAAGAACGTACTCACTAATAACACCGGCAATATAAAGGTAACCATATAGGAGCCCATGTTCCAATTGTAGGCGATTGACTCGATCTAGTTAAAGGCAGAGAATCCTAAATTGTAGCACCGAAGAATCTGTGATTGTGTTATTTTGAGTAAATGTCTCCCAATACAAATATATATATATATATATATATATATACATATGTTTTAATTCACCTACACAGATATACAATTTATTTGAAATGTTTAACCACTCCACTTTGATTTACTTTACCATAGGACAAGGATAATATCAATGTACTTTTTCATATTAACTCCCAAACATAGGTAAAAGCTTAAATAAGTACTGTCAGTGAAGCATAAACTTTACTTAAAAGATGTGATACACATTCATTGTCTTAACCTGAAGCAGCGAATTCAGTAACGTTGTACGTAAATGATAGAGTTTGGCCTATACAAGTCAAATGTAACCAAATAATTAGCATATAGATAAAGGTGTCACTCTTGAAACAACTTAGAGATATCATCTTCAAGGGTGAAGAGGAGTAGCTTTCGTCAGCGTTTCAGATAAGTCTTAGTGATGAGTTCTTACAAGCATGTTAATCATGTTCTGTAAATTAACCTTGTAATTCAATCTAATTTTATTTTCTTCTCAAATTTAGCCATTTACTTGTGCTTAGACGCTTGTGAATGTAAACTTATTAACATCTTCAATATGCAAAAACCGGTCCAAATAATATTAAATTATTATAATTACTAGAAAGGCTTACTATCTATAGTAAATACTACTTACTAAAGGATTTCATTTTATTATAATTGACTGAATACGACTCTGTCTCGCTTCGAACTGGTGTTATCTTATAGCTTATGTATAATACGCACAAGTATGATATTTTGTATTTCCTGTCCCTCAACTAGTACAAAATAATTATTAGTCACACATACGACGTAAATAACTTATATATATATATATATATATATATATATATATATATATATATATATATATATATATATATATAATTTCTGCCTTAACAAAGTCAATAATTACAAATCATAAACAGTGAAATTCACTACATGTTTCTTCGAAGTTAAATCAATTATTTTAAAGGATCACCTACATTGAGTTCTGATTGTAGAGCTATAATTTATTACTTTATTGAAAATATAAGTCTTTGCTGCACCAGTAGAAATATATTTCGGTGAATTCAATCTATTTTACCCATCAGAATATATATTTTTTTTCTTGTCTTTATTAGGTTTTACATGAATTTCCTCAGCTTCTTGTGGTATCATTAATAATTTGTTATGATCTTTTTTTTCTAATTATGCATAATTCTTTCAAGGTTTGCATCAAGCACACTGATCTGCAAACTGATGAGTTCCATATGACTCATTGACATGTAAATAATCAAGACTTTCATGCATATATCTTATTAAGTAAACCAAAAAATGTTACATCCTTCGACACAACTTCAAGTTTGCTGCACCTTTGGATTATTAAATCAAGTGAAACTTCTCCATTTTGTTTCTTCTGAGTATAGTTTCAGTTTTTTAACTGTTCAAGCAGCCTGCTAACAGTTATGCTTACCTGATTTTATGGTGAACATCGAGAAGCGATTCAAAGTGTTGGTAATCTTTGTTCACCTGTCAGTATGAAGTTTTTTAGTGACTTTATCGTAAATTGACCACAGTCGAATCTTGTTGATTCGTTAAATATGTTATCAATCACTAAAGAAATATACTTAAATATCGAGAATAATAATCGGTGTCAAAGTTATAGGCGATCAAGTCTGAAAGTTAATTATTAAACTAATTGTTACACAAAGTACGCGGTCCTCTAAACCACTCACTGGCGTCACAGTTTTCCAGTACATCAAGATATCATCCAACCATGTTTCCCATCTAGCATGATGGTCAAGCAATTTTCACTAAGGTTTGCATCTTTATAGCCTGAAGGTGTTAAATGCTTGTAATGAACACTGTTACGTAACGCAACTGGTTCTGCGCATAAATGATGCATTTTTGTGCATGACTTAACCATTGCACACAAATCTCATCAATAAATTCACTTCAAGAAAACCCAGAACATAGTAGATCTATTGTACTCATTTATATGCCTTTCACTTAAATAAAAGGGACATATTAAGAAAGCTAAATGAATATTGTCTTGTTTTGAATGTAAGAAGTATAGACCCCATAAGAAAATGCTAAGCTGGTTAGTAAATCAAAAAGTGAATATAATATGCGAGAACTTTTTGCTAATTGTTGTAAGTAAAAACAATAGTGTAGTAGTAGTAGTGTGAGCAGTAGTAGTAGTGGTTCTAACATTTTCGAAAAAACACTGACCACACAGGAAATGATTTGGAATGTATGGTGAAAATGTTAAAGATAATGTATTTTGGTTAGATTTATGAATAAAAGATGTTTCAAGGGAAACTAAGATTTATCTTTATCTGCTTCTGTACACAAGGAACAAATCTTAATTCTCCAAATAGCATGATCTCATCAAACTGGAACAAGGTCAAAATTTGATGCTGTTGATCATTTACGGTGCACATCTAGTATCTAATTTTTATTCTGAGCTCAAAAAACGCTACTCAGGCAAGTTACCGCTTAATTTTGATAAACTGAGGTATGCACTCAGAAGAATCAACTTACCAAACTATGTAGAGTCACACCATTTGTCGTTTCAATTACTCTAGTATACAAATGCATGCATATTTGATTTATAGATCATTATTATTATTTGTCCCTTGAGTTCCTAGTGGAACATAGGGATTCAGTAGCGCGTCTCCATTGCACTCTGTTTTCTGCAATCTTTTCGATCTAGCTCCACGATCTCCCCTACATCACCCTCAGACGCCAAACTCGCCGTTTCCCATCTGGGTTCCACTTAAGTGTCTGACCTGACGCGTGATGTCCCCGAATGGTCTTCCCAGTGCATGTCCATTCCATTTCCACTTCCTTCCAGTGCATATTTGTTGAGCGATAGGTTCTCGCTTTGTTGGTTCGTTGCCAGCCAGCCAGCCAGAGTTCCTTGTTGTTTATTCTTTCTGGCCATTTGAGATAAATGATTTTCTACTTTTATTCGTGTCTCCAGTCATTTTTTTCGACATCTTATCTAAATAGTTTTCTCCCCAAATATCCCATAAATGTCACTGGAGTTATTTACAACACTCTTCAGAATACAGTATCATATATCATACTCTGCCTTCAGTTTTTAAACCACTCCAAAATTCTTTGCTAAATCCCTTTCTCCCTTTCTAAGTATAACAATTTCCACATGTTTGTTATCAATGAAACAAAGCACTTTCAGTATGCGCTTCAGATTTAGCAACTAAATCTAAAAATAGACATATAGTGTGACAATGGAACCATTTCAAATTGCTTCATGGTAGGCCTGGAGAGTACCACCTTACCAAAAGTAATCTATGAGCTTCATTTCTAAAAAAGGTACATAGATAATAAATTTATACTTCGTGGCGAGAATACTAACCTCGAAAATCTGCTTCAAATTTTCAGCAGCATTCATTTCTTTATCAGCTTCACTCTGAAAGCAGAGCTAAACTCAAAATTCTACTACGTGGATGTCCAACTTCAAAGAACAGATGACAATTCATTCCGGAAATATATTTATAGAAAGCCCACTTGGAACTTGCAGTTTAGTAATATTTAAAGTTTTATCCGCATAAATAGAAAATAGATTTTTATACATTCACTCTCCTCAAGAATAAGAAGAATATGCACGAAGGATACCGTCAATCGTAAACTAGAAAAGTTAAAGGAAATCCTCATGGGAAATGGATACCTACTGAAATTTATAGTTACGCCAAAAAAAACGAAATGCTTACAGAATGCTTCGAGAAAGACTCAACTGTTGAACTTCAAATTCAAAAGGAATAATGAGTCAGATATCCGTAGGAGCAGACTATCAAGATACGTAAAGAAAACATTTTTTGCAGACAGTCTTAGAATCATACTCTCTTGTTAGAAACTCATTCATGAGTGTGTGAAGGATAAGCTGGAGTATTGGGTCAAATCACTGTGTAACAGTTTATTTGTTTCTGCGGAACAGAGTGCATTAGTCACACCATTCACCAGCTTGTGAAACGCGCTCACGAACACTACCCAATCTGACTGACAAAGGGAGAGTGGAAGTACACCTTCACCTGTGCAACGGAACACAATAAAATCAAGACACTTGACTATGGTTGATAAGTCCTTCAAAAGTTTGTACAAAGTACAATCAAGCCACTTGAAAGGAGTAAAGACATCTGGACACAGCTGAAGCACTAGCGATTCAAAAGTTCAACCTATCACTTTGCTTTGACTTTTGACCAGAAATTATTCTTGAATGTCCTATCATTTCTACTATATATTCATAAATATGAAGTTAAAAGAATGATTTTGCCAAAAGATCTTCGCTCCACTCGTCTTCTGTCTTCTATGGTCAAATGGATTCGTCTCGATGTTTAAAGAAAAGAATTCAATGAAATTTTATGACCTTAACTGTATCATTTTAACCCTATCGTTTTTGTCTATAAATCCACGAGATGGGCATCTTCAATAATTATTCCGTAAAATTCGATGAACCTTGAAAACAAAACAGGTTGACAGTGACTGGTGATTCACTTCTATGTGATACTATTTGAAGTTCAAGACCTTGAGTAGTAAGGTATATAACCAGTATACTGAGTGATAAATTTTAGCGATAAACTTCACTAATGATAACAAACCGTAATATATCGAAGTTATGAGGTTCTAATGAACTCCTCAACGTCACTGAATGCTAAGTGAAGTGCAGTTCAATATCTTACTACTGAGCTTATCTGTAACATCTACATCTGGATTGACAAGTTTCAGTCAGCTTAGATGACTAGACAGGATAACACTGATCGCCCTTTAGTGACAAATCAGTGAGGCATTTACCATCATAATAATTCATTATAATCACTGAAAATATTCAAAATAGTTTCTACATCTAATTCTTCTTCAGAACTTAAAAGTAACTTCATAAAAGTAGGCTTATCGTTTTTCATTTAAAAATTATTTTACAGGTTTAATGCGGGAATTAGATATCATCAGAAGGACAAATTAAACTGGTCACTAATCAAAATGTTTTATGTCAATTAACTGATAAAATATTATTATTATCACTGTTATATTTTACATAAACAGTAGTTTTTGCCATTATCGTTTCCGCTCGAAAATATTATGACTGATGACAGTGAAAATATGAATACACTGAAGAATCTGTCAAGTGCCTAGAAATATGTGAATAATAACCTTGAGTAATATAACTGATTAAGTTTATGCTAATATATTCCCAGTAGTAGAAAACATCTCTACATATATGTATGTATGCTGTAAACAAAAGTGGATTATTGTTAAACATTATGTGTAGTTGATCTACACAGATACGTTTTCTGCGTAGATGCTGTTTCTAATAATCATCAAAGTGAAATTTTGTTGTGTATACTACATAATTATTTAAAAGTTGTTAAACAGTATGACAGGAATGAATGAGTATCAAAACGCTAATAGTGAACCAATTTTCCCGGAATTTCGCTTATGCTAACTTAACAAATACATTGTACACTGGTTTTTCAGCCTAAACTCTAACACATACTAAGTAAATATGCTATTTAAACCAAATTCATCGACTTTAAAATTTCTTTGGATAGGTAAGAAGGATTTTATATATACAGGTAATAAAATCTCCGAATTGAGTCAGGATCACTAACCATGTACCGAAACTAGTGAAACTCTCGAAACTGATTTGTTGAAACTATCTTAATCTGGTAAAGTGAATTTCATGGAGCAATGTACAATAAATTGAATGACTATTTTGTCGAAGGTTAGTAAAAATTACAAGGTCATCTTCAATATTTCTCATAGCTGAATACCTTTTTAAACGTTTAAGATTGGGTAAAGTCCAATCAATAACAAGCTTTCGATTAGTATAGCAATTACAAACTTAATATTCTAAATCACTAATGATTCTGGTACTCATCTTATTATCAGTACTTTAATATTGAATTATTTAGTTGGAAAACAATTTTTTTCCAAAAGAATTTGAGAATACGTGATCAATTTCTAGTTGAAAACATTTTCAATATGCTGAATAGAAAATCATTAATTCTCTGAAATGTTAACAGCCCTTAAGTAGAACTTAATACTTTACTTCAACTCAAAGGAAAAATGACATTCGTTATTTTTTTTAAAAATGAATGTGGTTACAAGATACATTAGAACTTTTTATCCTAAAACATCGTAATCTTAGAGCTGTAGAAGTAACAGAGCTAAAAACCCTCATTCTATACTAGTTGGGTTAAATTTTACAATAGTACTATAAGCGTTTCTCTTTTATATGTATATTTATGACACCTACTTGATTAAACAATCAAGAAGATTAGATTTTCTTACTCTGAAATAATTGATTTTTGATAGTTTGTTCTGTGATATTACAAGAATTCCTCTAACCATAGATAGACAGGAATTTAGAACGTTAACAGAATACATTTATAGTAGTACACATAGAGAAGTCTTACTTATCTCATATTCTCAATCAGTTTCTTGATGAATATCATGACTATCAAAGTTGTTGTTTCTACTCGACTAGAGTATCTCAGTATCTTGTTTGTGTTAATAGCCTTATTCGAACTTAGTGTTTCTCAGAAAAACTTGATCCAGATCTATTTATTATTGCTACGCTAAATGCAAAAGCCTATGACACTACACAAATACATACCCCATACCTATAAAACACTAGTTAATAAACGAAGGCTTAAACCGAAGAACCTCATTCTCATCTGTGTGAAAGTTGGGTTCCATCATGGTTCTTAAATAAAATTAGGCAGGACTTATGTTGATTGGTCACGGGAGAGTAACCAAGTCTGTATTCTCTAGTTCTGAGTGCTGACAGAATCCTATAGACCAGTTTGTCTCCTATCTTGCTAATCATCTTGCAAAATGGCCGGCAGAATTCGGTCAGCACTCAGGCACTAGACAACATGAGATTAGTCTCTCCTCAGCGACCAATCAATGCATGTAATCCAGACTTACATAAGGTTAGTCGAGGCTCAAATAGCTCAGTGGTAATGTCGCTCACTGAAAAACTGCTTGAAGACGGTCCAAATCTCACATCTCCCCTGGGTTCTAGATACGCACTGATAACGAGTTCCAACAGTCATGAAACCTAGGTCCAGACCTTCCTACGGATTGGCTTGACAAACCAACATCTATAAAAGATGCTTGAATATATGACCCAGTCACAAAGATAAACAGTGAGCTACTTTAAATCGTTCTCTACTCGCTAAATAACTGCCCTATACTTACAACCCAACCACCGAATGGTAGCTAATGACATATATCCTTCCTTCAAAATACAACACCAGATTCTATCCACAACAGAGCCCAGTTGCACATTCTGTTGTCCATACTATGGAAACCTGAAAAGATTATTTCAATAGGCAGCGAAAACCAAAACATAATATTCATTACTTTTTGTTAGTTGACTCTGTACTTAATACAGTTATGTAGAGTATTATTAGGTCATATAAGATTAATAATAAGAACGAACAAACAATGATACGCAAGTCTAGTGATTCTCACTGATCATTTCAAAATATTCACGACTAAAATACAATTCAATGAAATGTATCATTTACCCTAGCAACATCAGTGTATAACCTAACTAACAACCTTCATCTAGCATTGATGATAGTTGTATTGAACTCATTAATTGGTCTTCATCATTTCTATTCACTGAGAAAAAGCAAAATTTTATATGTAAACCTACAATGATCTAAAGATTTATCAATGAAACTTAAAGAATAAGACATAAATAATAATTTCAAGATTTAATCATAAAAATAACTTACTATTATTTTCTGCTTCCATTGCATAACATAAATATATTCCATTATATGAAGTGATAATACATAAAATAATAAATGAAATCAGTTCAATTTTCAACATCATTATTTGTTTCAATTCATTACTTCTTGAATTATTTTCAAGGTTTTCTGAAATATTTACACAAACATATTCAAAAGTAAATTGATTATGGTAAATATATATTTTCCCGTTTAATATATCATGATTTTTTTTAAAAATTTATATTGAACTTTGTATAAAAGTGATAATAAGAAAGTAAAATAACGTGTAGATTTGCGTATTTTAACTTGATTTAATCCATTTACAAATTATTGAACTGTTAAACCCTTTAATACAATAGTCATTTTTTTTAAAGCACATTGATGTATACCTGTACAAACATGAATTATAAATTTACTTACATTTTATCTATGTATATACTATTTAGTGGAGTATCGATAGGAGTGTAGGTATCCACGTGTATTGAAATATATGCATATACCTACAGACCCACATACTTAACCATACACGTACAATAGTGCACATAGTTATGGATATGTATGCGTATATGTTGTATCAAATAAAAACCAATACAATTAGTCGTTCATGTATAGTGCTTGAATCAACCGTTTCAACAATAGACATTGCAATATGGACAATAAGAAAAGGCTAGACAGTGAGTTTAAATGAGAAGTGAAATACTTCAGCGTATATAAAAGTAGAGTGACAAGCAAAATAAAGAATATTCTTCAATGATCATGTGTATATTTTTTTTTGTCGCCACGGTATGTATAAAACATCAAATCTGATTGAGATTTTTAATAAATTATCTGAATAGAATAGATATGAGTTCAAATTGTTTCTATTCAGGATTTCTGTCATCTAGTTAAATTGTCAATCAAAAGGTAATGAATTCACTTTAAAAGTTCATTTCTATCCTTGTATGATCTTTTTTGTTCAATAATGAATAAACATCAGTAAAAAAAAATAATCACAAAAGCTATGTGTAAAAGAAAATAATCAGTTACCAAGATAGACTAGTCAACATGTCAGTAGGTTTCAAATAAGATAAGAAAAATGGGGCATCACCATTATGCCTAATTCATTTAATCAAATAAATCAGGAGTAAAATAAAAATTATGAAAGTCATGAAGCCTTCAACTGAAATTCTTTAGTTTACTTATGGAATGATCAATCAACTAGTGTATCAAATGTAGTCACTGACTTATGTATATCAGTTATCCAGTATTTTTCCATTATTTTGTTGCTAATAGAAATGAAAACTAGTTGTCTATTTCAGTTGTATATTTTAGGCTAATTTTGATTAAATTTTGAGGGGTTGTGGAGATTTGGAATTATTTCAAGTTGTTATTCATCGAAGACTGACATCAGTTGGAGGAACAAAGGAAACCTGGGAGCACTGGACAGCTGTTTCGTCCTAGTATGGGACTCCTCAGCAGTGCGCACCCACGACCCCACACCAGCAGGGATCGAACCCGCGACCTTCGGGTTCCGCGACCAGCGCGTTACCATTGAGCCACTGGCCGTGAGGACAAATACTCAACGATGACATTGGGTGGCGGTCTGCGCTATATCGTGAGCTAACAGAAGTTGGAAATATGGAGCATTGGATTCTGACCCAGTGGCTCAATGGTAACGCGCTGGTCGCGGAACCTGAAGGTCGCAGGTTCGATCCCTGCTGGTGGGGTCGTGGGTGCGCACTGCTGAGGAGTCCCATACTAGGACGAAACAGCTGTCCAGTGCTCCCAGGTTTCCCTTGTTCCTCCAACTAACTTTGATTGTTACCAAATTAGCAAGTAGATGATATGATGAGATACCAACAACTGAATTTATCTACCAATTACGCTATAGTTATACAGAAAACTTAAAAATATTGGTAATAACCATGATTTTTGCATTCAGCGTTCATTAGTGATCTAAGAAAAAGCCAGATCAGTAACCTTGAGGTCTCAGTTTTCAGCCTTGATTCACATGTTTACTACACTCCTTAGTCACTACCTTCAGAACAAAGATTGAAACTTTCAGGTAAGTCTTACTTAGATACTTAACTTACTGAGCGAAAATATACCAAAGGTACTTTATTAAACCAAAAACTATCCTTCCCGTCATTAAGCAAATTAAAATGTATACGTTTGGGAAACTGATTGATCATAATGCAGTTTTTATCACGGAATAACATTAAATAAGAAATCAATAAGGGTCAAGGATCGCTGGATAACTGCTTCACCCCAGTTAAGGACTCATCCACGGCTGGTACCAGCAACTGAGTAATTTTTTGACTAAAAGGCAATCAGATCTCGTGTTAGGCATATTCAACCATCATGTTTGAACCCAGCATTTTATGTTTTCTAGATTCGGTCAATTGGTGACTTAGCTCACATTTCTCTTGCTTTAATTCCGAAAGTTCCGACATCTCATAAAAACCTCAATAAATCCATCTTAAATTATCTCACCAGTAAGGAGCGCATTATTGATTATATAGTTGAATGATTTATGAGAAGTTGGTAGCTTTAAAAGAAGCCCTCATTATTATGAGGGCATTTTAACTTTTTAATAATTCGACTGCTATGAAGACGGTTTATTCCATATTATTATTATTATTATTATTATTATTATTATTATTATTATTATTATTTGTCCTTTGGGCTCCTAGTGGAACAAATGGCTTCAGTAGCACGTCGTCATTTCACTCTCTTCTCTGCAGTCTCTACAACCTAGCTCCATGACAGTCCAGAAGCTTTCATTTTTTCTCACATGATTTTCTCCATGTCACCCACACCTCGGACGCCCAACTTGTCGTTTTCCACTTGGTTTCCATTCGATGGCCTGGCCTGGAGCATGATGTCTCTGAACAGTCTTCTCAGTGCATCCCTAACATCTAAATCCGTCTCCACTTTCTTCTTCTGCATATTTGTTTGGCAATCGGCTGTCTATTGGTTCGTTGCCAGCCAGTCAGACTTCCTTATTGCCTATTCTTATTATTCTGGTCATCTGATCTTCAGTATCGAGTGAGCGTAAGCGGGAGCTGTTGATGAATGTCTGTAGTTTGAAAGAAATGCTTTCCGTGACGTGCCAAGTTTCTGAACCATCACATAGAAGCACTAACTTGACCGAACTAGTGTTGAAAATCCGGATATTGTTCTTCATGCTGAGTAGAGTGCATACTGATTTCTGATTAATAAAGACCTGTCTTACTATCTTTCTGATCCTGTCTTTGACATCATCTGTGCTGTCTGTAGTTGGAACGACCCTGTTTAGGTAAGTGGAAAGGACTACTTGCTTTAAGTTTCTTCCGTTGATGGTGATTGTAGCTTTTCGTTGTTGGTGGAGGTGGTGGTTGGGTATTTTCATCACCTCTGTCTTCTCAACTTTCGCTTGAAGTCCTGCCTGTGTTGCTTGTTCTTTCAACTTATTGGTTTTCGCCATTAGATCTTGGAGTTTGTGCGGACATTTCATCTCCCCAGATTTACTTTCGCTTTCATCGAGGGAGAGAAGACACAGCGGCCAATTAGCTTCCTGAAGGCTTTCATCAACTGGTGTCATTTCGCCTCTCTGATTCCAGCATGGAATAAGTTTAGGTTTATTTCTTATATTTTTTTGTACTTTGAACTTTCTTTAACGGTTAGACTGGTTTTACTGGGTAGGGTTGCTAGCCCTATGCCCAACCTTCTCTCTTTATCGGGGCTTAGGACCGGCTAGTAAACTAGGCGAGGTTAGATGGAGAAATAACGAAAACCAGAAGCATAGAACAGATAGTAAACTTCACTTTGAAACTTCCCATTTAATTACATATGAATTTTAAATCAATAATGGAGTCTTTCCATAAGGGTTGGCTACAACAACGTATTCATTAAAAAATTGTGTTTAATAATGGTAAGGAATGAGTGAAGGGTAAACAGCTTTTATCTGCATTTCCCTTCATTCTTTTCTTTATTACGAACCCATTTAATTATAAGTGAAATAAACGTAACTGAAATTTAGATAATTTCTAACATAACATACACTTTATCAGTATTGGTTGGTGATGTGTGTAATGCATAATAAATGTGTACTTTATTTCTCTGATATGTTATTTTTTATGAGTAGTAAACAGAAAACTGTCTTCATGTATCTTCTTGCTGATTAACATGCTGAAATAGAAGACTGAGGGGAATTCAAAATAAATCCATCGTTATTTTTCTTTCTGACGATGAATATGTAATATGCACCAAGTAATAGTTTTTAGCGAACCTAGAAGATTTGGATTCCGCCGGTGACTTGGGTCTAATGTCACACAAACTCGAAGATCTACAGGCGAAAACTAACAAGTTGACAGAAGAGGCGAGGCAGGACAGAGAAGACAGCACTCCAAGTGAACATAGAGAAGACAGAAACAGGTGATGAAGATACACAAACAATAACAGCATCACCAACAACAAGCTACAATCACCATCAACAGCAGAAACCTAAACGAAGTAGCCTCCTTCACCCCACACCTATCTAGGCAGCACTATTTCAACTACAGACAACACAGGCACACATGAGGATATCGAAGACAACCAGGATCAGAAAGACAGTAAGACAGGTGTTCATCAACCTGAAACCAGTGTGGAGATCTACTGCACTGAACTGAACTCAGCATACAGCGTGAACAACACCAACATCAGTGAAGTCAGTTCTGATATGTGATGGTTGAGAAACTTGGCGCATTACGAAAGGCATTTCAAACAAACTACACACATTGATCAACAGCTGCTGCCTACACTGGCTGGATACTGGTAGTGAAGCTCAGATGGCCAGAATAATTAGAGTATGCAAGAAGGAACTGACTGTGGCTGGCTGGCTAGGCGAGGCACTCGAGTGGAATACAGATGAGAAACGCTGAGTTGGTCGTCGTAGGTGAGGGTAACATAGAGGAGATGATGTGAGGAAGAAATGAGAGCTTATGGGCTGTCGTGAAGCGAGGTTCAAACGTTTGCAGACAACAGAGTTGAGACGTGCTACTGAAGCCCTATGTTCGATTAGGAAACCAAGAAACAAATAATAATAGTTTTTTGTCACTGATATCAAGCTTAACTGATCATTCTTTAAGACACCGGAAGTTATGATTCTAACTTCATTGTTTTTTGCAGATAGAAGATAAAATTCGATAAAATTTAATATACTAATGAATAAAATGAATTTTCTGGTATTTGCTAGCCTAACCAGAATGATTTTGAGACTGGAATCAATATTTATTAGTTACAAATTTTTTTCAAATAGATCATTCTATTCTGGTTAAAGAAATTCTGTCGATTAATGTGAGTAGTTTTTAACTACATATATTTTTCTGTGGTAAGCTTCATTGTTTCACGATACCGTAATATCAGCGTATAATCTTAGCTGAGTAGCTTTCAATGGAAACCTTGTTAATAACACTTTCAAAGTTATCTTTGATAAATGTTAAACCCAAATGATTCAGAAGGCTAAGAGGAAAATGGAAGACACAATATGGGATTGTATCATGACGCAATGATAAAGGTAAGCATTTTTAATCAAAATAAAGCTATTTCAGTAAACCATATCAGCTTGTTAAACACTGGGAGATGAAAGAACTTCTGAACGAATAATGGATAATCGACAATAATCAATTCGAAATGAATCGCATGTTATTACCTGTCTTGTGACAAGTAAACTCAGATATTTCAGTTTGAATATGATAAGATTATCATTGTGTAAGGCTGTGCATATGTTGTCTCAACAAAATCACCTCGTCCCTAGTAGAGATAATAAATAAATATAATTTTCTAGATTATTTCAGATAAGTGGTACTATCGATATAGAAGCATATTATTTTGTGGAAAACAAGAAGCAGTTTATAGTGAAGAAATAACAACAAACGTTTACAGGGCTTTATTTCTGGACACATTTTAATAACTGTATTGTGTTAACCACTAGAATGACAATTTAATTAGTCTGCTATAGATATAAACATCCATTGACGAAAGTTTATAGGAATATTTTTCAACTCCAAGAATTCCCGCTCTTACCTTCTTCTGAATAAATTATTACTATTATTATTAGTCCTTTGGGTTCCTAATGGAACATAAGGCTTCAGTAGCACGTCTCCATTCTACTCTGTTCTCTGAAATCTTTTGAACCTGGCTCCATGACAGCCCACAAGCTCTCATTTCCTCCTCGCACGACCTCCTCCATGTCACCCTCGGACGTCCAACTCGTCACTTCTCATGGGGATTCCACTCGAGGGCCTGACGCGTGATGTTACCAGTCAGCCTTCTCAGTGTATGCCCAATCCATCTCCACTTCCTTCTGCTGCATATTTGTTGGGTGATAGGTTCTTGGTTGGTTCGTTCCCAGAGCTCCTTGCTGCTTATTCTTATTATTCTGGCCATCTGATCTTCAGTATCGAGCCAGTGTAGGCAGTTGTTGGAAATCCCTTTCTTAACACCCCAAGTCTCTCAATCATACAGAAGCACTGACTTGACTGAATTGGTGTTGAAAATCCAGATCTTGTTCCACATGCTGAGTGCAGAAGATCTCCACACTGATTTCAGGCTAATGAAAGCCTGTCTTGCTTTTCCGATTCTGACTTTGACATCCTCGTCTGTGACTGCGTTGCCTGTAGTTGAAACAGTGCTGCCTAGATAGATGAAGGAGGTTACTTCCTTTAAGTTTCTCCCGTTCATGGTGATTGGAGTTTGATGTTGTTGGTGGTGCGGTATCTTCATCACTTCTGTCTTCTCTATATTCACCTGAATAAATAGGCTTTTAAAAATGCCTTACAGTATCTAAGCACCCTTTCCAAGAATACGGAAAACTAGCAGCGTTTTGACACATTGTTTGGATAAGTTTCTTCACTTCTTCTTTTCAAATAACTTTTAGCATGCTATCAGCTGTTCTTCTAGTGAACTAGATGGTGATCAATATAACCTTGGTGTTAAAGAATACAGTATTGAAAAACGAAGGTTCGATCAACTACTTTACTTTCGTTTTTAGCATTATTACTTGCGCATCTCCGTCGTTGATTAAACTGAATTCATCGGCCACTGTTGGCATATGGGTACCTGTTGCCAGTATTTTCAAACTTGGCATTCATAATGAATAGTGGCTAGCTGTGAACGAAACGCTCGTTTATAGAAGTTTTGCTTTTAAAGTTGTGTTCAGCATGAACTGTTGTCATTTAAATAATCATTTAAAGCCTGGGAGCACTGGAGAGCCGTTTCGTCCTAGTATGAGACTCGTTAGCAGTGTGCACATATGACTTCGCCAGGGATCGAACTTATGACCTCCAGGTCTTGTGACGAAGGCGTTAACTACCCAGCCACTAGGTTAGATTTCAACAGTCTGCAGTTTCCAACTTCTGTCAACTCGTAATATAGCGCAACTATCCATCCAAGTCTTCAGTTTCCACCCGCTTCACTACTGACTGGTTGATCCCATAAATCACGGCTTCTCATTAGAACTTCGAGATATTCATGTGGAAGTATACCACTAAAGGTCACTATGCAGTAATGTAGTTATAGGTTTCCGGGGGGTTATTAACCACAGACTGACATCAAAGATGCACTGACTGATGTCATTGCACGATGAATGCTACCTTAAAAAGCTAATAAATTGATCAACATCACCATAGGACCAGACATTACTGCGTAAGGGCTCAAGCTGCCACACCTCATCAACACATCACGTAGCAAAGTAACAAGATAAAAGATGAAATACTAAAGGAAAATTAGTTAAATTAATATAAGTGAAAAACTTGGGCACTGTGGTAGAATGTAGTTCCATATTAGATTTGTTTATTTGATATAAAGCGCACAGTGATACAGTATTATTTACTTGATTACGTTTCGAGCATAAATTATTGCTCATAATCATATCAATGTAATCACACTTCTTTCGACATCTGATTTTATAGTCCTGTCACCTGATCTCTCTTTGTTTTTTTGTTTTTTGATTGGTAGTAAAGTTTTCCATATCTCTGGTATAGGTGTTGCGTCATTCCTATTACATGTGTTGGGTGTGGATTCGATGAACAAAGATTCAGTAATTAATCTCTCTCTCCACCTAGCTATATTAGACTTAAGTACAGTGGTTTTGTCCCATCCTATTGTGTGGTTGTGTGTTAATGAATGTAATGCAATGGCTGAGTGTTTTTCTAGGTTATTGATCTTATTGGGGTCTGTCGTTCTATGTTTAGCTAAATTCCTATGTTCTGTTAATCTAACTGACCCCGACCGGCTAGTTTGACCTATGTATTTGACTTCACAGTCATTACATGGAATTTGGTAGATTATATTATTTTGCTTAATTGGTTCTATCGGATCTTTTAGCCGACACAGCTTACCTCTAAGTGAGTTTGTTGGTTTAAATGCCACCCTAATTCCAACCTTGTTGAGAATCCTACGTATGGTTTCTGATGTTCCTTCCTTGTATGGTATCACAATAGAGGTGCTGATTTCCTTTCTACTTATGTTGTCACTATTATTTGTATTTGTATTAGTGTTATTATTTTGCTTCTTATGCGTCCGTGTGAATTTCTTAATAAAATGATGGGGATAATTATTAGTTATTAACGCTTCTTTTATGTGTTTCAATTCCTTATTTAAGTCCTTACAATGACTAGTGAGTTTCTCAGCTCTGTTATTTAGACATTTGACTAAACCCGCTTTAACTGACACTGGATGAGATGACTTGAAGTCTAGATACCTGTTAGAATGTGTTGGTTTTCTGTAGACGGTAGTATCTAAACCACCATCTATCCTTCGTTTTATTCTGCAATCCAACATAGGTAATTCTCCTTGTTCATTTTCTACTTCGTAGGTGAATTGGATTGCGTTAACTACTGAGTTTATGTGTGTCAAGAAACTGTCGATATGTTCCGATTTCAACACTGTAAATGTGTCATCTACATATCGCCACCATATCTTAGGTGTCGGATTATATGTTCGTAAAGCCATATCTTCCCAACTATCCATAAATATATCTGCTACTATAGGGGATATTGGTGATCCCATTGCTACTCCTTCTGTTTGTCTGTATATCTTTCCCTGAAACTTGAAGACTGTCGAGGTTAAGCATAACTGCACTCCTAACATGATTTCACCAACCGATGCCTTGGTTCTTTGAGTAAGTTGTGAGTCAGTATCTAGTTGATTTCTGACTGCCTCCAGTGCCATATTGATTGGTATTTTAGTATAAAGACTTGTTACGTCAAAACTAACCATTTTTTCATCCTCTTCTATGTGCAGGTCATTAAGTTTTTGTTTCAACTCGTAAGAATTTACTAGTCTAGAGTTGGAACGGTCTCTAACAGGACGTAATACTGATGCTAAATACTTTGATATCTCATATGTTGGTGTGTTTCGGAAGTCAACTATCGGCCTAATGGGATAACCTGCTTTATGAACCTTAATAGTACCGTAAATTCTGCTAGGATTATTAGTTTTTGGCATTAAAGTAAACCATTCGGACTTACCTAGAGATGGCTTCAGTCGGCGTATCAGATCTGTTGTAGATTTCTTAATTTTATTCATGACAGTATCTATAGGTTTCTTAATCTCTTCATATGGCCCTGTTTGGATATGTTCATCCATTTTTTTAAGATAATCCGATTTGTCCATAACTACTGTTGAGTTACCTTTGTCAGATTTAGCAATTACTATACTATTATCCTTTCGTAGATTGTTTAAAGCTGAATTTTCCAGTTTCGTTAAGTTTCGCTGTGTCTTCTTTTGTTTTTTAAGTGCTAATGCACACTGCGCTCTAACCTGTTCAGCAGTTGTCACATCCACCGAGCTTAATGCTACTTCTATGCTAGGTATGACATCTTCTGGTTTTAGATGATCTACTGTTATGTTGAAGTTTAGTCCTTTTTCAAGTACTTTCATCTCAGCTGAGCTTAAGGCTTTCGAGGAGAGATTGACTACCCACTTTGTTCTATCGATGTTCGATGATGTTTCCTTTGTAATTTCATTGTTTTCCGAAGCATATTTTTCTTGCATTAGTTTATTGAACTTTTTGATTTGATTTCTTCTAGATTTCTTGAGAGTAGCTAATCTTGCTTTGTCTGATGTTTCTATTATAAATCCATAGTCTCTGCAGTTTACTATCTTCATAATTTTACATTTAAGTTGTTCAATTTTATTCCGAATGGTACTTAATTTCTTAATAATCCTGTGAATTTCTTCTTTCAGACATAGTTTGCTGACATGTTCTATTGCCCTTTGGATTTTGTCAGTATATATTGGGATTCGTATGCGAAGGTATTTAGGGATAATTTGATTTTTCATGCAACGAATATTGAAAATACGATGATTTGTGAAACGTGCTTCAGTTTGTGAAAGTCGTGTGAGTTTATTGATTAGCCTTCGAACAGGAAGACCATAAGTTTCATTAATATAAGTGAAAAACTTGGGCACTGTGGTAGAATGTAGTTCCATATTAGATTTGTTTATTTGATATAAAGCGCACAGTGATACAGTATTATTTACTTGATTACGTTTCGAGCATAAATTATTGCTCATAATCATATCAATGTAATCACACTTCTTTCGACATCTGATTTTATAGTCCTGTCACCTGATCTCTCTTTGTTTTTTTGTTTTTTGATTGGTAGTAAAGTTTTCCATATCTCTGGTATAGGTGTTGCGTCATTCCTATTACATGTGTTGGGTGTGGATTCGATGAACAAAGATTCAGTAATTAATCTCTCTCTCCACCTAGCTATATTAGACTTAAGTACAGTGGTTTTGTCCCATCCTATTGTGTGGTTGTGTGTTAATGAATGTAATGCAATGGCTGAGTGTTTTTCTAGGTTATTGATCTTATTGGGGTCTGTCGTTCTATGTTTAGCTAAATTCCTATGTTCTGTTAATCTAACTGACCCCGACCGGCTAGTTTGACCTATGTATTTGACTTCACAGTCATTACATGGAATTTGGTAGATTATATTATTTTGCTTAATTGGTTCTATCGGATCTTTTAGCCGACACAGCTTACCTCTAAGTGAGTTTGTTGGTTTAAATGCCACCCTAATTCCAACCTTGTTGAGAATCCTACGTATGGTTTCTGATGTTCCTTCCTTGTATGGTATCACAATAGAGGTGCTGATTTCCTTTCTACTTATGTTGTCACTATTATTTGTATTTGTATTAGTGTTATTATTTTAGTTAGTTAAAAGTAGCAGAAAGCAGTAACCTCACCTGGTTAACTAGTTCACTAGTTACCAGCCCGTCCTAAGCCTCGATAAAGAAGGAAGGTTGGACATGAGGCTAGTAACCCTACCCCGTAAAACAAACAAAATATAAAAAATAAAAACAAAATTATTATCATCGGAGAGGCGAAATGACGCCGGTGGGTGAATGCCTTCGGGAAGCCAGCTGACCGATGTGTCTTCTCTCCCTCGATGAAAGCGAAAGTAAATCTGAGGACATGGAATGTCCGCACCATGTTTGAACCTAGCAAGGCTGCCCAGATTGGAAAGGAGATGAGAAGGTATGGGATGGAAGTGCTTAGAATCTGCGAGAGCAGATGGAATAGAATGGAACTGTCAACTGGAGAATCAATAATCTACTACGGTTACTCAGACGATAACCATGAGCATACGGAGGGAGTGGTTGTCAAGAAGAAGAAAATGGAGATGGATAAGATTGGGCATACACTGAGAAGACTATTCGAGGACATTAGGCACTAGGCGAGGCACTCGAGTTGAACTCAGATGGGAAGCGACGAGTTGAGCGTCGGAGGTGAGGGTAACATAGAGGAGATGATGCGAGGAAGAAATGAGAGCTTGTGGGCTGTCGTGGAGCGAGGTTCAAATGTTTTCAGACAACAGAGTTGAGACGTGCTACTGAAGCCCTATGTTCGATTAGGAACCCAATGGATAAATAATAATACTATAATAGTAGAAAGCAGTAGAGGAGAGGAAGGAGAAATGAGAAAATGCTGAATTCAGCATATATTAAATTCTCTACTTATAAGACAAATTTCGTCTTTATACAAAAAGTAAGAAAACGACGTAAGCTTAGTTGTCATATCCATCAAAAAATGCCACGCCTTAATCTCTATTTCTTGAAAAATTCATTATTATAATAAAACTAAAATCAACTTAAAGGGCTGCAAAATTCACTGAATATTATCTATTCTTCATACTCCATAATCGTGCTTTGAAACAGAGATTGTAAAATATAAAGGGACCATTACTGTCATGAGAACTTTATATTCATATTCCTTACTTACCTTGAACGTACATATATATATATATATATATATATATATATATATATATATATATACTTAAGTATACATAAATTATGTTCAGTGAATCCATATCTTCAAAATATTTTCTATACGGAATCTTTGTCTCAGTAAATCTTATAATTCATTTTATTTGTTCATATTCCTACATCCCCATTATGTACACTCTTAGAATTTATAAGACTTTCCTCGTCAACCTAATGTAAACATTGGTTAATTCTCCCTTTTTTTCTGCCACAGAATTTCGTTTAGACCCATTTATTTTACAATAAATAATTGCCACTACCTTTATGACCTTTCTTTCTCCAGTAGATAAGATTAAACTATTTCTCTATCCTTGTTCAAGCTTAGAAAGTACTATTTCGATATTTCTTTCTTATTTTCTCGAATCTTTAAATTATATTGAATATCAAACGTACAAAAGAAATTTTATTACGAAATTCTATAATGGTTGTAATACGTGAGAAATATGTTACCTTTGTGGGGAATGTAACTATCTGATTCATGGGATCATCATAAAGACTGGAACAGTTGTAAGCTGATTCACATTACTTCAAGGAGTATAAACAAAATAAGCAGAAATAGTGAGAAAATTTAGAAATAAAAATAAAGTGAAGAATTCGAACAACCAAAGTAATTTTATGTTCAGGTCTACGATTAATGTGTAAAGTCCTTCGAATGAATTTCAGTGGGTATAATCTCCCACCCATACTAAATGGTGTTTTCACAACTGTGAGACCTCCAAAATGAAGAATAATCTCAATTATATAGTGCGGACAAGAAGTACTGAATTCATTAAATGGTTCTCTACTTCAGTAGAAGAATTATGCAACTGCTTCCACACTACTCTTGTGTATATAAGTAATTATACCACTGAGAATATTCTTAGATCACTAAAGATAAGGCTACCTTAAATCTTGAAATAACTGCTACAATTCAACTCCAGATGTGTATATTAATACTCGAGTGTGAAATTTATATTGTCAATGTTAAGCTACAATTAGGAAGCGTTTGAGTGTAAATCACTACTGAAAGCTGGCGGAAACTGTTCCGTGTTATCTCATATCTAAAGGCTGCCTACATTATTCAAAAACTACATATGTTCACCTCACACTGTCAGTGTCACAACATTACACCTATTACATATTCTCATATGGTATCTCACTCACGTTTTTTCCTCAAAACAAATATTTTTATTCATCTGGATAAAATCTACAGAATTTGTTCTATCATACACTGTTCACAATTCATAATCATTATTAAACTGACAAATGGGTAAATTCAAAACTACGTATTACACATCATAGGTGTTCATTGATACCTTAGTCAAATAAAGTGAGTAAAAAGAATGAAATCAGTGATATCAGAAGTAAAACAATAAAATATATTGAGGAAAGTAAACAGAGTGAGGTAATACTTATATACGTTTTAGACTGGATAAATTTTCACCAATCTAACCTATAACATCTTAGCTCCATTAACACATGTAACAATGACTTCATGATACTTTTTTATGTGCTTTTTCTCTTATCTTTAACGTTTGCTCCCTGTATATATTAGAAAGCTGAGTGAAACAACTTAGGTGGAAATAAATGCATGTAATGTAGATTTACAAAGACATTTTAGAAACATTAAACTGATCAAAACCAGTACTCATAACCTCACTACTGCTTTATATATGTTTCTACAACACTTGAATAGTTCTATAAATGAATATACCGGTTAATACTTGGATCTCAAAATCGTTATCTTTTACAGACAAAAACAGACGGAAGACAACCATTTTACTTCAGATAGATTAATAACATAATAACTTGCTGTGAATATATAGCTAAATTGTAATCACAATTATTCAGAAATGTAATCAAATTTTAACCAATCTAACTAGAAACATCGTATTTATTAAAATATTTCTATTTCAAAATAAATTTTGAAAAGTTCCATATGGAATACTTCAAATGGATCCTGAGTATTCATAAGTTTTAACATAGTGTTGAAAAAAAAATTGTATGTTAACAGTTCGAATAAGTAGAAAGATAGACGTAACTGTAAAGGGTCTAAGGCAAAATATATCTATCCAACAAACATCAAATAATGAATAATCCAAATAAACATACCAGTAATCCTTGATTAACACCATGCTTTTGGGTCTCCTAATGTACTACTCGTTGGTAAGCTATAAAATGACAACAGATTTGTCTCAAGAAGCACATAGTAATAACAGTTTTCACTTTGCTTTTTTCGTTAGCCTAATCTAACATAAGCCAAAGATGTAGAAATACAGTGACCACGTTTCACCACAAAGAAAATGTGAATTATATTACAAGGTAAGGTAAGTGAAGTAGTTATGATTATTATTATTTGTGTCTTGGGTTTCTAATAGAGCATAGGGCTTCAGTAGCACGTCGCAATTACACTCTCTTCTCTCAAATCTCTACAACCTGGCTCCACGACAGACCATAAGCTCTCATTTCCTCCTCACATCATCTCCTCTGTGTCACCCTCACCTCCGACGCCCATCTCCTCGCTTCCCATCTGGATTCCACTCGAGTGTCTCGCCTGGTGCGTAATGTCCTCGAATGGTCTTCTCAGTGTATGCCCAATCCATCTCCGCTTCCTTCCAGTGCATATTTGTTGTGTGATAGGTTCTTGGTTGGTCCATCGCCAGCCAGCCAGCCAGCCACAGTCAGTTCCTTCTTGCTTATTCTCATCATTCTGGTCATCTGAGCTTCAGTGTCAGTATCCAGCCAGCATAGGCAGCAGCTGTTGATCAATGTGTGTAGTTTGTTTGAAATGCCTTTCGTAACGCGCCAAGTCTCTCAACCATCACATAACACAACTGACTTCACTGATGTTGGTGTTGTTCACGCTGTATACTGAGTTCAGTGTAGTGCAGTAGATCTCCACACTGGTTTCAGGTTAATGAACAACAGTCTTGCTGTCTTTCCGATGCTGGTTGGCTTTTCCATCCTCATGTGTGCCTGTGTTGTCTGTAGTTGAAATAGTGCTGCCTAGATAGGTGTGGGGTGAAGGAGGCTATTTCGTTTAGGTTTCTGCTGTTGATGGTGATTGTAGCTTGTTGTTGGTGATGCTGTTATTGTTTGTGTATCTTCATCACCTATTTCTGTCTTCTCTATGTTCACTTGAAGTCCTGTCTTCTCTACCCTGCCTCGCCTTTCCTGTCAACATATTAGATTTTTCCTATAGATCTTCGAGTTTGTGTGACATTAGACCCAAGTCACTGGCGAAATCCAAATTTTCTATGATGTTTTGCCCTGTCTAGCTTATCCCGCTCTTCTCGCTCCTCACTGTTTGTTGCATGGTCGAGTCTAGTATTCTACTTAATACCGTTGAATTTTGTGTGATAATATTGTTATCTGTCCTTAATATCCGAAGCATTCAGTGATTGAGATAAAAATGAAAAAAATGCATCTAAGGAACTAAGAAAGTGAATGTATCACTGTGATCATCTTTGTCTAATGTTATCCACCACTTATAAAATCTTAGTTCTAATAGTATGAAGACTTTACCCAGAGAGACTTTATTTCTCTTCATTCCTCAAGCCAGAAATTGATACGTTTTTTATACAATACAAATAACCACTGGGGTGTATCATCATTCACCGAATTTTGTACAAGTTTATAAACTTACATTTTGATTACTAATTTTATTCTAAAAACCTGAAAGAGTTTACATCTTATGAGTAAGTTTGATGTAAGACTGAAATAGAATTAAGAGTAAGGACTATAAAATATTTATTTTTTCAAAAATAAACTTGAAATTAGAAATAAAATTATTTCTATTCAAAATTATTAAATATATTCTACGAGGAAATTATTCTTTTCACTTTCTTCAAACATGATTTCATCTAGTATGTCTTCTTATAGGATTTGTGTATTAATTCCTCAGTTGGTTCAGGTGTTTTTAGCAATGTTGTGTGTCTCACTTTTTTCCAGTAACAATGAATTTCATGCCATCCAACCATATCTAGACATCCTACTATACATCCAGCCTCCATAATACATTAGTATACCTTCCGCTACACATGTAACATACAACATCTAGTGGATGGGGATTCTTGTATGATAACTTTGTTTCATATTTCTGTCTTATGACTTGTTACTTCAGGTTACGTAAACAAATGATTCTACATGCACCTTGGTGAATTTTCAAAGACGCTTTGCCATAGAAACTTCACATATTGAATATTGAATTTCTTTATACGTAACTGTATTGTCACCTTTTGTTTTACCACTTGAGTTACTTGTTGCTAAACTTTTTACTGTTTTAGTTTTATTAGATAACTGATCTATACATTTTAACTTTATGAAATCATTTCATGATATCGTAAGGTTTTCATCAACCACTTTCTCATATAAATATTTTTAATCTCTATTAAGTAGATATCAACTGGTTGGCAGTTTCATTATTCGCAGTACTTCTGAATTCATAAACTACTGAAGAGAAGGCTTCTTGATTTATGGAGGTGAAGACATTCACCTTACCATCATCAATAACTTGATCAATGTTCAACACTGATTTTTTTTCAGATGAATGGGGATTTTTAATTTAGACGTAGTATTCATCATGGGCTGACATCAGTTGGGGAACCATTGAAAATCTGGGAGCACTGGACAGCTGCTTCGTTCTAGTATGGGACTCCTCAGCAGTACGCACCTACGACCTGGCTA
Organism: Heterobilharzia americana; assembly: GCA_944470555.2. NCBI lineage: Eukaryota > Metazoa > Platyhelminthes > Trematoda > Strigeidida > Schistosomatidae > Heterobilharzia > Heterobilharzia americana. The sequence goes on from OX104127.1 coordinate 42,368,520, forward strand.
GGGGTCGAACCCGGGACCTTCAAGTTTCACGGCGAATGCGTTAACCATTTTTATTTAATCTGGAATTGGAGTAATTTATTATGAGGAATTAATTACTTATGGTGAGTTTGCGTAAAAATATGTTAAACTGGTCAAAAAACATGACCAGTCGCTAGAGTAGTTCGTTCACTTGTTGATTTGAAAGGATTTATCGATTTGAATGTAATTCTCACCACAGATTGATAACAGTTGGAGAACCATCATGATCTTTGGACCCTTCAGCGCTACGCACCCGCAGCTACATAAAAGATCAAATCAAAAACTATCAGGTCTCATGGCGTGTGCTTTATCATGCATCAACCACATTGGAATCCAGTAGTGTATTCAAAAACCTAATTCGATTAATTCATTGTAAATCCCTGCCATTATCCGTAGTCATCTACCTAATTCTAATTTACCCTCAAACTTCCAACGAGAAGTTATGACCTATGAGAACAACAAAGCTGAGAGTTAGGAGAATGTCCATCAGTGACACTAAATGATGTCCGCTATATTTTGTGAACGCGTAGAAGTAGACGTTAGTGGATTCCAAACAAGTCGAGGAATAATAACATCTATGCCATGAAAACTGATGGTTCTGAGCTTGATCTCTCGCTTGGTTGCAGATGTAGGATTCCAAACCATAAGAAAGCAACTACTCATTACTTCTCTCGGATCATGATATTGGGCCAATTCTGTCCAATCCCATCGTTGACTAACCGTCTTCAGTCCAATTTAGTTAGCTCCACCGATCACCCTATCTCGAAGAAAGTCACTAATGGCCAAATAACGTACTGGCCGCGTAACTTGAAGATCTTGGGTTAGATCCCTAGAAGGGTCACGTGGAGTCTCATGGTAGGATGGAACTACTGTCCATTGCTCTCAGGTTCCCAAAGATTCTCCAGCTGATGTCATTCCGTGATGAACATCAACCTGAAATTAATAAACAAATCCCCACAAACTTCTGAATTGAAATATTTCCTTATCTAATATATTTATTTCACCTTGTCATAAAGCCTCAGAAAATCTTCAAAGTCTTGACAAACACCACTCATAAATCTTTTATTGTAGTATCAAACCATGGAATTGATAGCCGAATAATCAGAGTAGAAAAATCAACTAGGTGACTTAAATACTAAATCACTCATTGGTAGGTAAATAATCTGATAACGAAGTGGTAACCTAATTCTATGTAACTGTTTGCATTTTGATTGTCAAACTGGAAAACTCACTACTGGAACTCACTCAGATTGATGCTGGCTCACTGGAAATAGTCAATAGAAAGCCCTGACCATAGGTTCTATTCTTTTTCGTATTACCTAGCAAGGGATGCCTACAACCTTGAAGCAACTTTTGCTACTTTACATATCCAAGTCAAACGTACTTCGTCTTCTAGTGTAATGACCATATTTCAAAAGGACTCACAGAACTCATATTATAATCAGAATTAAACAACATGCGATTAGTTATCATTTAAGGATCAAGTAATGTGTATAAAACCAGTTTTATGTTGCTTCAATCGTAACCTAAAAAGCTCATAGGTACCACCTTCAACTGCATCTCTAAGTGACTTCAGTACTCTAAAGATTTCACAATCACTCTTTTGATGAAAGTCAGCAAGAACAAAACTTTCATCCAGAATTACAAACATATCGCCGTCAATCACGTAGTTTATTTATCCTTATAACTTTAAATTAAAAAGTCAGTAATATCCACCTATCATCTAAATGTGAAGTTACAGTAAATTAGAATTAAACAACTTTGAAGTAATCATCAATATGTATTAGGATACAAATCTCACAATAAATTACAAATATTACCGCAATGACTACTAAGCCTGTGTACGACTGATTTAGCTATACTAGTCATGTATAGAATGAAAATCAACCTGATATTATACATCCCTCGACAGTGACTGAATTCCACTTTTTTTAGATTTCAAACTTTACTCCTCACTTATGTTTAGTAATGGTGTTATTGCTTGTATTACACCGTCGTTGATAGGACTGAATTGATCAGCCTCTGTTGGCATATGGGCTCCTATGCAGATGCCTCGATATGGCTTGTCTACTTACTCCTCACTGCTAGCAGTAGATGTACCACCACTGAGTCATTTCAGAAAATATCTTCCTATCCATTTTTAGATACCTTGCAGTCTATCTAGAGTCACTTAGAGCATTAGTCTCTCAGTAAACAATGAAAATAGATATTTTTCAACTGAAAACAATAAGCTCAACAATGAGCTAATTGGTCTGAAGAAATTAAGAAGAAATTCAATGGAGAGTAATTTGTTATCATAAATCTCCTCCAATCTTTAACAAAACTCATGATCAATATTTTTCCTGTTGAAAAGATTACTATATGCAATGGGTTTTGGAACTGAATTTCGGGGAGTCCCTAGCGGACCAATTATATATTTTCAGCTGTGGCTCATTGGCCTTAGCACTAACTTTTAACCAATGGGTCACAAACTGAACCTCTCTCTACCAACCAAAGTTTAAGCAGGCGGGTAGACATATTAGAACTCATACAAGAATTGTGACTGGTTGCCTACCGTAAGAACGTGCACAAGGTTGCCGAGTGGATTTCAGCTTTAAATTTCATTTTTGGTGATGTTACAGATAGTATCTAACCTATACTACTAATGATTTCTGTCTTCAAGGCAGTATCCACCATCAACTAACATGAGTTGGAAAATCACTGAGGACCTAGCAGCACCGAACAGATATTTTGCAATAGTATGAGAAAACAAGCCAAGAACCCATATGTTTCTCAGACAGAATTTTACCATCAAGTCACCGGGTCCGATTTCTATAGTTTACATTTTCTTATGTCTGTCAACTCACGATATAGCGCGAACTTCATCCAATGCCATAGTTGAGTATTTGTCTACAATACAGATTTGGTTTGCTCCACCCTTCACAACTTCTTACTACTAACTTAAAATCAATAAATCCCCACAAACCTCCAAATTGATTGAATGTCCACTGCTTACTAATGAAATGCTTCGGAATGACGTTTCCCAAAGTTGCAATGAGAATTAAATCTGTAAATAGACCAGTTTGGATGTGGAAACAAATACTCAACGAGTCAAATCGACAGAAGTATGAAAATGTAGGCTACTGGATTCCGACCCATGCTCGCTGCAAAACCTTAGGATCCACAGTTCGATCCTTGTCAGGCTCATGGACTCATACTGCTAGAGAGTCCCACACCAGGATGAAACAGCTATTCAGTACCCCTAGTCCATGAATAATACTATCCTGAAATCAACAAATCTCTATAAACCTCCAAATCAAATTTTCGTTCTCATTCGTAGTTTTTCAGAGTTTATTTTCATTATTAATATGCATACTGAACATATAATTTGTTATATTGAAATGTAAAATAATAAAAATGCTTATTATCCGTTAGATAATCTTCTCACATATGTATTACATATGTTTACGGTGGTCAAGAATACTATTCTGTTTTCGTCTTTCACTTTAGTTTATCAATAAAAATTCAAGTGATTGATTCAAAAGTAAACAATGATATAACATTGACCTTTTTCATCTGTTTCATCTTTTATTGTCATTTATCATCATCAGTTACTTTTGTGGTCATATTGATTTGTGCTTAGATATTTAAGAATTATGAAACATTAGTTAGCTGGTTAAAATAAATGAAAATAATTGAACAAATGAAATTATTTAAAGTTTTATTGTTGTTTTTACTCTGCTTATTTAATACCGATTAAAGTATTGTGTATCAAGTTGAAAGAGTATACGAGAACTGCATGATGAACCAGACTGTCGTTGTAGAGGTGTAACTAAATAAAAAATGATATAAAAATAAGAATGTACAAGATTACTGATGAGTGGGTTAACCAAAATGTAAAATCATACTAAACGTAGTTGTTATACAGATAGAAAATCTCAATGATGCATTTTTTTAGTTCTGTTTAACTCGTCTGACATGTAATTAGCATTGATGAAGATTCCAAAGAATATTTTAACTATGCGTAGGATTGCACACTACCTCAAATCCATCGACTTTGAAAAGACCTTTAACAGCGTCGACCGAGAAATAATTTGCCAGTTGCTTAAACACTACAGAATACCACAAACCTTTATCAATCTCATTCAACAGCTTTATGAAGGCACCACACGCCAAGTAATTCACAATGGGAAGCTCAGTGATGCCTTTGAAGTGAAGATTCCTGATTTGGGTCAACTGGACTGGATCATGCAACAAACAGTGAGGAGCGAGAAGAGCAGGATAAGCTAGACTGGGGAAAACATACTAGAAGATCTGGATTTCGCCAGTGACTTGGGTCTAATGTCACACAAACTCGAAGATCTATAGGAAAAATCTGATATGTTGACAGGAAAGGTGAGGCAGGACAGAGAAGACAGCACTCCAAGTGAACATAGAGAAGACAGAAACAGGTGATGAAGATACACAAACAATAACAGCATCACCAACAACAAGCTACAATCACCATCAACAAGAGAAACCTAAACGAAATAGCCTCCTTCACCCCACACCTATCTAGGCAGCACTATTTCAACTACAGACAACACAGGCACACATGAGGATGGAAAAGCCAACCAGCATCGGAAAGACAGCAAGACTGTTGTTCATTAACCTGAAACCAGTGTGGAGATCTACTGCACTACACTGAACTCAGTATACAGCGTGAACAACACCAACATCAGTGAAGTCAGTTGTGTTATGTGATGGTTGAGAGACTTGGCGCATTACGAAAGGCATTTCAAACAAACTACACACATTGATCAACAGCTGCTGCCTATGCTGGCTGGATACTGACACTGAAGCTCAGATGGCCAGAATAATTAGAGTATGCAAGAAGGAACTGACTGTGGCTGGCTGGCTGGCTGGCTGGCTGGCTGGCTGGCTGGCTGGCTGGCTGGCTGGCTGGCTGGCTGGCTGGCTGGCTGGCTGGCTGGCTGGCTGGCTGGCTGGCTGGCTGGCTGGCTGGCTGGCTGGCTGGCTGGCTGGCTGGCTGGCTGGCTGGCTGGCTGGCTGGCTGGCTGGCTGGCTGGCTGGCTGGCTGGCTGGCTGGCTGGCTGGCTGGCTGGCTGGCTGGCTGGCTGGCTGGCTTCCAACGAACCAACCAAGAACCCATGACCCAACAAATTTGCAGAAGAAAGTGGAGATGGACTGGATTGAGCATACACTGTGAAGACCATTCGGGGACACCAAGCACCAGGCCAGGCCCTCGAATGGAATCGCAAGGGGACACGTCGAGTTGGGCGTCCGAGGTGTGGGTGACACTGAGGAGATGATGTGAGGAAGAAATGAGAGCTTATGGTCTGTTGTGGAGCCAGGTTGTAGAGATTGTAGAGAAGTGAGTGTAATGGCGACGTGCTACTGAAGCCCTATGTTCTATTAGGAATGCAAGGCACAAATAATAATAATAATAATAATAATAATAATAATAATAATACGATTGCCCACTAAATAGTTTTTGAAAATATTAGTCTGAAAAGTTTCTATAAAAAGAAATTTTTAGAAATATTATAATCAGTTTGTTGGTATGTTACTCTTCTTCCAATAAGCGCACAGCCATCCTCCTATTATCTACATTTTCTAAACATTAAATGACTTGTGATTTACGATCAGAACATTACTGTATAAATAGTCAACCTTACAGACGTCATTTTCAGTACTAATATTGATTCACTGTTTGACTTTTACTTTGAAAGAAATATCTAACTACAATTATCTCAACCTAATTTACCTTATTTACGTTATTATTGTAAAACAAGACAGAAAGTTTATTTGGTCTCACTGTGATGAACCAAAATTTCAGATTTTTCCTTCAGTTAAAATAAACACCGGAGACATTAGGTTATTTAGTTATTATTATTATTATCTGTCCCTTGGGTTCCTAGTGAAACATAGGGATTCAGTAGCAAGACTCCATCACACTCTCTTCTCTGCAATCTCTTTGAACCTGGCTCTCATTTCTTCCTCACACTATCTCCTCCTTGTCACCCACACCTCGGACGCCCAACTCAACGTTTCCCATTGGGGTTCCACTCGAGGGCCCGGTCTGGTGCGTAATGTCCCCGAATGGTCTTTTCAGTGCATGTCCAATCCATCTCCGCTTCCTTCCAGTGCATATTTGTTGTGTGATAGGTTCTTGGTTGGTCCATCGCCAGCCAGCCAGCAAGAGTTTCTTGTCGCTTATTCTTTCTGTCCATCTGAGCTTCAGTAACAAGCGTAGGCAGCTGTTGATGAATATCTGCAGTTTAGGTTATTTAGTAATCAATGAAAAATAGGTACACATTAAATCCAGCTGAGTTAAACGTAAAACTTTGAACAAAGAAAAAGATTACTTTAGAATCCGATAACAAAAGAGATAGTTCTGCCTAAAAACTTTCCTGTAGACGGATTATGAACCAAGGCTTATAAGTGAAAACGTTTTCCAACTGTTTAAATAGTAACCAAGTAAAATTTGAACTGATGTTGATCGGTGATGATCTACTTTTATCAGTCGATTTACAACTTTTAATTGAGATTGAATTTTTAACACTTTGAACGAAAAAGAACCAAAATACACTCAGCAACTGCATGCACGTTAGTGCAACCAGTCATACCTAATATTCTAAGGCTTATGATACTACTTTGCTGCTGGAACCTTGACAAGTGGAGCCGGCTCCAAACCTGTGACTCAGCAGTCAGAAATCAATCGCCTAGACCAGTGAGCCATAGAACTGTGAATCTGCACATTGAACTCCTAGGGTTGTTACATGAAACGCTGTAACTGCACGACACAATGATATACATAGATGTAAATCAAGTAGGAAAGCTGGACTCTACAGTTGTTTAACTCGCTAGAATTAGTGTTGACATTGTTTTTATCTAGTAAACTAACCTTTTGTATGAAAATAACTTACAGACAGCCAAAAATAGATCAACAAACAGAGATTAAATCTAATTTCTAGATTTTAAGAAAGTGGAACATCTGACCACTTTCTAGTAGTTTTACTACTTTTAAAGTTCACCTTTTTTTTGAGTAACCTAAAAATGACATGAAGACCAACAGTCAAACATTTCCCCATGAAATATTTGAAGATTCATCATCAGCTTTAATCACAATACTGATTAGTTACAGCCATAAAAAGTTGATTTGTATATCTTTTCCTGACATAACAAGAATTAAAACTAAGTGTAATATGCGGCTTTTACAACATATTATTATTACCACTATATTGTTATTATTATTATTATATTATTATAAATAAATATATTTGTAATGATATTTACGCACAATTGTGTCCTTCAATTTTGCTCGAAATATTACTGAAACTGAAGAGCATAGTTGTGTGTAAATTACATATAAATATTATTACAAATATATATTTATAATAAATTAATACTCTCCAAAATGTAAAACCGTTTTATGAATATAATTAATTACTTGATAAAAGCATAATTAGGGTGTATATCTTCAATATAATGACTATAGATCAGTCTTAACTTTGGTTGAGAGAATATCTTACCTTAATTTTTTCATATTTTCAGTATTTTATAATCTCTAATAATTAGGAGAATTGCTTAAAGATATTGTTTTCAAACAAAACAATACATAATGACTTAGAAGTCTACAACAAAGCAAAAATCGAATTCTCTTATGAACTTTTCTAAAAGTGAAATTTTCACGTCTCATTATCAACTGGGCGGCTAACATGTTATTATTATATGAACGACTAGTAATATATCATTTTTATTCAGAATAACTAGTAAATAGTGATAGGGTTACGTGTACTACACAACATTCCTCTCTGTTCTACTGTATGGCTGTGAAACATGGCCATTGAAAGTGGAACATATAAGAAGGCTTCAAGTGTTTGATCACCGTTACCTTCGTAGTATATGACGTATTCCATGATGTCACTAAGTGAGTAATGCAGAAGTTAGGTGTGAAGTTTTAGGTTATGAACCTTCATCGATGGAGATGGTTGAGACACGTACTACGTATTCCCAGTCACCGATTGCCTTGTCACACAATGTTGACCGAAGTAGGTCCAGGCTGGAAAAAGGCCTGAGGTGGCACCAGTATATGAAGTCTCTGACTGTCGGTCTGAGACATGTGGGTCGGTGCAGACTAAATGGTTGGGGTTCGCGGAACAAGAGGAACCAGTGGTTGAAGACTACATAATATGGTTGGGAACGACGCTACACCGATTCTCACCATTTTGTCATTCTTCCCTTCTTTCTTCTCGTACTAAATATTTCTTTTGGCTGAGATTTCTTATCTTCATCCTTCACCTCACTACCTTTCTACTTGATGTTCTGACATGAGCTGGCAACTCGGACCGTTACGCAATAATGCCTGGTCCTATGTTGATATTGATTGATTGGTTGACATATATAAATTTCAATATGTTAAGTTGCTACAGATTTTCAACACCATCTGGTGGAATAGCGTTTAACGTGTGACTGAAACTCTATTTATTTTAAAGTATTGAGCAATACAATCCTGAATGATCACCTATATTTAGTACTCAAATAACATAAAAGAAAGGGAGACAAAATATTGTTTAATCTTACCCTATTGGCCTATGATTTAGTCACACTTATCACAGGAAAAATAAATAAAATCCCTTAAAAATTATTTAATATACCTTTTATTACTTCTTTTACAGTCATGACACTCATTCCTTCTGATTGAAATATTTATATAGTCATCGTAATAATAAGTTATAACATTTGAATAATCTCCTGGTTCAAGTTTTGGTTGAGGTGAGCAAAACAGGTTATCCACTGTCCAAGAAAGATGTATGGAAAATGTATCCGTACATTTTGATAGAAGTGATGGTATTTTTTGTATACAGTGTGAATTACTTTTAAATCTGGATTTATCTGGCGGCTTGTTTGACCTCTGGGCTACCTTATTTTATCACAGAATATATTGCATCAAATTTCTTTCTTCTATATTGTTTTAATCGTTCAATTATGTCGACCAATAGCATTGTACACTATCGCGCGTTTTTAAAATCATTACCACCTGCCGTTTTACAAGTCGATAGGCAGGTTAAGAAGAAGTACCATGGTGGATAGCAACGCGTTCTCAAGCTTATGACAACAGAATAAATGACTCTTCCGGAAATACTGCAGGTCATTACCGAAGAAAGTTGATTACCTTCAGTCACTCTTATCCACTAATGTTTATCGAAATACAGGTGTAGTAATGCTACATGAAACATGGCTCCATAACCTGTATGATGATGATTTAGTCTGCTTAAGTAGTTTCAAATTATTTTGACAAGATCAAAGCTTTTCCAAGAAGAAATGTGGTGGTGGTGTGGCAACATTTATCAATGCAAACTGGTCCTCCTCCAACTATGTATGCCTCTGCTTCTCTAACGAAAAAACTAGGTGTATTACCATTAAGCGTCATCACAAGCACTTTAGCAAATACAAACTTATATACATAACAAACATTTATGTCACACCTGACTGAAGTTTCTCAGATTTATCAACTTTTGCTGATGAATTCACCGAATTTGCTGCTCCGATTCTGGGTAAGTCGTTGTCTGTAATCTATAGTGTCGCTGGGTCATGAAAATATGGTCAGCTTTTCTACTCGTCTTGAAAACACCCTAGACTTAGTATTTAAAAGTAAACCAGGCATATATGAAGCCCTAAATGGGCTCCACTGTTAATTTCTGACCACTGTATTGTACGTGTTTTGCCTAAACTGTACAGTAAATTACACAAGAAGGCTTTCGGATACCTATCCACGAAAGTCCAGTACAGTTGTTATTCACAAAAGAATATATTACATTTGAGAAGCATGCTTATACGGACAAACTGGGATATATTTACTTATGAGGTTTTTGACAACACTACCACCAATATCACAAGCTATCTCAGGTTCTTTCTTGATGTTTGCTGCCCTGCTGAAACAATCTACATGAAATTTGACAGACTTTCCTCTCCTCATCTCAAGAAGCTCCATAGGGAAAGGGAAAGGTTATACAGAAAGAGATATCACCCTGGCGTTAAAAGACTTAACTGCTTAATTACGTTTGAAATACAACATACGAATACTATTTACAACCAGAAGTTTCTATCATGTAAGAACTCTTCCAATATATGGAAATTATTTAAAGGGTTTACTGGTAGAAAACGGAGTGCAAAAGAAACTTGTTCAGATGTCTGCCCGTAAAAAGAAGTCATTTATACATTGGAAAACTGACTCTACCCTTCCGAATGTCCAAAGTCAACCTCGCCTAGGTAACCAGTTCACTAGTTACTAGCCGATCCTAAGCCCCGACAAAGAGGGAAGGTTGGGCATGGGGCTAGCAATCTAACCCCGTAAAACCAATCTAACCGCTGAAGAAACTTCAAGGCATAAAGAAATTATAAAAAATAAAAACAAACTTACTCCCTACTGGAATCGGAGAGGCGAAATGACATCGGTTGGTGAAAGCCTTCGGGAAGCCAATTGGCCGATGTGTCTTCTCTCCGCGAAGGTAGGAATGGGGACATACAATGTCCAAAAAACATTTGAAGCTAGCTGGCAAGGCTACCCTCATTGCAAAAGAGATAAGAAGGTATAGCATTGAAGTGGTCGGAATCTGCTAGGAATCTGAAGATGGAATGGAAGTGGATTCTCCAAACTCAGCTGGAGAGTCAATAATCTACTCCGATATTGTCACCCAGATGACAACCACAAGCACACTGAGTGACGGAGTGGCTATCATGATGTCCCCTTGAAGAGCATCGAAGGCTCTCTCTCATGCAGTGGGAACCAGTCTCCTCCTATAGGATCAGGATCATAACAGCAAAATTCAACCCAAAAGGAAGGAAAGTCACAATCATTCAATGCTACGCTAAGCACCTACAAATAATGCAGATGAAGAGAAGAAGGAGGAATTCTACAGATAACTGCAATCAGTACTGGACAAGACCTCAGCTGGCAACATCAAAACTCTAATGGGCGACATGAATGTCAAACTGGGAGCGGACAACACAAGAAGAAAGCAAACCGTGGGCCAAGAAGCACTCGGTGAAATGAACAAGAATGGAGAATTGTTTGCAGAATTCTGCACATTCAACGATTTGGCGATTGGAGGTAATGTGTACAAACACAAGGATATTCACAAAGCAACATGGATTTGATTTCACCAGATGGACACACTACATTAAAAAATCAGATTGACTTCATCTCAATGTATAGAGAGTCGAGATGCAGCCTACTGGACACATAATCAGATCAAGAAGGGGAACAGTTGTAGGTTCACATCACTCACTGTCTAGTGCAAGGAACTCACCTTCAAAATCAAGTTGAAAGCCTTCAGAGAAGTTGGTGATAGACCACTACAGTTCAAGTTATACACCCAGAACAGAACAGAACAGAAACTGAAGGACGAAACTACCAAGAACATCTTCACGTCAGCCATCAAGACAAAATGGGATAAATCGAGCAACATCCCTGAAGAAACCTGTGTGGATAAGTACTGGAACTCTTTGAAAGAGATGTGGAAAGAAACCTGCATAACCGTATTAGGGAGGAAGAAGAAAGAAGTTAAGGAATGGATCTCGACGGACACATGGAAACCGATAGAGAAGAGGAAGCTGGTGAAGCAGAAGACAAACCAGTGGAGTGCAGTACATTGATGAGCAACGAAAAGAGGAACTGAACACAACCTATAAAACAGTACACTGGGCAAAGGAGTCAAGAAGAGAGCACGGAAAGACAAAAGACACTTCTACGACACAATGGCAAGTGAAGCAGAATAGGCTGCAGGTAGTAGAGATCTCATAACATTATGTCGAAAAACCAGGTTACCATCTGGAAAGAGATCAACACCGACAAAGCAAATGAAAGATAGTGAAGGAAACCTAGTTACCACCAAAGAGAAGAAATAAAGAAAATAATGGGCTGATCACTTCAAAAAAACTTCTGAACCGACCACCACCTGCAACTCGTTCATAAATATCACCGGCAGCCCAGCCGAAGAATTAACAGTGGACACAAGCCCCCCGGACGAAAGTTGAAGTCCTGAACGCCATAAAGTTGCTGAAATCTGGGAAAGCAGCAGGACCAGATGGAATTCTGCCAGAAGCCCTGAAAACGGACGCAGAGACAACAACGGACATGCTCACACCAATTCTATTGCAGAAGGTCTGGAAAGAAGGAAGGAAAGATACCTGCAGATAAGTGGAAGAAGAGCGATCTTGTCAAACTCCCAAAGAAGGGAGACCTAAGTCTTTGCAAGAACAAGAGCTGGCGTGGAACTATGTTCCTGTCCGCCCCAAGTAAAATACTAAGCCACATCACCCTGGAGAGACTAAACAATGCTCTGGATTCAAAATTACCACCGGAACAGGTTGGCTTTAGGAAACACAAATCATGTGCAGATCAAATTGCAACGCTACACATCATTATTGAACAGAGAATAGAATGGCAGTCAACTCCCTTCTTGAACTTTATCCACTTTACAAAGGCCTTCGACACCGTCAACAGACAAGTGATTTGGCAACTGTTTCAACACTACAGTTTTGGTGCTACAAATCTTTATCAGCCTCATTCAACAACCATATGAAAAGGTCACATGCCGAGTGATCCAAAATGGGAAGCTCAGTGACGCCTTTGAAGTGAAGACAGGAAGGAGTAAGACGAGGCAGCCACCTACTATCACTGATCATCTTCCTGATTGTCGTCAGTTGGAACATGCAGTAAAATGTGAGGAGCTGTGAGAAGGTGAATATACGTTGTTTCACTGATGAAAAGACACTAGAAGATTTGGATTTCGCCGCCGATGATTCATGTCTTTTCTAATGTCTTGTCACACAAATTTGAAGATCTACAGGCAAAAACCAACAAGTTTACAGAAGGGGCGAGGCAGCGAAAACGGGACTTCAAGTGAATGTAGAGAAGAAGAGGTGATGAAGACACTCAACCAACAACAACAACAACAAGCATCAATCAACATGAACGAGAAAAACTTAGAGGAGGTAGTCTCTGTCACCTACTTACCCACCTACCTAGGCAGCACTGTTTCAACTACAGGCGTTGGTGGCACAGATGAGGATGTCAAAACTAGGATCGGAAAGACAGCAAAACAGGCCTTCCTGCATTAATCTGAAACCAGTGTGGAGATCTACTGCACTCCACTCAGTATAACGTGTGAACAACATTCGGATTTTCAACACTAACGTCAGTCAAGTCAGTTCTGCTATGTGATGGTTTGGAAACTTGGCAAGTCACGAAAATCACTTCCAACAAACTGCAGATATTCATCAAACAGCTGCTGCCTACACTCACTGGATACTGAAGATCAGATGACTGGAATAATAAGAATAAGCAATAAGGAAATTTGGCTGGCTGGCTGGCTGACAACGAACCAACCAAGAACCCATGACCCAACAAATTTGCAGAAGAAAGTGGAGATGGATTGAATTGGGCATACACTGTGAAGACCATTCGTGGACGCCAAGCACCAGGCCAGGCCCTCGAGTGGAATCGCAAGGGGACACGTCGAGTTGGGCGTCCGAGGTGTGGGTGACATGGAGGAGGTCGTGCGAGGAGGAAATGAGAGCTCCTGGGCAGTCGTGGCGCCAGGATTAAAAGAGTGCAGAGAAGAGAGTGAAATGGCGACGTGCTACTTAAGCTCTATGTTTCACTAGGAACCCGAGGGACAAATAATAATAATGTCCAAAGTCAAATGGACATCTGCTTTTCAAGTTTTAATACACATGGTGTATTTAAGTGTTTAAAATCCTTGAATCCATTCTAAAACTTAAGTCCTAATGGTGTTTCTAGTATTATATTTAAGAAACGTGAAGATATTTTATGTCTTCCCTTTGCAGACGTCTCCAATGTATCGTTTTCTAAGAACTTAAAAGCCGCTACTTGGAAGGAGATCAAAATTTTACCTGTGCCTAAGTCATCTTCTGGATCAAATGTCACGTTTAGACCCGTCGCTATATCTTCCCTTTTTGAAAACAGTGAAGAAATTACTTCTGCTTGTGATTGAGCCTTCATTGATGGTTTTCAGAGATTCGAAATATTTTGCTTATAAACACAGGAGAAGTACTTTAGATGCTGCCATTGTCTTGCATCATAACATTGTTTCAAGTCTAGACAAAGTTGTTAAGTATGTTCGTTATGCCTTTTTTGGATTACTCATTAGCCTTTGACTCAGTTCCTAGACCACCCTCGTGAAATAAGCTTGCCATAGGTCATACTGAGCCATGGGTTACAAAGTGGCTGTATTCTTATTTTTCTGAAAGGAAACAGTATACTGTCTATGAAGCGAAGTGCTCCACTTCACTGCTTACTGAAGCTGGCGTGCCTCAAGATGCTGTACTTTCTCCGCTTCGGTTTTCGTTTTTTTGCACGATTTACCTTATCTTATTGAAACTAATTTTATCAAGTATGCTGATGACCTGACGGTGTTTATTCCAGTTAACTCTCATTTAGAATGCTCTGAATTAAATGTATTCTCATCTCTTATGACCAATGGTCTCAATTAGAGGCTTCTAAATGTCAGACAGTCAATTTTAACGTTAGGCGTAAACAAGACTTGTGTGAGCTGCTTAAGTCTCACGACGCCTGTACAGAAAGTAAATCGAGTGTTAACTATCTTCAACCAAGTTTTACTTCTGACCTTTGTTGGTCATCTCATATCTTTTTGACTGGTAAAACAATCTTTCGTTCAACATATTACATAAAGAAACTTAGGTTCTCTCGTATAACTCAACTTCTACTTTGACAATTTATTAATTCCTGCATTTTACCCATTCTCTTCTATATTGTTCCTGTTGATCTTTCCTGGTCTTCTAAAAAAGGACTATCTTATATTGAGTAGGGCCTTGAAAGACCTCAGCAGGGTGAGTAGTGTACTTCTGAGCCAAATGATTAAGACTATTGTTGATAGACATTTTAATTCCAGCAAGCAACTAGTTACAGAAATTTCAACTGACACTGAGCATCCACTTTATTCACAGCTCCCTCGTTGTATCTCCCCAGGGAGGACAAGAAGAAATTACATAAGACTGTATGCTCGTACAGCTAAGTACACGAATTCGACTGTACCTTACCTAACACGCATATTATGTGAGGAAAAAAGTGTTAGAACAGAACAAACATATCAACTTTGAAATAGTTAACAATCTCATTTCAATAATTGAAATTAATAATTTTGTAAACTTCAGGATCAAAATTTGATCTGATAGAGTTGAATAAGTTGAGCATTGGGTAATTGGATTATAAATGAAATATATTCTGTAAAATCCCAATGAAGTAGAAAAATAAATTTCTGACGTTTCACGACTTCATGGAAATCGCTTCTTCACAAAATAAAACATGTACTAGTTATCGAATAGTTTCAATAGTAAAAGGTGACGAATCAGACCACATTGTCGTCTATACATGATGATAATATGAATGTGAATGTCATCGTTATGCTGGTCAGGAAGCGTTCAAAAATTGTCTTTGTTTCTGAGTTTAATTAGTCTGGAGATCAAGGTGAAATGAATGTGTTTATGTGACTGGGTGACAAAATTCGGTTTGTTTGTATGTATGTGCTTTTGACCAGATCATTGTGTGTGATGTGTTGTTTTTCTTTTTGGAAATACTGTCCAGGTTGGCTGAATAGTTAGGCCTTCCTTTCTGTTGAGTGCATTAGGATTCAACATGGTGTGAAATGCCTCTATTATTCTTCTTTCTTTGTAGTTTGAAAATCCCTTTTGAATAATTTTAATATTTTCAATATCGATTTTGTGACTGTGATAGATGATGGCGTGAACTGCAATCGCTGACTTGATTTGTAGGTTCTCTAGTTCTACGGGATTGTTTGGCGGTCGTTTTGTGTAGCTTGCATGTTCTTTAGCCCTAATGAGGATCTCACGGGATGATTCTCCAATAGAATAGGCATTACAGTCAACACAGCCTAGTTTGTAGACACAATTTTGTGTGGAGGTAAAAAGGACTTTATCTTTTACGTGGACTGGAGCATTCCTCAGAGTGATGGTTGTCTTGTAAAAGGTCCTGATTCGGTGCTTTCTTAAGATTCTTTGTAACTCTTCGGTTGTACCTTGGCGGAATGGTAGAACTATTGTACCAATCCAAGAATCATCATTTGAATTTACTCTTGGGTCCCACTGTTCATGTTTTTGGGTCTTTTGAATGACGTTTCTCGGGTAGTTATTGGAAAATAATATATCTGATATATTACTTACTTCCGTTTGCCTGTCGTCTTCATTCATGATGAGCTTTTTGGCTCTCCTGAATAAGTTCCAAGCAAGTGAAAGTTTAGCACTGAGTGGGTGTGCTGAGTTAAAATCAAGATATCGATTTGAATGTGCTGGTTTACGATAAATTGATAAACTTAAACTTCCATTTTCATTCCTTTTAACTAAACAGTCTAGAAAAGGTAGTTCCCTGCTTGTATTTTCATGTTCACATGTGAACTTGATATGTGGAGAATAAGTGTTGATTAACTTCGAAAAGGTTCTGAGGCTAGGTCTTTTTAAAATCACGAAAGTATCATCTACGTATCTGAGCCAAATACGCGGTTTGATGATGTTCGAAAGGATGGTTGATTCAATGTGGGACATGAAAAGGTTTGCAACGATAGGGGACACCGAGAACCCATAGCTACTCCATTAGTTTGCTTGTATAGTTTTCCTCTAAACGTGAAGAGTGTCGACTTTAAACAAAAGTTGAGTGCTTTCATGATGAGGCTGGGGTTCAACGGAGATCTATCTGCCAACATGTGATCATATTCTAGTAATTCATTTATGATACTATGACCCTATGATACTATGGGAACACTATATAGTCATCGGTTTAGTTTTATCGCAAAACGTTGAGTGGAAATGGTATTAGGAATAGTCGTGTAAGATAAATAAAGAACATAAGTTCTTATGTTAATTTGCTTGCTTGTGTCTACCAGAAGAATCTAGGACAAGCGTTTCGTCCTGTTTAGGACTCGTCAGCCACAACCAAGTGAATTGACATAGTTAACATCCAGGCAATATCGAAGCATCCGCATAGGAGCCCATATACCAATAGAGGTAGAATAATTCGATCCAATAAAACGACGGAGAATAACAAGTATATCAATAAATAGCAATAAGTTCTTATGAAAACACTTATCAACGTTATTGGGCTCTGAAACAGTTCAGAAAAAGGAAACCAACGCAAGTAGAAAACACTAAAATGAATAACATAGTGGATGTACAGATAAAAATGTATGGATCTGTAGGAAATTCAAATACAAACGAATATGTTTCACAAGCTACAATTTGTGCAACATAATCTGTTCAGCCACTTATTCCTAAAATATCAATAACATTAGGCAAGACGCCTACAATTCTTTATAGTCCTAGAAACGATAGTCAGTGATTTAGTGATTTTGTGCTATTTCTTATTCTAATCAGGTTAAAAATTTCAAGAGTCGATCATTATTGCCACCAGAATTCAAACTTATTATATACAGTGGCTTTACATAAAGCATTGCATGACTGTAGATGAATCAATAGTGATAATGGTGACAACGGAATGATATCAGTTAGAAAACCATTTTAAACCTAGTAGCACTGGAAAACTGTTTCGCCGTAGTATGAGAATCCCCAGTCCACCCATGACCCTACCAGGAGTCGAACACAATAACTTCAGATTTTCCAGTGAGCACATCAGCTTCCAGAGTCGGGATTCTATGGTTTACGTTTTCTTACTTATGCAATTAACGATCTAGAGCAACCTTCATCCATTAACCCACAATTAACTGCTGAGATCCACTCACCCTTGATAACCTTAAATACAAAGTTAACTACGGTGCTCAACGCTGTTCAGATAGCAGATTGGAGTCAACGCCACGCTTCATCAGAATGACTGACGTTGTACTCTTCCAACAACTGTCAAGGAAGTTGGTCGATCAATGCAGACTTAACATACTCATCATCCAGCTGAGCTACGATCATTCTGCTACTCACGGCTTTTCTGCGTTCATTTAGGCATACAGAGAGGAAGGTTTGAACCAAGGCGTGATCAGTGTCCAATCTCGTGTTCAACAAAGAGCGAAGACCTTCTAAACACTCTTTATAGCAAAAACTGATGGCAGTATAGTCCACCTGCATCTGCGTACACCTTCGACTTCAGTTCGCTCAATCCTTCATCAGACAAGGTTTCTCTTCATGCTTGAAGTTTGTCCTAGCAACCAGCAGATGGCTGTGTAACCACAATCAAGACAGGAGATCTCCATTTTCCGTTCGCTCATCTGGGATTCCAAAAATGTAACTCTAGTGCCCTTCTGCTTAACCTGGCCTACCCACTGAGCATTTAAATCACCAGTTTCAAATACCACGGTCGAAAGTTTGACTTCCATTAGGTGCCACCACTTTATTCTGAATCCAGTCAGTAGGTGCCTAAACACACACTACAAAGAGAAAGCACCTAGTTTCATTACAATCAACAGTCCCCACTGCACAGTTCAATCAAACAACCTATAGGTCACTATCAACTGGGATTCAGTCAGGCAGCGCACTTTCGCAACTACGAATCAATGATATACACCTACACCTGAAACACAACAACAACTAATCATGGAATCTCTAGGAGTGAATCTCCAAGAATGAATCTCAAACATACACTATACTAGCCGCCCACTGAGTTGATGTCAATAATCACACACAACCCCTGTCTTAATATCCCACAAACTCAGTATATATTCATGGCCCGATATGATACACCTCTGATCAACGAAACATCCTGCTCCATTCAACAGAGTGCCGACACTGAAAGTTTCAATACATAGATTAAAGTTACACTCAAGAAAATGGAAATGCCGTCTCTTAAACTCGAATAATTATCAACGGTTCCAAAACTGAGAAACATTAAACATGACTGAGGAATATTCACCAACGGATATGAACAGAAATAAGATGGTAAACATTGATGTTCAAGCTTGATAGTCATCAGAGGGAACTTGAATACCGACAGAATTGCGATGACAGTCAGTTCTCCAAATCCTCGATGGCTACTTTTTCTTGGGACACTTAGGAAAGAAATTGTTTTGGTAACAGTAAACCGTAACCGCAAAGCTCATAGGACGACTGCTCGAGGATGATGTTCACACATACCTCCTCAGATTTACCACTGATCGTCTTAAATCCACTTACAAAATCATACTACCAACAACAGAACAACACATGGAAACGGAAGTCTGTTACTTTGGGGTCTGACTTTCCTAACTCTCTCCTCACATCAGGAAGGCAACATTAGCACATACTACTGATCATCCGAGAGAAAACACCTTGTTGATGCCACATACACCCATGAAACCAGCAATACGACTTCTCACCCGGACTCCTCTCAAAGTATAGTAATTTACACCATGATGGTAACTGCCATTTTTCTGGCCAAAATTCAAAAGACCTTTCTGTTATGTTAGATCCTCAAAGAAAACGTTTTCTCACCAGCATAGGCTGTTAGGTTCTCGTAGTATGCAAAATAGACCACCACATCAGAGTAGCAAGTATCTATCAGGTTAGCTGGACTAAGACTGTTTTAGAAGAAATGTAACTTATCTATGGAACGTCCCATTGTTATTCTGAGGCATGCTAAGTACTATCAGCTAACTGACTACAACTCTAGATGCTAAGAATCAATACTTAAAGTGTTTTACTGTTATGAATGAAGCTCAGTCATAGTAGCAAAGATATAATCATTATTCATCACCTAAAATTAAAATATTTCATCAGCTTCATTGTTCATTCTTTATCGTCAATATAGATTTCTCATTCAGTTTGATATAATTCTACATCATTTTTTGTTTTTGTGTATTACTGCTAAGAACAGAAACTTGGATAGATTCCCTTGTGTACATACATATACGATGGTATATCTGTCTGTTCACCTATTGGTCCATTTGTATTAAATAACAAACTACCTTACTGTATAAAGTAGTAGTCTTACTACTATTTACTGACACTTGTTATTCTCCGTTGTTTTGTTGGATCGAATTGTTCGACCTCTATTGGCATATGAAATACTATGCGGATACCACGATATTGCCTGAATGTTAATTATGATAAATTGATTGAATGTGGCTAGCAGAAGAATCCAGGATGCGCGTTTCGTCTTATTTGCGACTCGCCAGCTGGATGCACCCCAGTGATGTTGTTCCCACTGGGACTAATAACTATTACCCGTTGTACAAGAAGTGGCTATCGTTCCTCCGTGGCATATTAGATAACGTCTTGGAGTTTGAAGCTATGGGTACGAGGTTCGAGTCCCAGTGGGAAAAACATCACTTGGGTGCAAGTACATTCAGCTAACGAGTCCCAAATAGAATGAAATGCGCTTCCTGGATTCTTCTGTTAGCCACAACCAACCAATTTATCATAGTAATCTTACTTTGCGAATCAGTTAATTTTAAAAAATTTAAATATATTTCCTTAATTCACTTACCTTCTTTATTACATTCAAAAAATGAATCACTATTCCTCCATTGAACAATAAAGAGAAATAATGCTTTTCGTAAGCCTAAAAAATGGCCTGTTTGCGTTGAACCAGCTATAACATGACCACCATGACATGTTATGATATTTATTAATTGATTAACATATTTAGTGAATAATATAGAATTTTTAGTTTCATATATATCCAATTGAATATAACGATAACCTATGAAATAAAATATATTCAATGATAAATTAAATATACCTGTTGTTTGATCAAAATATTTGTTAAATTATTGATTGATTTAGAAATAAAACAGTACTTAAGCTGCAGTTAAAAAGACTAAATATTAAAGTAAGCCGGTAATTTGGTTGATTATGGCTAACAGAAGAATCTAGGATACCAGTCGTCGTCGTATTTGGGACTCGTCAGTTGGATGCACCTACACCCCAGTGAGCGTTGTTGTCCCCACAGAGACTTGAACCTCGTAAGCATCGCTTCAAATACCAAAGTGTGATTCATTGTGCCACGGAGGAAGGACAGCCACTTCTTTTACAACGGGTAGTAGTTATTACTATTCATCTACATACTTGTGATTATATTAATGATGGATCATGGTTAGCAGTGGAATCCAAGATGCGCATTTCGTCTTGTCTGGGACTCGTCCGCTGTATGTACCTGCCGAACTGATCGGTCTTTATTAGCATATGGGCTCCTGTACGGGTGCCTCGATATTACCTGCTTTGTAATTATTATGTAAATATTCGCTCCAAGCAACGACGGTATCATATAAAAACAATTATATTAAAACTATACCCGTCGCACAGGAAGTGGCTATCGTGGTTCAGCGGTGTAGTGGATAACGCCCTGGCGTTTGAAGCGATAGCTCCCGAGTCCGAATCCCGGTGGGAACAACATCGTTCACTGGGAGTCGGCAGGTACATCCAGCTAACAAGTCCCAAATAGGACGAAATGCGTATCCTGGATTCCACTGCTAGCCACGATCTACCACTGAACTAAGGATATTGTTATGAAATCAAAGGCAGTTAAAACTAGCCTTTTAAATTCTCCTCAGAATGTGTATCTCTATTTCCCTAAAATACAAATAATCAATATTCTGCTAATCACAACCAAGTAACTTATTGTAATAAATATTCAGGCATTATTGAAGCATACGCATAGGAACCCATATGCCAATAGAGGTTGAACAATTTGATCCAGTATGACAACGGAAAATTACTAGCATATCAACAGATAGAAATAACTGATACCCGCTGTCCAAAAAGGTGGTTATCATGCCCCATTGGTCTAGCTGATAACCCCTTGGCGTTTGAAGCGATGGTTACGAGGGTAGAGTCTCAGTGGGAATAACAACACTCACTGGGGTGCAGGTACATCCAGCTGACTAGTGAGTCCTGAATAGGATGAAAGGCACATCCTGGATTCTCTCGCTAGCCACAACCAGGTAAATCAGTACGTTAGTTCTTTTAAAATAAATTCATTGAACTTTAACATTTGTAATTTGCAATCAATCACTTGTAAAAAGTGAATTTGTTAGCTTTTTTAAGACTAAACTTTAGCCAAATGGAGAGGAAATTTAAGCTAAATTGAATTCAGTAGTTGATTGTTGTAAGCATGAAGAATAAAACTCACAACTTAGATCATAACTTATTAAAAAGAAGATAGAGGGGATGAAGATGCCAATCCAACACCACCACCATCAACAACAAGCTCTAATCACTACCAACAGGAAAAACTTAAAGGAAGTAGCCTCCTTCACCTACACCTATCTAGGCAGCACTGTTTCAACTACAGGCCGCACAGGCACAAACGAGGACGTCAAAGCCAGCCGGGAACGGAAAAGAAAGACAGGTGTTCATTAACCTGAAGCCAATGTGGAGATCTACTGTACTCAGCATAAAGCGTGAACAACATTCGGATTTTCAACACTAACGTCAGTCAAGTCAGTGCTTCTATGTGGTTCAGAGACTTTGTGTGTTACGAAAGGGATTTCCAACAAACTACAGATATTCATCAAACAGCTGCTGCCTACACTCACTAGATACTGAAGATCAGATGGATGGCCAGAATAATAAGACTAAGCAGATAGGAACTCTGGTTGGTGACGAACCAACGAGGCAAGAACCTATCACTGAACAAATATGCAGTGGAAGGAAGTGGAGATGGATTGGGCATACACTGAGAAGGCTGACTGGGGACGTCACTCGCCAGGCCAGGCACTTGAGTGGAACCCAGATGAAAAGCGATGAGTTAGGCGTCCGTGGCGAGGGTGACATGGAGGAGATGATGTGAGGAAGAAATGAGAGCTTATGGGCAGTCATGGAACCAAGTTGGAAAGATTTCAGAGAAGACAGTGGAGTGAAGACGTGCTACTGAAGCCCTATGTTCCATTAGGAATCGAAGGGACAAATAATAATGTAATAACCTCTGTTCGATTTTATGCAGTTCATGACGCCTTGATAATCCTTTATCAGTTGTAATTTTGAAACTACTAAGTAGTATTACACTCAGTGACAAAGATAAGTAAGACCATACAGATGTATCAAAAATAACACATCATTATTGCTGTGCATAGATTAGTAGCCTAAAAAAATCAAGGAAACTTCACCGTATTACATCTACTGAAGTTCAGAGATAAGCTATTTTAACAACCTTATCAGTTATACTGTAATAGATCAATGATAAAACGATTACTGGATTTCTATTTAAAATGATAGATACAAAAGGAGTCTATTAAAAAAGGTTTCACAATACTGAAAGTTTAAAACGTTTTTACAAGACTTGATGCATCATTAGAAAAACTTAGGTATGTTGAGCCTGTTCACGGTGAATTCATTCAGTGAATCTAGATGACTTTTCAATAAGAAATTAAGTCCACCTATTATTAAGTGGTTGATAACTAATGGCAAGATCTGTTTGAATTTCTTGACTGTAAACCAGTCCCTAATGTGAAGCTGCGGCTCATTGGTCTAAGCAATGTGGAATTGTGACTTATTGCTCTAGAAAAAATGAATTTTGACTAATGCATTACAGGTACAAACCCCATTCTATCTACCAATGTTTGGACCGCTAGACAGTAGCATTATTAACCCCTTTTACAATAGATGTGGTTCTTGCCTACTGCAAGAATATCCAGAAGGTTGTTGAGTGAACTTCGAACTTCTTTTTTTTCTAATTTAAGCAGTCGAATTTCGGCAAGTGGACCATATATCCGAACGTCACTCCACCTCCTAACAATGTTTGCATAGTTAGGTAAACAATAGGTGGGGCTTATAGCTAAGTTCACAGAAATTCACGCAGTTGTTGAGATACAATTTATTTATTATTGAATAAAAGATAAAAGATATTACTCATGTAAGCTTACCACCTTTTTCATGGAACAGCATTGACAATGATAGTGATTTTTATTTTAAAAAGTGAATTAAGACTTCTAGGAGTTTTCCATGCTCTTCAACTCTAAAGACTAGCGATAATTTTAATGAGATACAATTTGTTCAGTGAAAGAAAGATCTAACATAATCTCTCTTCCTAGGCATCTTTCACTGAAAATCATGGTGGTCTTGTACGTCAATTTGTCTTTACAATGCTATGCGTTAATAACTTCTTATGCGAATTATTCCAATACAATTCCAATACTTGTGACATATTTATCTAACTCATATATTGAAGGGTTAGAAAACGGTGGTTTGAAATAAACCAGTAAAGACATTGCTAAAGTTTATCGATAATAGTAGTACACTAATGTCAAGTCAGTGCTGCTATATAGTTCAAAGACTTGGCGTGTTACGAAAGGCATTTCCAACAAACTACAGATATTCATCAACAGTTGCCGCCTACGCTTACTCGATACTGAAGATCAGATGGATGGCCAGAAAAAATAAGCAACAAGGAACTCACTCTGGCTGGCTGATAACGAATCAATCAAGAACCTATCACACAACAAATATGCACTGGAAGAAAGTGGAGATGGATTGGGCATGCACTGAGAAGGCCAGTTGGGGACATCAAGCTCCATGCCAGGCCGTCAAGTGGAACCGAGATGGGAAACGTTGAGTTGGACGTCCGAGGTGTGGGTAACATGGAGGAGATGGTGTGAGGAAGAAATGAGAGCTTGTGGCCAGTCATGGAGACAGGTTCAAAAGATTGGAGAGAAGAAAGTGTAATGGAGACGTGCTAGTGAAGCCATATGTTCCACTAGGAACCCAAAGGACAAATAATAATAATAGTACTTCTTTCCAATTCCTATTATAAAATTTACTTGTAACGGCGGTTTATTTCCTATTCTCTGCTACAAGTATCATGAATATTAAGGATGCTAAGTGATGAGCTAAATAAAAAAATATAACATTTAAAAATCAATAATCTTCAGTAACTCTGATCTCATATCAGTTAGAAAATTCACTCCCTCCATACATAAACTCCATATTGTCTATACTAAATAAACATTAATTGTGCATATGAAACCAAGTACTCAATAACATGAAGAATCCATACAGAATATGGTCTTCTATGACATATTATGTTCACCAAGTAATTACATTTTTATGATAATAACCGTAATAATGATATATTACGAATCATTTAACTAAGGATCTCGAATAACTACTTTTTTTTACCTGGCCATGATTGAGCTGGATTACATAAAGGAACTATATATAGTTCATGACCACCATAATGATGTGGTTCACGTAGTTCAATCTTAGATTCAAAACATTTATAAGCTTCTTCAGTACGATCAAATGTTAGAATGCCAATATTTTGATTCTTAGGAAATACACCCTCTATACAACAAATATCCTAAAATTAAGTGAAAAATAATAGATAAAACACAAATCAGTAAAATTCAGTCTAGTTTGAAGGTTCATAGGGATTCATCTACTTCAAGTTGGTACCTATCAGGGACTGGGATCAGTTGTAGAATCATTGAAAACCTGAGAGCATTAAACACCAGGGTAATAGATGTTCATTGCTGAGGAATCCCGAGTATGGACGAAACAGCTGTCTACTATTCTTAGCTATTCAATGATTCTTCAGCTGATGTAAGCCCATGATAAGTACCAACTTAAAATCAAATTTAATAAAACTTTACTATTTTCAGTGATTAACTAAAATATTTTTAAGATGTTATTCATCGTAGACTGACATCGGTTGGAGGGACACAGGGAACCTGGGAGCACTGGACAGCTGTTTCATCTTAGTATGGGACTCTCCAGCAGTGCGCACCCACGACCCTGCCAGGGATCGAACCCGCCACCTTCAGGTTCCGCGGCCAGCGCGTTACTGGGTCAGAATCCAATGCTTCATATTTCCAACTTCTGTTAGCTCACGATATATAGGGCAACCGCCACCCAATGTCATCGTTGAGTATATGTCCTCATGGCCATCAGGCTTTGAGTCCACCGGTCACGACTTGTCATTGGAACTTCGGGAATACTTCTTGAAGCTAGTCACCAATGAGCACCAGTTCAATTAAATTTTTTTGAGGGGGTTGTGGACGAAACAGCTGTCCAGTGCTCCCAAGGTCATTTGTTCTTCCAACTGATGTCAGTCTTCGATGAATAACAACTTGAAATATTTCCAAATCTCCACAACCCCCTCAAAAATTTAAATCGATTTATATTTTAGTCTATCATTTTAGCTATCATAAAATATACTTTGTTCAATTCAATATTGAATAGTACAGCGTCTGTTAATCTTAAATAATAGTAATATGTTTTATTATTAATAACATTATTGAATAGGCAATGTATTTAATAATATTAAATAATTTTCATGAATATATTAAAGCTGTAAGTACTATCTAGTAATTTGGTCTATTCTTATGTATCTATCATATAACCTTTAGATTTCAAGTATATAAAAACAGATTTATAGTGAATCATGGAGTAATTTCTATGGATGTATGGATGTATAAGAGATTTCTTTTAATTTTTTATTCGTTTGAAGAAATCATAATGTTGATTTTGATGAAGAAATAGGTTATCAAGCTAAAGACGGAAACTTTGAAGCAGAAACCGTGAGCACATTCTTTCTCGTAAGAACCAGTATTTGTCTATAACAATTAATAACGTATATAGGAAATTAATAAAGATGAAAAAGGGATTAACATTCTACTAGACACATCTTGCTTTATAGCTTGGGATACATGTTCACCTTGACAAGCTAAACTATATACTGTAGCTCCATCTATCTTGAAATGTTCCTTGATCACCAGCAAACTTCGTATGCTATACTATAGTTTTTTATGATCATACAAAATAAATAATCAGTCAAACAGTCTCAAAATAAACACTAGTTAAAGGCTGAAACTTGCCGCGTCACAAAAAGTATTTCTAACAAACTACAGATATTCATCAACAGCTACCATCTAGGCTCACTCTATACTGACACTGGAGATGATCAGATGGTCAGAATAATAAGAATAAGCAACAAGGAACCCTGGCTGGCTGGCTGGCCCCGTGGCCAGTACGTTACCAGTGAGCCCCTGGATCAGAATGTAACCGTCCATATTTCCAACTTCTCTTAGCTCACGATTTAACGCAACCACCACCCAATGTCATCGTTGAGTAACTGTCCCCACAACCATCAGGCTTTGCCCCCACCGGTCACGACTTCTCGTTGGAACTTGGGGAATACCTCTGAAAGCTAGTCACCAACGGGCGGTTGGGTTTCGACCCAGTGGCTAGCTCAATGGTAACGTGCAGGCCACGGAACCTGAAGGTCTCGGGTTCGACCCCTGGTGGGGTTGTGGGTGCACACTGCTGAGGATTCCCATACTAGGACGAAACAGCTGTCCAGTGCTCCCAGGTTTCCTTTGTCCCTCCAACTGATGTCAGTCCACAATGAATAACAACTTGAAATATTTCCAAATCCCCACGACTCCCTTGAAATATTTTTATCAATTCGATTTAGGGAAAGTCAAGGTATCGTCAAAGTATCTTAAAGTTCACAAACAAATTATTACTGGCATTATACAATGATATACAATTGATGCAAACTTAAATGAGTAGACAATTCACTTTGTTTTAATGCTAACCATAATTAGAAACATCTTCGTTAAACACTGTTATATGCATAGTGCGTTTATTATGCAATAAAAAATCTTTGTATACTGGGTGATGATTGAAAGTGAAATGAAAACCTGAACCAAGGCCGGATTCGAACAAGCAACCACCGGGTTTCTGGCCCGATCCTCTACCAACTAGGTTACGAGGTCCGACTGCTGACCAGATTCTTATTTCACTTCAATCACTAAAGATTTTGCCCGATTACCATGTGAATTCATGATGCCTTACTACCGCTTGATCGTATTCACACTGGCTGCCTAGTCAGGACTTCTCAATACAATCCAAATCAAACTGAATCATAAAGGGGGATCATCATATTGATTATCATTCGACTATCTCAGACAGCCGTAGTTTAGCAGACTAGTACTTATACTGGGTGATGACTGAAGGTAGTTGGGCGAAACCCTTGGTGATTGAAGCGAAATAAAATTCTGATTAACAATTGGACCTCGTAGCTCAGTTGGTAGAGAACTAGGCCGGTGACCCAGTGGTCGCTGGTTAGAGTTAGGTCGCTGTCCAGACTTTCATTTCACCTTCAATTATCACCCAATATAAATACTAGTCTGCCAAACTACGGCTATCTCAGATAGTCGAATGATAATAATAAGTCTTCAGTTTTACCTAATAATCCGAAATAGTATTCAATTACTTCAAAATCTTGTCTTTCGAAGCATAAAACTTCTTTTAATACTTTACAAGTATGATCTATGATTAAATGAACAAATCAAGTAACAATCCCTTCGTTTCTTTAAAAGTGACAGAAATACATAGTGCCTTCCATGTTCAACTCACTGATTGTTCGTAATTAAATACGAATGAGTACTCATAGTTGTGCTGAGACAATAATAATAAGGTATCCAAATAGAAATTTCGTATACCAACATAGGTATACAATCCAAGTATCCAGAATGAACAACAAGAGTCTACAGACCGTTATGGGTAAATTAACTATAGCAGTTAAAGAATACATGATAAAAATGCACACGACAAAGAATTGATGTAATAACAAATCAGAAATAAAAAAAAACAATTTTGAATGTTCTCCATAACTTAAAAGATATCTCCGAACAATCCTCTTTAAAATCGAAACCCCCACTAAGGAACAGACTTCACTCTAAACGTTATTTACTTAAGGTGATAGTACTCGTTTTCTCTGCTTGAACATGTACACCGATTAATAATGATAACTGATATAATTTCGTCACGTTAATATTTTACACTACAAATATTTATTACTTGCAAGTAGTTAAATGTTTTCGTAAACATTTTATAAAAACTTATATTTGTTAGAGAAAAGAGATAATTCAGTGAAGAGAATTTTCTTTTTCGACAATATTATTTTCTAGAGCTATGCAATCTTTTATATATATATATATATATATATATATATATATATATATATATATCATAAACACCAGGTTCAAAAGACTGCGGAAAACAGAGTGCAGTGGAGGCGTGCTGCTGAAGCCCTAGGTTCCACTAGGAACCCAAAGGAAAAATAATAATCACAATAACATCATAAACATATAAGTCTATTATTAAACAATAGGGTATAATTGCATCATTAACCTAGTGCTGGTCCCTTTATGGTGAACCTAGAAAATGGTGTGTTGTATTCAACAATCGATAGTTTCTACCTATATAAAAGATATATGGATGACACATTCATCATATGCGATCAATATACAGATATTGGGACTGTAGTTAAAAAGTTCAATGATTGTCACCTATCGATCAACTTCATATCAGAATTTGACGAGAACTCAGGATTGCATTTTCTCGATGTTTTATTGAAACGGAGACCAGATGGTCTTCTTCAGCGATCAATTTATAGGAAGCCTACATGGAATGGACAATATGAGTTTCCATAGCTGGGTGCTTCTTAGCAGGAAAAGGAGTCTGATCCATTCTTTATCTTCAAGAATTAGAAGAATCTGCACGAGTGATACTATCGACGATGAATTAGACAAACTACGGAAGACCCTCATGCAAAATGGATACCCATCCAGATTTATTGATAAGAACTTGAACGTAAATGAGAATAGGAAGCAAGCACTCACAGTTCCTAAGAAGACAATGTTTGTGAACGTTGGTTTCAAAGCCGATACGGCAGTCGAGATCCTGAAGAATCAGCTGTCCACATCACTAAAGAAGACATTCTTCTTTGCAAAGCAGCTTCTCTAGTCAGCAACTGATTCCGGAGTACATTAAGAACAAGTTACCACTTTAGGCACATACTTCCCAGACGTATCTCTGAGCACTATCCTGCATGGTTATCGAGGGGAAAGTGTAAATCAACTAACTGTTTAATTCTTGAACATTTGGTTAACTCTGGACATGTAGCTCGACCAGAATCCTCCAGCAATGTCATTTGTCGAGCCAAATGGAATAGTTCAGTTATGCACAGCGGAAGCACTGACAATTCATCAATTCAAACCTGATCTCTGGATGCAAAAGAACCACGTTCAATCTCTTATCTTACCATAATCTTAACACTTTCATATTTTTCAATTTCACTATGATTAGTTAGTTTATTATTATCACTCTTGTCTCATTCTTCACCTTCTTTACATCCATCTATCTATCGAGTGGAAACTCAATATTCGCATTTCTCATCTACCAACAATTCTCACCTCGTCAAACTCCTTGCCTTCATTGTTATTTCTACTGTCTAAGATTATTACGTAATTACTTTGCATTCTTGATTCCGGCATTTTTATTGCACTAGATTAATGATGAAAGTATACCCTATTGTTTTATAATAGACTGTTATATGCTTATGATATATATATATAAATACGATTGTACAGCTTTAGAAAATGATATCGTCGAAAAAGAAAAATTGTGTCCGCTGAATTATACTTCATAAATAAGCAATCGCTTACCTTGGCTATACCTAGAAATTCACCATTTCCATAAGCTCGCATAACAGGATTATGTGCAATCATGGTGTTACGAAACTTCCCAAATGCTACTTCATCCACATTATAATAAATCAAACCATACACTGACACGTATTACATTTGATATTCTTTCATTAATGAATAAAATGAATGAATAATTTATTAGAAACTTTTTATTTTTATCAAATGGACTGATAATCTCTGTGCTATAATGATTTACTGACAACAAATCTGGATAAAGTGTGATGAATTCAGTCATAGTGATTCAACCGAGAAGGTAATTTCAACAGGATATACAATATTTTATTACTATGCATTACACTATGCCAATTGTTGCGCAAGTAGTTTATCTCAGTATTAAACCAACTAAGTTTACACAACACCAACATGTTTTTTTGGAAACAATTTGAGTAATAATCCTACTTAAGAAGTATCTATAGGTTAGACAAAAATCTTCATGAATACAGATAACCTGTTTTGGGAAATTGTAGACATTTGCAAAAATATAGCTGAAAAATCAGTCATATACTGCTAAAAACTAAATTTCCAGAGGTGAAGTATTATTCGATGCAAGTACAGAGAAGAAAAATTCTTTAACCTAGTTTGTACTTGGTCAGATTTAAAAACTGAATAAAAATATGTTCCATCTCGTCTGCAGATATAATGTGCTGATGAGTGTCAGTAAGCTCAGGATTACTGCCATGAATAGTACTCTCTTACTATCCTGAGCAGCCTATCCTAGTAATTACGTCATCAACTTGATTGGTAGAGTTTAACTATGTCTAAAAGTGAGTTGTACCATGTAAAGTAAATCTATTTTACCACTGGCATGCAATTGTCGTACATATGAAATAATGCTTGTGATATTTCATCATCAATATCAACATAGGACCAGGCATTACTGCGTAACGGTTCGAGTTGCCACACCTCAGTACATCAGTGCATCAAGTAGAAAAGTAGTGATAGCTGCTACCTTGACGTGATGGTCGGACTTGCATGTCACAATAACCCAACAAGCTATGCTCGTGGAACGCTTGTTCTCTTGAGGTCCTATTGTACCAGAAAGGACTATTGGATAGTGGTAAGACGAAAAGCAGTTACCATTTTGGTGTAAATTGCTACACTACGATGACGGTCTGAGGGCAAAGTCGTACTGCTGCTAGCTGGATGGGTTGTGACAGCAGTAAGGTGTTTCCCTTGGATGACCAGTAGTGCCATGCTGATGCTGCCTTCTCAGTGGAAGAGGGGGTTAAAAAAGGTCGGCCCCAAAAACAGCACACTCCACCATGCCCCACAGTCTGCCGGGCAGGTGGTGTTGGCTCATTTGTCGACCATCCGGCAGCACAAATACAAAAGTTCAAAATAGTCATACACAAAAGGCTACGTGTGACAGACCTCAAACAGATGTCCGATAGGCTCTGTGGTCACACAAATCTCTTTCAGGTACCTTAAGAAGAAATAGCCTTCCATGGTATGGGCAGCCGGGAAGTGTCAACCGCCCTCACAACTAGATCAGCACTCAAGTTTGTGATATTTACTGGTACAGTGATCAACAGAAACTTACCAAGTTATGTAGACTTATTCCCGGTTCCCATTCCACACACAATAATGATTTATTATCTATTTAGAAGATTATTGTTAGTAATTTTCCGTAAACATGTTGTGTTATCATCTTACCTTCCATTACGGAAGACATATTTACTGA
Organism: Heterobilharzia americana; assembly: GCA_944470555.2. Lineage (NCBI taxonomy): Eukaryota > Metazoa > Platyhelminthes > Trematoda > Strigeidida > Schistosomatidae > Heterobilharzia > Heterobilharzia americana. The sequence continues at coordinate 42,400,668 of OX104127.1, forward strand.
ACAAATTTACAGTTAGTCGTGGTCTATCCAAATTAATTCACTGAGAAACCAATCAATATTTGAGAATTTCAAATCCATCTGATCAATAAATGCCTTATAACAAAATACAACACAATTGCAGAAAGATTTTGCATTACTGAAAGAAGAGAAAAAGCATCAACTAGGGAGCATGATCACTAGTTGTAACCAACTACTGTTATTTGATGGTAACTGACTATTGAAACCAGGTTATCCTGCTATTTGGGACTCGTCAGCTGGCCACAATCTATCATTAACATAATTAGAACACTGGCAATATCGAGGCATCCGTACAGGAGCCCATATGCCCATAGAGACCGATCAATGCGGTCCAATCAACGATGGTATCATCAGTAATATCTCTTCTTAACTATCCACATTGTTATCCTTTTGGGTAGCTTAAGAAAACAAAGTCTTAGAACAACCACTTATCATAGTTTTGTTCCACTATTGTATTTTTTCAGCGAAAACCCATTCGAAGTGCTGATATAACACCTAAAGGTTTTAGAACCTAACATTTTCAAAGCATAATAACTTCACAACACTTCAATTTTAACGTGAAATGAATACCTGAGTTGTGGAAGGCTTCGGACCACTAACCATATGGCAGCAGAACTAAAACGCCAATAACTGAAGTTAAGATCTGGTCAACAGTTGAGTTTCACAGCTCAGCTGCTAGGTCACCTAGTCAGTGATTCAGAGTCCACTGCTGCTGCGACTCAGATTTTCATTTTACTCTCAGTCATCACTCAGTATCCATAGTATTAGGCTACTAAAACATGATCATCTCAGATAATGCCTACAACTACTCGATTTCCCTAACTTATCCATTATCGTTCAGTAATACTTCATGATAAGAATAATACCTATGATCTGTAAGGTAGTTTGATGCTTTTACATTAAAATAATGCTAAAAATGAATTCCGTTGAACTGGATGGTAATATAGTTTTCCATGTTTAGTCTGTTGGACAAGCAGCCTTGGTTATTATTAATTTTATTTTCCCTTGGGTTCCTAGTGAAAAATAGGGCTTCAGTAGCATCCCTTCATTACACTCTCTTCTCTGCAGTCTTTTCAACCTAGCGTCACGAACGCCCACAACCTTTCATTTCTTCCTCACATCATCTCCTCCATGTCACCCTAGACTCGGATGCTCGACTTGTTGTTTCCCATTTGGATTCCACTCGAGGGCTTGGCCTGGTGCATGATGTCCCCAGTCAGCCTTCTCAGTGTATGCCCAATCCATCTCCACTTCCTTCCACTGCATATTTGTTCAGTGATAGGTCGTTGCCTCGTTGGTTCGTCACCAACCAGAGTTCCTATCTGCTTATTCTTATTATTTTGACCATCCATCTAATCTTCAGTATCTAGTAAGCGTAGGCGGCAACTGTTGATGAATGTCTGTAGTTTGTTGGAAATCTCTTTCGTAACACACAAAGTCTCTGAACCACACAGAAGCACTGACTTGACTGACGTCAGTGTTGAAAATCCGAATGTTGTTCACGCTTTATGCTGAGTACAGTAGATCTCCACACTGGTTTCAAGTTAATGAACACCTGTCTTTCTTTTCCGATCTCGGCTGGCTTTGACGTCCTAGTTTGTGCCTGTGCCGCCTGTAGTTAAAACGATGCTGCCTAGTTAGGTGGGTAAGTAGGTGACAGAGACTACTTCCTTTAAGTTTTTCGCGTTCATGTTGATTGATGCTTGTTGTTGGTTTTGTATCTTCATCACCTCTTCTTCTCTACATTCACTTGAAGTCCCGTTTCCGCTGCCTCGCCCCTTCTGTAAACTTGTTGGTTTTTGCCTGTAGATCCTCAAATTTGTGTGACAAGAGGTGAATCATCGGTGACGAAATCCAAATCTTCCAGTGTCTTTTCATCAGTGAAACAACGTATGCTCACCTTCTCACAGCTCCTCACAGTTAACTGCATGTTCCGACTGACAACAATCGGGAAGATGATCAGTGATAGTAGGTGGCTGCCTCATCTTACTCCTTCCTGTCTTCACTTCAAAGGCGTCCATTGTGGATCACTCGGCATGTGACCTTTTCATATGGTTGTTGAATGAGGCTGATAAAGATTTGTAGCACCAAAACTGTAGTGTTGAAACAGTTGCCAAATTACTTGTCTGTCGACGGTGTCGAAGGCCTTTGTAAAGTGGATAAAGTTGAAGTAGAGAGTTGACTGCCATTCTATTCTCTGTTCAATAATGATGTGTAGTGTTGCAATTTGATCTGCACATGATTTGTGTTTCCTAAAGCCAACCTGTTCCGGTGGTAATTTTGAATCCAGAGCATTGTTTAGTCTCTCCAGGATGATGCAGCATAATATTTTGCTTGGAATGGACAGCAGCATGATTCCTCGCCAGTTCTTGCAGAAGTCTTAGGTCTCTCTTCTTTGGGAGTTTGACAAGATAGGTCTTCTTCATATCTGCAGGTACCTTTCCTTCCTTCTAAACCTTCTGCAGTAGTGGTGTGAGCATGTCCGCTGTTGTCTCTGCGTCAGTCTTGGTTAATAATTAGATAATTAGATAATTAGAAGTAGTTTCGAATTGTTATTGGTTTATCAAATAGAAATAAGTGAAATGAAATGTATTTGTAGAATGATTACTACAGTGTCAGGATTATCTTTCACATTAATTACAAGAACTTGGTGAAACTACTTATTTCGATAGAGATATTCAAAATCTTCAAAGAAATCTTGTTTCTGAGTTAATCATCTTACAGTGAATATTCACACAGTTTTAAGATTCCCTGAAACACTGTGGCGTTAGCTAAGTTTCATTAAAATATGAATGAACAGAAGAAAGGAAAATTTGATCACTACTGAGTACAGCAAAAAAGATAGGTACATGTTTTTTACTATTTGTAAATTGATTCTTATCATCTTCTTGTAATGAGTGAGAAAAGATCTATGATAACATAACTTAGAATTGATCATGTTGAAGAAAATTCATTCACTCTGGATCTTCCTGTACACAAATATGTTTCACTCACATTTTCAATCATTTCACTTCATTTAACATCTTTCAGTTACCATCCATTTTCATTTGTAACTGTTGCAACAGGTATGAACTTGAAGTAATAAGCTTTCATGAAGTTATGCCTTTTATTTCTGTCGGTCTTTAGAAACAAAATGTATACTTACAAGAGTTAAATCAAACATACCTACAGTTTCTAAGAGACCAGTTCTCTTAAAATCTAAATCCAATGGTGATATTACTGATGAGGTTATACGCTTCGAAGTTATATTCTTTCTTGTGTAGCCAGCCAATTACAGGTGGACGGTATCATGCTACACTTCCTGATTCTGCCTGTTCTATGTATATTTATCACCTTAACTTCTGCTGTGGAGCTACTTAAATAGGGTGTACAATTAGATATGTTCGTTGTAGAATATCTGAACACCATCCAGTATGAATGGGTCGAGGACAGATGTATGTTATAAAAAGCTCAGTACTCAGTTCAGATTGATCATAAAATGAATAAAAGTAAGGTTTTTACAGTTGTTTATAGTATAACATCCAGTCTTTGGCGTCATTTATGTATTCGCTTCCCACATACAACAAAAGCTATTGCTAAACATGTACAAATCAAATTTTTGTATTTTGAAGAAATTGGTACAACTTTGCATTAGCTTGGTCATCTGGGTAGAATTGACGTCCCTAATATACTATAATTTATTCACAAGTGAACCCCTCCCCTTTTAGTTAACATTACCCATCTTTTTAATTTTCTATCTCCTTATTATTATATAATTTATTTTTGAGATGAATGGGGATTTTAATTTAGAAGTAGTAATCATCATGAACTGACATCAGTTAGGGAACCATTGAAAATCTGGGAGCACTGGACAGCCGTTTCGTCCAACTAGTATGGGACTCCTCAGTAGTACGCACCCACCGCCAATACGTTAACAATTGAGCCACTGAGTCGGTTCCCAGCAGTTCACAATTTATAACTTCTATCAATTCACGATATAACGCGACTGTCACCCAAGGTCTTCAGTTAGCACCCACTCCACTTCACTTCCAACTGGTTGACCCCACAGGTCACTGCTTCTCATTACAGCTTCCTGATATCCTTCTGGAAGCAAGTCACTAATGAGCACTATACAGTAATGTATTTTTGAGATGAATAGTTTCTTTTTAATTGAGAAGTAGTAATCATCATGGACTGACATCAGTTAGGGAACCATTGAAAATCTGGGAGCACTGGACAGCTGCTTCGTTCTAGTATGGGACTACTCAACAGTACTTCTAAGTTGGAAAATCCCCACTCATCTCAAAAATAGCCCATCTACTTTATTTGACACTTTCATCAATCTTATATAATTACTGTATTGATCTGTTTGCATCTTCATTTTTCTAATTGTTAACTTCATGAATAATTCTAAATTCATAATTATCTTAGTGATGTTATGAACATGTATAGACTACACCCATAAAGCCATTTCTACGTATACTACGCCAGCACACCTTATACTGACTTAAATAGAAGCAGACTAGGAAATATACTAGAGATAATCAGATCAAGAAAAAGCATAATTTAATAAATTATCTATCCATAGGTCTTAGCCCAACAGGCACTTGTTTACTAAGCTATAAGCTCTTCCATATGATAAGGATTAATAATGCTATATGCAAATCTACAGTCGACTGAAAGTCTAGCGAGTAACACCTTCATTTCATGAACTTAATATGCTAAGTTGGAATTTAAAAAAGCCCAATATAAACGAAGAAATCATATCTACTGATCATATAGAAGAACAAACAATCAGACTTTGGTTTTACTTTTAAAATACTGAATAACTAAGTTAAGAAAATGCTATGATGTCAGTTTGTTTAGTATGTATTTTTATTTCAAGTTGTTATTCATCGTTGACTGATATCAGTTGGAGGAACAAAGGAAACCTGGGAGCACTGGACAGCTAGCTGTTTCATCCTAGTATGGGACTCAGCAGTGCGCACCCATGACCCCTCCGGAGATCGAACCCATGACCTTCAAGTCCCATGGCCAGCACGTTACTACTTATTTCCACAACAAAATATTTGGGAAAACCGAATTTTACTACGAATCTGATACAATTATTTTGCTTATACTTGTCTAATACTATGAATACTCAGTACATAGAATAATTTTCAGTCTGGTATGAACATGATAAGATTACGAGAACATTTAATCAGTTTTAAATTCATACAGATTATTCTAACACGTTCAAGAATTATCATTATTTATTGATATTCTTGTAATTCTCCGTTGTTTTATTGAATCGAAATGTTCTACTCTCAATGGCAAAAACATTAGTCACTGGGGTGCAGGTACATCCAGATGACGAATCCCAAAATATGAAAAAACGCAGGTCCTGGATTCTTCAGCTACCCACAATCAACCAAATTCACGTTCAAGAATCATTTAAATTCAGGTATTTTGAAACATACATACAAAATCATCTCAAAAGAGCCTTTGTTTCATTGACTTATATTAATGGAATGTGATAGTCCGATTCATGTCTTGCTATCCCGTTTATGTTCTGCATATTAACTGAGGTTTTGTCACATTTTGTGAAATACGTCTTGAGACTAATCGTTACTTTTTTTTAAAATGTGTAGTTAACATTGGGTGGTTTAAGGCACTTGTCATTCGGTAAAGTGTACAAGGTCAGTTCAATGACTAAGGAGGAGACGTTTGAATGGGATTCGCTGCACCATCCAGTGGTTAGTAGGTAATATCTGCTATTGTTCAGTTTTAATTATCAAAATAACTGGCTACACAGTTATCGAAGCACAACATAATCAACCACCAAGGAGAAATTTGGTGCCATCTTTGGTTTGCTCAGAAACAAAAAAACCCGAGAAAACCAGACAGGCACCTAGATGGGTTTGTTTCGATCACACCTTAGCCCGCAATCAGGTTCTGGAACATACCCATACTTACCAACACCCAATTCTAGCTACTTCTTGACCTGAATATGGAAATCGACTCCGTCAACCGATCTTATGAGAGTGTTACGTACCAAAACAGGAGCTAAATAAGTCCATCAATCTGTTGAAGGCTCTACATTCGAATACCTGTGGGCGTGTCAGACCTGGTCAATAGCTGCTACCTCAACGTGGAGGTCGAGCTAGTATATCAGTGACTCGACGTGCTACGCTGACTGGAACGCTTGTTCCCTCGAGGTCCTGCCTTAACAGAAAGTATAGTGACCAAACGAAAAGCAATTACCGTTGTAGAGTTAATTACTAAACCAGGACGAGGGTTTGAGGGCGAAGTCGTACTGTTAACTGGACGGGGTGTGACAGTAGTGAGGCGTTCCTTTCGGATGGCCAGTAGTGTCACGCCTATATGCTGCTTTCGCAATGGGAAGGAGGGTTACAAACGTCGGCCTCGAAAATAATAAACCCCTTCTTCTCCATGTTTTTTTCGTGCTGGCGGTATTGGTTCTCCATGAACGGCGTTAGAACAAGCAAACTTCAAAATAACAGCCCGCAGAATGTCATGTCTAATAGGCCTAAAGCAGATGTCACATAGACCCTGCGGTCACGTAAATCTTTTCCTCTTCAGGTACTTTAATAAGAAATAGGCTTCCACGATGTAGGCAGCCGGGAGGTGTCAGCCATCTGCACGCTCCGTGCAGTACACAAGACACAATCGAATATAGACTCTCTTCCTTCGTCTTCACCTTCTGATACTAGTAAACTTTTTACACCTTCCCCAACCCCTCACACTGCAACCATTGTCAACACCAAAGACATCGAAACCCCACTACTAGTTTCCTAAGACCACGACATCGATTTCATGGGAGAACTTCCAACGTCTTAAGTCTATGCAACGTTGAACAGCAAGCATCGTTCGCCAAAAACTCTGGAATCTCCAACCATGAATGTATGCTGTGCCTCTGAGACATGTACACATCACCAGAGTATGGTTATTAAACTAGCCTCCCCTGGTCATAATAGTGAACCCTCTAAATTCATTTTGAGAGCATCCGGATACCCAACGGCTAACTCCCAAGGCCTCTCTAGTGTAGGCATGGCATTGAGCTGTAGAACAGAAAGTACGCTTCTCGACTGGATACAAGTTAACAGCATCGAAGAGTGAACTTATCTGCATTACTACGAACGACTTCCAACCTCATCACCAAGAGTCTTCAACCATAAATTCCTATTGTCTCGATGACCACAACGTTGGCTGCACCTTCCTAAACGTCTCAAGACCAGTCATACTTACATAAACTAGAACTATATATTGGTCCGACCACCTCAAGTATTCTTCCAAAACAATCCTATTGAGGCCAACATCGCACGTTGAGCTAGGCAACACCTTGGCACACAGAACACGCGCCCAAGTAACCTTAGTCACTAAAGGTTCACAGTCTCGTCCACTAACTTGTCTGTCTTACCTTGTACCCTTCGCTCAACCTCCACATCAATCACACGGTATTTCCTACCACACACACTCGTGGTCAACAACCTGTTACATCTACTCTCAAAAACCGTGTCTCATACACGAACAATAAGACAGAGAGGACTGCGGCACTACACTTCTTCCCTTTGGTACGTAGTCACATCTCTCATTAGCCCAACAGACGACATGTTGGTGAATAACAAACAGGCCTTCTCAATCCGAATTGTGATCCTATCAACAACCAACCGACTTCACCTGATTAAACCTTCCGAGTTAGTGAAGTGGTCAACGCATTTAGCCAATACGCTTCCAACCCTCAAATTAGTAGTTGATGCAGACCAGCCCGAAGCATCATCTTATAGTTGACAGGTGCAAAGCGTACGCCAAATGCTTAGATTTATGTTCAAGGAGTTCAGAAGTGTCTGCGTTTCGTCAGCGTCTCAGCTTAACCGTGCAACGTCATCTGCATACTTCAATTTAACAAGGTACCCTCCAGAGAGAAGGTCAATTTCTGTGAAGTTAGAGGCAGTTGAGATTATGCTCATTAATACATTTATAACGAAGTCAAGTTGAAATGGTGACACCAGGTATTCGTGATGGAAAAGCTATCAGGTCCTACTGCTTTGCATCCTTCCAGGTTTCAAACGCCCTTCTCAACTTTGAGGAGAGTTAGAGAACCAACATCAACGTCCCACTCGGGTTCGGACTGGAGGCTTGGCAACTGAAGCTTTTCTGTAGATCAGTTGTTCTCAGTGTTCAACCCAACTTCTAAGTCACTTGTCATGAGGTTATCGAGGCACTTTCTTTATCGGTAGCCTCACTGAGAATCCTCTTCTTCCTGCCAATTCCGTTAATAGGCTGAAATAACTGTCGAGTATCACCTAGTGTTGATGCCTTCTCCATCTCTTTCGCTTCCGCCATACACTATTGCTCACGATCACTGTGATGACTTTTCGTCAATATACGTTTACGCTGCTCACTGTGATAAGAGTCAGTTAAAATGAGTCTTCTCACACCAATCATTTAGGATGACTTTGTACATTGAATCCCTTCAATAATTTAGTAATAACCGAAACAGGACTTGGTTATGAAGTAACAAACAACTAACAACACCAAAAGGTGAAAGACAACAGGTCAGAGATAAAAATCGACTAGCTAATATGCACCAGATATGTTAGTGGGAAATGTATAAATAACATATTTTTACGGCTTAGATAATGTGGGAAAAATTTAAGTCTGATGGCAATCTGTCAGTGAAACAGCAAGTTCCAAAAAGACTAATTCAACAATGTAGGTATGTTGAATATAAAAATCAAAGATAACGGTACAAACGGATGTATCACATCCCTTTTATTACTATTCCTATATGAAAAGTCCAAGTTTGAAAATAACAACAACCTGAATCATGAGGCAATTAGCGAAAGCCATGGCACTATATCATCTAAGAAAAAAAACGCTACGTTTCTAGTAATACTTCGAAAAACCACCCATAAAACTACAATTTCAGAGAAATTTTAGCCCATGTTTTCCTAAATGCTATCGCACTAGAGACAGATGATTCCTGATTGGAAAACTAGTGTTTTCTAAACATCTTGTATATGAGCAAGAGAGCTCAAACTATCCGAGAACTAATAGTCGTACATTTAATGCCATCTCTTTTCAGTGATTCGTTGGGTCAAAATGTTCCATGTTAGTAAGTGGTGTCAACTTCGGACGCTTAATAATTGAAATTCACCCCCGCTAGTAATCTCGAATAAAAAGCCGATGAGTCATAGTGAAATTGGAGTACAGTAAATCTTGCTTTATTAACATCCTTTTCATGAAAATAGATTTTTACTTAGATATATGACTGTACCCATATTCATGGAATGAAGCGGCGTCAGTAAGATTGTCAACACTCTGGAAGTTATTTTGCAGGTAGAAAGTAACGACCTTGGAGAAAACGAAACAGCTACTGATAAGAACCTTCACTCTACCTTCCTCATTCACTCCTAGACACGTATACGCCAGCCGCTAACTTCTACCCATAGATCCAACAGTATTGTAACAGAATCAGACATTCGAATCGAATTCCAAATCCCGTAGTACATCCGTGGAATAGGCAATGAGCCATACCTAATCTGTGAGGGCTAATGATGTTACTTCAAACCTCGGCAGGTGGGTTCAAGCTCATGACTAATGGGTTAGGAGTCAGGTTCTTGAGCCAATGAGCCACATTTGAGACATTACAAAAGAGAAAACTGCTTTGCTTTGTTGCGCTGAGCAACATTTGTAGCAATGGAAATCTACGACCAAGTAAAAGACTGAAACAACATCCAAATTTCTGTGCAACTGTTTCATGATGATAAACGTCGAAGCTCCGAATATCTGATAATGTAGGAAGTAATACTGCAGTCCCGACACCGTAAAATAATTAACCTCAAAATACTGTATCGCTAAAACTACGAACCAATTTTTATTGAGTTGAGTTGTAGTCGATATTTGAAAGTGAGCTATATCTCCAAATTACTTTTAGTCGTCAACCGTTTCTGAAGACTCTTTAAATTGGTAATAACTTGCCAAGACAGTGAGGTTTTCACCTGTGTTTCCGCTAAGATTATTTTTATCATAGTGTATTCACCTACTATTATCATGTTATTCTTGACCACTGACAGGTGATAAACTCAAATTGTATTTTTCTTACTTGTTTAAAGCAAATCCATTAATAGAGTCGTCGTGACTTTACGAAGAGATAAAATACCTTCACTAGGACGTTATCAGAGGAGCATATTTGCGAGCATACACAATCAACAGTGTTAGCTAAGTGACCACCAAACAACCTACCGACCATGAGTAAGAATAGTGTTCCGAAAGTAAAACCTAGTCATGGTAGATAAAAATTAGTACCGACATCTTTAAGAAGTCATTTAGAAGTTCTAACTTACTTCATAATTGAGCCCCTTCTAGTATCTTAGTACTAGGCGGCCGAACGCAACATGAAGGCTTATGACACTACCCGGCGGCCTAGGTTAAAGTAGTTGAAACTAAATTTGAACCCCAGAACCATTAGCTGAAAGTCAAGTACTTAATACAATGAGTAACACCTTAACAGAAATGTCACCTATTTAGTAAAGAGAACAAAACATTGTGTTGAAAAAAATATATTTACAAAATCTGTGGGATAAAGTTCTACTTTGTGACAGTAAAAAATATTCCAAGTTAACGATCAACTTGGTAAAAAAGCCTCAGCAGGCAAAACCCCAGCCTCATGCACCTTTTGAAATGAATACAATGCAGAATCCAAGTCAAATTGACACTCAGTTAAACATTGCAACGAATAAGCTTTATTCATCCCAGTTGTTAGTGATAACTGGTCAACTAATTTTGAAATGACAACTTCATCAGGAATAAAACATGCTTTTTGAACTGATAATGAATTGGATGGTGCTTGAGAAGCCATAAAGTTAGAAACAGCCTCCGTAATAATCAGTGAGCATTCCTAAAACATAATCGGAATAAGAAACTCACAAATCCAAATGATTTTATACAGCAATCAAATTTTAATTCAACCGTAATTAAGTTATAAAATACAGACTCTACTATGACTTCAAGGATTTATTATATGGGGAGTGCTGTCAAGTTAGTAGGTTAGTACTCAACTAGAGCGTAATTAACAAAACACTGGTCTATTTCTGTCAAATACTATTATCGAAAGAGAAACTGGATTAGGATTTTATTATGCATTATGCATTTCACCAGGAATCAACAGATGTCCAGAAATTCAGTCATTATATGTACCTTATTGTTGGATACCATGGCTACCAAGACGGTACAGTACTTCCATTTATTTCATATTTACGTAACAAATACTTAAAATCAACAAGATTTACAGAGATATACATTTTTCTGAACTCTGACTTGACTCCCTTGATAACACGTTGCACTTAGAAAGAAAAACATTTCATTCTACAGGTTTCATATGAAAAATATACTGTTGTTTGAAGTGCTCAAGTAAAATTTAATTAAAATGAGTTTTTAACATACAAACTTGTCAGGTCTTAACTGTCAAACAGTAAAAAAGTGGTCAACCATGTAAACGGTCATCATCTTGACAACCGAAGGCTTTTTCTACTCATAAAACCCAGTTGTAATCTTTTCAGTTTACAAAAGACCTGCTCAAAATATTTCCCTTACAGAATAATATGGGTTAAAACTTTACACAAGGATGTGTTGTGACTGGAATAGCTTTTTTCATGTGGTTTTAATTCTGTACGGATAAACACAGGCTTGAATCTACATACTACCAAGATTTCCTACAACATTGCATATACAGTTAGCTTACTGATAATCCCAAGCCAACTATGATATGTACAGTCTGTCAAACATTTCATTTGTGCGTAAAGGCAAGAATGCCGAAGAAAAGCGGGGAAACAATCTCGGAAATACTTACGCCCTATATAGCAGCTTTAAACGGCACTTCTAGATCAAATTGTCAATAACACTATGACTCAAACAGCCACACTTCAATTTTGTAAGTCTGACTAGATGGTTGGTCGACAGAATTCGATCAGCACTTAGAACTAGACAACAAAAAATAAGTTACTCTCTAATGACAACCCAATGTATCTAATCCAGGAGGACATTAATAACGACTCGAACAGCTCAGTGGTACTGTCTCTGAATGCAGCACTGAGAGACGCGGGTTTAAATGTCACAGGGGACATAAGTAACCAAGAAACCACAGATACGCCTACCTGACGAAAGACACCAAACAAAATCCAGATCTAGAGTTTCCTGTTGAGAGTCCCCAACCATATCTCATCAACACAAGTGCACTGTAATGCTGAGTTTCCTAGCCTGACGATAAACACCGGTCAGCATTGAACTAATTACAATGGACGAGTGGGTATTCCTGACAAATAACACTCGATGTCGCCTCCTCTGCCTATGAACTTCTGTCAATCTGCATTTCAGTTGCCACCTCGCCATAAGGGCTCGAAGCCTGCAGGGATGTGTTCACGTGCTTCCAAAAACGACCAGTTTCATTACAACCAACAGTCCCCACTGCACAGTTCAATCAAACAACCTATAGGTCACTGTCAACTGAGATTCAGTCAGACAGCGCACTTTCGCACCTACGAATCAATGATATACACCTACACTTACACCTACACCTGCAACACAACAACAACTAATCATGGAATCTCTAGGAGTGAATCTCCAGCAGTGAATCCCAAACATACACTATACTGGCCGCCGACTGAGTTGATGTCAATAACCACACACAACTCCTGTCTTAATATCCCACAAACTCAGTATATATTCATGGCCCGATATGATACACCTCTGATCAACGAAACATCCTGCTCCATTCAACAGAGTGCCGACACTGAAAGTTTCAATACATAGATTAAAGTTACACTCAAGAAAATAGAAATGCCATCTCCTAAACTCGAATAATTATCAACGGTTCCAAAACTGAGAAACACTAAACATGACTGAGGAATATTCACCAACGGATGTGAACAGAAACAAGATGGCAAACATTGATGTTCAAGCTTGATAGTCATCAGAAGGAACTTGAATACCGACAGAATTGCGATGACAGTCAGTTCTCCAAATCCTCGATGGCTACTTTTTCTTGGGACACTTAGGAAAGAAATTGTTTTGGTAACAGTAAACCGTAACCGCAAAGCTCATAGGACGACTGCTCGAGGATGATGTTCACACATACCTCCTCAGATTTACCACTGATCGTCTTAAATCCACTTACAAAATCATACTACCAACAACAGAACAACACATAGAAACGGAAGTCTGTTACTTTTAGGTCTGACTTTCCTAACTCTCTCCTCACATCAGGAGGGTAACATTAGCACAGACTACTGATCATCCGAGAGAAAACACCTTGTTGATGCTACATACACCCATGAAACCAGCAATACGACTTCGCACCCGGACTCCTCTCAAAGTATAGTAATTTACACCATGATGGTAACTGCCATTTTTCTGGCCAAAATTCAAAAGACCTTTCCGTTATGTTAAGACCTCAAGGAAAAAGTTTTCTCACCAGCATAGCCTGTTAAGCTTTAGTGGTATCCAAGCCCGAACACCACATAAAAGTAGCACTCCTCGGCCAGGTCCAAGAGAATGTCGTTCATTCGAATGCCTATTTTAAGCAGCATATATCTTGGCCTCTATATCAAACTGTAAACAGCTTGACTCAAACGGCCAGATGTTAATATTGCAAGCGTGACTAGAGACAAATGTCTCCAAGTGTCGACCTTGCAAAAAAGCATTAGCATAAAAACAAAACAACACAAATTCGAGAAATAAACAACAGTAATCAATCAGTGTTTACATAGAACATACCGACACTGCACTAAAGAACTGACCCAGTTACCACACTTACCAGAACAAAGACAAAAGATGAAGGAACAGAGATGTAATCAAAACTTAGGAATTCAAAAAGCAATGAAGCAACTATGAAATTCAATACGACGACTAAAATTAACATTGCGTGGATGTATCTGTGCCACCAAGATACATTATGACCATTATCGTCAAGAGTTTCAATGTTGGTTGTCATGCGGATAATAACCGTGATTTCAAATTTTCTGTATATAGCTCAATTCAATGGTTAGACACTTCATACAATAAAGTCAAATTTCAGTTTGATCATTTCTAACCTTTCCCCAGCCTAAATCTACTTAAGCTAAAATGAAGTATCGGCGCAGACAGTGACCAGGCATGTGCAACATTTGTTCCAGTAGCCTCAGTCGATGAATGTTTACAACCTCACAAACTGACTTGCCACTCTTACCCCCCATTAGCGTTACTAACATAATGGTATCGCGACATACAACAAACGCTACTAAGACAATATTGACCAAACACCGGAAGCCTACTCATTTACCGTCCTTTTTATGACCATGTTTCACACGCACGAAGAGAAATGCTGCATAGTACATTTGGGCCTAAGTAGGTAGCCGCATATGCCACCGGTGAAACAAGTGACGCAAGTTGGTCAACGTCAAGCAAGCCTTATGTGTTTGTGCAGATTCCATCGGCTAACCTATTAAGAATATTCAACTGAGATTGAGTAGGTTTGGCCCGGTTGCCTTATCTTTAGCTCTATGTCCCAGTACCAACGCGTCAGCAACGCAGCAGTCAGGTTTGGGGTGGTTTTAGGTAGAAGATGCAAATCAGTTTATGATGCTGGAGACCACCGAATCAGATGGTTGCGACATGTGTTCAGCATTCAGTCATAGTATAACGCGTCGCGCTAGTTGGTCTAGGTTTAGTATGAGAAAAGGTTGACAGACTAAAACATGGCATCGGTCCATGAAGTCCTTGACTGTTGGTTCAAAGCGTGAAAGAAACTTTGGACTTTCCCTTAGAGTCTGCAGGACAATTGAAATCGACAATTGGAGATTCTTGGCAATATGTCTCAGAACAGATATCAATGGCGCAGACGCATGCAGGTTATCATCATCCTAATCGTCATACAGAATCTTACTGTTTTATTTCTTCATTTGTCTTCACAATGTTCTGCCACTTTCGACTACTTGCTTCCTGATCTAATAATCGTTCAACTTGATGTCTTTTACCTTGTTGTGTTTATAGGTGTGGTAAACTGGACCGTTATGCAATAATGTCAGGTTTTATATTGATGCTGATTGACAACGACAAAACTGGATACTGGGTATTCTCTTACGAACAGCACAGGACGTAGACAACTCACCTAATACTTAAAAAATGACTATAACATGCCCCACGAGTGTTCGAAAACAATCTTTAATAGACTGATGGGCTTACAACTGCGCTTGGCTTAGTGAGACACTGCCATAGGACCTTTAGATCAACGAATTCAAATGCCGCTTCAAAGTTAACAAGCACTTAGTGTCCACGGGTGGTTTCTTTCTGTTGCAATACGTGGTGGAGAATTGATACCTAGTCGACATACGTTCAAGACATTTGGTTGTTACAAAAGGATTTCTTTTCTTAAACATTTAACCTGATATTTTGGTACAGTCTCTTATTCAAATTCGGATAGATAACGAAGGTATGCCGTCAAAAAAACAGCAGCGTTTATCTGTAATCTTCAAGATTTTGAATATTTGTATCTACCTATTATTTCTCGGTCCTTCATACACCTTTTCAACTTTGTGTTTTCCGACGATACACTTTTTCGAGCGTGCTGCTGTCAAGTGCGACAACTTGTACTGATGCGTTTGTCTGCTAAGTTATACTTCAGTTTGCTGTCTCTAACAACGAATGACAATCCATAGAAAGTCTACTGAATATCTAAAATGAAAACTCATGACTTCCCGCTCATTTATGCGGGGAAAATAATTTTAACTCAATACCCATCTCATTGATGCAGTAACCTATCTTTTCTGATGACAAACAACCATTCAGGCCAAATTCCAGTCCAAATATCCGTCATTCAGATACAAATTCACACATATTCAGTCCAACCACTCTAAGGTGATCAGTAAATTTGGTGACCATATGAACTTTCGGAAAAATGGGGTCATAAATCATAAATTTATGTTGCAAAGCAAACTTGTGTAGCTCACCTGGATATAAGAACTTGGCAATGGAGTAATGCAGAAGTCTTCCTGTATAATTTTGCCAAGATGATGTAATATAAACATGCGACTAACCAAACGAACGGCATATCGTCCATAAGGAGCAATATCCAGCAACTGATCTGACACAGTTTCCAAGTCACTGGGTCGAGTGTCATCTGGAATTTGTTCTGCTGCAATGCAGGAGTACCGCACACATACTACTGGTGGCTACAAAATCAAAATAAAGTCTTAACCTACTTCAGATGAAATCACATCCAAATGTGAGTACTTGTCATCTTTAATATGCACCAGATTCGGCAAACGACAAAGTAAACCCAGGACTTGATCGATTCCCTGACAATGTGTTCGAGACATTGGTGGGGGTGGTATGTTTTTATTCCAGCGATCTGGTGCGCTGGAAGCTGAGCGAGCGACTGATACGAGTCTTTGTATATGTCCCGCCTGATACCCCTTAAGTGCTTTGAGCGGCTTCCGATCTTGTTTCAGCAGGTTAGAGGAACTCCTTAGTTTTCGAGGCATTGATTCCTCTTTGACTGCAGACCAGGCCCATGAGGGAAGAGGAAATCCACCGGGAAGGCTGTTAACAGCGAAACGTTCGTATGCCCTCCACAATGGTTGGTACTTAGGTTTGAAGCTTTTGTCAGAGCATTTTTCCAAAGCAGTCTGACAAATATAAGGGGCAATCTGAAAAGTCAGATATGCAGTAGGATCGTAGAACTGTGACAGTTCAATTCTCGATTGCTTGGCATTAAATACATCGACGTATCTGCAAAAGTTAAAACAAGTATCATATGGTACGTATTATATGTATAATATCAAGTAAAAGTTTAATTTTTCAAGTGCAGATGAACTATTGGGGACAAATAAATGACCTTGGTGATACAGGCAGTCGGGGAAAACCATATGATAGACAAAGGAAGATAAAAAAGCTAGGTAGAGCTGTATACATATCGACAAAATCACTTGACTGTAACGTATCCAGTTGCCACAATTCACAGCAGCATGTTAACAAAAAAAAGATGAAAAGAGTGATGCCGAAGTAGTCAGATGATGAAAAGATGAAGAATGATAAAGGTACTCACAATTGCAAAGACGACACTGTTTAAATTTGCACCAGTGAAGCCAATTTTTAGGCATGCTATCACAAATCCCTAACCGTTGTACTCCATCTCCTTGAGCCATAAGTCCCAAGGCTCGAACTGAGTCAGGACTTTGTGGACTGCAATGTATTGACCTTTCAAAACAATCATAATTAGGCTAACATCGCACGTTGAGCTAGGCAACACCTTGGCACACAGAACACGCGCCCAAGTAACCTTAGTCACTAAAGGTTCACAGTTTCGTCCACTAACTTGTCTGTCTTACCTTGTACCCTTCGGTTAACCTCCACATCAATCACACGGTATTCCTACCACACACACACACACCACACCACATCACACCACAGACACTCGTGGTCAACAACCTGTTACCTCTTTACATCTACTCTCAAAAACCGTGTTTCATACACGAACAATAAGACAGAGAGGACTGCGGCACTACACTTCTTCCCTTTGGTACGCAGTCACATCTCTCATTAGCCCAACAGACGACATGTTGGTGAATAACAAACAGGCCTTCTGAATCCAAATTGTGATTCTGTCAACAACCAACCGACTTCACTTGATTAAACCTTCCGAGTTAGTGAAGTGGTCAACGCATTTAGCCAATACGCTTCCAACCCTTAAATTAGTAGTTGATGCAGATCAGCCCGAAGCATCATCTTATAGTTGACAGGTGCAAAGCGTACGCCAAATGCTTAGATTTATGTTCAAGGAGTTCAGAAGTGCCTATCTACCAGCGATGATTTTTAAATGTAATTCAAGAAACGTTTGACAAATACCACACGATACCAAGAAATATAAGGTTGTTGGGATTTTTGGAGTTGATGTTACTCCTATTAGGTGGATTACAACACATCCAAAAATGCAATTACCTTGAGGATTTGACCATATTTCCAAAACAATCCGATCACTGCCACAGACGAATCTTTTTGCCTTAGAACAGTACACCAAAACTTCATACCTGGTAATTAATATTTACTCGAAGCACCAAATATGAATAAAGCATGCACTGAATGCAGAATTAAGCTAAGGAACAAAGATCGTGGGCTGCGAAAATGTGTTTCAACAAACTGATAAGAATAAATCACGAAGATCATACAAGTACAACTATCCTAATTTCCGGTAATTTTCATAAGCAGCACGTGAACTATAAAAAAATAAGTAGAACGATTCACAGGATCCTTAATCAAATTACTAAGAAGAGTTTGGACACACGCATAGTGTGAACACCGTAGGACAGTTGATGGATTATTTTACCTAAGAATAAACAGCATACATTTGCAATTTTAAAATCAGCTGGCCACTAGTCAGAGCTATTTGATTCCGAGTTTTTCCAATTACCAGTTTAATTTGCTCACGGAGAATTAACCGAAGATATTACGCAATATAACTACGTGTTCATAAAATTCCACGAGATTTTCGACGCCTAAACCAAATATTTAGGGGGATGATGAGACCATACAGGGGCGTGTAGCAAACTGACTGGGAAAATTCAGTTAACGCGATAGCTAAGTACCACTTTCACCAGTCATTAATCTACATGGCTCCTCAGAACTTTACAAAAATCTAATTAAGCATCCTAGAATCTCCCTAAAAACCTGTACACATTTCGGAAGTGTTCTCCTACCAGCCATGCTCCAACAAAACCAACATTTTACGCTGGAATTCACCCATAAAGGTCAGCTTTACTGCTTACCTGTTTACAAACGAACTGAGAAGACTGAGGAGCTCAGCACTGCTGCATGAATGTGGCAAAATATCTGGCAAAACCTTGAAAGACTCTTCCGACTTTGAAGCTAAATACTTGTCACAAACATCGAGGAACTGATTATGCTCAATTTTCTTCAACAACTTCCTACGAATTCGCCGCTTATTCTTTGATGTCAAGCAGCCTACCTTCAGATCTTTAGTTTCGACTGGATCATTTGCATCATCAAGATCAGTGAAACCCCAATCTGTTTATAATACTTAGTAAATGCACAATACCTTTCTTTCTCCACCCACGCCGTTTGCCCATGAAAATTGTTGATATCACATTTACCAACCTTAAAAGACACGCGTATTCCAGTATCCAATGTCCAATATCTTTTAACGAGTTGGTGTAAACCAACTGATTTCTTCGCGCTCGCTTCCAGGTCTTGCGGAACGGTTCCAGGTTTTTGGTGAATTCTAATGCAGTAAGTCCACTCATTCGATTGCTGTAGCTCTGGTTAGCCCGACGAGCGGTTGGGTATTGTTTAGATTTGTAGAGTGTTGTTTGTTCGTTTGCTTTTTCTTCCGAGGACTGTGGTGCAGATGGGTTCCTCAAATGTCGTGCCAGCAGACAATTGGTCGAACTGGTTGTAAGAAGGAGATGAAAAACACGTTCAGAGAAATCAAGGGAGAGAAAGTGCAGAGAGAGACAAAATTTGAAAAGAAAAGGAAGAATAATACATAAAAAAGAGTAGGAAAAAGGAAACGGCACAGAAGAATAAAGCATTGGTAGGTTCATGGGGAACAGGTGATAGGGGGAGCTTTTGTTAGAGTTCAAGAACGTAGAGTCAGAAGTAAGAAGAATAAATAACATTATAGGACGAATGGGAATATAGTAATTCTTTTAGTAGAGGAAGGTAACTGGAGGGGATGTCTACAGGAAGGTATAAGGTTAAGCCAAGTTCTCAGTGATAGTGGTTTTACTAAGTGTTCAGTAACGGTTCGCCGTACAGAGTTAGTAAGTCGTGATAGCCTAGTCCACATCCCAGTTGGATGAGCGCAAACCGTCCGTTGCTGCGTAACTGTCCAACCTCTTGTTGAAGCTGTCAACAGACAGAGCTCTAGCAGTCTCGGCAGGCAATGCGTTCCAGTGTCCGCAAACTCGCAGAGAGAAGGAGTGTGATCGCACAAGGGTTTTTGCTCTTTGGTGAGCGATTCTGCTTGGGTTACCACTAGGATCGCCATAATGGCCGTTCGGTAGGATTCCACTGTTCGGATGACTTGGATTACTGAGTATTTTGTAAGCCGTTATCAAGTCACTACGTAATCTGCGGTAGCTTAGGGAGAAGAGCTCTAGATCTTTCAGCCTGTCCTGATATGGTTTTTGCCTCATTCCCACGACACCCTTTGTAGCTCGCCTTTGGACTTTCTCCAGGAGGTTCACGTCTCTTTTCAGATATGGTGGCGCAATGACGTTATGTACCTCTAGGTGGGGTTGTATGTAGGTCTTATGCAGCTTCAAAAAGAGTTCCGGGGTCAAGGCACCCAGTTGTCTGCGCATGAAGTGCAGTACTGCGTAGGCTCTAGAGGCATCTCCTGGATAATTGGGGCTAGTGTCTAGTTTGTCAGTTAGTATTAGTCCTAGGTCTTTCTCTGTGGTAGTGTGGAAGAGTTGTGTTCCGCAGAGAGAATAGGGTACCTTCTGAGAGTCTGGGGTGCGGAGAAACATGGCTCGGCATTTATCTAAGTTAACTGCAAGTCCATTAATGTCCACCCACTCTGCAAGTAATCTGAAATCACTTTGCAATGCGCTTGATTCTGTTTCTGACGCCACAGCTCTCCGTAGCTCAACATCATCAGCGTTAAGAAGAATTGGGGAGCTGAAATTCAGTGGGAGGTCATTCACAAAAAGGAGGAATAGCAGAGGACCCAGAATCGCCCTTGTGATACACCAAATGGTGATGTCCTCCAAGTCGAGCAAACTCTGTTGGCTTTTGTGCAGAATTGTCTGCAGTCTAGATAGTCCTGCAACCATGAAAGCACTTGTCCCTTGATATCCAACCTTTCTATTTTGCGAATAAGAACGGTGTGTGGAACTGTGTCGAAGGCCTTAGTAAAATCCAGGAAAATAACATGGACAGGAATTTGGAGGTCCCAGCATGCCACCCACTTATCGCCTACCGCCAGAATGTTTGTGGCTCAGGACCTACCCTTTCTGGAGCCATATTGTGCATCACTAAGTGCTCCCCTCTTTTCTAATTGCTCCCTGAGATGGTCATCTGCCAGACTCTCCATTACTTTTGACACCACTGGTAGGAGGGCTATGGGTCGGTAGCATTTTAGGTTCTGCCTGTCTCCACCTTTGAAGATGGGGGACAGAATAGCACTTTTCCACTCTTGTGGAAGCATGTGATTGTCTAAGGAGTGTTGAAACAAGTTACACAGCGGACCGCACAAAGCACCCGCGCATTGTTTCAGCACAGCCGGTCGGACGTCATCACACCCTGGTGATTTCCCTGGGTGGAGCTTTGACAGTTTTTCGAGGACCATGGCAGGAGTTACCTTTATTCCAGGTAACTCTACTGCGTTTTGTGGTGCTGAATTTCGGTCGGACAGTTGGTAATTTTGGCTTGATAGGGACGTATTGAGTTGCGTATCGAAGGTGGCGCCAAAGGCTTCGGTGATCTCTAGTCCGGACAGGTTCTCTCCGCTTAGGCCTTTCAGGACGCAAGCCCCCTGGCTGGTGGATTTTCTGCCTGCCATAAACCGATATAGGTTTTTGGGATTTGCCTCGAGCTTTTGGGCAAGGTTCGTCTGGAATGACCTCCTGTCTCCCCTCACTCTAATGTTACATCGATTTCTTAGGGCAATATACATGGTGTGGTCAGACACTTTTCTGGAGGTCCTCCACTTGTGCCACGCTTTCCCCTTGGCTTTCAAAAGGCGTTCAGTGCCTCGCTTCAACCATGAGGTTCGTTTCCGCGGTATTGCTGTGATTACTGGGACGTTTTCAGAGACAGCCTTCTTGATGAAATCTCTGACTAGTTCCCAATGTTGGTCAATCGACAGGTTGCTCCACTCCTGAGGCCATGGTGCTGTCGACAGATATTGGTTCATCGCCACGTAGTTCGCTTTGTTGTAGCAAAGACAAGGGCGCGATGCCTCCCATGACAGTTGTTCGGAGAGTACCAGATCGAACACTACCAAACCATGATCGCTGCTGCCGAGGGGGTTTGAACCTGTACATTTCCTACCAGCAGTGGGTCACTGGTAAAAAGGTAGTCCAGTTTGGACGGCCTTCCGCCCGACCCCCAGCGAGTGTCATCACCAATATTCCCGTGCAGCCCAGCCTTTTGGATGGTGTGAGTAGGTTTCGGTCGAACCTTCGGCTTGAGGTTCCCTTGTCCTGCCCAAGATTGAGAGTCGGAGCATTAAAGTTGCCGGCTATAATGACCTGGTCATATCCGATGGACGTCGCCCCAGACATTACTTGCAGCAGTTGTCGGTTATCTTCCATGCTGCTAGTAGGTGTTCTGTAGACGCCTCCTACTAGGTACTTGGTGTGTCCGACCCTAAACTGACACTAGATGGAGTCTGGGAGCCCTGAAAGTAGGGTTTCGGTTGTTCGTTCACTTTTAAGGTTATCACTTAAAAGCATCGCCACTCCATCTCCTTCCTTAAACTCCCTGTCTCTCCTGAACAGACGCATACTGTCTATACTAGTTTTGATGTCACTAATATCCGGTGACAACCAAGTTTCTGTCAGGATTATGATCGTTTCGAGCAAGGTAGGAACAGAGGGATCGTAATTCCCCCATTTTACTTCTAAATCCCCTCGCATTACTGTAAAGACACTTGGCTATGTTTCCAACGACAGGGGGTATCTTGGTGCTGGCAGACTGGAGGGAGTCGTGAGTGGTGGCGAAACTTGCTGTAGGACGGCCAGCTCCAGTGGAACCGGCCCAATCACGTTTTTTCCCATAATGGTTTCTGGGGGTTTCGTAGAGTCCAGGCCTGATTGTGCATCTTGTCTGTTGACAGTGATGGTGACTTCGGCGGTGAGCGGTGCTGCCATTTGCTGTTGTCGCAGTGTCCTGGGCCTGCTTTCACAGCAGCGAACATTCCCACTGATGTTGTCTTTTGCCGTGTACCAAGTTTGCAGTACACTGGTTAAAGGTTCACGACAGCCGAAATTAACAGCCATTCGTCGTCAAACCTGAGGGATGTGGCAGTCTGCACACCGCCGCCGCTGCTATCCCATTTAGCCCCATCCTCGCTGACAACCACTGCCACTGCTGGACGTCGTGAGCATGCCTTTCTACGTCTGTGCCCGTTGTCAGTTCTGGTATGCCGTGGACAACCATGGCTGTTGGTTTCAGCGTTTGGGGCACCTCGCGAGATACTTTTCTTGCTGACCAAGAGCAGTCTGGTCCGGCTCTAATGCTGGATGACCTGTTGATGACTGGTGTGTGTGACATCAGTAAGAATCTTTCCGTTTCTTTAGCACAGCTTCGGGTAACTCTCATTGGCGGAGGCTTTCCCTTAGGTGGGTAGTTGCCTTTGTAGAGCCTACACAGTTTTGCTTCTAGGCTACCCAGTCCTAGTGTGGTGCATACGGTTTCCCATTGCTGCTTGTCAAACGATTCTCTGTTCTCAAGGAGACTATCATGACACACAGGGACGTTAAATAAGATGATGGAGTTCGGCCTGCCATCAGCTTCTCTATTTTCGTGTACTGTGGGTGGTCTTTTGTGGGAAGGGTTCACCTTCATTTCCACTACCACCCATTTTTCCCGTCGCGCAGCGGGGTAAGGCTCTAAGGCGGCTTCGGGGTTAGGGGCGGATGTAATTGGTCACGTACCCGGTCGTCGTTTTGGTCTTTTTGGACTATTCACCAGTGTGACTGGCCGGGGCACAGCGCTGACACTCTTGCTGCTTGGGCCTTGGGTAGTGGTCTGTGTGGGTGCCGGCATCACAGTAGTCACTGCGACGTCTTTTACGACCTCCCTTATCTAGCCTGTAGACAAGAGTGGCCCTATACGGCACTGTGGGTAGATGTGCCAGAACCACGTGCATGGGTAGCACGCCATGAAGGTGTAATATTGGTCTGGTATGTCCTCGTCACGCTGACTGTGCACCCGCTTATTGCAGATGTTACACTCAAGGGCAGCATCCCTCTTGTCTACGGTGGGACTACACGTATGACAGTCGTCAGCCTGACTGGAAGGTTTAGTTAAAGACTTTCTTTTCCTTCTCTTCCGTCTCTCAGTGGTAGCCTTCACAGGTAGACTGGGGTTTGGGCTGGTGGCACCAGAAAGACATGCTCGTTGACGAACCACAGCACAAGGGTTCACGGGGACAGGAATTCGACTTTTCCCAGGAGGTGGTTGTTGCAACTGTCCCCCTAGGGTCGACCCGTGATCTTTTGCGGCGGCACTAAGCTTTTTGCTTCTGGCCCTCGTTACTACCACTGGTCGGGGAGGTTTGTAGCTGGGGTGAGGCTTTGCCTGAGATGTTCCTGATACCAGATTTGGTTAGAACTAGATTATTACTCATTTCTAGTGGTGATTAGTGAGATAAAAATGGGATACACAGATGGTTGTATGAAGTGAAACGTAGAAAAGCAGTGATAGATAAAGTTGTCAACCCTATCTAGGATTGCCAAGTTGTACGACACGGAAGAATGCCCAAAGCTTCCCACAGGTCTAAGGTACGTGATCGAATGAGATAAGTAGCGCTGCAGTTGCAGCAACCACACAGCTGTCCGTTTGGAGAGTGATGGTATTGACCGACTGTGGGCTGTACGTCCTGTAGCAAAAAGTTTTTCCAGTGAAACTGTAACTTTCGTAGAGGAAATATCCAATTGGGAAGGCTTATATATAGTTATTTCCGAGCAGAATACAGACGAGACAAAACACGTCAGTATTCAAAGAGCGCTTTAGTCGAATTGCGATTAGCAAGTCAGGTTGCAGAATCCCTGCGTTGCTGGAGAATCATGTAGTATCTGACAAGATCGATCGATTATATCTAATTTCGTCATATCATCTAAGTCACTGAAGTGTTAATGGTTAACCTTAAAATGAATATGAATGTCACTCACCTTTTAACATAATCAGATTCAGGTTTGTTGTTTGAGGACAGGAGGCTAGGAGTAAATTTTCTGCGCTTGCCCGAACCCCTTCTGAATGATTCAAATGATGATGCGGACATCGCCTCTCCTAGGAGTCAGTTCCTGGCGTTGATTGCTCGACGCTAGAACTAGTACTCCGCGGAGACTATGTTCGTTCTTTGCTTTTGTAGTCTCATACTATGTCCTCTGAGGTGTTCCGACCTAGTGGGAAGGAAAAGGGAATATATATCAGGTCCGAAGTCATTTCTTGGAATACTGTACAGAATAGGTTCAGCTCCTTAAGTCGGCCTTCATAGGTGAGGCCAGCCATCGTAGGGATCATACGAGTAGCTGCCCTCTGAACTCCTTCGAGAAATTCTGCGTCATCTTTCAGACAAGGATTTGGCACCTGTGTACAGTTTTCTGATTAAGACCTCACTAAGGTGATGGTGAATATGTCACCACTTATTTTCCTAAACTTTCTAAATAATGCCCAGAGAGTCCTAAAACTTCGAGCTGCTGCCAATAGACAATGTGCTGCAGTTTTCAAGTCATAACTCATTGTGACTCCTAGGTCATTGTGGGTCAGTACTGACGGTAAAGGAGTCTCATTTATATAGTAGGTGTTACTGTCTGAGTGCCCTAAGTACCTGCTCACACATCTACCTGCATCAGCAACTTCTCTGACCAGGTAAACAAGCTGTTTAAGCCTGCCCGAAGTGAATGTATACCCTCATCGTTCCGAATTTCCCGCCATATTTTTACATCCTCGTAGAGAACCATGGGGGATTTCGTGACATTTAGTATCTCATTTATGTATATGAGAAAGAGCATGGGGCGCAGGACTGTGCCTTGCGGCACTCCACTTTCTACTGACTTCCAAGGGGAGGGTTGGGGATTGTCTCTTATTCTTTGTCTCCTGTCAATGAGGAACTTTCATGCATGCGGACAGACTGCCAGTGATTCCAAAACCTGCTAGTTCACCAAGCAACCTGGAATGAGGTACCTTATCGAACACTTTACTCAGGTCCATTCACACCCACAGGTATCCTGTCCTCTTTATACCCAACCCAACTTTCTCTGACTGTAAGGAGGTTCGTCAAGCAAGAGGAATTTCTAGGAAAGCCATGCTGCAAACGAAACGATAGAGCGTTACTTTCTAGGTGGACTATGATGGCTTTCTTGATTACTGTTTCCAGGATTTTCACTGCAGCACTAGTCAAACTTATCAGTCTGTAATTTGGTGGGAGCTGCTTAGAACCTGTCTTGTGGATAGGTGTTACTATGGCATTCTTCCGGTCATAGGTGACTGTGCCTTCACTGAGAGACAGTCTGAACATAGTAGCCAATGGGCCGGCTACACAGAGTGCAAACTCTCTGAGCAGGCTTGGGTGCGGCTCATCCGGTCCCGTTGATTTTTCCACATCGAGAGTACTCGATATCCGAAATAAATCATTGTGATCGATATCCACAGAGTTTATTCTGTTGGATATCAATGCTTCTACTGTTGGATAAATGTCCACAGAAGATTCCTGTGTGCAGACCTCAGCAAAATATCCAGCCATAGCTTCTGCTTTTTCCCTATCGTCCTCAATCAAACAGTCAGTTTCGGCTTCATAGATTAGGGTGGGTATACCACGACACATCTTACTCCTATAATTCATATGGGAATGTTGTAATGCAGCCTGGACTAGACGTGTTTCAAAGTATATTCGAGACCGGTGGATAGCAGAGATACATTTATTGCGAGCCTCTGTGTAATGCTTGACCACTTCGGGTGTACCGAGGTGGGTGGCAAGACTCCAACACTTTTTCTGCGTCGTAGCAAGATTCGGATGTCGTGGTTTATCTACAGGGGACAACGCTCCCTTCCCCTTGAGACAGTCCGAGATATGAAAAGTTGGGTCCCTCGTGCATATAACCCTTTGAGGGGGCACCACGCACCTTCAACTGAGGCTTCCGGACTGACTGTCCGGCCCTCCAAAGATGCTGTTGCGTAGGCTGACACGATCCCGTGAAGCAGGATTGCATGCGAGACACTTTCAAGTGCTTTGGCGTGGGTTAATTTCTAACCTCCGCACCAGGTTTACTTGCAGATAAACCTGTCACCGCCGGCTCTTATGTTGCGGCGGTTGCGAATTCTTTTGTTATTCAAGAAGCCGCACACCCCGCTTCATGAACACCACTTGAACCAAGCCTGCTTTCCCGTTCAAAGTGGACTTTTTGTTCCACCCTCTAGCCATGAGGCCTCAGCGCTACCTCTTCTTTTGAAGGTCAGCATACTGCTCTGCCTCAAATCTGTTGGAGATACAGCCTAAAGTGCGGCTTCGAAGATAGTTGTCCCTCTGAGTGTATCATAGCGTCACCCTCATTATTGCCTCAAATCTACCGTTTTGGACCGAAATAACAGCATTGTTAAAATGTGTTTAACAGTGGTAGGGAGGTCAGCGATTGAGTGTAGTAGGAAGACGGGACGTGTAATGGAAAACGGTTTACGTTGACTTACCTTCAGATACTTGTCACTCGGTCCCCTGCATTTTGCCAAAGAGCTTAACTGCAGGCCCCAGATGTGTATTTAAAGCCAGCAAGGACGTTTCTTGGGGAACTGAAGACTAAAGCGGGAGGTAGGTTGGTGACTACAAGGAAATAATATTTCTTGTTTTCCCCGGTTGGTAGGTATGTTAACGACCACGTGATAGTCAGGTACGTGGAACTAGAGAACTGATGGAAAAGTCTGGTGCTGATAGACGGAATATTTCAAACGACGGTTTTTTAAGGTGGGGAAATTCCGAATAGTAGGGGGACGGACAGTTAAAACCACCACTGGTGATTTCATGAATGGTGAGGGGTAAGTGAATTTCTCTGCCGCTGACGTCAGCATCAGGAAACGGTCCCCCAGTGTTGCCAAAGTCTTGATGTCCTTCCACCTACCCTTTATCCAGTTGAAAATTAACGACGCAGCAGCGCTTGTTTTTCTTGATTTAGCTGAGGATTTTCGCCCCCTGTGAATGTGGAGTAAGGAGTTTTAGCGTTTTGTTGTATTCCGCTGTGGTTAACTGCATGATTCAAGACGCTTCCAATCTGCAAAATATTCTGCATAAGTTTTACTCTATACCCGCACTGGCAAGTGGATGTTTTAGCGAAATCGTCCTCCTTTACGTCCGAGGCAGGAGCCGGAGAATCACCCGGTGTCACCTCGTTCGACGACTTTCACGCAGACTTTCCGCTGGTTATGCGGGATACTTTGGATATTCTGGAAGCCTCTTTGAAGGATGAATGCTGCCGAAGAACGTCTGCGAGTTACAACTTATTAAGTCGAAAGTTGCAGATGGCAAAGTTGATGACCAGGGTGCAAGAAAAGCCTAAGTCACAAAGGGATGAATATTCTGTTCTCATGTTATGAATCTAACGCAAGGGGTCCAAGTTTACAGGGATCATCAAATTGACGATGTTAGGGAAATCTACAACATTTGAGAGGTCCTGGATACTGCAGAAAGAAGAACAACAAACCCTATCATCGTATCAGAAGTGTCTGCAAGCGATGAAACAAGAAGAAAATATCCCTTTACAGTACATGCACACCGTATGACTTCAGGCCATTTTCAATTACTTTTTCGCACCCACACGTGGCATCACGATCTCACAATATTCGGTATTTGCGTAACGGGTGGTTGACTTGTTTGACTTGTCCATGTAGTCTCATTCCTGGTCAGATAAACACTTATTTTAATATCAGTTCACATGTTTATGGTTTCACCGGCCAACAGCAACTCGCTTAAATGATTTTATGCATCAGTGAACGTCCGAATAATCATTTGATGCAGGTAATAATAACGATATTTATTCCTGAATGAACAGGCACACACCATTTTTACAGGTATCAATAAGTTTATGTGCAAATTACGTGTATCTACATGGGAGGTAATCTCAACCCCCATCCGTTGTCACTAGAAGATATTAGTACTGCACGTTCATACACCTGGACATCTCTGCAGAATAGTTAAGCAAAAATTTAAAAGTTGAACAAGTAGAAGTGTTGTTTTCGCATAAACTAAAAATCTAGGTTTGTATCTAGACATTACATTATTATTTAGAGAAAAATAAAGCTTGAAGCTAACACTTCCACTGTAAGTTTTTGCCTTTTGCTTGAGATAATGGTGAAAAGTTTATGAGGGAATGTATGCACGAATTGTTTACTTATTGTACTTCATTGATGATTCCGGAACTGTGTAATTCATGCATGGTAGTACCATTCCACGACAAAGGTTCATGATATTGATGAATATTATGACTGAAAGCCAAATGTCTTCACTTTTCCAACGCCGCCATCCAGCAGCAATAGACTTGTTTGAATGCGCCAAATGGACTTCCGGGACGTCTTGTCGGCCATTTTCGAGGCCCGTGACAGCCTTGAGATTGGTAAGTGTTGGACTTTGCTGGTCTCTTTAATAATGAGTAAATCCTAGATTTTGATAATTATGAAGTTTTAGTCCAGTGAACATTTTTTAGTTCAGCTTGTTGTAGCTAGGTATTTGGGCGCGGTAAAACTGGTTACTGTCCACGGAGGGTGGTTTCTGCCGTAGTCTGTTCCTTGAGCAATTAATTCTCGATGGCGACCAAGCCATCGTTTAGAACTGATTACCTTTCTACAATGATAAAAAACAGACAAGGCAGCAGGTGGGGAAAGAAAGAATTCCAACAAGGAGAGTGTTTTCTATGTTCATGTTTATCCCCACTTAACCTTCCTTGCTATGGCGTTCATTGTATGTGCTTTTTCTATATCGGGATTCAGGCATTTGCCGCTCGGCACGTTAACGTACTCAGCGATATAAATTTGTAACATCAGAAACGGCTTTTGTCATGCAGAAACAAACATCGGAAAAACTGTCGTCCAACGACAGTGCCTTTTTAGATGGAATTCACTGTGGAATGTTCAGTATTATCGAGAAGGTATACTGGCTGTTAAATTTCCTCTCTTGCACAGAATCAAATGGGATAAGGTGCCAGAGAAATCAGTTTCGTATGATTTCTGCAAACGTGTT
Source organism: Heterobilharzia americana (assembly GCA_944470555.2). NCBI lineage: Eukaryota > Metazoa > Platyhelminthes > Trematoda > Strigeidida > Schistosomatidae > Heterobilharzia > Heterobilharzia americana. The sequence goes on from OX104127.1 coordinate 42,430,612, forward strand.
GCCTTCACAGTCACTGAGTGAGTCGATCTTCACAATTTGATTATCCATTATACCTACCCAGAAAGCCTAAACCAGTTATTGTATTCGAGGCTTAGCGTAAGCAGTATTTAGAGTTTTGATATGCGAGCGAGCTCAGTGTGAAGCTCTCCTGAAAATTTTAGTTTTGGAGGAGGCGCTGAGGGTGATGACAAATTCAGTGTTGCGACTACATCTTAGACTCCGGTTCATCGTGCTGGGTACTTCACAAGGAGCTGGGATCATGAAACACACTTTCTGAAAACTTATCAGATGTGATACTCATCGTTATCACTGTGCTTTACACGACAGCCATCACTCCTAAGTTTGAGGGATCCCTGCCTAGTCAGGGGGAGATTAAGGGTACCATGGACGCGTACGCTGAGTCCCACTCCCACAACGTCCAGGATGACGTAGTCAGGTGTGCCAGGCCTAAAGCCTCCGTAAATTCGGTGGTGCATGACATTCGTTTCTTGTCTCCATATGACCGGAACTCACAACATTACCTCTTATCTATTTTACAACACTCTTCTTTGGGCGTATCGGACGACCAGCCCAAAAAGGTTTCCTTACGTGTAAGAACGTTAACTTCCCTTTATAACTGAATCATGGCCTCAATTGGCACTACCTAGAATTTCCTTTTCTTTCCAAAGGATTTTAGCAATAATGCTGGAGAACTCGGTGACTGACTACGCTCCAACTTCCCTGCATACACTGCAAGCTTTAATTTTCAATATATATATATATATATATATATATATATATATATATATATATATACATATATATATATATATATATATTCCGTCATCTCGTGTGCTTCATGCTCTCCCAGGGGATTCGACGCTGTTCTAGCCGTGCTAATACCATCCTCAATATGCGAAATAAAAATAAAGCTACTACTGAGCCAGTGGTAGGGAAATCTTCCGTAAGTAAAGCTAGTAGTGCGGAAGTTGCTTATAAACAAAGTGCGACAAAAGCTGTAGTTACCCACATAGGCATAAGTTATGTTGCAAATCCAGGAAAAATCCCCCTCGATTCGTCCATGGCTTATTATTTCCGCATTTAAAATCAATCCACTGGCCCTCATCTACGTATTGCTATCTGACTGCGAGCGACTTCCCGATACCCACAACATCCACACCAGCCCGATCTCAGTTGGGAACATATTCAAACCCAGCCTCTTATCAGTGAAGCATGTGGGACATCACGACAAAAGAGCCGCTCACAAGTCAGGTCTAGACTGAGCTACTGAAAATTGAGAAGGGTCAATAGGTCAACACTCACGGCCAATGAAAACCTGCATAGTGAACAATTCAGAAGTACAAAATACGACTAAAACGACAGCCTTCACGACCTCTTTAATATGAGTATAAGGCTTGGGAGCCGTGGAAGGATATAATTCCACGGTAGATTTGTTTACATGATGTATCACAAAGTGATATGGCATTGTTTACTTGATGAAGTTTCTAATATAAATTATTGCTCATAACCACACTGACGTAATATGATGTGGTTATGAGTAGTAACTTATACTCAAAATGTAAACAGGCAAATAATTCTGGGGCCCAGCCTCCTTCCGCGGTTGCCACTGGGGGTCTTCAAATTCGGCAGCGACGGCGGTGAATGACAACTTCATGCCCTCCAATTGTGCATACTTGGTTTCTGCAGGTGACGCTGATACAGATGTTTCTTTGTGCTAATCCAGGAGATGCAGCGCAGAGGAAGTCACGCGACTGAGGATAACTAACGCTATCCACACAGTGCTGTCACGCTAAGTGACAACTTCATGAAGCCTTTCACCTGCTATGCTAAATACTGATCATGATAAAAACTGCACGTTTGTATCTGAAATGAGGTCGAGATCTGGAGAATTCCCTGGGAGGCAGTTTAGTCGACCCAAGATCAAATTTTCTTTTGTCTCTGACTGATTGGCTCATTGTCTGATGTAGATTATTCCCTATAGAAAACGCCACCTCTTTCCGTCAAAGGTAAAATAGCCGTGCGAAAATTTATCGCGACACCCTCTGATGAAATTTCGATTATATGAGCACCAAAAAGATTCTTGAACATGAGAGGAAACATACCTCACTCACAGTTGACTTTTACTGACCGGTTTACCTCCTCCCCGAGTTTTGTCTACGGGGGGAAATGGAAAGGGAACGGGATTGGTTGGTTTCTCTATTGAAGAGGCTGTGTTTATGTAGTAGGATTAAACTTATGTTCAGCTGGAGTAATTGCTCGTTGGGATATCGTTATTTGAGCTCAAATAGCTAGTTTGCTTGCCCTAGCTTGGGAAATCATATGATCAGTTTTGTGAAAGTAATTGCAACCTGGTTAAGACGACATCCAAAAGTCATGCAGAATTTCTGGCGATTTCCGCTTACCACCGATGACCTTACGTAATATAGATAAATGAACGAACAGACAGATACTCTGTTCACAAACTAAGAACTTAACGTGTGAGAAGCAAGTTTAAAGGCATCATCAAACTGATAATGGTGGAGAAACCTGCATTAATTGAACTGTCCTGAGTGACATGCAAGGCAGGACATCAAAGTTTATCATGATATCAAAAGTGCCTGCAGGCTATGAAAAGAACAGGGATATATCCTCCACAGTACATATAGACTACTTATGAATTTCGGCAGTTTCCATTCACCATTCTTTTTTCACAATAAAATGGTACCGAAGTCGCATAATGGTTCAAATGGCTGTTGAAGGAATGGAAGAAAGTTTCGTTTAACTGGCTTCCGTGCCTACAATCCATGGATCACCACTCTTTGTGGTTATTAACCTGCGTACAGGTAAAGAAAGAGGAAGAAGTGGCGGTTAAAATGTGAGTTCAGTTGGTTCCGGGCGGATCTCAGACACACGTCAAGTAGGTATTCAGTCGGCGTTTGGAGGATTCAGACGAAGTAGCCTGGATCGCACCTTCGGGAAGAACTTTCCAGAGTTTACCAACTTTTAGGGAATGAAAATTGTGCCTGACGTCTAAGCTGCTACATTCCAGGCTTGGTTTCTGTGTGTATCTTCGAAGACTGGTGCCACAGCTACGATCAAATAAAGGAAGCATTGGGCTGCCGGGCGTGCTCTTAACCTTATGTATCCTAGAGGATACAGATCCAGAGCAGACGGTGGTTCTTCGTATGTCTTCCACCTAAGTCCTCGTACATATTTTGTCAAACACCTCTGGATGAGTACTAAGCCTAGTTTGCCCTCCTGGAGGGAAGGGGTAAGAAGATGGTCCCGAACTCCAGGTGAGGCCGTATGAAACTGCTGATAGTTTGGTGGAAGCATCTACGATCGAGTTGTCCGAAAATTCGACTTTCGCGTTACACGTGACCGAGATGCTTAACCTGTAGATATAGTCCCGCGACTTGTTAGAAAAACGTTATTTTATCATCGATTCACACGTTTATAGTATTGCTGGCCATCAAGAACTCGCTTCATCGGTTTCAGGCAGCGGTAAGTGTCATCTGGAAGCGTTTTGATAAAATATTGAGTGCAGTTAATGACTGTTTTCGAAGTTCACTGGAAGTTCACCGTGGGAGCACGCTACCGGTCGTAATGTTGGTGGGAATGTAATTGGTCAGCTTTGGTATCCCTGACCCACTTTAAGGTGCTCATTTGAAGCCAGTGTTGATAAATTATTTGCATATATATGGATACGTTGGAAAATGTATCGTTGTATTTGTCACCCTAACTCGCTGTTGAGAGTGGATGAATTAGGAAGGGGGAAGAACGGCATTGAGGAAAATCGGCAAATACTTTACCCCAGCTGTGACCAGCGGAAAGCAGTTATTTAATTTAGAATGCTTCAAAGAAGCGATAGTGAACGTGGATTCTTATTGTTGTTAAAAAATGCAGTAACTAAGCCTATGAATAATTCGCAAGTACTTGACTTATTGGTCAGAAGGGGAAATGCGATGGTCCTCGATGAGCCTTCTTACTGTGGTTAACATTTTCAGAAAACATACTGATTTAACTCCCCACATTTGCTATCATAAAATATGCTCAGGTATGGAGCAGCCTACCTAGGGAAGCACGTGGACAAAACACTTCAACTAGCTTTACAAGACAGCTTAACTCTACATTGCAGAGCAGGGCCATAAAAAGCACCACTAATGCTGCTGCTAAAACTACCGACATATTGGCCTTCTCAACATACAAACAATTTCCAACCTCAAAGGTCCAGAGGCTACACCTGCTTGTGTTGTTTTTCTGCACCAAGATTTCAGATAGGTGCAACATGAAGATATCATCAGATTATGAAGAAACTGGACTTTGATGAAAAGTTAGCGGAGCATCTGGAAATCTGAATGCTAAACAAACCAGGGATCTGACTCGAATCCTCGAAGACCCATATCATCAAAATAACCTTCAGTGATGACAGCAGGACCGAAGTGAGTGATATACGTTACTAATTCTCAACCTTCCGTCGTTTTGCAAAGCAACGGAACTGTGCTTCCACGAAAATTACCGCCCCATAAGTAAGAATTACCAACTCCATTCACCCATTTGACTCTGTTGCTATATGAACACTTATCAATCCTCAAATTACTCAGATTTCTGAAAGGTCATAGTGGCATCTAAAATCTGGACAGACAGTGAAATCTGGGGGACGAACTCACCTAATAACTTTAAGGGGAACATGTTCACAACAATGCCATGCAACAGACTGCTCTAGTGCTTCATCGAACAGTGAATGTACCTCCCCGATAATGCTGCTTGCCTTAACGGAAACGGTAATGAGAACGAACTGCTATTGGTCGGCAGTTCTTCAAATGTTTGTTCCTTTGCACTACAATATCTAATTCTGATGGCGTAAATCCATATTACTATGAATGGTAACACCTGAATAGATACTCACTTAGATTACACGATTGCGTGTCGACTTACAGATTCCCCAAATGGTCAGTGTGGGTTCTTTTGGCCTCCGAAGCTATAGACATAAGGATTCACGATAAAACAGAGGCTTATCTAGCGTGACGGGGCATTGTGAAGACGAACCAAACATGTCGACTACTTATGACGGAAATTTGGAGTTTTGCGTGACCTCGTTGCCAACACTGATTAAAAAGAAAGCATGACTGAAAATGACGTAAACTTTAACACTGAGAGGTGATGTTTTCTTGTTCATTTCATAACTTGTATAATCTTCTGATGTTTTTAATCGAATTTAATGACTCCCCCTCCGTAAAACTCAGGCCCGGCAAAATCCTGTACATTTTACAACATGTATCAATGAGATGATGCGCATAAACCGGCTTCTCTCAAGTTAAATTGCTAATACGATGATGAAATGTTTACCCATATATATCCGTACACAACTTCTTTCCACCTCCGACCATACTCCGAAGCTGATCCCTACTGAGCCGACGATGAACACTATTCAACTCGTGTCACAGTGGTCAGGCAATACAGAGATATCGCTCCTGTATGCCAAGGCAGATTTCCGAGAACAGGGAGTCGCAGATCCACATTCTCGATTTCTTGCTGTCATACGTTCATTACCGCTTGAACTAAACAAGCACGTTACAGTACATGTGTTTAGCCCTGAAGTAAGCGATCCCTTTGCACTTCTTGAAGCTGCACTCCTGAGGAAAAGTGACCTCACGGATCGCCAACGTCCAGACTAACTGCTTCGTAACATCCAGCTAGGCGACAATGAAGTCCTCACACGCGTGCGAGAAGTTATTGGCCCACGAAAGCTCGATAGTGGCCCCTTCAGAGAGCCGTTTCTCTCGAAACCCCCACAACCGGTCCAAACCGCGTTAGTGACACTTCAGTCAGTTCCAGTTGATGACCTGGTGGCCCCAGCAGATAAAATACTGGAGATCTCTAGCAGACCCACCTCCGACATATACTCCGCCTGCGATAAACCTGATAGCCAGGATTCAGAAGTGACCAGGGCGTGCAACTGTGTCAAACAGCTACTACGAACTCGAAGCCCTTGGTTACGTGGCACATCACAGAAACGTGCCTCAGCCCATCGCAGCAACTCGCATGGTTGTCCAAAAACAAACCGAAAACCCTAAATGGTGCTGGTTCAACAATACCTATGAGGAAGAGGCTGGAAAATGCCGGAAACCACGCAATTCCAGCACGGACACAAACTGGGGAAAATGTTGCGCCGGCATGCGCCCACGGCAACCATGGCCGGCAGAAAAAGCCGTCTGCTTTACGTCACCGACGCAAACGAAAGTTCGCCACCTCGTCGACACCGGCGCAGAAGTTAGCGTTCTTCCCGCATCGACAACGGAGCGTCATCATCACCCATCCTTCAACCTTCCGGCAGCTAATGGCAGGGCGACTACAACCTTTAGGAGACGGCACCCCAACCTCAACTTAGGCTGACCTCAACCTGTTAGCTGAATTTCCCCCCTAGCTGATGTTTCTGTGCCCGCTATTGGCATAGATTTGCTGAGCCATTATGATCTACTCGTGGATGATCGTAGGCGACGACCGCTATGAGGTTATATACTGGCAGAGCCACTTACGTGGACCCGAGTTTAATCATCGTTACAACCAAGCACCCAGGCAACTTGTCCTATAGGGCAGGGTTAGGGAAATATTCAGAGTTACAACAAGCAATTCGCGATCTTCCATGCATAAACAGCAACGTTATGCAGCCCCGCACTTTCAGTGGCCTGCTAAACTATTACCGAAGGTTTAGTCTCGACCGTGCCTGTGCCACAAAACCGCTCGCAGATCTACTTTCAGGGGCTATGAAGTGCGTGACTCTAGACAACGGTGCTTGACTTACCTCCCCTAAAATCAAGGAATCCATTCCAAACACAGCCATGCTAATGCATCACGACCCGAAAGCTTCTTTGAGTATCGCTGTTGGTGCATCCGATTCAGTAATTTGAGCAGTCTTGCAGCGGTTGACTGGCAACCTTTGGCCTCTTTGCAGAGGTAGCTGCAGGAGGCGGAAACAAGGTACAGTACATTTGACAGGGAACTCCTACCTTTTTAATGCTCTGTACGCCATTTCTGGCATTCGATTGTAGGTCGTGACTTCGTTGTTTTCGCAGACCACAAACCGTTGACCTTCTCCGTTGTCCGAGCATCTGACAAGCACTCCCCTAGTGGGTCATGACAACTGGATTACACTTCCTAGTTCATATGAGACGTCTGCTACATTTCTGGAGCAAATAACTCCGTAGCTGACGCACTATCTCTAACAGCTTTGATAAACCCTATCGAAGACGTTGATTTCCATGAACTAACCAGGTGTCAAAAAGAAGACCTTGAGCTCCACCATGGGTTGTCGTCCAAAACTTTCAGGCTACAACTGTGTCCAGTGGCACCAGGTAAGGATACAGTCTTATTCTATGTATCTGCAGTCGACCAAGCCCAATGGTTCCGAAAAGTTGTTGACACAACGTCTTAAATACATTACCACCATCAGGCCCACTGCACAACGCTTCTGGTGGCCGGCCATGAACATAGAAGTTGAGGAGTGGGCTCAGTCGCCCTCAGCTTGTCAGAAGTGTAAAGTCACACGACACACGAAAAGTTATTTAGGTTATTTTCTAACCCCAGACATGCGTTTCGACCATGTCCATATAGATATTGTGGGACCTTTACCGGATTATAATCTATGAACTTACCTTTTCACCTGCGTGGGTAGTTCTACGAGATTGTCAGAGGCAGTACCTATTAAGGATATCACTCCTGAAACCGTCAGTTTTGTTTTCTTAGAAAGATGGATTGCGAACTTTGGATATCCATCTTACGCAGCAGCCAACCGTGTGCGCTAATTCAGGTGCGGTTTATTTCACGCTTTAACTGCACTTTTAGGCTGTATTCGATTCCGGATGACAGCCTACCATCCACAACTAAATGGCATGGTCGAACGTTTCCATCGGCAGCCGAAAGCTTCCCTTTCAGCTGCAAGCATACCCAGGTAGACCAAGGCTCTGCCTGTAGTCTTACTAGGCATTCGTAACGCGTTGAAAGCCGACGCTGAAGGCACCCCTGAAGAACTCTTCTACGGGACTACTCTTCACTGTCAGGCAACCTTGTTTCCCCTTCAACTTTCAGACATATTTTTGGCAAAACATCCTACGTGACTAGGTTCATAAAAGCAGTGCATTCAGTTGGGTTTACTCTTGTTCGATCTCAAACGACCGATGCCTTCGTTCACCCCGTTTTGCAAGAGACACCATATATGTTCATTAGCAACGATGCCCTCCTTCTACAACTTGAACCACCTTACAATGGACCATTCAAAGTGATCAAGCGGCACGAAGAATTCTATATAATCGGGCGAAACGGACTTGAAGATACTGTCAGTATCGACCGTTTAAAACCAGCTTATTCCGAAAGCAACCTCATCACATGTGACGCCTCAGCTCACTATAGTCGACATGTGGATGGCCCAATTGTCGAAGCTCTTGATGAGGAAGTTCCTGGAGTTCTGGTACTACACAGATATAACAACAACCAGTACAGCAAAAAACACGATCATGTCGTACCGTTAGGATCCCGGAGTATCTGAAGACATATTCAACTAAGTGGTGTGAGTTGAAATGTGCCGACTATTCCTAGATTAAATTGTTTTCCGGCCACTATTTTTTTATTCTCCAGGCATGAGGAAGTTTTTTGACATTTTGCCTTTTTGGTATCAATTTCTACCACCACATTATCGTAATTTTTCAGAGAAGCAAAATGGAAACGGGCCTAAAATCCACTTTCGATATATTTATTTATGGATGTTCCCCATTTTTATGGAAACGTTTTTGTGATGGTAAAGACTGCTGTTTCTATTCAGGGCGCTACGAGTACTGAACGAAACATCGGAGGAAACAAGGGTTGCTATCGATGTACAGTCCAATTTATTGTATTTTATTTTTCATTCACCACGACACCCTATAATAAGTTCAGACGACCAAGGACCAATTCTATCAGTGAGCCCATCGGAAGAGTTCTGCCGGTGGAGAAACTACCGGCTTTTTTCTTCCGGCTTATGCCGTCACACGGTCCTCACGAATCCACTAGGGAGAAGTGATCAGTAGCATCAGACACCTCTCCAGAACCAATAGCCTAGGGTTCGGTAAGATTCAACGCTGATGCTGACCTGAATAGTTTAACTAAGCTCGCTGGGCCGAAGGCACCCAGGCAGGCATCCACGCCATTTGGCACACTGTCGCGTTACGTTGCACTTCTCGTAATCGATACCCTAACCAGTTAGTTGGAAAGCATAGGTATCTTGGCAAGGCCTCGCAAATGTACTATTCCGTCGGACTACACTGCTGTGTTCTCGTCTGGTCTCGTATTCCTATATGCACACCAAGCTAGTGGTTGGCCTCTGCACCCATCAAGTTCGCGCCGGACAGTTCTCATAACGTTACCGTGAGTTTTTCGGGGACGAAGACGGTTCACCGTGGTCACCTCTCCAAACCTTTGGTCAACATTCGTCTCTTCGTACATTTAGTTATTGGGATGAGCACACGTGATATAATATCCATCAGCAATGAACACTACCAGTGAAGATTCTTTTCACTAGCTTGTGTAGATTACCAACCGAATTGTATAACGTTAACAGAAGTGGGTGTCATTGACTTGGGGCTCAGTAGTGCGAAGGCCATCCAGCCACATTTGAACAGCTGTCTGGTCAAAATCGTGCATTAACAAGAAACGACGCTAGTCCTTCATGGCTAGTATCTGTATTCTGAAGTGAAGTTGCCACGTGCGCGCTACTCTTTATATATATATGTATATATATATATATGTGTGTACGGTACAAACTGCTATCATCCCATCGTTTCTGGGTGCGTGTGAACGGACCTCATCCATGCCTAATCCCCCGAGTGAAATAATGCATCTCAGTAGTCCTGTTTTGGACACCAAGATTGACAGTTTGTTGCTAGCGTAGAGGCTCACTTGATAGTAAAGCAATGGAGATAAACGCTTCGGACTAAGAACATGCCACTCTTCTGTGCGGCGTATGGAAGCAGCAGCATGTTGCGAAAAATGGTCGCAGCGAGTAAAAACGGGTTGGTTTGGGAGCAGCGACTGATGGCTAGAACTTTCAAGGCCACTGCATCCGGTTTATCGATGAACATGTCAGGTTGTGCCGTAGTGGATGCACCTAGCATATTTCAGCTAACGTTACGCATCGAGTAGGAATGACCGTCAACGGACTACCTATAAATCTATGTCTTTTGCCCTGGAGACAATTGCAACTGATCAGTATGAGGCCTCAGAAGTTTCATTTGAGCCACAGGACTCGCCATTCACTTTCCTGTCCAGTTTTGTGTCAATGTTTTGTATTTTTGTGGATACCCGTACTTCTTGAGGAAGCCGCACATCTTTTCCTTGTTGTATCTTCAAGGTCAGTGTACTCACCTCGAGTACGACTTATGCAATCCCGGTGTAATTCATTTTAGTGCCTTCTCTTGTTGTGGCTACAACGTTGTTCCATTTTACACCCAACGATCCCTATTCCGTAAGATTTTTTACGCTGAAAAACTTTTTCTGTAATAGCAGCCGTACTATCTAGTTGAAACAACCCACAATAAACTAGCCTGCAGTAAATGCTACTTCTTGTTGAGTCGTCACCATTTGTTACGGGTCAAAGTCGCAACGAGATGGCTATATTTCTGTGTAAGATTACGGAAACCTAGGGAACATGATACGTCTTGATTTATGATGGCGCACAACCTTCTTGCTCGAGGGGACAATGGTACCACAGTCCCAGCGACCGTGGGTATCAGCCAAGTGCTTGATATCATAATGCATATTGTCAGTACTCAATCGGAGTTCTGCTTGTTAGTGTACTTAAGCAGTTGCCAGAAGCATGCACCTAAGTGCATTTAAAACCCTCACAGTACAAACGGATGCATTATATAGTTACGGAGTGCAAAAAGAACCATTTGGCTCCACATTTACGGCACCACTCAACAGTAAGATGATTAGCTATCCACCTTCATAGTTGTAAATATACTTGTTGCTGGTCCAACTTTCGTTTGCAAGAGAAAACGGCAGGCATATTGTGGATATTGGAACGCCTCAAGGGCTTTATGTGAGCCACTCCCACTACGAAAACGTTTGCTGCTGACCGCGCCAGCTGATATATTTGAGCTGTGCATATAAAACGCGGCACTGCTCGGATAATTTTTTGTCTTTCTCGTGACCACAACACTCATAAAAAAGGTGAGATACAGAGTTATGCCACACAACTGAATTTTAGGCTCGTAATCTCGTGTAAGCGTGCCTTGGTCGAATTATCCTAACAAATAGTTCCGAAGGATAATATCTTTCTCTAATAACCTTTCACATTTAATCAATGAGCACGTTAAGCCAACTGTTTGGATCAGTTGTTGGCTACTGTCTACCAGGTTGGTTTCACGAACTGTTAGTTTTGATGTACCGTATTCGTGGTGACAGCAGCTCCCCGGAGAAGCGTGGTCTCATCTCACGTTCCCCTTAAATTACATGCATGATATATTCAGTGAGATAGAAAGTTTCTTTGCTGTTGAAAAGGTCTCGCCTCACCGCCGAAGGTGGTGTTAGGGTGATGTAGAGCCACAGGTCTGGTGCCATGTGACGGACCGGTCTAAAGACTATGCAGGAAACCGGCACACATTGCCAAGCATACAAACCAAGGGGTGCGGAGACTAAGAAAAAGAGCCAGTGACGTGGAAACGATTACCCTTATGGGAAGCGCTCCGGAATTTCTGAAAGGCCGGCGAAGTTCCAACTAACTGTGTACTTCTATTGACCTCCAAGTATATACCCAGCTTACGTGCCGCGGCACTTCAATTTCCAGTAGCTTGAGGTTAGTCATGAGGTGTTCGTGTGGAAAGAACCATATGCGCGCCTAGCCAGGTGTAGTACTTGAGTGCGGCAACCCCCCACACTAAAATAGAAGGCAGTTGAACACGCTTCGCATCCATCAGATGTAGCGCGGCCCAGGACTGGTCTGCTCCTATTCCTAGTTAAAGGACGGGGATTAAAGCACTGGGACACCTTCGCTACTTCACAAAATTTGGGAGTTTCGTCATCTTGAACTAGCTGCTCGCCGCCGGAACCCTAGCTTTTAGGAGTAAATGTGAGCAGGTCAAAGATCTGAGGCTATCTCTGTCTTCGTAGCATTGCCCGTGTGCGGCAGCTACTGCCCACCTCGACATACAATTCTAGCAGAAGTCGTGTTGGGTTCGAAGGGGGCTCAGGGTTTCCAAACCGAGACTTGGTGCCAGTGAGTGAAGTTTTTGACTGCTGATCTTAGCCGTGAGGGCGAGTCAGCAGCTATTTGGCCTGAGTCATCGAAGTGTTTGACCGCAATTCCACTAGCTTAGGTTGTGTAGTCAGTAAAGTACACATTGGTAAAGTATATTTCACCTTGATGTTGAGTCATTCTTACCCACACGTCTAAAAATAAACACGGTATACCCAAAACCTTGTAAGTATTTTACGTAGGATAACCATAAGAGTCATTTTTCCATGCATAAATTAAAGTGTTCATATAGCTCGAGTGTCGCAAAGACAGGAACTTCTCTCTTCCCAATTTCGTCTTGTGTGGTATATCATTCCCCAGTTTCTGCTCGTGCTTTCCTTTTCCCCTCCCGTTTTCAGCTGAAGTTTGAAGAGAAAACCTTGAGCATAATTTTGGCCAAAACTGTCAACCTACTGACCATACTACTTCATACGTGATACCAGAATTTATTGGAAGAATACTTCTTCTGGCCTTCCCCTATTGATTTTAAACTTTCTGAAACGTTCTACAACAGCCTAGATGCAACCATGTACGAAAACCCATCTACAATGAATGAGCTAAGGCTTCTGGACGATCACAGTGGCAGCGAAAATCTGGACAAACAACTAAATCTAAGAGATAAACTCACCTAGTGACTCAAATACTTTACCTCGTTTGACTCCGTTTTGTAGAAGACAATTAACAGTCAACCTACCTCCTTGATAATGCTGAGTGCTTCAATGTGAACTCTATGTGCAAAACTCCATCACTATTGAAAATAGTCTTTCACTGTTTATCTCTTTGTACGTGAACAACTAAATTTGATGGACTATGTCTTTATTGCTGGGCAAGGTCACGCTACGAGTGGTAAATGCGAAGACTTATATACTCCTGCGGATTATGTGGTGCTGACACTTACTGTTACCTGAAATCGATTAAGTGAGCTTTCGTTGGCCAACAACACTATTAACTGATGTCAAAATAAACGTTTATCTGAAGAAACACGGAACTGTACCACCAGGTTAACCGTCTAAGCCACATGTAACGCAAACGTCAAATATTGAACCATTTTCGTATCGCTTTATTGTGTAAAAGGAATGATGAGCCGAGACGACCTAAACTCATAAGCAATTTGAATGTGTTGCGAAGTGATATTTTTCTGTTCTTTTCATAACCTGTGGTCACTTTTATTATCATGATAAACCGTGATGCGATACCTTCCGTTTCATTCAGGACAGCTAAACTACTGGAGATTTATTTACCATTATCAATTTGATGATGCCTGCAAACTGGCTTCTTTCATGTTAGACTGTTAATTTGAGGATAAAATATTTATTTATTATTTATTTACCAATAATAACTAGAAGTTGGTGACAGGGCTCCTCCTACCGAACACCCTTGTCTAATTCGGCATCGGTTTTTCCGTGGTGCTTGTTCTTTGCACGCTACCGTCAAGTGTGGCATCCTGAACCGACGTGCCCGTGTTCAAGGTTTTACGTTGATTTCGCCCGCCTGCTTCCTAAGTGGAAGCCCACCACCAGGTAAAATAAGAAAGCGGAGAACGACTTAACGAAAATGCCTGTTTGGCGGCGAGTGGTTAGTCTTTTTAGTCACAATGACACCAATTTTCCAGTTTGCACTTGCAGAAACATTATGAGGATTGCATACTGGGTTCCCATATACAGTAAAACCTTCAATTTCATCAGCTTGGGCATGACTTCATCTGTGTTGAAACGGGACCACACCCGTAGTGACTTCTTATGGAACTCCGTATATGACCGTTACCATTCCTTAAAAAATAAGAAGACGAACTGACACTTAGTTCATGGTATGATTAGCAGAAAATAAATTATCCAAGAAAGTGAACTGAAGCGGAATTCTCCATCTCGTGTCATCGAATTGGGTGGACCCCCACGGGGACTCCTTTTTCAGAGTCAAAATCCGACGTTTGCGCCTCAAATACTTTTATTTTGGAGAACTTGGATGCATCAGTTGTAGAATTGGTAAAAATGTGAGGATAAATGGTTCGCACGCACACTTACGTGAATATGACTTTTAGACCCAAGTGACTTAGACAGCAGAAAGTAAAATCGCCTTCTTCTAAGCATCTGCGTTGTTCCCATGCGGCAAGTTGGCCTGATTAGCAAATGTACAGGCTACTAGTTGCCTCCCATACCAAAACACTAACAGGGACAGTAATGCCGGGAAAGCGTGGACCACGACAACTGCTCTTCATTAGGTAGGAAAGTAGGACTTCTGCATGACGAGCAGCTTATGTTTAAACATTTAATAGCACTCATTTGCCACAAGCCTCACAATTAAACGGCGGTTGCTTGTCATATTTACAATCGAGTGCTCCCAACAATGACATTGCACATAATAAACCTTTCACTACCTCATGACATCCACCCTCTGCAAGTAGTCTTCATACTACTAACCCTTCAGCCCCAACAAGATGCACCTTACCTCACTAGAATTATTTTGTAATCGAAAGCACTGGCCATGCACATTCAGAGATAATATTTGTTTCAAAAAATTTAAAAGCATGCTACAAACCACTGGTTAAATATCCATTGAGTCTGTATGGTCTGGGTATATTACGCATGGAAATGCGGTAATTTCTTCTGTGACTAAATCTGAAAACTTTTCACAGCCACCTCATTTACGTAACTAAGGAAACTGTAGTTACAGGAGACCACGGGAACGCTCAACGAACGTAACGGTGTTGCTGTAGACATTCAGTGGAGCCTAAAGGTGGCCAACATTTCAACTACAAAAAGGAAGCAAACATGAAGACACTAACTAACCACAACTAAGCCACTTTAGAGACGTTAGAAAACTTAGGCATAACAACAAAGCGTGTACACCTAGTACCCATTCCACTACATATGAGCAGCGTCCGTGTAACGAGGAAAACCCACTATCTTGGACGTACTTTCACCAGCCATTTGAGAACTACGTATAATTCTTCATATATACATCAACACACCGCCAGTCGCGACTTTAAGCCCACCATTGCTAATATATACCACAACCCTTTCGTGAACATAAAGATAACTTCACAGTGGCAGCGAAGTGGACGTGCTTCCTACGTGGTCTGCAAAAGGCGTCCCTTATGCCAGTTCAGCAGTAATTACTATAGAGCCTTGCGCCTTATCATCCCCTTTACAGAGCTAATGGCTTTTGCTTTGCCAAAAATTAAGCTCAGCGTAACAAAATATTGTCAAGTGTTACTATGGAACACTTGCCTTCTGCCAACAAAGTCAGTGATACATATGTACTGGGTGAACACGACTGCCGCATGCGAGAGAAGGGACAACATTGGTGCAGCTGTAATTCAAGTGGTGAAGTATTTAAAAAATTTTTTGCATGAAATGGCCTGAAAAAAGGCTACAGTAGTTAAAAATGCCCACAGAAAAACTAAGTTACCTGTCGTTGAAACATTAAAGCAAAAGAAGGGCTATACTCAGCGTCGTTGCTGCAGTGGCTTCACAGCTAGTGTCAAGTGGGCGATCAAAATTTCAAACGCACTGTCAAAGACATCGGTTTACGTAAAACGCTTGATCACATCATTTCAACAGCAGTGTACTCACTGAGGATGAACTGCTTATTTTGAGGCTAATAATTAACGATCAGTGTTAAAAGCTTTTTTTTCTTGGCCGAATGAACCGCGACGCGCCAAGTAGTGGGACACCAATCCACCTTCTAGAAGAGGGACGTATCTTGAGAAAGCTGCAAAAAGGTTTCATTGTATAAACAAGATAAATCACTCATATCACACTCATGGGCATCCGGAAAGAGATGCAAACTGCTTCTGAGCGCAAGTTGCTCGCATAATCCGCTGCGTTAGCTTCATGTCACGGGTTGCTCCTACATGCTGGACGCCCGAGACATGATCTTCTTAGGTCTGGGTTCCATAAACAAGAGGTATGGAATGTAGCAAGGTAGCGGCTTGCTATGTGTATACCCGCAAGTGGAGTGGGAGTCGCAGCGTGATTACTGAGGCAGGCCTCACGAGCTACTCGTTGCACATAGTCATCTCCTTCGTCTATATTTCAACGGTCAGCTTGTTCAGAGTACTGAGTGACTCTTTGTGGTCCCCGTTTACGCGCCCACTGACTGCCGTTCAGAGGAAGTGAAGGAAGAGTTCTACCGTAAATTGTCTAGCCTCTTCTCGAAGGCTAAATGTTCGGACATGGTGGTTGTTGCAGGCGGCTTCAACTCACAGGTGGGTAGGCTGAGTGAGGCAGAAAGGCACTTAGGTGGCGCTTTCGGAGTCCCGGCTGAAAGTGTAGATAACGGTGAGCGTCTACTACAACCGCGCTCGGATAACCGCCCATTTTTAGCTAGCACAAATTTCAGGCATAAAAAAAGACACTATCTCACGTGGCGTCCACAGGGCTCAACTCACTGATGGACGCAGATAGACCATATCGGTATTAGTCATCACTGGAGAGGATTGGTGGAAGACAGTCGCTTCTTCTGGAGTACGCATTTGGATAGCGATCAAGCGGCGGTCCGAGCACGTATATGCCTGCGTCTCAATAGACTTAAGAAACATTTGGCAACAAAACCACTATGAGTGCTGCTGAACAACGAAAACACCAAAGCCCTGTTCAGCGAGAAGTTGGCTAGGAAGTTATCGGGACAAAAGACTATCACTCATCAGGAAGAAGCTTTGTGACATCTTCAGTCTGCTGCGGAGGCAGGGTTAAGGACCGTAGCTGACTCCAAAATAGTGGCTAGTGGATTCCAGCGGCTTCTTCCGAACTAATGGATGCATGTTAGCGCAGCCCTGCAGGCCCTGAGTACAATGAAGCGCGAGCGTAACCCAAAAGTAGATTGAGAAAAAGTCTGCGCAACGATCGTGAACAGTGGTGGGCAGCGAGGGCTTAAGGGATAGAAAAGGCAGCGGCGATTGGCGACAGCAAACAGTTATTTGGACCTGCTAAGGAGACTGGGGAAAAAGGTCAACAACAGTTTGTGAGACTATAGCGGAGAAGGACGGGCCTACGATTCACTCACCCGGGGGGGGGACGACTGGAACGATGGGCAGGACACTTCAAGGAACAGTTTAACTGGCGTCCAGCAACCACCGCGTTGCCCGCTATCCAGTCGGATCCCAAATGGAACACTGACATAAGCCCCACAACACTAGGAGAAGTCCAGAAAGCTGTAGGCAACCTGAAACGAGGAGGGGCGGCAGGACCGATGGGCCAACTCCGGAGGTATACGAGGGTGATGGCAAGGTGCTCTTAGTCAGGTTAACGGAAGTGTTAACCGGTGTTTGGGATTTAAATACGATCCCCTCTGACTAGTCTAAATCATGGACTATCCCTGTCTTCGAGAAAGGCGAGAAGTCCTATTGTGGTAACCCAGAGGAACCAGCCTAGATGAACATAGTGTCCAAGATCCCAGGTTCTATAATTCTTCGACGCCCGAGTGGAGCTCGGGAACAGCGAACCTGAGAAAACCAGGCAGGATTTAGACCCGGCCGTGGGTGAACCGACCAAATTTTCACACCGCGCCTGGTCCTGAAACATAGAGGCGCTTACCGCAGCCCGACAACGGTCGTATTTCTCGACTTGAAGGCGGCATTTGACTCCGTTGATCCAGAAGTCCCATGGCAATGTCCCTCACTGAAAGACGCGCTGAGTAAGTACATCACCTTATCGTAAGCTCTCTACTCGAACACTTGTGGGCATGTTAGAGCCTATGGTGAGATGTCCAGGGAGCTTCGTTCATCGAGTGGTGTCCGTCAAGGGTGCCCACTGTCTCCATTCTTATTCAATTTTGCCGTAGACATTCTCATAGGGGTCTCCCCCTCGTCATCAGGTTACACGGATATTGACCTTATCACAGGAGAATTTTTGTAAGACCTAGAATATGCAGATGACATAGTCCTGTTAGATGAAGACGCTGACAAGATGCAGAGTCTTTTGAAAACCTTGAGTGTCAACCTCAGAATGTTTAGGATGCGGTTCTTACCACCCATATCCAAATCGATGCTCCAGGATTGGTCTTCAGCGGTGCCAAGGCTAACAGTAGGGAGTGAGGCGGTTGAGTGTGTCGACCACTTCACCTACCTGGGAAGCAGGTTCAGCCTTGGTAGGTCAGTCACCGATGAAATCTCTGCACGGATACGAAAGGCCGGATCGGCTTTTGCCAACATACGCCACGTATGGCGCAGCGGTGATACCTGTCCGTCTATTAAGGGTGACGTGTACTGCGCAGCAGTCCGGTCTGTTCTACTGTATGGCTGTGAAACATGGCCCTCGACGGTGCAAGACATCAGGTTTCCGGTGTTTGACCGCCGTTGCCTTCGTAGTATAGGTCGTATTCCGTGGTGCCATCGCGTGAGTAATGCAGACGTCAGGAATATGATTTTAGGGAGAAGAGGTAAATCAGGTGACGAAACAATGAATCTAAATCGACCGAGATGGTTTGAGTACGTACTACGCATGCCTAGCTACCGATTGCCTAGTCACACAATGCTGGCCGAAGTAGGCCCAGGCTGGAAAAAGGCTCGAGGTGGCCAGAATAAAGCATGGAACCAATGCATGAAGTCTTTGAATGTTGGTTCGAGCCATATAGGGCGATGCAGACTACGTGGTTGGAGTCGGCGGGACAAGAGGAACCAGTTGTTGGAGACTACGCAATATGCTTGGGAACCGATGTCAGTGATGCGGACGTACACACACATTAGCCTCATCTTAACGATGCTACACCGATTCTCATCATTTTGTCGTTCTTCCTTTCTTTCTTCTCGGACTTTATACTTCTTTTGACTGAATTTTCTTATCTTCATCTTTCACCTTACTACCTTTCTACCTGACGTACTGATACGAGCTGTGGCAACTCTGGCCGTTATGCAGTAATGCCTGGTCCTATGTTGACACTGATTGATTGATTGTTATTACGACAACATTTATCGACAATGTAGGCTTGCCCGTCATCCAAGCGTCAAACGAAGTGGCTTCTAAGAGTGCCTTCTAGGAAGTATTCATCCTCTTTTCAACTTGACCACAAACAGTGAAATGTTTGAGTCTCATAACCTGCTCAGACAGTATAGACATAAACACATGCTGGGCTAGCCAGGCTGGCATTGCTCGCAGAGACTTGTTGAGACTCGGCGAGGCTATGAAAAAATAGTCAAGCCTTCCCATTAGCAGGCCCATCACAAAAAGGGCAAGATAATAGAGGTAAATTTACACAAACCCATTAATATGACCAGAAATAATGCGTCTCAGCCGGCGAATATGTGGAAAATAAGCTTATTTTAACTGACCTGCCTTCCGAAACATCAGAGAGATAGAAGGAATAAACCAGACTGTTGGGTGACAAAGCCAGCATGATAAACATTGCATGTTAGAGTAACGTTTATCAAATCTGAACGCCAACAGTGCCGGCAACACTTATAAATCAGCAGAAAGCTCGCGAGCACGAAATCAGTCATCCAACATGGACTGCTACGGTGGTGGTCAGCATGACAGCATGAAGATTGGCCGTTGGGCGTGTGTTCAAGTGAACCTGCGGGAAACCGGTGGATTCAACTTGAAGTAAGGCTTCACCAGTCTTTTATGTTTTATTTCCCGTAGTCTTTTTTATCTGTCAAATGTCCTCTTTATGTGACGTGCGAAATTCGGTTGAATATTTCTTCACATCCATGCTGCAAAATGCCTCATTTTAGTTGGGAAATACTATGCTGTTCAAAAGGATATCAAAAAACCTTGAGAATGAGAAGGAAGCGATGAAAGAAAAAAGTCAGAGTAATCAGTCGAGGACGATCAGCTGCATAAGTTTTATTAAAAATCCCTTTATTACTTTCCGGGTGACTCCTAGTGACATGACCAGGAACTGATCTCACTGGCGCAGAAACAGAGATATACTGTTTTCCCCTTGGCCATCACACGACAGCAAGTTGCTTGTTTTACAGCCTCTCTAAACCTGCTGACTTTTAACGACTTTTAGTTACGTTCCAGCTATTTGTTTGCTCCTCATCTTCATGCTTCACGACCTGAAGCGTTGAAATAAAATGTGGCGACTTGAACTCTGTACTCGAACACTCCCGGTCATGTCATGTCATCACTATTTCTCGAGGTTGTTACATCGACTATTGAACGGCATGGATGTTCCTCATACACTTAATTAGAAGTGCTCTTCCTTCTTCGTTTAGCCTTGTTTTAGGCTATTGTGCTATGTGGGGGTGATGATATAATGATGGTCGAGTGGAAGTTTGAATGTGGGCGGGATATGGTGTGATATGACCGGTTGATCAGTATGTTAAAAATTCCCACCGTCAAAATTAGAAGAAAACATATAAGCTTACAATATTGTTTTCAATTAGTTTTCATCGGGCATTAAACCATTAATGACTGGTTTAATGTTCTATATATAAGAAGATTTATGTATATTAGCGCAGAGCCTGACGAGGGCTAATTGGAAACGGTATTGTTCGCTTGTTTGTCTTCTTCTAGCTGATTAGTGTTCATAAGAGTAAACTGAATGACTAATTGTCTGCACATCATCTATTTGGATGCCCCAAAACCTACACTAAATAATGGTAAGGAATACCGACGAGTTGAACAAATCTTAAATCATGTCGTATCTTTAAGTAAAGAGTAAAAATATTCCTTATTAACAGTAAATAACACTCAAACAATGTGAATAAAAGTCTTCCTACTGAAATGAATCACTTGTGAAGAGTGAACCAAAGGTCAGAAGATAGATAAGTAGCTCTTTTTGACATATGTAAGCGAAATACGGCATTCGAAGAAAAGGTGACAACTGAACACGGTCAGTGCATGCATGGTCTTAGTGACCAGTGATTTGTTTGTTGTGAGGTCGTTTGTAATACACTGAGGAGTACGACAGGAAATAATATTTAATAATAACCATATACTCTAGTATCTCTCGCTTAAGCTGCATAGGCCTTTTTGGAATGAGTACTAAGACGGCCTTGTTTCAGGGTGACAGAAGGCCCTCAGATTATCGAACAATGAGGGGTACTCTAGATGACACATCCAGGTTATCATAAAAGCATTCGAGTTGAATTGGGGAAAAACTTTATAATCCTGAGGCACCTTAATAATTTAGAGTTCCTTCCAAATATTAAATCTATCAAGTGAGTTGTTATTAACCGGTAAAGCACCTAATTTGCTGTTCACGGTGGGACGATTTAGCCAGGCTACCACTAAAAATGCTATACCAAGCTTCCCCAATGTTTTTTGCAAGCTTCCGACTGAAATATCACCTAACCCTTAGATGGCCTCATAGCGTCAGGCATCTCGCACTTGCCTGAGCAGATCAAACAAACAGCCAGTGACCTTTTTCACTGATGCCTCAATTTACTCTAGCTACTAGTGACTTCCTGGGGTACTCATACCGCTTCAGTTGGAATTTCTTGTTTACTTGGAGGATTGATCAGTCTGTGAGAAGCATATCCAAACCACTTTGGTAGGCACATATCAACAACCCTATAGACTGACTAGCCTTCATCTTCCAACTTTATTTCCTGTCACAACATCGTCCACTCTGTGGTTCTATGGCCTGTGAGGCGAATTGTATGATTCCACCTCTCGCCAAATACTCTAGTCTCATATCTTCAGCACTGGATGGCTAGGCTCCACAGTAATAAGTCAGAATATATCAGACCATTGCGAGGTGCACTCAGCTCAGGAATTGGCAGCTCAAGTCTCATCAGCAATGCATTTAGAAGTGGCTGGTAGACGGACAAAATTTTCATAGTTAAATGAGATTTCGCTAACAACAAGCTCACTATGGCTGGCTTTTCCTGTAATCATTTCCAACACAAACACTGTACCCCTTGGACACCAAGAAACGTAGAGTCCTGTAGCTGGAGAAAAGTGAACGGTGTTTGAGCTGCTGGGACGGCATCAACACATGCTCAAGAAACAAAGCAGTTGTTTCAAGGCGACCTCACAGGGTGAATGGTGAAACCTACAGCACGCAAAGACGTACAGTCTCACCTCACCATCACTCAGATAGTGTTTTACATGAAATGCTACCCACCCCGTGCAGAAGAAAAGGATAGAAAATGTGGTGGTATCGGATGCCCACTGATAGAGCTTAGGTTACACAAACAGAAAAACCGTGCACCAGTATGTCATGCATCGGACTAACACCACGATATACACGTAAGGGGACTCCAGTTGACGTATGCCTTGTGTCTTTAGGCATGAGGTATGAAAATGCCATCGGTCGCACTCCATCCGGTGCTAGCACAACTAGACAAGTACGTAAATTGCTATGTCGTTTTCAACGACCTGTTGCCTAGGGCAGGTGCAGGGACAGATTCCAGACAGTCTCGTGGAGGCATTTTGCATTTTGGTGGTTTGAGGCACTTGTTGTAACTGCAAACACATCACAGGCTGGCTGAATGCGGTTTGGGTAGCCTGTATTGTTGCCCAGTAAAAGGATACTGGCTGCATACTCTAGGTTGATAATCCTTATCTAGCAACGGACCTACACCTGTATAATGAACCTTGAGAGCTGCTTACGAATCCTCTTCGACCGAAGAGTTAAGAGAGAATGGTGAAACTAGACATCCCTTCCCTAACCCACTGCCGGTTTAGAACAGTGAAGAGAGGTGGTTTTATGTCCTCACTTTACCCGAATCGTTTTTAAACTTCTCACAGACACTCCTTTTTGGGAGACTGTCTCAGAACATAGCCATGCTCACTGGGTTGGAGGCAGCCCTATTATTTGGAAGTACGACTGCTACTGGCCCGTAGTAAGAATGGCCGTGTTTGAGCATATAACGGAGGGTGAACACATGATCAATGCATCCGCAACCTGAACGAAACCTAGTGCTTCCCTCATGAATCAGTTTTTCACGCTTTTCGGAGCTGGCAGCAGATGATGGTAGCCGATGTTCTGGACGCTACTGGTAGAAAACTGATACCACGATGATTTATGCGCACTTTTGTGGAAGCGTTTTGAAATTAGATACCACAACGTAGTCATTCCGCATTGGTGCGTGTCTCCCAGACTGACCTGCTCACCAAGAAAGAATGGTCCGTTCTCTGACTACAGTATCACCTCGGTCCTCGCAAGCAGCTGAGTTTAGGTCTTCCAGACCGAGTGTCCCTTTGTGCTTTGACATTCTTCATGGACTTCTGCTACGTTAGGTCAATTGTTATTAGTTCACTGTGGAGTTCAAGACACTGAAGCCGATGTTGCCTGAACGTCAAGCCAGTTCAATCGCTTTCTAAAGTGCTGAATCCAGCACCACAAGCGTCTTAAAATTTGGCTATCAGTAAAACATAATCTTCACAGCCCACCTAGCTGATACCAGATTTGTTCTCGATAACTCATATGGGCTTGACTACTTTCACTCTGCCGTCAGATGCAGCCACTGCTTACCACGCCAGGCCTCACGGTCCATAAGCGGAGGCCGGGTGATCTTTCACCCAAGAGACTTATGCAGACTATTTTGCCCTTGATCAACAGGAATTTACTGATTAACATCAAGGAATTATCAGCAACTCACAGTGACAATACTTTTGGAGGGATTATCCTGAAGACAGTATGCAGGACTGTAGACAGGTTAACCCCCACTTATGATTTCTGAAGATTCCATAGCTCTTGTACAGTTTCCGTGGTATGCTGTTCGGGTGGGATGTTGTGAGTAACAAAGTCACCAATGCTAATCAGCTCAGTAGATAATTTCTGTGATTGATATGAATTTAAACCTTTCATTGTTCGTTCAGATCTCGAGGCAAGCTGACGGATTTAATCGGTTATTATCATTTTCTCCACCTTTTCCATCCGACATTCCGTGTTTACTTCACCATCCACAGAAAACTGAGGACAATATGAAATGTGGCTACGAGTGTAATGACCGATATTAAATTTGAGAAGTTGGCTAACAGGGCGACAGTTAACTGTTTATAGAACGTCGAAACATCTAGTGAATAGGCAGCCTTGCGGAAGAACAGTGAAGGACTAAACCATGCTACTGAAATCGGTTTCTTCACAGAGATATATTATGCAAAGCTGAAAACTACCAGGACGTTTATGTGGCGTATGATTACTACCATGTGTACCGTATGTTGAGTTAAAAGTCTTCATCCAGCCTCTACTCCTGAGGGTTTGTAAGGTATGCCAAGCGGTTTGTATTATTTTTTGTAGTCTGGATACCTGTGATAACGTTTCCACTTGAAGGTGTTCACCTTAGGAGTATCCCAGCAGTGAGTTCACCAATTGGATCATTAAAATGACCAGTATAAAGATTACAAACCAACCACTTGGTTTGCAACGACCTACTTTTATAAATGAATTAAACTATCTGTACTGGAAGACTCTTAAAGAAGGTATTGCACATTGAAGTTCAAGGTCAACTATTTGAATTAGTAGTTATTTTGTAAGTTGACGGTACTCTTAGGGGGGGTAAGGTTATCTCGCGGTGTTGAATCCAACGTAAACCTTGTTAGAAACCGTACATTGTTTGTTTGTATATTGTTAATGTGTACACAAAGGCTACGTTCTACTAATCTAACACATAAACCCAGCAATTTAGAAGCAACAGCTAAACAGTGGGATACATCCATATTTTCAGAATTATATTTGTGGTTTGAGGGTAGGACGCTATTAGCCTTTATTAATCTATTTATAGCAGATTTCTTTGATTGTGCAGTCTTTTTTTGAAGGAGTCAATTGACAACGCGGACTCCACTTTCAGGATTTGGTTCCAGTTAATTACTCGACGCGAAAACCAGTACTCCTTTGCTATTGTATTCTCATGATATATCCTCTGAGTAGCTCCAATATAGTGGAAAGAAGAAAAAAAGGTACATCGTGTACATAATCATTCCTCAAAATTCTGGATAGCATGGTTAGATCTCTGTCTGCCTCCAGTCAACAAGGGGATTGTAATGTAACTCAGGGTGAAACGTGCGGTTTTGCGACATTCTCCTAAGTTTTTTCCCCCTCGAGTTCTGTTCTCGGTCTCCCTCTCGAAATGCCTCGCGTTTTCTGTTTCATGGTCCCGAGTTTTGCTCCCTTGTTCCCTGCGTTCTACCTCGCACTTTTTCTTCCTCACGTTTCCCCCAATTTACCTATATTTGAAAAACGGTCGTGCGTTTCCCCATGAAAATGTTGACTGGGCCGTAGGACAAAGAAAAAAGGTTCACCTCCTTAAGTTGTTCTTAGGTCAGACTGTCTTCTGAACTCTTTACTGAAGGTCTGAGTCACATTTCAAACAAGAGGTTTCTGTCTTTGCACAGTTTTCTAGTTTAGACCTAACTAAAGATGTGTAGGTGTTGAGTATGTCACCAATTATCTTTTTAAATGTCTTGCATAATGCCCAGTGTTCAAGACTCCAGGGTGCGACCAGTCGACAGTTCACCGTGCTCAGATCATAACTTATTCTGACTCTTAAGTCGTCGAGGGTCAGTACTGAAAGTAGAGTCGCACCAGTACCGTAGGTGTTGCCGTCTGTGTCCCTCACATGCGTGCTTACATATTTACTTGCGTAGATAGGTACTAGCCATTCCTCTGACCATGGTGTAGAAGCTGTCTAAGTCTGTTTGAAGGGTGGGTACGACTTCGACAACCCAAATTTCACGCCAGAATTTTCTAATAGCTTGGAGAACCATGAGATATTTTGTGATATTTGGCAGCTCATCTATGTACAGGAGAAATAGAGGATCTTGGAGTTCCTGGTGGCATTTCTTTCTCTACCGAGGGGAGTCGTGAATCGATCCTTACTGTCTCCTACCTACAACGAACTGTGATCCATTCAAGTAGGTTGTCAGTGATTCCAAGTTTCCAGTTTATGAGAAACTTGGAATGAGATAACTTGTCAAACACCTTACTTATGTTTATGAAAGTCATATCTACGGATGTCCTGTCATCCAAACCAACCAAGTTGAACATAAAGGCAGTTACTCAACGACGGGATTGGATGGAGGTCACGCTTGATCGTAAACTGACGAAAGTGGGAAATATGGACCATTGGATTCCGACCTAGTGGCTCTATGGTAATACGCTGGCCACGGGACCCGAGGGTCTTGGGTTCGACCCCTGGGGGCGGGGTCACGGGTGCGCACTTCTGAGGCATTCCATACCAGAATGAAACAGCCGTCCACTGCTCCAAAGTTTCCAATGTTTCTCTGACTGATATCAGTCCATGATGGATGCCAGCCTGTTCGAGACTTTATCTAACTTTCTCTGACTGAGAAGCATCCTCAAGTAAGAGGTACTGCAAAAGCCATGTTGCAAACGAGATAATAGAGTATTGTTGCTAGGTGAACCGTAATAGCTTTCTTGATTACTCTTTCTAGGATTTTTGTAACACCACTAGTCAAGCTTATTGGTCTGTAGCTTGATGGGCACTTCCTAAAACCTGTCTTGTAGACAAGTGTGAATGTGGCGCCCTTCCGGTCATAGGAGAGTAAGCATTCACCAGGGAACAGTAAATATATTATCCAATGGGCAAGTTACGTAGAGCGCAAGCTCCGTGAACAGCTTTGGGTGCAGCTCATCCGGTCCCATTGAGTTTTCTACATCCAGTATACTTAATGTTTTAAATACATCATTGCGTTTATTCTGTTGAACGTCAATGCTTCTACTGTTAAGTTAGTTTCCACAGAAAGTTTCTAGGTAAATGCCTCAACAAAGTGTCCGTCCATAGATCCTACTTTGTGCTTATCATCTTCAATTAAATATTTTGTCTCTGGTTAGGGTGGGTATACCATGATACGTCTTATTCTCATGGTTCGTTTGCGAAAATAACCTCTGGGTGTTGCATCTCAGCCTAGGCAAGATGTGTTTCAAAACACATTCGGGACTGACGAATAGCAGCAATTCATTTATTTCAGGCTCCTCTGTAGTGCTTTTATAAACCTAAGGATCAAACTTTGACCAGATACAGTTGAATAAGTTGAGTATTGGGTAGATGGATTGTAAGTGAAATATATTTAATGCTTATTCAACTCAGGAGCCCGGAGTTTGTCGACAAAACTCCGTTACTTGTTCCTGCGTCGTAACAAACTTCAGATTCTGCGTTTCATCCATGGAGGCAATTTTTTCGTCCCTTCTGGACAGTCTGTGAAATTAACCGTTGAGTCACCCGTGCTATTTGAAGGAGCACCATACAACCTCAAGTGGAGCTTCGGGATTGACTGTCTACTCATCCGAAGAGACTGCCCAGTTAGTAGCTACCATATTCGCTCTCCACTTGGGATGTCGGACTCGTACAAGACGGCTTCTGGGGATCTGAAGATGACCACAGCATGATCACTTCTATCAAGAGGTTCTAGGTGCTGGATGATGCACACATCATCTGCGTGTGAGAATACTAGGTCTAGAACTGATGAAACATACTGATGATCGTATCTGGTTGCTGCCCTAATGTACTGTTTAAGGGCCGAGGAAATTAACGTTTCCATTAACCTATGGTTGAACGAATTACGTGATGCTTCCGTTGTTAAGCTGTCCTAGTCGACTTATGGTGCATTGAAGTCTTCTACAACTAGGCATCTGCAGTTATGTGTTTAGACAGTCAACTTATTCGGGAGGAAGTCTTCTGCCTCATATTCAGGGCTTCGATATACGTTTGAGTTAACATCTCTCGTGTATCCTAGTCGGCAACACAGCACTTCATATGTCCCACTTTCGTGTGCAGTCGTTCTAATGTCTCTTACAGCTAAGGTATTCTTAACGTAAAGGATAACACCGCCATCTCTGCGTGCTGACCGGTTAGTCTTTGAGAAAACAAATCCTCGTGAATGTTTCACTACCACTTATCTCAGAAGAAAGTCAAGTTTCTGAGACAGCAATGATGTCTAGGCTTTCGATGCTTATTGCACTACTAAGCTCGACCCATCCGTTTAGAAGACAACATATATTTTACATAAATTACGATTAAGATTTGGTCGCATAGTATGGCAAGTATTGGGCGCTGTGTAAAAGGTTGACATTAGATGTAGATTGTATTTGTGTAAGTCACAGCTAGTTAGGAATCAAATAATTCCAACGTTTCGCATGGAAGTCTGGTCCGAGCTTCTTCAGGGAAATAATCAAAATTAAGATATCAAGGATGTATAAATGAATCCAAAAAACGTGTATTTAATCTCCTTATCCAATCCTCTTCGTATGATAACTAATCATTCAGTGTGAAATTGTATTTCTCTTGTTGTATGGCTGTGTATGTATGTATGTACTCCAATTCATATTGGTCTTGATTGTAAATATCAGACAAAAAGGTCACAGGGGATATAGTCATTCGGTAATAGTATTAACGAATTTTTCGTTGATTTACCGGAAAAAAAGTGGAAAGGAGTAATAATAATGATGGTGAGGATGAAAATAATGATAGTAATAGTGAATCAAGTCAATCCAGATTGTGTTATTGTTGATGCAGAAATAATGAAGTTGAGGCTGGTGTTGACGGTAAATAGTTTGAGTCACTTTTTCTGCTTACCAATTAGTAATTTCCAAAGGGCAGCTAACTGTACTCCATCTCGTCTGTTCATACTGTATAGATTCGCCTATATATGTAGGGCTTCGGCTGTCAATCTTTCTTGGTATTACTCAAAACTTTTTTGTAGAATCTTAGCTCCATCAAAGTCAATTTTGTGTCACATTTCTATGGAGTGTAGTGTGACTGTGGATTTGTTTTTTAGTTTCTTAACCTCTGCTGAAGTTTTTGGGATCTGCTTTAAGCATAGTTTATGCTTATTTACTCTCACATTTACCTGCCTGGCTGTTTCCCCTTCATATACTACAGTAAATCTCCGCATTTTATTTCACAAACGCAGCTCTGTTGATTTTCTTTAGGTAGTGGATTTTTAACTTTCATTAAGTTAGAATGTAGGGTATTTGTTACACGAAAGTAAACTCTTACGTCCACATACATTAGTGTAAAAGACGATAAAACTGATTAGGTGGATTTTCATCCTATCCATAGATGCTTTGACATCATTTGTTATCGAAGCCTCACTACACGGAAACCAACCACTCTTAGATCCTTATCTCCTGCTGCTAGTCTGGATTTCGGTTCTTCGTTTGCTTCTAGTTTTTTCATTCGAACAGCAAAAGACGAGTGCTTACTCATGAACACTCCAGTTCCTTGAAGTATGTGAGCCTTTTTCAGAATCTGACCCCTCTCTGTTGCTTCGGACAAGAATTTAAGTAACTGGAGCCTGTTACTTTTGCAGGGACTTCCTTTTTTCTGCCTATTATATATATTCTGAGTAGAGCGACTCCTGGTATGTTTTCCGGTAGCAACTTATTTACCAAGATGTGAACCTTACTAAAGTCGTGTTTGGAACTGTCACGCCGTTCCAGTCCCTACTCCCCCTGTGGAAGATTACGGACCTTCTAAGTTCTACTTTGCCTTTTCTCTGTAGACTTGGCAGTTGGTTCTAGGACTAATTGATTTTTCAGTTTATCGCTCAGTCTCAGTTACTTGTCATTTATCAGAGTTGGGTATGGAAGGCTGATCAAGGTCTAGTTTAGTAACGTTGACAGCCTCAGAACAGGTTTTCATCCCCTTTTGTGAAATTACTGTCATAAATTTGTCACTGAACTGGCTGGGACCTGTGGCCCGCGTAGTTCCTTAGTCGGTATTGATGTTGCTCCACCTCCGTCTTTTTCATCGGAAGCTGACCTGATCATATAGTTGGTAGTTTTCAGACTAGGTCTGCTAGCTCTGGGGATGCAAGAACCTGAAGACACTCACTTCACTCTGCTTTGTGTAGCTTTTCGTAAGTTACCATCGACAAACCTTGTAGGTACTCTACGCGCGACTTTCAGTTTGCTCTGGGACATCCTTAAGGTTCTGCACAGCAACCTGAGTGTCAGACAAACACAAAATCAACGTAGAGTCTCCCAATCAAGTTGCCACACTTCACAGTAGTATACACAAAACGAGCAAATAAAAAAAGTGATATCAGAGTAGACAAAGTTGTATGAGATAAACAGTTTGGAGATAAAGGTTAGTGCAAATATTCAACCATTAAAAGACGTCAAAGAGAATACGTCTGCACCATTCTGACCTATTTCCAGCTGTGTCACTAAGAGTTATAAACAATTAATTCGTTTCGTCTCGGAAGCCCTAACCAGGCAGTTATAATCTCCGCACACTACCCAGACCAACAACAAGGGACTTAATGCACTGGTGCCACTTCTTGTTTTGGACACCCTCAACCACCTTCCAACCTTATCCAAGTTCCACCAGCATTGCACGTCCATGTGAGTCATAGCTCAGCATGCGTAACACTTGTAAAAGCCATCTCAGCTGACCAAGGTTCACAACCTCATCAATTGGCTTGGCAAAAAAATACAGGCGACACGTGAGGGTGATAACCTAAACTGTAAGAAACCTCTGCATAATGTATCAGAAAACTGTTTAAACTGGAAAAAAACAATTACGTCAAACTAGGTGACTAACTATCAGCAATTCGCCCCATAAAGTTTCATACTTTACTCAAAAATTATTTCGATTCGAGTAAAAATACTAGGCTTTGATGTGTAAACACAAGAGATGTCAAAAATGTAACTGGACACAGGAAAATCATTCTTTTTTCACGTCTTCCTGAATTTTTACTGTTAGTTCTAAATCTATTTAGACTGATTTCTAAACCAGACAAACCATTCTATCTAAATTTTGGGGAATTTGCTCTGGTTCAATCCGTAGTCTTACAAAGCACGCAGACTCTTGTAGACTCTAAATGCAAGTGGATTTAAAATGTTGCTCCTCTCCTGAGTTCCCCCCATTTGCCTTGAGAGGTGGTGTATACCCATTTTCCTATTTGCTCTCACTTCTTTAATGTATTGAAACGGTCCTAGGTCTTCAGTGAATCCATGTATTCCCTCCGTGTGTCCACTGGAAACAGCATTAACTTCTGCAGCATTACACTACCGATGTTAGGTGCCTTAGTACGGTCGTCTAAGACTACGCCTTTCATGTAAGTCACCACTTTTGGCAGCTAAACAACTTACGGGCGAATAAGGGGCGAGTGTACCATTTAGCAGATTATCCTGCCGTGTTGTATGGCTAAGATGGGTTTCGATAGTAGATATGAAGAGACAACAAGTTTTCGACCACAAATGACTTCACAGCACTGCTCACTTGTAATGGAATCACCGTGTAAGCAATGTCGAAATTAAACGTGGAGTACTAGGCAAGGAGGGCAAGTCAGTCAATAAGGTTGTGAACTTTCACCGAGCATTATACGTACACACGGTAGATCCGTTCGTTAAGTGCAGACGTTCTAGGACGGTCGGTTGTAAGACTAACTGCAATGACCGGTTAGGGTTATGGACAACCACTCTTGGGTACTGTATCCGTATCTCAAAATAGTAAGACTTCGGTGATCCGGAATGTCATAGACTTGGTTTTCTCGGCTGTTCTGACTGAATGAAAGATGTGAACCTGCCAAGTCCCGACATATAGTCTAGAGCGCGGTCTGGGGAGATTTAGTGTGTAGTTTTATGAGGTTGGGTTAATTATGAGTTGCAAATCTGAAGAGAGTTAACGATGGTGTAGATTTCATAACGAAGTGTCAGGAAAATTCAAGTCTATGGTGCAAAAAGTTAATGGTGTTAGGAGACACTACCACTCCAGACTATACAAAGATAAAACTTGCAGCTACAAATAGATAAATTCTCAGGTATTTTATATGTAAATATGCTCGGTATTTTCTCAAATGCCAACCATGAACTGAGGCTCTGTTGTTGATTGGTTCAGACGAAAACGTATGCTCGAGATAACAGGTGGGCACTTAAAAGAGACAGTAATTCTCCTCTGGTCTTCTCCGATGATGGCTTGTAATAATGTAATACATCTGCATCTGTCGTCGATTAAGATCTCAGCAACCACAAAGAGAGTTGATGTCTGTCTGTTTGAGTCAATACTTATCAAGAACAGTTGGCTGCCAAGACGAAATTTGTAGTGAACGGTCACTTGGTTGGCGTGTGATTCTTAGGTTTTCTCTGGATGTCTTTCTTATTTAGTCGGTATTTCTTCTTGATTAATTGGTCCAGGCAACGATTTTCAACCAGTTGGTCGCGGGTTAGAACGCCGCTCCATGTACTGAAGTCTGGGTAGTCAAGTAGTATAATTAGTCCCTACACAGATGTCTCGCTGCCTACTGCACGGATGTGCACTTTTTTACTGAGTGCATTTGAACTTTTCTTAGAGTTTCTCAGTTTAAATTGAAAACCCATAGTTATTGTGAATGTTCTGTTCCCCTGTCTTTTCTCTTTCAATTCTCACAAATTTATCGAGTCTTTCTCTGGAGTTTGCCGACTTAGATGTGGCTTAATTTGGGTTCCCATTTGACTTATTTTGTAGGTTCTCGGAAGAATGGCAAGCGCACTTTGCCAGCTGGATGAAAATCTTCTGGCCAAGTTGGTAAGTTGTTTTAAGTCATTCTAATCTTATGCTTTTGTGTTGCATATTGTAGCTTGTTTCTCACGCTTCTACAGTTTTCGACACATATGGTATGCATTTAAAAGGAGTGTACACTTGCCAAGACTGTCCACAAAAGCCTTAAGAATTGAACAGCACTGAAACATCGTAGATGACAAAGTGTTCTGTAACAGAACAGAACGTGCAGATACCCCAAATGGTTGATTACGTGAAAAAGAGACATTTACTGTTTTTCGTTGTTGAAACTCTGTACCGAAAACTAGCCAGCACCACTTACATCACTGACCCTATTTGCTCTCGTGTACTAGGCTTTCAGTCAAACCTAATGTTTGAAAGTTATGATGCTAAATGGAGAATATTTGTAGTTCAGGTGAGAATGGTCTTGGTTGCATTGTGTTCTCTAAGCTGGGTCGTGTAGTCGTGGAGTCTTCATCGTCTTGCTAGACGGCATCATCAACGCTGACTTCATACTCCACGACTAAACAGCCCAGCTCAGAGAACACAATACAATCAAATTACGATGCACTGTTTACTAGAAATGCTATGCTGTTATGATGTGGTCGTCGATTAGTGCTGAGTAGTTTCCTGTTCCAGACAACATGCTTAGTAATTGAGACAACAAAAATAAACGAATTTATTAGCCTCTACGGCAATCAAGAATAATAGATTAAACGTGCATGACATTTATAGCGTCTTTTACTACACTTGTGAAAGTAGTTAGTAAGGTGATTTCAGGTAATCTATTTATTAGTAAATTGGTTTGTCATAATTGTAATGCAGCTGAATAAATCTAACCATAGACAAAAAGTATTCAAGCAAAATAATATGCCTATAAAGTAATACTGCTCATTATACCGCAGTTTTTCTGGGAAATAATTGTATTTCCTGGCAGATACTACTCGTTTATTTAGGTTGATTGGAAATAAACCTGTGATATACTGGTATCTATCTGAATGCCTAGAATACAGGGCCACATATTCCATGAAAATTAAAGGTTAAGGAAATTTGACTCCAGTTGTATGTAATTTATTCAGCTTAGTGATAAGCATGGTTTAAAGTCATCCGCATAGGAGTCCATCTACCAATAGCAGAGGTCGAGCAATTCAGTCTGCATAGCAACGGGAAGTTACAAGTATCGTAACAACAACTGATACCCATTTCACAAGAGGTGGCTGTCGTACCCCAGTGGCTTAGCAGGTAACGCTATGGCGTTCGAAGTGAAGGTTACTGAGTACGGGCCTCATTGGGAACAACACCACTCACTGGGGTGCAGGTACATCCAGTTAACGAGTCCCAAATACGACGAAACAGCCATCCTAGATTCTTCTACTAATCACCAAGATCAACATAACATGGTTTAAACTCATTTTTTTACGCGATCAAATTTCATATCACAAGATCACTGGTATATATGTAAAGCCTTTCAAAGTCTAATTTCTTGAAAATTTTAAAAACGAAGTGGTACGTAGTTGCCATTTTGTCGATGTATTAAGTCTTTTTGAAACCGGCTAGGATACTAACGCTGATAAGTGCTGTTTAAACATGTTTCACTCAAAATTTAAGTACATCTTAAGTTTGTGAGTGCTGCTAGGACAAAATATC
Organism: Heterobilharzia americana; assembly: GCA_944470555.2. Taxonomy (NCBI): domain Eukaryota; kingdom Metazoa; phylum Platyhelminthes; class Trematoda; order Strigeidida; family Schistosomatidae; genus Heterobilharzia; species Heterobilharzia americana. The sequence goes on from OX104127.1 coordinate 42,464,838, forward strand.
TAATGATGTGTTTATTCATGTGACGTCACATTATTTTGTCCGAAGAAAAATATGTTCTTGAAGAGTTTGACTGTGAAACATGATCACCAAAGCAGTGAAGTCAAAGAGAATGTTGGAATCTAGTTATTTCTGTTTGTGTAACGGTTATACCTGCCCAAAACGTATATGAATAATGTTAACCACGAAAGATGTTTCTTTTTCGCAGTGGAAATTTATTCTTTTCGCCCCCCTTCTGGAGAACATATTTAGACTCCGAGTAATCGTTGGTTTGAACAAGCGTGCTTTAATTGTGGGAAGAAAGTTACACCCTGAATGCCCGTCCAACCATAGCTCAAAATTCAAATTAATAAGGGTGTGCTTACTAACACATTTAATCGAAAGTACTGTTATTATTCTCATCCTGAACTAAGCTAGTATCATCTGCAATTTGTTATGAAAACCCTACCGAAACCCATTTATTATTATTTATTATTTTTCCCTTGGGTTTCTAGTGGAACATAGGGCTTCAGTAGCACGCCTCCATTACACTCTCTTCTCTGCAGTCTTTTGAACTTCGCGCCACGACTGCCCACAACCTTTCATTTCTCCTTCACATCATCTCCATGTCACCCTCACCTCGGACCCTCAACTCATCGGTTCCCCTTTGGATTCCACTCCACGGCCTGGCCTGGCGCGTAATGTCCCCAGTCGGCCTTCTCAGTGTATGCCCAATCCAATCCATCTCCACTTCCTTCTACTGTATACTTCTTGGGCGATGGGTTCTTGGTTGGTTCGTTGCCAGCCACCCAGAATTCCTTGTTGCTTATTCTTATTATTCTGACCATCCATCTGATCTTCAGTATCGAGCCAGTGTGGGAAACTGTTGATGATGACTACCTGTAGTTTGATGGAAGTGCTTTTCGTGACACGCCAAGTCTCTGAACCATACAGAAGCACTGACTTGACTGGCATTGATGTTGAAAATCCGGATGTTGTTCACGCCTTGTGCTGAGTGAAGTACATCTCCACACTGATTTCAGATTAATGCAGGAAGGCCTGTCTTGCTTTTCCAATCCTGGTTTTCACATTCTTGTCTGTGCCTGTGCCGCCAACTGTAGTTGAAACGATGCTGCCTAGATAGGTGTAGGTGAAAGAGACTACTTCGTTTAAGTTTCTCCCGTAAATGGTGATTGGAGCTAGTTGTTGTTGGTGGTGGTGATGTTGTTGGTTGGGTATCTTCATCATCTCCGTCTTCTCTACGTTAACTTGAAGTTCCGTCTTCGCTGCCCTACCTCGCCTCTTCTGCCAACTTGTTAGTTTTCACCTGTAGATCTTCAAGTTTGTGCGACATTAGACATTAATCATCGTCGGCGAAATCCAAATCTTCTTAGATCTTTTCCCCGGTCGTATAGTTAACTGCAAAAGAGGTTAAGGAGGGACTAGTGGAATAGCTAGCTAGCTAGATAGCTAGTTTCGAACAACATACAGAGCTAGAGCCTGTTCAATGTAGAGTGACAAAAACATTTTAGCGTTTTTGAAGTAATGAACGACAGGGACAACAGCAAACATTTCTTCAGAGCTGTTTAGGAAACAGATGTACGCACGGGGGTTAGGGAAACTGTGATCAGTTCTCTACACACCAACTGACTGAACTAATTAGCAAAGCGCTTTAAGGAATAGTCTGGATAGTTTGTGACAACCAACCATAGCCATAGAAGAACACGAAAATCAACGAGAGAGAGAGAGCTGTTACTAACCTGAAACAAACTAGTAAAGCAATTTTTGATGGGCTATTCACAGAATTCTTCAAGAACGGTAGTCTGGAGTTATTAGTTAAATTGACTTGTTTTCCTTAGAGTATAGGTAGAGGATATCATTCCGTCTGGCTGAAGTCTACCAATCATCATCTTGGTGTATACGAAGTGGTAGAAACATTATCTGGTATCCACAAAGGAAATTGTCTAACCAATGTACTTTCTAAAGTTCCATGTTCTTGTGCCTAAACAAGGACAAAGAAGAGCATTGTCGAGAGAGCAGGTCAAATTCCAATTATTATTCTTAATGTTTAAGCCCAATTCTAATCAATTACTTTTTACCACTATACAGTCATGATTACAAGCTGCGGATTTGTTTTGCTGACAAGTATTAACAACCAGGAAACCTAAGTTTTTCAGTTTCTCACTGGTTCCATTCAACTACTCAATATAATCCAATCACGATTAGGTAGTTTAACAACATGTTTTTATAACACTAACGCAAAGTATTATTGTTAAACCCTCAGTGCACAAAAGATTTCATCAAAGATGTCATGAAGCAAAAAGATCAATGAATTTGACTAAGAAATTTAATATCTAATTTATCATATAGAATATCTTAGGCTGGGTTACTGTGTTATTCATGGAGGCCTAACGTCGAGATCTTTCAAGGTTGAAATAGATCAACGTCAACCTTCAGGGACAAAAATTCCTTAAAATGCAGAAGAAATTCCATCCATACCAGTTTATATATTGAACTATAATCACTCTATAGGTAACATAACTCAAATGGATAGGAAAATAGGACTAGATCTGTGTATTCATAAATACTACTCTTGAAACATACAACAGTTGACTAAATTCAGTTCCTTTCATTACAGGGAATGAACTGAATTATCTAATGGAAGCATGTTTATCGTATCTAACAAGAAATGTTTGACTAAAATTCTAGCTATTAAAGTGATAACGAGTAACAATTTTTTTTCACTGTATTACCAAAATAAATAAAAAACTGTTGTTTATTACAAGTTTGTTTCTAATACTATGTTTCATCGGTTACTGTATGACCTGTTCATTACTATAATTAGTTTCTGGTAAGTATATCACACTTGGAAGACACCACATGCCAAGTAATTCACAATGAGAAGCTCAGTGACACCTCTGAAGTGAAGACAGGAGTAAAACAAGGCTGTCAACTACCACCCATGATATTCCTGATTGTGGTCAACCGGACTGGATCATACAACAAACAATGAGAAGCGAGAAGAGGGGGATACACTGACTGGACCGGGGAAAAAAACCTAGAAGATTTGGATTTCGCCGACGATGATTAATGTCTAATGTCGCACAAACTTGAAGATCTACAGGTGAAAACTAACAAGTTGGCAGAAGAGGCGAGGTAGGGCAGCGAAGACGGAACTTCAAGTTAACGTAGAGAAGACGGAGATGATGAAGATACCCAACCAACAACATCACCACCACCAACAACAACTAGCTCCAATCACCATTTACGGGAGAAACTTAAACGAAGTAGTCTCTTTCACCTACACCTATCTAGGCAGCATCGTTTCAACTACAGTTGGCGGCACAGGCACAGACAAGAATGTGAAAACCAGGATTGGAAAAGCAAGACAGGCCTTCCTGCATTAATCTGAAATCAGTGTGGAGATGTACTTCACTCAGCACAAGGCGTGAACAACATCCGGATTTTCAACATCAATGCCAGTCAAGTCAGTGCTTCTGTATGGTTCAGAGACTTGGCGTGTCACGAAAAGCACTTCCATCAAACTACAGGTAGTCATCATCAACAGTTTCCCACACTGGCTCGATACTGAAGATCAGATGGATGGTCAGAATAATAAGAATAAGCAACAAGGAATTCTGGGTGGCTGGCAACGAACCAACCAAGAACCCATCGCCCAAGAAGTATACAGTAGAAGGAAGTGGAGATGGATTGGATTGGGCATACACTGAGAAGGCCGACTGGGGACATTATGCGCCAGGCCAGGCTGTGGAGTGGAATCCAAAGGGGAACCGATGAGTTGAGGGTCCGAGGTGAGGGTGACATGGAGATGATGTGAAGGAGAAATGAAAGGTTGTGGGCAGTCGTGGCGCGAAGTTCAAAAGACTGCAGAGAAGAGAGTGTAATGGAGGCGTGCTACTGAAGCCCTATGTTCCATTTTGATCTCAAGCGATAAATAATGATAATATCACATTTGTGAAGATTGTTTACTCAAACTAGTAACCTTGTTTGAGCCTGTGGTTAGTTCATCTTTTGAGATGGTAGCGTAACGCAATGTTCGTTAAGAATTTTCACTTTGGTGATTCGAGCGTATCTCTATCTATAGGCGTACTTTTACAGACTTCAGCTTTTTTTGATTTCATAGGGTTTGATCTTTTTTTTTGAGGTGTCACCTGTAGGACTTAGTCTACCCGCCCTAACTGTTCCTACTAGGTAAAAATGCTGGTGAAAAATAGTGTTCTGAATACGTAGGGTAAAGTCTATTTCTTACTGAAGTTCTATACCAGTGACATTGTCTAGAATGACAGCGAAGGCTTTACTATTAAACCATCCAACTCAAAGAATGCAACACCACCAAAGTCACCCTCCTGAGGTACAAATATTGTCGATCATCTCAAAAACGACATTAGTTATCATCCAGTGATTGATTCTTTTCCCTTCACTCTATCGGCTAATAATGAGGAAATCGGACCAGCAGCTTAGTTTATATCACACTCAATCCTACGTATACTTTTTTGCACGACATTTAGGAATCTTATGTTACCTCTAGTTCTTAATATTTTCCACTTAAAAATTCGTGCAGAAGTTTTTAGATCCCGTCGTTTCATGCATCCAGTACTACATAAAGATTATAAAAACTATAGGTAAAAAATATTGAGTAGATAAACGTTTGTGTTCCGAAAGCTGAATTTTTGAATATCTATTTAATTTCTACCATCTAGTGTAAAGTTTGAAGTTTATGACTCCTTTCTATTGTCAATCATTTGAATAATTACCCTCAATTTTCAGGAGTCAAGTAAATGGCAGGAACGCAAAGAAGTTTTAGAACTCATCAGTAATCAGTTGAAAGTTTCAAACTTATCTAGCGGGCTTTGTAGTGTTCTTACAAAGGCATTGTGTCAAGTAAGTGATTACTTTATTGTCTTAACTTCTTTACATTTGCGTTTTTTATTACCTCTACCTTAAAAAATATGAAGGGTTCTTAGTATCTATTGTGTTATTAATGGATAGTAAGATTTGTGAAAGCAGTGCTACTTCGAATTAAATATTCAAGGAATGTGTAACGATAGCTTAAAGACTGAAATGTAGGTATAATAAACTATCATATCAATTTTTTTAACCACTTTCTGAAATAGTTCTAAAATACTACGTTTTCTTAATAGTGTCATTGTTGAATAACAAAGTTATAAATCTATTGTACCTGCCTATCGTAATTACTATCCGAAAACTCAGGTACTTAAAACTTTAACGGTGGATGACTTTCTCATGCGCTTAACGTAGGAGGTTTTAAGAGAACAGTGAACTCTTTATTCAGTGACTTTATAATCTATCGAATCATAGTTTTTTTATTTAAATTGTTTCTAATTCATTGAAATGAGGTTCATTTCACTCAATGTTAGCAAACTTACACTTTTCTGAGCATCGTATATAAGACATTTAGTCGCACCTTAAGCTAGTTTAATGTATTAAGTGTTACTAACTTTTCTTGATTGAGACACTAGTTATTGTGCATATTCACTTCTCAGATACAAATTCATAGTTCAGTTACCCTTCTTATCTACTTGACTCTTGTTTGATTCAAATAAGAGACTTTTAAAAGGTTTGCAAACGTGTACCCGTTAACGAAGTTTTTCAAATAGTTTTGTAATGCAGCTTTATTAGTCCAAATATTTCGGTTGTAGAATAAAAATTCACAAAATGCTGATTCATTTATAAGGGATATTAATTGAACTGTTTGGATTTGCGCTAGTCTTTAACCGAGGCTCACAAGTATGCCACAGTAAGATCCGATAACTCTTTAATGGTTGTCAATTTCGGTTTTACGACAGATTCTTCAGAATCCTTCTGGTAAACACCGTTAACTTACCTGAATCAATCTGCTTTCTAATAAAGTAAAAAGCTTACTAACGATGGTTATCTGAGAATAAAAAGTGTGTGTTCCACTCCAACCAGTATTTAGCAGCTACAGTAGTTTGATTGGTGTATGCTGTTCCTGGGAACCACAGAGGAGGTAAACGTTTGTTGACAACTCAGATATCACGATGGGAAGCTCAGTGACACCTCTGAAGTGAAGACAGGAGTAAAACAAGGCTGTCTACTATCACCCATGATATTCCTGATTGTGGTCAACTGGACTGGATCATACAACAAACAATGAGAAGCGAGAAGAGGGGGATACACTGACTGGACCGGGGGAAAAACCTAGAAGATTTGGATTTCGCCGACGATGATTAATGTCTAATGTCGCACAAACTTGAAGATCTACAGGTGAAAACTAACAAGTTGGCAGAAGAGGCGAGGTAGGGCAGCGAAGACGGAACTTCAAGTTAACGTAGAGAAGACGGAGATGATGAAGATACCCAACCAACAACATCACCACCACCAACAACAACTAGCTCCAATCACCATTTACGGGAGAAACTTAAACGAAGTAGTCTCTTTCACCTACACCTATCTAGGCAGCATCGTTTCAACTACAGTTGGCGGCACAGGCACAGACAAGAATGTGAAAACCAGGATTGGAAAAGCAAGACAGGCCTTCCTGCATTAATCTGAAATCAGTGTGGAGATGTACTTCACTCAGCACAAGGCGTGAACAACATCCGGATTTTCAACATCAATGCCAGTCAAGTCAGTGCTTCTGTATGGTTCAGAGACTTGGCGTGTCACGAAAAGCACTTCCATCAAACTACAGGTAGTCATCATCAACAGTTACCCACACTGGCTCGATACTGAAGATCAGATGGATGGTCAGAATAATAAGAATATGCAACAAGGAATTCTGGGTGGCTGACAACGAACCAACCAAGAACCCATCGCCCAAGAAGTATACAGTAGAAGGAAGTGGAGATGGATTGGATTGGGCATACACTGAGAAGGCCGACTGGGGACATTATGCGCCAGGCCAGGCTGTGGAGTGGAATCCAAAGGGGAACCGATGAGTTGAGGGTCCGAGGTTATTTATCTTATTTGGATACATTAGTAATATTGTTAACTCTCATGCAGTAAATGTGAATCAGAAACTATGCATATACCCATAAATTAGATTGAATTTTAACTCTAAGCACATAATTTTACCCAGTTTGGTTATTGTGTCTCATTTATGTGTGGAACTCAACTGGTTAAAGGATTGTAGACTAGGCTTTGAGCCATATCTGTTATTTGAAGGTTTGTGATACTACGTGGTTGCCCATACCAACGTTACTGAAGTCAGGACGCATTGCTTCAAGGCTAAATTCTTAAGTCAGTGAGCCATATCTCCATGTCGTACCCCAAGTTGCTGAATAAATGTCAAATAATCGAAATATTGATGTTGTTTGCGGTCGAAATACATCCACTTGACGAGTCCTCTTTAGGATGGAACGCGCTTCTTGGATAAAAATGAATAATATTCGGTTTGAAGACTATTAATCTAAAAATCATTTTAGCTTATAACTACTATAATAAGCCAATTTTTAGGATTGGTGGTTTTTATCTATAGGGTTTCAACAGGATTCTGCCCCTGCGACTTTGAAGTTACTATCCGCTTCACATATATTTTCAGCATTATACAATATGCTGAAATTGCTTCACTTTGTATCGTCTGTTTTTGTGTCATTTTCCTCAGGTAATCTCATCAGATAAGCATTCAATGCTAGTTATTCGTGCCTCTGGTGTCTTATGTGAATTAATTGAATCAGTTGGTAGTGGTTTCTCAGTTCATGCAGAACGTGCTCTTTCTACATGTTTATTAAAAATTAAAGAAACAAAAGCGAATTTAGCTCAAACACTACGTTCTACTACAACTGCTATCGTGGATACAGTTAGTTTGATTCTTGTTTTAAATATCTCGTTAATATATTTATGATTTCAACTGACGAAATGTGTGTATTCAGTATGGATATTACTCCTAAACTTACTTTGATGTGTATTGTCCTTAAAATAATGAATAATATACTTCCTATTTAAAGTAGTAATGCTCTGTTTTTAGCTTTACTGCATTCCGCTCTGTCCTATTACACGTCTATGAGACATGGTCATTAAAAGTAGGTGTCAAGAGATAATAGGTTTTCAATAACAGGTGTCTTCTTACAGCATTACTCGCGTGTGATAGAATCACCATATATGAAATATTTTTTTTGAGGGGGTTGTGGAGATTTGGAAATATTTCAAGTTGTTATTCATCGAAACAGCTGTCCAGTGCTCCCAGGTTTCCTTTGTTCCTCCAACTGATGTCAGTCTTCGATGAATAACAACTTGAAATATTTCCAAATCTCCACAACCCCCTCAAAAAAAAATTTAATTGAACTGATGCTCATTGGTGACTAGCTTCGAGAAGTATTCCCGAAGTTCCAATGACAAGTCGTGACTGGTGGAGTCAAAGCCTGATGGCCGTGAGGACAGATACTCAACGATGACATTGGGTGGCGGTTCGCGCTATATCGTGAGCTAACAGAAGTTGGAAATATGGAGCATTGGATTGTGACCGGGTGGCTCAATGGTAAGGCGCTGGCCAGGGAACCTGAAGGTCGTGGGTTCCAACCGTGGTGGGGTGGTGGGTGCGCACTGCTGACCAGTCTGATACCACCACGAAACAGCTGTCCAGTGCTCCCAGGTTTGCTTTGTTCCTCCAACTGATGTCAGTCTTCGATGAATAACAACTTGAAATATATGAAATAGCTTGGTTAGATGTAGAGTAACAGACAAAGAAGGCGCAAGTCAGTCGATGAGGTTGTGAACCTTTACCGACCGAGTGGCTTGGATTTGTGTTGCTCATGCCTAAATATCGCTTACCACGAAGCGCAATTTAACTCGATGTAGAGGATTGGATTGCAAATAGACTAAAGGTGACCAGACCAAGATGTGGCACCGGTCCACGGAGTCCCCGGGATAATAAGGAACAATGGCTGGAGATTCTTGGTGACATGGCTGATAGTCGTAATGGCGCAGGTGGATTCACTTTTTGATGTATTCTAATTTTCAACATTTTCACTAACGCATTTTGTCTTATTTTGGGACTCTTCAGCTGGATGTACCTCCCTCCAGGTGAGTGATGTCCATCTTTAACTAGAACACAGGTATATCGAGGTGTCCGCACAGGAGCCCATATGCCAATAGAGACCGATCAATTCGGTCCAGTCAACGACGGTATAATACAAGCAATATCACTAGAACTATACCCGTCGCACAAGAAGTGGCTATCGTGGCTCGGTGGTGTAGTGGATAACGCTCTGGCGTCTGAAGCGATCGCTCCCGAATCCCGGTGGGAACAACATCGCTTGCTGGGAGCCGGCAGGTGCATGCAGCTGACGAGCCCCAAGTAGGACGAAACGTGCATCCTGGATTCCACTGCTAGCCACTATCCATCTTTGCTATTTTCAATAATTTCGCTTTTTAAATTACCCCCTACCTGCTCATACATCTTCGTGCAACTTGATATAACTTTTTCTATCCATGCTACCGCGAATGTGGTAATTTGAACCAATGCATTTGTGTGAGAGGGCAACTTTAAAGGTCACAACCAATTATAACTTTCTATTTTATGAAAATCTAACTTTCTAGCCGAAATACTGAGGCCGGATTGGCTGCTCCAACAGTTCGTAAGGTGGCCTTTAAATTCACCTGTATGAGGGATTTGTTTGTCTCTGTCTATGCATGTGAGAACATATAGTAATGTTGCTGTGAAGTGGTCGTAGTAACCTAAATATCTCTACACACATCTTAACAATGTTATTATTCTTTCTTACTGTGTTTAGCTTACTTTTCATCATTTAGACACTAATTGATACACTTACATTTGTTCATTTTACCCGTCCCTTTGTTAGTTTCACTTCATTTTATCGTAACAAGTTGTAACAATTTTGATTCTTGTTTATCTTCTCTCTGCCTTATATTCATGTTTCTAGTTGTTACATGATGTGATTAATATATAAAGTAATCTTTGATGATCTAGTTATACTCTCTTGAGAATAAATCCAGCTTCGAATGAGCCTAAGAAATCCATGATCAATTCGTATGTGAATTTAGTTAAACTAACCAGGCATTTCTAAAATAGGGATATGAATATTGTGGAATGCATAAAGGAAATTTGTGTATACTAAGAGGTTGGTACATATTGTCGTTCGTATTTACAAATTGAGTTCAGCTTATAAATTAGTATGTGAACTTTTTCTGCCTTAACCAAAATCATATGAATTGCAGTTTTAGACAACTTCTGTAGCGGCATTCCAATTGGTCATATATTTAGTCTCTTTTGGAATTAAGCCTTAGATTTTGAAACTTCTTGGCTTAGGTATACCCACTATGAATCCTTATGGTTGAAGATATCATTCATGTGGTATAAATTATCCTCCAAATATCTCTTAGATGACCGCAATTGTCATTATTACACTATAAAGGTTTCAAATATGTGACTTCATAGTTAACAAACATTCTCAGGTTATAGGCTGACTACATTCTCATTTCTGATTAGTGATGGATTTATTAGTTCTACAGTTTTTTTTTCCCGATCTTTTTGCTTTTACATCTATAAGTTTCCGTAATATCTCGTGTTGCACTGTAAACGCTAAAGGTGTAGGCGATTAGTCAGATCTGAGTATCATTACTTGTTATGAATTTGTAGGGGGGAATATATGCTGTTGAATGAAATATTTCTGCAGCATCTGTTATATGATACCGATCTAACAGCTGAACTAACCAGATTAGTTTATAAATGGAGGCATCTTGAAATTTGTTTTGTATCCTCTTTTATGAAGAAGGATTTTTGGATAATGGATGAAGGATTTGGGAAACTTATTTGATCATGCCATTTATTAAAAAGCTACAATAGTCTGATGTTTTATCTTACATTGAAGAGGTATGAAATCATTCCTTTTTTTACTGATAAGCGTGTGCACCATTGTAGCAGTCAGTACACTTTGTTTATGAATACAAACGAAGTTACATAACGCCTATATGCTTCTTCCTCTGCTTCATGTTCTGTATTCAGATGCAGCTTCGTAGACCGTTCCACATTTTTTTTTAAGTATATACATCTCTCTGAAATTTTTTCATGAAATCAAACGTTGAACTATTCTTCAAAGTATCTTACAAACCGATATCTTTGTACATCTGCTTGTAGATGCCTTTTGATATGGCTTTATTGCAATTACAAAATGCTTTAACTACACCAGTGGCCAAAATACAAGCTGAAGCATTACGTCTGCTAACTCATATCTTCTGTAAGAGTAATCCAAAAAATCAACTTCAACTATCTCAACGCTTAAAAATTGTTAAACCTCTTTTATCTAATGTTGTTCAATTCTCTGAACACAGAAGTCCAGAGTGTCGTGATGCATGTTTTGAAATGCTTGCTGCAATTCGCATTTTTCTAGATTTTAGTAGTCAACAATTCGTCTCTATCACCGATAAAATGTTGGATGATACTCGACGTTCTAAGGTGGATATTGCCTTCTTACAATTAAGTGAAAGTATATTTTCACGAGAATATGTGAAAAATACAAATACTAATTCAGTATCTAAATCTAAAAGTCTATCTGCGAAACAACAATTGATCAATGATTCTGATTTTGTTCTTACTCGTAAGTTGACGATTGACTGTTATAGTTTATTTAAAGTATAAAGTGTTTCACAACTTATCTTTTGTTCTATCGTTGATCCATAGTTAATAAATGTTTCTCCACGATCAACTGACCAAACATGATATTTTTCCTGTTACATTTTTTTAATTCACCAGTTAACTGGAAACTATATTTCCAAGGTTATGTGTATAGAATGTATTTCTAGAAAATTTCCAAACATTGGTTTCTGGATTCCATATATCAACTAAATTTTTCATATTCATATAGCGGTTTTTATTTGAAATTATGGATGGAAATTGTGTTAATTTATTTAAGTCGATAGAACTATCTGCTCTCGTATTTCACTATTATTATCTTTCAACACAGTTACCCTAAATCCATCAACGTAGGTAAATATACTTAGATTCCGTTTTCAAATCCACAATAATTAGCGCATTGTAAGATTGAATAATTCTTCTTAATTTAGATTGTTATTCTTTGGAGGTGTTTATTTGGAATGACAGTTGGAGTGGCTCCACTCTAGCAACTAGTAAAACAACCATTTAGGCTTTTATATTTTATGAAGAAATTCCTTCGAAGTTCAGATTATTATTATTATTTGTCCCTTGGGTTCCTAATGTAACATGGGGCTTCAGTAGCACGCCTCCATTACACTCTCTTCTCTGCAGTCTCTTGAACTTCGCGCCACGACTGCCCACAACCTTTCATTTCTCCTTCACATCATCTCCATGTCAACCTCACCTCGGACCTTTGAATTCCACTCCACGGCCTGGCCTGGCGCATAATGTCCCCAGTCGGCCTTCTCAGTGTATGCCCAATCCAATCCATCTCCACTTCCTTCTACTGTATACTTCTTGGGCGATGGGTTCTTGGTTGGTTCGTTGTCAGCCACCCAGAATTCCTTGTTGCATATTCTTATTATTCTGACCATCCATCTGATCTTCAGTATCGAGCCAGTGTGGGTAACTGTTGATGATGACTACCTGTAGTTTGATGGAAGTGCTTTTCGTGACACGCCAAGTCTCTGAACCATACAGAAGCACTGACTTGACTGGCATTGATGTTGAAAATCCGGATGTTGTTCACGCCTTGTGCTGAGTGAAGTACATCTCCACACTGATTTCAGATTAATGCAGGAAGGCCTGTCTTGCTTTTCCAATCCTGGTTTTCACATTCTTGTCTGTGCCTGTGCCGCCAACTGTAGTTGAAACGATGCTGCCTAGATAGGTGTAGGTGAAAGAGACTACTTCGTTTAAGTTTCTCCCGTAAATGGTGATTGGAGCTAGTTGTTGTTGGTGGTGGTGATGTTGTTGGTTGGGTATCTTCATCATCTCCGTCTTCTCTACGTTAACTTGAAGTCCCGTCTTCGCTGCCCTACCTCGCCTCTTCTGTCAACTTGTTAGTTTTCACCTGTAGATCTTCAAGTTTGTGCGACATTAGACATTAATCATCGTCGGCGAAATCCAAATCTTCTAGGTTTTTTCCCTCGGTCCAGTCAGTGTATCCCCCTCTTCTCGCTTCTCATTGTTTGTTGCATGATCCAGTCCAGTTGACCACAATCAGGAATATCATGGGTGGTAGTTGACAGCCTTGTTTTACTCCTGTCTTCACTTCAGAGGTGTTACTGAGCTTCTCATTGTGAATTACTTAGCATGTGGCGTCTTCATATAGTTGTTGAATGAAATTGATGAAGTCCAAATTGATATAAAGATAATTAATTGATTATTTCATTATCTCAGGTTGGCATTCATCATGAACTGATATCAGTTAAAGAAACATTGGGAACCTAAAAGCCCTGGACAGCTTTTTAGTTGTAGAATAGGACTCAGCAGTGTGCACCCATAATTCCGCCAGAAGTCGAACGGAGAACCATCAGGTTTCTCAGCTGCCATGTTACCATTGAGCCACGGGTTCGGGCTCAAATGGTTAATTTTTTCCACTTCTATGAGTTCACGATGTAGCTTGACCTCCTTGGAATGTCATTATTGAGTAACTGTTGTCATGTTCGACTTAGTTGACCCCACTTGAAAATTGTATTTCATTATCTGCTAGGTTGCATTTTAGAGTCACTTGATAATCCTTGCTTTTAGTTCTTACTGTTTTCCTCAAAACCACTACTATGGTTGAAGTGGTTTTCACCACTTTTGGAAAGTGTAAATTTGACCATGTGTCAATGGTGTTTAAATATAGTAACCGTGTGATAGGTTTATATTTAAGCATATCATGTGGGCATGATAACATTCTGGTGACTGTCCGCATATACTCATCTGACACAATAACCAAAGAGATATGTCTGTCTTTCTAAGTGAAGAGTATTACCATATGACATGAATACATGTCGTAATTCTATTGGCTACTCATCGTTTAACTATGATTATTTCTAAAGGTCACGCCAGCAACCACTTGAATAACCGATAGAAAAACCTTATTTGTTTTATTCAGTAGCTGTTGGGATAAGTTTTACATTCACTCTAAGTTATTGTGGCTGACTTTCTACACATATCTGTATATGAACAATTTTTATGATTTCAGTGCATTCCTTGATTACTATCTGTCCTATTGTTGTTGGCTGCTATGTGAATCCAAAATTGTAACCACAATTCTCGCTTTTTCCGTGTTTTTTTGCATCTCAGCTTCATGTCAGTACTAAGTGTAGAAATTAGTTCATAATTGGTTTTTCGAATTTTACAACTAGTGTCAAGAGCAGGACCGAGCAGGGATGAAAAACCTTGATTACATCGAACGATTTGAGCTGTACTGTACTACAATACAAAATAGTGATGTTGATGATGATGTGACTGTGTGTGAAAATATTGGTATACCATTCCGAGAAGTTAATCTTATCCTACACTTCATGGTTCCGTATCTTTGAATAAGTTAAAATAATGAATACTCAAGTACTATGTGCCAAACAGTTTTGTGATAGCAGAAAAACTGTTTATGCATAGAATTCAGGTGAACATTCTGGAAGTTTATTCAGGGTTCAATTCTTCTATGATAGCTCCCATACTTTTAGATAATGTAGTAACTGCTTCACTAATTACCGAAAGTACTTCAACTATCCATGACCTAATATTAACGAATCGAAATAGTTTCTATGCAGTTGGAGATCGGGAGAATATATAGTTAAGCCTGAAAGAAGAACCTTAAGATAATACACTGATTGTCGAAAATACTTCGTACATGAATGACGTAATGGTGACGAGTAATGACCATTTCGTTGGGAGAATATACAGTTGAACAAAGGTAACGGACTACTGGGAATTAGTTTACAATTTCAGATTTGATGATTACAGTTCTTATGCTTACAGTTTTGAGGAAGACATTAGCAACTACAATTCCTACTTAGTTCACCAGAATTCCAAAGAACTGAGATTCCACCACCATTACCTACTAATGGTTCCATATGACCTTCTGGAGGAGAAAAGACTGTTCTGATGAGATGATTTGGTGATTTATGACCATTCGGTCAGATACGTACGTATGAATTAAAGAGTCAAGTTTGTATATCTCATTCACTTTTAAGGAAATATACAGATGTATGAGACAAGTGAATGCAATATCCTAATCACACTAGCTGTTCACGTACATATGACAAACGCTAACCCTATGGTTTTATGAAGAGTCACTCTAAAGGTCATCTTACCAACCACTAGAATAACCAATTAGGTTTCCTCTTTCCTACTGGATAGGTAGTTTTTCATAGTATAAAGAAAGCTAATTGGTTATTTCAGTAATTGCTTGGGTGGCCTTTGTAGTTACTCCTTCGCATAGATATGGTTTTTTTAATCGAAATGTCTGGTTTCATTGCAACGTGTGATTGATTTGTCTAGATTTTGGATTTCTTAGTAATTGTCAAGTGATCTTTTGTTCAACGAGTTTCTTTAATTTACGATTTTCATGAATTCACTTTTAATATTGTTTTAAACTTGAAACATCTCTATTTTCCCCTAACATTTAGCCATTAAATCGTCGGATAAGACAGCGAATACGTTTTCTAAGACAGGAAAGCAACCACTACGTGAAATCTCTAAAAATCAAAAACAAAGTCATTTATCAACTAGTACACCATTTTCAGATATTCAAAAGGTTAAATCTCGTACACCCAAACAAAATGACAAAATATCTACTCCTGTGTGTACTTTGCCAAAAATTCCTTCTTCACACAAACGTGAACAGTCGAAACAACCTCCAGTTATGGGTAAAACAAGAGCTCAAAGTAAAAAAAAAGAAAAATATTTACCACGGGATTTGAATTTATCCCCTGATCAATTACGAATTAGGCTTTCTGAGTAAGTCCGTGCATGAAATATGCGCGTTAATAATTTTTACGGGACTCTGCGTTCCTTTATCTACCTACTTGCCAGTATCTAATATTATTGTTGCTTGTGATAATATTTTGATTATTTATCCCGATTTCAGCTGCTACATGACAAAAGGTAAGTTGATTGATGAGATTGCTAACAGTCATCATTTGAGCTGGATGAGTTACATAAGCCTAGTCAGTGTCTACCCTGATGAACCATGCTGACTTAAAGTACAACCGGCTTGAAACATGTTATACTTGACTGCACTAATACATGGTATCAGTCCGTGAAGTCTCCGACTGTTTATCTCATCTATCTAAAATAATTTGAACTTTCCGGCTGAAATTTACGTGTTAACCGAAATCAGTAATTAGAGTTTCTAGGTCATATGACTCACAATGGATCTCGATGGCACATATGCATCATCACCCTGTCTTCATAAGACTGTTGTTCACTGGTTTAGGGAGATGACTTTCAGTCAATGGGTCACGTGTTCGAGCGTTGCTCGAACTACCAAGATTTGGGCAACCAAATAGGACCGTTAACCCTTACACGATGGGTGTGCGACTCATGGCCTACTGCACGAATGTGCACGGAGTCACTGAGAGCCTCATGTCAACCATAATATCATATTTAATTGTTTGCGCTGACTCCACTTCCTTTTGTCACATGCCTTTCTGCGACTTTTAACTTATTTGTATTTCTTTGTCTTTCGTCTTGTTGCTTTCTAACTTGATATTCAGCATCGTTATTGATATTGGCTGATTGAATTAGTGTATTTCGATTTCTCTTTATTTGTAGAAAAAAAGTGGAAAGCGTGGAAGAAAAATTTCAGGTTTTAGCTGCTAAAACTGTTCTAGTAATTTTGTTGCTCTCTAATTTTTGACTTTTTGGAGTGACTCTAAACACCATCGTAGCAACTGCTGGAATAATCAGTTAGGTTTTGTTATTTTATCAAGAACTACCTTTCCAGTGGAAGTAGAGAAACGTAAATGGTTATGATATTGATCGCTAGGAGCTTCGGATGTCAGTGTGTGCGCCATCTTTAAAGCTGCTCTACTTCCTCATGAAGCAACATTTAAGGTAACGCATAAATTGATGTGGAAAACTCTACTCCGGAAAACTGAAGCCTAGCAACCGAAAAAACGCACCAGAACATTTGCGACTCCAGCTGATAAATATTTAGCAGACGGAGTTTGAAGCAAATATGTATTTTATTAAATATTTTGTCAGTAGACTGTAGTAGGGTTTGATTATTTTATCGTTATTATTATTATTCGTCCCTCGAGTTCCTAGTGGAATATTGTTAGTGATTCGGTAGCACGTCTACATTTCACTCTCTTCTCTGCAGTCTTTCCGACCTGGCTCCACGATTACCCACAAGCTTTCATTTCTTCCTCACACGGTCTCCTCCATGTCATCCTAGCCTCAGACGCCCAACTCGTCGTTTTCCATATGGGTTCCACTCGAGGGCCTGGACTGGTGTGGTGCGTGATGTCCCCGAATGGTGTTCTCAGTGTATGTTCAGTCTAATCCATCTCCACTTTCTTCTGTTGTATACTTGTTGGGCGATAGGTTGTTGGTTGGTTGGTTACCAGCCATCCAGCCAGAGTTCGTTGTTGCTTATTCCTATTATTCTGGCCATGTGATTTTGAGTATGGGGTGAGCGTAGTCGGCAGCTGTTGATGATGAATGTCTGTAGTTTGTTGTAAGTGCTTTTTGTGACGCACCAAGTTTCTGTAGCGTATAGGAGAACTGACTTGACTTGAGTTGACGTTGGTGTTTAAAATGCGGATGTTGTTGACGCTTTATGCTGAGTGGAGTGGAGTGGAGTGTAGTAGATGTGCACACTGGTTTCAGGTTAATGCAGGAAAGTCTGTCATGCTGTCTTTGCTATCCTGGTTGACTTAGACATGGTCATCTGTGCCTGTGCCGCCTGTAGTTGAAACGATGCTGCCTAGGTAGGTGGGTAGGTAGGTAGGTAGGTGAAAGAGACAACTTGGTTTATGTTTCTCCCGTTGATGGTGATTGGTGCTTGTTATGGTTGGTTGTTTTTGTTGGTTGGATATGTTCATCACCTCTATCTTCTATGTTCACATGAAGGAAGTCCTGCTTTCGCTGCCTCTTCTGGAGTTTTATTATGCTAAACTGGTATTTCTTCATCATATCAAGAAAAAAGTTTGCATGAAGTAATATAGTAATAAGTTTTCACATATACTTTATCACAACCAAAGAAATCAAGATGGAAATAACGATATTCGTCATATTCAAAGACTATAAATTATATATGGATAACGAATTAGCACACAATGAAGATACTCTTAAAAAACTTGTACCAATATAAAAGTTTATCTTGAAATGTTTTGAAGCAGATTGATATGTAGGATTCAACATAACTGATGCCTAAAATTCAACTTATTCTTGCATCTTAATCAAGTCAAATTGATTGATAGTATATATGTACATCTTGATCTAATCACGTTTATTAAATACCTCAACAATATTCTACTTGTACCTGTTCTTTTTAATGCATTCAAATCAATTTTCATAAATGTTATGATCATTATGAAAAGGATTTTTTGTTTATCACCTCTAGAACATATTTAGAAAATATATCATTAGAACAGATTACTGATTCTTCTTGGAAAATTCGTTTACAATGTACTGAATGTATTCATTCTGTAATTAATTCCAATCCTCCAAAGTATCCTGATGTTCAGTACTTACTACAATTTATGGTTAATAGTGGTACTGTAAAAGATAATATTTTCCGTGTAAGTTATTTACTGATTGCCATTTCATTATTAACATGTTGAGTATTTTTATTCAATCACTTAATTTATTCATTTACAATAAATTTCTAACAAGTTAATAGAAAATGAATTTTTAACTTATGTGTTCATCATCATCATTATCAACATAGGACCAGGCATTACTGCGTAACGGTCCGAATTGCCACACCTCATATCAGCACATCAAGTAAAATGGTAGTGAGGTGAAGGATGAAGATAAGTGAATGCAGTCAAAAGAAATATAAAGTACGAAAAGAAAAGAAAGAGGAGTGACAAAATGGTGTGTTAGTTTTAACATTGACTTCAGTCTACTTGGAGTGTATATTCAAAGTTTTGAATGTTGCTTTTATTAAAAATTCGTCGTATATTCTGAACAATTTGAATACGAAAATTCAAGGATAACTTTTTTGATAATATTAATGAAACACTAGTTTCAAACATGAATTCAGTATGATGTTCTCATAATTTAATTCATTGTATTTACACTGTAGTCTTCTTGGGTATATACAGGGTTGAATGTAATTGTTTGATACTTTGAATTTCCCGTTGTTATACAGGGGCGAATTGCTCGACTTCTGTTGGCATATGGTCTCCAATGCGGAATCGTCAATACTACCGAAAATTCATATTCTACCAACAGAGATCGAGCAGTTCTAACCTATTTGACAACGGGGAATTACGAGTACTATTCAACAACAATTGATGCCTGTTACATAAGAGATAGTTAGTTCTAGTGCTCCTGTGGCCCAGTGGATAATGCTTTAGAGTTTGAAACGATAGGAACTGGGTTCGAGTTTGATTGAGAACAACATCACTCACCTGGGGTACAGTTACATACAGCTGACGAGTCCCAAATAGGACGAAACGTGCGTCCTGAATTCCACTGTTAGTCATTATCCATAATTAATATGTAACTATAGGACAGTTTTGAATAAGTTTCACTTTTTGTTAATATCCGAATGAATTATCATGCGTAAAGTCACTGCAAACCGTATTTTTCATGCATTTGTTTAAAGTGTACTCAACTTGTGCAATTCTGATGTAGCTTATTAGAACAATCAAAAATAAATGAATGTTTTATATTGTTCCTTAGGGTTTTCCATCTTTCTGAGAAAGACCCTTTACTAGAGTATGAATCTGATATTACGCTTCTGAGTTAATATTCAAGCTTGGCACAAATGATGACCTTTTTCATAATTCAATTACTTCCGATGTTTTTAATAAGTTTATTTGTACCAGTTATATTCCTGTAGTTGCGTATAGTGAAATAAAATCTATCATTGAGTACTATTAAATGTGCTTGATACTGATTCTAGAAATTAGTCACCGAAACCCTTTAGATTATTATTATTATATTCAGAATTTTCTCGTTGGTTTATTTTTAGGTTCGTTGTGAAGCCTTAAATATTTTGTCAAAATTATTATCAAAAAATAAATCTCGAAATTGGATTCCTACACAATTACTAGAAACGCTTTGTGATCAGTTATTTACTACAGTCAGTGATTCAAAATCAGGTCCTTTAGTTGAACAAACTCTTCGACATTTATTGAATATTGTAAACTTTTCAGAAATTGTTGAATGTATTAATACAAGTTTAAGGAAACATACTTCTCCTTCAGTTCACGCTTCACTTATTAAATGGTTGAGTTCAGCAGTAAGATCACTAGATGATTCAAGGTAAGATGCTTTATAAAATTATTTGCGCATATATTATCCGACTTTAATTCAAGTTGTTATTCATCGTAGACTGACATCAGTTAAAGGAAGAAAGGAAACCTGGGAAACCCGGTTGCGCTATATCGTGAGCTAACAGAAGTTGGAAATATAGAGCGTTGGATTCTGACCCAGTGGCTCAATGGTAACGCACTGGCCGCGGAACCTGAAGGTTGCGGGTTCGATCCCTGGTGCTTCTGGGTCGCGGGTGCACACTGCTGAGGAGTCTCATACTAGGACGAAACAGCTATCTAGTGCTCCCAGGTTTGCTTTGTTCCTCCAACTGATGTCAGTCTACGATGAATAGCAACTTGAAATATTTCCAAATCTCCACAACTCCCTCAATATTTGAATTCAGTTTGTTGATATCACGGTATCCACTCCCAAATTAAACGGTTTTTGTTGTTCATTATATATTTATGTTAATGGATACTGAGTAGTGAACGGCATAGTGTTGCTCATTGATAAGTGATTTGACACCTTAGCACCATAGAGATATTTTCTAGAAGACTGGAGACTTCGATTTTTTGCATCTTTTGGCGTACAAGCATAGTTTGTTTGTAACTTTCGAGGAGTTCGGGATCACTGCAAGATATGAAAAGGTTTTTTTTATAGCATCAGTGACATCACTCCTAAGCTTCTTGTGTTGTAATTGACTCCTTGCGATATTGGATTAATTATATGAATCGTTCATAGGATTTAGGCGAGCACCAATATAAATTTGTTGGTTAAGGGAAGCCACATATTGTTACAATATTAATGCGTTGAAATTTTTAGTCGCTTATATGTAAGGATGGAACTATTTAATTAGTGTATTGATAATAGCCAATTCCTATATACAACCTCTCTTTGTGTATTTTCAGTTTCGATCATTTATTGCCTATTGAAATCGTAAAATTTGGACTTGCCTCTTCTACAGCTAATGTACGTAGTGCTGCAGTTGAATTTGCTGGTGTTATTTATTCTCGTTTACGTTCATCTGTAAATATTCGTTCATTCTTTGCGTCTGAGAAACCAGCAATGTTACAACGTTTAGAATCGGAGTTCGCAGTTTATGACACACTAGAAGAAAGTAATACATCACAATCAAGTCGTAAAAATGAACAATCAACTTTCTCTGGAATGGAAAATGTAACTCCTGCTGCTGTTGAGGCATGGTCAAATAAACAAAAGAGAATGACAACTGTAATGGGACCTATTTCTCCTTCACTTGGACTTGTAAATGCTCAAGGTGTTCTACAATTTTCTGATTCAGATGAAAGCTCAGTTTTAGAACGAAGTTCGGTACCCTACAGGTAAAACAATATAAATTGTGTATGAAAAGTATGTTTTGTGTCGGTCACCTACTTTATTTTTAACTCCATGTGTTTTACTCTGGAGAGTGAAACTTTTGAAATATTATTAACAGTAAATCATACTTGAGGCATAGTATGTGAATATATTGTTAATTTCTTTAAGGATGTAGTTATATTCACTTGTATTCACTAGGTATGTATTCACTTTTTGGAACACATTCTTTACTATTATAATTATCAGTTATTAAAAGACTTTTAATTACCAGTATTTACTTTAGAGAACCGAATAAGGAAAAATACTTTGAAGTTTGAACAAAAGTAACTAAATAGGATAATTAATTTTGCACTTGGTATTTTAGCCTTCACCTGCTTTATTGACGTAGAATGTTCAATGGTTGCCAAAGCTTCTATGACAAGACTTGATGTCACATATGACTATTATAAAATATAGGGGATTGTAGTTATAGAATACTGCTTAAGAAATTGTATAATATAATTGTTTTTATATCATATCGTCGTTGATTGGACCGAATTGATCGGTTTCTATTGGCATATGCGCTCCTGTGCAGATGCCTCGATATTGCCCGCCTTCTAATAATTATGTGAATGATGGATTGCATAATAATTAGAAGTTAGAATGATATTCTATCAGTTACTTTTGACAACTAAAGTGAAACTGATTTGAAGACATGCCTCAGTTTTAGTTTCTCCTTTTCTATTGGTCCAGCAGAAGGTAAGAAGAAAGTAATTAGATGAAGGGGAAAGAAATTGAATTGACCTAATGACTTATACAGTGTTGGTCGAAGAATATAAGAAATATAGAAGCTATGCCTATGGTTTTAAGTATAGATCCTGGCTATCGTAGAGAATAAGTTACGTTACTTTATGTTTCACCAGATATTTTCTAAAAATTGTTATTGGCACTATTTTAACATTCGAATATTCTCTAACGCGTTCCATCTTGAAAAAAGCATCTTTACTAATATGCAGTTGTGATTAGAAATGTAGTTCGCTCTTCAAAATGAGTAGCGATCTACGATAAGTGTTTATGTTTGATCCCATGGGCCTTGCATTGAAATCTCTCTCTCTCTCTCTAGATTCCACTCATTTTCACAACTAATCATTGATATATGTTTACTGGGTCTGAGTTGTAGTCGCTCATCGTCACTATTAGCATTCTAAAGACTAAGGGAATAACCGAATAACTACAGTTTTTTTTTCAACTAGCGGATACAGCTAAGATGCTAAGTGTGAAGACTATATACTGTTTTAAAGTCTTTCTTTTATTCCTGTTTGGTTATACCTTGATGATACAATATTATTGTCTGAGTCAGACAGCAAATATTCCCGTAATCATTTCCAGTTAGTCTTTAGTATTCTCAACCAACTGTTGACTAGAACCATGTATGAGGTTTGTGTTTCACTATCTTCTAATTTATATTTGCAAGATATATTATGGACTGTTCATTATCGTATGTAATAATTTGTGAAGTGAACTGATCATATAGCTATAGAAATTTTCAGGACAAGTTGGAATAGAGATGATAACACTCTCTTGCACACAATTCGGGAATACAACAAGCAATGAGATCAAAAAAATCAGTAAATTTATTAGTATTTCTCAATGGCATGTGTGGCATTAAAATTTCTATACTAAAGTTTGCTTAATTTTCACTGATGACCCGAATTTTGTTATAAATATAAACTTTTGATATGGTCTTTTTCTGTAACTACTTTACACAAAATGTTAAACGATATAGCATATCGACAACAGTGACCCTTGTAAAGTTGAAGCACTTATTATATCACTTCAGAGTTTCTAACTTAAAAGTCCTGTTATTCCCTATTAGGTTATTATAAATTACAGCAGGCATAGTGTAAGTATCGTGGTGATTATCTGACATGATGGCTTTGGGCAACTACTAGATATATTATTTTAACTATATGAGATAGCCGTGGTTTCACAGACTGGTATTGATACTGCGTGATGATTGGAGGTGAAATGAAAATTTGGGCCTCAGTGGGATTCGAACCAGCAATCATCGTGTTTCCGGCCTGGTGCTCTACAGACTGATCTATGAGGTTCGACTGTTGATTATATTTTATTTCACTTCAATCACCAAGGGTTTTGCGCGACTACTATGTGAATTCGTGACGCGTTACTATCACTTGATCGTACTCACACTGACTGCCCAGCCAGGACTTCTAATCCAAATCCAAGTCTACTTGAATTAGAGGTGGAGTATCATATTGGTTTATCATTTTGACTATCTGCGATATCCATGGTTTGGTAGATTAGTATTGAAACTGGTATTTTTGTGGTAGCATCAATACTGGGGTTTGAATCTCAAACGGGATATCAGTTCCGTCTAGGTTGCAGATGCGCCTTGCTGAAGAGTGCCAGCAAACAGGAAACCTGAGGCCAGGGCGCTCTTCCGATCGCCTCCAACCAACTTACATCTGTTAATGTGCACTGCGATGCCGAGCCTCCTAGCTTACTGGTCACATTTCAAATATGAGCGATACAGTTCAGTCTGCACTCAAGACTAAACATCGTGAAATTAGTTGCTCTCCTGTGAACAATCAAGGCATTTGGCTCTGTCGACCATAAGTTATTGTGTCAATGTCTGACTGTGGACGAAGCGCCGTGCAATTATTTGCCCCTAACCATAACTTTCTACTCGAACTCACACAGTCATCCAAATGGCTTATGGAAGGTTTTGATGTGAATTGCCAACAACTTGTGTCCGCCGGGATTGCACGTTGTCATCGTTCTTGTTTAACTTCGTTATTGACTTAGTAATGGACATAACATTAGTTTAATGATATCCGGGTTCAGAGGAATTGGTCTACTCTATGGTGATCATCTGGTCGACTTGGAGTATACAGAGGACATTGTCGAGCGAGCTGAAGACGCTGACAGAATGTAGAGTGTTGTGAGTGTGGTGAGCAGTAATCTGAGTATGTTTGACTGGGATGGGTTTTGGACCTGTGGAACGTAAGATGATGTTTTAGGGGTGGTGTGTAAAAGTACTGGCAGTTGTAAGATGGGTAGTGAAGTGGTGGAATTTATTGATCACTTTGCATTAATTGTTGAGTTGTGTCATCCCGAAGAAGGTGGTTACTGACTAAATTGGAGGTGGGATGGAGAATGGTTGTTTTGGATTCGTGAGATCGCGTCATCTCTGGCTCCGATCAGAGAGGTATCCAACTATCTATTAAATGATGGGTATACTG
Organism: Heterobilharzia americana; assembly: GCA_944470555.2. Lineage (NCBI taxonomy): Eukaryota > Metazoa > Platyhelminthes > Trematoda > Strigeidida > Schistosomatidae > Heterobilharzia > Heterobilharzia americana. The sequence goes on from OX104127.1 coordinate 42,489,717, forward strand.
CGTTGTAATTGATTTTGTGTTGTTATGCGGCTGAGACAGGAGCGTTAAAAGTAGGATATATGAGATGGTTACAAAATTTTGATTCCAGTTGTCTTCGTAGTATTTCTGTTGTTTTGGTGGAACTAGCGTGAGAGGAATGTTGAAGTTGTTGGGTGAAGGGCACTAGGCAAGTCGATTAACATGGTGATGAGCCTTAGTCGACTGAGATGGCTTTGGTATGTGTTATGCATGCTGAACTGTGACTCACCTGGATCAGCAGTGCTGGTGGAATTTGGATGAGGTTAGAAAGAGAGTTGCGGGTGTTCAGATCAAGATGTAGCAGCGGTGCATAAAGTTTCTGACTGTTGATCTGGACTGTGTGGGGAGATGTAGACTGCCTGGTTAGGGTTGTCGAGAAGATGGGAGTCAGTGGTTATAGACTCTTGGTGTCACAGATGAAAATCGGTCACATTGGTGCAGATATATTCACTTCATGGACGTCTTGTAATGCTTGAATATTTGCACTAGCCTTTATCTTCAAATTGTTTATTATCTCACACAACTTTTTCTACTTTGATATCTCTCCTTCTCTATCCACTTGTTCTTTTTGTGCTATTGTGATTTGTGGCAATATGAAGCGATGCGCTTGTATGCCAGTTTCTACGTTGATTCTATGTCTGTCTGTCATTTCGGTTTTCTGTGTAGTTATTCCTAGGGCTTGCATTTTTTGTTTCAGTTTTCTTCAGTACTTGCAACTCCTATTCATCAATATCTGAAATGATGAATACAGATCGAAGTCACTGCCTTATAAATTGAGCGTTACTCTATTTTAAATGCTTGTTAATTCTGTTTATAGGAAGGGTGTTATTGAGGCTTTAACTCGACAGCCCCCACAAACTGTGGATGATAAATGTAACCAAACCTGCCAGGTAGCTCAGACGACTAGTTCTCTCACGTATGATACTCTTTTCTTTGTCGAGTCGAATGATGAAACAAGTTTGTTACAAACTAAAGAATCACGTTTAGAAAATCTTAAGAAAGTGAGTTTCCTGTATTTTTGTTATTACATCTAATGGATTTCTTTTGTCATAAATGTGTCCAGGTTCACTTTTTCAGTGACCTCTGTTTGTGAGCTTTTGCATCTCTTGTCAATCTCTTGTTACAAAGTCTGGGTTAAACGTCAATGTTACTTGCTTAAAGGTTTTGCGTCAACGAAGCGAAATTGAAATCCACTCGGTAACCCTGTGAAGTTTTGTGTAGTAGGCGATGAGCCACACCTGTTGTGTGCGCGTCAACGATGTTACCTTTCTACCCAAACCTCTCGGTAGTTAGAAGTGGCCTAGTGCTCATTGATTGGAAATCAAGTGCACCCTGCTTTGGTCAACCAAGCGATTCCGTATCGACATCTTTGATTGAAAAGGCTATAAACTACTCATGCAATTGACTTTCATAGACTGTCTCAGTTCAGTAGAACAAAGTTGACTCAGGTATAATTCTCTAGCCGTTTGATGGTGTTTGGTTAGTTATTTTATCAGTGGCGTTGATGAATTACTGATATATTTCAAAAGAAAATTATTTCATCATTATTGTTATCTATTTTGTTTCTCTCTTCTTATCACAAATTCCTAACCACTTACGCCAAAGATACTGATTACCGTAACTAAGTTTTTTTTTCTTAGAGCAGGTTTAATGTTGTTTGTAGAGAGGAAACAGGTTTAAATGGTTGTTTATTGAGATAATTCAAATTCATGAATAATCGTAAACTTGTGATACTCTTAGTCTAACAGTCCCTTTGTTGCACTGTATTTCTCCCTTTCTATCGTCAGTATAAGGAAAATATCAGTAAAGATGAATTACGTCATCTATTTGATGAATGCCATACTCATCCAAGTCTGATGAAACACTTATTCTCTACATCTTATGAAGCTTATCTAGAAGCTCTTGATCGATTGATTGCCTCATTTGATGATAATGATAAATCCAAAATACCATCACCACATATTGTAACATATGCCCATTTTGATTTAATTGTAATATGGATTGTGGAATATTGTTTTGGATCTTGGTTGAAAGATAATATTCAACAGTCTGAATATCAGAATATCAAGGCGGTCTTAACTCGAGGTAGGTTAAATGATGTGTGTTTAAAAGCTGTTTTCTTTTAATTTTAGATTTTTAACTCTCTGACCTTGTTATCAATTTATTCCTGATTTAACAATTTAAGCTTTCATAATATTTCGATGCATCATTTAAAATCTTCTGAAGTATATATAATTCCTCAGTGATGTCAATCTTAATTTTTTTTTTCTGGCAAAACTTGAGAATGGTCCACTGAACGATACTATTAGTCGTTTAGAGTTATATTGTCGTTACATGAATGATACCTTTATAGTTCTTAAAAGTAAGACTGATAAGAATGCTGCTCTGAATAGGTTCAACAGTCTTCACCTGGCAATCAACTTCACAATGGAAGAGGAGAAAAATGATAGTATCCCATTTCTTGATGTTCTGTTGGTAAGAAGGTCAGATGTAACCCTGAAGCGAAGTGTTTACAAAAAACCAATATTAACAGGTCAATATACGCACTTCTTTAGTGCTGTACCCCTCCAATACGAAAGGAACCTAGTGAAATGCTTAGCATACCGTGCCTCAGCTATTTGCTCAGAGGATGCTATAAAGGAAGAGTGTGCCACCATCCGTGATCTGCTTAGTAGGAATGGCTACCTAGACAAGTTTGTAACTAAGCACATGAATATTACGAGGGTTAAGATAACAATGCCAACAGTTCCTAAGAAGCAAATCTTCTTGAAGCTGGAATTTAAGAGTGATATTGCCAGTGAGATCAGCACACAATGCATAAAAAGAGTCTTGCATAAAGCATTCCCAGCCGCTAAATTATCTATCGCCTGCTACAACCGCCAGATTCTAGGTGCAAGAAATAAAGACAAAGCGCCTGATTCGGCCACTTCTATGTGCATTTATCAATTCAACTACTCCTGTAGAGCTAGTTACATTGGGCGTACAATGAGGCAATTCCATAATGGAATTTCTGAGCACCACCCATCATGGTTGAACAAGGCACAAATTAGAACAATAAAGAGCTCCATACTTGCACACTTAGTTGACACAGGACATCAAGTGGTTACCGGAAAAGCCTTCAAAATCATTCATCAGATTCCAATTAATTTACCACATGGAATACGCACTCGTTTACTTCACATAGCAAAAGTGATTGCAATCCACCTTCACAAACCTAGCCTTTGTATCCAAAAGAAGTGTGTTTGACCAATTTCATTACCGTGGCTGTCAACATGATGTAACTTCTAGGTTTATTTTGTGCACCTCTTCCCCTTCTTGTTTCTATCAATATTCATATTTCCAATTTTAGTAACTATGGTTTATTTACATCATTATTTCCGAAACATCACCACGTGATTGGTAGTTTGATTAAATTGTAAACCTATATATTAGTGTAGAGCCCAAGATGAAGACCTAATTGAAAAGAAATGTATTTCTTCGCTCAATCGGTCTTTTTTAAACTTTTTGTCAGTTTATTTAAAGAGAGAAACAGATAAATCGAAGTAAAACTTTAAACAGAAGTGCTTTCGTTCAAGTTGTAGTGAGCGCCATCTATATGAATGTAGTAGCATAATAATATATTGCACGACATTGGTAAACACAAGAAGTGTTAACGATAGACATATAGAGATTCAAGAGAAAAGAAGACAAAATATGGAGTATAAGTATGGGGAGGGCTCAGAACATTGCACACTAGGATACCAAAAGTAAACTGTTTGCTAATGGAACTTTACTTTTTAGCTTAATATCAATACTGATTGTAATTTTCAATAAAAATCCTCTTCTGCTTTGTTAGACTTCTCTTCAAAACTACCATATTTCAAAGTAGCTTCCAAAGAATAAGCGGATAGAAAAGACTGATATTTAACTGGAAAAAAGTTAGAGTAAATGGATTAAGTAAATAAACAAAGGTTAATGAAAGTTTTGGTTGTATTGTATTGTCTGAGCTGGATTGTTTAATCATGAAGCTTTCATCATCCTTCTAGACGACATCATCAGCACTAACTTCAGTTTGAAGTGGGCTGTCAATACTCAGTATTCTCAACGTGTATATATGTGCCACACTGTGACCACCAAGAGTCTCCAACCACTGATTACTGTTATTTCAAGCACCTGAACCACATAGCCTTCATCTTCTCATACAGCTTAAATCAACAGCTGAATTTTCCCAGGGATTGATGTTAGTTCTTGGCCTGGTCGCCTATAACTTTCTTCCAACCTAATCCTATCTCGGATAAAAATGATGCGTCAAGGTACGCGATGGTTCATACCCTATTCTATGTAAAGTTCAACTTGTAACCTTTTCATTTTAAGTCACATTTATTACACTTGAATCCTTAGATTGAAGTGCTATGGTCGACATTCTCTAGCTTCAGGCATTTCTCAATATAGTGACACTGACACTTTGATCTGGATTTCAACTAAACTTACCTTCAAAATTTATTTTTTCCAAATGTGAATCTCTGAAGATTCTATTGTGAATGACTTCGACTGATAACACAAAAACGAAATATTCCATATTATCATGTTGAATATCATAGTGTACTGCTTCTGAACACTTTTCTATGATAAATCAATTCGCATACTTCCTTTTTTAACATTTATTTTACTAAAGTTTGAAAGTTATGAGATTTGTTTGCTGATTGGATTGTAACAGTTAGTACTCATTTTACAGACTATGGTTATCTCGATTCAGTGACTTAACTACATAATTCTCTGGTATTTGGATGTATATGTGGTTTATAACCTTATTCCCAACCTCAAGGCATAAAGCAGTTACATTCAGTAGATAAACTATTATTTGAATTTCTCTACTAAGTTAGTTGCTATAAGCCACTTTAGTATTCAACGAATGGCAAGATTAAGACAGTCGTACTAAGTGGTCTATAAACTTCATCGAAGACTTTGTGAATTAGTGACAAAAAAAATAAAACAAGTCCTTGTATGGTTGCTTGAAGTTGTGCTTCAAGCATTCTTTTTCCACATTCACAAATGACAGCTGCCTCAGGACCCAATTTGTTTTCCATGTATAATAGTGTTATTATAATAACATGCATTCGTATATTATTACTTCGGTTTTTTATTTCCATATAGCATTTGAATACTTGACTGCTGTGATCTCATTATTTGCTCAGAATGACTTAAGATTAAGTCAACACGAAGTGAATATCATTCTTATTCCATTATTGAAATGCCAGTTACAATCTCTCTCTGTATATAAAGATTCAACTATTTACCGTGCTGCATCTGATTTAGTCCATCTTATCCGTCAAGTTTATCCTGCAAGTTTATTAATGGATACACTTGCCAAGTATATGCACCAGTGTGACACTGCAAAAATGCGAGAGAGTAAGTTTTCTTTTCTGTTTTGTGATCATTTTTTAAACGTTTATATTTTATATTATGAGAAGTATCAAACAGCTTTTCAATGTGCTACCTAAGATGAAAATTCATGTGACACTGAGAAAATTAATATTTTAGGCAGATATATCTGTCTTCAGAAACCTCGCCTGGTTAACTAGTTCACTAGTTACTAGCCGGTCCTAAGCCCTGACAAAGAGGGAAGGTTTGGTATAGGACTAGTAACCCTACTCCGTAAAACAAATCTAACCGCTAAAGAAACTTCAAAGCAAAAACGAAATATAGAAAATAATAACAAAATTATTCCTCGCTGGAATCGAAGAGGCGAAATGACGCCAGTTGGTGAATGCCTTCGGGAAGCCAACTGGCCGATGTGTCTTCTCTCGATGAAAGCGAAAGTAAGCGTGGGGACATGTAATGTCCGCAACATGTTTGAACCCAGCAAGGCTGCCCAGATTGCAAACGAGATGAGGAGGTATCACATTGAAGTGCTTGGAATTTGCGAAAGCAGATGGAATGGGAGTGGACTCTCCAAACTGTCAACTGGAGAATCAATAATCTACTCCGACGACAACCACGAGCACACTGAGTTTGGAGTGGCTATCATGATGTCTCCAACAACATCTAAGGCTCTCATGCAGTGGGAACCAATGTCCTCCTCCAGTATCAGGATCATGACAGCAAGGTTCAACTCAAAAGGAAGGAAGGTCACAATCATACAATGCTACGCCAAACACCTACAAATAATGCAGAACAAGAGAAAAAGGAGGAATTCTACAGACAACTGCAATCAACACTGGACAAGACACCACTCGAGTTGGTGATATCAAAATTCTAATGGGCGACATGAATGCCAAACTGGGAGGGGACAACACAGGAAGAGAACTAACCATGGGTCGAGAAGCGCTCGGTGAGGTGATGAACGAGAATGGAGAATTGTTTGCGGAATTCTGTGCACTCAACGATTTGGTGATTGGAGGCGAGGCAGTGTGTTGAAGCACAAGGATACCCATAAAGCGACATGGATTTCACCAGATGGACACACTAAAAATCAGATCAACTTCATCTCAATCTCAAGAAAATGGAGACGCAGTCTACTTGACACAAAATCAAGAAGAGGAGCAGATGTAGGTTCAGATCACTCACTATCTAGTGCAAGGAACCTTTCAAATCAAGTTGAAAGCCTTCAAGGAAGCTGGTGATAGACCGCAGTTTAAGTACAACACTCGGAAACTGAAGGATGAAACTACATAGGAAATCTTCACGTCAGCCATCAAGACAAAATGGGAGATATCGAAGAACATCCTTGAAGAAACCTGTATGGAAGAACACTGGAACTCTTTGAAAGCTATGTGGGAGGAAACCTGAATGACCGTATTAGGAAGGAAGAAGAAAGAAGTCAGGACAAGGAATGGATCTCGATGGATACATGGAAGTTGATGGAGGAGTGAGAGGAGGAGGGTGAGGCATAAGATGAACCAGTGCAAGGATGCACAACGAAAAGATGAACTCAGTACAACGTGTAAAACACTGGACAAAGAAGTGAAGAAGAGTACACGGAAAGACAAAAGACACTTCTACGAAACACTGGCAAGTGAAGCAAAACAGGCTGCAGGCTGATAGGAGAGACCTGACAACATTGTATCAAATAACCAGGTTATTATATGGCAGAGAAGAGATCAACGCAAATGAAACCAATAAAAGATGAAGAAGGAAATTTAATTACGAAAAAAGAGAAACAAAAGAAACAATGGGCCGACCACTTCAAGAAGCTCTTCAATCGACCACCACCTGCACTTCGTCCAGAAATACCACCTACAGCCGCAGAACTACAAGTGAACATTAATCCTCCAACGAAAATGGAAGTCCTGAACGCCATAAAGCTACTGAAATGGGGGAAAGCAGCAGGACCAGATGGGATCGCGCCAGAAGCACTGAAAACAGACGCAGAGACAACAGCGGACATGCTCACACAACACCACTATTGCAGAAGATGTGGAAGAAAGGGAAGGTACCTGCCTATTGATTGGAAGAAGGGTTACCTTGTCAAACTTCCGAAGAAGGGAGACCTCAGTGTTTGCAAGAACTGGCGCGGAATCACTCTCCTGTCCACCCCAAGCTAAATATTAAACCGCATCATCCTGGAGAGGCTTAAGGATGCACTGGATTCAAAACTACGACCGGAACAGGATGGCTGGATTCAGGAATAAAAAATCATGTGCAGACCAAATTGCAACGCAACACTACGCATCATCATAGAACAGAGTATAAAATGGCAATCAACTCTCTACCTCAACTTCATACACTTTCACAAGGCCTTCCGCAGCGTCGACTGACAAGTAATTTGGAAACTGCTTCAATACTACGGAATACCACAAGCCTTTATCAATCTCAATCAACAACTATATGAAGACACCACATGCCAAGTAATTCACAATGGGAAGCTCAATGATGCTTTTAAAGTGGAGACAGGCAGGATTAAAACAAGGTTGCCCATTATCACCCAGGATATTCCTGATTGTGGTCGACTGGATCATGCAACAAACAGTGGGGGGCGAGAAGAAGGGGATACACTGGCTGGACTGCGGACAAGAACCTAGAAGATCTGGATTTCGACAGTGATGACTTGTGTCTGATGTCGCACATACTGGAAGATCTATACGCGAAAACTAACCGGTTGTCAGAAGAGACAGCGAAGACGCGACTTCAAGTGAATATAGACAAGAAAGAGGTGATAAAGATACCGTACCAACAACAACAGCAAACTCCAATCACTATAAACGGGAGAAACTTAAAGGAAGTAACCTCCTTCACCTATCTAGGCAGCACTGTTTCAACTACAGGCAACACAGGCACAGACGAGGATGTCAAATTCAGAATCGGAAAAGCAAGACAGGCGTTCATTAGCCTGAAACCAGTGTGGAGATCTTCTGAACTCAGCATGTGTAACAAGATCTGGATTTTCAACACCAATTCAGTCAAGTCAGTGCTTCTGTATGGTTCAGAGACTTGGCGCGTCACGAAAAGGATTTCCAATAAACTACAGACATTCATCAACAACTGCTTACGCTGGCTCGCTACTGAAGATCAGATGGATTGCCAGAAAGAATAAGCAACAAGGAACTCTGGGAACGAACCAACCAAGAACCTATCACCCAACAAATATGCAGCAGAAGGAAGTGGAGATGGATTGGATTGGGCATACACTGAGAAGGCCGACAGGGGTCATCACGCTCTAGGTCAGGCCCTCGAGTGGAACCCCCATGGGAAGCGACGAGTTGGGTGTCCGAGGTGAGGGTGACATGGAGGAGATGGTGTGAGTAGGAAATGAGAGCTTGTGGGCTGTCGTGGAGCCAGGTTCAAAAGATTTCAGTGAACAGAGTGTAATGGAGACGTGCTATTGAAGCCCTATGTTCCATTAGAAACCCATGGGACTAATGATAGAAATAATAATAATAATCTGTCTTCAGAAGATTTTTCCGTATCCCTGAGTTTTGATACAGTGAGCTAATAAACTCAGTCTTCAAGTAATGACTCACTTTTGCCTGAATATCTATTATTCCTCTCAACTACTGTAAATTCTGTGTTGGGATTGACTTATGTTGTGAATTCTAGATCTCGTCACATTGCTCACAATGTTACAGCAAACCTACAAGTACTATATGTTCTGAGTATATTGGGGAAATAGAAAGCACCTGAAAGTAAATGGAACAGTGATATCAACAGATTAGAATGCTAGACTGAATGCCCCGTCCATTGCACCAAAGATTTCACTGATTCCTCGGTTGACGTAAGTCTTTCAGCATAACTCTTTACATCTATCGACCCACGCCCCCTAAAAACTACTGAATTAAATGTAGGTGGAACATTTATGGAAAGTAATTATATATTAGATCAGTCTCTTTTCTATAGTAATACCTACTAGATGACATTTCGAGCAGAATTTATTCCTCGTAATCATATCAACATAATCACACAACTTTCTGGTCTATTTTTTATGGTTCTAGTATTTTTCATTCTTTGACGTTATTGGTAGCAAAATTTTCCACACGAATCAGTCTATATTACTCTATATATTAGTCTGCATTACTTTTATATTAGTGTATGCACTGAGAAATGTCAGAGTTCAATATTCAAAAATCTTTTTACTAATTATACAAAACAACGTTCAATGGAAATCAGTTTTTTCTCTTACGGTCTGTATTCGAATAAGAGTTTACTTTAACCAATGTATTAGTCAGATACACTGGTTGCAATGCAAAAACATCCCTACTTTCTGAGTTATTAACGGGCAGTGATCTCCCTTTGGTGATCAAGAATATTACCTCAGAATGCGTGTAAGGTCCACATACCTTTCTACTACCTAACCATACATTCCCACTATCATCATAAAATAAACCATCTAGAGTTCAGGAAAACCAGGAGGTGATTAGTAGTTGAAATGTGTTGAATAGCTTTGTGTAAACGTTCATGACCAACTGTCGATGGTCAGATTCGGTTAGTCAAGGTTGTTATTCTTGTAAAGCCCAGTTTTGCATAAAACATTGTCATTGGTCTGAACATTTTTAACCTGTCATTCTCACACCACTTTGACAGCATGACCACTAGTAGTACTTTATTTTATGCCTCCATTGTAGTAATGTAATTCGTTGATTGGTTAATCCTCACTCCTACTCTTACTCTTACTCTTACTATGTCAGTGTCTCAAATTACGGACAAGGTCATATGACGTGTGCATACACAGTCACGTGTTTTTGAATTAACTGATTATCATACTCGAAGGAATAAACTCTCCCATCATCCAACTTCGGCCTTCTTCTCTATTCGTCCCGGGTTGCAGTCGGTGGCTGTTGCGTACGCAGTTAGCTGTCAGTTAAGCGTGTGTATTATATCCGTTCGGAATATATAACACTAATATTGTAGTGAGATCGATTTTCACAAGTTATCTTTCTTCACCCATAGTTGTGAGTCTTTATCTCTGAAATGCATATCTTCCTCCCAATCCCTTAATGAATGGTTTCTCAATAACCTTTAAAATAACAAATCCTTTTTTTCGGTACCTTCTCACAACACTGCCACTCCTATAGATGTCGTACATTTATTATCACCGTCTTACCTGTCATATATTACTCAATATATCAGCAGTAAGTTTTAATATAATCCCACGGTATTTAGAATAGAAAACCAAATCACATTAATAGTGGAATATTCCACTGAAGAAGCTGTGACATACGCAGAGAAACGTCCAGGAAGATCCTGTTTTAGATTTTCTAAACACATTGGGAATTATATTAGGACTTATCTATCTAATGATAAAGGCAGACTTGGCGCCCAAACTCTTCCAGGACATTCGTAACAACTATGAACTGAATGTTTCGCATATATCTTCCACTGCTTCCACTGCCTTAGTATTTCTCCTATATTTCACTTACTCTCGATGATCAGTTGCTCATGTTTTTTCTTGTAGTTTGCCTGAATGAATTACTCAGTATCATACCACGTTTGGTGATCCAAGAGGATTAACTTCACTCAAACTAATTGCACAACAGCTTGCCGACTCAGATCCTGGAGTCAAGAAGTCAGCACTGAATTGTCTGCATGCAGCTTACAATTTCCTAGGTCCTTCATTTTGGCAACATATTGGAAATGTAAGTTATTACCTAGTCATAAAATGCCTATTATTTTTTTGGTGATATTTTTCACTCCACCAATAGTTGATTGTAAATCCGACCACCTGTTAGTGAAAAACAGTAGGTAGTAGTCGTTTTCTAGATCCACTAATGTTCACATTATTGGGACACTAAAGTCGCTCCATACCTCATTTTCTTGTTCTCAAGATTGTTAACCAGTTCTAGTGTCATATAATGGAAGTTAGTTGTCAGGATACCCTAACACCTAGGTTTCATGTTTTGTCAGTGCTTATCAGCAAAAAGACTGGTTTCCCTCACTGATTTTTATCTGCGTAACTTATTGCTGAAATCAAAGACGTAACTATTGAGCTACTGAAGCCACGAATAAATCCATGTAGGACTGAATTCTGTGCACTAGCTGGTCACCAGTAGGTAACCGACTTAACTGTCTATTCTTTGGTACTTACTGAACACTGACTGATCTAAGTCTATCGCTCAGTGACAAGCATAAAACCTAAGTCAAGCAGAACTCTCTACCAATTAATTCTCACTATCTGACAGAAAGATACAGTACACCGCAGTGTCGCGTCACTTTACCTAGTAGCTACCTTGAGAAAGCGAATCGATAGATTTCGATCAGTGCTAAGCACTATAGAATAAACGGCCCCATCCGTGACCAGCTCGTCATAAGGCTTGAACCTCCCTCCATTTGTTGGAACTTTAGATTCCAAATTATGTTATCAGGCATATGTTTGTCTCATATCGTCGTACACGAACAGGTATGCAATTACTGAGTTTTTCTGGTTTGTCATCCACACTGACCACTTTGCCACACTTCATCACACTTAGATTAAATGAAAACAGAAAAACAATAAAAAGTGTGCTGAATATAAACAAACCTTTTGAAAATGGTCTGGAAGATTGTACAATTAAATTTCTCCAAAACAACTCGAAATCTCATTATCAAACCCTTTCAATGAGTGAATATGTAACTCAGACAGACAAGATAAGCGTAAGACGAGGCATTACTGCGTAACGGTCCGAATTGCCACAATTCGTATGAGCAAATCAAACAAGAAAGTACTGAGATGAAATAATGAGGAAGAAAGTAGTCAAAACCAGTGGGAGGTCATCAAAAGCGAGTAACGAGTAATGAGAGAGTATTGAAATTCAGTATGACAATTAACATGAGGATAATTTATGGATACATCTACGCAACTAGAACTAATTCTCAGCCATGTCATCTAGACTCTCCAATCACTTTTCATGTTATCCTGTGGATCCCAACCCGAAGTTTGAATTCCCCTACATGCCTTTAGACTGATAGTCAAACATGTCAGGGACTGATGCCATGTTTTAGCGTGACCGTCCTTAACCTTTATCCAGCCTGAAACTATTGCAACCAGCATCGTGCAACAAGGAGGGTGGAGACTAGACATGCGTAGCACATGTCTCAAGCCACCTGATGCTACCTACCCTATAGAAAGAGGTTAGAAAGGGTTGGCCCCAAAAAGCACACTTTTGTCTGCCCTGCAGTCTTCCAGTGCCTGCAGTATGGGTTTTTCCTATCCAACGTTATTATTATTATTATTCGTCGCTTGGGTTCCTAGTGGAATATTGTGAGTGATTCGGTAGCACGTCTACACTTCACTCTCTTCTCTGTAGTCTTTCCGACCTGGCTCCACGATTACCCACAAGCTTTCATTTCTTCCCCACACGGTCTCCTCCATGTCATCCTAGCCTCAGACGCCCAACTCGTCGTTTTCCATATGGGTTCCACTCGAGGGCCTGAACTGGTGTGGTGCGTGATGTCCCCGAATGGTGTTCTCAGTGTATGTTCAGTCTAATCCATCTCCACTTTCTTCTGTTGTATACTTGTTGGGCGATAGGTTGTTGGTTGGTTGGTTACCAGCCATCCAGCCAGAGTTCGTTGTTGCTTATTCCTATTATTCTGGCCATGTGATTTTGAGTATGGGGTGAGCGTAGTCGGCAGCTGTTGATGATGAGTGTCTGTAGTTTGTTGTAAGTGCTTTTTGTGACGCACCAAGTTTCTGAAGCATATAGGAGAACTGACTTGACTTGAGTTGACGTTGGTGTTTAAAATGCGGATGTTGTTGACGCTTTATGCTGAGTGGAGTGGAGTGGAGTGCAGTAGATGTGCACACTGGTTTCAGGTTAATGCAGGAAAGTCTGTCATGCTGTCTTTGCTATCCTGGTTGACTTAGACATGGTCATCTGTGCCTGTGCCGCCTGTAGTTGAAACGATGCTGCCTAGGTAGGTGGGTAGGTAGGTAGGTAGGTAGGTGAAAGAGACAACTTGGTTTATGTTTCTCCCGTTGATGGTGATTGGTGCTTGTTATGGTTGGTTGTTTTTGTTGGTTGGATATGTTCATCACCTCTATCTTCTATGTTCACATGAAGGAAGTCCTGCTTTCGCTGCCTCTTCTGCCAACTTGTTAGTTTTCGCCTGTACATCTTCGAGTTTGTGCGACATCAGACATAAATCATCGGCGAAACCCTAGTTTTCTAGGGTCTTTTCGTCGGTCCAGCCAGCATATGCCCCTCTTCCCGCTCCTCATAGTTTATTGCATAATCCAGTCCAACACAATCATGAAGATTACGGGTGATAGTAGGCGGCTGCTCCGTCCTGCTCCTGTCTTCACTTCAATGGCATCACTGAGGTTTCCATTGTGAATCACTTGGCATGTGACGTCTTCATATAGCTGTTGAATGATGTTGATAAAGATTTGTAGCACTAAGACCGTAGTGTTGAAGCAGTTGCCTGCCAAATTACTTCTCGGTCAACACTGTCAAAGGCCTTTTCAAAGTCGATAAAGTTGAGGTAGAGAGTTGACTGCCAGTCTATACTCTGTTCTATGATGATGCGTAGCGTAGTGTTGCGATTTGATCCACACATGACTTTTTATTCCTGAATCCAGCCAGCCAGCCAGACTGTTCCTGTCGTAATTTTGAATCCAGAGCATTGTTTAGTCTCTCCAGGATGATGCAGCATAATATTTCGCTTTGGGTGGAAAGCAGCCTGATTCCTCACCAGTTCTTGCAAAGGCTTAGGTCTTCCTTTTTTAGGAGTTTGACGAAGTACCCCTTCTTCCATTCTGCAGGTAACTTTCCTTCCTTCTAAACCTTCTGCAGTAGTGGTGTGAGTATCTCCTCTGTTGTCTCTGCGTCTGTTTTCAGTGCTTCTGATGTAATCTCATGTGGTCGTGCTTTTTCTCGGATTTCAGCACCTTCATGGTGTTAACCATTCAAATTACATACCAACAGTCCTTCAAAGGTAGTATGTTTTTTGACCTCAAGCAGATGTCTAATGTGCTCTTCGTTGAAACAAATCCATTTCTTCCTCTCTCTTTCTCTTTCTCTTTTTCTCTCTCTCCCCCTCTCTCTCTCTCTCTCAGGTGCCCTATAGAAACAACTTCCATGATGTGGGCAGTCGGGAAGTGTCAATCGCACATAACCTCTACTTCCTATTTCTGTCTCGTACTTTGCCCTCACTTCCTGATGCCTACATTACGCATCTTACACCTCTCTTAACCTCTCACTCTTCCAACATTACCAAAGATTCTGTCCATCGAGGCTTCATTCCTAGTATCCTAAGAACCCACCACCGATTTCATATTTGAGCTTTCAGCATCCGAATACTGTGCCATATCGGACAGCAGGTATATCTTATTGGTTATGCAGAATCTCAAGCCATGTATGTGTGCTGTGTTTCTGAGACACGTATGCGGGACAGTGAGGTTATTCATCATTTGACCTCACATGGCCACTGTGATAAATATTGAAAATTCGCCTTGCGAGTATCCAGAAACTCAATGGCTATCTCGTGGACTCGCTGTTGTAGGAAGGGAGGCATGACATTGGGTAATACAGCAGGATACCAGTAAACAGCCACCTGTGTGCTGTTCGGCTGAATTGATCTGTAAGAACTGAAAAAAATCATCATGCTGGGCGATGCCTATTGGTGGTCTCTGCCTACGCACCCAGTGACTGGGTTTCGGATGATGCAAAGGATGAATTCTATGAAAAGTTGTCAGTTTCGCTACAGAAAGCAAAACGTGTAGATATAGTTATAATGGCAGGTAACTTAAACGCCCAAATAGGCACGCTTAAGCAGTTAGAAAAGCATCTGGGAGGTGTCTATGGAACCTCATGCCAACGAATCGACAGCGATAAACCTATCTAGCAATTTCGTTCCGATAATCACTTGTTTCAGTCCAGCACTAACTCCAAGCATAAGGAGAGGTGCTGTCTCACATGATGTCCGCTGACATCAAACCAGTGATCGACGCAGATATATCATATTTCTACAAGCCATCGGTGGAGATAGGCAAGCGTTTATCTGAACGTGATAGCAATGTTCCTCCTAGGGGAAACCTGGTGTAATACTGAGTCTCCTGTAGAAACAACGGTAAAGGGAGTTGGTGACCTACATCCAAAGAAAAGACGGCATTTGAGTCTGTTGACTGTGGGGTATTGCGTCAGTATCTGACTGTGGACGAAGCGCCGTGCAATTATTTGCCCCTAATCATAACTTTCTACTCGAACTCACATAGTCATCCAAATGGCTTATGGAAGGTTTTGATGTGAATTGCCAACAACTTGTGTCCGCCAGGATTGCACATTGTCATCGTTCTTGTTTAACTTCGTTATTGACTTAGTAATGGACATAACATTAGTTTAATGATATCCGGGTTCAGAGGAATTGGTCTACTCTATGGTGATCATCTGGTCGACTTGGAGTATACAGAGGACATTGTCGAGCGAGCTGAAGACGCTGACAGAATGTAGAGTGTTGTGAGTGTGGTGAGCAGTAATCTGAGTATGTTTGACTGGGATGGGTTTTGGACCTGTGGAACGTAAGATGATGTTTTAGGGGTGGTGTGTAAAAGTACTGGCAGTTGTAAGATGGGTAGTGAAGTGGTGGCGCCGATCAGAGAGGTATCCAACTATCTATTAAATGATGTGTATACTGCGTTGTAATTGATTCTGTGTTGTTATGCGTCTGAGACAGGAGCGTTAAAAGTAGGATATATGAGATGGTTACAAAATTTTGATTCCAGTTGTCTTCGTAGCATTTCTGTTGTTTTGGTGGAACTAGCGTGAGAGGAATGTTGAAGTTGTTGGGTGAAGGGTACTAAGCAAGTCGGTTGATAAGGTTGTGCACTTCCACCGATTATGATGGTTTCGTGTATATCTACTTTGTCTAGAAATAGCCTGAATTATGTATATGTGGACGCTTGTACAATAACCTTTAGATCCCACCCTTAAGAGTCGCTCATTTCCTCCTTAGCGGAAAAGGAGGTAATATAAGAAATGGTGTATTAACAATGTCAACGTCAATTTCAAGAATATATGCAAACTGCGAGGTCTATGTATATTACAATAACCTTGGCTATTTCCAGACTTTTCTGCACTTAAATCCTATTGATGTTTCATCTCTTCAATTTGATGCTTACACGTTGAAACACGTGTTTTTCCCGAAACTTCGAAGCAAAGCGATTGGATGAAAAAAAGCTTTAGGCATATGCAGCTTCTTATGAGGGTTTGGTCAATCTTTCGAGACACTGTAATAGATGGCTTGGATATGTATGTGCATGCCGAGCCACCATCCACCTCTCTATGCAATACTGGTGAAAGTTGGATGAGGTTGGAAGAGAGCTGAGGATGCCCAAACCAATATGTAGCGCTAGTGCATGAATTGCCTGACTGTTGGTCTGGACCGTGTTAGGTGTAGACTGCCCTATGTTAGGGTTACCGAAACGAAAGGAATCAGTGGTTGTGAACTCTTTGTGACAGCTTTTGAAGCATGAATATTTGCATTAACCGTTATCTTCAAATTGTTTATTCCCTCACACCACTTTTTCTATCAGCTTGTTTTTTGTATACAGTTGTGATTTGTGACAAATGGAAGCGATTCACTTGTTTTTGTACGAATTTCTACCTTTATTTTGTTTGTCTGTTTGTTTGCTTGATGCTAATTAAGTTGATGAGATATATAATCCTTGAATTAATTAGTTTCTGATGATCTGATAATAGCTGAATGACTGCAACTCCCAAAAAACATTTTTGCTTGTTGAAACTGGCACTACGATTGACGAGGATTCTTACTTATAAAAATTGTTGCTACAAGAGTATATGATTGAAGTTGAAGAATACAACTGTATGTTTGTTAGATATAAATAGTATGCAGAAAAATTTAACACCATTTTGTACTGACAAAGATGTTACATTTTGACATATTGCTTACTGATAACCAGAATCCACTAAATCCTTGTTACCTAAACTGAAGTTGTAGTTTTGATAAGATGCTAACACTTTGTTTCTTATACTGACTGTAAACTAATGTTTAATAATACACATTTCTTTTCTTTTATACCTGTTTTATAGTCGCCAAGTTCCATTTTAACCTTGATGCTTTACATTCCACTAGTGTATATTTTGTTTATTTGTACTATGATGACCAGTAAAACACAGGAAAAATAAAGAGATTTTTAAGATTCTGAACCAGGAGTAGTAACATTCTTCGTAGTATACAATGCCAGCAACCCATTATAAAATCCCTGCTTCGAACCATTTTATTATTTATTATTATTAGTCCCTTGGGTTCCTAGTGGAACATAGGGCTTCGGTAGCACGCCTCCAGTGACCTCTGTTCTCTGAGATCTTTTGAACCTGGTCCCACGACAGCCCAGAAGCTCTCATTTCCTCCTCGCACGACCTCCTCCATGTCACCCTTGGACGTCCAACTCGTCGCTTCCCATGGGGATTCCACTCGAGCTACTGGCCTGACGCGTGATGTCCTCAGTCGGCTTTCTCAGTGCATGGCCAATCCATCTCCACTTCTTCCTGCATATTTGTTGCGTGATAGGTTCTTGGTTGGTTCGTTGCCAGAGTTCCTTGTTGCTTATTCTTTCTGGCAATCCATCTGATCTTCAGTAGCGAGCCAGCGTAAGCAGTTGTTGATGAATGTCTGTAGTTTATTGGAAATGCCTTTCGTGACGCGCCAAGTCTCTGAACTATACAAGAGCACTGACTTGACGTTGGTGTTGAATATCCGTATCTTGTTCCATACCATACCATACCATACCACTCATATATTGGTTTGTACATTATCATTGATCTATTTTTTGTTATCATAAACAAGTTACTTCTTCATATACTCAATGGAAAATTATTATTATATGGTTCTTATATATTATAAAATAAATTTTATTCAGCTTCCAGAACGAGATAAAAAGTCGCTTGAACAATATCTATCATCCGAACCTCAACTTACTTCACCTACCTTAGATAACTTTGAAGGGTTTGAAACAGAAACACCATCTAAATCGTGTGTTATAAAGAATGCACAACTATCTGCATCTCATACACGAAGCCTTGTTCGGTGAGTTTCTTGTCTTCTACTTAAGTCTACGTTACACATATGATTTATGAATCTTCCCATTAAAAATACTTGTCATATTTCATCATAATTTGTTTCCTTTCAAAAAATATGGTTTTGTTTTAACGTTGGATTATTGTGATTAGTTTAGAGATAATGAAACCTTAAGTCATATTTCTACTTTTTCTCTGCTTTTTGGTTTTTGCACGTTATGAATTGATGATGATCTTGACCAGTAAACTGTAGGTTTTCTTGTGAAACTTAGGAAAAACGCATCAACAACTATTTCTATGCTTTTAACGTTGAATTTTCATTTATCACTGTTTAGTTTGTATCAATGAGCAGTGCTCAGTGTTTTCATGTTATCTCTAAGACCTCTTCAGGTCGTTTAATATCTGTTACACAGTCACATGAGTAACTAAATAATCGTTAGGGAGATCAATTTACAGAAAATCAGTGTGGAATAGTCAACTGGCGAACTTTCATAACTGGGTCCCTATGAATCGTAAACGAAACCAGATCACATCTCTTGCCATTTGCGTTAGACGAATGTGCCATCTTAATGTGTTAGAAGAGGAAATTTCTGTTCTAAAAAACATCCTGGTTGAAAACGTATTCCTACCACGCTTTATGGACAAAAATATCAAGTCTAAACCTAGCAAAGAGAACCTTACCACCATACCAAAAAAGACACTATATAAATCTAAACTTCAAAGGTGATTCTACCTCTGAGAGTCTAAAAAAAGAGGATATTGAACGCTGTAAGGAGAACATTTTTTGCATCAATGCTGAGACCAGTATTCTCTTGTTGCCCAACGATATCTAACAACCCAAAGGAGAAACTTTTATATCTGGCCACTTATATGTGCATATATCAATTCACTTGCTCTTGTGTGGAGCCATGTAAATAGGTCGTTCAATGCGACTGTTATACAAAAGGGTTCAAGGACAATATCTCGCGTGGTTACAAAGAGGCTACAATGGAGCGATATGAAGCGCTATGATTGAACACATCGTGAACTCGAATCACGCTGTCTGAAGAACTTCCTAATTCAAAGTCGTCTACAATGTAAAAAGAAACCTTCCAAAGGCTGTATGTCTTTGTATTCTCTGCATCGCCAAAGCTCTTGCCACCCATACGGAGAAGCTTGAACCGTGTACTGGAAAGAATATTGTTCAACTCCTCCTTTCTGGTCTTAGTTTTCAGTCTTTTGGAATCTCCTCTAACTGTCTCCCCCCCCCCGCCTCTTTCCCTTCCTTTTTTCGATTTTGACACAGTTCATTCCCCAAGTAATTTGCTATTCATTCTTGTTGCTATGCTGTGCCTTATCACAACTCAGTTTCCAATTGTGTCATCATGTTACGAAACTGCTTGATTAATATTCATTACTCATGAATTTTTGATTTTAATGATACTTCATTTATAGACACTTTATGTTACTATATTGACAGACTGTCAAATCTTTACACTAGAAAATGTATAAATTTTCAATTGTACGTTTTGAAAATGAAATCGCTGAAAAGAGACTCTTCACTGATATACTTGTTCTTCTTTCATATTCTGATGGGTATATTTCATACATTGAAATCGTTCGTAATTGTGTTTAAACACCACAAATGTTCAGGTTTATTTAGAAAATGTTATCATCGGTTGTGTGTTGCTGTAAACGTCTGTAACGGTAACATCAAAACTGCTCATGAAGTCTAATTTTTGGGAAGTACAGCATGATGATATGTATTGAAGTTTTTCACCCATTCAGCTTTACACTCAGGTCTTATGTTGCATATTTATTGACTTATTCATCAAGTTCATAATGCTGTTTCCATTCCAACTATGAGTTCTAAATTGACCAATGTATCAAATTCTTGACGTAGAGTTATAACTATATTGATGGTTATCAATAAATTTATATGAATTGACAAGAATGCAGTGTTAATTAAGTGGTATTATTCCACTCTGAAGGCGAATTTGTTGACCATTTTGAACTGGTAGACAATAAGCTCAGTTATGCATACACCAGTGAAAAGTCATTAGCTATCTTCTGACCTTTGACCTTACTCTTTACTCACTGTACATTTTTAGCTTTAAAATCTCGATCTATATTCTCTTGAGTTCTAGTCATTTTTATAGGGAACAGTTTTTTTCAACTCAAAGATACTATGCTATTCGTATGTAACTAATACCTTGAAATTCTTGATCTTTTTTAAGTTTTTTGGATTGTAATAAGTCGAGTCCAGGTAGTCAATTTTTTCGTTCTTATGAGTTCTAATAACTTATCCATACCACACTATATCGTATCCATATTCAGTCTTCAGTCTCTTATCCCCTGTGCAAACAATATCCTGATACTTCATAACACATTCCAGTTGTCTTGTAAATGACGTCAGTACTCATCATCACTTCGTAAAGGATCCGTATCTCAATTCGTTATTTCTTTGTAGCAATATAGGCAACCAGCCAACTAATCTGTTTAAGTTGATGTTTCTATATTTTTGCAACATTGTGATTTTCATCTAAAGATCTGGATAAAAATTATGTCACGTTTAGTTGCAGCATTCACAGAAGATTGGCATCTTAGTGGGGGTTACGTTCATTAGTTATATAGTGAATGGTTTACGGCTAAAATCGCACTGTTTCTACTTAAGAAAAGGATGATCAATTTGCAAATAATTTACAAATTCCACCGTCCATGTTGACATTTCTCACAGTTAAATAGTTTTTCAACTGCTCATCTGTGGTATCAACAAAGTTTTCACTGAAAACCACTCAACTGTGATCAAAACGTGTGACCCCTGATACAGAAGTGCCAGGAACTAACGAAAGATATTACTACTGAACAACTTGAGTGGTTTCCAACTGCTCAAGTTGTTTAGTAGTTATATCTATCACTGTTTCTACTTCTTCATTTATTTGGTATGATTGCTCGATTACCATTGTAGTGAGAGGGACGTATTTCATCTAATCAGCTCTTAATATTCATTTTAGTGGATGATAGTGATGCTGATGTTTTATTTGCCTGCATTATTCTTCTGTGTCCCGAAAATAACTCTTGATCCATTAGAAACTGACTTTGTCGTCTCATGTCTATGGTGTATATACTCGTATGATTTAATCGTCCAGTTGTTTATGTGAATGTTGATCAATTGTATACAAGGTCAAGTCAAATTAGGGTATAGATGACTTCCCTTGATAAACTAGCAGAATATATTATATGCGTGTAGATACCAGTTTTCAGAAATTATAAGGAAAGTAGGATAGAGCCATATAAATTTTCAATCGAACACATTTTGGTTTGTATTAGATTTTATAAACTAGTCAGCGTTAGTGACTTTATACGTAGACTGTGTACAATCGAAAACACCTTTTTAAGGTAGAAATCTAATGTATATAGATAATCCACCGTATACCTGTGCCTTTTTTAACCTTTCAGTTTCAAAAAACTCCGTAGAAGTGACCTACTTCTAGACTTTGTTGTGTATTAGAAATGAATTGGTAGTATTTGTAAGCATTTGTATCCGTTTTTCCAGGTGAATCCATGACCCAACCTCTGTATTAAATGGTGTAGTTACGATTTGCTTTGGAACCTTATGATATTTAAAATTCATATTACTGATTAGTCATTATATCGGACACAGCAATTCAGTTTCCATTATCACTGTGACTGATGTTGATATACTTTAATGAGAAGTAAACTCATCAATGAAATCGTTGTATGTACACATTCAGGGATCGAGTAATATTCACTGGTCATTTGATTCGTAACTGAAAATTGTATTCATTATTTCCTAACTTCATGTTGATTTGCAGCATACATCTTTTTTACTGTTCTTACTGTCATCATTACTGTTTTGTTGTTTATATTTCAGTACTGATCGACCTGCCAGCCCACCTCCTCTTCATATGTCTCCAGCTGAACCTTCCTATCTATTGCCACTAATTACTGCTCGTGACAATCCCTTTGCAACTGAGTCAGAAAGAATATCAGCATCAAGTCAACTTAACGCAGCTTTATCTTGCTTAGTTGATCAGTTAGGTGGTTGTGTGCCTGATTATCCTGATCTGGTTAAGAATATTGTCCCAGATGACAAAGATTGTATAGATGAGAATGAGGATCGGTCATGTTTCAATAATGTCGTCCTTGGAGCACTTATCGATTTAGAAGTCCTCATTCGAGGTATATTTTTGTATTTTTATTATCAGTCCTACAAATTTATATGAAATACGTTAGACGGCTATCATACGAACTCATCTTATTTTTATTCTATCTATGTAAATAGATGAACTGATAAATCCTAAATATTCAGTATCCGTTAGATTCGTCTTCAAAGTGTCTACGGAAATTTATTTCAGATTTTACTCTGCCTACTTTCTGCATTCAAAAATTTATCTTCAAATTAGAACCCTTAAGTAGCTTTGTCTTCGTGATTACCTGTTTTGCATAATTGAGTAGCTCCGTTTCATGTATATATATCTATAACCTCGCCTGGTTAACTAGTTCAATGGTTACTAGCCGGTCCTGAGCCCGGATAAAGAGGGAAGGTTGGGCATAGGAGCTAGCAACTCTATCCCGCAAAACCAATCCAATCGCTAAAGGAACTTAAATGCACAAACAAAATATAAAAAATAAAAATAAACTTATTTCTCCCTGGAATCGGAAGGAGGAAATGACGCCAGTTGGTGAAAGACTTCGGGAAGCCAACTGGCCGATGTGTCTTCTCTTCTCTCGATGAAAGCGAAACTAAACATGCGGACATGGAATGTCCTCACCATGTTTGAACCTACCAAGATTGCAAAGGAGATGAGAAGGCATCGCACTGAAGTGTTGGGAATTTGAGAGAGCAGGTGGAATGGAAGTGGACTCTCCAAACTGTCAACTGGAGAATCAATAATCTACTCCGATATTGTCACCCAGACGACAACCACGAGTACACTGAGTTTTGGAGTGGCTATCATAATGTCCCCAAGAGCATCAAAGGCCAGAAAGAATAAACAACAAGGAACTCACTGTGACTGGCAACAAACCAACCAACAACCTGTCACTCAACAAATATGCAGAAGGAAGTGGAGATGGATTGGGCATACACTGATAAGGCCAACTGGGGACATCACGCTTCAGGTCAGGCCCTCGAGTGGAACCCAGATGGGAAGCGACTGGTTGGGCGTCCGAGGTGTGGGTGACATGAAGGAGATCGTGCGAGGAAAAAATGAGACCTTGTGAGCTGTCGTGGAACCAGGTTCAAAAGCTTTCAGAGAAGAGAGTGCACTGGAGGCATGCTACTGAAGCCCTGTGTTCCCCTAGAAACCCAAGGGACAAATTATGTATATATATATATATATATATATATATATATATATATATATATATATATATGATTAGTTGTTTCCTCTAATTGTTGTGTCGTTGACTGCTTAGATTTTCTTGTTGAATGTTTCTCGTCCCGACCTCTGATCTTGTAAGATATTTATCGCTTTCCTTATTAATTGATGATAACGGTTCATATCTGTACATCTATTAATTACTGACTTACCTGAGTGCTAAGCTTCTAGGGATGCTCTGATATTCTTCGTGTTTTCTATGTCCAAGATTTTCACATTTTTAAAATTGAATTCATGTCCACAGTTATCTACATGCATTGATATGAACGATGAAATGTTCCACCCAGGGTGGAACCGAAACCATTAAAAAGACTGAAAAATAGGAACAACATCGTCATATAAAGGGTGCATCACTTAAGTCATGGACAAGGAAAGCTACATCAAGAAGGCGGAGGATTTACTCAAATACGAAAATGTGTATCAACCACTTGAAACCTGCCCTATCCAAAAGTTCGACAACCAAATCATCAAAACCTTGAACAAGTTCGTTAAAGCAGGAGAAATAACAAAGCAAGACAAATAGCGAATGAAATTGAATGAACTTGTCCTTCGTCGGTCTTACGGTAAACCAAAAATATACAAACCAAACGTCCCCCTATGACCAATAATCTCACTTCTGAGAACCGCAACTTACAATCTATCCAGAGAGCTTTCGAGGAAACTGAAATACTCTGTGGAATCATGGAGACATTCCATCAAGTCACCGACGGAATTCTTGAAAAGTATTAAAGGCTTTAATATAGAAAACGAAGAATTAAAGGTGTCCTTTGATGTCACAGCAGTATACACATCAATGGAACCATAACTAACTAGCCAGGGATGTTCTTTCTCCTCCTCGCTGGAGATGAAAGTCTTTCAGAACGTACTAAACTTCAATATTCAAGTCTGATGGAAATCGTTGATCTCTGTGTATCAACATGCTTCCAATTTAATGGCAAAATATACAAACAGGTAAAAGGGACTTCAATGGGGTCACCTATATTCGGGTTAATATTGCAGAAGCAGTGGTGCAGAAACTGGAAGCCATTATTTTTCTTGTGATCAAACCAAAAAAATTGATCTACTTCGTGGACTGTGCTTTGGTTGTCAATAAAAAAAGATGATTTAGAAGACACTCACAATTTGATTAACAACATTTTCAACGACATGAAACTCACAGCGGAGAAGGAGCCGGACAACCAACTGTCAGTTGAACCCATGCCAGAAAACTGGGAACTCATATGTACGGAAAGAACACACCGCAGTGCAACAGCGTAATGAATAAACGAAGAAGATTAGTTGATTTATATCTTAAAGAAGAATGGTTACCCACAAAACGTTATCAGAAGATATCTATCCCGCTCATCATCAACTGCAAAGTCATCGACATAAGCCATCAAACGGATCATCCTAAAGAATATAACAGAGATCATGACATGATTACTGAGACCACTTGTGATTGACCTTCTGAAATGACCTATCATATTTTTTCATTTCTAGCCGAAATCTGATTGAATATTCCAGTGTCTATTAGAGTAACCTTTAAGGTCGCTCAACTATGATACTGCCATATGATTATAGCTCTCCATACATCTTACTGTCTTAATATATCTGTACTTACGTATGCTTTTCCTACGCTTATATATCACTGACTGAATTGAGCACAAGACTGAGATATTTGAAACCCTCTTACTAGGTGGGCAGCTTATAGATTCTTACAGCAAATTCACAAATGTAATGCAAAACGAATCGGGTTACAAAATGCTGGAAATAGGTAACTGGTAATTGACCATTGCTTTTTCACTCTGAGGCATAAAACAACAATAGACAAGTTGGAAATGTTTCATAAAACCGGTTATAAAATATTCGGATCAACGGATTTCTGAATAAATTGTCTTTTCATTCAACAATGGTTAAGATGTACTTGCATCTTCCTGTGTTTGCTTTCTTACAGCAGTTAACAGACTCCAATTTATCCGGGACGAGGTTGTCTAGGCAATATTCTTTATCTTTATGGAGTAAGCTTGCGTTACAGTCGAGAATATACGGATATATTCTGCTGAAAAAGCTGTGGCTTGCACATTGGAACGCTCAAAAATATCGTGTTCTGATTTTCTAAACGCGCTTTGATTATACTGAAATATATTCTCATAATGATTCGAAATAGATATGTCTATTGAGTTGCATATTTTCTCTTTTCTGTAAACAGTAGCCTTTCAATTGGTTTTTAACTGAAGACCATTTTGACAAGATTGTTTAACTCTGCTTATTATCATTACAGAGATCGGTTAGGCTCCTCATTTGATGATAATTAAAACAATTCTGAAGAATTTCGAAACATTTTCTAGACGTTATCTGACGTGCAACTCCAGTTTACTTAGTAGGGAATATTGAAGCCTAATTTATGAGTTTATGTTTGTTTGGCATTCCCTCTTTTCTGATTTTCCAATAAATGTGCATGTTTTTTGTATCACTGCTGTTATTCGCCTAACTTTTATGAAAAAATTTACTTTGAATTTCTGTTCTCATGAATTAGATTCAAAAACAAGAGACTTACTCCCACCCTTTATGCCTAAGATCATTACTCAGTTGACGTTACTTTGCAATCATTTGTACCAGTCTGAAGCCAATGCAGGGCAGGCCATTTTCTTGGATTGTTTAAGCGGTGAATTGATATGTGTAAGTTTTCTTAGAAAATTTCTTTTGTGTGTACTTCATTATTGTCGTCCATTTGCATTAATTTTATCGTTATGAAATCAAGTAAAAGGAGTGCTATTGTTTTGAGTCCTAGTAGTTCAAACATTTAACTACCCATTACTTCATTATATGTCACTCTCACTTATTCGATCTTCATAACCTCTATTAAAATCAAAATAATAGTAATAATAACAATAGCTTTATTCCAATCAGCACGTTTGAGACAGTATCGAGTTCTCAGCATATAGTTGTTATATATTTCGAACGGATATAATATACACGCTTAACTGACAGCTAACTGCGTACGCAACAGCCACCGACTGCAACCCGGGACGAATAGAGAAGGCCGAAGTTGAATGATGGGAGAGTTTATTCCTTCGAGTATGATAATCAGTTAATTCAAAACACGTGACTGTGTATGCACACGACATATGACCTTGTCCGTAATTTGAGACACTGACATAGTAAGAGTAAGAGTAAGAGTAGGAGTGAGGATTAACCAATCAACGAATTACATTACTACAATGGAGGCATAAAATAAAGTACTACTAGTGGTCATGCTATCAAAGTGGTTAAAAATGTTCAGACCAATGACAATGTTTTATGCACAACTGGGCTTTGCAACAATAATATTTCAAAAAATTCGCTCCGTGTACAATATTTTTTAAAAAGAAATAAATAGGT
This sequence comes from Heterobilharzia americana, assembly GCA_944470555.2. NCBI lineage: Eukaryota > Metazoa > Platyhelminthes > Trematoda > Strigeidida > Schistosomatidae > Heterobilharzia > Heterobilharzia americana. Next base: position 42,516,904 of record OX104127.1, read on the forward strand.
GAATGATCTCAGAGATCTGTCTAAAGAAGAGAAACATGGAGTGGACAATATCTTCATTTCAGCAGTCTCTGTCATATAATTTAACTATAATTTTGTTCATCGGAAAAACTGACTGAAGATATTCAATTCAGCGACAGATGTCTGAACGAAAGTGGTAATTCCTAAGAGATTTATTGATAAAGTCAAAATGAGAACAGCCGAAACAAGTGGACTTCATAATCCCGAGAAGAAATCTGTGTTCCTCCATCTAACTTTCAAGGGGGACGGACTAACGAACCTGGCCAATAAAAGAATAAGAACAACACCAAAAGGTGTTCACTACAATAATCGAAAGTGGGCAGGTTTCCACCTCATGTCACATCAAATTGTATTTACTAATTCATAATGTACATTGGAAGGACAGAGAGGAGGACTGAGACTAGATTTTGTGAACACATTCCAAATAAGTCTAAAGGAGCCAAGGTGTCTTAAAAGTTCCACTACTAAACATCTGATGGACACAGGACACGGCGTCCGAATCACAAAAGCATTTAAAATATCCAACAAACAAAACAATGCTGAGATTCACAGAAGCGATTGCCATCAGAAGAATTAAGCCGAACTTATGCTTTCAAAAAGAGGTAGTTGTTAGCCTCGAACTTCCATGGTAGCCATTAGTTCTTTTCCTCATTCAGTATAACCCCTTCCGAAATTCTGTATTTTATTCCCTTTTACAGCCTCTTTCATCCCCTTTAGTTTACTACTTAACTTTAAGCCATGCAAGAAGTCTTGACCCTATATTTACATTATTAACTCATCACACACACCAACGTACTACTTTCTGTTCCATTTTGATTGGTCACATGTAGCAGGATGGCTATCAGACTATATAAACACAATATAACTTCAATTTTCGTAATCACAAATTATTTCATTGAAACCTCTCTGATCCGTATCAATTCTTCCATCATACCACCGATGGACTATCAACTTCTTGATAAGTGAATTATGTGGACTTAATACACATATATAATGACCTTATAGCCTGTGTGCAGTTGAATAGTTGAAATATGATGAATCCATCATATTCTGTTAAACTTGTTGTTCTAGTTTTGCAAAAATAATTATTGCTTCTGAATATTTTAAATAATAACGGTATTAAAGGTACTAGTATGAAACAGGCAGTTGGTGTTACATTAACGTCTGGTTTGCACTCGAGAATGAACACATAATTGAGTGTAATTTTGATTGTGATAATTCAATCAGCCAGCACAAAAATCTACAATTCTGTACAGGGGTATCCTAGGAATAGTAATTTGTTGTATGTTTGAGGATGTAGAAGTCCATTTCCATTTGGCGAGACTATTTTTCTTTGTTTTCTTCTTAACTTGAGAAATGATAGTTTGTAAATAATCTAAAAATGTGCCAGTGTGTGATATATATAGAAGATACAGATTCAGATATGTTGTTTGAGGATAGGAGGCTTGGAGGCTATATTAATCCTTTTCCAGTAGATTTCTCTGCTTGTCCAATCCCCCTTTGAACGAGTCAATTGATGATGCGGACATCATCTCTTCTAGGAGTCAGTTCCTGGCGTTGATTGCTCGACGCTAGAACTAGTACTCTGCGGAGACTATGTTCGTTCTTTGCTTTTGTAGTCTCATACTATGTCCTCTGAGGTGTTCCGACCTAGTGGGAAGGAAAAGAGAATATATGTCAGGTCCGAAGTCATTTCTTAGAATACTGTACAGAATGATTAGATCTCCTCTCTGTCTGCGATGAGATAAAGTGAATAGGTTCAACTCCTTAAGTCGGCCTTCATAGGTGAGGCCAGCCATCCCAGGGATCATACGAGTGGCTGCCCTCTGAACTCTTTCTAGAAGGTCTGCATCACCTTTCATACAAAGATTTGGCACCTGTGTACAGTTTTCTGATTAAGACCTCACTAAGGGTGTGTATAAAATGGTGAATATGTCACCACTTATTTTCGTAAACGTTCTAAGTAATGCCCAGAGAGTCCTAAAATTTCGAGCTGCTGCCAATAGACAATGTGCTGCAGTTTTCAAGTCATAACTCATTGTGACTCCTAGGTCATTGTGGGTCAGTACTGACGGTAAAGGAGTCTCATTTATATAGTAGGTGTCACTGTCTGAGTGCCCTGAGTACCTGCTCACACACCTACCTGCATCAGCCACTTCTCTGACCAGGTAAACAAGCTGTTTAAGTCTGCCCGAAGTGCACGTATATCCTCATCGTTCCAAATCTCCCGCCATATTTTTACATCCTCGTAGAGAACCATGGGGGATTTCGTGACATTTAGTATCTCATTTATGTATATGAGAAAGAGCAGGGGGCGCAGGACTGTGCCTTGGGGCACTCCACTTTCTACTGACTTCCAAGGGGAGGGCTGGGAATTGTCCCTTATTCTTTGTCTCCTGTCAATGAGGAACTTTTATGCATGCAGACAGACTGTCAGTGATTCCAAAACTTGCTAGTTTCCCAAGCAACCTGGAATGAGGTACCTTATCGAACACTTTACTCAAGTCCATTCACACCCACAGGTATCCTGTCCTCTTTATACCCAGCCCAACTTTCTCTGACTGTAAGGAGGTTCGTCAAGCAAGAGAAATTTCTAGGAAAGCCATGCTGCAAACGAGACAGTGGAGTGTTGCTGTCTAAGTGAACTGTGGTGGCTTTCCCTTTCTGAGATTTTCACTACAGTACTAGTCAAACTTATCGGTCTGTAATTTGGTGGGAGCTGCCTAGAACCTGTCTTGTGGATAGGTGCTACTATGGCATCCTTCCAGTCATGGGGGAGTGTGCCTTCACTGAGAGACGGTCTGAACGTAGTAGTCAATGGGCCGGCTACATAGAGTGCAAACTCTCTGAGCAGGCTTGGGTGCGGCTCATCCGGTCCCGTTGATTTTTCCACATCGAGAGTACTCGATATCCGAAATAAATCATTGTGATCGATATCCGCAGAGTTTTTTTCTGTTGGATATCAATGCTTCTACTGTTGGATAAATGTCCACAGAAGATTCCTGTGTGCAGACCTCAGCAAAATATCCAGCCATAGCTTCTGCTTTTTCCCTATCGTCCTCAATCGAACAGTCAGTTTCGGCTTCATAGATTAGGGTGGGTATACCACGACACATCTTATTCCTATAACTCATATGGAAAAATAACCTCTTTGAATGTTGTAATGCAGCCTGGACTAGACGTGTTTCAAAGTATATTCGAGACCGGTGGATAGCAGAGATACATTTATTGCGAGCCTCTGTGTAATGCTTGACCACTTCGGGTGTACCGAGGTGGGTGGCAAGACTCCAACACTTTTTCTGCGTCGTAGCAAGATTCGGATGTCGTGGTTTATCTACAGGGGACAATATTTCCTTCCCCTTGAGACAGTCCGCGGTATGAACGGTTGGGTCCCTCATGCATATAACTGTTTGAGGGGGCACCATGCACCTTCAACTTAGACTTCTAGATTGACTGCCGAGTCCTCCAAAGAGGCTGCCAGGTTAATAGCTTCCATATTCGTTTTCCATATGTTTTGTGTCCAGCTGGGGCATCGGCCTGGTACAAGACGTCTGCTGTGAATCTGAAGTTGATCACAGCTTGATCACTTTTACTGTGGGGTGCTAGGTGCCGGATGAAGTACATATCATGTGTATGTGAGAATGTTAAGTGCAGAAGTGATGGAGGATGCTGATGACCGTATCTTATTGGTGTCCTAATTTGCTGTATGAGGGCTAAGGAAGTTGATGTTTCCACTAATAGGTGATCAAATGTATTACGTGGTGCTTTTGTTGTTAGTCTATCCCAGTCAGCTGGTGATGCGTTGAAGTCTCCTACAACTAGACATCGGCATTCATCTGTCTAGAGGGTTAGCTTATTCAGGAGGAAGTCTGCCGCATCGCATTCAGGGCTTCCATGTATTACGATTACGTTAACATCTTGTCCCTTGCATTTTAGTCGTCAGCGCAGCATTTCACATGTCCCACTTTCATGTGCGAATGTTTCTATGGCCTTTACAATTAAGTTATACTTAACGTAAAGGATGACACCACCACCTTTGTGTGCTAACCTGTCACTTCTAAAAGGGACGAATCTTCATGCGTTTCACAGTCACTATTCCAAGACGAGAGCCAAGTTTCTGAGATAGCAATGATGTCAGGGCTTTCGTTGCTTATCACATTACTAAGCTCAGTCCACTTGTTTAAAAGACTGCATGCATTTGTGTACAAGACTACGAAACTACTTAAATGAGTTTCCGTCCTATGCATAGAGGCTTTGGCATCCTTTGTTGCCGAAACCTCACTACACAAAAACCCACTGCTTTCAGATCTTGCTCTCTAGTTGCTGATCTGGATTTTAGTTCTGCTTCTGCTTCTCGTTGTTCAATTCGATCAGCAAGAGCCAGATCCTTTCGCACGAACACTCTAGATCCTTGAAGTCTGTGAGCATTCTTTAGAATCTAATCCTTCTCATCTGCTGACTTGAACACGACTTTGAGTAGCTGAAACTTATTTTCAGTAATGACTGTCTCTTGTTTTCATACTCTATATGTCTTGAGTAGGATGACTGCTAGCATATTTTTCTGGTAAATTCTGGTTTACCAAGCTTTATACCTTGCCAACGTCATGTTTGTAACGTTTACGCGGTTCTGGGTCTCTACTTTCTACCACTCTGTGAAAGATTACGGACCTGTCAAGGATCTCTACTTTGTCTTTGCTCTGTGAAGTGACGATAGCTGATTCCGTCACCGTTATTGGCTTCTTAGAATGTCGTTCAGACTTATTTACTCGCCACTTCTCACGGTCGAGCATACAAGGTTTACTAAAGCCCAGTTCAGTGACCTTGACGCTGATAGCCTCAGAATGGGCTTGCATCCCATTCTGTGCTATCTTCGTCAATGATTGGATCTCCGAACTGGGTATGACCTGTGGCCTGCATGGTTCCTTCGTTGGCACTGAGAAGGCTTAACTCCTGTTTTTTTCATCTGAAGCAGAGCTAGTCTTACGGTCAGCAGTTTTCAGACTGGATCTGCCAGCTCTTGGAATGCGAGAACCAGAAGATACTCTCTTCACCCTACTTGGTGTAGTTTTTTCCAACTCGCTGTCAGCAAACCTAGCAGCTAGCTTACGCGCCCAACTTACAGCTTGTCGTGGGACGTTCCTAGAATTTTGCACAGCAATGTGTATGCCAATGAATGCTGTCTGGTTATCTCTGTCACGGTTATCGACTTTGATTTTCGACTATAGTTTCTTAGTTATCGTATTTATTAAAAGTGTTTTTGCTTCTTCTACCAGAGTGCGAATATCCGAGCAGCTTAACGTAAAAAGCCAGACACCCTCTTATATGCTGAGGGTGTGAGGTTTGTGAAGTCATCGTGGAACCAACTCTTACATTCGCTTCACTGCATACCACAGGCCACCGTGAAGTGTCACCCGGCCCTACCACAAGGATTTTTACGACACTTTTGGCTCACCATGTAGCAAAAACTACAGAACTTCACTCAGTAAAAGTCTCTGTCTGACTTTAATCGAATAATATTCCGATTAGGGTAAAAATACAACAGTCTTTGATGTGTTAACACAAAAATTGCCAAGAATCTAGCTGGATGTGAAAAGTCACTCTCCGTTTTAAACAGCGCGCGAAAAATTTAAACAAATTGAAAGAGAAGAATCAGATGAAATGTATTGAGTAGAAAACGTTTGTTAGCCCAAAGTTTAAGCATTTCGTTTCAAACACGCTGTAACTTACACAAATACAAAGTATGTCTAATATAAGTATTACTGCTTGTTGTAGTATACCGTCGTTGATTGAACCGAATCTATCGATCTCTATTGGCATATGGACGAGTCCCAAATAGGACGAAATGCGCATCCTGGATTCCACTGCTAGCCACTATCCATCATTACTATATCTAATAAGTAATAATATTAGTGTGAAATGAAATTCCGTACAAGGTTGTTGATTAGATCTTATTCCCTATTACTTTAATGTCCTATCTTAGAAAATTGTATTATTATTATTATTATTAGTCCCTTGGGTTCCTACTGGAACATAGGGCTTCAGTAGCACGTCTCTAGTGAACTCTCTTCTCCGAAATCTTTTGAACCTGGCTCCACGACAGCCCACAAGCTCTCATTTCCTCCTCGCACGATCTTCTCCATGTCACCCTCGGAAGTCCAACTCGTCGCTTCTCATGGGGATTCCACTCGAGCTACTGGCCTGACGCGTGATGTCCCCAGTCGGCCTTCTCAGTGTATGCCCAATCCTATCCATCTCCACTTCTTTCTACATATTTGTTGGGTGATAGGTTCTTGGTTGGTTTGTTCCCAGAGTTCCTTGTTGCTTATTCTTTCTGGCAATCCATCTGATCTTCAGTAGCGAGCCAGCGTAAGCAGTTGTTGATGAATGTCTGTAGTTTATTGGAAATCCTTTTCGTGACGCGCCAAGTCTCTGAACCATACAGAAGCACTGACTTGACTGAATTGGTGTTGAAAATCCAGATCTTGTTACACATGCTGAGTTCAGAAGATCTCCACACTGGTTTCAGGCTAATGAACGCCTGTCTTGCTTTTCCGATTCTGAATTTGACATCCTCGTCTGTGCCTGTGTTGCCTGTAGTTGAAACAGTGCTGCCTAGATAGGTGAAGGAGGTTACTTCCTTTAAGTTTCTCCCGTTGATGGTGATTGGAGTTTGTTGTTGTTGTTGTTAGAGTTGTTGGTGCGGTATCTTCATCACCTTTGTCTTCTCCCGTCTTCGCTGCCCTGCCTCTTCTGCCAAGCTGTTAGTTTTCGCCTGTAGATCTTCAAGTTTGTGCGACATTATACATTAATCATCATCGGCGAAATCCAAATCTTCTAGGTTCTTTTCATCGGTCCAGCGTATCCCCCTCTTCTCACAGCTCCCCACTGTTTGTTGCATGATCCAGTCCAGTTGACCACAATCAGGAATATCATGGGGGATAGTAGGCAACCTTGATTCACTCCTGTCTTCACTTCACTTCAGTGGCATCACTGAGCTTTGCATTGTGAATTACTTGGCATGTGGCATCTTCATATAGTTGTTGAATGAGGCGGATAAAGGTTTGCGGTATTCCGTAGCAATGAAGCAGTTTCCAAATTACCTCTCGGTTGAGACTGTCGAAGGCCTTCTCAAAGTCTATGAAGTTGAGGTAGAGAGTTGATTGCCATTCTATACTTTGTTCTATGATGATGACAAGCGTTGCAATTTGGTCCGCACATGATTTTTTATTCCTGAGTCCAGGCAGCCAGCCTGTTCCGGTCGTAGTTTTGAATCCAGTGCATCCTTAAGCCTCTCTGGGATGATGCGGCTTAATATTTTGCTTGCCCTGGGTGGGCAGGAGTGGAGCAAGATTCCGCGCCAGTTCTTGCAAACACTGAGGTCTCCCTTCTTCGGCAGTTTGACCAGGTAACCCCTCTTCCAATCGCCAGGTACCTTCTCTTCCTTCCACACCTTCTGCAATAGTGGTGTTGTGTGAGCATGTCCGCTGTTGTCTCTGCGTCTATTTTCAGTGCTTCTGGTCCTGCTGTTTTCCCCCATTTCAGTAGCTTTATGGCGTTCAGGACTTCCATTTTCGTTGGAGGATTAATGTTCACTTGTAGTTCTGCGGCTGTAGGTGGTATTTCTGGACGAAGTGCAGGTGGTGGTCGATTGAAGAGCTTCTTGAAGTGGTCGGCCCATTGTTTCTTTTGTTTCTCTTTTTTCGTAATTAAATTTCCTTCTTCATCTTTTATTGGTTTCATTTGCGTTGATCTCTTCTCTGCCATATAATAACCTGGTTATTTGATACAATGTTGTCAGGTCTCTCCTATCAGCCTGCAGCCTGTTCTACTTCACTTGCCAGTGTGTAGTAGAAATGTCTTTCGTCTTTTCGTGTACTCTTCTTCACTTCTTTGTCGAATGTTTTATGCATTGTACTCAGTTCCTCTTGTCGTTGAGCATCCATGCACTGGTTTATCTTCTGTTTCACCATCCTCCTCTCCTCCATCAGCTTCCATGTATCCATCGAGATCGATTCCTTATCTTCTTTCTTCTTCCTTCTTAATACGGTCATTCAGGTTTCTTTCCACATCTCTTTCAAAGAGTTCCAGTGTTCTTCCACACAGGTTTCTTCAAGGATGTTCTTCGATATCTCCCATTTTGTCTTGATGTCTGATTGACGTGAAGATCTCTTTTGTAGTTTCATCCTTCATTTTCTGTTCTGGGTGTTGTACTTGAATTGTGGTCTATCACCAGCTTCCTTGAAGGCTTTTAACTTGATTTAGAAGGTTCCTTGCACTAGATAGTGGTGCATAGCATTGTATGATTGTGACCTTCCTTCCTTTTGAGTTGAACCTTACTGTCATGATCCTGCAGGAGGAGATTGGTTCCCACTGCATGAGAGCCTTAGATGTTGTTGGAGACATCATGATAGCCACTCCAACACTCAGTGTGCTCGTGGTTGTCGTCGGAGTAGATTATTGATTCTCCAGTTGACAGTTTGGAGAGTCCACTCCCATTCCATCTGCTTTCGCAAATTCCAAGCACTTCAATGTGATACCTCCTCATCTCGTTTGCAATCTGGGCAGCCTTGCTGGGTTCAAACATGTTGCGGACATTACATGTCCCCACGCTTACTTTCGCTTTCATCGAGAGAAAACACATCGGCCAGTTGGCTTCCCGAAGGCATTCACCAACTGGCGTCATTTCGCCTCTTCGATTCCAGCGAGGAATAATTTTGTTTTCATTTTTTATATTTTGTTTGTGCTTTGAAGTTTCTTTAGCGGTTAGATTTGTTTTACGGAATAGGGTTGCTAGCCCATGCCCAACCTTCCCTCTTTGTCAGGGCTTAGGACCGGCTAGTAACTACTGAACTAGTTACCCAGGCGAGGTTAGAAAATTTTATATCACTTCAGTTTTCTGAGTTCATTCTTAGAAATTCTTCCGTCTTCTCACATAAACGATGTAAGTGGCTAGAGTTTTATTTATATCTGTATTTGTAATAACACGCGTTAAATTCAGGTATTTTTACTTTAACTTTTATTTACTATTTTGCTTTTATCATTCGTAGATTTTTACACAACCCTTCTTATTTCGAGAAGTTACTACTGACAATTTAAAGTATTTATTAGGTAGTTTAATACAGCTAGCTGAACGAGTACAACTTAATCGTGAACAATCGTTAGTATCTCCAAGTCCTCGTGTTTTGTTTACACTGAAAGTTGTTCGATTTATTTATGCAGCTGTTGATCCTTCTATCGCATTGAGGTTAGTTTGTTTTGTTTTTTAACCTTAATTCGATTCTTTGACATTGATTAGATCAACTAGTTTATGATGTGGTTGTTTTGATTGACTCACTCTGGGGGCTAAAATTTTGTTTACTCAATGTTTCATAGTTAATTTAGATATTCTTATTCAATAAGATTACAGCAGGATCTGATAACGTCTTACTTGTCGTCGAAATGCCTTTTTTAAACCAGAACACAGATTCAGAAGATCTGTCAGTGAGAACAAACTATAGTCAATTGCATTCTGTTTCATCACTGTAATTGGACCTTTTTTTTCTTCGTATATGTTTCATATGGTTGCATAACGCTTTGAAATTGAGTAATCTATACTTTTCAGCCTAAGTTTACTTACTTTTTCAGTGTTCTTTTACGCCTGGTTCATATTTGTTGTTTCGGTTGTGATATTATATCATGTCATCGAAGCAAATTAACAGATTTTGATGATGATAGTCTTACAGAAGCTACATACTATTTAGACGAACCCTTCTCCGTAGAAATGAAACCGGTTTCCTTTACCAAAGTTGCACATCTTTCACTTGCACAACTTTCATGCCAAATTTCAGAAATCAGAGATTACAGTAAGTTGTTTGTTGTATTTGCCGCTTTTTTTTTTGCGTTTTTGGGTTGTGATGTCGAATTGTAGCGAAAATTGTTTCCTAGTAAAAATATGTGTTTTCATGGTTTATCCTTCCTCTTACTAGGCAATAATACAAAAGTTGGTTTTGTATACAGATCACTGGAAACGAAGAAGTTATAAATCATTGCTTTAACTTAGTTTTTATATCTTTTCTGTGCTGTAAACATTTATTCTCATTAAATCATTTAACTTAAAACTTTCATTTTTCACGAACTGTATTACCATTTAGCTATACAACGATGTAAATCCCTATTTTTAATTTGTAACCATTTTGTAAATACGTTTTCCTGTTACCACTTGCCCTTGTGGATTTTGCAAAGGAATCCAAGGGGATTCTTAGTAGCAGGAATACTGTTTTATTCAATGCGCAGATGGTATTATTATAATTATTTGTCCCTTGGGTTCCTAATGAAACACAGAGTTTCAGTAGCACATCTCCAGTGCGCTCTGTTCTGTGAAATCTTTCAAACCTGGTTCCACAACAGCTCATTTCTTCCTCACACCATCTCTATATCGCCCATACCTCAGACACCCAACTCGTCGCTTCCCCTTTGGGTTCCACCCGAGGGCCTGACGCGTGATGTCCCCAGTCGGCCTTCTCAGTGTATGCCCAATCCTATCCATCTCCACTTCCTTCTACATATTTGTTGAGCGATAGGTTCTTGGTTGGTTCGTTGCCAGACTTCCTTGTTGCTTATTATTTCTGGCCATCTGAGCTTCAGTAACGAGCGTAAGCAAATAAATTATCATTGACTGACATCAGTTGGGGAACTATTGAAAATTTGGGAGCACTGGACACCTGTTTCGTTCAACTATAATGGGACTCCTCAGCAGTACGCACCCACGACCCGGCTAGGAGTCGAACTCAGGACCTCCAGGTTTCACGGCGAACGCGTTAACCATGCTTCCAGATGGATGTTAGGAAGTTCTAATGAGAAGCCGTGACCTGTGGGGTCAACCAGTCGGAAATAACCATTCAGCCGCTGGGTCGGTTTCCAGTGGTTCACAATTTCCAACTTATGTCAATTCACGACATAGAGCGACTGTCACCCAAGGTCTTCAGTTAGCATCCACTTCACTTCCGACTGGTTGACCCCACAGGTCACGGCTTCTCATTAGAACTTCCTAACAGAACTTCCTAACCAGATCCTTACTTAATGCATGAAGTCTTGCCTTCATAGTGAACAAACTAGCTACTATACGCTAAAGTAGAAAATGTCTGCTTTTCCGTCTAGTTGTAGCAGTTGCGATCAGATCCTGGAAATAAATACATGTTCAAATTTGACAGTATAACTCCAAATGGGTTTAGCACTTTAATCATGTTGGGAGTCGCTATTTCCAACAACCTCTTTAGACACCAAACGACCAAGTATTTCAGTTAGAGAATGTGGAAGTATATATTACATTATATAAAGGCTATATTTCTGCTCATATCATTCTTATCGTTGAAATTCGATTCTACTTTGAGCAAAAAAGTCATCATCATCATCAGTAAAATCACTAACATTTTAGAGTGATCTAACAAGAGCTGTAGGTGCTAAAATGCAAAGAAATGTTTCTGTAACGCACGAAACGGAGTGGATAAAAAGGGAATAGAGAGCCATCGAATAAGAACTACTACTCATGACGATTAAGCTAGTAACAACATTCCTTTATTTAAAAAATCAGTAATTATAACTACTTACATAAGTGTATTAATTATTTATACTGTGTGATGATTCGAGGTGAAACGAAAGTTTGGACCACGGCCGGACTCGAACAAAAGACCACCGGGTTTCTGCGCTGGTGCTCTACGGGCCATGGTCCAAATTTTCATTTCATTTCAACTTCAATAATCACCGAGTATAAATACAAGTCAGCTACATTACGGTTATCTCAGATAGTCAAAATGATAATTTATTTTTGAGATGAATGGGGATTATAATTTAGAAGTAGTATTCATCATGGACTGACATCAGTTGGGGAACCATTGAAAATCTGGGAGCACTGGACACCTGTTTCGTTCAACTATAATGGGACTCCTCAGCAGTACGCACCCACGACCCGGTTAGGGGTCGAACTCAGGACCTTCAGGTTTCACGGCGAACGCGTTAACCATGCTTCCAGATGGATGTTAGGAAGTCCTAATGAGAAGCCGTGACCTGTGGGGTCAACCAGTAGGAAGTGAAGTGGACGCTAACTGAAGACCTTGGGTGACAGTCGCTCTATGTCGTGAATTGACATAAGTTGGAAATTGTGAACCACTGGAAACCGACCCAGCGGCTGAATGGTTACTTCCTACTGGTTGACCCCACAGGTCACGGCTTCTCATTAGGACTTCCTAACATCCATCTGGAAGCATGGTTAACGCGTTCGCCGTGAAACCTGAAGGTCCTGAGTTCGACCCCTAACCGGTCGTGGGTGCGTACTGCTGAGGAGTCCCATTATAGTTGAACGAAACAGGTGTCCAGTGCTCCCAGATTTTCAATGGTTCCCCAACTGATGTCAGTCCATGATGAATACTACTTCTAAATTATAATCCCCATTCATCTCAAAAATAAATTATCATTTTGACTATCTGAGATAACCGTAATGTAGCTGACTTGTATTTATACTCGGTGATTATTGAAGTTGAAATGAAATGAAAATTTGGACCATGGCCCGTAGAGCACCAGCACCAAGAAAAGTCATCAAATTTTATGTTTATATTTTATGTTAGACTTCGGACAACCTCCATCCCATTGTTATTGTCCAATTTCATATAGTTTTCCAGGCATTTTGCTTATAAAGAGTATAGGTTGTCTGAATGAACCTCGTGCCCTAGTAGAAGCATGTGAACGGTTGACATTTCAAGGCTGCCAACATCATGGAAATTGTTTCTACATGGTGCCTGAAAGTGAAAAAGGAATGGATTTGTTTGAATGCAGAGCCTGTAGGACCTGCTTGAGGACTGTTAGTATGAGATTTAACTATTTTAACGTTGGGTAGAAAAAACCCATACTTCTGGCACCGGAAGACTGTAGAACGGAGAGAAGTTTTTTATTCCTCTTTACATAGGGTAGGTCATCTGTGGAGAACGCCCTACTGCTGTCAGAACCCTATCCAGCCAGCAGTACGACTTTTTACTCAAACCACCATCATAGTATTGCAATTTACACCATAGCAGTAACTGATTTTGGTCTTGCCACTACCCAGTAAACCTTTCTGACATGGTAGGAACTCGAGGGAGGAAGCATTTCGACTAGTGTAGCTCGTTGAGTGATTGTGTTATACAAGCCCGACCACCAAGTCAAGGTTTCAGCTATCTGTCAAGTGTGACAACTTGAACCGATGTACTCGCCTGTAAGGTTCTCCCTAACTTAATGGTGAATGAATAGCAGTTTAGCAACGAAATAGGGTTTTATTCTGTAAAGCGATATGAGTAGTTAAAAACCACTCACGCTGAACTGCAGATTTCGCTAGCCAGATTAGAGTGACCTAAATACCGGATGACTGTTTCGGTCGTCTAGAGCCTTGGTCATCAGCTGTTGTTTTATCCACATGTTGTCGTTTGATCACACTTATGAAGTGACATTTATTAAATTTTTCTCTTGGTATAGGAAAAGTAAGTTTTTATTGCGTCATCTGGTTAGAAATATCATACATTCAGTTCCCTTGACAAATTTGAACAATGTAAAAACAAAGACATTTACAGAATAAAATGAGCTCATTTTATTTCATGGCCTTTCATCAGGTTCAAATGGCGTACAATTGAAATGAAGTATTAGTAGTAATGATAGTATGACATCTCAGGAAAGTTTTAAAGTAACAATTGATTGATGGAGCAACCTATAGTGAACTTAAGCCAAGTGGTTCACGACTACCCTTCATGTACATCCTTCTAAAAGAATTGATAAGTTCACTTTTCCTTTGAAAACCATTCTGTCCATGATAAATTCAACTTGTCACAAATTGGCTCGTTGGTTAGCAAAAAAATGGAACCTATCAGAAAAAGGTTCACAAATCCCAACTTAAATGATACATTCCAATTCTCTGAAGAACTGGATGGATTAGATATCTCAGATAAGTTCATGGTATCATTTGATGTTTCTTCATTGTTTACGAACATACCAGTGGACTAAACGATACACATAATCTGTCAACAGTCTGATCTACTACCATCGCCGAAAACAGAACTCAAACAGTGACTCCTCCTCTGTACAAAAGGTGTTCAGTTCCTGTTTGATCATCAACTATGCTGGCAAACTGATGAGGTGGCTACGGGTTCACCACTAGGGCCTATCCCGTCTAATATATTTATGGCTCATCTCGAGCGAGCAAGTCAAAACTCTGTGATCAAAGAAACGACATATTACTGCAGGTTTGTTGATAATACTATCATTATTTGTGATAATATGAATCATGCGTCAAAGTTGTTCGACACCTTCAATCAAACTCATCCAAATAATAATTTTACAATGAAATACGAAAATGAGGACACATTCAATTTTTCGGATCTAAATATAAGATGGAGATGTGATGGTACAGTTGAGAAAACTATCCTCAGGAAAGACACATGGACTGGTCAATGCCTTCACCACAATAGTTTCTCTCCAGTCAGCTATAAAAGTAGTTTAGTCAGGACGCTTTTCATTAGAATCAGAATGCTTTGCTCAAAAGACAAACGAGAAGGAGAATTCGGTATCATTGAGAAGGCTCTAATAAACAATGGATATCCGAAGAAATTCATCATGATCCATGGAAAAAAATTTTATCGAGAGATTTAAACACCCAACTGTTTGGAAGAAGTCTGTTTACCTTCCCGTAGCATTCAAGGGTGATGAGACATTTGAAAGAACAAACAGTAGTATAAAAGCTGAACTGAGAAGAGGCTTTCCTGTTGCCAGACTGATCTCAGTTTACAATACAGCGTGCTCAGTGACACACTCGAAGATAGACAAACACCCACTTCACGTTACCTCTAACCGTGTTTATCAATTTACCTGTGTTTGTAGAAGAAAGTACATAGGACGAACCGAAAGAAGGGCGTCTAACTTGATTTTATGAGAATATTCCGAGAAATCTGTCTAAAAGGTAACAGCGTCTTTACGAGTGCAGTTACCAGGCATCTCATAGGAACCGGACATCAAATAGATGTTTCTCAATCTTTCTATAATCAACAAACAAAGAACCCCATGGTTATTATGGTTTGTGGAAGCTGTCTCGCTTTCAAACATTTTCAACCTGACCTATATACTCACTTTTATTTACCTTGGAAACTATATAATTTTTTGCATATGTATGCTTATAGTCTTCCTTTTTTTTGACTGGATCATCTCTTCATTAATTACTTATTGACTTTTTTAAGGGAGTTGTGGAGATTTGGAAATATTTCAAGTTGTTATTCATCGTAGACTGACATCAGTTGGAGGAACTAAGGTTTCCTTTGACTCATTAACCTATTGTTTATCCTGGATTTCAAATTTACATTTAATTCCACATATTTAAATTGAGTTACATTATTATTATTATTATTATTATTATTAACACTTCATTTCAATTGTAGATTGTTTTTGCACCTGATGAAAGGTCATGAAATAAAATGAGCTCATTGTATTTTGTAAATGTTTTTGTTCTTGCATTGTTCAAACTAGTTAGAAATAACTTAGCAGTATCCATTTTACAGTACATATGTATGTTCAAGCATAGTTATTTACTACTACCCCCCTTTTTGGATTATAATAATTTCTAAATATGGCAACTATTTATATATACATTAACTCTTTTATATATCCTGTAAAAACTACCTATTACTTTTTAAAAGTACTTTTCTATCATGATTAAAGTTGATAGTATATATCAATATATAAGAATTTGAATGCCTAATTTTTTTTTTCTAATGATTTCAGTAAACAAGATTGATTGGGCGTTAATTCTACCTTTACTCGAACCATTTATCCCTAATTCTTCTGGTGTAACAAAATCTGTGAAAATACAAAGTCATCATTCTATTCGTGTGAAAATTTTACAAAAGACAGTTAAGATTATTCAATGTATGCTAATTGAAGTATACGCTTGTATTGGTCAACAATTCTTGGATGAAGTTAAGAAGTATGAAGATCGAGTAAGTTTAATTGATTCACATATCTTATGGTGTGTATGTGTGGTTATTTTTTTTAATGAATTTTTCTGCTTGTTTTTTGTTGTTGTTGTTGAATTTTTTTTTAAGTTTCAATTTGTATCTCAACTAATGTCTGGTTCTATTCATCGTTTAACATGTTAGCCTAAATCAACTCTGATAAGAAATGATTTTCAATAATAGCTGTCAAAGTAATTTAGTTGAAAAAGTTTTATTTACTTTTTCTAACCTGGAGGTTAGTACTGTCATTGTTGTCATATTTCTATCTTCATTAAAAGCTTCCAGAAAGAAAAGATTATTGATGATTAAGATAAATATCTTACTTTTAATAATCCTTCCTCGCTACTGAAGATCAGATGGCCAGAAAGAATAAGCAACAAGGAACTCTGGGAGCGAACCAACCAAGAACCTATCACGCAACAAATATGCAGGAAGAAGTGGAGATGGATTGGGCATGCACTGAGAAGGCCGACTGAGGACATCACGCGTCAGGCCAGTAGCTCGAGTGGAATCCTCATGGGAAGCGACGAGTTGGACGTCCAAGGGTGACATGGAGGAGGTCGTGCGAGGAGGAAATGAGAGCTTCTGGGCTGTCGTGGGACCAGGTTCAAAAGATCTCAGAGAAGAGAGGTCACTGGAGGCGTGCTACTGAGGTCCTATGTTCCACTAGGAACCCAAGGGACTAATAATAAATAATAATAATAATAATAATCCTTCAACGTCACTGATTGATATTCTTAAAAACAATTTTCTACCTTTCTCTGCTTAGTTATTCTTGTTTGTTTGTTGTTACTTCATTGTTTGACTGAATCAGTTTACATTTTGGCGTATTGATTCTGTCAGTTTTTGTTTTCTGATAACTATAACTGTTATCTCACTGTATATTATTCATTAGGTGAGACTATAAAATTTCTCTGCACTTGAGCAATTCACTCTGTGACTTTGATTTGTCTACCCCTAGTTTTAAGCCGACAAAGATTCCGATCATATTATTTGTTGGTGTGTTCGGTAAATTACCTTACATATGATCTTTTTAAGCCATTTGTTAACGCTGGAAGGCTTTTATGCAGCTGTATTTGTCTAAGTAGTAGTTTTGTATATGTATGCGTACTATGATATTGCACCATAATCTCACAGTTCAGGCCCAAATTAGTTAGCTTCGACGTAAAACTGACTCACTCTCTTCTAGAAGCCTCAAAAAGACATCAGGTTCTATGGTGCACATATTTGGAAGGGATCGACCTCCAATACACTTCCAGCGGTAAAAGAAAAACAAATCTGATCACCTCTCATCACTTTTATCCCTACTATCTTCTCCGTTTCCTCTTCCAGGTTATTATTATAATTTCAAGTTGTTATTCATCGTAGACTGACATCAGTTGGAGGAACAAAGGAAACCTGAGAGCACTGGACAGCTGTTTCGTCCTAGTATGGGACTCCTCAGCAGTGTGCACCCACGACCCCACCAGCAGGGATCGAACCCGCGACCTTCAGGTTCCGCGGCTAGCTTCATTCTAAACAGTATGTGTGTTACAGTATGGAATTCTCAGCATTTAATATTTCAACAAATTCATTCCCTGTACAATATCTTTAGGCAAAAGAATCATTGCATCTGAATAGTGTTAATGATAACGGTACTAAAAGCCACAATGGGAAACCGGTACCTGGTATTTACATTCGCGTCTGGTTTGGACTGATGAATGAATAGAAAATTGAGCGTAATTTTAGTGTTGGTAGTTGACCGAATCAGTACCGAAGTCTGCAATTCGATACAGTTATCCAAAGAATAGTAACCTACTGTATTTCTGTGGATTTATAAGCCAATCTCTTAGAAGTGTAACATTTCTTCTATGTTTTGTTGTTGGCTTGAAAAGTAGCAGTTTGAAACCATTTTAAAAGTAGACAAGAGTACATCATGTGTTTAAATGACATATTTAATAGATTAAAACAAATTGAATAAAAGGAATTTGATGTAATATATTCGGTGGAAAATTTTCAGTAGCCCATTGTTTAAGAAGGCCGCCTCGTATTTCATCATCATCATCATTATCAACATAGGACCAGGCATTACTGCGTAACGGTCCGAGTTGCCACACCTCATATCAGCCTCGTATTTACACTTTGACTGGCAACAAGTGTTTCTACTGCAGCCAGCAAAATATCATTTTTACTCATTTTAAACCATACTATCAAATTCACGTTAAAATTTCAACTTCTAAACTCTATGTCAAGTCACAAAAAAAAACAGAAGTAACTAACCGAAACTGCTGTATCTTTGTACCATGGTTACGCCTTTCTGGTACAAGACGGATTTACAATACCCAAGTCTGTCGATTCTCTTGATTTGAATTAACCAATACAACGAATGTACAAAATTCATTCTTCGACGGATATTTCCTAAGAATTCAGCGGTCTGGAGGCAACACGAAACTTAAGAGCAAAATTATCTCATTAAAAAAAATTGTTAAGACAGATACTAAAAGAAGCACCGTATAAAATTATATAATAATATTAAAAGGATGAAAAATCAATATAAATTAAGAGAAACAACATTGTAAATGGTTAGTGAAAGAAGCAATCTCAAAGGTACATTCAAGGATGCATTTACTACTTTTTGATAATAGGAGAGAAAAGAGCTGTAGCATGATCTCCAGTTTTGAGCTCTGCGTTATTCTCTCAAGTCACTGAATTGTGTGATCTCTCAAATCTCAACTGGGAAGCTGTTAGCTACCAGCAAGTGGCAACCCTATTATTATTGTTATTATTATTATTATCATTATTATTATTATTATTATATACGTTGCCAGACATTTTTGAAGATGGTTACAACGATGACGCAAAAAATTCAGTCAGTTTCCTGACCACAGCATTACTTCCATTCTTAAAAGGAATAGGAAGTGATTTGTCTTAATCAGGTGCCAAATGGCTCTTGAGTGCTTTGAGTTCTCTGTAAACTTCAGCTACGCTAGATGGGTTTGTGTTAGCTGACCGTGGAGTGCGAGACACTGAAGTCAATGTTGCTTGAACAGTGGGCCAGTTAAATTGCTTTTCGAAGTGTTGTGTCCAGCGTCCCAGACGTCTTAAAATTTGGTAGTCGATGTACCATATATTCCACAGGTCATCTCCCTAACACCAGACCTGCTATTGGCTACTCAGATGGGCTGGAACAGCCAATGACTTGCCAGGTGCAGGAACCACTTCCATCTCTTTTTTACATTCTGACCATCAGTCCTCACGGTCTTAACGTGAGCTCTGTGTGTTCTTTCGTTTAAGACATGTATACATACCATTTTACTCGTTGTCTACCGGAATAGACTGATGTAAGTCAGTAAGTCGCATGGAATTTGCAGACACTAACTGTTCATCAGCCTATTTTCTCCCTAAGTTTGTGCACTCATGGACTGTATGCCATACAGTGGGAAGTTTCACCAAAAGCTGTTATTTTCTCTGTAAAGAAAACATCCAGTTGTTATATAGATAAACAACACATGAGGAGTTTTCATCAGTCAGAAAGATATGATGAGATTATATTTGAGATCTGATGTGAATAGATCCAAAACAATGGTTGTTTTCTACCATTTACCGCGGAAACTGCTAGTTCTTGATCATCGCTATCTCAAAACGAGACAATTTCTCTTTCACTTAAGCTACAATAGATTGCGACCATAGGTTGGTGAGTGTCAGTAGATCCTTAATCCGCAATTGAACTGAGTGATAGGTGAGAGCTCACTCCTGCTACCTTCAGTCATGATACAGAGCAAGCAATTTAATCGTAGACCTACGTTGAAGAAGGCATCGAGATCAGGTAGTATTTGACAGTTACTTACCCTACTTTAGGCACGGGTACTGAAAAATGATTGTTAACGGAACTATCACAGAGAAAGCTAGATTTCTGATAACTTTGTCGAACAGTTGACTTAGATAGACTAGGATACTTTTAGAAATAAGCAAACTGAATTACGGTTACTAGTTCTAGTCTGAATTAGTTGTAGATATCGACCCTGGAACTTACACTGCATTTGGGAAAACTCTTACAAAACTAAACTGAGGAAACGTAGGGGGATTTAATGATTTGCCACGGATTCTTTTGATAGATTTTGTTGAGAAACGCTGGTGAGAATAACCTAGATAATAACTTCAGTATTCGAATCATATTTAATTGCATCACATTCTTCGAGACCATTGTGCTTTATAAGAAAGGAGACAAATGTTCTTGTGATGACCACAGAAAATCAGTTTAACTGACATCATGTTTGAGATCCCAGAGTCTGCAGTCATTCACCACCTAACTGCAACCTGGTAATAACATAATTTGGAAAATCAAGTAGGTCGAAGACTTCCATAAGCCTTCCTTATTCAGATCTTCCAAGCTTCCGTAACAATAGCATACTTAATGGCACAAAAGAGTAGCTGCATCGCTTGAACGGGAGCGATACTTTACTTCATAAATCGAAAGGTCTCGTGTCACCATTCGACTAGAGGGAGTACCAACCAAGTATATCATGCTAACCGAAACTCTATAGTTGAATAATATGCAGTCATGTAAAAGCATACGGAGGTATGTTGTATGAAGTGACAACAACTAGTAGTTTTCGTCAGAAGTGTCCACTTTCAGCATTCTTGTACTGATTTAATTATTTGCTTAGGGTTTTCTGTTTAGCTTTTTAACTGTCTTTAGCGAAAATCGAAGTGTGCCTTACCTACTTTTCGCACTTGTTAATTGTCAGTTAATGATGTAGTAAAAGTCTTTATCGACTTCTAGTCTGCACACAGGGGGTGAAGTGTTTTATGACGGTGACCACTTTGCCTACTTTGAATATCGTACCAGTGCTAATGTGCTGATTATTATTGAAATCTCAGTTAAAATACAAAAACCTTGTTTAACGTCCGTCAATCTATGGTATTTACGATAACGGCAAGATACTTGACTGTAGAATAAAATGGGTGAGTGTTTCATGCAACAGATTGCTCTATTCTTCTCTTCAGTAGCGAAACCTGATGATCGAAGGTGGAAGAGATGAGGTGACAGTTCCTCGGTCAGAAGTGTAATCATAACATTCTTCTCATACATGGTAGAACCACAGAGTAGACGATGTTGAAAGTAGTTATGTTTTTAAAAGACAAATGCTAGTCAGTGAGTGAGTTTGTGAACATGTACAAACTGTAGCGGTTCTGACATGTGTTTTACACACCATCCCATCGTCTACGTTAACTATTTGTTTGATCTGGGTAAGCAAATTATAAGAATATGTTTTAAATATAATCCCAGAGTGTTTTAAAAAAAAAGTTGAAACAAGATATTTCTGGACGTATTGCTATGAAAGCCACAGTTTCTTCAGCAGAATGAATATACGGATTTCTATTCAACCAATAAAATAAAGAATAAAAATCCTTATATTCTGCTGAAGAAGGTGTAGCTTACGCAACGAAACTTTCAGATATTATCTTGTTTTGATTACATTAAAATATACTTTTATAATGAAGCATTGTAATTGTTTTCAGGATTTCCTATATTAAAGTTGTATAAAATATGTCTCTACTCATTAAGTTATCCTTTCAACTAGATGTATTCCATTATTTAGGTTATATTTATTCATCGTTTTAATTATTTACTAATTATTTCATATATCTGCCTATTGTTTCTAGTATCCTTCACTGTTGCACATTGTGGAAAAACTGAAATCAATTATGCTTGATGCACCCTATCCACACTGTCGTACTGAATCATATAAGGTTTGTTCTTTCTTTTTATTGAAAATATTTGTATCTGATAATTATTTTATAAGATATGACCCAATAGAGTTGATTTTTTTGTAGATGATTTCATTACCACCCATTTAAAATGTGTCACTTTCACTCTGCTATCTATCTCAATAACAGCTGTATAACATACTCAGCCTTTATTGTTACATATTCCATTATTCAAATCAATTCAACCATATTCCTCTGTGTTGTATATGAATTTCTTGGCATGCTATCTTTCTACTTCTATGTGTGTCTGTATTAAGCGCTAGTCAAAGTATAAGAAACTTGCAGTTAAACCGGTTATAGTCTTACAATTTATGTATTAGCTAAGACGAATTACTTTCTGCGGGGAAGTTATACTTTTATAAATATGACAAGTCTGGAAAACACCAAATTATCATCAACAATCAATGAAATTCATGTCTATAAAAGATACATGGATCATACGTTTATAGTTTGTGATAAAAATATGAATCTTGCAAACTTGCTTTATACATTCTACAACGCCCACTCTTCAACCAAATTCACCCTAGAATCAGAATCAAACTCAACCTTCCATTTTCTTGATGTTCAACTTCAAAGAAAAGACGATAATTCACTTCGTAGATCGATCTACAGAAAGCTTACATGGAACGGACAACTTGTTAATTTTCAGAGTTCAATCCCCCTATTCAGGAAAAGAAATCTTATTCATTCACTTTCCTCGAGGATCGGGAAAATATGTACTGAGGACATGGTTGACGGAGAACTGCAACAAATACTTCGACGAACTCTAGCGGAAAGCGGGTTCCCGCTCAGATTCATAGATAAGATACATAAAGCCAAAGAACCCGAATGAAGAAAGACATTTGGCGCTGAAAAAGATTCTTTTGTTGAATCTTGAATTTAAAAGTGATATTGCTGCAGAGATCCTGAGAAAACGACTGTCAAAATCCATAAACAGAACATACTTTGCCGCCAACCTTCGGATAATTTTCTCCTGCAAGAAACTTTTCGGTCAATGTGTGAAAGACAAGCCGACGCATTGGGCTACATCTATGTGTATATTCCAGTTTACTTGCTCTTGTGGAGCTGAGTACATCGGCCGTACCATGCGTCCGCAAACACTACCCAACCTGGCTTCCAAAGGGAGAACGGAAATGCATCTTCAGTTCGATAACAGAACACCGCGTAAACTCAGGCCACTTAGCTCCTTTCGAGAGCTCATTCAAAATTCTTTACAGGGTTCGATCAAACCACTCGAAGGGAATAAAATCAAGGCATCTGTCTATAGCTGAAGCACTAGCCATCCAGAGGTTCAAACCAGCGTTATGCTTCCAAAAAAAAGTACGTCCAACCTTCATCTTTGCCAGAGCCATCATAAAGCCCTGTCTGCCACAGATTCATTTTGTATCAGGTAACTCTACACATGTATACCTTATTCATTTTTCTACTCTGTCACAGATTTAACCTGCAATACGTAATTACAGTCTTATTTTCATGATACCCTGTTTGTTTTCCTACTTTGTCACAGACTCAACCTGTGTTACATATTCACAATCCTAGTGAAACATATGGCTTCAGTAGCACGTCTCCACTGCACCCTTTTGAACCTGACGTCACGACTGCCCACAACCTCTCGTTTCTTCCGCACATGATCCCCTCCATGTCACCCTCACTTCGGACGCCCAACTCGTTTCCCGCTCTGAACTCCACTCGAGGGCCTGGCGCGTGGCGTCCTTGAACGGTCTTCCCAATGTATGCCCAGTCCAATCCATCTCCGTTTTCTTCTACATATTTGTTGAATGATGGGTTCTTGGTTGGTTCGTTGCCAGCCACAATGAGTTCCTTGTTGCTTATTCTTTCTGGCCATCTGATCTTCAGTATCGAGTGAGCTAGCGTAGGCGGCAGCTGTCGATAAATGTCTGTAGTTTGTTGGAAATGCTTTTCGTGACGCGCCAAGTTTCTGAACCATATAGAAGCACAGACTTGATATTGGTGTTGAAAATTCGGATCTTGTTCACGCTTTATGCTGAGTGTAGTAGATCTCCACACTGATTTCAGATTAATGAAAGCCATACATTCACCCTGTATTACGTAACTACATTTAATTTCATAATCCCCTGTCTATTTTCCCACTCCAAACACAAATGTGTATTAATTAACTTCCTTTAGTTAGTCACTATATTTCGCTCCCTGACCAGGAACAATTCTGGAACATTCTACCCACTTAAACTTATATTCACGAGTGTACAGCTTAGTAAATGACTTCATCGAAAAGAAAAATTTTTCTTCGCTGATACCACATCTTATAAATATTACTCTAGCAATCAGAACTAGTCGAAAACTTAACTATTTAACAGCATACCTTTTGAATTCTTACTTATATGTCTCACCGAAAGAATTTCTCTCACGTAATAACATGAGTCTCATCATTATATTCTGAAAGGTTCTATGCGGATTATATTTCATTATGCATATTCGGCAGATTTTACATATTCGGTATAGGTACAGATTTGTTTAGCCCTGTGGCTAGTGGTAATGGTGGTGGTATGAAAAACCGCAACTTGTAACTATAAATTGTGGTAGGTTATATATTCCGAACGGATATAATACACACGCTTAACTGACAGGTAACTGCGTATGCAACAGCCACCGACTGCAACCCGGGACGAATAGAGAAGAAGGCCGAAGTTGGATGATGGGAGAGTTTATTCCTTCGAGTATGATAATCAGTTAATTCAAAAACACGTGACTGTGTATGCACACGACATATGACCTTGTCCGTAATTTGAGACACTGACATAGTAAGAGTAAGAGTAAGAGTAGTAGTGAGGATTAACCAATCAACGAATTACATTACTACAATGGAGGCATAAAATAAAGTACTACTGGTGGTCATGCTGTCAAAGTGGTGTGAGAATGACAGGTTAAAAATGTTCAGACCAATGACAATGTTTTATGCACAACTGGGCTTTGCAAGAATAACAACCTTGACTAACCGAATCTGACCATCGACAGTTGGTCATGAACGTTTACACAAAGCTATTCAACACATTTCAACTACTAATCACCTGCTGGTTTTCCTGAACTCTAGGTGGTTTACTTTATGATGATAATGGGAATGTATGGTTAGGTAGTAGAAAGGTATGTGGACCTTACACGCATTCTGAGGTAATATTCTCGATCACTTAATGGAGATCACTGCCTGTTAATAACTCAGAAAGTAGGGATGTTTTTGCATTGCAACCAGTGTATCTGACTAATACATTGGTTAAAGTAAACTCTTATTCGAATACAGACCGTAAGAGAAAAAACTGATTTCCATTGAACGTTGTTTTGTATAATTAGTAAAAAGATTTTTGAATATTGAACTCTGATATTTTTCAGTGTACACACTAATATAAAAGTAATGCAGACTAATATACAGAGTAATGTAGACTGATTCGTGTGGAAAATTTTGCTACCAATAAAGTCAAAGAATGAAAAACACTAGAATCAACAACCTATCGCCCAGCAAGTATACAACAGAAGAAAGTGGAGATGGATTAGACTGAACATACACTGAGAACACCATTCGGGGACATCACGCACCACACCAGTCCAGGCCCTCGAGTGGAACCCATATGGAAAACGACGAGTTGGGCGTCTGAGGCTAGGATGACATGGAGGAGACCGTGTGGGGAAGAAATGAAAGCTTGTGGGTGATCGTGGAGCCAGGTCGGAAAGACTACAGAGAAGAGAGTGAAGTGTAGACGTGCTACCGAATCACTCACTATATTCCACTAGGAACCCAAGCGACGAATAATAATAATAACGTTGGATAGGAAAAACCCATACTGCAGGCACTGGAAGACTGCAGGGCAGACAAAAGTGTGCTTTTTGGGGACAACCCTTTCTAACCTCTTTCTATAGGGTAGGTAGCATCAGGTGGCTTGAGACATGTGCTACGCATGTCTAGTCTCCACCCACCTTGTTGCGCGATGCTGGTTGCAATAGTTTCAGGCTGGATAAAGGTTAAGGACGGTCACGCTAAAACATGGCATCAGTCCCTGACATGTTTGACTATCAGTCTAAAGGCATGTAGGGGAATTCAAACTTCCGGTTGGGATCCACAGGATAACAGGAAAAGTGATTGGAGAGTCTAGATGACATGGCTGAGAATTAGTTCTAGTTGCGCAGATGTATCCATAAATTATCCTCATGTTAATTGTCATACTGAATTTCAATACTCTCTCATTACTAGTTACTCTCTTTTGATGACCTCCCACTGGTTTTGACTACTTTCTTCCTCATTATTTCATCTCAGTACTTTCTTGTTTGATTTGCTCATACGAGTTGTGGCAATTCGGACCGTTACGCAGTAATGCCTTGTCTTACGCTTATCTTGTCTGTCTGAGTTACATATTCACTCATTGAAAGGGTTTGATAATGAGATTTCGAGTTGTTTTGGAGAAATTTAATTGTACAATCTTCCAGACCATTTTCAAAAGGTTTGTTTATATTCAGCACACTTTTTATTGTTTTTCTGTTTTCATTTAATCTAAGTGTGATGAAGTGTGGCAAAAGTGGTCAGTGTGGATGACAAACCAGAAAAACTCAGTAATTGCATACCTGTTCGTGTACGACGATATGAGACAAACATATGCCTGATAACATAATTTGGAATCTAAAGTTCCAACAAATGGAGGGAGGTTCAAGCCTTATGACGAGCTGGTCACGGATGGGGCCGTTTATTCTATAGTGCTTAGCACTGATCGAAATCTATCGATTTGCTTTCTCAAGGTAGCTACTAGGTAAAGTGACGCGACACTGCGGTGTACTGTATCTTTCTGTCAGATAGTGAGAATTAATTGGTAGAGAGTTCTGCTTGACTTAGGTTTTATGCTTGTCACTGAGCGATAGACTTAGATCAGTCAGTGTTCAGTAAGTACCAAAGAATAGACAGTTAAGTCGGTTACCTACTGGTGACCAGCTAGTGCACAGAATTCAGTCCTACATGGATTTATTCGTGGCTTCAGTAGCTCAATAGTTACGTCTTTGATTTCAGCAATAAGTTACGCAGATAAAAATCAGTGAGGGAAACCAGTCTTTTTGCTGATAAGCACTGACAAAACATGAAACCTAGGTGTTAGGGTATCCTGACAACTAACTTCCATTATATGACACTAGAACTGGTTAACAATCTTGAGAACAAGAAAATGAGGTATGGAGCGACTTTAGTGTCCAAATAATGTGAACATTAGTGGATCTAGAAAACGACTACTACCTACTGTTTTTCACTAACAGGTGGTCGGATTTACAATCCACTATTGGTGGAGTGAAAAATATCACCAAAAAAATAATAGGCATTTTATTGACTAGGTAATAACTTACATTTCCAATATGTTGCCAAAATGAAGGACCTAGGAAATTGTAAGCTGCATGCAGACAATTCAGTGCTGACTTCTTGACTCCAGGATCTGAGTCGGCAAGCTGTTGTGCAATTAGTTTGAGTGAAGTTAATCCTCTTGGATCACCGAAACGTGGTATGATACTGAGTAATTCATTCAGGCAAACTACAAGAAAAAACATGAGCAACTGATCATCGAGAGTAAGTGAAATATAGGAGAAATACTAAGGCAGTGGAAGATATATGCGAAACATTCAGTTCATAGTTGTTACGAATGTCCTGGAAGAGTTTGGGCGCCAAGTCTGCCTTTATCATTAGATAGATAAGTCCTAATATAATTCCCAGTGTGTTTAGAAAATCTAAAACAGGTTCTTCCTGGACGTTTCGCTGCGTATGTCACAGCTTCTTCAGTGGAATATTCCACTATTAATGTGATTTGGTTTTCTATTCTAAATACCGTGGGATTATATTAAAACTTACTGCTGATATATTGAGTAATATATGACAGGTAAGACGGTGATAATAAATGTACGACATCTATAGGAGTGGCAGTGTTGTGAGAAGGTACCGAAAAAAAGGATTTGTTATTTTAAAGGTTATTGAGAAACCATTCATTAAGGGATTGGGAGGAAGATATGCATTTCAGAGATAAAGACTCACAACTATGGGTGAAGAAAGATAACTTGTGAAAATCGATCTCACTACAATATTAGTGTTATGTATTCCGAACGGATCTAATACACACGCTTAACTGACAGCTAACTGCGTACGCAACAGCCACCGACTGCAACCCGGGACGAATAGAGAAGAAGGCCGAAGTTGGATGATGGGAGAGTTTATTCCTTCGAGTATGATAATCAGTTAATTCAAAAACACGTGACTGTGTATGCACACGACATATGACCTTGTCCGTAATTTGAGACACTGACATAGTAAGAGTAAGAGTAGTAGTGAGGATTAACCAATCAACGAATTACATTACTACAATGGAGGCATAAAATAAAGTACTACTGGTGGTCATGCTGTCAAAGTGGTGTGAGAATGACAGGTTAAAAATGTTCAGACCAATGACAATTTTTTTTAATGCGAAGCTGGTGCCTTATAGCAGGTTATTCGGAGGGGCGCTTAATATACTGTCACTTACAAAAGTTTCTTGAGCGACTCACCGTCAGCTTGTTGCTTACAAATAATCAACTTTTAGTTCTTCATCTTAAAAATTAACAATTCAAAGCTTCACACTGTCCTATTAGCAACAAGTGAGTTGTAGTGATAGTTTGCTGTATGTATCATGATGATGGTGGATGTGATCACTTTCTTCATCTTTGTTCCTTTTAATGAAGGGGTGATTCAGCTTCAGCGTTCGTGCTATTTTTATTCATCTAGAGACCGTTGAGTATATTATTATAAACATAACATCATCCTTCGTTAATATTTTTCAGTGACATGTACGTTTTTGCCCACATTTATTTGTAAATAAGATAATGAAATATGAGAGACCATTCTTGTCTCCATATGAAATCTGTTGTTGAGGAAATAAGAAAGTTCTTAGTCAAAACACAAGTTCAGTATATCAGCAGTTACGAAATAACGAGGGATCCGCTGCTGGTATTTCAAGAGGCTTATAGAAGTCAGTCAGTTGCTTGATAGTCATTCCTAAATTGTTCTCATCAGAACTAGTGAGTTTTATAACAGAAAATAGTGTTATATTTTGTCGAAATGACTGGATTCATATTGTATAAAACGAAGTTTTAAGTTAGTCTACGGCTATGCGTATGATGTCGTTTTTTTGTAGTTACAGTAGGTTGCTGGCGATAATGTTACAATAGCACTTTAGTTTCATAAAATGTGTAGCAAACTTGATTAAATTTCATGTTGACATAATTCATCGTATAAGGTGTATTTTTACTCGAATTATTCCTCAACGCTTCCATCGTACTAGAAAGATCCTTTTCAAGAGTATCAATCTGACATTAAGTTTTCGGGTTAATATTCAAGTTTTGCCACAGAAGATGACCTTTACGATCATCCAATTACATCATGATATGGAGCAAAGACCGATGTAATACAGGTGAGTGAATAAGCTAATCGGTCAGAGAGGCTTTTTTCAGTTGTGCGAGAAAGGTGGAACAAAAATAGGCTGGAGAAAACTTTAGTTCGTCTATGAAAAGTACAATGGGATGAAAAAGAATAAATCACTACTTTTGAAAGATAAATATTTGAACACTGATACTAGTGATAACGATAAAGGTACTTTTGAAAGCAGTTAAAGTATGAACAAAAACAGAATGGACTATGTAATACATCGAATGGTTCATAGAACCCACATAACTCAGAAAGGAGCGTGAAATTGATGGGAATAGTATATCAGTAAAGTATTATGTAATAGGACTAGGCAAGTTGATATGATTAAAACGATTGAGCTAAATAACACCGGAAACTATTCATACATGAACAAATTCGGAATAAATGATGTGGAATATTGTGAAGTTGTGTTCTATCTTTTCTTCATATATTATTTGGAACTGTCTATGTGGGTCATTAACGTTTTCCATATTTGTGGGAGATCCAACCCTTTTTTTTATTCTGTTGACCGAAGAAGGATACGAACAGACGCCCGAAGCTTCTGCAGTGGGTCGCTATTTGTGAAAAAGAAAACTCTTATGCAAGATTTTTGCCTTTTCGAATGATATTTTGTGACCTGACTATAAGGCATGAGCCGCGATGGCAGAACCTTTTTCAAGTTTCTCTAAATTATAGGAATTTTTTTTACTGATTTCTTGCAACTTCGACCGTGTTAGTACTTGACGTG
Source organism: Heterobilharzia americana (assembly GCA_944470555.2). Taxonomy (NCBI): domain Eukaryota; kingdom Metazoa; phylum Platyhelminthes; class Trematoda; order Strigeidida; family Schistosomatidae; genus Heterobilharzia; species Heterobilharzia americana. The sequence goes on from OX104127.1 coordinate 42,546,845, forward strand.
ATATGTAGCACCACATCCACCAACTTATAAACACAGTTTTGCTATTCCAAATAGGGAGTCAGGTGTTTTCATTTACACAGATGTGAGTGTAATGTTGTCGACACCTTAAAGAACACTGATGTTGTACGTATTACGGATATATCTTATTTTCTCTGATGTAGATATTCGATAAGGAAGTACTACAGCATTTATCCAATCTTTATTGGCTAGATTTAACTCAGACCCAACTCCATGATGGTTCTGTTACAGTAGTGTAAGAAAACTGAAGTCGTTTCACTGATATCCAGCAATACTTAAGATTTAGACTTAAAGTTTTGGCAACGAAACATTCTACATGGATATTTGTTTTTTTACTTCATTTTCAGGTAGAGGTGTAGCATACGGTTTCCTGTTCCCAGTGGAATACTGAATAAATCATTTATTATGTATATGAACTGTCTATTTGTTAACCTGTGGTGCTTATCTCTTCTCTTTTCCTTAGTTTCATTAGCATTGTTTCACTTACCTAAAGATTCTGTGGAGAAATACAATTTGTTACCATGGTAAACGTCTTCATTGAAATCAGTTTTCGCATCAATGTGAATGTCATGATGGGCGTCCGAAGGAGAGGCCATACTACTACACCTTTTCTATGGGAAGGGAAAGTTAGAAAAGGTCGGCGGTAATAAGAACATACTCCGTTGTATTTCGAGGTATAGCAGTGCCGGTTATGCAGGTTCATAAACAGATTTGAAAAAGCAAATCACAACCTTAAGATTCTAAAAAGGCAATGTATGCTCGACCTCAAGCAAATGTCCCTTGAGCTTTTGTGGTAACACACTAACCCTCTTTCAGATGCCTTCCATGGTGTGGACAGCTAGAAGCGTTAACCACCCTTTAAACTCTGTCAGCACTCAGTTTCCCTCAGACCACTGCTCGCCTTCCACATCTTTAACTTCTTATTTTCCTTCTCGCACTCCATCAACATTCCTTTATCAACTTACATTTCCTTCAGCTCTGCAGCAGTTGACAACCATCTAGGTTTACGGAACTGCATCCTTAGTCTCCTGAAGCCACGATCCAAACTACATATTGAAGCGATCGATATCCACACCCGCTATCAAATCGGACAACAGGTTTCAGTGACCAGAACTCCAGCATCTTTGGTCATGAATGTGTACTGTGTCTGCGGGGTACTCATACAGGACCCATGTGTGGTTATTGACACAGACGCACCCAACCAATTTGGTTGGTCTTCAGCATTCACTCTTCGAGTTTCTGGATATTCGATGGTTAATTTTGCTGTATTGCAGGCGTAGATATAGCATTGAGGACTAGGGCAGAAGGTGTACTGCTCAACTGGATCCAATTTGACTGTGGATTGTCCGACTGAAAAGTGTAGTGAAACTCGTCGTCATCTCTTTGTAGGTCACGTCAAGCCCCCTACAGATTGACTACATTTCGAATGAAGTGAAGAATGGGTTCTACCGGGAAGTATCTAGCCTCCTATTGAAAGCCAGGGGTTCAAACGTGTAGCGGATGATTTTAATGCATAAGTGGATAGACTAAGTCAGGCAGAAGGGCATTTTCAGAGTACCAACTGAACAAACGGAAAATGATAATCTCTTGTCTCAGCTGTGTTCAAACAACCACTGGTTTGAGATTAGCGCGAAATTCATACAGAAGAGAGACTCAACGGTAGGGGATACAAATGGAGTATATTGTCATCATTTGGGGTTGGGGGGGGGGGGGCTGTCGCTTCTTCTGGAGCTCTTGTTTGCACAGAGACCACTCATTGATTCTAACCCGCTTATATTTGCACGGAAATGGATGTCGAGAAACTAGCATTGCGAATACAGCTCAACAATGAGAGCGATATAGATGCTTTCAGTGAGGAACATGCTGGACAGTTATTGGAAGAGGACAACATAACACATCTAGAAGTGGAGTGGTACCACCTACAGTTTGGTGCAAAAACAGCGTTGAAGACCATAACCGACTCCCGGAGTGGTTAATAAGAGCTAGTGGATCACAGTAGCTTCTCAATTGCTGGTTGCACCTGAACTCATCCCTTCAGGCTCCGAGTACAGTGAGGAGCATAAGTATTTTAAAGTCTGGCAATGATCGCGAGCAGTTGTGGAGAGCCTAAGGATATGAGGAGAGCAGAGTTGATAGGTAACAGTAGACAGTTATTTAGACTTGTCTAGGAAACTGGGGTGATGTTGACAGTTAGACTATAGGGGAGAAGAATGAGTTTGTTATTCACTAGCAAAGAAGATGGCTACAATGACATTGTAGTACTTTGAGTGACGGTTCGGCTGACTTCCAGCTACTATTCTGTTACCCGCTTTTCAGTCGGATACGGAATGGATCGTCGAGATATGATCGCCCATGCTTACAATAATCGAGAAAGTTGTAGGTAACCTGAATCAAGTGGGAACACCAAACCGTGACGGGTTAGCACTAAAGGTATCCAACGACAATCGTCAATGATTAGTGTCTAAACTAACTGCAGTCTTAGCTACTGTGTGGGAGCCTGATTTGATTTCGTCTGATTGTCTGAGTCTTCAAGTTGGGAAATAATTTTGTGACAACCATATGAAAATCAGCCTAACGAACGTATTCTCGAAGATTCTGGTTTCTTCACTTCAATCACCAGACGTCGAGTTCGAGAAAATCAGGTAGGCATCAGACATGGTTGTGGACGAGTAAACTCATTCTGTCAAGTTTTGGACCACAGACAGCGTGATCGGATGCTGGCTGTATTTCTTGATCTGATGGCAACGTTTGACTCCATCAGTCAAGAGGTCCTATGGTAGTATTTCTTCTTGAGAGGGCTGCCGTGTGTATGGAGGAATTGGAATTATGTGTACAAAAGAAACTTATCCAACACTTTTTACAACCTTGACCTCAGTAAATAGTACAAAATCAACCTCCTGTCTCTTAATATTCGGAGCTTATGTTTTATCACATATTTTGATAGCCCAATGTCGTCTTCTCTTTGTTTCTATATTACCCTCTCATGTTCTTTTCTGGGAACTTGCCTTTTATGTTGTAGGACTTTATATTTTAACCTTTTAATTTCGTTGGTTTCCATGATCTGTAGTGATTAATTTTCACCTTGCATCACATTTATGGATTTTCTACCTTCATTCAACTTGATTAATTAGTACTTGTAACTATCCAATATAGCTGAATAAAAATATATTGATTGCAACTGCACAGTGATAAGTTGTAGTGCACCATCCTGGCACCAAAATATAACTAAGGCTAAAATAAATAGTTTAAATTAAATTAACTAAATAAGTCTCCAGCTTGCCTCCGGATGCTTAGGGTGTTTTAAGTTTTGTTTTAACGAGCATGCATCCGAGCAGGCTTGGACGCCATTGTGCTGGTTACCACGCACGTACTCCGAGTCCCTAGTTCAGCCTTACAAGCCAGATAAGTTGATTAAACTTTTCCCTCATTCATTATTGTTACATTTACTTTAATTAAATACATAGCTCCTTTAAATACATTGCGTATCAGTTCTTTTGATTTGTGTTTTGTTATCAGTACTTACACGTTAGGTAAAGTACTGGTTAAGTAGGTACTAGAGCACATCAAGTTAATTAGGGTTGATCAAACGTTACGGAATTGTAACACGCAACCCTACAAAGTAATAATATCGCCGAAAAAGATATCTTCGATAAAGTTCTCATTCTCTTTACTATCCTTATGGGTGCTTTTGGTAATTTTCAGCAGATCAAAATGTGATTACATAATTACTGTTGACATTGTTGAAAAACTAATTGCAACATATCTTATCATTATGGAAATTAGTATACATGGTGAAGTAGTTAAGTCAATAGGTAAGAATGTTATGAAAATCGATTGTGCAATCTAGTAGTTTTCAACCTAATTATTCAATTTGAAGGTATCAGGTTTAATCAAAAATGATGTGACAAGACAAGAAACAAAACATTCAAATATAAGGATAAGATTGTGTAATTAAGCAAAGGCTTGGGTTACCAAGGCAGAGGGAGATTGTTGTAAGCCTTAGAAGACTTAGGGTAGTTTGTTCAGATATGTACATATGTTTCCATAGCAACGTGTTGAGTTCATATTGATGATAATCAAAAACATGGGAAAACTATACTCACCAGATTTGTATACAAGAGGATTTGGTCGTTTTATTTCAGTTCTAACGAACAGAAACTCATATAAGCGGTGCTCCCTCTTATGCTGAACGACTCGTAAACACTATTTAGTTCACTAAAAACCTCATGGAAACTTCAATGGAAATGCGCTTGTCTCCTTTCAGTCTCAGTTATGACTTTACTGAAATAAATTGTAACTATAGATTGGTAAGACTTTAATATGGATATATAAGATATCTGTAAGTTAATTAAATTTACTTACATCAGATTCACTACAAAAATTCAGACCGTATGACATTTTGGGAGTATGAGTGCAAACAAATGTCCAATAGTCTATATCATATTTATTTAGCAAGGTAGGTTGAAGAAATCCCTGGAGACTGAGGCGAACAAGAGATATTGTCCACAAGTAATTATTGCACTTGTTAACAGTACCTTAGAAAATTAGGGGCTCCAGCACACTTAGTGATCGGTTTTCTCGAATAGTGAGGAATTGTGAGACGCATCGAAAAGTAGTGCAGGATAATAGGAAACGCATTAAACGACGGCATGAAAACAGTACACATACGAACTGTCTCTTTTTGAAAATGCTATGGGTTGAGTGTACTTTAAGTTTGAAGGCAACTTGAAACTATACAAGGATAATAATTTTGCACAAGCCAGATAAAAGGTTCTTAGGAAATCAATCCTGTAGGTTGACAGAGATTGCATTTACTACCCTCCGAGTGATTTCATATAATAATATTTTATTCCCTAGGTTTATCGGAGCATACCATTATTAGAGATGTGGTTGTCAAGATCTATTTACAAACTCTTGTACAAGTGTTTATGTCATTTTGATTATTTATAAGGTAGCAACAATCTCCAGGTGCAACAGAAACAACTATATATGAGATACAACTGATGCATGTAAAGGCAAAGGATAGTTATTGAGAACTTTTTTAACTTTTAGTGCACCTTCCTGGCAACAAAATATAACTAGGGCTAGAATAAATAGGCTAAATTAAATTGACTAAACAGACCTCTGGCTCGCCTTCTGATGCTTTACGTGTTTCGAGTTTTGTTTTAACGAGCGGGCTTAGGGCCATTTTTGCGCTTCCCTAGTGCTGGTTAGCACGCACGCACTCAGAGTCTCTAGCTCAACCTTACTAGCCAGATAGGTTGATTAAACTTTTCCCCCATTCATTATTATTACATTTACTCTAAATAAACACATCGCACCTTCAAATACACTGCGTATCAGTTCTTTTGATTTGTGTTTTGTTATCAGTACTTACACGTTAGGTAAAGTACTGGTTAAGTAGGTGCCAGAGCACATCAAGTTAATTGGGGTTGATCAAACGTTACGGAATTGTAACACATCCCCCCTACAAATTGGTGAGCCCGAAAATCACTTTTTACTTTGCCTTGCACCTTTGTTTTTCTTGCATTGACTTATCTGGCCTATTTTCTCGTTTTTGGCACGGTCTGGCGTTTTTTTTATTGCACTCCTCATTGGTTATTTTTGCATTGTAATTTTTTTATCATTGTCTTCAACGTACCTCTTTACTTTCCTCATCAATGGCTGATAACGACTCGACCGCGCAGATGGCCATAACCCTCCAGCTTCCCACCTTCTGGGCCCACAGACCATCTGCATGGTTCTCCCATGTGGAAGCTCAGTTTGCCTTGAGACACATTCAATCACAAGAAACTAAGTCCAACTTAGTCATCGTCAGCTTACCGGAAAATGTGATCGAAGACGTCTCAGACGTGCTAGATGACCCAGCACCGAATCTTTACGATCGCCTCAAAACCGCCCTCATCAAACGTGTTGCACTTACTGACCAGCAGAAAGTGCAAGAACTTTTCAGGGATGTGCATCTGGGTGATCGTAAGCCGACGCAACTGCTTCGTCAGATGAAGCAGCTGATTGCTGACTTCAACATTGATGAAGCATTTCTCAAGCAACTGTGGTTACAGAGGTTACCACAGTCGGTTCAAGGGATCCTCGCACCCTTCCATAAGTGTCCCTTAATAGAGCTGGCGGAAGCGGCTGACAGAGCTGTGGATGCTACGAAACCCAACACTAGTATCTCAGCTGCACTGTCTACTGCCACGGATTCCCCAAAAACCCATATCCTCCCTCGGCTAGTGGGCCAACAAGTTTCGATGTTATAGCTCACATCTCGAAATTGTATGGGTTGTGCAGCATCAGGAACGAAATGCGGTCTGGTAGTTCTTCCAAAGGTCGCACGTCTCGCTCGCGCAACAGGTCTGCCTCCCGTACCGGTAGCAGACGTTCCAAATCGCGACAATATCAACCCAGGTACCATAAACGTTATGGTGCCAATGCCAAAAGTGCACTCGACCTTGCACCTTCGAGGCTAACCAGGCGGGAAACGTGTGAGCCAGCACGTGACGGCGACTAACGTCGCTGGCGAGCCACTTCCATGTCGCCTCTTCTTCGTCACTGATCGACATTCTGGGATACGCTTCCTAGTTGACACTGGGGCAGAAGCTAGCGTCATCCCACCTACGAAGGAAGAGCGTCTGCGGCCAATGTCTCTGCAACTTCGTGCCGCCAACGGTTCGCCCATCACAACCTATGGTCGGAGATTCCTCGATCTCAACCTTGGATTGCGTCGTCCCTTTCGTTGGGTTTTCATAGTGGCGGATGTGACCACCGGTATTATTGGTATGGATCTCTTGCAGCACTATCAGCTGCTGGTAGATGCTGGCAAGCATAAGTTGATAGATTCTACCACAACACTCTCTGTTTCCGGTATAGTCACAAAGACGCCGCCCCTCAGTCCCGTGTACTGCACGACGGACGCTTCTAGTCCCTACGCGTCTATCATTCAGTCCTTTCCGGATGTCTTTAAGCCAAGTCGTTGTGTCCCTTGTGTGACTTCGAACGTTTCTCATCACATAACGACGACTGGCCCGCCAGTGTTTGCGAAACTGCATGCTGTAAAAGCCGAGTTTGAACACATGCTTGAAATGGGAATAATCAGACCATCCAACAGTCCATGGTCTTCACCCTTGCATGTGGTACCCAAGAACAATGGCATGGACTGGAGGCCTTGTGGTGACTACCGAAGGCTCAACGCTAAAACGATTCCAGATCGTTATCCAGTCCCTCACATTCACGACTTGACTGCATCTTTAAAAGGCTCGGTTATCTTCAGTAAGCTTGACTTGACGCGTGCATATCATCAGATCCCGGTTCATCCTGATGATGTTCCCAAGACAGCCGTCATTACACCGTTTGGTCTTTTTGAGTTCCTCCGTATGCCTTTTGGTCTTCGCAATGCAGCACAAACCTTCCAACGTTTTATTCACGATGTTTTACGTGGACTCGACTTCGCCTATGCCTACCTAGACGCATACTAATCGCTAGTCCTGACGAAGACACTCATTTTAACCACTTGAAACAGGTTTTCGCCAGACTGTCAGAGCATTCGATGACAGTCAACCTGGCCAAATGCCAGATTGGCGTTCGTTCACTAAAATTTTTGGGACACGTTATCGACGAGCAAGGCATTCGCCCACTACCTGAAAAGGTACAGGCGATCCAAGACTTCCCAGTCCCAGCGTCACTTAAAGCTCTGCGTGTGTTTCTGGGTATGGTGAGCTATTATCGTCGCTTCGTTCCCCAGTGTGCACACATTTTGACTGCACTGACCGACCTGCTGAAAAGTAAGTGTAAAACTTTCAGCTTGACTCCTGAGGCACTAGAAGCATTTCGCAAGATCAAAACCGCAATAGCAGACGCCACGATGCTGGTGCATCAAGACGTAAACCTACCTCTTAGCATTGCGGTTGACGCCTCTAACACGGCCATTGGAGCTGTGTTGCAACAACTTTCGGATCACACTTGGATCCCAGTTGCATTCTTCTCTCGGAAGTTATCCACCTGCGAAATGCGGTACAGCACTTTGGGCAGGGAATTGCTCGCCATATATGCCTCAGTGAAGCATTTTCGTCACTTTGTGGAAGGTCGTGATTTCATCATCTTTACCGACCATAAACCTCTGACGTATGCCTTACACACCACCCTGACAGATATTCACCGCGTGAATTACGTCACCTAGACTATATTTCGCAATTCACGTCGGACATCCGTCATATTTCTGGTGTGAATAACCCTGTCGCAGACGCACTGTCTCGCGTTTGCACCACTACTTTGCCTCGAGCAGTCGACTTACGGAAGATTGCCGAACTTCAGGATTCAGACGAGGAGATTGAAAAACTTCAACACTCAACCTCTCTGAAGATACAGCGTTTACCGCTCCTGAACAGTGAAGTGTCAATATTGTGCGACACCTCCACAGGCACACCCAGACCGGTTGTTCCTTTACCCTTGCGTAAGCATGTTTTTGATGCTTTGCACAATCTTTCGCATCCTGGCATCCGTCCACTGACAAACTCATATCTGCTAGGTTTGTTTGGCCTGGTATTAACCGTGATGTTCGAAACTGGACACGGTCATGTATTCAGTGCCAACGTTCCAAGGTGAATCGTCACAACATCCCACCACTTGGAACTTTCGCCAAACCGGACTCACGATTCGCTCATGTCCATTTAGACATTGTCGGCCCACTTCCACCCTCCGATGGATATAGTTACCTACTGACATGTGTCGATAGGTTTACTCGCTGGCCGTTAGCCATCCCATTGTCTAACATTACTGCCGAAACAGTAAGTCGGGTCTTCGTCGAAGGATGGGTTTCACAGTTTGGATGCCCTTCCACCGTGACAACCGACAGAGGCCAACAGTTCGAATCCGCTACCTTCCAGAAGCTGATGAATCTGTTGGGATGCAAACGCATCCGCACTACCGCATATCATCCAGCTTCCAATGGTTTGGTGGAGCGATTCCACCGACACCTTAAAGCGCACTAATGGCAGTCGACAATATGAAATGGACTGAGTCTCTGCCGTTGGTTCTTCTCAGCATTCGTTCTACACTCAAGACGGATATACAGTGTACACCTGCTGAGTTAGTTTACGGTAGTAACTTACGTTTGCCGGGTGAATGGTCGCTTCAGATTGTAGTGACCCAACTCCTACCGATATCCATGGCTATGCACAAACTCTTAAGTTACACATGCGTCGCCTCCAACCCCATCCACACGGATACAGTGTAGACGGGTGCAGTTGGATAAAAGACTCCAAGATTGCACTCACGTCTTTGTGCGTTGTGACGGTGTACGTAAACCCTTACAGCCACCATACGACGGACCTTCCAAGGTTCTCAGTAAGAAAGAAAAGTTTTTCGTCATTGACAGATCTGGACGGCAGGATTCTATAAGTGTCGATCGTTTGAAGGCAGCTTATATAGAGGACGACCCACCTTCCTCTACACCGACACAACTAGAAAAACCCTTGCCGCCAGACTCCCAAACAGACTCGCTAGTCGCGCGTACCCTGAATCTTCTAAAAGAGCCACCTCTAGTAGCACTGATCCAGTACCCTCTACGCGTGCTGGGAGGCGTGTACATTGGCCCGAACGATACGCCGATTGCGTGAATTAGCCCTAGCGCAACCTCACACTTGGTAAATTCGGAGTTTCAACTATTTTGTCGTGGCATGCACTATCAATGGTTTTTCATATCTAGAGTTTTCACAAGTTTTGTTCACTACTTTGAAAACAAAGTTTTTTCCAAAAAACCCAGAAAAAACAATTAAAACCTCAAGAACGTCTTTTTTGTGGTTGGTTATCATTATTATTTTTCTGTACTCCCCCACTTCGAATTGTTTGGTTTTTCTTTTCTTAGCACCCTAATATCCTATTTCTTTCTTCGTGCAGAACCTAGAAAATGCGCTGGAAATTGGATACAATTGGACGCTGGCGATGCTACTTGGATCGTTCTTCGGCTCTCCTTGTACCAATTTCCCCTTGTACACTCCCCGGTAGATTACGAAGCAATGAGCAAAAGTAGACGGAAACTTTGGGTCACCTTCCACCACTGCGAGAAGGGTTGCGTCTAGACGCAAAGTCCTCTTACCTCATAGGTGTGCATGGTTGCGCTAGCTTCAGAGACTCACAGTCACCTACTCCATCACCAATATGGAAAGGTGTTGCGTATCCTCCTCGCAGTCGCCTCCTACATTCGAAGGTCGCCGATACCCCAACAACCTTCTAGGAGGGAGAAAACCTGGCGTGCACCTTCCTGGCAACAAAATATAACTAGGGCTAGAATAAATAGGCTAAATTAAATTGACTAAACAGACCTCTGGCTCGCCTTCTGATGCCTTACGTGTTTCGAGTTTTGTTTTAACGAGCGGGCTTAGGGCCATTTTTGCGCTTCCCTAGTGCTGGTTAGCACGCACGCACTCAGAGTCTCTAGCTCAACCTTACTAGCCAGATAGGTTGATTAAACTTTTCCCCCATTCATTATTATTACATTTACTCTAAATAAACACATCGCACCTTCAAATACACTGCGTATCAGTTCTTTTGATTTGTGTTTTGTTATCAGTACTTACACGTTAGGTAAAGTACTGGTTAAGTAGGTGCCAGAGCACATCAAGTTAATTGGGGTTGATCAAACGTTACGGAATTGTAACACATCCCCCCTACAAACTTGTGAGGAAGTGGAATTTCATAACTCATACCGAAATAGAGTGTCAGTGAGGGTGTTGAATCATGGACAGCAGACAAATTGCTGATTGCAAAAGTTATTTTCGCAGCAAAAAGATAAATACTGATGATGTTATAGCGCATGAATCTTGGTACTATGTACTTTTTTGTAGGGCTTTGTAAAATGAGCAAGTAAAGTGCAAACCTGCCAAAGAACTATCCATGTGTGGAAAGAACGTTATACAGATGGGCAAAACGTCTTCAGTTCCAACGTCTTTTAGGTTTTTTATCTTTATGAAATGAGCTTTAATGCCATCCACCATTGGTATTTTAGCGGTGGTTAACTGTACGTTGATGGCTGTAGGTTCCGTTCACATTACTGATAAGTTCAGAGATTTCGCTTCTAAAAGTCGAATTATCACAAGTTTACGGTGAGTTTTGTCAGCAGCTAAAATGCACGAGACGACATCGTCCATAAACAGGAGTGATAGTGTGATCATGACTCCCACATTTTACCACACTTCAGTTGGATGGGCTGCGTCTTAACAGCGAGTGTGAATTCCTGTTCATAATTGGGAGTTTAAGTGCTTATTATCTTTTTGTGCTCATTCATGGATAATGTGAAGGATGTGACTAGCATGTAACTTATTGAGACAATCATCGGAGGTTTGCAGATTTTGGAAGCTTGGTTGAAAGATCGTAATGGGGATGTCTGACAATGGTATCAGCGAAACATTCTCCTTGCGGTGCTACTTCTGATTTCCCGAATATGAGCTGGAAGAAAAGAGGGTAAACAACAATATATATATATATATATATATATACATATGTATATATATGTATATATATATATATATATATATACAGTATGTATATATGCATATGATCATCTTGGAAACGAATCCAGCCAGGCGGATGCACTGTCATTGCTCACTGGTGACTACCTGACATCCAAAAGAGACATCGCTATCATGAAAGTAGCCGTCGAGAATGACGCAGCCCACAATCTTGCTGTGGTAGCGCAAGCCCTGCCGTCAAATCCTTTCGCCGTCAATACCCAAACAAACTGTCATCTGGTAACCTGCAGCAGCTGTTCCATCACCGTGTATGATAAATGACTGTTTCACCTTCTGCGAACGCGTCCTGGTCCGAAGAGTACTCCAGTAACACCTTCTGCGCCGGCTACACGCGGGTCACCCTGGGGTGGAACACATGAAAGCGGCTAGGTGAAACTACGCTCACTGGCCTCACATGAACGGTCACCTGACCGAATGTCTCAAGCGCCGCATAAAGTGTCAAGAAGCTGAAAAATATCAACTGTGAATGCGACATATTCCCTGCCGGAAACCAGACCGTTTGCGATCGTGTGTACATATTAACTTCCCTGGACCAATAAGTGGAAAATATTATTTGTCATCGGTACAGACCACTTCAGCTGACCACCAACTAGAAAAACATTTGAAGCGCTTTCAGCCATATATTCTTACCATAATTTTCCTGAAACCATCATCGCTGACAGTGCACAGCAGTTTACGTCCCATCAATCCTAAGGATACCGTCCTACTGATGGGATCGACCTCTTCCTCTCACCACCCTACCACCCACAGTCGACTGAACAAGTCGAATGTATCATACATACATTTTAAAGAGCTCTGCTCAAGGCGGAGGCAGAGGGAACACCGATGGACAGCATTCAACGGTTCCTGTCCGCTTACGGAGCAATACATGACTAAGCGTTACCCAGATGACAGACTCCCGTCAAAGCACTTATGATGCGTCACTTGAAAACACTTAAAAGCACGATCCCAAAAACACCTTCTGAAAGGCCATCAGCGGATACTATAAGCAGGTCCAAAGAAGAAACACAGGCATTTGCCGATGACTGCCTACCGGGGTACGACGAATGGATAACAAGAACGATCATCCCTACGCGTGTGAGCGTGGCGCGTGACGTGGCCGTCGGACATAACGGATGTTCATGGCAGAATTCAACCCCACCCAGCAGCAGCCTTCAAGAAAGCAGTCTCCTCAAACACACTTACCTTCGACAACCTAGTGGAGATTTTCTAGCCACCAAACAAGAACGAATAGATGAATACATGTTTTATTCTCACGTTAAAAATGATTTTAACATGAGAGAAGCCAGTTTACAGGCTTCCTCGCGCTGATACATCTCAAAATATCTACAAGACTTGAGCCCTGAGTGGTACTGATGGAGTGTCATCAAAATTAATTAAAAACTGCCGAAGGTCCTGCTAGTTATGAAATGAACGAGGAAGTATTACTTTACAGCGTACATAGTATTGAAGTTTAGATAATAGTAAATGTTGCCTTCGTTTAACAGGTTTAACGTGAGGGACACCAGTTAACAAGCACAGTCAAATTCATAGCTTTTGGAAGTATCTAGTATTAAACAATTGATGTAGCGCTAGGTGCCTGTCTCACATTATGGCTTTTACTACTGTTTACTACTGTTACTATTAACAGAATTCAAATGCATTAATGATTTCGATTAAAGATATTGTACAGGGAGTGAACCTGCTCAGAATTCCGTGCTGTACCACAAGTCTTCTGTGGAGCAAACATATTGTCATTGTCTTCATCGTTGATGTTGAGTTATGGAGGGAAGTGACATCTGAAACAGAATCAAGAGAACCTTAAGGTGAAACAGATTGCTTGTAGAGTGTGTGAATAAAAATGGACTAGGGCTCAACCTGGATGAATAACAAACCCTGTTTCTCCGCACCCCGACATGCAGATTGTTATATGCTCACTATGTAGCGTGCATCTTGCCCCCAAGACCCGGGAATAATACTGACTGACAAGCTAGACACCAACTCCATTTACCTAGGAGATACCTCCAGAGTCCGCCGCAATTCACGCGCAGACAGCCAAGTTTCCTCACCTTAGAACTCTCCCTGAGGCTCTGCATGACCCAAGTGTGACCGCATTCAGAGGACCATAACGACGCTGAACAATTGCATCCGCGAGGACGTGTGAACCTCCTGGAGAAAGTTCAGAGGGGAGACGGAGGTTGTTGAGGGAGTGCGGTGAAAACCGTATACGGATAGGCTGAAGAACTCGTGGCTTTACTTTCTCAGTTGCGGTAAGTTACATGGAGACTTGATAGGGGTTTACGAAATACCAAGTAACCCAAATCATCCGAACGGTAGAGTCCTGCTGAACTGCAACTGCGACAATCCCCGTGGCAACCCAAGGAGAGCTGATCAGCAAGGGGGGGCAGCCAACCTGAGAATAAAGATATTTATTGATTTTATTTGGTGCGAGTTCACACTTTTTGCTCCGTGGGTTTGGGGTCGTTGGAATGCATTGCCTGCTGAGATTGCTGCTGCTCCATCCGTCAGCGGCTTCAAAGAAAGGTTGGACAGGTATGTACTTACCTACTGCCTGTGTTAATTCAGTTGGGTTGGAGACTAGGTTAATACAACCCACCATTTCCACACAATACAATACAATCAACCTCCTGCTGAATCATTTGTGTTGCCACGATCATCCAAAACCTGGTTCAACCTTTTACTTCACTCTTCGACATTTCGCCTCCAGTTACTATACCCCACTAATAGCACTATTAATAATATCCTCGCAATCCATCCTACTGTCTTGCCTGCTCCCTTTCTTCCCTCGAACTCTATGGTATCACCGCATTTATCAAGATTCTCCTTACCACTGTTAAGTAAAAGATTTGGGGTCTTGGTCCATTGTCACTTTGCGGCCGACGGGGCCTGCGGAGTCCTGTGGTTTCTCTCATGAACTTTAAAGGGCGTAACTCCAGCCCTTTTCATCAAGTGTATGCACTTTGTATTCGTCCCCACCCTGAAAAAACTCTTTGGTTATCTCGTAATATTTAAAGAGGGATAGGGACATCCTGAAGCGATTTCAGGGAGGACCCACGAGAAAAGTGACTGGGTTACAGCAGAAACCTCACTTGTATCGCTTAGTTGCCCTTAAGCTGCAACCGGCACAGTGCTGGAGGATCAGAAGTGATATGATAGCTATGCATCACGTTACTTATAGTCACCATCCCAACCAACTTTCTGTTAAGCTTAAGTCAGAAACACCACCTTGGGGCCACCCGTTAAGGAAAGAAGGCATTTCGAAACCATGAAGAAAACTGTGTATGTACCTCAACGAGACAGGCGTGGGACCCAAGGGACCGTCCCCACTAATTCTAGAACGCGAAGTGTGAAGTTTATCCCCCTGAGCCTACCCAAGTGTTCCCTTCCACATGTTCATCTTCATTTTAGCCTGCCGTTTTTGAACTTCCTATCCTTTGATTTCGCTGGACATCTTTTCCTCCATTCTGTCATCCCTTGCAGAAAGTCCGAACAACGCTCTAGTGATAAGACAGGGAATCCATGTGCACTACTGTCGTTGGACGGACCATGCAATCCCAATACATTTAGTCAACACCCAATCGCCCACAGCTAAACAGGGCTGTGGCAGGCGAGTGGGTGGACAGACTGCACCAGAATCCACCAAAGACCTGGGACTGCTCCACAAGAACCAGAAGTAGGTGCAGAGAAACTAATTAGTTTACACCTGCTTTTTAGGGATACCCGGCAGGCTAAAGCGGAAGTCTCTCGATGACGACTACTATTAGCGACACTGAAGCAGCTAAGCTCCTAGCCGACCGATATTTGCGGATGTTCTCGTCATCATCCACTTACCTAGGAGTTTACGAATAGGACTCTTGGTCGTTGACTTGGCGCCGATCTTCAAAGTTAGCCAACAAAGCAACTCGAGGAAATGCTGGCCGGTGAGAGTCTTATCCACGCCTTTCAAAGTAATGAAATTGTTAATCCTAGCTGGGCTGGGTGAACACTTTTTAGGAATCAGCTGCTTTGCGACCCAAAAACGCTAATCTACGGAAGAACACTTCTGCATTCCTGACCTGCCCACTACCGTAGATAGATGGATTAGCATTGTCGATTGTCAAGGTCGAATTGGTGTAATTTATCTGGGCCTTACTAGGGTGTTTGATCGTGTTAACCGCGACTGCCATACTGATGAATTAAAACCAGTAGAGGTAGGACCACTACTGACTAACTGGACGTCTTCACATCTATTGAGTCGTTCATTTGGAGTTCGAGTAGGTTTCTCCATGCCTGAAGAAACATGATATCCTAGTGGTACCCTCGACGTTCGCCACAAGGGCCTCTATATCAAATGTATAAACGACTTGCCCCAACCGGTTTCTTCCGGAATCCTTTTTTCTGCTGACAGCGTGAAATCGTAGGGTTAAATCAGAAGTGAGAGAGATAGCGCTTCTTTACAGGAAGATTTGTCTCAACTTCAAAACTGGGTAGTCAATAATCGGCTCGCATTTTATCCTGAAAAGTACAAGGTGATACACGTAAAGATACGGCATGTCATGTACATAGCCTCAACCGCATAAACTTGAAGAAAAGAATTTGTCTGTTTTTCTCCCTCGTGGCTTCAAGTCCTATGCTAACTGTGACGGAAACGCATTTCATGGAGATTTGTCGTTAGTGACCATTAGACGAATTTTTGGACACTTAGGTCCTAGATGTTTTCACCAGATTTTTAACAGCTTCATGCAGTCTCACTTGCGGTTCACGATCACCGTTTTCCTCCTTCTTAGCAAAGGGGCAAATTAAGCTTAGAATATATTCAGAGGTACTCGGTTAAATCTGTTCGGGGACTTGCGTCTAAAATATATAAAGGACGACTATTTGCGCTGGATCTGTATCCCCTGGAATATAATAGGCTAGAGGGAGACTTATAACGTCCTGAGTATTCCTGGACATACGCTCCGTCAATTACTGAATCTCAATTTTAGTTCTTATCAAAAATGACACCTACAGAAACTAAGCCTTGAACATAGCAGGTTAGACACCACATACACCTTCTATTCCATTAAGTTTGTCAAGACTTGGAATGCTTTTCCTGCAGAAGTGATCCAAACAAATCCATCTGGATTCTTCAAATGTTAACTGGATACTAATTTGATATGTGGCTGAGATCTTCCCAGAACTAATTGGATTATAACATTTTAACCTCCACTTTTCCCCTTCTTTAATTGTAAACAGGTTAAAAAACACAGGAAGCGGTGATCCACGGATTCTAGATGTGAAAGCCAGTTATTCTACTGCTTCTTCTTTTCTATAAAAAACCATTTGAACCATTGGCGCGCTCCTTGAGTAGTGACGTGTTTCGCTCGTCTCTCAGCTTTTGGATTTTTCCACAATGAAAAACTCCCACTTGCAATACTCAATCTAAAAACATCGAACGTTTGCAGCACTTCTGTCCGTCCACGCACCTCACCCCTGCGCATTCGTCAGCTCACTCCTCAACAGTTGAAAATTGGCATTATTATTCCTTTGAACCAACCGGTCTACCTCCTGTCAGTGGTTCTTGGGCGTTTCAACTGCCAAACTGCCTTAGCTCTCGGTTCTCCTCGGAGGTCATTCCCCAGGAAATATCTTTCCTGGTTATACATACGCATCTGGAGCTTACGGTTAAACTCGTTGGTCAAGAGCAGAGGATCAAGTGACAAGTGTCTGAAGGTGAGCCAACATAAATTATCTTCCCTTTTCTATTCTGTCCTTTTGCTGCATTCAGTCTTCAACCCTCTTATTGTTGTTAACTACTTGTTTTCCCAAGAAGTTTATATCATAGCGACATGTCTGCCCAAAACGCTAGGTCTGAAGCTTTGACACGGATAACGCGGTCGTGCACAATAACACCCTAAACAACACACTAGTCTGTACTAGAAGACAAACAGAGGTAGGGCAGAACACCGAACTTCTAAAGAAGTGGCCAACCCATGTTTCTAGAATTCCAGTCGCCATCAGACAGGTGACACAGAGTAGCACTAGCCCGTCACAAACTAGTCCTATCTTGAGCAAGGATCATACCATGCCTGAAATAGAAGACGACGTAAAAGGCTTCAGAACAAGGCAGCCACAAGCAGTTCGCCACAATCCGTAGCACCTTATTCATGGAAGGAAGGCTGTATTACGACACCCGATGGCTGCAGTGTTTGCACCAAAGTTGTTTCGGTAGTCGATGAGGCATTTGCATGCAACCTGTGTCAACGATGGGCATTGCCACTGCGATACCAAAGTCCCCCGACAATACTATAAGCTGATGAAGAGACAACCATGCAAGTGGTTCTGGTACATCTGTCCAGAGTGCAGGAAAATGCCCGCACTCCGCACAGAAAGCCTGAAGGAGATGCTCTCCGCCACGCAAAAGCTACCAGCATCCTCGAATAAAGTAGGGTTAACACCAAAGGATAACACAGAGAGACCTGGAAACAGACCTAGAGCTCCAGCTGTGGGCACGCCACTCGCGTGGGGACCATATTAGGTCAAGTCTCCATACCCCTACCCGGCCCCAGGGGACGTCAAGCGCATGGCCAAAGACATCGACCGCCGAAGCCTCTACGAAACCCATTCCGAACACCCCACACACCGTGACTGAGAAACAACCAGTGGAATTACTCAAACCCATTGGGAAGTCGGGCGTGCCACCCACAACGAACCCAGGTCACAGGAGGACCAACTCGATCATTTTGTTCAACGTCGATGTATCGACAGACTCATTGTTGGTCGAGAGGGAACAATTTGACAGCCGAATGTGGACCGACTACTGTCAGATGCTGGGACTCCCTCCCCTCCCTGCAACTTTATGTCGCCTTTCTCGAGGAAGCCATGCACCCCGAGATAAGCCACCCCCTTTACGTGTGTCCCTAAATACCGCCAAAGAGGCTGAAGACACACTCCTCCTCTCGCGACAACCGGACGTTGTTAATGCCTGTAAAATTCGGGCCAGGCCTGACAAGCCATGGTCAATAAGAGAGGAGGAGAGAAAGTCAGCGGTTGGAAATCCCAACAGAAACAACACTATAGTTGTACATGGGATTCCAGAATTGCCAAGTGACAGCTCGGTCAAAGATCGGTACTTTCACGACGTCCAACAATGGCAATGGCTCTCAACCAAAGTTGGTCTCAACAGTATACCGGCCAACAGCGTCAGTAGACTGCCAAGGCCAGCGCACCTGAAGACCATACCCAATCCCAGACTACTTGCCGTCCAGTTCGACTCATATGCCTCCCTCACAGACGTTCTGCACGCATGGTATAATGCGAAAGATCGCATGGGTGGCTCAATACGTATATGTGAAAGTAAGCCTAGACCCACAAGGCAAGAGGAGAGACGGCAACCACCAAGACCTCTGGAGTCAGTGGTCGTCACACAGGCGCTGACCAGTGAGTTAGATACATCAAGTAAAGAAGCCACCACTGCTACAGCCCCCACCCAAGTTAAGAACAAAACACAAAAAACGGAACAATGCCAGTCCTATGAGGACTGGCGAGGCTAAATCAACCACGTAAGCGCTCATCCCGCGAAAATACACATCCAGACCTCCCCCCTCATCAGGTACACTCTAATATGTATGTACAGCAACGTTAGGGGGCTAAGAGGGAAGGTAGCAAAATGAGGACGCTGCGTGAACATCAGCACTACGACATCATATTCATCACCGAATCCTGGCTCTCATCGGACATCTCCGACGAAGAGATGCGTGTTGCTGGCATGGAACTCTTCCGCAGGGACAGGGAACATAGAGCAGGAGGGGGAGTGGCTATCTACGTAAACTCCTGTTTAAAGGCAAGGATGGTTAGCGATACGGCCTTAACCCAGCTCCCAGAGTCTCTATGGTGCTACTTCACTCTCTTCTTTATTCTCTCTTCATTCCTTTACCACTACCTTACTATTCTCTTTCAGGTACCTACACAGACAGGAGTCATGGCAGTTCTCTAAACTTCCCAGCAACCCGTAGCTCCCTAATCACTCTACAAATTACAACCTACTAACCCACAAAACATCCACCTCACCGAAGCTAAAAGCAAGAAAGCAGAGGGGATTTCCTCGTCCACTGCAGGAGTAAACCGAACAACTGGAACCAAGCCCTAAGAACTAGACGCGAGAGATCAAAAACTACCAGTTTTCTACGCTCGCACTATCAATATTGGATATTGGATTGGGGTAGTGGAAGTTGGATATTGTATTAAGCGGCACTTTCCAACGTGCCGCTTCTGTCGTCGTGAGTTGATTCTTACATATGTTTTACTGTGGAGTGAGTACTCAGACTCCTCCCTCAAACGTGACGCAATAAAGTCGTTTCCAAAAATACAATTTGTACTGTTGAGTTTTTCAGAGGCGAAAATACTCGAATTGTATTGATAACAAGTAGACGCGATATTGTACAGTGATTGTATATTACATTCTTAATATACCAACCAGAAGACTCTTTAAGCCTAACTTAGACACTGCAAGCACAATCTTAGTAGTGCTTTAGAGACAAGTTGTGCACTCAAGAACTGTTGAAAACTTCAGGTACGCTTTGGAGATTTTGAAAGTTTTGAGCGATTATCGCTAGGCCCACCGATAGACTTTTGAAAATGCTTCAGCTTTTGAGTAGTTCCCGATAGCTTCAAGTAAACTCGAAGTTTTTCAACTGAAAACCCAGAAATACTTGAGATTTTGGTTTACTGGAATCACAGTTCTCTTTGGAAACTAGAATTTTATCAGTATCATTGTATATCCTTTGGAGTTTTCAGAGTATCATATGAGTAGTTAAAGCTCAAGGCTAGCTTCAGGCTACATTCATAACAAAAACTAGACCACCGATTTTCCTACACCGGAAATACTCATTTTATCGACATCGTTTTAAAGCACAAAGCAACTGCTTTAGTTTGGTAGTCTAAATCAGGTTTACGGTTGTAAACTAGAGCATTCATAGTCGCTAGACGTACCCAATTATTTATGCAATTTTAGGTCCGGTTAATTGTAATCCTGTTTATCGCATAAATCCTGCTTGATTTTGAGGGCTTGAAAGAAAAGTGGCGTCGTCCACTGCGTTGTTCTCACTTTTGCAGGGGGCATTTCAGTGATAGGGTTAGCCAGTCAGTCAGTGTTAATTCTCACTTCAGGTCAGTACGAGGAAGATTTGAATCTCAAATAAAATATATTTCAATCACCTTTCGACATTTATGGACGTTATCTGAGATGATCAGTCCTAAAAGGAGAAAAGAAGTTGGACATATTTATAGAAAGTTGTATATTCAAAATGTAGAACATTAATATAAGATCTCCTATCTTACAGTGAAATAATGTTCATGGATAAGCCTTTCTAGTTTCTTTTCTTGTGGAAAATGTTTATCTTCAGGCACTAAAATGACGCTTCCTCTACTTTTCTAAAGCGTGAACTAACTGATTTGATTGAGTACTCTAAACAAAAACCGTCAGCTGGACTATAATGTTCAAAACATTCTGTTAAAGCATTTCAAGGTTTTATGAGGCTACCTTTGCATTTCACAATACATTGTCGTTATAAGTCGTAGCTTACCGCGGCCTCTGAGTCATTCTGTGCTGGAATAAGGCTAAAGCAGACAGGCAAAATCAACGCAGAACCTCGCACAAGTGCATCGGCTCAAATTATGACACCGTATAGTAGTAAACAAAAAGCAAGTTCATTGAAACAGAGTGACATCAAAGTTGTGTGAGAAAAATAAACGATTTGAAAATATAGGTTAGTGCAAATATTCCAGGTTTTAATGTCAAGAAGTGAACGGAGCTGCGCCATTGTAACCAATTTCCAACCGTTTCAAGAAGAGACCTCAACCACTGATTCCTTTCATCTCGGGAATATGAGCCCTATAGTTTACGTCTCCCATACAACTCAGACCAACAGAGACTTCTTGGACTGGTGACGCGTCATGATCTGGTCACCCTCAGCCCTCTTCCGACCTCACCCAAATTCACCTGGCATAGCTCATCGAGGTAGGTGATAGCTTGGCTTGCGAAACGCATGTCTAAGCCATCTCAGTCGACTAAGGTTCACAATCCCATCGATAAACTTACCTGTCCTGCCCAGTAACCTTCGCCTAACTTCAACATTGGTCATACAGTGATTCCACCAAACTTGAGCAATGCTACTAAAACACGTGATCAAAACCATGTAACCACTTCATGTCGTCTACTTTCAACATTCCTGTCTCAACGACGTAAGACATTGAATTGCAGAGCAGTATACTTGTCCTTTGATAAATACAAGTCTCGACGGCGCCACGGATGATGTGATTTGGCCGAGATTTCATCAGCAATCAGCCCGTTCAGGCTGATGCAGCTCCCCAAGTAAATGAAATGGTTGACATATTCCATCACTTCACCCCTGTCATTGAACTGGGAGTAGTTGCACGTCAGTCGTGAAGCATCATCTTATATTTGATTAGTGCCGAACGCATTCCAACCAAACACTCAGATTTCTGTTTAACGCGTTCAGAAGACTGCATTGCGTCAGCATCTTCATCTAGTAGAATATCATCTGCACCTTCCAAGTCAACCAGATACCACCCAGGGAGTGGATTAATCCATGTGAAGTCAGACGTACTTAAAGCTATGTGCATTAGTGCATCTATAATGAGGAAGGGAACAGTGACAGTGGATATCCATGGTGGACACCACTAGTTGTCATCAGTTCATATGACCACTCTCCATAAGCGCTTACACGGCTGGGTGATTTCGAGTGGAGAGTTTTGAAAAGCACTGCTTACTTGCTCAGTACTTCTTTCGAAGTCAAACACTGCCACAACACTTCACGGTCGACTGAGTCGAATGTCGCCTTCGAGTGAATGAATATTGTGTGTCAGTCACTGGCTGAAGTGTATGCCTGTGTTTCAGAACTTGTCGGAGGGTGGAAATCTAATCGATACATACTCATCCAGCTCTGTCTGAAACCTGCCTGGTTTTTTCAAGTTTGCGGTTCTCGAGCTTCAGTTAGGTGTCGGATAAATGTTGATTCTAGAATCTTGGATACAATATTAGTCAAACTAATTCCACTATGGTTACCACAAGAAGACTTCTCTCCATTCTTATAGACTAGGATGATCGGTGTAGCACACTGGTCTGATGGTACTACCTCTGATTTCCATCAAGTACGTAGTACCTCCATCAGTGGGCGCTATGTGAGACAAAGCCTCTCATTATGCTGAAAGTTAGTGCTGAATAGAAGCAAGTGATTGTTGCAACAAAATTAAAACAAACGATAATCGTTATTTCGCTTCACCTACTTAGGTTTCGGAGCTTAGATGGTATCACGAGTAATCATTATCGGTGTCGATCATCACTAACTATACGAACCTGCATATTACATATCGGCTAATTAATGGCTGCCGTATTCTCCATTCTAACAACTGCTACCTAAAAGTGGTGGTCGGGCTTGTATATCACAATGACCCAACGAACTACACTGACTGGAAAGCTTATTCCCTCAAAGTTCTAACATGCCAGAAAGGTCTGTTGGATAGTGGTAAGACAAAAAGCAGTAACAGTTGTAGTGTAAATTGCTACACAATGGTGGGGGTCCGAGGGCGAAGTTATGCTTCTGGCTAGATGGGCTATGACAGCAGTGAGGTATCTCCCTTGGACGACCAACAGTGCCACGCTGATACTGGGAAGGGAAGGGTTAGAAAAAGTCGACCCCAAAAATAGCACACT
Organism: Heterobilharzia americana; assembly: GCA_944470555.2. Taxonomy (NCBI): domain Eukaryota; kingdom Metazoa; phylum Platyhelminthes; class Trematoda; order Strigeidida; family Schistosomatidae; genus Heterobilharzia; species Heterobilharzia americana. Next base: position 42,570,080 of record OX104127.1, read on the forward strand.
CCTCCCTGCCCCACAATCTTCTGGTGCCGGTGGTATGGGTTTTCTCTCTGGCGTTAGAACAACCGAATCTCAAAACCACAACCCGCGAAAGGCTGTGTGTGACAGGCCTCAAACAGATGTCTGAAGGGCTCTGTGTTCACAAACCTTTTTCTCTTGAAGATACCGTATGAAGAAATAGCCTTCAACGGTGAAGGCAGCCGGAAAGTGTCAACTGCCCACACGTTTCCAGTAGTACACAAGACCCACTCAAAAATAACCACCTCCTTTGCCTTTACCTGCCGATGCTAATGTTAAGCTTCTCACACCTTTCCCAACCTCTCATTCCACGACCATTACCGACAACCAAAGACATCGGAACCTCATTTCTAGCCTCTTGAGACCCGCCATCGACCTCATGTAGGAGCTTTCAATGCCCGAACTCTATGCCAAATCGGACAGCAACCATCACTCGACAGAACTCTGGAATCTTCAGCCATGGATGTATGCGGTGTCTCTGAGACACGTGTATAGGGCCCGAGTGTGGTTATTAGATTGATCTCACCTAATCAGTGCAGTGAGTCTTGAAAGTCCCCCTTACGAGTATCCGGAGACTCAATGACTAGCTCTCGTGGACTCGCTAGTGTAGGCACAGCATTGAGTTGTAGGGCAGAAAGTGTGCTTCTCGACTGGATGGATGGATATCAGTCAACATCCGTCTATATGCTGTTCGACCGAATGGATTTGTAAGAACTAGGAAGGAGTGTGAGACCAACCGATGCTTATTCGTAATCTCTGTCTACGCACCCATTGACTGCAGTTTGGATGATGCAAAGGATGAATTCTATGAAAAGCTGTCAATTTCGCTACGGGAAGTAAAACTTTCAGATGTATTCATAATGGCAGGTGACTTTAACGCTCAATTAGGGAAGCTGAGCCAATCGAAAAGGGTATCTGGAAGGTATCTATAGAACCCTATGCCAACGAACTAGCAACGATTGTCGTTTATTTCCATTTTTTCTACACCGAAGAATTTTCATTGCAGTAGGTCTTAGGGCCTAGGTGTTTTTGCCCACTAGGTTTAAATGAACAGATACGTATGTAGTTTTTAAATGTTCTGTGTACACCTTTTTTTTTGAATTTTGCCTGACAGGTTATAAGCTGAACCGCATTCATCAATTCCTGGTGGCAATATTTTTGACCAGTTGCCTATTGCTCGGTTTTTTACATGGCTACTGAGGTACTTCGTGATTTCAGTTTTAAAAATTGAGTTGTGGAGATTGTGTTCTCATGCACTAGCATATTGTAATTTGTGAATCTGTAGCCATTGACGTAAAACCATGTGCCTGATCAGTTTCGTCGACATCGGTTTATTCGTTCACGAAAAGCTAAGCGTCTATGTTATCGTTGTTTGCTATTCAATTTCGTAAGCGTAGGGACTAGGGCAGCAAGGTAATTCTACTTAATTCTACCTCTGCATATCAGGGATGATTTCCACTTTCTACAACTGTCTCTATCAGGTAGCTGTTTTTAACGATCATAAGATATTGGTTGACTCATCGGTCGCTAACTTCAACTTAGAATTATGTCTATAGACTTTACTGCCGTCGGTGACCGTTGGAAAGAATCGAAATACATCTGTAGCTTCTTCTAGAGAAAGCAATCTTAACTTCAGCTACTTGTTAGTTTAAAGATGTATGAGGATGTACTTTAATGAATCTAAAATAATCACAGGTGAGGGTATTTTCCTAGCTCACTTCGAAAATAAAATGCCAAAGGTATATTGAAGCAGAAACTACTGGTTGAATGTCATTTTTATCTATCAAATTTCGATAATACCTATATTTTCAGCACAATAATTTTTTTTGGTGTACATACCATTGTAAAAGCAGTTTGTTTGATATGTAATGAATAAATTTGTTGTTAGAGAGTAACATTGTGACTTAAGGCCTGAAAAATACTTCTGGAGTTTTTCTTTGACTTGTAATTAGACTAACTATTGTTACACTGCTTCAAGTATGAACTAAATCAAAACTCTTAAATTGAAGACTCTTTTCTTCATCAAAATGGTTTTTGTTGTAGGTCTCACTCCAATGACTTGTTTATTAAGCTATGAAAATATGAACTAAGTGTCCTTAGTATAATCATGTTATCTGTTCTTCTATTTTTTTTAGAAACGTGATATTACGTTGGACAGCATAATTACAAGCGGTTCTACTGGTCTGTAAAATAACTAGAACTAGCTGACTTAGTAACTTCAAAGATGCCCCCCAAAAGAAATGCTAGGAATAAGGAAGAAGATGATGAGAACCTAAGCGCTGAAAGTAATAACAATGAGAAGCGGAATGCAAAGTCTGGAAATAAAAAAAACAAAGGAAAAACTACTAATTGTGTCGCTTCGGATGCTGAAGAGGATAGGGTTGTTGTTGATACTGTTAAGAAAAAAGACAAGAAAAAGAAAGGAAAAGAACAACCAATAAAAGATACAGACGAACCAAAGGTTGTTGAAAAGTCTGGCAGCAGACAAATGCAGAAGGAGAATCATAAATCTAGTAATGAATCCCTAAAGTCAAATGACATAGATGACGACTTTTACAAAAAGAAAGGAAATCAGGACGTAATGCTGGCAAACGTATAGATTCAGATGAAGAAGGAAAAGCCAATACTCAATCAAATAAAAGACAAGGGAAAAAAAAGGGTAAAGGAGATGAAAATGAAACTGAACAAAGTCGTCTAATAGTTGATACTCAATCGAAAACAAAAATTTCCAACACTGAAAGTTCACGAATGGCGTATGAACCTGATGAAGAGTCTATGAAACCTGAAGAAATAGATGACGATTTTTATACAAAGAAAAGAAAGGTTGGTCGTGGAAAACAAAAGCAAGTGGGAGAACAAGAGGAAGCACCTGTTCAAAATGCACCTGGTAAGAAAAAAAAACAGAAACCTGGGAAAAAGAAATTTGATGATGGGTTCAATAGTGAAAATGAAGATATAGACGGTTTAACTAAAGCCATAACAACTGTTTCTCTAGAAGATGAAATAGATGATTTTGATTCCCGAAAACGAAGTTTGGTGGATTCGCTGGAGTAACTTTAAATCACGATGAAGTAGCAGATGATGCCGAAACAAGTATTGATTTAGAAACTGAATCGAATGAGCCCATCCATGAAGACTTCAAACCAGATGTTAAAGGTACAGAGTTGCCTACTGATACAATCAGTGATTCAGCTGTGAACGAGTGTTTAACCATCCAAGCAGAAGAGAATGATGCTGACTCAAAACCAGAGGTTGACAAAGGAAATGTGGAAAGTGAAGCTGGTGCTGCCAAAGTCAAGGTATCGAAGAAAGATCTTAAGAAGCTTAAGAAAAAAGAAGAGTTTGATAAGCTTGTTGAAACTGCAAAAGCAAAGATTATTGCATCTTCTGGGACACTTGATAATTTTGCACTTTCCCAGGTACAGTAATTTAAGACTATTTCTTATATTTGCCTTAAAATGTCAGTTGCGTGAACTTCACATTCATTTGAGTTTGTAGTCTAAACTTTACTATGTACCACTAGTTTCTGTATTTGTTAGAATAGATGTTAATTTCTATCTCAGAAGAAATTTGACCACAAATAAGAACACTGGGCAGCTGTTTCGTCCCAGTTCTAAGACTCCTCAGGAATATACATCAGTAACTCCTAGTGAGGTCAAACTCATGACTGTTAGGTGTCACAGTGAGTATATCAATGAATCACAATGCAATGACTGACAGTTTCCAACTTCTGTTTTTTTCTCACATCTTTCACAAATGTAAAATACTTAAATGCTTGATGAAAATTAGGTATACTAAGTAGCATTACATTATGTTCATTTTATATATGTAAAATTTGGTCATTGAAGGCCAGAGACATACATGAGTTACAACTTTTTTGTTGACTATATATATGTTTGAAGCATCATTCACGCCTAGTAAAACTGACAATAAAGTTGAACATAATGTTTTTAAAATAGACAATTATACATCACTTGATAAGGTTGTGAATCTTCATCGACCCAGAATATGAAGACATGTGTTGCACACGTCTAGTAATTGCTCACTGGAGTCGAAGTAAGATGAAAGCAGTTGCAGCCTGGTTTATGGTTGGAGAATACAGTTTAGTTGAGGATCGAATCGTACTCAGCAATCTTATGCATATTCGTGTAATAGGCAACGAGCTGCACCTAGTGTATGAGAGCTAATAATATTGCCTAGCTACTTAAGCCTCTTTAGTTAGGGTGGTTTTCAAACCCGTGGTCCATTAGTTGAAGGTCAACTGTCTAAATCAGTGAGCTACAGCTCCACTTAGCTGAAGATACGATGCAGCAATGTTTATGCACTCATACTTCATCTGGTTTACATATATATCTTTTTCAGTGTCATGCCCTATTATTCCACCTATTTATTTCCTCTTTCTATGCCTTGAAGTGTTTCTGTGGTTAATATCCACTCATTGTTTCAACATGTCTACATGTCAATTTTATTATTGTCTTTATTTTACCCTATTACCTGATTTGTATGTAACACATTTTATTACTAGGCAACTGATTTTTTTTTTCAAATTGATTTTCTATTTGATTTTTGAAAAAAAAAACTAGGCTAGCAAAAGTTCAAAATCAGAACAGCTAGACAATCAACTTGATATACGAGTTGAGAATTTCTCAATTGCTGCAAAAGGCAAAGATTTGTTTGTAAATGCTTCTCTGCAAATTACTCATGGTCGTCGGTATGGATTAGTAGGACCTAATGGGTAATCACATTTTCATATTACTTTGTCCTAAAAGGGTGATTCTTTTATGATTAGTTTCAGATTGTATTAATTTAATGTAACTAAATAACTGACAGTGATTATGACGTTGAATTGTTTGCATCTAATTGCGCATAGCCACTAATTTTCTACTTATTGGATTGGTTAGTGTACTTCTCAAATAAATCGGTTACGAGGTTGAATCTTATTTCACTTACCGAGGAATTTGGTAACTCGATAGTGTACCACGGCTCCTTATACGATAGACGTGAATTATTATCCAGCTCATGAATGTGTACACATTGAACGAGTTGCATTTGTACATTTTAATATTTCACTCATTACAACCTCTTGTTTATAGGACATTTCACGGGTTCGATAACATCTCCAAGACTGAATCGTTTTTGTTTATGCAAGCTGCTAAGCTTTTTGTAATGTTTAGTTTTTATGAGCTCGACACATATTGCTGCTAGTATATTAGACAAGCACACCAAGAGGGTGACATGCAAGAGATCGTGCGAGGAGGAAATGAGAGCTTATGGGCTGTGGTGGAGCGAGGTTGAAAAGATTTCAGAAAAGAGTGGAGTGGAGACGTGCTACTGAAGCCCTATGTTCCATTAGGAACCCAAGGGACAAACAATATAATAATATACACCAAGAATGGTTCGGAAAATCTAGAGTTCGATGATGCGAAAACAAACACAGTACTATCATCCAGTGGGTTTAAAATTAAATGTAAGGTAAAGACTCAGGAACTTATATCGAATGGATATAAAGGTATATGGTTGCCTACTTATAACTTTTCTGTTATATTGGTAGCAGATTTCACATGACTGCATTCCTTATTAAATTTGGGGAACTAGTTTTCCTTCCACTTCTGAGAGTAAATCTATCTAGTACTCATTGCTTTGTTTGCTTGATTTCATCAATTTAACCAGGTAACTCTCTAGTTCTACTTTCCTCTGGTATGCTAGTGAGTAGTCCTAGACAAAGGGAAATTTAATTGATGAGTGAAATACTTATTCGTCATTTTAAAGCGCCATATTTCTACGTAAACGAACCTTTTCTGTTTATATATATATACTAATTACCATTACTAATGAAAGACTTCATTCCATTGGTTGAACCACTTTTTGTCAAGACTGATCACCCTAGTTTTCTTACGAAGTGTAAACGAGACTTCAGAAGTTTTTTTATGGAATCCCTTTCATCTATTCACTAAGTTTCATATAGATCTTAACATTACACTTAAGAATAATGTGGTGTAAAAAGTAATAATGATAATCGCTTTCTTTCAAACGATATTTATGATACAGTATATAATTCTCAGCATGTAACATTTCAAAAAGTCGCTCCCAGAACAATATTTCTAAACGAAATAACTATTATATCTGAATGGTGTTAATAATAACAGTATTAAAGGTATCAATGTGAAACAGCCAGCTGGCGTTGGATCTGCGTCTATATTTCAATGATTAAAAGAAATTGAAAAGAAGGAATTTAATGGATATTTTCTGTAAAGAATATTGGTACCAGCTGATTGAATGGAAGAAGGGCTACCTCGTCAAACTCCCAAAGAAGGGAGACCTAAGCCTTTGCAATAACTGGCGAGGAATCATGCTGCTGTCCAACCAAAGCAAGCAAAATATTATGCTGCATCATCCTGGAGAGACTAAAGAATGCTCTGGATTCAAAATTACGACCGAAACAGGCTGGCTGGCTGGATTCAGGAATAAAAAAAATCATGTGTGAATCAAATTGCAACACTACGCTACGCATCATCATAGAACAGAGTATAGACTGGCAGTCAACTCTCTACCTCCACTTTATCGACTTTGAAAAGGCCTTTGACAGTGTTGACCGAGAAGTAATTTGGCAGGCAACTGCTTCAACACTACGGTCTTAGCGCTACAAATCTTTATCAACATCATTCAACAGCTATATGAAGACGTCACATGCCAAGTGATTCACAATAGAAAGCTCAGTGACACCTTTGAAGTAAAGACGGGAGTAAGACAAGGCTGCCGCCTATTATCACCGATCATCTTCCTGAATGGGTTCGACTTGATCATTCAGCAAACCGTGAGGAGAAAGAAGTTGGGCATACGCTGTTTGACCGATGAAAAGCTACTACAATATTTGGATTTCGCCGATGATTTATGTCTAGTGTCTTATCACACAAGACCATAACCTAAAGAAAGTAGTCTCTTTCACCTACCCGCTTAGGTAGCATCGTTTCAATTACAGGCGGCATAAGCACAGACCAGGATGTCAAAACCAGAATCGGAAAAGCAACACATGCTTCCTATAATCTGAAATCAGTGTGGAGATTTACTGCACTCAGCACAAAGTGTGAACAAGATCCGGATTTTCAACCCCAACGTCTAGTCAGTGATTCTATGTTGATGGTTCAGAAACTTGGCGCGTTATGAAAAGCACTTCCATCAAATTACAGACATTCATCAACAGCTGCCTACTCTGGTTCGATACTGAAGATCAAATGGATGGCCAGAATGATAAGAATAAGCAACAAGGAACCCTGGCTGGCTGGTTGGTTGGTTGGCTGGCTGGCTGGCTGACAACGAACCAATGAGGCAAGTGCCATTCACTCAACAAATATACACTGGAAGGAAGTGGAGATGGATAGGATTAGGCATACATTGAGAAGGCCGATTGTGGACATCACGTGTCAGGCCAGGCCGTTGAGTGGAACCCAGATGGGAAACGATGAGCTGGGCATCCAAGGCGAGGGTGACATGGAGGAGATCATGTGAAGAAGAAATGAAAGGTTGTGTGCAGTGGTGGAGCCAGGTTCAAAAGACTAGAGAAGAGAGTGCAATGGAGACGTGCTGCTGAAGCCCTGTGTTCACTAGGAACCCAAGGGAAAATAATGATAATATTCAAGTAAATCATCGATTATGAATAATGATTGATGTAGTCATTTTTTGGGTATCTGCAACTACTGTGTCTATAGAGTCATTAAAAGCTTGCCTTTAGAATATGTTTTAAAGATTTGAATGTTGCTTGTTTTCTCATTTGAACAGTGAGGTGTCTGACATACTTAACTGTCAGGGTTAAATGAAATCAAATCGATTAAGTTGCTGATGAGCATATTTCTCTAATTTATTTTCAATTGAAAATTGTTCTGATATATCTTAGGTTACTGCTTATTTTTTCTTTTATTTTGATTGCTAATGACTAATCATTAGTAATCAGTATCAATACTTGTCTGTCAAACCATTGCTGTCTCAGATAGTCAAAATGATTGGGATACAAATTCCTGACTGGACAGCCAGTATAAATACGATCAAACAGTAGTAAGGCATGATAGTCGTGCAAAATGCATGGTGACTGAAGTAAAATAAAAATCTAGTCAGCAGTCGAATCTCGTAGTTCATTTGGTAGAGGGTCGGGCCAGGAACTCGGTGGTTGCTGGTTCGAATCCGGTCGTGGTCGAAGTTTTCATTTCACCTTATGTTAACAATAATTTGGTTCAGAGTACTTTTAGATTAAGGTGACAATATATATGAGTCAACAGTTATTTTCACAGAACTTTATCTTAGGGATTATACACACTTTACATTGATATTGTGTATACATTTGACTAATTTTGGAACAAAGAATATGTTATAGCTTATACTAGAGGATTTCGGGTAATTAATAGGTAGTGCGATTAACAGGTGTAGAGAATAAGTATTGGCAATCAAAAAGAGACATAACAAGAAGTAAGTACAGGAATATCGAAAAATATCAGAACAACTAGGGAATATTAAGTAAACCTAGTAGGTCACAATGCACCTTACGGTCATTTGGATAGTTGAAGATATCTTTATTCCTCACACGATAGATTTGATTCGAACTGTAATATGCGAGTTGGTATATTTGGTCACCAAGTTATTTTTCACTCAATACTTAAAGAAGTGTTTTCAATAGGTAATCCTGATTCACACTTTTTTATATAACGCATTATTTATTATTATTATTATTATTATTATTATTATTATTATTATTATTATTATTATTATAAATATCTTAATTTATTTTCAATGAAGTTACGGGAAAACTACGTTACTCCGGCATATCGCTACTGGCGCGATAAATATTCCTACCAATATTGATGTACTTCTTTGTGAACAAGGTTAGTAGAAGTTTCTTTGTTTCTTTATTTATTCTTACGTAAATGGACATCACGCTGGTCGACTTCATTCATGAAATTATTGTCAAGGAATATACCTTTCTATTATGAATGTGGATAATCGATATATATATATATATATATATATATATATATATATATATATATATATATATGGACTTCTATTTAACTCTTTAGTGTCTGTGATCTGCTTTATGCTTATTTTCAGAAAGTTATATGCATACAAAACATTTAGATTATGGTTTACGGACGATCATATTAATGGCGTTTTGCATTGATATACCACGTTACAACTTCACAGCTGTTGGGCATCTGATTTTGAGTACTCTTTTACCATTGTCCTATAACAGTGTATCATTAAGTTTCTAAAAAACTTTGAATACAGTTCTTCCACTTATCAAACTATCGTTTTAAGTTTCATGTAGATCGCTTATTTGCACTTAGTTTGTTTTTGTATGTTACCTCGTTGTGAAATAATCAAGGTTTTCATTGTAAAGCAATTAATCATAGGAGTAAAACTTGGACACTGTGGTAGATTTTAATTTCATTTTAGTCTCTTTATTAGAAATGTCACAGAGTGAAACAGTATCATTTACTGAATAAACTTTCGGACATTGTTTATTGTCCATATTCGTATAATGTAACCCCGCAACTTCGAGACATGGTTTTATTGTTATTATTTGTCCCTTGGGTTCCTAGAGGAACATAGGGCCTTCAGTAGCACGCCTCCATTGCACTCTCTTCTCTAGTCTTTTGAACCTGGCTCCACCACTGCACACAACCTCTCATTTATTCCTCACACCACACCATCTCATCCATGTCACCCTCGCCTTGGATGCCCAGCTCATCGTTTCCCATCTGGGTTCCACTCAACGGCCTGGTCTGACACGTGATGTCCACAATCGGCCTTCTCAATGCATGCCCAATCCTATCCATCTCCACTTCCTTACAGTGCATATTTATTGTGTGATAGGTTGTTGCCTCATTGGTTCGTTGTCAGCCAACCAGCCAGCCAACCAGCCAGGGTTCCTTGTTGCTTATTCTTATCATTCTGGCCATCCATTTGATCTTCAGTATCGAACCAGAGTAGGCAGCTGTTGATGAATGTCTGTAATTTGATGGAAGTGATTTTCATAACGCGCCAAGTTTCTGAACCATCAACATAGAATCACTGACTAGACGTTGGGGTTGAAAATCCGGATCTTGTTCACGCTTTGTGCTGAGTGCAGTAAATCTCCATACTGATTTCAGATTATAGGAAGCATGTGTTGCTTTTCCGATTCTGGTTTTGACATCCTGGTCTGTGCCTGTGCCGCCTGTAGTTGAAACGATGCTACCTAAGCGGGCAGGTGAAAGAGACTACTTTCTTTAGGTTTCTCCCATTAATGGTGATTGATGCTTGTTGTTGATGCTGTTGTTGGTCGGTTATCTTCATCACCTCGTCTTCTCTACATTCACTTGAAGTCCCGTTTTCGCTACCCTGCCCCTTCTGTCAACTTGTTAGTTTTCGCCTGTAGATCTTCAGGTTTTGAGACATGGTTTATATAGTCCATATTTTCTCTCCTTTGTGATGACAAGTGTAGTAGAATTTTCCATCTGTCTTGCACAGGCGCATAATAATTCCTGTCACTACATGTATTTGGTGTTGATTAGATTAACAAAGATTCGGTTACCAATCTCTACCCACACCCAACTAAGGTAGTTTGAATACGGTCGTGTAATTGCATGCAGAGCTATAGCCGAGCTTTTCTCTAAGTTTTTTATCTTATTAAGATCTCCTAATCTTGATTCAGCTAAGTTTTGTGCTCTGTTATTCTAATTGACCCTGGTCGACTATTTTAATCTGCTTATTCAACCTCGCAATCATTGCAAAGGATTTAGTAAACCAAATTATTTTGGCTATTTAGATCAATAGGATCTTTTGACCTACAAAACTTGTTCCTAAGCTAGTTTGTTTGTTGGTTTAAATCCCAGCAGGCTTGTTTAGAATTCTTTATAATACTTCTGAGGTGCATTCTTTGTTTGGTAAGACAGTGAAGGATTTGAATTCTTTGCCAACCCTGTCACCATTATTATTACTATCAAGGGAATACATCCTAATGTTGATCATAAGTCCAATTTGGTAACCTTCTTCAAGTTCACCCATTCGTTTTTAATCTTATTTATTGTGTAAGAGCTACATTACCCTTTCAGAAAATAATACGAGGCAGGATAAAAAAAAGAGTTAGAAATGATTTTCTCATAAAAAAGAAATTTCTTCATGTAAGTAATGTATAGTCAACTCATTAGCCGTTAATTAGTGAAAAAATGTCTCGCAGTTCACAGCTATTCAGCTGTTGTAGTTATGGATTGTTTTCATCAGGATCTAGTTTCATTACTGAGTTGATAACTGTACGTGTGTTCAGTGTGCATGTGAGCAATACTTCATAAAGTGTAATTTCCATCACTTCAAGTGATCACTACACTACATTATTGTGCAATGTTTGCATAGTTATCATATAGTTTTCTTCTGTGATCAGTAAGTTTTTATTCATCTAACCTTAATTGTCTATTAAAATATGAGTCGTGTAAGTGTTTTCAAACCTGGTTTTTTTGTCTACTCATCCATTTTAAATAATGATGTATTATTTGTCTTACAGAAGTTGTAGCCGACTCAACACCAGCTTTTGAAATGGTTCTCAAATCTGATAAAAAGCGATTACAGTTATTAGAGGAGTGTGAAAAGATTAAGGCTCTTCTAGAAACAGATCAAAGTCAATCCCTGATTGATAGATTGAATGAGGTGAGCTGAAATAGCACATTGAATTTGATTAAAGTTTCCTATGTATTTAACTTATGCTTCATTAGTTCTTTTCGAACGATTTTTATCTCTCACTTATTATAGTTAAATTTCGCTAGTAAATAGTTAAAACTACATCACTGAGGATCATCACATTTTGCTAAAAAGAATAAATAATTACACAAGGGCTAGTTTATTTCTTTTGGATACTGACAAAATTCAATATTCTTTATCGTGAGCTTTTTTGAACATTGGTCAGAAAACTTTCCAGTTGGATTACGATTATCCATTATTAGTTTACTGATCTGATCACCTCATCCTATTACTTCTATCTTGGTAGCTGGATAGCACCATAAGTTCGCATACAATCTATGTGGTTCATAGCCTGTTACACAAACCTCTACTTGATTACTTAGTTACCTTGACTTTTGAAACCTGTACGACAATACTATACTAATCATTGAGGTACACGTTTATAATCTCTATCACATTCATATTCCTGACGCCATACCACACAGTATGTATTTCTAATATAGTGTTCAAAATGTTTCTCAAAGAAATTTAATCCAACATATGTGAAATACGTTTGAGCGTTTTTGTGACTACCTTAGAAAGTAATGATTGATAGTGGCTAGCAACGGAATGCAGGATGCGCATTTCTTAATTGGAACTCATCAGCTGAATGTACCTGCCTAGCAGTGAGTGATGTTCCCACCAGGATTCAAACTCGAGACAAGCAATTATACTATCCTTAGAAAGGTTGGAACTTTACAGTGAACCTCAAAATTAGTGGGTATATCTGTATGAAAAAATTATTGGATATTTATTTCCATTATTTGTCTTTTAGACCTTAGATCAAATGAGGCTCAGGAAATCCCTTGTGTTTTTCAGTAAATTTCTGTCATAAACGTTGTTGTGTTATGCGAAACATAAAGCCTAACAGTCACAGATTGTCGAACTTTGTTAGTTTCTCTTAGATATTTAAATACTTGTGGCCCAAGTTGCCATACCTTACAGTAGTACCAAAAGAACATGTGGGCGGTAAAAGAGTAACATGAAAGTAGACAAAGCTGGCTCAGGCTAACAGTAAGAGACTTCATGGACTGATACCACGTCTTGGTCTGGCCACCCTGAACCCTTTTCCAACTTAATCCAACTTCTAACAGTACATGTTGAGGTAGGCAGTGTCTGGGAATGCTCAGTACATGCTGAGGGTGGTTGACACTTGCTGACTGCCCACGCCTTGGAGGGGTGTTTCTTGAGGTGTGTGAAAAAGAGGTTTAGTTTGTTACCGATAAGTTCATAGGACATCTGCTTGAGGCCGATCACACACTGCCTTTTCAGAAGTTTGAGGTTTTGATTTGCTCAAGTGAAATCTGACTATGAATGCTTATCGGAGGCACCGTTCTGCCATAGGGTAGGTGGAGTGTGCTGTTCTGGGGGTTGGGCTTTTTTTTACCTCCCTTTCTATAGGCAAGGAGCACTACTATGACGCTGTTGGCCATGCAAGGGAAACACCTTACTATTGTTAACCCCATTCCGACCAGAAGTACAGCTTCACCCTCGGACCTTTTTCGTAGTGTAAAAAAGTTCACTATAATGCTAACTTCTTTTTGTCTAACCACAATGCAACAGACCTTTCTGGTATGGTAGGACCTTGAAACAGCCAGCCAGTGTATCTCGTTGCATCGTTGTGATATGCAATCCCGACCACCACGTCAAGGTAGCAGCTATTGGTTAGGTCTCCGCTTGCAGTTGTCATATAATAGAGGCTTTCTGTTACTAACTTACGGTTGCTGGCGATACCTTCTGATGAAAATATCTTTGCTCATCTCAACAACATTCATTAAAATAAGTACGAATGGCATAAGATTCATTTTCGATTTTTCATCGATACTTTTCTCTAGAGAAATGAGCTATCACTTTGAGTTATGCGTTAACAATTATCATTTATTTCACTTTGTAGAATGAATGGAAACTTACCCTTTTTTACTAACCGAGTTCGTAAATACACTGATAATGTGCATTGACTAATCATCGGGAAGGAACCAATTTCATGTTTTCTATTCTTAAGCGCTGATTGAATTCCCTCGATCATTTCGCATTGTGGTTACCAAGCTAGGAGACTCGCTATTATGGTGCACATTGATTAATGCCCTTAATCAGATAACATATTGTGGTAAACACCGAAGGAGTTTGAATTCCCTCACTGTATTATAGAGTTAAGAAGATTTCTGAATTTTATATGGATTTCGCATACTTATGAGGTCAAAAATGTTTGCGCTAACATTTAAAATTTACAGATAAGTAGACCATGATGCATTGTAACGGAGGGGAAAAAATTCTAGCGTTATGCGCTTTAATTATCACAAAGAATTTAACACATTATTGCTCGGAAATATTTTGTATGGAAGCAGCTACTGGCAGATAGAACAATTCTACAATCAATATGATATTATTGCTTTGGATAAAAGAAGTCATAAGTGTACAACATTGTTCTTGAGAATGTTGTTTTGATGTCATTCGTTATGTTTTTTAGGTTTGTGAAGAGCTTGTTGCAATCAAAGCTGATGCAGCAGAAGGCAAAGCGAGACGTATACTATCAGGTTTGGGTTTCACAAAAGGTATGATGGATAGACCAACCAAAGATCTGTCAGGAGGTTGGAGAATGCGTGTTAGTCTGGCGAGAGCTTTATTTTTAGAACCAACACTTTTGCTGTTGGACGAACCGACAAACCACTTAGACTTAAATGCTGTTATATGGTTGGACAAGTAAGTATTTTTAAGTAGAATAACAGAGATGTATTCGTGAATGTGATTTACTTCTGTCTGATAACCATATGTATGTTACAATTTTTTAAAATGATACTTTTATGCTGACTAGTGGTTTTGAGTTTCACTATTAGGGTTGACATAGTATAAAGTTTAAGAGGGTGAAACCATTCCTTCGTGAAAGAATATCATAGTAGTTTTTTTGTATCCAACAATATGTTCGACATACTTGTGATTTTAAAAGGGTATATTAAGTGAAGTCGGATCAAAATGAACTCCTGCACCCTTGCACACATTCTTGAGGTAGGCAATAAGCAACAACACCTATTGTGTTAAGGCTAATGATACTACCTAGCTGTCCACACCTCGGAAGGTGAAACAGTGTAGCCACAATTTTGAGTAGCATATAGACAGAAAGCCAACAGGGAATATGAAGTTATGAAATAATCGGGGAGGATATTGGACAAAGTGAATTAAGTACATTTAGAACAATAATGTTAAAGCGAATAGAAGTGTAGCCTTAAATTGATGCGAGAAGACTGATTCCTTCTGGCTGTGACCACAATGAAGAGCGAAAGCAACTTAAACCTAAATTGGGCAGGAGTCTTCGCAGCGATCGCAAGCCTGAGAGACAGAGAAGGCATCAACGTTAGATGACACCCAGAAACTGTTTAGGCTTATTAAATATTCCAACGAGAAGGAAACGATGGTTAGTGAAACCATCACCAAAAAAGGATGAAACGCTGGTAACTTCCCACTGCAGACGTCTAGTAAGTTGGATGAAAGACTTTGAAGCACAGTTCAATTGGTCCACAACAACACTTCAGTTGCCCAACATCTAGCCTGAACCTGAATGGGACGTAGATTTCGGTCCTCTGACTCACCTTGAAGTTGAGAAAGCTGTATCTAACCTGTAAAGATACAAAACATCAAGATCTGACAGTTTGTCACTCGAAGTTTTCAAGCATGGAGGTAGGAAGTCGCTGATTAAAATGACGGAGGTATTAGGTAGTGTATAGGAATCAGAAGTAATGCCGTCAGCCTAGTCTACTTCACCGACCATTCCAGTCTATTTTGAAAGGAGGAAAGTCTTCTCGTGACAACCATAAGAAGGGATCAGTTTGATTGACATCTTGTCCAAGATCTTAGTGTCCATTGCTATCCGACACCTAACTGGAGCTCGAAAAAATCAAGCAGGTTTCTGTTGTGGTTCATTGATCAGATTTTCACCCTCCGACAGGTTCTAGATCACAGACACACCTACCAGCTAATAGCAGATACCTGCCATATTTGTTGACGTGAAGGCGACGTTTCACTCTGTCGTCCATGAGGTGTTGCGGCAGTGTCTAGCTGTAATAGGAGTACCGAGCAAGTATATAGTGCTTATCTAGTCTCTCTGTTTGAACTCAGGCAGCCGCGTCAGTGTATATGGAGAGTTGTCATGTGAATTGACAACAACTAGCGGCGTCGACTATGGATTTCCACTGTCACCGTTCCCTTTCAGTTTCATTATAGGTACACTAATGTACATAGCTTTAAATACGTTTGACTTCACATGGATTAATCCACTCCCTGGTTGGTGTCTGGTTGACTTGGAGTATGCAGATGATATTATCCTACTAGGTGAAAATGCTGAGGCAATGTAGAGTCTTCTGAACGCATTGAGCCAAAATCTGAGTGTTTTTGGCGTGCTTTTCATTGGTACCTGTCAAATGTATGATGATGCACTAGGACTGATCTACTGCAAGTACTCTCAATTTAATGATAGGAAGTGAAGTGGTGGAATGTGTCGACCACTTCACTTACTTGTAGGGTTGCATCAGCCTGAACGACCTGGTTGCTGACGAAATCTCAGCTCAGATAGAGAAACCTCGTTTGTAATTCGCCAAATCGCATCATCTGTGGCGCCGTCAAGACATCCGACTATCTATCAAAGGACGAGTATACCGCACTGGAGTCCATTCTATCTTACCTGGTTGAGACATGGCTGTTGAAAGTAGATGACATAAAGTACTTTCATGGTTTTGATCACAGGTGTCTTCGTAACATTGCTCGCGTTTAGTGGAACCACTGTGTGAGGAATGTTGAAGTCAGGCGAAGGCTACTAGGCAAAACATGCAAGTCGATTGATGAAGTTGTGAACCTTAGTTGACTGAAATGGCTTGGACATGAGTTTCGCATGTCAAGCTACCGCCCACCTCGACGTCCTATACCAGGTGAATTTGGAAGAGAGCTGAGAGTGACCAGACCAAGATGTAGCACCAGTACATGAAGTCTCTGACTGCTAATCTGGGCAGTGTGAGAAGGTCTAGACTGCTTTGTTAGGGTTCTTGAGACGAAAGGAATCAATCTTTTCTGTCCACTTAGTCTTTGTATGCTGCTATGATTTTTGGCAACGTTGCTTATATCTTCCTGTCTGTATCTTAAATTTTTTCTCAAAAACCAATCTGTTATCTGCTAGTCTTTGTATAACTCTTTACTGAATTTTGAGGGAGTTGTGGAGATTTGGAAATATTTCAAATTGTTATTCATCGTAGACTGACATCAGTTGGAGGAACAAAGGGAACCTGGGAGCACTGGATAGCTGTTTCGTCCGACTAGTATGGGACTCCTCAGCAGTGCGCACCCACGACCCCACACCAGCAGGGATCGAACCCGCGACCTTCGGGTTCCGCGGACAGCGCGTTACCATTGAGCTAGCCATTGGGTCACAATCCAATGCTCCATATTTCCAACTTCTCTTAGCTCACGATATAACGCAACCGCCATCCAATGTCATCGTTGAGTATCTGTCCTCACGACCATCAGGCTTGACTCCACCGGTCACGACTTCTTATTCGAACTTCGGGAATACTTCTCGAAGTTCGAATAAGAAGTCGTGACCGGTGGAGTCAAGCCTGATGGTCGTGAGGACAGATACTCAACGATGACATTGGATGGCGGTTGCGTTATATCGTGAGCTAAGAGAAGTTGGAAATATGGAGCATTGGATTGTGACCCAATGGCTAGCTCAATGGTAACGCGCTGTCCGCGGAACCCGAAGGTCGCGGGTTCGATCTTTACTGAATGTTTGTTTGAAGTTCAGATTGTTTTTTTTTTATTACATCTTACCTCATTTAATGTCTTGGTTTTAGAGTCTGGATATTGTTGAGAAATTTACAGTCAGTAGATCTGAACTTCAATCTTTTGATTTTATTTATTAAGACTATAAAACAATCAGCAAACAATCGAAGTCATTTTTATTGAAGTCTTAAACTGAAATATCAATTGGAATACACGGTTTATTGTTAAGTTAACCTACAGATTATCTTCACAGTAATTTCCTTCTGTAAACTGTCAATTCATCTTTACACACAATGAGACGTTTTACATTCATTGTAAGATAAAGAATACATATATATGACTTTAAACTGTATTATTCGTATGAAATTAGGTTTCTAACCTTCAATGTTTCGTATCTCTTGATTCCGTTTGGGAAAAAAAATACTTAATTACATAAATAATACCAGTCTATAACCACCATTACCTACATGACTATCTTTAGGCCATTGTAGTACAAGAAGATAGACTATTATTTAGGATTTCCAACGTATGTTCCAATCATCTTGACTATCACAGCTGTGCAAATCTGTTGATTGATCTGTCAACCAAATTGAAATCTGTACATCTAACTTCATAGTTGCTAAGTCGACGACTTTTGTGATACTGATAATCACATACCTGTTACTTCGTACTATCTGCCTCAGTCATCCATCATGTCTCATTGGTACAGTAAGACAGAGCCCATTTCTATTTCTTATATGCAATTCTCAATGGATTTTTGGATATTTTCTTAACATCTCTATTGACATCATTTGTTAATTCCAATGAAGGATTCTTTATATACTCGCTAAGTTTTTGCCAGTAATCAGTCCATACAGTTTTACACAGACTAGATAGACAAAAATCAGGGTAGAATCTCACACAGAAGTTGCCACAAATATATCATAAGAGAGAATAGAAGACGGTTGCAGCAAAGAAACATTTTTCTCTATGAACTAATTCTCTTAACTGTATATTCATCAATATGTAGTAAAAAGGATAAAACATTCCAGAGTAATTTTTTTCCGAAGGTCAAAATAAATTGCATGATAAAGGAAAATTACACAGTATATATGGGTATATAAGGTACGGAAACTAAAGAAAATGATTACATAGCAAAATATTATTGCATCAAAAGGGATTTATCTGGAGTCATCAATCCTTTATGCTAACCATAGCAAAGAAAAAGATTGTACACATTTGTTTTCAATGCGCATATCAGTGAACTGGTTGGCGTTATCATGAATCTCGTACCCTGTAGTTGAATTGCATATGAACGCGAACCAACTTCATTTGTGATGAATCGAATGAGCCACTCAGTAGTTCAGGCTTCTGATTACTAACTTGCCGCTTATGCCTCACTTAGATTTGCTTTATAATAAACCCTTATACACAATGAATATTGTTCATAGTTTAATACATAAACTATGTTCTTTAGTATTCACTTTATGGTGCTGTGTTCATGATGTCTTCATATCGGAAGTCAATTAAAGATAGAATTGTGTTGAGAAACGTTACTGTAAATGTTTGAAAAAAGGTCCATTTACCAAACATACAAAGAGTCAATTTTCAATTGTTATTGCCTTAACTGGTAACTGAGTTGATATGTGTAATTATGAACCGCAGAAAAACACAGGAGCGTGATAAACAGTATATTAATGATGGATATTGGCTAGGAATGGAATCCAGGATGCGCTTTCCGTCCTGATTGAGACTCGTTAGGTGGATTTACCTGCCTCCTAGTGAGTGATGTTGTTCCCATCGAGGCTCGAACTAGGGACTGATGGCTCCAAACGCTATGGCATTATCCATGAGACTATCGAGCTACGATAGCCACTGCTTGTGCTATGCGTATAGTTTTAGTATTGTTTCCGAGTTCGGGTCTTGTAGGGAACATCATTCACTAGGAGCCGGGTACATCCATCTGACGAGTCCAAAATAAGACGAAACGCACCTCCTGGATTCCACTTCTCTCCACTATCCGTCATTAATATAAAACTGATACACAGGCAGTAAACAACAACATTATGATAAATAGTGCTTACTGCAAGCGTTGTAATGACTAATAAAATCAACTCTTTATGATAAATAGTGCTTACTGCAAGCGTTGTAATGACTAATAAAATCAACTCTTTATCAATTGTTTGTAAAAATTATCTGACTTCGTGAATACATGGGTTTCTATGGCTATATAGAAATTTGCTGATACACTGTTTCTCTTAATTATCTATTTTAGCTATCTTCAGAAGTGGAAAAAAACACTTCTAATTGTTTCACATGACCAGTCATTCTTAGATAATGTGTGTACAGATATCATTCATTTAGACCAACGTCAACTATTCTACTACAGAGGCAACTATAGTAAGTTCCTTATATTCAGGCTTATATTTTCAAATGTATGTATGTGTGAACAGTTTAATATGATTTATATTCATTCATTCATTTTATATCTTGAAAGTATACTCTGTTGATTGACTTAAATCATGAATAAAGCCAGGTGTACAGTATTTTGGTGACTGTTAATATCTTTGTATTTAAATAGCTTTAGAATTGTTAAACTGAATTTACCAAAAAAGATGTAATTAATATTTTCGTCATCGTCTCTCATCAGATTGTTGTTTTGCCGCTACTTTATGTCGAGTATCATTCTTGGCTGAAAGCTACTTATAAGGGTGTAAATAAGTAGTATGCAACATATCATCAAGAGAAATATGAAGTGATAACAACCAACAAGTGTAGAACCAAGAGGAAAGGAATTATAATATTGAGTAGAAATATAAAGGAGAAGAACACTATACATTCAGATGTTGAACATGGGTACTGTATGTAAATGTAACTATATTATGCTACTGAATGCTTTTATCACAATTAAATGTAATTAGTTAATAAAAATAATATTTACTGCTTCACTGAACTTTTATTCAATACTACTAACTTTATGAAATTTATATCTTGACAAATTTTCCTTTCATCTTTAGATAAACTATAACTATCTTCACTCTAACAAATGTAATACATATAACCGGTTTGTTTTAAATACTATTTCTATCTATTTTATTATTATTAGTCCCTTGGGTTCCTAGTGGAACATAGGGCTTCAGTAGCACGTCTCCAGTGACCTCTCTTCTCTGAGATCTTTTGAACCTGGTCCCACGACAGCCCACAAGCTCTTATTTCCTCCTCGCACGACCTCCTCCATGTCACCCTCGGACGTCCAACTCGTCGCTTCCCATGGGGATTCCACTCGAGCAACTGGCCTGACGCATGATGTCCTCAGTCGGCCTTCTCAGTGCATGGCCAATCCATCTCCACTTCTTCCTGCATATTTGTTAGGTGATAGGTTCTTGGTTGGTTCGTTGCCAGAGTTCCTTGTTGCTTATTCTTTCTGGCCATTTGATCTTCAGTAGCGAGCCAGCGTAAGCAGTTATTGATGAATGTCTGTAGTTTGTTGGAAATGCCTTTCGTAACGCGCCAAGTCTCTGAACCATACAGAAGCAGTGACTTGATGTTAGTGTTGAAAATCCGGATCATTTCTATCTATAGTGTTACGAATTTTATGATAAGCGTCAAATGTATAAGCTGATATGTATCTTCGACTGTTTATTCAAGTTGAAAGATAATAATTTTCAATGAAAGACTAACATTCCTAAATAAAAACTATGTATACATTTTCTATCAATTATCAACCATATACACATTTCTGCCATCTTATCATCTTTATGTTATACACTGATCATTAACTGAATGAATCTGTCAAGCAAAGACTCTATCTTGTTAAGCGATCTGTTCTACAGTCATCTATTTGTAATACACTTTTGAAATGATATATTGTATCATACTGAAGTTAGTGCTGATAATGTCGTCCAGAAAAACGATGAAAGCTTTGCGGTTAAACAATCCAACTCAGAGAACACAATACAACCAAGAATATATCTTCAAAGCCTAAATGGAAGTACCTCTTTTTATAGAAGAAAATAATAAAAATCTCATAAAGATTAATTTATCATTTGTTGGTTAATATACCATATAAAACTTATTTTCAAAGCATCTTCCCATTTCATGGAGTATTAGACAGCTAGTTAGTAAGTATAAAAACTCTTTGTAGACCTTATTAAATAACACAAAGCCATATTTGAAGTGATAGGTTGCATAGAAAATAAACCCTAAAGAGAACTTTCAAAATCATAACATTCACTGCTTCTTAAAAGTGTTTAATGGTAGTCTGAGGTTCTTAACAGACAAAATAATTAAATTTAGAGCATAATACTATTCTACGAATCTGTAATTGAAGAAATCAGTTAGCCTACTTTCCAGTTGTACTCATTTCTTAGCTTTTTTTTTCTTAAAAAACAACTTACCGTGTTATTCAAAGCAACTGGTCCCTTTGATAAATTTAAACAGCGTAATGAGAAGACGAAGATTATCTGAAACATGTCGTGATGTATTAGCGCTATACATTTTGAACAATCTGATCACACATGGACTTGTCGAACTATTTATATGAAAATTTACGAAAAGGTCAATGAAGTTAGTGGGATCAGATTGTTCGAAATGTATAGCGCCAATACATCACATGTTTCAGATAATCTTCGTCTTCTCATTACGCTGTTTAAATTCACCGTGTTATTGTTATTTTTCTGAATATCTTTTATTCATCTAATTTCTTCTTAACACTTTTAGTTGTGTATTTCTGCAATGTTTAAGACGAATATTTAATTCATCGAGATGAGAGTGGTTACAGGTTGTGTACTGTGTGACTGAAATAAACTAAAACCTTGTGACTTTTTTCCAATTATATCTTTCAGTTTATTAATTTATTAATTTTACGCTTCAAGTGTTTTCGTTTTCTTCTTTTAAGAGCAGATCTTCTCTTTCTCCTCATTCATTTTTACTAATTAGGACTGTTAATCACAATTTTTGAAATTATTGTAGACAGATAATTTGGAGAAGTGTAAATTTTGTGTATACTTACCGATTAATTGTAATACTTATCCTTTGTGGTGTAGATAGACAAGATCAACACAAGACCAGGCATTACTGTGTACTAGTGCAAGTTGTCATACCTCATCACCACATCAAACGGGAATACACCAAGACGAATGATAGAGAAGAAAGCAGTCAAAAGTGATTAAAAGTAGTGATAAGATAAAAAGGAGGAGTAATAAAATACTGAATTCAGTATGACAACCTAGATGAGGATAATGTGTGGATACACCTGCTTCACCTAAAGTCTCCAAACACTGGTTTCTGTTGTTGCGTGAACCTAACTGGGAAGTCTGTGTTTGACTACAAGGGTTAGACCAAGAGGCGATATCATGTTTTAGTCTGGCCGCCCCTGGCCAATTTTCAGTCTGCTAACCCACTTCAGCTAACATTACGTGACGAAGTAGTTGGTGACTGTGCATACGCAACATACGCCCAGCCACCTCAGTCACTGGAGAAGGTTCACCACCTCGTCAACTGACTTTCCTTCTCGCCCTAGAACTCTACTGTTGAAGATGGGATCATTGAAGACCACTCCTAGAGCAATAATTTGCATTCGGGTGGCGAGAAACATTCCCAACATATCCAAATTGCCACTCAATATGTTTAAAAAACTCTGCATACTGCTAGGGTCTAAACCTAACAGGATCATGTGATCTGTGTGTTTACATCAACTAAGGATTCTCCTATGACTTGGTCAGATGACGAGAAGGAGATCTGTGTAGGTATGTCTATGATATAAAGTTGAATAAGAAAGAAATGTGGTGTTCAGACTTAGTAACACTTGCTGCCAGGGAGACGGGGTAGCAATGGGGTCACCATTGGGTCCACTGTTAGTAGATGTATTCATGGTCAGACTTGAAACAGCCATACTCAACCCAGTTATCAAGCAGTTCAAATTTCCTCGAAGATATTTCCATGATGTACTCATTGTTTGTGATAAGAATTATGACTTGCAGAAAGTACTACAGTTTTCCTATGAATGTCACTCTCGAGCAACTGGACAATATAGGTGGAATCGTACCCAAAGATACCATTCCTCGACGTATTGTTAACAAGAAGAGATGATGAGACACTGAAAGGATTAGTTTATCGAAAGTACTTGGAATGGACAAATAACAAAATGCTTTCATAGCTCGGTTCGCATCAGCCGGAAAAGAAATTTAATCCATTCCTTTTCCTCTCCAGTCCACAGGATTTGTACTGGGGATACTTTAGAAGATGAAATTTTGCTGTTAGGATCGATGTTCATCAAAAGTAAATGACCAGAAAGATCCATGGATAGAAATCTTATTCGAAATGCTACTTATCCAGTCTCTTATCACCGTGGAGAAGAAAAAGCTACTTTTAAACTCGGAATTCATTGGAGATGCAGCAGATGGGGTGCTAAAACGTAAACTAATGAAGACTATACAATGAACAGTCTATGAAGCCACTCTACTAATCATCTGTGCTAGTCACTCATGGTGAACTCGTGTGCTAAGGACAAATTGTCACTGCTAACCATTTCAATGTGAATATGTTAATTCACCTGCTCCTGTGGCGCTAGTTACATAGGCCGTACGCAGAGGCAGATTCTTCAACGCCAGTACCTTCCAATATATCTGAGTAAAGATTAACACTTATCAATCAACAACTGCATATTACAGCATTTGGTTGAAAGCAGACACAGTTCTAGGAGATTTGTTCGTAGTAACTTACAAAGTATAACGTAGTCTTCCGAAGGTATGAGAAAACGCTTACTTTGCATTGCTAAAGCTTTGGCAATACAATCATCGAAACCCGAAGCACCTTTGTCATACCCAGTCCTTATTCAATTGTTAATTCTTAAGCCTAACTAATCTTTTTATTATCATACTATTGCGTAAACGATTGACATTTAATATCATTGTTTAAATTCCTTTTTCTTTTCAAGTTGTTATTCATCGTAGACTGACATCAGTTGGAGGAATAAAGGAAACCTGGGAGCACTGGATAGCTGTTTCGTCCGACTAGTATGAAACTCCTCAGCAGTGCGCACCCACGACCCCACACCAGCAGGGATCGAACCTGCGACCTTCAGGTTCCGCGAACAGCGCGTTACCATTGAGTTAGCCACCGGGTCAGAATCCAATGCTCCATATTTTCAACTTCTATTAGCTTACGATGTAGCACAACCGCCACCCAATGTCATCGTTGAGTAACTGTCCTCACGACCGGTGGGGGCAAAGCCGGATGGTCGTGAGGACAGTTACTCAATGATCACATTGGGTGGCGGTTGTGCTATTTCGTGAGCCAAGAGAAGTTGAAAATATAGGCGACTGGATTCTGACCCAGTGGCTAGCTCAATATCAACGTGCTGGCCACGGAACCTGAAGGTCGCGGGTTCGATGCCTAGTGTTTCGAGGTCGTTGGTTCTTACTGCTGAGGAGTCCCATACTAGTCGGACGAAACAGCTATCCAGTGCTCCTAGGTTTCCTTTGTTCCTCCAACTGATGTCAGTCTACGATGAATAACAACTTGAAATATTTCCAAATCCTCACAACTCCCTCAAAATTCCTTATTCTTTTACTCTAGTTAGTTTTAAAGGTATGTTACTACAGCGTAGAAAAGAACAGCAAAAAGAATTTGATAAGCAAGAAAGACGTCTCAAGGAATTAAAACAATCTGGAATGAGTAATAAACAAGCTCAAGCGAAAAATCAACGTGATATACTGACACGAAAACAAGCTAAAAATAAACCAGCTCAAAATGACGATACAAATATTGGTAAACCTCAACTACTAACTAAACCAAAGGAGTATGTTGTAAAGGTAATTTTATGCATTTCACTCTGTAGACAAGTATATATTTTAACAAATGCATTTACACTAACCTTCCATTGAATTCTCTCTTAGTTTTCAGATCAATGCATAGATTATTTAATAAGATATATAGGTACTTCTTAAAAGTTGATTCGTCTGTTGTTGTAAAAAGTATAAAATATGCTGCACTAATACAGTTAAGAAGAAAAGACTGAGAGTATTCATCTTCTAGGCATCATTTATTTAAATAAAATCACATTTTTTATGCATAACTTCCTGTTTGTACTGAGAGTTTTGTTGCTCTCTGAGTTTGAGTTTTTATAAGCATAATATTCGACGTTTGTTTAAACGTTGCATTCTGTGCACCTATAAATGAAGAAGAAATTAATGTACCGTCTATAAATACTGAGTTAATTTCTAATACATTAAATGTTTCTCTTTTCTGTTCTTTCTGGGAGTGCTAGTTTTAAATCCTAAATTCCAGTCATAATACGTAAGAATAGTATTTAATGAAAGTGTTATGAACTGCGGTATATATAACCATATAATGCTTCGATTTGATACGATTAACAATAGAACAATGAATTGTCAACATAATATTCAGCTAATACGAGATGAAGAAAAAGACATTCGGATTGAAAGTACATTTCTTTCAACCGAATCGTGCTCTTACAGCTGGAAATCCAGCTGTTTATATACCTTTAGACGACTCTGGCGCGGAAAAACAAAATAGCAGGATGACTTTAAAGGCCACCCTGATAACTACTGAGATAACCAACTAGGCTTGTACTATATTTTACGAAAAACTACCTTTTTAACCGGAATGCCGAAACTTGATTGGACATCACAGCAGTTGCTGGGGGGCCTTTAAAATCGGACAAATTCCATATTAATAGTGTAAAATGAACCAATCAGGGTTTAGTATTGTAAATCATGGTAAAAATAGGTAACATTACGTGGAGCAAAATAGGCACGAAGTAAGGCTTACATTTTACATGATAATATATGCATAAGTTAGTTTTTTTTATGGATTAGGCATCCTTAACAGAAGGTAGTACAACTAGTGAGAAGAGGAGAAAGATGACAAAAATGAGTATTATATTTGAAGAATTAGATACTCAGAAAGTACGTCTAGTGAAAATGAAGATCATCTAAGACGATTTAAATCATGTTGCATTACAATGCAGATCAGCCTTAAACGGTATGAGAAGATAGTTGTAGGTTCCACTTAATTAAAGACAAATTTTCAGAGTCGATGTGGTTTACTTAAAACTATTTATATACCATGTGAGAATGACTTCTCACAATAAGTTTGCGATACTATACATTTTTAAATGTTACCGTCACATTAACCAGGCCAGGTTATTATTATTGGATAGTGAGAATTTAAGAAAAGTATAATATAGAAATAGTGTTCATCATGGATTGACATCAGTTGGGGAGCCATTGAAAATCTGGGAGCACTAGACAGCTGTTTCGTCCTAGTGTAGGACTCCTCAGCAGTACTGCTAAATTAAAAGAAACCCCATTCATCTCAAAAATACATTACTGCATAGTGCTCATTAGTAACTTGCTTCCAGATGGATATCACGAAACTCTAATGAGAAGCCATAACCTATGGGGTCAACCAGTCGTAAGTGAAGCGGATGCGAACTGAAGACTTTGGGTGATAGTCGCGCTATGTCGTGAATTGACAGAAGTTGGAAATTGTGATCCACTGGAAACCGACCCAGTGGCTGAATGGTTAAGGCGTTCGCCGTGAAACCTGAAGGTCCTGAGTTCGACCCCTAGCTGGGTCGTGGGTGCGTACTGCTGAGGAGTCCCATACTAGGACGAAACAGCTGCCCAGTGCTCTCAGATTTCCAATGGTTCCCCAACTGATGTCAGTCCATGATGAATAGTACTTCTAAATCAAAAATCCCCATTCATCTCAAAAATACATAAAAGTATAGTAGTTTTTTTCTAGTTACAAGAATAGCATTGTTATTTTTATTGGTCTACACATTTGAAGTGTTAAAAAGTGGTGTCAATGTTTTACGTGTTATTTATTTATACTGAAGTTGGAAATTAATCAGCAGTTGTAAGTTTAAAGAAGTAATATGTTATTCAGCTGTGTGTGTCTATCCATAAAATTCACTTTATTTATTGATGCGTCTCTTAGACAACTCATGATGATGTGATCCCACTTATACAGTTTTCTTACACTTTCCTAGAGTAAATGGAGTCATAGATTTGTAAAAACTGTAAATTTTGACGTTTAAAGTACCTATGGGGGGGGGCGGATAGTAAGTCAAACTGTATGGTACATGTTACTTGACTCATGAATGTAAATGTCAAGAAATGGATGCTGTTGATTGGTTGATCATAATCGTTAATTGTTTCAAAATAAATGATCAAATTTTAATTGTACATCTTTTTACAAGAAAATTTATCTTGTTTACTTTTAGTTCACATTCCCAAATCCAACTCCTATTTCTCCACCTATACTTGGATTATACAATGTTACATTTGCTTATCCAAATCAAAAATGTTTATTCAAAGACTTAAATTTTGGTATAGATATGACGTCAAGAATTTCAATTGTTGGTCCAAATGGTGTTGGAAAATCTACATTTTTAAAATTACTTACAGGTGAAGTAGAACCGGTAAGTATTTTATAACTTGTATAACACTGATTCAAAAGAATATTATTACTACTTATTACTTATAATTCCTTTTTATTATCTCTATAGTTTCCTATTATAAAAACATCAAATGAATTATTATTGTATTTGTTCATTTTTCTTTTAAACCATTTAGACTCAAGGTGAGCGTAGATTAAATCATCGTGTTAAAATTGGGAAATATGATCAACATTCAGCGGATCAATTGAATTTAAGTGAAACACCAACTGAATATTTACAACGCCTTTTCAATCTAACTTATCAAGTAAGTTATATATATATATATATATATGTATTATGTAATTCGTTTGATATAATTTACATTCTATTGGATTATATGATTCCATATTGAGCACTCTAATAGGGATTGAAAAATTGATTCCCTTAGTCTACAAATCAGTAAGTAGAAAGAAGTTGAATGAGTTTACTATCATAGATTTGAGTTGATGAGTAACTTTGAATAAGTCTTAAGATATCTGCATAAATTTAATTTCTTCAAAACAATCTGATTGAAAGTAATTGTTTCAAGTTGTTATTCATCGTGAACTGACATCAGTTGGAGGAACAAAGGAAACCTGGGACCACTGGATAGGTGTTTCGTCCGACTAGTATGGGACTCCTCAGCAGTGCGCACCCACGACCCCACACCAGCAGGGATCGAACCTGCGACCTTCAGGTTCCGCGGACAGCGCGTTACCATTGAGTTAGCCACTGGGTCAGAATCCAATGCTCCATATTTCCAACTTCTCTTAGCTCACGATATTGGTGACTAGCTTCGAGAAGTATTCCCGAAGTTCCAATGAGAAATCGTGACCGGTGGAGTCAAAGCCTGATGGCCATGAGGACAGATACTCAGCGTTGACATTGGGTGGCGGTTGCGCTATATATCATGAGCTAACAGAAGTTCGAAATATGGAGTATTGGATTGTGACCCAGTGGCTAGCTCAATGGTAACGCGCTGGCTACGGAACCTGAAGGTCGCGGGTTCGACCCCTGCTGGTGGGGTCGTTGGTGCTTACTGCTGAGGAGTCCCATACTAGTCGGACGAAACAGCTATCCAGTGCTCCTAGGTTTCCCTTGTTCTTCCAACTGATATCAGTCTACGATGAATAACAACTTGAAATAATTCCAAATCTCCACAACTCCCTCAAAATTTAATTGAAAGTAATTGTTTTTTCGGAGATTTTCGATTTAAGATGGCGATGTTTCATGTATTCCTGATAATCGAATTTATTTGAATCAATAAAATTGTATTTTATGCACTTCTGTTTGATTAACTAGGCATCTGTAGTGTTTATTGATATGATTATGAGCAATAATTGATACTGGACAACGTCATGAAGTAAATAATACTAGATCACTCTGTGTGTTATAAATTAAATAAATTTTAAGGGAGTTGTGGAGATTTGGAAATATTTCAAGTTGTTATTCATCGTGAACTGACATCAGTTGGAGGAACAAAGGAAACCTGGGAGCACTGGATAGCCGTTTCGTCCGACTAGTATGGGACTCCTCAGCAGTAAGCACCAACGATCCCGAAACACCAGGCATCGAACCCGCGACCTTCAGGTTCCGTAGCCAGCACGTTACCATTGAGCTAGCCACTGGGTCAGAATCCAATCGCCTATATTTTCAACTTCTGTTAGCTCACGATATAGCGTAACCGCCGCCCAATATCATCGTTGAGTAACTGTCCTCACGACCGGTGGGGGCAAAGCCTGATGGTCGTGAGGACAGTTACTCAACGATGACATTGGGTGGCGGTTGTGCTACATCGTAAGCTAATAGAAGTTGAAAATAT
The DNA here is from genome assembly GCA_944470555.2 of Heterobilharzia americana. Lineage (NCBI taxonomy): Eukaryota > Metazoa > Platyhelminthes > Trematoda > Strigeidida > Schistosomatidae > Heterobilharzia > Heterobilharzia americana. The sequence goes on from OX104127.1 coordinate 42,599,845, forward strand.
GGAGCATTGGATTGTGACCCAGTGGTTAGCTCAAAGGTAACGTGCTGGCCACGGAACCTGGAGGTCGCAGGTTCGATCCCTGCTGGTGTGGGGTCGTTGGTGCTTACTGCTGAGGAGTCCCATACTAGTCGGACGAAACAGCTATCCAGTGCTCTCAGGTTTCCTTTTTTTCTCCAACTGATGTCAGTCTACGATGAATAACAACTTGAAATGAATCAAATAAACGAATCTAATAGGGAATTAAATTCTACCACAGTTCCCAAGTTTTACACCTATATTAGTGTTTATTTTCTGTTCATAAAACAGGTTTGTAGGTCATGAATAGTTTTTGTATTTATGAGAACATTGAACGATAGTGTTTATCAACATCTGTATGTATGTGTATGATGAGATTACGTCTCATAGAAACTTAAAGATGATGTTGTATCATACTGAGAACTCATCATAACTATTCAGACCTCATTTGTTATAAATGTCTAGAAATATTATAATATTATAGTATTTTTAATATCTTATCATGCTTATCTTTTGAGTAGTGTTTATCGTTTAGTATCGAGTAATCAGTCAGCTTTAGATGAAGTATTGTATTTAAAACGGTGACTGATGCTACAAGTAAATATATTAGTGAATGATCATGATTAATTTAGCCTTGAATTAGTTTAATTTAATATGATTTCCTTTTATATTTAGGATGCTCGTGCAACATTGGGTAAATTTGGCTTAGAAGCGCATGCACACACTATTCCTAATGCTGATTTATCAGGTGGTCAACGTGCACGTGTTGCTTTTGCAGAATTATCACGTCGTGCTCCAGATATCCTAATATTAGATGAACCGACAAATAATTTAGATATTGAATCAATTGATGCATTAGCTGATGCTATCAATGAATATAAAGGCGGTGAGTTAAACAAAATCTTACATGTATATAATAATTTTGCTTTCTTTGTCTAAAAAATATCCTCTCAGTGTATGTTGAATCAAAATTACAAATCAACTTTAGATTATCGTGTAACATTTCTCTGTGATTACATCCGATTATTTTGCCTTTGATGACAGTTAACTGAGTGAAATTGAGCATCACCATCATTATCAATATGAACGTGGGATCAGGCATTACTGTGTAACAGTCCAAGATGCCACACCTCATATATCAGCACATCAGATAACAAGGCAATAAAGTGGAAGATGAAGTGGAAAAGAAAAATCAGTCAAAGGAAGTAGAAGTAGAAAGTGGTAAAAGAGAAAAAGGAAGAATGAGAAGATGGTGAGATTAGGTATAGCGGTTAAGATGAGAATGATATATGTATGCATTTGCGCCACTAACATCGGTTCTAAGCCATACCACTTAGAGTGTCTAACCACTGGTTTCTCTTGTCTCGCGGACCCCAACCAGCTAGTCTGTATCACCCTGTATGGCTCAAACGAATAGTCAATGACTTCAGGCATTGGTGCTCGAACCTTTTTCCAGCCTGGACCTACTTTGGCCAACATTGTGTGACAATACAGACAGTAGTTAGGCATGCGTAACACATGTCCCATTCCAGGTTTACAACCGCATCAACTGTCTTACCTCTCTTGCCTAAAACTCTACGTCTGACTTTTGCGTTACTCACATGGTAACACCACGAAACAGCCTATACTACGAAGGCAATGGTGGTCAAACACCTGAAGCCTTCTCATTTCTCCTACCTTTAATAGCCATCTTTCATAGCCATAGAGTAGAACAGAAAGGACTGCAGCATAGTACACTAGACCCTTAATAGATAATCACACAGTTCAATCTACTAATTTAACCACTTTTGTTTACAAACATCTTATCATAAATTTTGTGATTCATTAGTCTCTGTTAGCGAGTAGTCACTCATAGTGAGATATGAAGATTGAGGCGAATAAGAGTAGATTGTGCTGAATGTCTTACTGGTGGATCGCACTTATAATACACAGCTTAGAAACTCAATACTATACTACTCTATTCACCACATTTACTGTGTAGTTATTGTTATTCATCTGAGATCCAAACTCTATGGACTCTTAGCTAGAAATTTGTTGTTTAAGTTCATAGGATAAATAGTAGAGTCATTCATTTTCAATACTAAAGGATAGTTTTGGGAGGAAATATTTATCGTTCTGTAAAGCTTGTTTTTTTTTCCATATATTTAAGTCATATTTCTGTTCTGATGCATCATATCCTACTTAACTGGTGTCTTTTATTTACAGGTGTTATTGTTGTCAGCCATGATGAACGTCTTATTCGAGATACAAATTGTATTCTATGGGTTATTGAAGATCTTGGAATCAATGAAATTGATGGTGATTTCGATGATTATCGTCGTGAGATTTTAGATTCTCTCGGTGAAGAAATATCTAATCCGAGTAAAGTGGCTGCAGTTTCTGGATGTCTGTCATAAGAACTTTGTTAAAAACATATTTTCTTGTTCACATCAGTCATTAGGTGATTTTTAATTACAAGGATTCTTGTCCTCTGTCTAGGTGGATGTATTCTTGCACATATGTACAGTTCTATGTTTATTTTATTGAAGATTATCTGTTTCTTTTATGCTCCTTCTTTTCTTACTGACCGGACTACTCTTTCTTCAAATTCCTTTTGCGTGACTGTTTGAGACTTTACCTAGAGAGGGGTCTTTACTATTCTTATATCATTAGCCTTGGTCACGGTGTTCTCAAGATTCTTGACCTTCTTGTCTGTGAGATTTTGTCTTTTTGTTCTTTTATATTTCGTTTGACGTGTGCATTGGCTTTTTGATTTTATCAACTGTTCAGTTAATCAGACAGAAAATATACTTGATATGACTTGATTTCTCTAATTCTTTATTCTACCATTGATAAATACCGCATAGATTGTGAATGACAGCTTATTGTGATAGTGGAGGAGATTTGTTGCTCAGGATGTGAATGACCATTGTTCAGTGTTTTTGTTATGGTTTATGAAATTGCTGCATACTATGGCCGCTAACAATGCAGGGGGATATTGAGTGTCGACCACCAACATTCAACAAATTTCTAGTTGATTCCCTACCTGACTAATTAATGAAGAAGGTATGATGGAGGTGTAGAAACGACCTGACTTCTAAAGGCCACCCTAGCAACAACTGAAATAACCAATCAGGCCTTGGTATTTCTGCCTGGGAAAGTACTTTTCTATAAAATAAAGGGATGTAATTACCTGTCTCGTCAGTTGCTAGGGTGGTGGCCTTTAAAGTCAGCCGTAGAAACGTGTGGTGCGGTTGGAAGATCGAAAACCCAAACCAAAGGAAAATACTATATATATATATATAGTTCGCTCTTTAAAATAATCCTATTGATTGGCTAATCCGCCGTTTGTCTGTCTAACTAAATAAATGATAACATAAACTACATTTTGGTTAGTCCCTCTGCAGACTAGTCATTTCTCTATCCCCATATAAGTTTTTCAGGGCTACTTTAAAGGCCACCCTAGCAAAGATCAAAATAACCAATCAGAGTTCCTCATTTTATCTAGAAAAGCAGGTTTTTCATAAAATAAAGAAGTCTAACTGGTCATTTCAGTTGTTGCTAGGGTGATCTTTGAGTCACGGAAGTTACGTCACCAGACTAGGTAACTTCTCTATGAAGTAATAAGACTTTCGATTTCAAAATGTGTGTATATACGCTTCTAATTTGTACACCATGATGTACAGTAGGTTTTCACCTTCGGTATTTTTCTTACTGTTTTGACTTATGGCACTTTGATTTTACTTGGAAATTAGTTAGAGATCTTTGTGATCAGTATGGTGACCGATTAACACATATTCGGTTACGAATACAGGCAGAATCTTTCTGAAGTAGGTAATTAGTTTTTCTAGTTGGTTAAATCCTTTGTAAACTCAGTGGGTTACGATATTTTCAATCAACTCAATGAAATGCCTTGTTCGACGATTATTAAATTGCTCTATAAGAATGCATTGTTTGTTGCGCTTGTACAACCAGTTCCCCCATTCTCATTGTGGATAAACAATTACAAGTAAGAGGTTGCTTCCTATTGGACTACTAAGCGTTTCGTAGGTCATCATATTATTTGTTGTTTTAACATTCAGTTTCTTAGATGTGTAGTCAGGTTTTAGTGTGATAACCACTAGTTTCTAATCATTGCTCACTTCAAACTTTAGAAGAGACCTAGTCTGACGTATAGTCCACTAACAGCAAGTGGATGATAACTCATATACATCACATTGTTACTAGTCCTTAGTGAAGCGTTTTCATTAGTTGTAGAGTATTTACTTGAACTCCGATCATTGGTCGTTCTATACACACATATATTTGTTAGTGAAGGACTGCAAGAAATATCCAGATAGTCATTTTATTCCATCTTAGTTTTAAGAAGAGGACATGAGGTCTATGCATTATCAAGAAGCAGCTGAACACAGCGAGAGCGATTTACGTCTCGATATCTATTTCTGTAACCACTTTTGACTTAGACAGACAGTCAGAATCAACGTAGAACTTCTCACACGGATGTATCGGCTCTAGTTACCACACTTCAAAGCAGTAAAAAAGAAAGAATTGGAGTGATATCAAAGTGAGTGAAGTAGTTTGAGAGAATAAACATTCTGGAGATAACAGTCAGTGCAGAATATTCAAGCTTTAGGTGTTGAGCAGTGAATGCATCTTTGCCACTTGTCAGCCATGTCACCAAGATTCCTTATTCCTTTCGTCTTGAGGGCCCGAATCAAGCAGTCTACATCTCCTAACATGACTCAGACTAATAGTAATAGACTTCATACATTGGTGCCACATCTTGATCTGACCACTCTGAACCTCCTTCCAACCTCATTCAGCTTCCCTTAGCGTAATACATCGAGGGAGGCGAGCGCAGTACATTTCTAAGCCACTTCATACAATGAAGGTTAAAAACCTTATCAATCGACTCGCCTAGTATCCTTCGCCTGACCTCAGCATACCTGACACGGTGATCCCACTAAACTTAAGCAATGCTGTGTAGACATCTATGATCATAACCCTTTGATCACTTCATGTCTTCTCTTTTCAATAGCCGTATAACAGGACAGAACGGACTGCAGTGCAGTATACTCGTCTTCTGACAGATAGTTGCATATCTCACCAGTCGGTCCCACAGATGACGCAAGTTGGCGAATTCCAAACGAGCCTTCTCTATCCAGGCTGAGATTTCATCAGCAACCAACTTGTTCGGGCTGAAGCAACTCCCTTAGTAAGTGAAGTGGTTGAGACATCACTCCCTACCGTTAAACTGGGATTACTTGCAACAGACCAGTCCTACAGCATCATCTTATATTTGACAGGTGCCAGTGAAAAGCATGCCAAACATACTCAGATTTCTGCTTAATGCTTTCAGAAGACCCCGTATTTTGTCAGCATTTTCACCTAGCAGGACAATATCATCTGCATACAGCAAGTCAACCAGATGACCTTCAGGGAGTGGATTAATCTGTGTGAAGTCAGACGTACCTAAGGTTCTGCCCATTAGTATGTCAATGACGGAATTGGACATGAAACGGTGACTGTGAACACCCCTGCCGGACACCACCGGCTGTCGTGAATTCACATGACAGCTCTCCACAGGCTCTGATACGGCTGTCTGAGTTCGAGTAGAGAGCTTTGACTAGCGTTTCATACGTGCTAGATACCCATTTTGCAGTCAGATACTACCACAACACCTCACGGTTGACTTAGTCGAACTTCACTTTCAGGTCCCGAAATATGGCAAGCGTCGGCCATTGGTCGGCAGGTGTGCCTGTGTTCCAGAACCTGTTGGAGGATGGAAACATGACTGATGCACTCTCGTCCAGGTCTGAAGCCTGGTTGGTTTTCTTGAGTTTGCCATTCTCGAGCTACAGTAAGTAAGGCATCGGTTAACTATGGATCCTCGGATCGCGGATACAATATTAATCAAACTAATTCCTCTTTATGGTTGTCACAAGACTTCTCTCCTTCTTATAGACTGGGATGATCAGCGAAGAAGACCAGTCTGACGACACTACCTCTGATTCTCATACATTATCTGGTACCTGTATTACTCAAATCAGTAATTTTCCATCTCCTTCCTTAAACGTTTGGGTGGCAAACTGTCCGGTCCTACTGCTTTGCACCGTTCTAGGTTAGATACAGCTTCCTCAACTTCGAGGAAAGTTGGACGACCGACATTCTCGTCCCATTCATGTTCAGACTGGATGTTGGGCAACCGAAGTGTTGTTGTGGGCCAGTTGAACTGTGCTTCAAAGTGTTCCCCCCAGATTTCTAGCTATATGTCGTGAGAGGTTATCAGCGTTCCATCATTTTTTGGTGATGGTTTCACTAACCATAGTTTCCTCCTCGTTGGAATCTTTAATAAGCCTAAACAGTTTCTGGGTGTCATCTAACGTTGATGCCCTCTCTCTCTCTGTCTTTCACCACCCATCGTGGTCGAGGTGATGACTCTTTTTCAGGTTACGTTTAAGTTGCTGTCACTCTTCGTAGTGGTCAGAACCAGCTAAAATCAGTCATCTCGCATCATTAAGTTCAGATTACGTCTCGTAAATCCAATGATGTTTGCCAACTTTCATATGTCGGTTACCAATCATCTTTACCTCTGTTTCTACACCAGACCTAATATCACGCCATGTTTCCTCAAGATGAGGATTGCTGTTATGTTTAGATATATGCTTAGCTATCTCTTCCCTAAATTCAGACTTGATGTTCTCGTCCTCTAATCGACCTTAGATAGGCTTTAGTGTCACTTCTTTCCTGTAACCAGTAAGACACAGACTTACATGAGCCTGTACTAGGGCGTATTCGAAGTCCAAACAGTTACTCCAGAAAAAGCAGCAAACCTCCAACGATGTCTTACGGCAATATGATCTATCTATGTTCATCGTTGGCTTGATGTCGGCGGACGTCATGTGAGACATTACCTCTTCTTGGGCTTAGTGTTAGTGCTGACCGAAAACAAGTGATTTTCAGAATAAAATTGCTACAGAAGATAATCGTTGTTAGTTCGTTGGCATAAGATTTCATAGATACCTCCCAGATACCCTTTTCGATTGGCTCAGCTTCCCTAATTGAGCGTTAAAGTCACCTGCCATTATGAATACATCTGAAAGTTTTACTTCCCGTAGCGAAACTGACAGCTTTTCATAGAATTCATCCTTTGCATCATCCAAACTGCAGTCAATGGGTGCGTAGACAGAGATTACGAATAAGCATCGGTTGGTCTCACACTCCTTCCTAGTTCTTACAAATCCATTCGGTCGAACAGCATATAGACGGATGTTGACTGATATCCATCCATCCAGTCGAGAAGCGCACTTTCTGCCCTACAACTCAATGCTGTGCCTACACTAGCGTGTCCACGAGAGCTAGTCATTGAGTTTGCGGATACTCGTAAGGGGAACTTTCAAGACTCACCGCACTGATTAGGTGAGATCAATCTAATAACCACACTCAGGCCCTATACACGTGTCTCAGAGACACTGCATACATCCATGGCTGAAGATTCCAGAGTCCTGTCGAGTGATGGTTGCTGTCCGATTTGGCATAGAGTTCGGGCATTGAAAGCTCCTATATGAGGTCGATGGCGGGTCTCAAGAGGCTAGAAATGAGGTTCCGATGTCTTTGGTTGTCGGTAATGGTCGTGGAATGAGAGGTTGGGAAAGGTGTGAAAAGCTTAACATTAGTATCAGCAGGTAAAGGCAAAGGAGGTGGTTATTTTTGAGTGGGTCATGTGTACTACTGGAAACGTGTGGGCAGTTGACACTTTCCGGCTGCCCATATTGAACTGTTTCTATAGTACCTCCCCACAGTCCCAAAGCTTTTTGACCTCATCATTTATATATGGTCGGATAATTGGAAATTCACAACCTGAAACCTAATCTCTCCTTTCAAAAGCATCAAGTGCATTCAGTAGTCTTACCATAGTGCTAATTTCGTTCTGTCCTTAGAAACTCCCTATTCTTGTCTTATACAGTATTTATCATATTATTATTTGTCCTCTGGGTTCCTAGTGGAAAATAGGGCTTCAGTAGCATGTCACCATTTCACTCTGTTCTCTGCAGTCTTTTCAACCTGGCTTCACAACTACCTATAAGCTTTCGTTTCCTCCTTACACGATCTCCTTCATGTCGCCCTCGGCCCTACAACTCATCGTTTCCTTTTTGGGTTCCACTCAAGGGCCTGGTACGTGATGTCTTCAATAGTATTGGCTGCTTTTTGTTTCTAATGACTTTAAATACAGCTTTAGCAAATGAAATCTTGGACAGTAAAGTTTTCTTCGATGTTGTGTCTTTGTTTTGTTTCCCATTGTTTAAAAATCAAAGTATATGCCACATATATCTCCTATTTCTCCGACTGAAAAAATATAAATGATTTGCAGATAACAGGTACTCACAAGGATACTACTATCGGTACTCACACTATTACTACTACTAATACTTGTCTCGATTATGTAAACAACTTTGCCCTTCTGTTATGTTATTCTTTTTCACTTTATCCACTTGCTGTAGCTTATGGAACGGTTTGATTTTATCGGATATATTTGTCTTCATTTCTTATACATGACTATGGGAAAATAATAATATGAATATTTCTTTATATGGTGCTTGAGAAGCACTACAATTTTCTCATATTTGGAATGAAAACGTTACAGAAACTAAAATACTGGTAGTTGGAAGCAGAGATGAGACAGAAGACAATTTTCCTCATTCTATATTGCGATTATCTTTTCCGGCGATACTACTGCTCACCAACTAAAACCTCCCTAGATAAGCTGTGCCAACGGTCTAGCTATTCACAGCCTGTTTCACTTTATTGAAGTTAAGTTGTCTAATAAATGAATAAAACTTGCATGATATGTGACACAACGATAATACTTCTAGCGAAAATGAAATAAAAATCGGAGAAAGCCAAGTCAGTTTAAGTATTTATAATTTGACATCTGACTACTTATAAGTAGTATAAACGTTTCGGATATATTTTGTGAGTGTAATGGTTTCAATAAGCTATGCTCGTATACATTATGAATTTCTGCTTTTAGTTTGGAACATGTTTTAGAGACTAGTTAGTTTCTTCAAGAAATAAATTCGCTTTTGAAATAGTTTTTTTGAGATAGGTTTGAAGGAGAACCAAGAAAAGCACTTTCGTATTACATGCTACTAATTTCTGGTTAACCTTATTTGTGTCATTTGTGTGCATTAGAAGTTTAGATCAGGTTTACAGGTTCATTAAAATTATGATTATCAATACAGAAAAATCTAGCTAATTCATGCTATGAAGGTGTTTAGTGGTCAAGTTCTACAACAGGTTGATGCATTTGAATCGGTTTAAGAGATGATTGAATTGCATCATTGGAGTTTTTAAATGGATAGAGTTGTTCAAATTTGTAAAGTCTGCTTACCGGCGATAGTTCAGAACCACATCCCTTTAACTCATCATTACAATGATTCCCAATATTATCGATCGTATATTTAGAAGCTTCGTAATTATTTGTTACATTTTCTGTTTTATGGAAATGACCTTCACTGATCATCTTAGTGGTATCACTTACACTGGGATCAGAAATCATTTGGAACCAATTGGCTATCCACGATTTTTGGAATAAATCAGTATAATTTATTGGTTGAGTCGGATCTTTTGAATTATGTAATGATCTGACATTTACATTAGTTTCTTTGGACATTTTAGGATGAATAATTTTATGCTGATAAATAGAATTCTGATCTTTGGATTGTATTATCTGGTTTGGATCATGTATCTGACTTCTTGCAGAGCCCCTTTCATCATTTCTTAATCTCTGCCAATCTGAGTTAGTTGTTATTAAACATCTTGAAGTCCATGATGATGGTGAATTAATTTCTGCTATAGATATGCCTCCATCTGATTTTTTTTTCAATGTACTTGGGGATAATTCATCATTTTGATTTGCACGTTTCATTTTGTAACGATGATTTTGAAACCAAATTTTCACCTGTTTTTTTAAACAAAGAGATTAAACGATTATTAAATTGTAATTAACATACATAGTAATAAAAGCTTTATTCAAACAGTATGTTTGGTTAAGAAATCCACTCCTAAAAGGCTATTTTCAAACAGTGTGTACATTTGAGAAGTAGGATTCTCCATAGATTGACATCAGGCGCAGATCCATTGGAAATCTGAGAGCATTAAACAGCTGTCCTAGTATAAGACTCCTGGGCAGTACGCACCCCACGAGCCGGACAGAAGTCGAGCTCTGGATCTTCGGGTTTCACGGTGAACGCGTTAAGCATTCAGCCACTGGGTCGGTTTTCCAGTGGTTCACAATTTCCAACTTCTGTCAATTCACGACATAGTGCGACTAGCACGCAAGGTCTTAAGTTAGCATCCGCTTCACTTACGACTGGTTGACCCCAAAGGTCACGGCTTCTTATTAGAGCTTCGTGATATCCATCTGGAAGCAAGTCACTAATGAGCACTATACAGCATCTGAATGCTGTTTATAATAACGGTACGAAAGGCAAAAATGTGAAGCAGCCGGTCGGTATTGGATTAGCATCCAGTGTTTAGTGGTGATGGTTCATTCAACCGTTAGACGAATGTGCTATTCGACATAGGTATCCAAGGGATAGAAATATGATATATTTTTGTGGATTTAAAAGTCCATTTCCGTCTAACATGACACTTTTCCTTCGTTTTTTTTTTCAGTAATTCAAAAAAAAAAAATGTTAGTTTAGAACATTTTAAAAATCTTCAAGAGTATGTGATGCGTTTGAAGGACATATTTGAAGGATTAAAACAAACTGAGAAGGAAAATGTTTATTTGTAACCCAAAGTTCGAGCAGGCCATTATAGTTGATTACATTGAATCTGCTGCATCCATGAGTTGAAGAACTCATTTACATAATACATTGGAGATGTAACTCACATAACATTGTAGATTGACTGTAGCTCAGTGTACATTGCATGCTACTTAACGTATTCTAAGTAGAATAAAACATCAAGTTAATTGTATCAAAAACCTATGCCATAGTTATAGCTATGATTATAAGTTATAGATATACCTCTGTTGAATATGTTTAAGAAAACTGATGATTAGATTCAACGCTAAATAGTGTTGTAATTCATGAAATCAATGTCTTTGTGAAAAATAAAGTTAAGAATTTTCGAACTCATTTAAAAATATTACCAACTGCTTTTGGTAAATGTTTAATATGCAGACGTCATTTCACAGGCGAACTTTGATACTGCATCTAGTTAAATCACGTGATATTAACTTCTCCCTTTAGTAGTATACTCACAATTTTAAACAGTTTTGTACTGGGAATTAAGGAATGCACCATAGCAACATTGTTCTCTACATCTGAGCATGTATCTCATTCGTGATGACTTACTAAGATCCTGACATCTGTACTTTTTTGTTTTCAACTTATATATGAGACATTCCCTTATCCAGTATTTCTGAACAGGAGAATGTTTGGAAATGTCACACTATTGTTAGGTTAACCATCTTTAGAATTGTCTATTGTAATTACTCAATAAACAATATTTGAAACTTTATGGATTTCTCGTTAATAATTTCTCTTCCTAATTTCCGAATAAGGACATCTTGGCTTGCAATGTTCTAAGATGGAGTTATCAGCACACTACATCACGATTTCAAAAGGATTACTGAGTTGATGGGATTCAAGAAGCCGGAGCAGAGGGTGATGATGTTTAGCATCTAAATATATAGTTCTTACCCCATGCATATTCACTTGATTTATCTCTTCTACCCTCCTCCCCTTCTTATCTTTACCGGTCTATCTTTTTCATCTCATGGGTTTCTCGCTGTTTCACTACATGTATTACTAATATACTTTTATAAGTAGTGTTCTCCACAGTGACATTGCTTTTTTTATCATTCAGTAAGAAGTAGGATAAGTATTGACGAAAGTGCCAAAAAACCATAACTTCATGATAGTGTACTTAACTGATTACCCAAAGTGGAAATAGAATTAATTTTTCTGTTTACCTTTCTTTCAGTACCTTCCTTTTTAATGTTGCAAGTTAGATTACAACTAACAGGTACAATACAATCAAAGTAAAGGGATATGCAATAAAATGCATACACCTTCAAGGTTGTTACCAGGATTACTATATAATATTAAGTGATATAGGCTATGACTAATTCTGTGACTAACTATGACTACCTTTCAAGTTGATCAATAAAAGTCCTTTGTGTCCTATTTGACCTTAGTCAGAATAACCAACATGTATCACCATGATGTATAAATCTATTCAGTCGAAATAGCTACTCAATCTTATCAGATATTACCTAAGTCATGAAATAAATATTTTGTTCGCCTATAGTGGTCTCGTTTTTCACCATCCGATGAGTTGATGATAAGCATATTTCAAATTGTAATTCGTCGTAGACTGACATCAGTTTGAGGAACAAAGGGAACCTGGGAGCACTGGACAGCTGTTTCGTCCGACTAGTATGGGAACCCTCAGTAGTGCGCACCCACGACCCCACCAGGAATCGAATCCGTGGCCGGCACATTGCTATTGAGCCGGGTCAGAATGCAAACGTCCATATTTCCAACTTCTGTTAGCTCACGATATAACGCAACCACCGCCCAATGTCATCGTTGAGTAACTGTCCTCACGATTATCAGTCTTCACCCCTACCGGTCACGACACCAATTCTCACTGGAACTTCGGGAATACTTCTCGAAGCTAGTCACCAATGAGCATCGTGAGCTAACAGAAGTTGGATATATGGAGCATTGGATTCTGACCCAGTGACTCAATGGTAATGTGCCAGCCATGGTACCTGAAGGTCGCGGGTTCGATCCCTGCTGGTGGGGTCGTGGGTGCTCTCTGCTGTGGAGTCGCATACTAGGGCGAAACAGCTGTTCAGTGCTCCCAGGTTTCCTTTGTTCCTCCAACTCATGTCAGTCTTCGATGAATAACAACTTGAAGCATAATGTCGTTTAATTACACAGACACAACAGGATCCCAATGAATTTCAATCTAAACATTTACAACAGAGTATATTTTGTCTTCAGCTCTTAAAAGAAATCAAAACAGATTGCAAACTTTCTTACCTGTGTTGGTGTTAAATTTAATATTCTGGCTAAATGCTCCCTTTCTGATGCTGTCAAATATCTTTGCTCATTAAAACATTGTTCTAGTTTAGTTGTTTGCAATTTACTAAACAATATACGACGTTTTCTACGTTTTGTTACTGTATGAAGAATACTTGATGATATTGTGTCATTATTATTATTAATATTAATACTAGTATCACTGGTTTCACTACTGGAATGTTGAACTGTTGAATTTGAAATTTCTGTTACATTGTTCAATGACTCTCTTTCAATTTGTTGATGTTGATTTAATGCATATGATTTTATACCAATTGAATTATCTTTAATTATATCTGAAGTATATTTATCTAGTGAATTGTTTATTCGTCTAATAGATTCTATATTCAATAAATTTGGGTGAATTACATGTGAAAATGGTTGATTATGATTATATGAATAAGAAGTATTATGTAAAATATGATTTTTCTTTGTATCATCATTCAATGTTATAATATTACTGTTGATAACTGGAATATCATTATTGATTACAGATTTTGTCGATTGTGTTAATGATACTGCAATTGTCATATGCTGATAAGAATTTATATATTGTTTAAAAAGTTTAGCTAACTCTAATGAATTCAATGTTGTATACTGATTTAACCAGAATGTGTTCAATGAATCAAAAAGCATTTTATTTTCACCTTCATTATTATGATCATCATACAAATGAGAATTAGATATTACCGATTGTTGTTGTTGTTGTTGATAATAATGATGGTGATAATTGTCATGTTGGTACTTCTCTTTGTCGATTTGTTGAAGATAAATAGAATGTTCTGTTGATTGATTAGAAGTGTTCAGTTGATCATCAGATCTAGATAGTAATTTATAAGCACCTAAGAAGAATAAACAAATAAAGTACATGTGTAATAATAAGTTTTAAAAAACATACTGACAAGTTGAGCTTAAATAAAGCTAAAATTCTAAAAGGAATTAACTAATGTAACCTTGTTGAACGTGGTGCAGCAATCATATACACTTTTGTGCAGTAGGCAGTGAGCTATCCTTTTCATATGGTTATCTGCCTATACCTTGATAAGTGGGATGGGGTTCGAGCTAGTGACCCATTGGTTGAAAATCACCTGACTCAACTAATGATTTACAACTCTCATCTTGTTCAATTTAATGCTTATTTTAAATATTTTGATTACTCCCTCATGAAATTCGCTACTACCGAGTGTTGATGACAATAATAAACAGGGAAATATCGATGCAGTGGATAAATCAAGATCATAGTTTCCAAATCTTCTCCGATCGAACTGATGTTGTGTTATAGAACAAAGATGTAATAGCTAAGGATAGATTCTTTTTGTGATTGCATACACTAATTTAACCTCCAAGAGGAGAATAAAATGCTGTTTCTAAGGACGGGAGGAAATCACATGTGTAGTCATGGAAGTGTTAGTGTGTATACGCAGTACTTTTGAGCATAAAGATCAGATTTAAGGTTGCAAATAACCACTTGATTCTTCCATGCCTAAATGACATAATTGTAGTCCTTTAGAATCTTATGAAGGTACTGGGTAAATTACTTCTGAAGAACTACAAGGATGGATCAGATGTAAGGAGATGATGAGTTGTTTAGGAATAGAACTGTTGATATTTTTCCCTCTCCTCTGGATAACCAAGCTGCATAACATTCCAAAGTGGGTTTACGGACTTGACACTGTGTGTGGCTAATCTATATTGTGCCCTAGAAACAAATAAAAAGTGATAAATGCAAACTGAGGCAGTCAAAGACGCTATTCTCTCCTCAACACCTTAATAGATTAATTGCCTACTGGTGAATGGGATTCTCAGATAAGCTACGTGAAATATCTTCCTAAAAGGTATTGGTATGCGTCTTTCCTAGGTTTCGGCTGTTATATCACCTATGATTATTGCAGGCCAGTGCAGAAGGTTTTCTTAAAGATGATCTGTAACTGTTGTGCTGATGAATTTTCTTCAAGTTTACAGTCGATGAATCTATGTGAATATCCATTATCTAGTAGAATATCATGTAGACTCCTAAACTATCTAATGTATCTTCAGGGCAGATCTTCCGAATCCTTGAACACAAACAAAGTACAATATTTTCTTCGCCAAAAACAAGGAAATGACTTTGAAATTCCATAAACTATCAAGCTGAATTCTGATAAATACAAATGAACAGCTTTAGTATGTAAAATCGTCGAAAGGTAAATTTTCTTCACTATTATTATTATTATTAGTCTCTTGGGTTCCTAGTGGAACATAGGGCTTCAGTAGCACGTCTCCAGTGACCTCTGTTCTCTGAGATCTTTTCAACCTGGCTCCACGACAGCCCAGAAGCTCTCATTTCTTCCTCGTACGACCTCCTCCATGTCACCCTCGGACGTCCAACTCGTCGCTTCCCATGGGGATTCCACTCGAGCTGCTGGCCTGACGCGTGATGTCCCCATTCGGCCTTCTCAGTGCATGCCCAATCTATCTCCACTTCCTCCTGCATATTTGTTGGGTGATATGTTCTTGGTTGATTCTTTCCCAGAGCTCCTTGTTGCTTATTCTTGTTATCCTGGCCATCTGATCTTCAGTAGTGAGCCAGCGTAAGCAGTTGTTGATGAATGTCTGTAGTTTGTTGGAAATGCCTTTCGTAATGCGCCAAGTCTCTGAACCATATAGAAGCACTGACTTGACTGAATTGGTGTTGAAAATCCGTATCTTGTTCCGCATGCTGAGTGCAGAAGATCTCCACACTGATTTCAGGCTAATGAACGTCTGTCTTGCTTTTCCGATTCTGACTTTGACAAATTTTCTTCACTATTACCTATTTATTCTATAACTCAGTAAAATCATCATTAACTATGAGTTTTTCGATATGACAATAAATAAAGAAAGAAAATATTAATTGATGAAAAATTTCCTCTTTAAAATTCAGTCATATTCTATTAATGATAGGGATCAATAACTCTATAGTCAACCTTATAACAACTAAATGCCTATATTGTTAGTCGAAGTTTAATTGATGTCAAATAGTTCCTAATTTCTGTTAGTTTTTTATACGGTATATACTTAGGTCACAAAATTATCATGTTGCTTATCAAAACTTTTAGTTCACCTTATCTCATTCCCCTTCATCATAGATCAACTTCAAAGGAAAATTCCCGATGTAAGTTTATATTTGCTACAACATTTTTGATGATTATTTACAAGTATAAGTGGGAGATATTATGAATTTATAACAAATAGTGTTGAACGTACTGGAAGAAGGTGTCTAAAGTAGCATTTAGAGATTATGATTCCTTCTTTTAAAAAACTGAGATTGCATATACTGATCTTATTCTACATGAAAGTGTTAGTTAATAAGTCAATTTTTTTTACCAATATCTATTATAACATATTGATGTTTAGAAGTGGGACCAAATATAAATTTCTTTTAACCTTCAAGATGAATGAAAGGTTCAGAGAAGATAATTCCACAAATCAAAACACTAAATAACGTAGGACTATCTAACTGCAGATGGTGTGTATATTCACCTTATCTCACTAAACAAAAAGCAGATTTAGCTCAACACGTTTAGTCGGAACAGTTGAAGACAATTTATTCTGGTCAATACAAACTTAGATGAAAAAATTCAACACACGTGTACAAATTCGCCTGCCAAACTATTACACATATACTACTCACCGAGCTAAAGTAGACAAAGTGTAATATGAATAATGTATTCAACTTTGGAATTGGCGCGGATTAACCATTAACTACTACTACTCAATGGAATGATACAATAAAACATTCTACACGAAACAATTAACCTATTAGATTCATTTCTTTGGAATTTATAGCATAATGCACTAATATTTAGATTTATTATAGGATAACATAATAAACTTCCATAGAAAAAGATTAGCACAACATTAAATTTAAAACAATCTACAGTTATAAAACTCAGTTGTGTACAGTAGAAAACAAGCTAAGTCGAATACATTTTCAAAAAAAAGGAGGAATTTAAGCTAATTTGGAGTGTTTTATACAGAATTGTGGATTATATAACTTACAACAACATGAAAATTGAGTACAGCACAAATAAAATTGAATGTAGTTTAGTCAATTTAACTGAGTGGATTGTATTTTACCCTGGCTTAACTGATCACAAAAAATACAGTGTATTGAAGAATAGTTGGGGTTGGAATCAGTATATAAATATGTAGACATTCATTAACATTTTAAGATTTCCTATTTTTTCATAATGATATACGGAATTGAACCTTCTGTGTTGGCACATCAATTGACTGAATGAATACCTTGATATTTACCAAGTGTTTCATGGTCGCTTCAATGCTGATTCATCGTAGGGAGCACAGTTCAGAGTGAATGTTTAATCCTATTGAGAACTCTCACTGTCAAGACTGAATAAAACTCTAAATCATAATTAATACTTTCAGTATAAGAGATGGCTACCACTAATTAGTAACTGAATGAATAATTTTTCTTTTGTTCTAAACGACAGATGCTTAATTTTATTATCAGTGAAAATACGAATTTAGGCGAAGATCAATTCATTTGATGAACGTCAAATAGGATTGAACTCATATCCTAGATATTTACTGGTACTTTTAATTTCCCTTTGTTATTGTGGGCAGAACTGCACGATCTTTGTTGATAGATGAGTTCTTATGTGGATGCCTTGATACTGCTTGAGTATTCATCATGTTTTAGTTCCTCTGGTGGCTAGCAGTGAAACCCAGAACCTGAGTTCTGTCCTATTTAGGACTCGTCAGCTGGAAGTACCTGCATCTCGGTGAATGATGGTATTCCCACCGGGACGCAAACTCAGTACCCATCACTTCATAACTTGGAGTTCACAGAATCTTTTTTATTTTTAGACTTAACCCAGTTATCTACATAGTGTCTAAGATATGAATTAACTTAGGCGTAAGTATAAGTATTTCACATTTGGTTGTTTGATACTTGTAATTCCCAGCAGCTATACAGGATCGAAATCCTCTACTTCTGCTGGTAGATGAACTCCAATGGGGATGCCTCGGTACTGCCAGCTGACGAGTCCCACACAGGATGAAACATGCTCCCTAGATTCCACTCCTAGTTAACAAGGTGAACGCAATTCCATATTGAACTCATTGAAATATTTTCAAGCTTTTAACTTATTTTTCTCATTAAGGTGAACTATTACTTCAAACAATAGCTTCTTTCCCACAAATCATTACTATTATTATTATTATTTGTCTCTTGCGTTCCTGGTGGAACATACGGCTTCACTAGCACGTCTCCACTCCACTCCACTACCTTCTCTCAAATCTTCTCAACCTCGCTCCACCACAGCACACAACCTCTCATTTCTAACTCACACCACACCATCTCATCCATGTCACCCTCAACACGAATGACCAACTCATCGTTTCCCATCTGGGTTCCACTCGACAGACTGGCCTGACACGTGATGTCCACAATCGGCCTTCTCAGTGTGTGCCCAATCCAATCCAATCCAATCCATCTCCACTTCCTTCCAGTGCATATTCGTTGAGTGATAGGTTGTTGCCTCATTGGTTCGTTGTCAGCCAGCCAGTCAGCCAGGAGGAGCCAGTGTAGGCAATTGTTGATGAATGTTTGTAGTTTGTTGGGAATGCCCTTCGTAACGCGCCAACTCTCTCAACCATCACATAGAATCACTGACTTACTTCACTCAATTGGTGTTGAAAATGAGGATGTTGTTCACACTTTGTGCTGAGTGGAGTGGAGTGGAGAAGATCTCCACACTGATTTCAGGTTAATGCATGAAGGCCTGTCTTGCTATCTTTCCGATGCTGACTTGCTTTGAAATCCTCGTCTGCGCGTGTGTTGCCTGTAGTTGAAACAGTGCTGCCTAGATAGGTGAAGGTGAAGGAGACTACTTCCTTTGAGTTTCTCTCATTGATGGTGATTGGAACTTGTTGTTGTTGTTGGTGGTGATGTTGTTGGTTGGGTATCTTCATCACTTCTGTCTTCTCTACATTCACGTGAAGGAAGTCTCGTCTTCGCTACCCTGTCCCGTCTCTTCTGTCAACTTGTTAGTTTTCACCTGTAGATCTTCAAGTTTGTGTGACGTGAGACACAAGTCATCGGCGAAATCCAAATCTTCTACGATCCAACAGATTATTGATATACAAATAATTTCAAATAATCATATTGTACATAACGACAACAAATTCATTATCATTCGAATATCTTAAAAGTTACACTTGTCTTCTCTTTTATTTCATCTTACAGAACAGTATACATTTTTGACAAATCAATTATCATTTTGTAACAGGAAAGTTTATTCGTTTTTCCAAATAGAACTTGTCATAATTAATGACTGATTAATGAATCAAAGGATAAGTGGATAGTGTTAATTTTAGAATAAATGTATATATACAGGTTAAATGTGAGTTATGGCTGAAATACAATAATCAGCCTTCGAATAAACAATATATAACAATATACATTGAATACAAAATATTTTGAAACTGTCTTAAAAAGATACTTTCACTTGTCAAATACCTTTAAAGTGGATAAATAACTAAACTGACTGATTGATTAATTTTTGTGCAAGAATAATGAACATTTTTTGTGAATATCAAACAAATCCTAGTACATTCATTTGATTCCCACTTGATACTAGTAAGTGGAAAGCAGCTTTAATCACTTTGAATGTTGTTCACTTCTCACTTTTTCTGATAACTTACTGTTACAGTTATCTTATGATATAATAAATTACTACAGCTGTCAGAAAATCTCACTACTAATTGTTTATTCTTAGATAATGACGACAATCGGTTTCAGTGAATTGATGTTAGTAGAAATATAGCTCTTGATGGTGTCATGTATCATGGGCTGATATCAGCTAGAGAACTATTTGAAACATGGACAGCTGTTTCGTCCCAGTATGGGACTTCTCAGCAGTGCGCACCCACTACCGCACCAGGGATCGAACTCAGGACCTCCAAGCTTCATGGCGAACACATTACCCATTCAGCCACTGGACCAGAGTCAAGTGGTTCACAGCTTCAAACTTCTGTCAACTCGTATTATAACGCGCTGATCCCTCAAGATCTTCAGTTTACGTTCACTTTACTTCCGACTACTTGACCTCACTGGTCACAACTTCATATAAGAACGTTGGGACATCTACCTTGAAGCATGTCATTAATGAGAACTTTATAGTAATATACTTTGGGGTTTATGGAGATTTCATTTTTGAGGTAGTATACATCATGCACTAACGTCAGTTGGAGAACCACAGACAAGAAGAATTAATATCAAGTATAAATGAAAATGATAATTGTTTCGCGTTCTCAGAGCTTCAAAGTTTGCTCTTGGACATTTCGTCATGAAGCTAGGTGACTTCATCACTATTTACTTCATAAGGAAGTGGCGTATGAGTGTAAATGGACGATGTTATGCTGATCTTGGTGATTAGCAGAAGAATTCAGGACGTGTGTTCCGTCCTATTTGGGACTCGTCAGCCAGATGGATCTGCACCCCAGTAAGTGATGTTGTTCCCTCTGAGGCCTGAACCCAGTAATCATTGCTTCAAACTCCAGAGCGTTATCCACTAAGGGACTGGGACGCGAAAGCTAGTTGCTGCACAACGGGTATCATCTACTGTCATGATTCTCATAATTTCCGATTGCTATGCAGTGCTGAATTGCTCCACCTCTGTTAGTCGCTAAAATCAATATAACATCATGAATATCTGGCAGTATCGACGCGTGGCCATAGGAACCCATCTGCCAACGTAGGCCGAGCAATTCAGCACTGCGTAGTAATCGGAAATTATGAGAATCATTACAATAACTGATACCCGTTGTACAACAACTAGCTATCGTGCCCCAGTCCCTTGGTGGATAACTCTCTGGACTTCGAAGCTATAAGTACTGGATTCATGCCTCGGGAGGAACAACATCATTCACTGGGGTGCAGATACATCTAACTGAAGAGTTCCAAGCAGCAAGTGAAGGATATTTACTGATCTTTAGATTTATTGGCCAACTATGAAGTAAACGTTGACTAAGTCACCTGGCCTGGTGATGAAAATCCCGAAGACAAAGCTCGCAGAACATAAGACAATTATTATGCTCATCCTGAGTAACAAATTTCTACAACTGAAAACATATGTAATTAATTAACTGCAACTTTGTTATGTGTAATCATCATGAGAATATAGCTAACACAAAGTAATTATTAACATAACCGTCATCAATAGTATTCAGTTTTTATACTAGACATTGGGAATGATTCAACAGAAAGCCTTACTTAACTTAGGCTTCATTGTTGTCTAAGACATCAGTAAAGAGATTATGAAGAGAGTGATTTTCAGTTGGTAGTTTGAACTTGAAGCACTCATTGTAAAAGTCAAACACTATGAAATTATTGAGCAAATATCACAAAATAGATATTTCTCTAACTATTTATTTTCCAGAATATGGAGTCACCAACCTTAAAACGTTTTAAATATACTATAAGGTCCAAGGTATCATTGAATTTATGACTTCATGTATACATGATGTCATTTCGAAAGCATATAGATTTGGGATAGACTAGAAAAATTCTCACATAGCATATCAGTCATTATAACCAGTTAATTTGAGGAACATAGGAAACACTTGTCATCACTGGAAACAGTAAAGTTAACATAGATAATAATCTATGTTTCAGGTGTTCTTTTTTAGAACTTCATATCATTAATACTATTACTTAAAGAGGCATGATAATTGCTTTTACTCTGTCTTTAAATATATCTGGGCATGGAAGTTTCAGTGCTTGCTCTCTATAATGCTTAGATATGTCTAAGTTAAATGAATATTTAAAATGGTATTATATTTGAAGTAAATAGTGTGCATTCCCTACATATTTGAGATAATGTCTCAAACAACTAAACAGATTTTATTTTAATGATGGATAGTGGCTAGGAGCGGAATCCAGGATGCGTGTTTCGTTTTATTCTGGACTTTTCAACTGGGTGTACCTGCCTCCTAGTGAGCGTTGTTCCCATTAAGACTGGTACTTTGGACCGATTGGTTCAAACGTCATGGTGTTATCCACTAAGCCACCGAGTTACGATACCTACCTTTCGTACAACGGGTATAATTTTAATATTTTTTGTATTATGATTAATATAATTAACAACACTAATTAATAAGCTTAGCTTGATTTGGAGGTTTATGGGGATTTATTTATTGGTTTGAGGTTGGTATTCATCATGAACTGACGGCATTTGTAGAAAAACTTAAAATCTTAGAGCGCTGGATGGTTGTCTCCTCCTAGTATGGGACTCCTCAGCAGAGCACAGCCATAACCCTGCTAGGGATAGAAAGCTGGACCTCCAGACCCTGCTGTCAGCACGTTACTATTGAGCCACTGTGTCAGAATCCAGTGGCCCATATAATAAGATTAGTATCATACATTAATCCCTCATTCGTCTTCACAGGAAAGCGAATCCCAAGCTGTGTAATATCTGGATGAAAAATTACTACTAGATACAGTCCGTTTTCCAATAAACTAAATTTATCTGGTAGGAAAATAACGAGATGGGAATGAGAACATGATGCTTAATGTTCAAATGTTAGAATTATGGATAGATGATTCAGTAATCTCTTGAAGTGTTCATCAAAAGGTGTAATTTCTTTTCTACATGTTTGGCATTGAAATAAAAACTCTTCAGTTGTTCAGTGATTAAATTACCCTATCAAATAAGGAGTCTTTCAGCTGACCAACACTTTCATTGTTATTCTAGGCATGGCATTATTATTATTATTATTATTATTACTTGTCCCTGGGTTCCCACTGGAACATACGGCTTCACTAGCACGTCTCCACTACACTACACCACACTACACTCCACTCCGCTCCGCTCCACTCCACTCCACTCCACTCCACTCCACTCCACTACCTTCTCTCAAATCTTCTCAACCTCGCTACACCACAACCCACAACCTCTCATTTATTCCTCACACCACACCAAATCATCCATGTCACCATCACCTCGGACAGCCAACTGGTCGTTTCCCATCTGGGTTCCACTCGACAGACTGGCCTGACACATGATGTCCACAATCGGCCTTCTCAGTGTGTGCCCAATCCAATCCAATCCATCTCCACCTCCTTCCAGTGCATATTCGTTGAGTGATAGGTTGTTGCTTTGTTGGTTCGTTGTGAGCCAGCCAGCCAGCCAGCCAGACTTCCTTCTTGCTGATTCTCACTATTCTGGCAATCTGATCTTCAGCAACGAGACAGTGTAGGCACTTGTTGATGAATATCTGTAGTTTGTTGGAAATGCCTTTCGTAACGCCCCAACTCTCTCAACCATCACATGGAAGCACTGACCTACTTCACTCAATTGGTGTTGAAAATGAGGATGTTGTTCACACTTTATGCTGAGTGGAGTGGAGTGGAGAAGATCTCCACACTGATTTCAGGTTAATGCATGAAGGCCTGTCTTACTGTCTTTCCGATGCTGGCTTGCTTTGACATCCTCGTCTGTGCTTATGTTGCCTGTAGTTGAGACGGTGCTGCCTAGATGAGTGTAGGTGGAAGAGACTACTTCCTTTGAGTTTCTCTCATTGATGGTGATTGGAACTTGTTGTTGTTGTTGTTCGTGGTGGTGGTGGTGGTGGTGTTGGTTGGGTATCTTCATCACTTCTGTCTTGTCTAGGTCCATCTGAAGGAAGTCTCGTCTTCGCTCCCCTACCTCACCTCTTCTGTCAACTTGTTGTTTTTTGCCTGTAGATCTTCAAGTTTGTGAGACATCAGACACAAGTCATCAGTGAAATCCAAATCTTCTAGATTCTTTCCTGCGGTCCATCGTATCCCCCTTTTCTCACTCCTAACTGTTTGTTTCATGATCCAGTCCACTACAGTCAGGAATATCATGGGTGATAGTAGGTAGCCTTGTTTTACTCCTGTCTTCACTTCGAAGGCATCACTGATGTTCCCATTGTGAATTACTTGGCATGTGGCATCTTCATAAAATTGTTGAATGAGATTGATAAAGGTTTATGGCACTAAAACCGTAGTGTTGAAGCAGCAGGTGCGAAATTACTTCTCAGTCGACGCTGTCAATGGCCTTTTCAAAGTCAATGAAGTTGATGTACGGGTAGATTTGACTGCCATTCTATACTCTGTTCTATGATGATGCGAATTGTAACTCTATGCATGGCATAGAATGACGTATTTCATACGTGTAACTATTGTCGGTCAACCTAATCAGTTATATTACAGTTTTAGAGATTGTTTGGTTAATTATCAATACATTTTAAGGAAATGATTAGGTTGTTAAAGTGGCATGTTTCCATTTGAAAAATCTACTTAACCTTGAGTGTAGTTTTATTTTTAAGAATAAAACATTAATTTCCATAGTATTTAGAAATACCTTAAATACAGTACAACCGTCTGAGCATATACATATTATTATTACTATTATTATTAGTCCCTTGGGTTCCTAGTGGAACATAGGGCTTCAGTAGCACGTCTCCAGTGACCTCTCTTCTCTGAGATCTTTTCAACCTGGTTCCACGACAGTCCAGAAGCTCTCATTTCCTCCTCTCACGATCTCCTCCATGTCACCCTCGGACGTCCAACTCGTCGCTTCCCATGGGGATTCCACTCGAGCTGCTGGCCTGACGCGTGATGTCCCCAATCGGCCTTCTCAGTGCATGTTCAATCCATCTCCACTTCCTGAGCATATACATATCTTTAGTACTAATCAAATACTACACATTCAACTGTCATACATATAGTAGATGTAAAGTCTTACTTGAATAGTAGAGATATATTAATCATGACACCTTTTTATTAAAAATCTGGTATCTTTAACAAAAGAGAATAGTACTTCGACAATATGAACACCAGTTACAGTATATGCTATCAACTCTTTTTTGGTCTGTTCATATCAAGGCTTAAATAAAATGTCAGTTTGTCAAATAAAATAAAATAAACAGATAAAATGCAAGAAAAATACAAATCAATTTGAGTTCAGTTGAGTTCTATTCTTGGCAAACATCCAAATTATAAGGAAAGTGTTCATTGAAGTTTATTTCCTGTTTATTTACTTTCCTTTTTGTATTGATTCGTAAAAATTTGTTTATTGTGATAAATACAGGTCATCATCATCATCATCATCATCATCATCATAGTCAAATCATGCTGTGCTCAAAAGGTGTTTAATTAATTAATTAATTGAGTACTACTCCTTATTATTATTGTTATTATTAAGTTGATTTCCTTTTCAATATTGTTCACCTTAATATTTTGACGATCTCACAGAGGTATCCTATTGTTACGAATAATGTCATATGGTGGTCATTATAATGGTGGTAGTTGTGGTACGAATGATTATTGTTGCGGTGGTAGTCAATGGGATGTCATCAAAATACATAGCTCTTCCTCACACATATAAACAAACCCACTTGTATGTGTGTGTGTGTATGCATTTTCTTCGATTAAAAACTTTCAGATGTGGTGGACAAAAGGAATGAAAAAGGATCTAGACATACTCTGTTTCTTCATGAATTAATAAGTGAAACATACTTGGAAAAGAAAATATATATACGTGCTGTCTATTCCTATTCTTTTTAATATTTCTTCTTTTTTTTAATTAAGATAACCTGGAAGGAGTCGGTCAGCGTACTTCTCATTGTATTTGTGTTTTCAAGGAATTCATTTATTTTCTTCTTTCATTTCTATGGCTAAACTGAACAGAACAATGTTTAGTCTTTTGATCCTTTTATATATATAAACGCTGTTCTGTTCAGTTTAGCCATAGAAATGAACAATAAGAACATATCAGACATGTGTATCAACTTGATTTCTTTTTCAGTGTAGCGAATAAACATTTTTTTAAATAGATCAACTGAAAAGATAACTTGGAATATTTTTATCTGAAGAAAATTGCTGTTAATATCACTGATAACACATTCTCTATCCACCATTTATTTATTAGTTAATTAGTGCGACTATCTGGTACAATCGTGGTATGGCAGACTAATCTGTATGTAACAGAATGATAGTTGAAGTGAGAATGAAAACTAACTTCAAAAGATGATTTAAAGCAGTGACCCCTGAGTTGTCTACCAGATGCATTATCTATAGAGCTGAGAGGTCAAGGTACTAACCCTTTCTGGCCTTAAGCAATTTCAGGAAAAATAACCTTTGATATATGTGTTAGAAAAAAATGTCAAAATATTTCAAATTGTCTGATGTTGATGACTGTGTGTCCTTTGGGATTCTAGTGGAACATACGGCTTCAGTAGCACATCGCCATTCCGCTATCTTCTCTCCAGTCTCCTCAACCTGGCTGCACAACTGCCCATAAATTTTCATTTCTTCCTCATATCATCTCATCCATGTCACCCCAGCCTCGGACGCACAACTCATCATCCCCCACTTGGATTCCACTCAACGGCCTGGACTGGCCTGGCCTGACAGGTCATGTCCACAATCGGTCTTCTCAATGTATCTCCAATCCATTCCATCTCCACTTCCTTCCAGTGCATATTTGTTGAGTGATAGGTTCTTGCTTTGTTGGTTCGTTGTCAGCCAGCCAGCCAACCAGAGTGAGTTAGCTCTTGTTTATTCTAATTATTCTGGTCATCTCATCTCCATCTTCAGTGTCAATATCCAGTGATCACAAGCGGCAGCTGATGATGATGATGATGATGATGTATGTCTGCAGTTGTTTGTTGAAATGATTTTCATAACACACCAAGTCTCTCAACCATCACATAGAAGCCCTGACCTACTTGACTGACATTCGTGTTGAAAATGCGGATGTTGTTGACGCTTTATGTTGAGTTGAGTGGAGTGGACTGCAGTGGAGTGGAGTGGAGTGCAGTAGATCTGCACACTGATTATTTCAGACTGATGAAGATCTGTCTTGCTATCTTTCCGATCCTGGCTTTGACGTCCTTATCTGTGCCACCAACACCTGTAGTTGAGTCGATACTGCCTAGGATAACTTGTGTTGTACTACAGCAAGTTAGTTGACCATGAAAGGTATTATTTAATAACATCTGGTTGACTGATGCTGAAGTTAATGCATTTGTCTTAAGAGTATCATAGAAATACACTGTGGATTAGCTCTAATATTAAGAAATAAATATGTTCAATAGTTATTTTCTTAGTTGTGGCAAAGTTATTAATGTTCAATGAAACCTATTTTGAAATTTGTTTTAGTATGTTCTATATTATAAACAATGATATCATAATAATGAGCAGCAATAGCTATCTTTTTCAGTTACTGAAAGTAATTTAGTCATATGGTAAGTAGCAAACAACTATTCATGAAATGATGATTAGTTATAATTCCTCCTTGATTATCACTACGTTAAACACTTTAACATACGATGCTAATTAGTAGCAATAGTAGTGTGAGTAGTAGCAGTAGTAGTGTGAGTAGTAGCAGTAGTAGTGTGAGTAGTAGCAGTAGTAGTGTGAGTAGCAGTAGTAGCAGTAGTAGTGTGAGTAGTAGTAGTAGTAGTAGTAGTAGTGTGAGTAGTAGTAGTAGTGTGAGTAGTAGTGTGAGTAGTAGTAGTAGTGTGAGTAGTAGTAGTAGTGTGAGTAGTAGTAGTAATGTGAGTAGCAGTAGTAGTAGTAGTAGTAGTAGTGTGAGTAGCAGTAGTAGCAGTAGTAGTGTGAGTAGTAGTAGTAGTAGTAGTAGTAGTAGTAGTAGTAGTAGTAGTAGTAGTAGTAGTAGTAGTAGTAGTAGTAGTAGTAGTAGTAGTAGTAGTAGTAGTAGTAGTAGTAGTAGTAGTAGTAGTAGCTTCTATGCATGCATATACTGAGGTTGGGGTGTATAGTTTCGATATCTTTTTTCTCCGACCTCATCTTTCTACAATGAGTGACATAAAATTATAAGACATAACATGAAGACTATACCTGCCACACAAGGAATTGGCATAATAGATCGATGGCTTACTGGATAACCGTTTAACATTTGAAATGATTGGTTCTGAGTTCAAGTCCTAGTGAGAACAACGTCGCCCGCTGCGGTACAGGTACATTCAGCTGACGAGTCTCAAATAAAATGAAACATGTGTCCTGGATTCCACTGGGGACAAATTTCCATCATAAATATCGACAGTTAACCTTTTGAATTATTGAGTTAATATATTTGAATGTTTTGAAAACTCAAATTTTACTTTTCATATACCAGTCATTGAAAGTCATATTTTACACAGTTAGAAGAAGTACCTATTATACAATATTTCTTAAAATATTTATCTCATTTAACTAATGATTAATTTGTCATGAAAAATCTTTTAATTGTTGTTAAGATGTCATTTTTACAAGAAACACTTCTATTCCATTTTTGATCAAATCACTGTTCGATACAAAATGTCATACTTGTTATATTGATTGAACTGGCAGTATCATGACTGTCATCATCACTAATATAACTATTGTTTTTGCAACAGATTGTTGTCCACGAGCTGTCATTCATTCTGTTAATCCGCTTATGTAACACTTTGAAAGTTGTTTATCAACTTAACCAGTCAATTAAAACAGGAAAATCATTATATCTATCAGTTTAGTTATAGGTTTATTTCTCTCTGTGTCTATGCTTCATTGTATGTTTTAGAAAATCATCTATCCCAAGATTGCGTGACTCTTATACTTGCAAAGGTAAGTGAGGAAGATGGAGAAGGGAATAGAAGAGATAATAATCATCAGTTGTTGATTATCATACGCTCTAGTGATTCTGTAGTTTAAAAAAAAGAAAACAAAAATAAACATGGCAACTAGAACACATGAATTATGGACTTAATGCTGTACAGGTATTAAGTTAATGGTATATTTAACAATCGAAAAAAGTAGGCGGAGCTGAAAGACAGAAACACAAAAACCTTATACAATCTGATAAGGTAAAGTAAGATGAATATATATATGTGTGTGTGTGCTTGCGTATGCGCGGTGCTAAACACCCGGAAGCAAATTGATTCACCTATGACATTTACCTTGCTGGTGGATAAATCATCCTCTTCTCAGATGGTTTTGATTACTGAGTTGTAAGCATTGTCATGGTCACAAAATATAAATGTGTTATTGACAGTAAGCTGAAATATCACATATTTACTAATGCCATAAATAGATATCCTTATTTAAAGTGATGCAATTTTATCATCCTTAGTTAAGTACCAATTGTTGATGTTTCGATACTGAATATAATCTTATTTAAGTTTACTGGTACACTGTGTTGTTGAACTGTAACCGTTCCTTTTGAAGAACTAACAACATCATAGGTTCTGTTATAAAGGGATCATTTCGTAAGAGCAATGTCAGAAAGAGTGCTAAGTTTATTTCGATCTCGTAAAGCTTTGTTGATTTCAACACCAAAGTCAAGTCAGTGCTTCTATATGGTTCAGAGACTTGGCGCGTTACGAAAGGGATTTCCAACAAACTACAGATATTCATGAACAAGTGCCTACACTGTCTCGTTACTGAAGATCAGATTGCCAGAATAGTGAGAATCAGCAAGGAGGAAGTCTGTCTGTCTGGCTGGTTGGCTGACAACGAACCAATGAGGCAACAACCTATCTCTCAACAAATATGCACTCGAAGGAAGTGGAGATGGATTGGATTGGGCATACACTGAGAAGGCTGGTTGTGGACATCACGTGTCAGGCCAGTCTGTCGAGTGGAACCCAGATGGGAAACGACGAGTCGATCATTCGTGGTGATGGTGAGATGGATGAGATGGTGTGGTGTGAGGAATAAATGAGAGGTTGTGTGCTGTGGTGGAGCGAGATTGAGAAGATTTGAGAGAAGGTAGTGGAGTGGAGTGGAGTGGAGACGTGCTAGTGAAGCCGTATGTTCGAGTGGGAACCCAAGGGACAAATAATAATAATGCTTTGTTGACTTTCGTGTGAATACACAAGATAAGTATGTGAGTGATTAGGTCATTCAAAGTTTATAATGACAACACATAAATGATCATCTTATCATCACGTTGAAATAATAAGTCACGGATGAAATTACTAAGAAGTTAATTGTGCTTGGAAATTTATTGATTTACGCCGCCTCCTGAGGAAGAATGGTCACAGTAAGATTAATTCTATAAGCGTTGTTATTTAGTAATTGAATCACTATAATTTCGAAAAGAAATAGTAGAAAACGTCCATAACTCAGGATACTTTGGACTTTCTGAAGTCTTTACCCTATACAAATTTACCTAAAGATCATTGATATCATCTCTAATCTGCGTTACCAGTAGAAGTGCACCTATAGGAAACCCTGCCGATCCCTTCCAACCAACTAACATCCAAGTGCATCGTGATGGTGAGCTCTATAGCTTAGTGACCACATTGTAAAATGATCGGTAGAATTTAGTTTGCACCCAGAACTAGACAATATGAGACTGGTTGCTATCCAGTCAGTGTAAGAATAATTGGTTCCAGGTTTCTTTCTGTCTACAACTTATTACCAATCTTTGTTAGCCTAAAAATTATCACCATGGACTGACATCAGTTGCAGAACCACTAAAGACCTGGAGGTAGTGGATAGCTGTTTCGTCCCAGTATGGCACTCATCAACTGTGTACGCTCATGTTCCCTTCAGGGATAGAACTCAGGACCTTCAGGCCTCAAAGCAAACCTGTTAATCATTCAACTATTGGGTCTAAATTTATTGGTCCTTCAAATGATGTCAGTCTATGATAAATACTGCCTTGAAACAAGTAAAATCTTCATAAACCTCAAACTTATACTGTTAAGCCTGTTGTTAAGTGAATTAGGTATTGTATATTTGAGCAAAATAAATGAGAATGAGGCTACACGTTTAGTAACTGCCAACTAACTATTTATTGGATGAATAGTTTACTGTTATTTTATCTCGTTTGCATCTTTGCATCATTCCAACTTAGTATATATTTAACCAACATTCAATGGAATATTAGTGTAAATTTTATTCATAATTGTTGATTTCATGCATGTCATATTTTGTGAGTTGAATATGTTGGATACTTAAGGCAGTTGCTCCAACACTACGGTTTTAGTGCCAAATACCTTTATCAATCTCATTCAACAACTATATGAAGACGCCACATGCCAAGTAATTCACAATGGGAACATCAGTGATGCCTCCGAAGTGAAGACAGGAGTAAAACAAAGCTGCCTACTATCACCCATGATATTCCTGATTATGATCAACTGGACTGGATCATGCAACAAACAGTGAGGAGCTGTGAGAAGAGGGGAATACACTGGTTGGACCGGAGGAGAGAACCTAGAAGATTTGGATTTCGACAACCATGATGATTTATGTGTGAAGTCTTGTAGCACAAACTCGAAGATCTACAGGTGAAAACTGACAAGTTGACAGAAGAGGTGAGGTAAAGCAGTGAAGACGAGACTTCCTTTAGGTGAACGTAGAGAAGACAAAGGTGATGATGATAGTCAACCAACAACAGCATCAGCAACAACAAGCACCAATCACCATCAATAGGAGAAACTCAAAGGAAGTAGCCTCTTCCACCTACACCTAACTAGGCAGCACCGTCTCAACTACAGACAACACACGCACAGACGAGGATGTCAAAGCAAACCAGCATAGGAAAGATAGCAAGACAGGCCTTCGTGCATTAACCTGGAACCAATGTGGAGATCTCCACTCCACTCCACTCAGCACAAAGTGTGAACAACATCCCCATTTTCAACACCAATTGAGTGAAGTAAGTCAGTGATTCTATGTGATGGTTGAGAGAGTTGGCGCGTTACGAAGGGAATTTCCAACAAACTACAGACATTCATGAACAAGTGCCTACACTGTCTCATTACTGAAGCTCAGATTGCCAGAATAGTGGGAATCAGCAAGAATGAAGTCTGACTGTCTGGTTGGCTGTCTGTCTGGCTGGCTGGCTGGCTGGCTGGCTGGCTGGCTGGCTGGCTGGCTGGCTGGCTGGCTGGCTGGCTGGCTGGCTGGCTGGCTGGCTGGCTGGCTGGCTGGCTGGCTGGCTGGCTGGCTGGCTGGCTGGCTGGCTGGCTGGCTGGCTGGCTGGCTGGCTGGCTGGCTGGCTGGCTGGCTGGCTCACAACGACCAATGAGGCAACAACCTATCACTCAACAAATATGCACTGGAAGGAAGTGGAGAGGGGTTGGATTGGATTGGGCATACACTGAGAAGGCCGATTGTGGACATCACGTGTCAAGCCAGGCTGTCGAGTGGAACCCAGATGGGAAACGACCAGTTGGGCGTTGGATGTGAGGATGATGTGGATGAGATGGTGTGGTGTGAGGAATAAATGAGAGGTTGTGGGTTGTGGTGGAGCGAAGTTGAGAAGATTTCAGAGGAGGGAGTGGAGTGTAGTGGAGACGTACTAGTGAAGCCGTATGTTCCAGTGGGAACCCAAGAGACAAATAATAAAATAGATAAATAATAATATTGGATGCTTAAGGAGAATCTGCATAGTACTATGCTCTTATGAAACTGATATTGTAACACAGTAATCATACATTATATGTATTGTTAAACAGGAACTTTTTCTTATTGACATGATATATTAGTGAGAAGAGAAAAGAGTTATTTAAAAAGTTAGTAAGTACAGTACAGTAAGAAAGATTATTGTTTAAAGAGATACAGGGAGAGAGAAATATATAGAAGCAGGAACAGAATCATTCGATCTCATCACCTATCACACTGATGTTAGTATTACAACAAAATAAGGTAATAAATCTGATTCAAAAATTCAATGAAATCTCTTTTATAGGATCTAATATGTCGTCATATTGTATGACATAAAAATGAAGTAGTCGATTCATATTTATTTTCAAACATAATTCATGTTTATTAATTAGAAGGTTTCGATCTTTTGGACAGATGTCTGTAAAGTGTATTTGTCCTCAGATGCAATCATGATATATCCAACGCTGTAGTAAAAGACGTTAACACTGAGCTCTTCTCATTTCAAATACCATTCTCGTTTATTTATTTGAAATAGCCTTATTTACTGGATAGCATTCCGGACACATTTTATTGTCCATAGTCGTATGAATATGACTGTACAACTTTGAGATATGGTTTATACAGTTGATAATGTTAGGGAGTTGGATTTTCCATATATCTGAAACAGGTGTTGAGTAATACATTTAATGGATCAACTAAAATGGAATTAAATTCTACCACAGTGCCAAATTTGTACTCTTGTATTGGCTTATTACAAATAAGCTTCTGTTAGAACACAAATTATCTCTGTTACATGCACCACAGTAACTGGATAGTAAAAAAATACTTACAAAAGATGAAAATAAGCTATTATGACAGTTAATTTTTGGGTAGGATTTGATCTTTAGTACTACTAAGGTAAACTACATACAATTCAGTTACTTTTTAAGGACTGATTTATTTGAAAGTAGTTTTGTTTATGAACTGACACCAATTGACGATCCAGCGGAAGTCAGGTGGCGCTAGATAACTGTTTCGTACTAGCCTGAGACTCTTCAGCAGTGCGCACCGGGACCACTGAATGGTGGTGCACCTGACTCCACTTGGAGTCATGGGTAATCACTTCCAAGAAGCCCTTAACTAGAACGAAACAGCTGTCTGTCGCTTCAGGGTTTTCAATGGTTCTCCAACTAACTTCAATCAGCTTAGTAGTTGAGTAATGCCACTGGAAGGATGCCAGTTGGAATCATTCATAATTTAGAAGATAAATCCACTGTAGCAATCAGTGTCTACAAAACTCTAACTATAGCTAACACCATACTCGTTCCATCAAGAGTATAATTTTGAAAATATCTTATACTTTATGACTAACACCGTTCATATACAGCAATAGGAAAAGCAGAATGACTGGTACTATGCATTGGAGATAATGACTAAAACGGAAACAAAAGCCAGTATCAAACAGGATAGGATCAGAGATCCCTGAATTTTTGAGGAGAAGGTTAAATTTATTTGGAGGAGAGGAAAAGGCGCTATTTCTGATATATATTTTATGATTCAAACACGAGTAAGGGATATGTATTTTGGATCAGAGGAAGGCAACTGTGAGTAGCAGCAGGATCCAGGACGCACGTTTCGTTGTATTTGGGACCCCTCAGCTGGATGTACCAGTACCCCAGTGAGTGATGTTGCTCCCACTGAGGCTCGAATCCAGTACCCATCACTTCAAACGTCACAGCGTTATCCACTAAACCATTGGGCCACGATAGTAGATAACGCTTTGGCTTCGAGTGTCAGTGGGAACAACTTCACTCAGTGGGGTGCAGGTAAATTCGGCTGACAGGTCCCAACTAGGATAAAACGGGCATCTTGGATTCCTCTACGAGTCACAAAGATGAATACAACATCGTGGATATCCGGCAGTATTAAGGTATCCAAATAGGAGCTCATCTACCAACAGGGATCATGCAATTCGGTCGTGTATAGCAACAGGAAATTACAAGTATTATAACAACATCATGGGATGACTTATCATGGAGTTTTTATTATGAATCAGAATGACTTTAAAATGCAGGTTACCAATTTATTTTGAAGAATATTGTCAATGAAGCCATGTTAGAACAGGGAGAGAAAAAGAGAGGAAGTTAAAATAGGAAAGCAGAACTTCGACTACACAGTAGTACCTGAGTTAACTGTTATCAGTCAATACTGAGATTAATATTTACATCATGAACGGTAGACTGGTGTTAGAACTACATAGAAAGTTTCTTTCTGATATTTAATTCTTTGCAAATACTAGTTTGAAATGACAGATTAACAATATGTACTCACAGAAGGCTCTAATAAATGCTAAGCTACATGTAATCAGTAGGCTTTTAACAAATAGTTTTGATACCACCATATATAATTGTTACATTATCAACTTTTACTGTTATACTATAAGGAATAGAAGCTGCCAAATATTTACTGCCTTATTAAATTTTATTCTGAAAATATCTACTATAGTGCAGTCAAGCAAATTGGTGGATGAATGTTTCCTGAAGTTAAGCTGTTTAATTAACTATACAAACCGTCAAGTATCAATAAAATGCATTACTAAACAATAAGAGACGGAGACCTCTGGGGTAAATGAAGTCGGAAGTGCCGACAAATACTCACTGAGGGTAATGGTTACTGGTCGCTCAATACTGTTAATTGATAGATGTAGGAAACTGTGAACCATTGAATTCCTATTCAGTGGCTTGTCATGAAATCTGAGGGCTATTATTTAAATTCTTGACGGGAAGAAACAAATTTTCCATACTCTTAGATTCTCACTGATCCCCGTACTGATGACACTGTGTGATCAATAGTGAAGACAGGAAGGAGTAAGACAAGGTTTCCGCCTGCTATCACCGACGATCTTCCTGATTGTGGTCGACTGGAACATTCAGTAAACCGTGAGGAGCGAGAAGATGAGCATATGCTGCTTGACCGATGAAAAGACTCTAGAGGATTTGGATTTTGCCAACGATGATCATTTATGTCTAATATCTTGTAGCACA
This sequence comes from Heterobilharzia americana, assembly GCA_944470555.2. Lineage (NCBI taxonomy): Eukaryota > Metazoa > Platyhelminthes > Trematoda > Strigeidida > Schistosomatidae > Heterobilharzia > Heterobilharzia americana. The sequence goes on from OX104127.1 coordinate 42,635,358, forward strand.
AACTCGAAAACTAACAAGTTGACGGAAGAGGTGAGGTAGGGCAGTGAATATGGGACTTCCTTCACGTGAACGTAGAGAAGACAGAGGTGATGAAGACACCCAACCAACAACAAGAAGCATCAATCACCGTGAACGGGACAAACCTGACGGAAGTAGTCTCTTTCCCCTACCCACCTACCTAGGTAAGGTAGCATTGTTTCAACTACAGGTGTTGGTGACACAGATGAGGATGTGAAAGCCAGGATCGGAAAGACAGCAAGACAGGTCTTCATCAATTTGAAATAATCGGTGTGCAGATCTACTGCACTCCACTCCACTCCACTGCAGTCCACTCCACTCCACTCCACTCCACTCCACTCCACTCCACTCCACTCCACTCCACTCCACTCCACTCCACTCAACTCAACTCAACATAAAGCGTCAACAACATCCGCATTTTCAACACGAATGTCAGTCAAGTAGGTCAGGGCTTCTATGTGATGGTTGAGAGACTTGGTGTGTTACGAAAATCATTTCAACAAACAACTGCAGACATACATCATCATCATCATCATCATCAGCTGCCGCTTGTGATCACTGGATATTGACACTGAAGATGGAGATGAGATGGCCAGAGTAATTAGAATCAGCAAGAGCTAACTCACTCTGGTTGGCTGGTTGGCTGGCTGGCTGGCTGGTGACGAACCAACGAGGCTAGAACCCATCACGCAACAAATATGCACTGGAAGGAAGTGGAGATGGATTGGATTGGATTGGGCATACACTGAGAAGGCCGATTGTGGACATCACGTGTCAGGCCAGTCTGTCGAGTGGAACCCAGATGGGAAACGACGAGTTGGGCATTCGTGGCGAGAGTGACATGGATGAGATAGTGTGGTGTGAGGAAGAAATGAGAGGTTGTAGGCTGCGGTGGAGGAAGGTTGAAGAGACTACTCGGAAGATATTTGAATGGCGGCGTGTTCCACTAGGAACCCAAGGGACAGATAGTAATAATAATGATAATATCTCGGTAATACACATCTAAAAATCATTTCTAGATCGTACTCAAAACTTGCAAAACTGAATTTCGTATATTTACAATCAACAAAATATACTTACCGCCACTATTAGATTCTTCAATATTCAATCCGTGTGAGTATCCATCCCCATACTCATGATTATTATTAGTAGTAGTATCACAAATTAAGTTATCGTTTGCATGCTTTGTGATAGACTCACTGTTTTCATATGATTTTGCACCTTCTCCTAACAGTCGACTGACTAAGAAATGTTGACTTTTTTCACTCATTACGAATTATGTTCTAGTAACTTTTGTGTTCAATCAACAATGATAAGTGTTAAATGATTAAGTTGGAAACCTTTTCGATGATATGACCTCAATTAATTTTCACTATTAATATGATATCAACCAACTTAATTTTATTTATTACAGCTTAAAAGAAACAAATTAACCACCCACCTACCCATCAAGAAATCTCTTTTACATCGACAACATACGGATCTCTTCATTTTACTTTGGAAATGCTTTAAGAATGAAAATTGTCTTCTAGACCAATAGTCAACTTAAGTTCATTAACATTCAAAGGGGTTTTACCAAGTGTAGGTTAGAAGAAGCTGCTTTTGTTAAGTGGTAATTGATAGTCGACTGGACATATACGAGGAAGTAAACTCATCTCTCACTTATTTAAATCATTTGATTGGTTCTTAAAATTATTTCACAAATTTTACAACCGTTGAAGGTAGAGAAAAACTGACCAATGAAATTGAAGACTTTTTCATATTTACATCCCTTTACTTGTTTAAATAAGAAAAGAGGTTAAAGGTCCGCAGAATTCAGTAGATTCAATATGCTTTGATGCATCATTTTCAATTGAGTACAAGTTGACTGAGTCAAAAATTTAAAATTGGTATTTACAAACTTGAGAACTGGTTGGTAACATAGGAGTAAAACTTGGGCACTGTGGTAGATTGTAATTCCATTTTAGTCTGTTTATTAGAATGGTCACAGTGAAATAATATCATTTACTGGATAACGTTCCTAATATAGTTTATTGCCTGTATTCATATCAGGTAACTTCATAACTTTGAGACAATGATCTGCATAGTCCTAATTCTCTACCCTTCTTTATGATAAGAGTAGCAGGATTTTCTGTATATCTGGGAAAGTTGCAGAATCATTTCTACTGTATGTATTTGGTGCTGATTCGATCAACACATATTCAGTTAGCAACCTCTTCCTCCACCTAATTAAGGTAATTTTTAGTATTATTGTTCTGCTCCACCCTATTGTGATTGCCCTCGATTGCATGCAGAGCTTTTCTCCAGATTTCTTACATTACTATGACCAACCAATGTTGATTTGGCTAAATTTTTGTACTCAGACAACTTAATTGACCCTGGTCGACCAATCTGACTTGTAATTGTTTCAAGGGATTCAGTAATTGAATCACTATAGTCTTTTAACCTACAAAGCTCGTTTCTAAGCTAGTTTTCCAGTTCAACTGCTCTTCCAATCCCATCCTTGTTAAGAATTCTTCGTAACGGTTCCGAGGTGCTTCCTCTGTATGGTAACACAGTCGTAGGCTTGAATTCTGTCTTCACTATCACCACTATAGCTATCAGTAGTATTATGATTGTTATGTTAGGATTATTATTAACACCTGTGTTACTACAACTGACATTTTTCGTACGTTTCCTTGTGATTCTATTGCTGAATTTAGGTGGGGAATTATTGATATGCAAGATAATCTTAGTATGTTTAATATCTTGTCTAATATTCTGTTTTCTACTAGTAAGCTTTCTTGCCCATCATGTAAACATCTAACTAAGCCCACTTAAAGTGAGATAGGGTGAGGTAATTTGAAGTTTGAGTAAGATTCGAATCGAAACGGTCTCCATAGACATTTGTCTCTAAGCTTCTATCTTACTTTCGTTTAATCTTGCAATCCAACATTGCTAACTCAGCTTCATCCCTTTCTAATCGTAGGTGAATTCGATTGTGTTCCCTACTCAATTTATATGTGTAAGCATCCATCAATATTACTCTAATTTCAGTACTGTAAATTTATCATCTACATATCGAAACCATTTATTTGGAAAACGACCAAATGTTTGAGGGACTATCCGTTCCGGACTACATATAAATGTGTGACAATAAGCGATATTGGTAATCTCATGACAACCCCTTCAGTTTATTATTATTACTTGTCCCTTGGGTTCCTAGTGGAACATATGGCTTCACTAGCACGTCTCAACTACACTCCACTCCACTCCACTACCTTCTGTCAAATCTTCTCAACCACAACCCACAACCTCTCATTTATTCCTCACACCACACCATCTCATTCATCTCACCCTCACCACGAATGACCAACTAGTCGTTTCCCATCTGGGTTCCACTCGACAGACTGGCCTGACACGTGATGTCCACAATCGGCCTTCTCAGTGTATGCCCAATCGAATCCAATCGAATCCAATCCATCTCCACTTCCTTCGAGTGCATATTTGTTGAGAGATAGGTTGTTGCCTCATTGGTTTGTTGTCAGCCAGCCAGCCAGCCAGCCAGCCAGCCAGCCAGCCAGCCAGCCAGCCAGCCAGCCAGCCAGCCAGCCAGCCAGCCAGCCAGCCAGCCAGCCAGCCAGCCAGCCAGCCAGCCAGCCAGCCAGCCAGCCAGCCAGCCAGTCAGTCAGCCGGCAAGACTTCCTTCTTGCTGATTCTCACTATTCTGGCAATCTGAGCTTCAGTAATGAGACAGTGTAGGCACTTGTTCATGAATGTCTGTAGTTTGTTGGAAATTCCCTTCGTAACGCCCCAACTCTCTCAACCATCACATAGAATCACTGACTTACTTCACTCAATTGGTGTTGAAAATGGGGATGTTGTTCACACTTTGTGCTGAATGGAGTGGAGTGGAGGAAATCTCCACACTGGTTTCAGGTGAATGCATGAAGGCCTGTCTTGCTGTCTTTCCTATGCTGGCTTGCTTTGACATCCTCGTCTGTGCGTGTGTTGCCTGTAGTTGAAACAGTGCTGCCTAGATAGGTATAGGTGAAGGAGGCTACTTCCTTTGAGTTTCTCCTATTGATGGTGATTGGTGCTTGTTGTTGCTGATGCTGTTGTTGGTTGATTATCATTATCACCTTTGTCTTCTCTACGTTCACGTGAAGGAAGTCCCGTCTTCGCTTACGCAGAGGTATCTACAGTATGGAATTAGATTATCTTGAGTAGGATGCTAATGAGTTTGTGTGTCCTGAATTAGGACACTGTAGTTATACGGGTAACACTTGCTTCTTTTGAATACACAACTCAGGTTGTTTGATTCTGATTACTACTGCTTCCGCAGTCTGAAGAATCCCGAAGCGGGTTCCTTTTTGGTAAGTTGGTCAGAATGTGGTATAGAATCAAAAACGACTCATTTATGTCCACTTTATGGTTCGTTTCAACGGAGTATGTTGATGTGGAAGTGGTAATGGTCCTTATCACACCTTTATTTAATCACGCTGGAAGGTGTTCACAAGCATAGAAGGTTAAACTCCTGAGCAGTGGCCGATATAACTAGTTCCATGGGATTAGTCAAACTGGTAAACACAACAGGAAGCTACCAGTTGAAGGAATTCATCTTTCAGTCTCGGGGTAATCATCAGGTGTATGGGAGAAGAAATTTGTAATTTATCAGCATTACAAGTTCTCTGAAGTAATCTGCATAGTTTGTGAATTAATATGTTGCTAAGTACGTCACCTGTGAGTTGTACCTGAATGTATATCGATTTCTGTTAGCTGTAGGAACATCTTTTCTTGCCATTTTTGTGATCATATGTTCCTTTATGAATTTATTAGGATAGTCATTTTTGATTAGTGTGTTATGCAAGGTCACCATTTCCTCCTCAACTGTATCTTCGAAACATACAGACTTTATACTTTGAAGTTTTTACTAAATTTCTTTTGCTCCGAAGAGGGCCAAAGTTGAGAAAATGTGTACATCACCCCTTCTATATACTTTTCTTAAACCAATTCCCATCTTTTCATCTTGAGAGAAGAATATCGAGGAATGGTATCATTCATATATCGTCCAAATAAACTATTCTGTAGTTTCAATAGAAATCTTACTTTCTGTTTACATTTTGGTTTTTCTCCAAAAATGTATAGTAAAGATATCCTATCCTATCCTATCTTGAAAATTACAGTGGTGATCTTTTATAGCATGAAGTCAGTTTAATAACTGATTGATTCGGCATGATTAATACACAGATACCAGGTATATACATTCGTTCAGGATATATGGACATATTTTGTCATCACATCTTCAGCTGAAAGGATAATTTCTTTCATTCAGTACTATGACTTGATTGATTGATTGCTGAATGGGTAAAAGAGGATTATTTAGAATTGATAAAGGGATGATGTACTCTGATCAAATACCAAACCATCCTCATTTTCAGTTACATATCTCTTCCAGAATTTTAAAAGTGATCAGCTATCTATTAGGCATTTAGTTTTTGGCAACCGAATGCAAATTAGTATTGAAGTAGATATATAGAGTTATACTGGTTGATGATTGAAGGTGAAATTAAAATTTGAACAAGTTATCACCGGGTTTCTAGCCCAATGCTCTGCCGACTAAGCTATGAGGTTCAACTGCTGGCTGGATTTTTGTTTCATCTTCAGTTATCACCCAGTTGGAATACTAGTCAGGAGGATACGCTGGACCGCAGAAAAGAACCTAGAAGATTTGGATTTCGCTGATAACTTGTGTCTAATTTCGCACAAACTGGAAAACCTACAGGCGAAAACTAACAAGTTGACAGAAGAGGTAAGGTAGGGGGGCGAAGACGGGACTCCCTTCACGTCAACGTAGAGAAGACAAAGGTGATGATGATACTCAACCAACAACATCATCAGCAACAACAAGCACCAATCACCATCAATAGGAGAAACTCAAAGGAAGTAGCCTCCTTCACCTACACCCATCTAGGCAGCACTGTCTCAACTACAGGCAACACAGACACAGACGAGGATGTCAAAGCAAGCCAGCATAGGAAATACAGCAAGACAGGCCTTCATGCATTAACCTGAAATCAGTGTGGAGATCTTCTCCACTCCACTCCACTCAGCACAAAGTGTGAACAACATCCCCATTTTCAACACCAATTGAGTGAAGTAAGTCAGTGATTCTATGTGATGGTTGAGAGAGTTGGGGCGTTACGAAGGGCATTTCCAACAAACCACAGACATTCATGAACAAGTGCCTACACTGTCTCATTACTGAAGCTCAGATTGCCAGAATAGTGGGAATCAGCAAGAAGGAAGTCAGCAAGAAGGAAGTCAGCAGGAAGGAAGACTGACTGACTGACTGACTGGCTAGCTAGCTAGCTAGCTGGCTAGCTGGCTGACAACGAACCAATGAGGCAGCAACCTATCTCTCAACAAATATGCACTCGAAGGAAGTGGAGATGGATTGGATTCGATTGGATTGGATTGGGCATACACTGAGAAGGCCGATTGTGGACATCACGTGTCAGGCCAGTCTGTCGAGTGGAACCCAGATGGGAAACGACGAGTTGGGTGTCCGAGGTGATGGTGAGATGGATAAGATGGTGTGGTGTGAGGAATAAATGAGAGGTTGTGGGTTGTGGTGTAGCGAGGTTGAGAAGACTTGAGAGAAGGTAGTGGAGTGGAGTGTAGTGTAGTGGATACTTACTAGTGAAGCCGTATGTTCCATTAGTAACCGTAGGGACAAATATTATTAATAATAATGAATAGTAGTCTGCCAAATTACGACTGTCTCAGATAGTCAAAATGATATTGAGTTATAAGTGATTAGTTTAGTATGTTAACTTTTTTATTAGAGTGGTGGAAAGTTTTGAGAATAACTTGCTGTCATCAGCATTCTCTGCTTCTATACTGGTAATAAGTTAGTTGAGTAAGCAAATGTATCATTTTCTCCTTTGCTTCAAAATACTTTAAAAGCTAGCATTATTCTGTCTTTGAATAATACTTAATAACTGAGGTAGAAACAATTCTTCATTTAGATCTTTTTATGAAGTTTGTTAACTTCAAAGTATCGATCATGGAGCAACATCAATCAGTGAACTACTAAATAAATGGAAGTACTGAAAAGCTATTTATTCTGCTTAGAGATAACTTAAAATTGTGCATCTTCAACCGCTCATATGAGAAAGAAACCAAGACTATCAGGTCTTGCGTGGTGTACCACGGAGACCTATTCGTAGTGGATACTTTCAAATCAGTCAGTTCCTCATAAAGCCATCAACAAGATAACAATTCATTGCTCATTCATAACTGACTTCACGATGCATTTCTCAAAATTTTAATGAAGGGGATTAACCTTCATGGTTTAACCAAGTCGAATGATTTTTCACAGGTTTTTATCAAAGCTATGGATTTACATTTTAAACACTCAACCGGGACTGGGACTAATTTAGTGCTTCTTTAGTCATGATGACACAAGCTGATCGATTTGTGCTCAGACATTGTCTACAAACATCATCTACTAATTAGTTTAACAACCAGTTTTAAATGGTTTTCATGTGTAATAACTTTGCTGAAAAATGACCAAGTTTCCTATGATCATAGAGGGAGATAATGATTAGTTTTGTTATGTGAAGGTTAATGATTATATGCATTTAACTGTTAACTTTTACCGATTTCGGAAATAACTGGTTGTATGTATATGAGACAATTGTAGTCAAATTGGCTTATTAACTTATGAACTGTACTTCACTAAAAGACAAATGATTGTAAGAATTTATTTCTTATTCAAGCAAGTTACGAAATGTGTCGAGAAACTACTTATGAGTAGTATACTATAGTTGTGCTTTCTTGTCACGTGGATTTTATCGATTCCAAGGCATACAATTAAATCAACACTAAGGATTCGGTGACAAACATATCGATTAACATTCAGTAGAATCTAGTCCTTTAGGTCGTGTCTGAGGTAAGGATGTTGTTTTTAGCATTCAGTGATCAGCTTTCGAGTTTTCTGAAAAACAGATATTTCTTTAATATCACAAATACTCTTTGCTAATGCATACTAAAAGGTGCAGTTCATAGGTATGAGGCATTCTACTGAACAACTAACATCGACCATATCACAACCTATATCAAAGGAGATTTTGACTATAGAGTAATACAGAGCATAGCTTACTGGTATAGGAAAGCAAAGATTTCAGTTGACTAACGACATGTACGCCAATGACTATAACTGATTTCTTTGTAAATAAGAGGGAACTATCCTAACATGAAGTTTTTTCAAAATATTTATTGAAATACTTGTTATTCTCTGTTGTTTCATTGGATCGAATTGTTCGACCTCTATTGTTGTATGGGCTCCTGTGTGGATGCCCCGATATTGCCTGAATGTCAGTTATGGCAATTTAGTTGGTTGTGCCCAATAGAGGAATCCAGGACGCGCGTTTCTTCTGGATGTACCTGCACCCCACCCAACTAAATGACCATAATCGACATTCGGACGTCCGCATTGGAGCCCATAAGCCAATAGAGGTCGAACAACTAGACCCAATGAAACAACGGAGAATTACAAGTATATCAATGAATAGTAATCACCACTATCCGTTGTACAAGAAATGTCTGTCGTTCCTCCGTAGCATAGTGGATAACACCTTAGCATTTGGAGCGATGGGTAGGAGTTCCGAGTCTCGGTGGGGACAACATCACTCCGCACTGGGGTGCGGACACATCCAGCTGACTAGCCCCATATAGGACGAAGACACGCGTCCTGGATTTCTCTGCTAACCACAACCGACTAAAAAAACACCCCAAGTCCTAAATTATCTTAATAAATAACCAGGCAATATCAAGCCATCCCATAGAAGTCCAGTAGAACAGTGGAGAATTACAAGCATATCAACAAATAGTAACACCTCCAGTTCAGCTTTCAAATGATAACGAATATTGTGCCCTGTTTCCTAATGTGCATTAACTAAGTCAGTGAGTCAGACCAGTCTATTGGGAGAAGAGAATGAGCAGAAAAACCAGTGTACAGTGTATTTCACACTGTTATAAGTCTTAGTGATAAAACGCCAGTTTTATCTATTATCTATTATTTACCAATGATCAACAATTAGTAATCACATCACTTTACTACAGAACAGAAGTGATACTTAGACGTAATACTTATGAAATAAAGTTGTTGATATTATCTTTTCATATTCCGACTACCTTTTGACATTGTTCACCGCATTTAAGTGACTATGTACACCGTGTAGATTATATATGCATTTATTTGAGGACATATAGTTTGACAGAGATCATATTAATCATATTCTTATCTGATTACATTCAGTCAGTAAGATTTCATACTTAAAAGCATCTAACCAACAAAGGTGATAACAAGATATTATCAATAAAGTTATTGTTTGTTGTTTTACACCAATAAAGTGAACAAAGAGGAATGGAGGGGGGTGGGGGCTTTGTGATAGAATGCCACAACTTTTCGACCGGTTTTTTCTATGTTTAATCTTTCTTTCTATAAGCCATATTAATTGTAATCACTAATTGAAATGACGTAACCCTACAGACTTCTACAAGAATGTATGCTCATCTTCCGCGTAAATACCAAATCGAATGGTGTAAGAATATATCATTCGTCTTCTGAATTGTGTTAGCGAAAAATGAAGTACCATGATGGATGCATTTTTGTATAAAGAAAGGTTTAGTGGGGATTTAGTTATTTTTCAAGTTGGTATTCATCATGGATTGATATCATTTGGAGAAACATTTGAGACCTGAGAGCACTGGATAGCTATTTCCTCCTAGTAATAGACTCCTCAGCAGTGCACACCCATGACCTTGTCCTCCAGGGGTCGAGCCCAAGACCTTCAGGTTCCGTGGCTAGCTCGTTATCATTGAGCCACTGGATTGGAATCAAATGGTTCATATTTTCAACTTCTGTCAGTAAGGTATGATGCAAACCAAATTATTTAAGTAATTTTGTTCGCCAAAGATTCTGTCAGCTTGTATATGAAAATAAATCCTGAAAATTAACAATTTCCTAACTCGTAATAAAGAGACGGTTAAAATTGTTGTTGTTTGACACGTAATCTTCCGTCGCTATACAGAGTGGAATCATTCGACTTCTATTGACAAACAGACTCTTATGTAGACACCTAGACACTGTCAGATATTCATGATGTTGTTTTCATCTTGGTAACTAGCAGAGAAATCTAGGATGGGCGTTTCTTCTTATTTTGGACTCGTCATCTGGATATACGTGAACCTCAGTGAATGAAGTTCTTCCCATCGAAACTTGAACCCGGAACCGATCGCTTCAAATACCAAAGTGTTTCTTAGAAATAGAACGTCTTTTAAATTATTATTATTCGCTAATGATATTTATCCGATCTAAGATATATTTAAAGAAAAGTCTGATGAAGAAGTGAAATTTATTTAAAGAAAAACAAATTAATTGTTTGGTGACACATTAGAACACATTTAGTCCTTTCGGAGATCAAACTAAAGGTTTTCAATTTTTCTCTTTTTCCATTGGTTATCATCTTGAAGCTTCATTCAAGTAAGAAGAAAGGAAGTATGGCTTTTTACTTCAGTACCACCGTTTAGCGTTAATAACAATTTCACTGATTTCTATCTACTCTCAGTATATGAAGTGAAAAAATCATAAATACTAAGATGCTTATTTGATAAATTTTCTGTCCGTTAATCAATGTGAAAATGATCGACTATCTTCAGGAAGAATAAACACTTAAGTTTAATATATTTTGCGATACTTTATCTCTCTAGTGTGTTGGTTTTAGTCCTGAAATTTTACTTATTAAAAAAATAAACTTTCATTATGATAAATATTGAGCAAGATTTATGAAATTCTATGAGGTGTGGAAATCTCAGGTGACCGTATACATAAAATTGCATTCAGCTGTATAGATATTACTGATATCAATATTAACTAGATAAATTCAACTGATCTAAACAGTTTGGTTATAAGAGATGGAACTGATGGGGGTACATCACTCATGATCTGAGCTCAAAACGAGCGAAACCATCGTCTGGTGTTTAGATCCCTATCATGTAGCTATCCATTATTATTATCATTATTAATATTTATTCCTTGGGTTCCTGATAAAACAAAGGGCTTCACTAGCACGTCTCCAGTACACTCCACTCCACTCAACTACCTTCTCTCAAATCTTCTCAACCTCGTTCCACCCCACAACCGCTCATTTCTTCCTCACACCACACCATCTCATTCATCTCACCCTCACCACGAATGACCAACTCGTCATTTCCCATCTGGGTTCCACTCGAGAGACTGGCTTGACACGTGATGTCACTAGTCGGCCTTCTCAGTGTATGCCCAATCAAATCCTATCCAATCCATCTCCACTTCCTTCCAGTGCATATTCCCTGAGTGATGGGTTCTTGCCTCATTGGTTCGTTGTGAGCCAGCCAGCCAGCCAGCCAACCAGACTTCCTCCTTGCTAATTCTCACTATTCTGGCAATCTGAGCTTCAGTAATGAGACAGTGTAGGCACTTGTTCATGAATGTCTGTGGTTTGTTGGAAATGCCCTTCGTAACGCCCCAACTCTCTCAACCATCACATAGAATCACTGACTTACTTCACTCAATTGGTGTTGAAAATGGGGATGTTATTCACACTTTGTGCTGAATGGAGTGGAGTGGAGGAGATCTCCACACTGGTTTCAGGTGAATGCATGAAGGCCTGTCTTGCTGTATTTCCTATGCTGGCTTGCTTTGACATCCTCGTCTGTGCGTGTGTTGCCTGTAGTTGAAACAGTGCTGCCTAGATGGGTGTTGGTGAAGGAGGCTACTTCCTTTGAGTTTCTCCTATTGATGGTGATTGGTGCTTGTTGTTGCTGATGATGTTGTTGGTTGAGTATCTTCACCACCTCCGTCTTCTCTACGTTGACGTGAAGGAAGTCCCATCTTCGCTGCCCTACCTCATCTCTTCTGTCAACTTGTTAGTTTTCACCTGTAGATCTTCGACTTTATGCTACACGACTCTAGACATAAATCATCATGGTTGGTGAAATCCAAATTTTCTAGGTTCTTTTCCCCGTTCCAGTCAGTGTATCCCCTCTTCTCACAGCTCCTCACTGTTTGTTGCATGATCCAGTCCAGTTGATCATAATCAGGAATATCATGGGTGATAGTAGGCAGCCTTGTCTTACTCCTGTCTTCACTTCGGAGGCATCACTGATGTCCCCATTTTGAATTACTTGGCATGTGTCGTCTTCATATAATTGTTGAATGAGATTGATAAAGGTTTATGGCACTAAAACCGTAGTGTTGAAGCAACAGCTACCAAATAACTTCTCAGTCGACGCTGTCATGGGTCTTTTCAAAGTCGATGAACTTGAGGTAGAGTTGACTGCCATTCTATACTGTGTTCTATGATGCTGCGTAGTCTAGCGTTGCAATCTGGTCTGCACGTGATTTGTACTTCGTGAATCCAGCCAGCCTGTTCTGGTAGTAGTTTTAATTCCGGCGCATCCTTCAGTCTCTCTGGGATGATGCAGAAAAATATTTTGCTTGGGGTGGACAGGAGCATGGAAGTGGTACCATCTCAACAAGATGTAGTATACAGAAACAGAAATGACAGACTTTCGAAGACATTGACATTAAGATTAAGCAAGAGATTGAGTGTGTAAAAGAAGGAAGTGGAGATGGATTGGATTGGATTGGGCATACACTGAGAAGGCCAATTGGGGATATCATGTGTCAGGCCAGTCTCTCGAGTGGAACCCAGATGGGAAATGACGAGTTGGTCATTCGTGGTGAGGGTGACATGGATGAGATGGTGTGGTGTGAGGAATAAATGAGAGGTTGTGGGTTGTGGTGGAGCGAGGTTGAGAAGATTTCATAGAAGTTAGTGGAGTGGAGTGGAGATGTGCTAGTGAAGCCATATGTTCCACTAGGAACCCTAGGGACAAGTAATAATAACAAAACTTTCATTGGACAAAAAATATTTTTATGCACTCCACAATTTGAGCATTTTCCAATGAAATATATATTCTTAACTCTGCTTGCCGCTGATTACAAGAATTTTCAGGTTTGAAGTTTTTAAGAAAGTCTCTAGCTGTTGAATTTTTTCTATTTTACTTGGTTTATGCAAGATATAACAAACATTTGAATAAAGGAAGTAATGCCTTCATGGTTTTCATTCCAGTGTTAAGCGTAATTAATCCTTACTGTGTGAATTATAATTATTTCGGTATTTGTCTCTTCTAATTAACCATTTTTAACAAGAAAGAAAAAAGGAAGCTCCAACGCGTTATCCACTACACCACCGAGCCGCAATAGGCACTTCTTGTGCGACTGGTATATTTTTTAGTATAAGGGTTTTTATATGATACCGTCATTGATTGGACCGAATTGATGGGTCTCTATATCGAGGCATCCGTACAGGAGCCCATATACTAGTAGAACGGTATCATATAAAAACCCTTATTCTAAAGTTATTATTTATTGATACATATAATCTCCCGATATTATTCCAGATAAAATCGATCGAATTCTGTTGGCATATGAGCTCCTATATAGATGCCTTAATATTGCTTGATTATTTATTATACGGAAATTGATTTGTATATCAGTAAAAATAGTAATAAATACTGCCGTTGCGCAAGAGGTGGTTTTCAAGCCCCTATAGATTAGTGGATAACTCTTTGGTGTTTGAAGCGGTGGGTGCTAGGTTCAATTCTCACTGGAGCCCATTTACATCCAGCTGATAAGTCAGAAAGTTGAAGGTATGTGCCTCTTAATTGTCACTACCAGACATTACTAAACAAATTAGAAATTATAAGGAAATATTACGAATATATGATAAGTCTACTACTACTACTACTACTACTACTACTACTACTACTACTACTACTACTACTACTACTACTACTACTACTACTACTACTACTACTACTACTACTACTACTACTACTACTACTACTACTACTACTACTACTACTACTACTACTACTACTACTACTACTACTACTACTACTACTACTACTACTACTACTACTACTACTACTACTACTACTACTACTACTACTACTACTACTACTACTACTACTACTACTACTACTACTACTACCACTACTACTACCACTACTCTTTCGTTCCGACGAGTATTTCTAAGTCACGAGTAGTAGTTTGCTAAGGGTACATTATGAATTTTTACTGTGAATTTGTGTTTAATTATAGTCAACAGAGGTTGTACATTGAACAAAGGTATATCAATAGAAAGGCTGTTTTCATGCGTTAATAAAGAAATAATACTATATTCGAACTAGTATATGTTTACTTAACAGTTTGCTATTAGTGCACTATTCAGATTGAACATTTAAGAAATGAATTTCGATATTTTTCTGATTCTAAAATAAGAAGGTCATGTTTAAAGAATATAATTGTGTATTTTTATTCCATCAATTCTGTTGTTTGGTATACTTTTCCTATAATACACAAATTTATTAAGAAGGGGAGTAGAGCTGTATGATTATTAAAATTTTTTATACATAGATATTCTGTGATCAATTTACGATTATTTACGGCTTCAAAGTAAAATATAAAGAATTGATAATTTTTAGTGTTATTGCTTGTATTACACCGTCGTTGATAGGACCGAATTGATCAGCCTCTGTTGGCATATGGGCTCCTGTGCGGATGCCTCGATATGGCCTGTCTTTTGTAATGATGGACAGTGGCTAGCAGTGGAATCCAGGATGCGCATTTCGTCCTATTTGGGACTCGTCAGCTGGATGTACCTGCTTCCCAGTGAGTGATGTTGTTGCCTTCATTACTAAACATAGTTAAAAGACAGACCATATCAAGGCATCTGCATAGGAGCCCATATGCCAACAGAGGCTGATCAATTCGGTCCTATCAACGACGGTGTAATACAAGCAATAACACTAAAACCTATACCCGTTGCACAAGAAGTGGCTATTGTGGCTCGATGGTGTAGTGGATAACGCGCTGGTGTTTGAAACGATCGCTCCCGAGTCCGAGTCCCGATGGGGACAACACTCACTGGGAAGCAAGTACGTCCAACTGACGAGTCCCAAATAGGACGAAATGTGCATCCTGGATTCTACTGCTAGCCACTGCCCATCATTACTAAAAATTGATAATTAGTTGAAATATATACAGTAATCATTATTTCACATATTTATGAATGTTGTGGTCGTTGTCATCGACTTGTCTACACTCAGACACTATTATATCCTGATGTTAAAACCACTTAAATTTTGTTTTAGTTTCCATTTTATCATTAATATAAAAAAAAAGTTTCAAATATTCTTTACTCATTAATTTATTCTTCTGAAGCGTAAAACAACTTGCTAGAGACTAATTTTCTTTTTTTTTCAGAGAGTCTTTTAAACTTTGTCTTCTAATAGATCTATCCTTTTTCCTTTGTTTTCTGAAAGAATAATTTACAATTATTATTTCACTGATTGAAATGATAAGTATGATAAGATGGTAGATAGAGAAATGTTTATATATATATATATATATATATATATATATATATATATATATATATATATATATATATGGAACAAAGTCCATGGTCATCGTTATATATGTATATTAACTAGATAAAAGAGATTTATTGAACTTCTGTAATAATTTCACTTCATTAAATCTTAATTATGAGATAACTTTCTCATTCTATCTCTTAAATTCATTCACTTTATTTAATGGACTACATATACTTGTATATATATGTTCAAAGTTAAAAGGCAGTTTGTCTAAGATTTCTATAAGAGAAAAAAAATAATCTAAAATATAACTGAACAATAATTACATCAAAGAATATTAAAAAAAATAATTGAACAAATTAATATTTGTTTTACTTCTCTTCTCCTATATTGGTGTATATTTCAAATAGGCTTTAGGTAATATAAATCATTATTTTTATTGTCGCCAATGTAGTTGCATAGATTTCTTCAGTTAAAAAAAGAAATCGAAGTTTAAATTGAATAAATTTTAGTCAAATAAACACCGGAAGAGAAATAAAACATCTTCAATATTTGGAGACAGTAAACATGAAAAATTAGAATGAATAGTGAAGAAAATTTAGCCATCTTTAAAAGGTTTTAAACCACACAGTTTTGTTTAACTGTCTCAATAAATAAATAAATAAAAATTCATCAATCTATTTACTCAATATGCTCCCTTTTTCTCCTATCTTCGATTATCTTAACTTACCTATTTAAAATTCTACTTTGATATAGTTAAACAAGATACATAATGATTAATATATTATAATACAAAATAGTTTCACTTATTTTATCCTTCCTCTTTTCATGATCTTATGTAATAATGTAGACGTTTTTATGCATTTAAGTCTGTATGTTTCTTTTTATTTGTTTATTTGGTAGTTTTATCAAATAAATACCATCTGTGTATACTATTTGTAAGGGATAATAGTTCTAAAGTGACTTTCATCAGTTTGTTTAGCATATATGAAATGTAAATATTTGTGGTCATTTGATCAAGTCAAGAATTGTATCCCATATATATATGTGTGTATGTATATATGAATCATTATATCAATCAAATATAGGGTAACAGACTACTATGAAGAAGATACGTGGTACGATATGGGATATTGATTTCTTAGATTCTTAAAGAAGCTAGAAAATTTCATTTTAGAGGTTAATAGAGATTTATTTATTGATTTCAATTTGGTATGCTTCATGGGTTGACATCAATTGGAGAAACATTTGAAACTTGTGAGGACTAAACAGTTGTTTGATCTTAGTAGGGGACTGTTCAGCAGTTGGCACACATGACGCTGCCAGGGATCAAATCCAAGGCCTTTAGGTGGAAATCTAATGTCTTATATTTCCTTCTTCTGTCAATTCACTATATAGCGCGACCGCTATCCAATGCTGTCGTTGAGTAGATCGGTCTCTGAAGAGATAATGAAAGTACGCACTTGATGAAAGCTATACTGGGACGAAACAACTATCTAGTGCTTCCAGATTCCTAATGTTTTTTCCAACTGATGTCACTCTTTGATGAATACCAACCTGGAAGTTAGAAATCGTTGAATACACTTACAACTACACAGTACATTCCATATATTCGGTGAAAATCACGTTATTTTACCTTCTCATAGTTTATTAAATATATAACAAAGCCAACAGTAGATACAGTTATACAAAGACTGAAAAATTCCAGGTACCACATTTGTAAACAGTTGAATCTTATAATACCCCTCCTATCTTTTACCACAATTCTTATTTTTGAGGGAACAAAGTAGAAGCGTTTGAAAATATATGTAAGGTTTCAGGATAACCAACATCTCGGTTATATTCATTTAGTGAAAACTATTTAAGGGGTACACTAGTTGTCTTCAGAACATTAAGTGAAATCAATGATGAATGTAGCTTTATCTGACTATTTTAATCAGTACTTTTAGACTATTCATTCAACACACAACACAGAATTAAGTAAGCCTATAACGAGTTGAATCAAGTGTTTGCAAATACCATATCCTTTGGGAGAAACCTCATTATATTTTCACATGGAAATCATGACATATTGATTAGCAGCGTTCACTAGCCAGATTCAGGTGATTTGAACGCCAATTATTGGGTCCAGCAGATAACATTATGTAGTCTGAATATTTTGGCTTCAATAAGAAACTATGGTGAAGTTTTTTCGCACTAGACTGTGTATTTTGCAAATAACAACAACAAGCACTAATCACCATCAACAGGAGAGTTCTGATGGAGGTTGTCTCTGTCACCTACCTAGGCAGAGCAGCATCGTTTCATCTACAGACGTTGCTGGCACAGATGAGGATTTCAAAGCCAGGATCAGAAAGACAACAAGACAGGCCTTACTGCATTAATCTGAAAACAGTGTGGAGATCTACTGCACTCAGTATGAATAACAAGATCCAGTCAATTAAGTCAGTGCCTCTATGTGATGGTTGAGAGATTTGGTGAGTTAAGAAAATCATTTCAACAAACAACTGCAGACATACATCATCAATATCTGCCGCCTGTGATCACTCGATATTGACACTGAAGGTGGAGATCAGATGACCGGAATAATTAGAATAAGCAAGGAGGAACTCTGGCTTGGTGGCTGGCTGGTAACGAACCAATGAGGCAAGAACCCATCGATCAACAAATACGCAGAAGAAAGTCAAAACAGGTTGGATTGGAGATACACTAAGAGAACCGATTGGGGATATCACGCGCCAGTCCAGGCCATTGAGTGGAATCCAAGTGAGGAAAGATAAGTTGTGCGTCTGAGGCTAGGATGACATGCAGGAGATGGTATGAGAAAGAAATGAAAGCTTCTGGGCGTTCGTGGAGCCAGGTTGAAAAGATTACAGAGAAGGTAGTAGAATAATGACGTGCTACTGAAGCCGTATGTTCCACTAAGAACCCAAAAGACAAATAATAAAAATGAAAATAATAACTGATTTCCATCTCTTCAACCAATCTGATATTTACATGTTGGTTCATGTGTTTGCATTCGAAACTTCAAAGTGAAATGATTGGTTGTGAAAGATTTTATCAATCTTTTTTTGCACATTATAACAGTTAATAATTTAGCAATATAGTTTATCTACTGTTGGATGCTTTAAGACAATTGACAGAAACTGTTACCAACCAAACTTAATCTGATCACTACACTTATTCAAATACTAACGTAGAACTATAGATTAAAAGAAATAATCATTAGGTACCTCGTTCATATGGAGCAAATAGGATTTTTTTTCAATAAATTTAATATTTATTTATATGTATGACACATAGTTATGAACAAAGTTAACATTGTGATGTAGCGTTATCTTTTTCTAATTTCATCAAATAACCGTCTAAAAGTTAAATATAAATTGGATAAGTCAAACTATCACAAATTGAACACATTTAACATTGAACTGAAGTTATAAGATATAATGAAACATAGAAATATATATTCATTTGATAATTATTTCAATCCACTGAATCGTTTAAATTGGTTGATTGTTTTATCATCTGTCTATATAGAAAAATAAAGAAAACTAAGAATAAAACTTTAAAGAAAATCTATATAGGATAAAATTAGATTTGAAGTTACTGTCTAAAAGTTACCAAAGACAAATAAACCATTTTAGTTTTTTTCTATGATAGTTAATTGTCTTTTAGAGGAAATAGAAATTCATATCACCAAGTATATATATATATATATATATATATATATATATGTATTCTATACAGGTTTACATCAATGTATGTCCACATCTTCAATATCTGCTTGCATCTTTCAACTGATAAATTAAAACTTAATCTTAAAAGTTATTTAGGTATCCTTTTCTTCTTCTTCCATTTTTGTTCACAGTAATTTGTAAATTTTCTTCTTTCTCTTTTTTTTTTGTATCTAAAAAGACCAAAAGATTAAGAAAAAAAATAAACAACGAAACGGAGACAGTTAAATGTACAATTAATTCAATGATCTATTCACACGTAAGACAAAATTTTTGTTTTAAATTAAAGATTATTGGTGACAAATTTTGTGTGGTTTATTTAAAATGTTATATTTATGATTATTTAACACGAATAAAAATTTCCTAATTTATTTTAAAACTTATATTCAGTGAATTTTTAAAAATAAGATAAATAACTATAAAGAATAAGGTTTTCATTGAATCTATAATTTCAAATTATGTCCACTGAAAATGTTTAATCAGACAGAAAAAGTAAATTTGAAGGGTATTATGTATTATATCAGTCAAAAATAAGATCCTAGCCTTTTAGTTATGTTAAAGTTGATAATAGGTTCAGTGTTCCGCCAAGATATGTTAATGAAAAGATTTATGGCATTGATTTAGTCCCAAGGCTGCTGAACACTCAGTCTTGGATTGGACAACTGGGTAATAGTGAAGAATGCAACCAAATGTCGTCTTGTGGGGCATAGCTGCTAAGAAAGCCTACAAGATCAAGGCTCTGAAAAATGGACAAGAAGAAGAAAAGGAAGAGAAAGTAAAGTTATGCCATCTACATATACAATGTGCTCCACCAAATGTCTCCTGAAAGTGACACCAACTGTAGGAAACGAGAAAACGGAGACGTAGGCAGAATCTTTACTTATTGCTGGTAATTCTCCATGATTTCAGCTTTCCTCTTAAAATATACTGCTTATGTCCATTGTGATCAATAACGCCCACTACAATGGCATCATCATCATCATTATCAACATAGGACCAGGCATTATTGCGTAACGGTCCGAGTTGCCACACCTCATATCAGCACATCAAGTAAAAAGGTAGTGAGGTGAAGGATGAAGATAAGTGAATGCAGTCAAAAGAAATATAAAGTACGAGAAGAAAGAAAAGAGGAGTGACAAAATGGTGAGATTCGGTATAGCGTTGTTAAGATGAGGATAATGTGTGTATACATCTGCGCCACTGACTTCGGTTCTGAGCCATGTCACCTAGGGTCTCCAACCACTGGTTCCTCTTGTCCCGTGGACCCCAACCACCTAGTCTGCATCGTCCTACATGGCTTAAACCAACAGTCAGAGACTTCATACATTGATGCCATGTTTTAGTCTGGCCACCTCGGGCCTTTTTCCAACCTGGACCCACCTCAGCCAACATTGTGTGACGAGGCAATCGGTGACTAGGCATACGTAGTACGTGTCCCAACCATCTCAGTCGATGAAGGTTCACAACCTCGTCGACTGAACTACAATAGCACTGGTCCTCTCACATTAAAGTACATAAGGCTAGTTTTTATTCATAGTATTATGTGGCTGCTTCGTCAGTTGTATACTTTTATTGGGGCATTACAATGTCATAATCAATATAGTCATACTTCTATAGATAATATTTACCCCCTAGGTCACTGACATTTTTCAGAATAATTATTAAATACAGGTTAAAGAAAAAAGTATTTTCGATAATTTCTCATGAGGATGTATGAAGTAAATCCTGAAAAAGTTGCCTAATCTGGTGACGAAACATTCAAGAAAAAATCTTAAAACTCCAAGGATAAGGAAACAGTCCCATTGGGTCATGAAAAATCCAGCAAGGTAAATTTTCTTTTCAGTGAAGATGCGCATTCATATTGATAGTCAAAACGAAAATTTTTGTTCGCATATGGCTAATGGATCGACATAAAGTCATTTAAATTATTTATACGATTACAAGGTAATTATAAACATCTAGACCATAGTTGTTACGAAAGGGATTTCCAACATACTACAGATATTCATCAACAACTGCCTACGCTTACTCGTTACTGAAGATCAGATGGCCAGAATAGAGAGAATAAGCAAGAAGGAACCCTGACTGGCTGGTGATGAACCAGTGAGGCAAGAACCTATCACTCAACAAATATGCACTGGAAGGAAGTGGAGAAGGATTGGATTGGATTGGGCATACACTGAGAAGGCCAATTGGGGACATTACGCTTCAGGCCAGGCACTCGAGTGTAACCCAGATGGGAAACGACCAGTTTGTCATTCGTGGTGAGGGTGACATGGATGAGATGGTGTGGTGTGAGGAAGAAATGATAGGTTGAGGGCTGTGGTGGAACCAGGTTGAGAAGATTTTAGAGAGCAGAGCGCATTGGAGACGTGCTAGTGAAGCAGTATGTTCCATTAGGAACCCAAGGGACAAATAATAATAATAATATACACCATATTTATTACGAATATCCTGGAAGAAGTTGGGTGCCGAGTCTGATTTAATTATTATAAGAATATAATTCAATATAATCCCTAAACACTCTGGGATTGTATTAAACTGTATTCTTATAATGATTACGTAGTAATTATTATGAGAACATATTTTAATATAATACCAGGGCAGACGTAACATCTACGGTTTGGGTATTGGTAATCTTACAAGGTAATGGCTGAAAGGTGAATACAAGATAGCATGAAAAAAATATGGGATAGTCCTATTAAAATCAGAAATCAGCTTAAGAAAACGGGGTGAAGACAATAATGTTGATGAATAAAAAAGAAAATAAATAAATAAACAAATAATAAATACATAAGATAATGACCAAGGTAAAAATAGTGACTGGACGTATCACTTTTGAGTACAGAAATCAGGCTTGAACTAATGGGACTGTGTTCAGATGGTGAATCTGCACTTCCTTTGGAACATTTGATTTAACTTAATAAACGACTTTGAAGAAAGACTGTAGCGGAGCAAAGTGACCAGAATTAACCAGATATCCAAGGATTGAGGTGTTAGTCACTTTACACTCTACTTTAGACAGCTATGCAGTATAGTGTTTGCAGATGCGTTTTTATGGTCTATGTAACCGGCTTGACAAGAGAAGATGAATTACTAAATACACATACAGATGGCTGGAAGGGATAGTTTATCTTTTATACACCCTCGAATTTGTTGTTAACTAGAGAAAATAATACGGGGTTGGCCGGAGAACACCAAGCAGTTATCATCTTTAATCTGAGCTAAAAATCCCTTCCAATATAGAAAAGCATTTTGAGAAAAAATGTAAAACAAAAGGATTCAAAACTGGTTTATTGGCGAAAAATAGACAGATGAATAGTTTGTGATGAATAAATTTATTTTAAGCTGAGTTATTTAGTCATTGATTGGCATTAATCGAAGTATTCGTCCATGTGTTAAGACTCCTTAAGACTGAGCATCTACAACTATTTACACGACTTACTTTAAAGCTTACGGATATCCTAGTCAGCATGTTACCTTTCAATCACTGGGTTAGGGATTTATTCAGTAGCTGGCAAATCTTTTCCATTTAAAAAAAATGGTGAAGTAGTTTAACCACTTATCATTCAAGATCATCGGTAAGCCTCTGTTTTTGCTTCCGAGTCTTCTGATTAAAAATCTCTAATAACAACGAAATCACCTGAATTTTAACAGTTTCTTAGTTAATGCCATCCAGTGATAAATTTCGAGCTCATAGGTGGTAATAAATTTTACAATAAAATATTCTCATGAACCAAGATGACTATTTCCTCTTGATATGTAGCACACAAGAAATATAAATACTGTTTTTGTTAGAGTTATAAAGCTTGATTGACCCGCGTCTTTTTTTTAATCTTAAACTATAGGGGAGGAAAATAGTCTTTAAAACGAGGACAATAATATAAGGGTCAATGTGAATAATTTCTTCTTGACCTTTCAATCTTTATCTCCTCCCATGCTTACAGATACTGACATTAAAAATAAATTTTTTTTGATCATATTTCTTTACTGGGTGTTAGTGGCACTTTTTTTTTATAATTTTTATTTATTTTTATCGTAGCAACATGACAGTTGTCACTGTATTTCTACAATTAATAGTAGACTGTAAACAGGTCAGTCGTTAAGGTTCAATGTGTATGTGTGTGTGTGTGTGTGTATTTGGTAGAATTTCGTTTATTAAGTATACCATCATAAACAACAAGTTTCAATATTCATATATGAAGTTAATAATAATTGTATGACGATGAATGAAACTAAAGTAATAACATTTTTGATGATTATATTATGTAAAATGCTTTCATTGTTACCCTTTCACTGTTAACATCTTGATGCATTTAAGCGTAAGCTATATTATAGATGGATTCATATTTTCTCACCTTTGATCATCATATATTGTCTATCATTCATTATAAGGGATAATTCTTTCAGTCATAGATACTATTCATGCTCATAATAATTTCTGTATCATTTAGGTATATAGGTGAACGACCTTTATTTCTGGATGTTTACATAATAAATAAATAAAAAAGTGTACAAGTGATTATTTAATATAATAAGGGTATATAGTGAGAATAAAAAAAGTTTTCAGGGATTGATTTTTATGATTAAGCATAAAAGTAATAAATAAATGTGAAATATCTGTATATCTAATTGGGAGATATATTATTGGCAATATTCATCCCTTTAGTTGATGCTTTCGAGTGAAACTGTTGTATGACATTATTTGTCTGTCGTTTTTGATGAATGTTTATTGAAAATATTCACTTAGAGGTTTACCGCCGAACACTGATTTCTGTTTAGTCAATCAAATATTTAAATTAAATCAGATATCTACAAACTGCACAGTTGATGGTGACAATGATGATGATAAGTAAAACTCATTTGTGAAATTCTATTGTAGTCTCATTTAAGAATCGAAATATTTAGAGGTCAATATGTAATTTGATTGACAGCGTAAATAGCGTTAATATTGTAAGAGGGAAGATGCCACATGCCAAGTAGTCCACAATGGAAAGTTCAGTAACGCCTTTGAAGTGAAGACAGGGAGGAGTAAGACAAAAATATCTGCTACCACAGATGAACTTCGTGATTGTGGTCAACTCTATCACGCAAAAAACTGTGACGAGAGAGAAGATGAGCATACGCTGGACCAGTGAAAAAACACTAAAAGATCTGGATTTCGCCAACCATGATGACTTATGTCTAAAGTCTTTGTAGCACAAACTCGAAGATCTACAGGCAAAAAACAACAAGTTGACAGAAGAGGTGAGGTAGGGCAGCGAAGACAGCACTTCCTTCAGATGGACCTAGACAAGACAGAGGTGATGAAGATACCCAACCAACACCACCACCACCACCACCACCACCAACAACAAGTTCCAATCACTATCAATGGGAGAAATTCAAAGGAAGTAGCCTCCTTCACCTACACCTATCTAGGCAGCACTGTTTCAACTACAGGTAACACACGCACAGACGACGACGTCAAAGCGAGCCAGCATAGGAAAGACAGTAAGACAGGCAGGCATTCATTAGCCTGAAACCAGTGTGGAGATCTTCTCCACTCCACTCCACTCCACTCAGCACAAAGTGTGAATAACATCCTCATTTTCAACACCAATTGAGTGAAGTAAGTCAGTGCTTCTATGTGATGGTTGAGAGAGTTGGCGCGTTACGAAGGGCATTTCCAACAAACTACAGACATTCATGAACAACTATCTACACTGTCTCGTTACTGAATATCAGATTGCCAGAATAGTGAGAATCAGCAAGGAGGAAGTCGGGCTGGCTGACTGGCTGGTGATGAACAACAAGCCAGGAACCTATCTCTGAGCAAATATGCAGAAGACGAGAGTGGAGATGGATTGGGTTGGGCATACACTGAGAAGGCCGACTAGTGACATCACATGTCAGGCCAGGCCGTTGAGTGGAACCCAGATGGGAAACGATGAGTTGGGCGTCTGAGGTGAGGGTGACATGGAGGAGATTATGTGAGTAAGAAATGAAGCTTGTGAGTAGTGGTGGAGTGAGGTTGAAAAGACTGGAGAGAAGAGAGTGTAATGGAGGCGTGGTGCTGAAGCCCTATGTTCCAGTAGGAACCCAAGGGAAAAAAATAATGATGATAATTGTAAGTAAGAGTGAAGGTTATACCATGTGTACTACTGACTAGTATGAGTAGTTGTACTATTAATATAATAGTAATCGGTAGTGTTGGGTAGACAAGATGAGATGATCCAAACACCGAATGAACTCCATATGAATAGTTTAGAACTGCTCATATCTATCAGTGATATATCATACTAATTTCAATTAGACATCATTTAAAAATAGTACTAAAAATACGCATAATAGTGACAAAAAGATATTTCTTAACATATTAGGACTTTGTTAACACTGTTAGCTTTCAAGATGGAATTAAATATTCTAGCTTTTAGAGGGAAAGGATTTACACAGAAGTAAGTACAGCTATTTTTTGAGGGAGGATAAGGCGGTTGCACAGTACATATTGGTTTTAACTACAGGTCTCTTATGAAAATGGTAGTTAATAATAAGTTAACCAAGATTTTTAAGAGAAAGTGTAGACAAGGTGTTGTATACTCATTTGATTAACTTCTAGTAAATTCTAAGTCTTCTACCATCCAAATCTTAAACAACCTTAACTATCTAACTTTCGAGCTGCAAAAAGGGCCATGTGATCACTGTTCTTTGAATACTAATAGTCATGAAGTCTTATTTGTAACATACAAATCTTGGATCCGTCATTCTGTCTAAACAAAGCAGAGTGATGGAACTTCTATTAAACAACAACTATTAGTGTACGCTGAGTGATATCATAAATATAGAGTAAAATCAGGCTGTTATCGATAATGTAAAACGATTAGTTAACAAACTATCAATAGAATACACTTCTTCAGAATCTAAGTATTTTTGTTTATATCTTTACAATACAGACTATTCAGATAATGATTTCTCATTCTGGTACTAACTATAAGATCAGATATTCTCCTCCAGCCAAAACTCGAACTTCAGTCTGTCCCAAAGAAGGATGTCTTCATCAGCCTTCTGTACAAAGGTGACTCTCATAGTGCAGTCCTTGAGCAGAGACTTAACGTTACTGTTAGAACGACTTACTATGCAGCCAAGGTTCGAGTAATCGAAACCACGAAGACCGTATATTCCCCCAAACCCCCTCAGTGTGCGAACGATAATGTCACATCCCATTGTATCTACCAATTCAAATGTACGTGTGGTGACACATACATAGGGAGGACTCATAGATCCATACAAGTAAGGGCCTCGGAACATATTCCAAAGTAGCTTCAGAAGCATATTAAATCACCTGAACCCATAAATGTTGGTAGCAGACGTCCAAGTTCTTCAATCGCCAAACATATCTCTGAGACAGGCCACAGGATTGATGTGGCTACTTCTTTTACGCCTATTTAAAAAAACATGTTGGGGAGGGATCCTGAAATTTGTTGAAACCTTAGCTTTTGGAAAGTTGAAACCACCTTTATGTGTTTATAAACAATTTGTTGTCACATTAAATCTTTCTTCGTGAATTCAACTATTGAAAACCAAGTTCCATGTACTATTATTTTTTCGCTCTATTGATTTTCATTGTTATTCAGCCTTCCTACCTGATCTCTTTTTATTTTCTTCCCACTATCTCCATGACTTTTTATATAATACCTATGACAAGTACGTATGTGATCAGATAGTTCGAAATGTGTTGCGCAAATACATTACACAGTTCAGACAATTTACGTCTTTTTTGAGGGGGTTGTGGAGATTTGGAAATATTTCAAGTCGTTATTCATCGAAGACTGACATCAATTGGAGGAACAAAGGAAACCTGGGGGCACTGGACAACTTTACCGTCCTAGTATGGGACTCCTCAGCAGTGCGCACCCACCACCCCACCAGCAGGGATCGAACCCGCAACCTTCAAGTTCCGCGACCAGCGCGTTTACCATTGAGCCACTGGGTCAGAATCCAATGCTCCATATCTCCAACTTCTGTTAGCTCACGATATAGCGTCTTTTTATTGTTTCGTCGACGTTTATAAAGGGAACTAATTATTTTATTTTCAAAAATAGTTATTTTATGATGGAGGGTATACCCAAAAATACGATAAATATTTCAAAAGGTACCAGGTTAAATTTTATTCTTTCCATAGATTGCAATTTTTGATCTTGGATAGGTGGAAGGGAAACGTGAACCTATTTGTGTTTCGTTTATGTTAGAATTTATTAGTATGACTTTATTAATTATTTGCATAAATTATCATTCCGAGCCATAATTACATTCATTTAGGGGAAGGTTCCATCGTGATTATGATGGTTGAAAGAATTTTAGATAGCAGAAATTATTTGTAGCCTAAAATGAAGATGATAACTATTTGGTGTTTTCCGTGACCTGTGATTTGTACTTTGACGCTTCATCATCAAGTCAGGGGACTTCATCAACATTTACTTTATAAAGAAGTAAAGTATTTTTGATTTGCATGAATATTTATGTGGGATATTTATCGAATTTAAGTGTTAATGGCTTGTGAGCAGGACTCGATTATTATTTTTTAGCTTGAAGTTAACTTTTATTATTATTGTGACGGTTTAACCTATATTATTTGCTTAGTGTTCGATTATTAATTTGATTGAATGATATCCAATTGGTTGACCCCTTCTCAGTAGTCTGTATATTCAGTCAATCCCCATATTCATACTGATTGCCATTCGATTAAAGTATCATACTACGAAGAACTATTTTGGAATTTTTAAACTTGCTTGTTGTAGTAATTACACGTTGTTACAATCGAAATTTTGGGTTGTACCCATCTACATCTAACAATATAAGTATTGATATATCATGATGATTTGCCGCTAGTTGATGCTCATAAATTCCCTGGTCTATTCGATAACTAGATTGATCGACATGATGATGCTGAGAGTCTTTGAAATATATTTGGTAAATTGTATTCGTCTTATCTTATTTAACTACTGAATCTTCTAGCTGGAATAAGATGCTCCACGGGGAATTCTTCGGTTTGTGAATTATGCTGATACCGAATGAATGAAGTAATCAATTAATAGTTTCTGAGATATTTGTGACATTATTTCATAATTGTTAATTTAATGTATTTTTGTAAGTTCATCAAAGAACCTACCATTGAGAAATGATTAAATTGATAAATATTTTTTATCATGTTATAGTTCATCAGTGATTAGGTGAATGAAACTCAGATGATGCTGACAATATGTCAGCAAGTACATACGATATGGATATGCATGAATATTCATGTATTTATATCTGATGGCTTCTATTTTGACGTTGCAGTAATAATGTAGCTCTTCTTATGGTCTTCTACAATGAAACTACAAATGAGGAATGGAATGTGTTGTTTTAATTTTTTGTTCTTCATGGTAATACTTTAATTCCATAAACATTCAAATAAAACACGACTCTCTACTTAATTTTAACTGAAGCAGTTTTTCATCATTATCTGTGATACTACATACAGAAGTTTCAGAAATTACCACGTTATACCCAATAACGTTAAGAAGAGGAATATGATTCACACTATGAGTTCAGAAATACCTACTCCGTAGTCTGGAGTCAATTAAACCAAAAGGAAAACTGATTCGAAATGACATATCAATATAACTTCAGGTTGGGATTCAGCAATATTATTATTTGTCCCTTGGGTTCCTACTGGAACATAGGGCTTCAGCACCACGCCTCCATTACACTCTCTTCTCTCCAGTCTTTTCAACCTCGCTCCAACACTACTCACAAGCTTTCCTTTCTTACTCACATAATCTCCTCCATGTCACCCTCACCTCAGACGCCCAACTCATCGTTTCCCATCTGGGTTCCACTCAACGGCCTGGCCTGACATGTGATGTCACTAGTCGGCCTTCTCAGTGTATGCCCAATCCAATCCATCTCCACTTCCTTCCAGTGCATATTCGTTGAGTGATAGGTACTTGCCTCATTGGTTCGTTGTCAGACAGCCAGCCAGCCAGTCAGACTTCCTTCTTGCTGATTCTCACTATTCTGGCAATCTGATCTTCAGCAACGTGACAGTGTAGACACTTGTTGATGAATGTCTGTAGTTTGTTGGAAATTCCCTTCGTAACGCGCCAACTCTCTCAACCATCACATAGAAGCACTGACTTACTTCACTCAATTGGTGTTGAAAATGAGGATGTTATTCACGCTTTATGCTGAGTGGAGTGGAGTGGAGATCTCCACACTGATTTCAGGTTAATGCAGGAAGGCCTGTCTTACTGTCTTTCCTATGCTGGCTTGCTTTGTCGTCCTCGTCTGTGCGTGTGTTGCCTGTAGTTGAAACAGTGCTGCCTAGATAGGTGTGGGTGAAGGAGGCTACTTCCTTTGAGTTTCTCCCATTGATGGTGATTGGTGCTTGTTGTTGCTGATGATGTTGTTGGTTGAGTATCTTCACCACCTCCGTCTTCTCTACGTTGACGTGAAGGAAGTGCCGTCTTCGCTGCCCTACCTCACCTCTTCTGTCAACTTGTTGTTTTTTGCCTATAGATCTTCAAGTTTGTGAGACATCAGACACAAGTCATCAGTGAAATCCAAATCTTCTAGATTCTTTCCTGCGGTCCATCGTATCCCCCTTTTCTCACTCCTAACTGTTTGTTGCATGATCCAGTCCACTACAGTCAGGAATATCATGGGTGATAGTTGACAGCCTTGTTTCACTTATGTCTTCACTTCAAAGGTATCACTGCGCTTCCCGTTGTGAATTACTTGGCATGTGGCATCTTCATAAAATTGTTGAATGAGACTGATAAAGGTTTGTGGTATTCCTTAGTATTGAAGCAGTTTCCAAATTACTTCTCGGTCGACGCTATCATCATCATAGACTGACATAATTTGTAAAAACATTCGGAACTTTGGAGCACTAGACACCTGTTTCGTCCTAGTACGGGACTTCTCAGCTGTGCTCACCCATGACTCACCCTCACCAGGGGTCGAACCGAGGGTCTTCAGGTTCCGTAGCCACTGAGTTGAAATCAAATGGTCCATATTTTTTACTTCTGTCAGTTCATGATATTGCATGACCTCCATCCAATGTCGTTGTCGAGTACCTGTCCTTATGTTCGACCTGGTTTGCCCCACCAGTCACGACTTCTCACTGGAACTCAGGGAATCACCTCTGGAAGCTAATCACCAATAAGCACTAGATTAATTTAGTTTCAAAGTTTGTAGAGATTTACCGTTTTAATGAACTGACAGAAGTTGAAAATATGGTTCATTGGATTCCGACTCAGTGGCTGACCCCGAAATCTGAAGACCGTGCATTTGGTCCCTGGCAGGTTTGTGGGCGCGTGGTGTTGAGGAGTCCTATACTAGGAGGAAACAGTTGTCTAGTACTCCCACGCTTCCAATTTTTCTCCAACTGATGTCAGCTTATGATGAATATTAACCTGAAATCAATAAATCCTCACAAACCTCAAAATTAAATATCACTATAAGACATATTTATGGATGAATAGTATATGTTGTATTTACTGCTAAACCATTTTTCGCAACTTATTTCCTAAGAAAAATCGGATTTGCGCTTCTGAGATGAATGGGGATTTGTAATTTAGAAGTACTATTCATCGTGGACTGATATCAGTTGGGGAACCATTGAAAATCTGTGAGCACTGAACAGCTGTTTCGTCCTAGTATGCGACTCCTCAGCAGTACGCACCCACCACCCGGCTAGGGATCAAACTCAAAACCTTCAGGTTTCACGGCGAACGCGTTAACCATTCAGCCACTGGGTTGGTTTCCAGTGGTTTACAATTTCCAACTTCTGTCAATTCACGACATACCACGACTGTCTGGAAGTTCTAATGAGAAGCCGTGACCAGTGGGGTCAACCAGTCGTAAGTGAAGTGGATGTTAACTGGAGACCTTGAGTGATAGTCGCGCTATGTCATCGTGGATTGACATAAGTTGGAAATTGTGAACCACTAGAAACCGACCCAGTGGCTGAATGGTTAACGCGTTCGCCGTGAAACCTGAAGGTTTTGAGTTTGATCCCTAGCTGGGTGGTGGGTGCGTACTGCTGAGGAGTCGCATACTAGGACGAAACAGGTGTCCAGTACTCCCAGATTTTCAGAGGTTCCGCAACTGATGTCAGTCCATGATGAATACTACTTCTAAAAATCGGATTTATTTGCATTTTCCTAGTTTAGGATAGCAGACAATGTATCTTCATATTATTCTATGTATACCGTTATCTGATTCACATACACCCCTTGAAACAACAAGTGAATTAGATCTATCATAATTATTTAGTAAATTCATGAAAACCTATCTTTTCGGTTTTCTGTTGATTTCAACTGTACACACTTCAGAAATATTTCGGATTTGCCTGATATTTCATACTACTATTATTTATTATAAGTAACGAGAATTTTGTGTTAAAATTGATACCTCTCATGTTTGTCCTCATGAATAACAACAACGAAAAGATTACGGGGTTGTCATGAGTTATTATAGCGAAGATAACAGAAAATTTTTTTCAGTGTTAACAGAAATTCTGTTGTTTCTGAAAATTTTTATACCAATAATAATTAGTGCATTCGGAATCAATGCTTGCGCTAATTTAGAGACATTCATAAGTTGGTAGTAAGGGTTGGGCAGTTTTGGTGAGATATATGACTGAGTGAATAAACATCTACTTATCAGAATATTTGGAATAGCCAGGGTTCAATACATTGGCCTTTATGTAATGGGGTGAGGGAGATGATTGAAATTCAGATAAAAACCTGGGTAGCAACAGGATTTGGATAGGCTTTTTTCCACGAAGGTCGTTTTCGTTTCAACTTCAGTAATCGCCTCCTAAAATAGAGACAATATCCCCCCAGAATATGTGAGGAGACTACAGGGATTACGATGAGATCATCCTTGGGTTTGGCTCTCTCTCTCTCTCTCTCTCTCTCTCTCTCTCTCTATATATATATATATATATATATATATATATATATATATATATATTAATGGTTACACCATGGCCTCCAAATACTGTCGGTTCAAAGGTGATATGTAAGTTTCCATTAGGAACTCTAAAAGAAACACTTTCCAGTTATATTACTTTTAAACTAAACTGACTGGAATTCATTAAAAACAATCTGAACGAAGAATATTCTTCTCAATAAATTCTCATCAGGTTCTACAATTATGAAATAAAATTGTACAGCAGGAAACAAGTCAAATTTGGTGGGGAATACGTTTATATATATATATATATATATTTGGATGAAGAATGTGATGGTTAGGATAAAAGACAACGAATAAGGAAGACATGAATGGTCATTTATTTATGAAAGCCAAGAGAGGAATAACATTTTGACGTGTTCTTTAGTCTTCCTCATATAATATGTAACATATTACAGTACCAGTTTTCAGAGTACCTATATATATTATACATTCTTTCATGAAGTTAGTAGTAACGATAATGAAAACTAGTCTTTTAATCAGATGAAGATGAAATTCAAAGTGGTAAATACACCCATCTTCTTCAAAGAAGTTGGTAATAGACGATCATAGTTCAAGTTCAACACCCCAAACAAAAACTGAACTGAAGGACGAAAGTACAAAGAACATTTTTACGTCAGTCAGACATCAGGAAGAACACTGGAACTCTTTGAAAGAGATGTGGAAAGAAACCTGCATAACCGTGTTAGGAAGGAAGAAGAAAGAAGACAAGGAATGGATCTCAACGGACACATGGAAGATGAATAAGGCATGGAGAGGAGGATGGTAAAGCAGAAGATGAACCAGTGCAGTGCAGTGCAGGGATGAACAAAGAAAAGAAGAACTCAACACAACCTATCAAACACTACACTGGACAAAGAAATGAAGAAGAGTGAGCACAAAGACAAAAGACATTCTTACGACACACTGGCAAGTGGAACAGAACAGGCTGCCGGCTGGTAGGAGAGACCTGACAACACTATATCAAATAACCAGGTTGCTATCCGGGAAGAGATCAACGCAGACGAAACCAATAAAAGATAGTGAAGGAAACCCAGTTAACAAAGAGAAGGAACAAAGGAAACAATGGGACGACCACTTCAGAAACCTCTTGAATCGATTATCACCTGCGCTTCGTCCAGAAATACCACCTGCAGCCCAGCCACAGAACTACCAGTGAACACCAATCCTCCAACAAAAGTCGAAGTCATGAGTGCCATAAAGCTACTAAAATGCGGGAAAGCAGAAGGACCAGATGGAATCCCGCCAGAAGCACTGAGAGCAGACGCAGAGACAACAGCGGGCATGCTCAAATTACTATTGCAGAAGGTTTGGAAGAAAGGAAAGGTACCTGCCGATAGTCAAAGACTTCATGCACCGATAACATGTTTTGGTCTATCCACCTCTAACCTTTTTCCAGCCAAAACCTAGTTCAGTCAGCATTGCGCGACAAGGCGGATGCCAGCCCCTTCAGTCGGTGAAGACTTGCAACATCATCTAGTGATTCTTTCTCCTCCCTGAAACTCTACACCTGATTTCTGCGTTACTCACATGGTGACACCATTACACACGGCCTCCGCTGTAAAGGCAACGGTGTTCGAACACCAGAAGCCTCACACCGCTTATCTTTAGTGGATATGTTTCACAACCACAAAGAAGGACAGAGCGAGCTACAGAACAGTACACTCAACTCTTAATATACAATGGGATATCACGGCGCCGACATAAATGGCGTAAGTTAGCAGAAGTCAGACGAGTATTTTGTATCCGTGTCAAAACTTTGTCGATCACTAACATACTAGGGCTGATCCGACTTCCCAGGTAAGTGAAATGGTCAACACGCCCAACCACTTCACTTCCTACTGCTTCATAGGGTACCACTGAAGACCAGTTCTGGAGCATTTATTTGCATTTAGGTGGGAGGAAACACAATAAACACTCTACAATTACCAGTCAAGGTGTCCACTTGGCCCTACATCTTGTCAGGGTCTCCACTTAACAGATTTATGTCACCAATGCACTCTAGGTGTACCAAAGACTCGTTTGTGACAGGTCAATACGTGGAGAGTCAAACGAGGAGAGGGAAATCTCTTTAAGAGTGCCTATGACAAAGCTAAGTAAGAATAGAGATAGTGGACATTCTAAACAGACATGATAACTAACCATAAGCTCTAATGGTATCATATATAGTGAAGTACTCCAATCGCACTTAGTTCAGTGAGAAACACTGCTATAAGACCTTTCGACAGACAGTTTTGAATGCCACCTTCAGGTTACGAAATACAGTTCGTATTAGTATTCCAGTAACTGATGGAGGGTGGTTTGAATTATATACTCCCAAACAGGCCTGTAAACTCCCTGGTTTTCTACAGTTTGCTCTTTGCAAGATGCACTCAGACCTCTTGGAATCTGAGAACCTAGAATTTTGGATTTAATGCTCATCAGACTGGTGTCCCTGTGGTTACCGCAAAAAGATTTCTCTACTCCCCCCCCGAAAATTGGACAAGCAGAGACTCCAACCAATTAAAGGCGATTAAATCCAGTTTCTATATGCTAGCGAAACATTAGAGAGTCAATTTATCATTATTAGAGCACAATACTGTCACAACCAAGAGATGCACCATATAAAAGAATAAAGCAACAGTTTGCCGACACTATAAATAGAAGCGAGAATGCAAACAAGAATAAAACTGGATTATTAAAGAAAGTCCCAAACATACAACCAAAGAAGGATTCCTTATTTTCGTTTAGCTTCACATTAATGAAGGGAAAAAAGAAACTGCAGCATGATCGTCGCTATTTACGATTCTGAGCCATGCCTGCTATTGTCGCAAGCCACTGTGTTGCATGGTCTCTCAGACCCCATGAAGGAAGTCATAAGATGTCTACAGACGCTAACCCAAAACAATCATCCTTCATCCCATGTCATACAGTGGCCATCTCTCCACTTCTTCTAACCAGTTCTGGGGAAATCAAACAATGAATGGTGTGGAAGTCGCCGGAACGACTTGTATAGCACATGTTAGGCTATCGAAGCAGGTATTTCAAGACAACCATACCCACTGAATGAAGATTTCCATCACGGTGAAACACACTCTGCCTCATCTCAGAATTGCTTACATGGAGGCGCAGTCCAATATGAGTAATCCCGTAAAGATAACGGGAATCGGAAACAGAAACAGGATACTCTCATCTCTGAGATGCCAGATTCTCTAGACATACAGGAGAACTGCTCATACCAACGAGTTGTATACTTGACGTTTTACAGGAACGTTTACGTCATAATAGCGCCAAACGTGACCAAGATCGGCGTATGCCACTCTGGCTTTCTATAAATATTTAGAAATTTCATCGGTCAGACCTACACCAGCACTCGCACAACCATGCAATTACACAAGCTTTGCCACAACTCCCAGCAATTCACCAACAAAGGTGACTGGGGGCTTTGCCAATCTTGCAGAAGCACTGCGACCCTGAGGATGATAAGAACCAACCGTATTTACTGACAGTAAACACCAACTGAACGTGCAACCTGAATGTTGTCGAACAGTAATTCGATGGAGATCGCATAATCTAAGTAAAGAATATCCTTTTATTTGGAAATAGGCCTGCACTACCACAATAAAATTCCTTCCGGGTGTCATTGATTACAAAGTTAAAGAGCTATAGCGAATTGAGACAGCTATCTGTTACTCCGCTGCAGGTTTGGAATTTGGTGTTGAAGTGCGGGGCCTTTAAAATGTTCGCACACATCTCAAGGTGAACCCAATAAGCAGCTCCAGAACACAGCCCTACGTTGAGGAATACGACAGTTGACTTGAAACAAATATGATGTTCGAACATATGACATAATCAACACATCCACAGCCTGAACGAAACCCATTGTGCTTCTCGTGAAGTTTTTCAAGCGTTTCACAAATCCTGAGAAGTATGATGACAGTCTATATTTTATGCTCCATTGGTAGGAGACTGGTACTTAGATACTTACTACACAGACCACTTGTAAAGATGGCAACAAAAACGACCTCATTCCACAATTATGGAACATCCTCAGGTTGTTATGCCTGCTGGTCGGAAAGTGTACTCAGTTCCTTGACTACAATCTCATTTCCATCCTTGAAAGCAACTGGAGGTACGTTTCCTGTTCCGAGTGTTTTATGGTTCTTTAGTACTTGGAATTCTTTGTGGACCTCATCTACTTTAAGTTGGCTGGTACTGAGTGATTATGGAGTAAAAGATACTGAAGTCGATGTTGTTTGGAGAGTAAGCAAGTTAAATTGCTTTTCGAAATAATCTGCCCAGCGTTCCAGGCGTCTGTAAAAGTTGAGGATGAATGAGTCAATATGAAAAGTAAATCGTTCCACTAACATCAGGCTTCTTGTTGACAGTGACCCGGATGAGTCTGAATAACTTCCAACTGTTGCCAGATGCAGCAGCTAATTTCATAGGACTCACGCATTCTGAACATCAAGTATTGTGGTCTTAAAGCAAACGCTGTCATCTGCAGCATAAGGGAATTACGTATACCAGTATACCTGCTACCTACCAGAATAGACCGACGGACATAAAGTTGTAAGGAGCGCGCAGAGACCCTATAATTATTGGCTGAACGTTTTTCAAAGTTACAATCAGATTTATTCGTCTCGTAAGTGCAGTTAGTGTTCATCTATAATTCCTAGGGGTTAGATGATTAACCTTTAGCTTGGTTTGAAATTTAGGTGCAACCAATTTGCTTCCTTCCACTCAATTTCGATGACCTTAGTACACATTTGTGCGTGATCAGAGTCCAATAAGTGCTCCATAAGGAACGATAGTTATGAATACAAACATGATATCAACATCTAATTGTAATATAACCTACTTGAGTAGCAGAACGAGAACGCTAGATAGCACAACGGTTATGCCAACAGTTGATGCTTGTTCGAAACAAGTGATCTGCTCAAAGCCGTAGAAGATGTTATGCATTGTTTCGCCTACAACAGAATAATCTCCTTTGAGTACCTGAAGGATACTTCTTGGAGCCTAGACAACCTATGTGTTCAAGTTCCCAGACAGCACTCTGATATCTGTTAAGTGAGCTTCACAGAGAAAATTATTCAGTTAACGGTAGAACTTTAACTGCATCCGAGCTGCAGTCAATTAGAGTATAGGCAGAGATGACAACCAACATCATCCACCTGAGCTACAAATATTCTCCACCAATTCAAGTTACTGTAGGTGATATGTTACCCCACCCTGACGCTCAAACTGAAGCAGGTGTTTGTTTTAAGGGACCACTTCCCAGCATACAGTTAAAAAAATTAAGCACAAGATGGTAGGGTATCATGAGCCGCTGCATTCTCATGTTTTTCAATGACCACAATAGATATGTAGACCGTTCCTCAGTTTTGGAACGCGAAGTGAAAGTGTACAAAATTGGTTTGGAATTAGTGTTATTCACCATCCCTAGATTTACTGAGTGTACATCAATCTGATCATAGCGCTAAACGTCTATCCAACCCACAATCCTCTAAAATCTTCCTTAAATACTTTTGCAACTAGGACATTTGCTCTTCTTTGAATTAGGTTACTTATAGCCTTCTCAACT
Organism: Heterobilharzia americana; assembly: GCA_944470555.2. Classification (NCBI taxonomy): domain Eukaryota; kingdom Metazoa; phylum Platyhelminthes; class Trematoda; order Strigeidida; family Schistosomatidae; genus Heterobilharzia; species Heterobilharzia americana. The sequence goes on from OX104127.1 coordinate 42,673,152, forward strand.
TCTGGGGAAGTGATGACTTCTCTTAAAGTTCCATTTAGAATTCGGTTGGATAGTGAAGAACGGAATGGTAGCTGGAGGTACTGCAATGTACCTCGAAGTGTTCCACCCATCGTTTCCCTTCCGAGTGAATCACAGACTTATTCTTCCTCGTTATAGTTTCACTAACCATTGACCTATTGCTCCAGCTCCCTTGATAATTCTAAACAATTGCCAATTGTTACTTATAGCCACTGCCTTTCCCATCTCTTTAGGCATCACTATACGACACAGGTCACGGTCATTGCATCAACTCTTTGCTAGTCTGCATTCGAGTTTTGTCCCCTTCTCATTGTGCTAAGAATCAGAAAGAAGGAGTCCACGTGAATTCATTAGATAAGAAGCTGTTGAGATTGACTGGCACTTTCTGAAAGTTAGTTACGGTCTTTAATGCTGTTTATAGAGGAGACTGCAAATTGCGCCAAGCTTCTGGATGAGTTATGTTATTCTGTTCTGATAAATATCCAGTCAGTTTCTTGCTGAGAACAGTCTTAGTAATTTCGGAGTCGAGCTGTGCTCAGAATCGGTTTGCAGTTGAAGGTTTATGACCTCCATTCAAGTGCATAAATACCCATGCTAGAAACAACACATGATCATCATCCAAAAAGCGTGCTGCAGAAGAACAGGAAGTTATTCAAAGACAATATTCAGCGTCAGCTGATTGCTACAGCGTCCGCCTCTATATTTACGTTGAGAGCGGTGGACGCCGCGTCAGATGAGGAACGAAACCTACTTAGCAACCTTGTTCAGATTCGTGCAGGAGACAATACGGCACACATATTATGTGAAGACTAGCGTTACTACTTGACCACCCAAGACTCAGTAGGTGGAGCGGGATCCGAACCCGTGACCCAGTAATTCATAGTCACCTTCATAAACCATTGAGCCACGGCTCTACATCAGACAAGGTCTCTCTATGTTTGAAGTTTGTGCTAACATCGAATAGGCGGTTGTCTGAGCATAGTTGAGACAGGCGGTCACCATTTTCTGTTTGTTTGTCTGGGATTCCAAGTGTCACCTGAGTGACTTTCTATTTGACCTAGCCCACCCACTTGTGCATTGAAATCACTTGGTACAACAACCACGCCCGAACACTTGGCTTTTAGTAATGCAGACAGATGCCTAAGGACAGAAAACGGCGAGAGTTTCGCTACACTTCCAGTTTTCACTGCGCAGTTCAGTCAAACAGCCCACAGGGATTTAGTCAAGCAGTACACCTCCTTCCCTACCAATTAATGCTTTATCAATACTTGCAACACAGAAACAACTAGCCAGCGAATGTTCAGAAACTCGAAGAGTGAATGCTAAAGATACACCATTGTGGTCGGGTGAGGTTAAATGAATAACTGCATTTGATTCCAGTATGAGTGTACCACAAAAGCAGCACACATTCATGGTCCGCGATGCCAGAGTTCCGACCAGCGAAGCATGTTGTTTGATTTGATAGAGGGGCGGATATCAAAAGCTTCAATATGTAGTTCAGGGCATCGATTCAGGAGACCAGGGATGCCCTTTCGTAGATTCGAATAGTTGCAGAACTGGAACAAATTATGGAAAACGTAGAGGTTTTATCTGAGAGATGGGACAAAAGATTAAGAGACAAAGATGTTAAAGGTTGATGATAATCTGAGTACTTATAGAACTATCAGGGTGGTTGATACTTCTCGGTTGGTAATATCGTTCAAGGGATAATCTGCTTAAAGCTAGTCACATACAGCCTTTTTAGAAATTTAACTTTAAGCAGTTTGCCCCCAATCAGAAAACCTATACTGTCGGGAATGTGAGAGTGTACTATTTTTAGAACCCAACTTTTCTTACCTCCACATGAAAAAGACAGTATAAGACTGAAGAGTTAGTCACCTGCAAAAAATACTTTACTGCTGTTACATCTCGTCTAACTAGCAATACGAATTCCTTTTCAGAACCACTATTACAGAAGTAAGTCTTTTTGATATGCTAAAATGTCAAGGAACAAATATAGTCATCAGCATAACTCGCTGGATGATTTGGGTATTCATGCATGATCACCACGTCATGGTAGTAGCTACCGGTAAGGATTTATTAGTAAAAATGATTTGAGATATAAATATAATTGTTTTATGGTTAAAAAACTGTACCATGAATTATTTCACAAATTTATAAATACCATAACTTTTGAAGCCAATACCTTTCTAAAGCCAGTCTGTAAACAATTTGATTAAACTGCTTAGTTCAATTGCTTGCAACTACTGAAACATATATCACTATCCATCGTGAACTATTGAAAGTCTGGGAGCACTGAACATCTATTTCGTCCCAGTATGGGACTTCTCAGCAGTATGCACCCACGAACAGGCTAGGGATGGAACTCAGGACGTTCAGGTTTTACGGCGAACGCGTTAACCATTCAGCCATTGGGTCGGTTTCCAGTGGTTCACCCAGTGGCTGAATGGTTAACGCGTTCGCCATGAAACCTGAACGTCCTGAGTTCCATCCCTAGCCGGGTCGTGGGTGCGTACTGCTGAGGAATCCCATACGAGGACGAAACAGGTGTTCAGTGCTCATAGATTTTCAATAGTTCCCCAACTGATGTCAGTCCATGATGAATACTACTTCTAAATTAAAAATCCCCATTCATCTCAGAAAAACATCACTATCGTTAGTAAAGTTTATTTTTTTTAAAAACAATAAATACTTAAATACAAGTTGAAATCACTTACATTCCAAATGTGTATATAATACATGAAATTTAGTTCACAAAGGAAGCGTTTGTTATAGCTTATGCAGACAGACAACCGTACAAAAATATGATTGAATACAAAAGAGGAAGACATCATCATAAACTGGACATTTTTTTAGTTACAGTAAATAACAAGTATTGTATAGCCAGTAATGGATTAGGACGAGTCTTCACTGGGTAAAAATGCCAATCCAAATCAAAACTGTTAAACAAAAAAGAAAAAAGTAAAGTAAACATACAAAACATATAACATATTGTAAGAATGAGAAGAACTTGCTGCGTTTCGATAATTTAAGCAACTTAAAATATCCTAATGCTTGGCTCCAAATGTTAGGTCTCATTATCTAACTGAATACCGAAAATCATTATCTCTTTGCATACAAATACAACTCAGTGAGTTTCAAGAGGAAACGATAAGAAATACTAACTGGAAGTCATACTGTTGGTTGGCGAGAGTGGGACAGTAATTAGGTGTTTTGCACGGATGACCAGCAATACCGTAACTAATGCTGCCTTCCCTAGGGGAAAGAGAGGTTAAAGAAGGTCAGTACTCAAAATAGGAGACCCCACCTTGCCCTGCAACCTTCTGGTGTCAGTGGTATGGGTTTTCTTTATTCAGCGTTAGAAAAATCAAATCTCATACCGATCATCCTCAAAAAGCTATGTGACAGGCCTAATGCAGATGTCTTGTGGACTTTGCGGTCATACACATCTTTTTCTCTTTCAAGTACCTTAAGAAATAGCTTTCCACGGTATGGGCAGCCGGGAAGTATCAACCGCTCGCAAGCTTCCAGTAGTATAGACGATTCAATCAAACATAATCTATTCTCCTCAAATCTATCTCCTCCTGTCCCTTCATCTCCTGATACTAATATTAAGCTTCTTATACCTTACCCACTCATACTCTCAGACCATTGCCAACGGCCAAAGCCAGCGATGCGCCATTCTTAGTCCGCTAAATCCCATCGTTGATTTCACACTGGAGTTTTCAACGTCCGAATCCGATAAAAGTCAGACAGCAGACATCGTTCGCCGAAAATCCGGGATCTTGAGTTATGAACCCAAGTGTGATAACCAAATTGGCCTCACCCAATAATGCATCGAATCTTCGAAATTCACTTTATGAGTGTCCGAAGATTCCATGACCTGCATCTACGGACTCGCTGGTGTAAACACAGCACTTGTAAAGTAGAAAGTGCACCTCTCGACAGGGTACCAGTCAATAGCTATCTGTGTGCTGTCTGAATGAATGAATCTGTAAGAACTAGGAAGGATCGTGAGACTTAACGTTATTGGTGTCGGAAAAGAGAGAGATGAAGAAGGGATCAGAGTTGGGTAGCATTCAGCAAGTGTTTAGGTTTATTGCGAATAATGGCAAGAAAAAGGCAATGGTGAGTGAAACCATCACCAGAAAAGGATGGAAAGCTGATAACCTCCCACGACAGACGGCTAGAAAGTTGGGCAGAACACTTTGAAACACAGTGCAGCTGGCCCTTAGAAGCGCTTTAGCTACCCAACATCCAGCTTGAACCTGAATGGGACGTAAATATCGGTCCTCCAACTTTCCTAGAAGTAGAGAAAGCTGCTTCAGACCCGAAACCGTCCAAATCAGCAAGACCTGACAGTTGGCCATCTGAAGTTGTAAGGATGAAGGTAAGGAATTACTGAGCAGGGTAACGGAGATACTAGGTCGTGCTTAGGAGTCAGAAGTGGTACCCTCAATCTGGTTTACTTCACTTATCATTTCAGTCTATAAGTGAAGATAGCAATATCTTTCTGTGACAATCATAGCGGAATTAGTTTGACTAACATTATGTCCAAGAACTTACGATCTATAGCTATCCAACGCCTTACTTACTGGAGCTCGCGAACGGCAAAATCAAGAAAACCAGGCAGGTTTCGGACCTAGACGAGGGTGCATCAAAAATATCTTGACCCTCCGACAGGTTCTGGAACACAGGCATACCTACCGGCCAACGACCAACATTTTCCATATTACTTGACTTGAAGGTGGGCTTTGACTATGTCAACCGAGAAGTATAGTAATAGCGTCTAATTTTGAAGGGAGTACAGAACAAGCATATAACGCTAATAGAAACTCTCTTCATTTACTTGAGTCGTATTAACCCAAACGGTTTAGTTGCTGATAAAATCTTGGCTCGGATACGGGAGACTCACCATCTCACATTTGCAGACACGCGTCATCTCCAGCACCAGCGAGATGTCTGACTACCTAGTGAGAGACGAGTAAACTGTACTAGAGTTCGCTTTGTCCTATTATACGGCTCTTAAGCAGCTGTTAGAAGTAGAAGAAACGAAGGGATTATAGGTTTTCAAAAACAGACGTCTTGACAGCATTTCTGGTGGAATCACCATGTGAGCGATTTAGAAGTTAAGAGAAGAGTATTAGGCGAGGAAGGCAAGTTAGTCAATGAAGTTGTGAACCATCAGCAACTGAGGTGGCTTGGTCATATGATACGCATACCTAGACACCGCCTACCTCGACGTACAATGTAAGTCAGTAGAAGGTTGGTTTGGAAAAGTGTTTAAGATGGCCATAGCAAGACGTGGCACCAATGCATAAAATTTCTGACTGTTGATGTGGGTCGTGTATATGTATAGGCTGTTTGGCTGGGGCCCTCGACAACATAAGAATCAGTGTTTGGAGAGTCTTGCAGATATCTGAAAATCGGTCAGTGACGCATGTGTGTTCACTCTTTGGCAACTTCTAAAGCTTGAACACTTTCGCTAAAATTGGTTTTTATACTCCTTTTTCTCTACCCATTCGTTCTGTGCATGGCGCTGTGATGTGTGGCAAATTGAACCGATGTACTTGTGTGTGAAATTCTACGTTAATTTTGTCTGTCTGTCTGCTGGCAATCTGTAGGAAACACCTTACCGCCATCATATTCCATCCGGCCATCAACAAGATGTTGCTTTCAGATACCTAGTACACCGCAGTTACTTACACTAAACCCGTAACTGCCTTTCGTCTTATCTTTATAGAAAAAACCTTTCTGATATGGTAAGCCAGCATACCTCGTTAGGTTACTGTAACATGCAAGCCCGATCACCACATCAAGCTAGTAGATATCGATCTATGATTCTAATTGGACGCCGAGATGAAACTAGGGAACAGAAAAACTAACAGCTTTCAGACGTGGTCATAATTTATCAACCAGATCTAGTGCATGGGTTTTCCCATACTTCAGTAGATGTTACGAGGATCTGACCGGTATATAATTTGATACCAGGATTTTTACTCGTATTTATTGCTTAATAAATAGATCAGTCAACTTTAGATTTTTAAGCACCGGTTGCTAAGATAATATTTAAGTAGCCTACTTAACAGTAATCCAATTGTTGGTCAAGAGAGACTTGACAAATTGGGAGGCTTAGTTTTAATATGTGAGTCACATGTGTGACTAAGAGGAAATCAAAGTGCAACGCTATACATCATGATAGAACAGAGAATAGAATGGCAATCAACTCTCTACTTCAACTTCATCGACTTTGAAAAGGCCTTCGATAGCATCGACCGAGAAGTAATTTGGCAGCTGCTTCAACACTACGGTTTTAGGGCCACACACTTTTATCAACCTCATTCAAAAGCTATATGCTATATGAGGATTCTACATGCCAATCAAGTGATTCACAATGGAAAGCTCAGGTCACTGATGCCTTCGAAGTGAAGACAGGAAGGAGTAGGACAAGGTTGCCGCCTAATATCATCAAAGATCTTCCTGATTGTGGTCGACTGGATCATACAGCAAACTGTGAGTAGCCGTGAGATGGCCATACGCTGTTTGACTGCTGAAAAGATCCTAGAAGAAGATTTGGATTTCGCCAACGATGATGATTTTTATATCTAATGTCTTGTCGCACAAACTCGAAGATCTACAGGTGAAAAACTAACAAGTTGACAAAAGAGGTAGCGAAGACAGGACTTCCTTCAGATGAACGTAGAGAAGACAGAGATGATGAAGATACCCAACCAACAACAACAAGCACCAATCACCATCAACAGGAGAATTCTGATGAGAGTTGTCTCTTTCACCTATCCACCTACCTAGGCAGGCGTTGTTGGCACAGATGAAGATGTAAAGCCAGCATTGGAAAGACAGCAAAATAGGCCTTCCTGCATTAATCTGAAACCAGTGTGGAGATCTACTGCACTCCACTGCACTCAGCTAAGAGCGTGAACAACATCCGGCTTTTCAACACTAATTCGGTCAGTGCTTCTATGTGGTGGTTCAAAGAGTTGGCGCGTCACGAAAATCATGTCTAACAAGCTACAGACATCATACATAGACAGCTGCCGCCTATGCTCACTCGATACTGAAGATCAGATGGCCAGAATAATAAGAATAAGCAACAAGGAACTCACTCTGGCTGGCTGCCTGGTGACGAACCAACGAGGCAAGAACCCATCGGTGACGAGTTGGGCGTCCGAGGTGAGGGTGACATGGAGGAGATGCTTTGAGGAAGAAATGAGAGGTTGTGGGCTGTAGTGGAGCCAGGTTGAAAAGACTACAGAGAAGAGAGTGGAGTGGAGACGTGCTAGTGAAGCCCTATGTTGTATTAGGAACCCAACGGACAAATAATAATAATATTAATAAGAGGAAATCAACCGACTAGAACTCAAAAGTTGTTGAGTTCACTATTTATGATAGGGAACAGAAGACATTTTTAAATGGTAGATTTTTCATTTCCAAGAGGAAACAACACTGTTATATTTCAGCTGCTCAAGTATACCACCCATAACTTAACTTTATGTGAGTTATTCAATAGTGTCATCTCATTCTGATATACTGAAAAACACAACGTAGGACCTGGTACAGCGATGCACTAATCTCAGTTGACTGATAACTGACAAAATCAACGTAAAACCTCTCATACATAAGTGCATCGGTTCAAGTTGCCACACTCCACAGTAGTAAACAAAGAACAAGTCAATAGAAAAAGAGTGATGTCAAAGAAGATAAAGTAGTGTGAGAAAATAAAGAATCTGAAGATACCAGTTAGTGCAGAATATTCAAGCTTTAGGTGTCGAACAGTGACTACTTCTACGCCACTCCAACCGATTTTCAATCATGTGATCAAGAGTTCTGAATCAAGGACCCCAACCACGCAATCTATATCTCCCCCACACGTCTCAGGCTGAAAGACTTCATGGAGTGGTGCTACATCTTGGTCTGGCCACCCTGAACCTTCTTCCGACCTAATACAACTTCCCCTGTCATGGCATGTCGAGACAGGTGCAGTATATATCTAAGCCATCTTAGTCAACTAAGGTTCACAATCTCATCAATCGTTTTACCTAGTACCCTTCGCTTGACCTCAACACTGTTAACATAGTGATTCCATAAAACGCGAGAAATCCTACGAAGACATCTGTGGTCGAAACCCAGTAATCGTTTCATATCTTCTTCTTTTAACGGTCATTTCTCACACTTGTGCAAAGGAAATGGACTGGTTGCTGACAAAACCTCAGCTCAGATACAGGAATACTCGTCTGGAATTTGTTAACTTGCGTCATCTCTGGCGCCGAGCTGATGTAGGTATATATTAGTAACAGTTAAATATAATATACTACTACTGAATTAAATGAGTAGCTACAAAATACACACTGATCAGTTAATTCTGTTAACACGAATCTCAGTGATGTAAAAATCGAAGAGTTCACATAAGTTAAACATGAACCTGTAAGTTGAATGGATCAATATACCAAATATTGACAATCAGTTTACAAATATTTTACAAATTGCATGGTTCCAGCTACCAAGCTATAGTATCAATAAGGTTTCCGTTGTTGGTGTCTAGATACTCCTGATCAGATATTCATCAGCGCTGATCTGAAGTGAAGCAGTTAATATATCCAACCGCTTTCTCATATTCATAGACATCAATTCTTGAGAAAATTTACTTCAATTTGTATATCAGTGACCAACTGTGGAGATAGACTAAACTGGATGTAAACAATTCGACCATATATAGGTTGAATAGACTCAACTATATCATTGTTAAGCTTAATTATAAACCGGTAGCACGACTATTTGACGTCAAAACCATTTACACAAGGTTATTTTTTTGATTGGTATGAAGAATTTCCAATTGCTTGGTAGTCTACAATATACGCCAAACATACTTAAACTTCAATATAACTTATATTCATATTAATACTAAAAAGTGAAATAATTCAAAGGATGAAAAAGTTACTGACCTGAGATGCATACGAAGTTTTTTCATATCAGCATTTGACATTTTGAGACCTACTTCACCAACATTTAGAGAATTAGTATATTTTCCAGTAGGATCGAAATTAAGATGAAATCGAGAATGTGGATCAGATCGACGATAGAGTCCTTCATGAATTTCTTGTAGTGTCGGTACCAAACATGAATTAACAATAAATAAATCAGAAGGAGCAGAATTGAACAGAAGAACAAGGACACAGCAAGTACGACTGAAGAGACGTATACTCTGAATTACAAAACAGAACGGAAATAATAAATACGATTTTGAAAGAAATATTATGAGTAGATAACACGTAATGGTCATGAGTTTCAAGCTTTGTTTCAATAATGTATAATTGTCAATAAAAAGAAATCGAAACGATGATAAAATCAAGCCATGAATCGAGAAATGAGAGATAGTCAACGTAAAGAAACAATTCATATATGATAATTTAAATGCGGTGAAATAATTTTTTAGATGTAAGAGTAGTATTCATCATGAACTGACAACAGTTGGGGAACCATTGAAAATCTGGGAGTACTGGACAGCTGTTTCGTCCTAGTATGCGACTCCTCAGCAGTACGCACCCACCACCCGGCTAGGGATCGAACCCAGGACGTCCAGGTTTCATGGCGAACGCGTTAAACATTCAGCCACTGGGTTGGTTTCCAGTGGTTCACAATTTCCAACTTCTGTCAATTCACGACATACCACGACTGTCTGGAAGTTCTAATGAGAAGCCGTGACCAGTGGGGTCAACCAGTCGTAAGTGAAGTGGATGTTAACTGGAGACCTTGAGTGATAGTCGCGCTATGTCATCGTGGATTGACAGAAGTTGGAAATTGTGAACCACTGGAAACCGACCCACTGGCTGAATGGTTAACGCGTTCGCCATGAAACCTGAAGGTTTTGAGTTTGATCCCTAGCTGGGTCGTGGGTGCGTACTGCTGAGGAGTTCCACACTAGGACGAAACAGCTGTTCAGTGCTCCCAGATTTTCAATGGTTCCGCAACTGATGTCAGTCCATGATGAATACTACTTCTAAATTAATATCTGTAACAAATTACTTATTTTACTACAGGCAGGTAAACAATGTTTAGTTCACATCTAAAATTATAGATATAGCAACTCAATGAATTGTTTAAATGCTGAGTAGTCATAAAACTTTCCCAGCGTATGACACCGTCGTTGATTGGACCGAATTGATGAGTCTCTGTTGGGATATGGGTTCTTGTGTAGATGCCTCGATATTGCCTGTGTTTTAGTTATGTATAGTAATGATGGGCAGTAGCTAGCAGTGCAATCCAGGATGCGCATTTCGTCCTATTTGAGACGCGTCAGTTGGATGTACCTGCCGGCTCCCAGTGAGTGATGTTGTTCCCACCGAGACAAGCAATAACACTAAACCTATGCCTGTCGCACAAGAAGTGGCTATTGTGGCTCGGTGGTGTAGTAGATAACGCTCTCGCGTTTGAAGCGATCGCTCCCGAGTCCGAGTCCCGGTGGGAACGACATCACTGACTGGGAGGCAGGTACATCCAGCTAACGAGTCCCAAATAGAACGAGATCCACATCCTGGATTCCACTGCTAGCCACTGCCCATCAATTACTAAGAAAATAATGACTTTAAAATTTTAACCTGGTTATCATTTGAAACTCCTCAGACGTTTTGTATCCACACCTTACACGTAGTATAACAACTGAGTAGAGGAAATAAACTTCAATTATTAAAATCTATTTATATTCATAGTGGTATTGTGAGATTTACTTATTCTAACAAAAATTTCTCATTCACTCACTCTACCATTGAATACGCAATATTTGTAGCATGGAATATATCCAAGTTGAACTTGACTTTCAAAGAAGGACGCTAGCGGAAAACGTCTATACTAGCCGATTTATCGATAAGAAAGACATACGAGAACACGCATCAGCTCAGTTTCTAAAAAGACTTTGTCCATGAATCTGGACTTCAAAGGTGATGCATCGTCAGATATTTTGAAAAATCGGCTTTCCATATGAATTAGTAGGACATTTTCCCCACCCTAACTTTACTTGATCTTTACCCATCGTAAATGGTTCTCCGTTTGTACAACGGACAATTTCCCTCGACAGACCACATCCGTGTGTATCTACCAGTTCACCTGCTTCTGTGTAGCAAACTACATCGTCCGTAGTCAGAGATAGCTGTCAACACATATACGAGAACGTATTCCAACCTTGTTTTATAAAGATGAAAGGAAATGCATCAGAAGTTCTATCCTTGAGCAATTAATCGATTCCAACCATTCAACCCACCAGAACAAGGATTTTAAGATTGTCTAGCGAATTCGCCCAAACACCTCAAGTTTCCTCCGTGTTCAGCTTCTAAAAATAACAGAGGCCTAGGTTGTCAATGAACTGAAGCCTAACTTTTGTGTGCAAAAAAAGTATGTACAGTCTTTATCGCTATTATTATTATTATTATTATTTGTCCGTTGGGTTCCTAATACAACATAGGGCTTCACTAGCACGTCTCCACTCCACTCCCTTCTCTGAAATCTTTTCAACCTGGCTCCACTACAGCCCACAACCTCTCATTTCTTCCTCACACCATCTCCTCCATGTCACCCTCACCTCGGACGCCCAACTTGTCGTTTCCCATTTGGGTTCCACTCGAGTACATGGCCTAGTGCGTGATATCCCCGAATGCTCTTCTCAGTGCATGCCCGAGCCAATCCATCTCCACTTCCTTCCAGTGCATATTTGTTGAGTGGTAGATTCTTGGTTGGCTCGTCACCAGACAGTCAGAGTGAATTCCTTGTTGCTTATTCTTATTATTCTGGCCATCTGAGCTTCAGTGCCGACCAAGCGTAGGCAGTTGTTGATGAATATCTGTAGTTTTTTGTCTTTGTCTCTACCTTGGCCTTAATTTATTTTAGTCTTGGTGTGCTTCATTCCCTTTTTTTGTTTTTCACCCCCTTTTTTGTCAGATTAATCTTTGTACTCTTATATCATCATAATCATTTTATTTTTGTATTTTATTGTTTTCGGTGTTATTTCATTTGATCTTCTTAATAATCACCCCTTTTAACAAAACATTTTCATACTGCGTGATGATTGAAGGTGAGACGAAGAACTGGGCCGCTGCTGGATAATCAAATAATAAAACATTTTCAATTTATTCCAATTAACTTGTCCCATTCATATTGCCTAATTTTTTGATGGTTTATTATCTCTAACACGTTTTCACTCCTTTTTAATCTATATGCACCTTACAAACGATTTAAAATCTTACGTAACCCTTTTTGTTATCATTCGAGCTTTACATCGTCAACTAGTTGTGGAGATTCAGAAATATTTTAAGTGGTTCAATGGTAACGCGCTGGCCGCGGAACATGAAGGTCGTGGGTTCGATCTCCGGCGCTGCGGGGTCATGGGTGCGCATGGCTGAGGAGTCCCATGCTAGGACGAGACAGCTGTCCAGTGCTCCCAGGTTTCCTTTGTTCCTCCAACTGATGTCATATATATATATATATATATATATATATATATATATATATATATATATATATATATATACGAATGTACAGCTTGGGGATAAATTCGTTGAAAAGAATCCTCTTCGCTGAATATCTTTTTTTGATATCACAATAGGAATTATGTAACGTATTGAAAGCACTCCCACAACAAGAACAATTGGACGTCTATAATACGAGTGAGTAAACACAGTTATAACTTCATTGAAAAAAATTCCCTAATACAGCTTAGATAATGAACAAAAGAGTACATTGTCGTACAAACAGTGAACTAAGTTGTCGAACAATAACCTAAAAAATTGTATCCGTATGGATACACCACCCAGAATCAGTTTAGCTGGAGATATTTTAACTAGCCAAACTAAAAGTTCAGATATGAATGCATTTTGCTTGAATGGATAAGAAAGCACTGGCTTTTCAATATCAGAATACTTGAAAAGTTCATGGTCAAATATCAAAAAACCCATTTCAATCGACTGTTGTTTGACTGGAGTCAACTTTTCGAGAAAGTGAAATTGTTAGGGAAATATTTTATAAAATTCAGACAAAGTTGATAAAAAAAAAAGGAGACACTAACCACTGTTCCAGGGCGAGCACGCCATGTTCTTTGCAGTATTCCCACTAAAACTTCAATTAAACTCATATTCTGTGATATAGACAATGGGTTCTGTGATAATTTGGGCTCATTAAAAATGTTTTGACCAGTTTTTTTGTGCATGGCAGATGGAGATAGAGTGATTTGTAGATTTGATTCAGTTGTATTTAAACCTGGAAGACTTTGATGACGTCGTAATTGAGTGCTAAGGAAATGAACAATAGACGGTGTTTGGAATTCTTCACTGATAATATCATCTACATTCTCATTATTACCATCTGATTTAAATCTAAGAAGTAATGGATTCCACCACAAATTCAGATTACTGGCCAGATTTTTATGTCGTCCAATATTTAAAAACGTTCCTGTGATAGCTATAAAAATATCTTCATGTGGAACGGATCGATTACAAGCCATCATAATTTGAAAGAAACGAATAAGTACACACGGTGAATCTTCATAGTTCTGATTAGAATATAAGTTGTTAGGAACTGATAGACCAACAATCCAATAGCACAGTTCAATGGATAAACCAGTAGCCATTTCTAAGTAAGATTAATGAACAAGCAAAAGAAGAGAAATCAAATTGAACATATAAACATGGTTTCCAGTTTATTTCTACTACCAACTATTGTAAATTATCAAAATTCCAAAGAAATTAACAGTATCGAATTGATCCTAAAGATTATAGGATATATATAAATAGAAATACAAAAGTGGATCATAATTATTTATTAGTTTATTCGATGGTATAATTGATCCATTGATTCCATAAAACTTAGTAATATTCGTGCTCATCAAATTAATAAGAATTAGGAAGATATTCCATTATGTAGAAAAATAATCATCTATAGTAATTGTGTAAACTTAGTAACATGTAAGGACACAAATTTAACTATGGAATGCAAACAGTGAGGCTAAAAGTTATCCTCAAATGTTACCGTGCTTTTTTTTTTTTAATGAGATATAGCATTCTGTGCGTAAATTCAAGCATCCCATATGCTTATTTTTTACCTATTTTTATAGTTTCTAAAGACCCCTTTGTCAATGAACGATGTTTCATATCATTTATTCATGTGCAAAGTATTTAATTATACTTTTACCTCCTAGTTGCAATGTAAATACATTTATTTATAAAGAATGATGTCGACAAATCGAACGAACTCAACCTTCAAACTACAGCAAAAAGGAATTAGCATTGCAGTTTTCACTTCAACATTATATGCCTACAAACATAGAAAATACTTATTTTCACACAGAATACTACCAACCATCTGTGGATAACTTTTAAACCTACCTAATGTAAGTGACTTTAACCACTAAATACCATAAAACACTTAAAGAAACAATAGTAACTATGAAAGTTCGTAGATAAACTGAATCTGATAAAGGTATACAACCAGAGGATAAGATAATTTCTATATGATCATATCCTTAAGAAAAATACTTTAGTGCTATTATAGTGAATAATTCAAACAGAGAATTTGTAACATTTTCACCTTTTGTAGCATATTATAAGCAAAATTTATCTTGAATTATATACAAAGTAGACAAGAGGGTTGAGAGACACTCCAAAGTACAACTTATTAATCATGATATGGTCTTCGATTCGATTCGAACATAAGTGAAATAGAAGAAAGTAATGGAGCATCTAGTATTTTCTTTTCAATGACACGACTAGATAAAAAAAAAATTGATAACTGAAATCAAAATGGAGTTTGACTGCCAGTAAGTATACACAGCTAGGTCGGTTTATCTGAAAGAAACTAGTTTGAACTCTGCCGTGAGTGAGACTTAACTTCAAATTTGTTAATCATTTCCACATAGTTAAAAAAAATGACAAATAAGAGGCAGAAAAGGTTACATGGAGAGAAAATAAATTTGTGCTCTCCAAGATGATGGAAACATTGAGGGCGGGGGGAAGGTAAGAGACATCAGCTTCAAGATCTCTTAACGACACCAGAAATATCAATAGGTTTATAAACACTAAAATATATCATGTAGTATATCTACCTCTCTAGAAGATCTGGATTTCGCCAGTGATGACTTGTGTCTGATGTCACACAAACTCGAAGATCTATAGCCGAAAACTAACAAGTTGACAAAAGAGGCAGCGAAGACGGGACTTCAGGTGAATATAGAGAAGACAGAAGTGATGAAGATACCTAACCAACACCACCACCACCAACAAACTCCAATCACCATCAATGGGAGGAACCTAAAGGAAATAACCTCCTTCACCTATCTAGGCAGCACTGTTTCAACTACAGGTGGCACAGAAGAGGATGTCAAAGTCAGAATCGGAAAAGCAAGACAGGCGTTCATTAGCCTGAAACCAGTGTGGAGATCTTCTGCACTCCACTCAGCATAAAGCGTGAACAAGATCCGGATTTTCAACACCAATCCAGTCAAGTAAGTCAGTGCTTCTATATGATGGTTGAAACACTTGGCGCGTCACGAAACGGATTTCCAATAAACTACAGACATTCATCAACAACTGCTTACGCTCGCTACTAAAGATCAGATGGCCAGAATAATAAGAATAAGCAACAAGGAGCTCTGGGAACGAACCAACGAAGCAAGAACCTATCGCTCAACAAATATGCACTGGAAGAAAGTGGAGATGGATTGTCTCGGGCATGCACTGAGAAGGCCGACTGGGGACATCACACATCAGGCCCTCGAGTGGTATCCCCATGGGAAGCGACGAGTTGGACGTCCGAGGGTGACATGGAGGAGATCGTGCGAGGAGGAAATGAGAGCTTCTGGGCTGTGGTGGAGCGAGGTTCAAAAGATTTCACGGAACAGAGCTCACTGGAGACGTGCTACTGAAGCCCTATGTTCTATAAGGAACCCAAGGGACTAATAATAATAATAATAATATCTACCTCTCAAATGTGACACAGCAATTAAATAAAATGGAGGAAAAAAAAGCCTTTGCTATCGCTTACCAAGAAATTTGATTGCTTCGATAATTTGATTTACAGATGTAGACTCAGAAATTTGCTTTAATGCATTTCGTGCTTTCGAAGCTAACGTTAAATTTGGATTTGCACGTGCACGTTCTATTGCCTTTTTCAAGCGGAAATGTATATTTAATAAAGATTTTGCTTCAGAAGGTGAAAATGATATGAAGGAGGTTTTCTCTTTTTGTAACATTAACTTAGAATTTTGACAATTTAAGGCAGATTTTGTTCTGAGTGGAATATTATTAGAAGTTAGATGATTTCGTTGATTAAGTAATTGATTCGATATTTTTGTTGAAGTATTAGAGTTTTTAGATGATTGGGCCAAAATGAATAAATGTTTACGAATTTGAAAACCTTTCCATATAGCTTGAATTTGTACAGCAGCAGAACGTCGTCTATCCAAGAATCGTAAAAGAGAACATATATGCCACCAACGTTGAATTTTACGAGATGCATTGTGGCGTATTAGGATAAGTGAAACAGTCTATAGAAATCATTTCAGTAGATACAATTAAAAAGAATTAGTGATAAATTAGTAAAGCAAACAAAAATTAACCAATCAGAAAAATGAAGCGTAACAAATCATTGTATCTTGATTTACTCAATTTGACAAATAATGTACAAAACTTATTGGAAATATCTTACAATTCATTTTGTATACATAAAACTTCAGTTGAGGTCATTTATACTATACGATAAATAGGAGTTGAGTTATTTCTGAATAAATACCAATATAGGAAACTGTAAAATATGCCTTAAAGATGAATATGAAAACATCACTGACATGGTTTCTCAATCATAGAAAAAAAATATCTTACTCTTTAAAACAAAACGTTATGGTTCCTGAGTATATACTCTAAAAAGCTTCCGAATAACAATTTGGACACTTCATAGTACAATGAACTTTATTGACTATAATATTTTATGTATTCTCCTTTGTTATCATTGCTAAAGATAACCAGTTAGTAGTGCAAATTATTGCATTCTATGCAGATTTATCACCATATCATCATTATCAACATAGGACCAGGCATTACTGCGTAACGGTCCGAGTTGCCACACCTCATATCAGCACATCAAGTAAAAAGGTAGTGAGGCGAAGGATGAAGATAAGTGAATACAGTCAAAGGAAATATAAAGTATGAGAAGAAAGGGAAGAGGAGTGACAAAATGGTGAGATTCGGTATAGCATCGTTAAGATGAGGATAATGTGTGTATACATCTGCGCCACTGACATCGGTTCTGAGCCATATCACCTAGGGTCTCCAACCACCCAGTCTGCATCGTCCTACATGGCTTAAACCAACAGTCAGAGACTTCATACATTGGTGCCATGTTTTAGTCTGGCCACCTCGGGCCTTTTTACAGCCTGGGCCCACCTCAGCCAACATTGTGTGACGAGGCAATCGGTGACTAGGCATACGTAGTACGTGTCCCAACCATCTCAGTCGATGAAGGTTCACAACCTCGTCAACTGACTTACCTCTTCTCCCCAAAACTCTACACCTAACTTCTGCATTACTCATATGGTGACACCACGGAATACGTCCTATACTACGAAACGAAGGCAACGGTGGTCAAACACCTGAAGCCTTCTCACATCTTCCATTTTCAATGGCCATGTTTCACAGCCATAGAGTAGAACAGAGCGGACTGCTGTGCAGTACACGCCACCCTTAATAGAGAAACGAATGTCACGGCGGCGCCATAGGTGGCGCAAATTGGCAAAAGCCAATCGAGCCTTTTGTATCCGTGCAGAAATCTCGTCGGCAACTAACCCACCGAGGTTGATCCTACTTCCCAGGTAAGTGAAGTGGTGAACACACTCAACCACTTCACTCTCTATTGTTAACCGCGGTACCGTTGAAGACCAGTCCTGGAGCAAAAATTTGCATTTGGGTGGTGAAAATCGCATCCCAAACATTCTGAAATTCCCACTATATTGAATACTGTATTATCTTTTCACAATACCTAATTAACTGACAAGAACTATTAACGTTATATGACAATAAGATAGTGCAAGGTAATAGAAAAACAGTGATTTTTCGATCTCTGCAACATATAGGGACAGGTTTTTTTTTCTTCTATATAATAAAACACGCATTAAAGAATCATACAACCTATCGAATATCAATGTGAGTAAAGGACAACTGTGAAAAATCAGGTTTTATTTCTTAAAATTCAGCTACAAATTATCATATCTGTAGTGTTTAAGAAGCAATTGATGCTTGAAATGTACAAAAATATGCTATAACTTTAGCAAAAGGAACTAAAGATTTCCCCATTTAAGTGACCGGATGAGTCATATAACGGATCATAAAATTATCTATGAGAAGGTTCAACCATTATTAAAATTTCAGTTTAATAAAATAATCACGATAGAGTAAACAGATATTAATGCGAATAAACAAAAAATACACAAAAAAACAACATCTACCTCTTTGAATTGTGTGATAATTTTACGACTACGATGAGAACGCCAAGATATTTGTATTCGTAGTGCTGAAGCATGCCAAATATTAATTTCACGACATACTAAGAATCTACGAAAATATGACTGTATAACTGTGGCTGCTAAATTTCGAATATTTTGTATTTTTGCAAGTTGGCTACGAGCCAAATATCCTCGGGCATATTTCTGGACAGAGATACACCACTTATGAAAAAAAAGAGATAATTCTCAATCAATAAATTCAAAAAGTAATAAACAAGTATGCCACAAACAAGAAACATAAAGATATTTATAACCATCAAATATATAGCGCGTTTATAGAGTCAATAGTCCATCACCGACTTGAATTAGTTGAAACTTCTATTCAGCTCCAATCACCATCAATGGGAGAAATTCAAAGGAAGTAGCCTCCTTCACCTTCACCTACCTAGGCAGCACTGTTTCAACTACAGACAACACAGGCACAGACGACGACGTCAAAACAAGCCAGCATCGGAAATACACCAAGACAGGCCTTCCTGCATTAACCTGAAACCAGTATGGAGATCTTCTGCACTCCACTCAGCACAAAGTGTGAACAACATCCTCATTTTCAACACCAATTCAGCCAAGTAAGTCAGTGCTTTTGTATGGTTCACAGACTTGGCACGTCACGAAAGGGATTTCCAACAAACTACAGACATTCATCAACAACTGACTACTCTGGCTCCTTGCTGAAGATCAGATGGATGGCCAGAATAATAAGAATAAGCAACAAGCAACTCACTCTGGCTGCCTGGTGACGAACCACCGAGCCAAGAACCTATCACTCAACAAATATGCAGAAGAAGAGAGTGGAGATGGATTGGGTTGGGCATACACTGAGAAGGCTGATTGGGGACATTACGCGTCAGGCCAGGCACTCGAGTGGAACCCAGATGGAGCTCGACGAGTTGGTCATGCGTGGTGAGGGTGACATGGAGGAGATAGTGTGGTGTGAGGAAGAAATGAGAGGTTGTGGGCTGTGGTGGAACCAGGTTGAAAAGATTTCAAAGAAGAGAGTGGAGTGGAGACGTGCTAGTCAAGCCCTGTGTTCCACTAGGAACCCAAGGGACAAATAATAATATTTTGAGGGAGTTGTGGAGATTTGGAACTATTTAAAGTTGTTATTCATCGTGAGCTAACAGGAGTTGGAAATATGGACCACTGGATTCTGACCCAGTGGTGGAATGGCAACGCGCTGGCTGCGGAACATGAAGGTCGCGGGTTCGACCCCCGGTGCTACAGGGTCGTGGGTGCTTACTGCTGAGGAGTCCCATACTAGGACGAAACAGCTGTCCAGTGCTCTCAGGTTTCCTTTGTTCCTCCAACTGATGTCAGTCTACGATGAATAACAACTTGAAATAATCATAATAATCTATACAGTTAACATGTTATACCTAAACTGGATTAAAGTACATGTAAGTTATGAAGTGATTTAACATGAACAGAATTTGTCATATGAGTATTGAACTTCAAAAAGTTAACGAACTATGTGATTTCACAAAAGCTATGAGAACCGTTTACTTTACTTTCATTAGTTGTTCATAATAGAGACGAATCATTCCTCAAATTTCATTACGTATGAAAAAATAATCTTTAAAACGCTTGATACGGGGGTATAACAAGAATAGAAAAGTAAGTACTTGCGTTACAAACAATAGTCTACTGTAACCTCACATGATAGTTTGTACATTAGAAATATCACACAATGAAACAGTATGATTTATTGGATAACGTTTCGGACATAATTTATTGTCCATATTCATATCATGTAAGTCCACAACTTTCAGACATGGCTTACTTAGTCCTAATTCTCTTCCCTTCTTTGTGACAAAGGTAGTAGAATTTTTCATATATCTGGGATCTGTTCTACATGGTAAATTATATCCCAAACGTTATCGAATAAATGATGCTTTTTTTCCAATCTACTACAGTGCCCAAGTTTAATCCTATATTAATGAAAATTTGAACGCCATTTAATGAATTAGATGAGACTCTCTATGGGAAAAAAAAGTAACAAAACACACCATGATATCCACTTTTCTGCTTCAAAAAACTTAAAAAAGGTGGAAATACTGCTAAGTTCGAATCCTATTTAGCTCTACTGCATTCATTTTTTTCGAAGAAAGACAAAAATCAAATAATTTTCACAGTATAGTTGGTGACCATGATAAATTCACTGAAGCAGTATTCAATTGAAACTATAATCTCAATGCACCTGACAACATTATTCCATAGTTCCGAAGTTTACAATTTCAATCAATGAAAATTGTCATCTACTGAAACAGGACATACTAATATCGGTCTCTCTGAAATGATGATAAATAGTTTTGTCAAACATGAGTCGATACACTGTTTACCAACATTTCTTCAGAGGCTGATGAACTTTCTAGAGAGATGGATATGATAGGTTTAATTAAACATGAAACATGAAGAAAGTAGTAACAATTACGTGATTTCTCTACTGATTGATGCACAAGTTAAATACTGTTTTTTACACTGTATGCAATAAAGAGAATATGGAGACAGTTAACGCTCACAAATGAATACATAGAACTTTTATTCAAATATAGTAGGACAATGTATTAAAGTATATCTTCATGAGTAGTAAAAATTACCGATTTCAAAAACAAATAACGTTTTCTATGATAATAACAACGCCATCTACTCTGAATTTGAATTGCTGCTCTATGCCAGGACGATAACTGTCGTCTGACTAGATAACCTCGGAAATGTGACTGAAAAATTATAGCTGCTGAAGTCCGTATTAATCGCATATCTGAAGTTAATTTACGTGCATGATAGCCTCGTACATACCGTTGAATTGTTAAGCATGCCTAAAAGTTTCAAAAAAGTAACAACCAAGATTGTTAAACCATAACTATAAAGAGGCGTTAGATATAATATATGTAGGAAGGATTCAAAAGAATACAGTGGGGATTATAATAAGAAACAAATTTGTAATGTAACTTGACGATCTAAATAATAATTAGGTTTGAAAGTTTGTTTATCACAACACTACGGAGTACCACAAACCTTTATCAATCTCATTCAACAACTATATCAAGACGCCACATGCCAGGTAATTCACAATGGAAAGCTCACTGATGCTTTCGCAGTGAAGACAGAAGTAAAACAAGGCTGTCAACTACCACCCATGATATTCCTGATTGTGGTCAACTGGACTGGATCATGCAACAAACAGTGAAGAGCTGTGAGAAGAGGGGGATACACTGACTGGACCGAGGAAAAGACCATGGAAGAAGATTTGAATTTCGCCAACCATGATGATTTATGTGTAAAGTCTTGTAGCACAAACTCGAAGATCTACAGGTGAAAACTGACAAGTTGACAGAAGAGGTGAGGTAGGGCAGCGAAGACAGCACTTCCTTCACGTGAACGTAGAGAAGACAAAGGTGATAATGATAATCAACCAACAACAGCATCAGCAACAACAAGCTCCAGTCACCATCAATGGGAGAAAATTAAAGGAAGTAGCCTCCTTCACCTTCACCTACCTAGGCAGCACTGTTTCAACTACAGACAACACAGGCACAGACGACGACGTCAAAGCAAGCCAGCATCGGAAATACACCAAGACAGGCCTTCCTGCATTAGCCTGAAACCAGTATGGAGATCTTCCACATTCAGTATAAAGTGTGAATAACATCCCCATTTTCAACACCAATTCAGTCAAGTAAGTCAGTGCTTCTATGTGATGGTTGAGAAACTTGGCGCGTTGTGAAAATCATTCTCAACAAACTGCAGACATTCATCAACAACTGACTACTCTGGCTCATTACTGAAGATCAGATGGATGGCCACAATAATAAGAATAAGTAACAAGCAACTCACTCTGACTGGCTGCCTGGTGACGAACCAACGAGCCAAGAACCTATCACTCAACAAATATGCACTAGAAGGAAGTGGAGATGTATTGGGCATACACTGAGAAGGCCGACTGGGAACATCACGCATCAGGCCAAGCACTCGAGTGGAACCCAGATGGGAAGCGACGAGTTAGGCGTCCGAGGTGAGGGTAACATGGAGAAGATGTTGTGAAGAAGAAATGAGAGACAAATAACCATAATAAATATCAACAATTTTGAAGACTGACAACTTAGAGTAACTCGGAATTCATTACAAAATATCAAGTGCAGAAATAGTTCAGAGAAATGTCACTGCCAAGGTGACTTCTATTATTTCACCAATAATATAGCATCTGTACTCTATAGATACTTCATGAAGTACCTTGCAAACAATACTTGTATTCCAGAAATAAGACATCACTTCATCATTTTCAGTAACCAATTATTTTTAAAAAGCTACATTAGTAAGTGAGGTATAACATTCAGTCTAGGGAAAATATTACAAAACAGATGACGATAATCACAATCTTAAGTAAAACAACTGTGATAATCTCATGAATTCATTTTAGTAGTGTTCATCAGTTCTCTGAAGCAGATCAAGGATGAAACTTATATGTATTCTCAATTTTTCTAAAGAATATATGATCTTTATATCATTTTAACATAAATCTTAAACCTACCTGTTTTAAGTGAAGATATTTTTGATGAGAATGATAACAGCGCCAGACTTTCTGAATTCGGATAGCAGACTTATGCCAATTATCTATATTACGTTGAACAATATATCTTCGTAAATAAGATTGTATTATTGTTGCAGATGCATTCCTAGTTGCTCTCAGCTCAGCAATACGCCTACGGACTAAGAATCCTCGTGAGAAAGCTTGAAGTTTGATACACAACTAAATTTAGGAGTATAAATAAGTTAAAAAAAAAAAATGTACATCATTTTCCACATGTTTTCAAATTAATGACTATAATGGATAGTGCAGTAAATTGTATTATTAAGAAGGATTGATAACATATAGGGCCGATTCAGTGAAGAGATAGCCAAGTTTAAGGTAGTTCACAACTAAAATGATTATATATATATATTAAGCTGTAATATCAGTGTACTGACTGAGAGTGAAAGTTGTGTGTTTATCTTAAATGTTAGACTAGTCAAAAATTCAAACTTTAGATACTTTGGAAAACAGGAGAAAGAAGAAAAATCAAGTGGAATTTTATTATGAGGAAAATAAAGTTGCAGTTCGATGAAAACTAGCAAAGCAACCTTATTCTGCGATAGATAACTAGAATTATCTGACTGTTAACTGTAGATCTGATTCATGGTGAATTAAAACGAGCAACTATACTTTTGGGACAACTATATACTCATTTTATATGAACATAAAAAGAAAGAAACTTTTCTAATACTTAAGTTAACCTTTTAGTTAAATCAGATTGGCAATAGATATTGTCGGTTTTTCTGAAATTCCTTTATAAAAGTTAAACCAATGCTAGATATTCTCTTAAATGCTTTCGCAGAGTAGTGACTTAGTAGCATCCTCCAAAGAAATCTTTATTCACTGTCTATACGTTTTCTCTCTACTTATCAATGCTCCTTTGAGTGAACCAGTATGTTAATTATGTTACTTTATTGATTATAGTAATTAGAAGATTGATATACACCTATTAGGTATATTCAAGAGATAATCCTAAAAGGTGAATTAAATGTTCAGTTTTTATTCAACGGAGAAACATGTCGACAAAAAGATGAAGTAACTTGGTTTCTTACTTCTTGACTGTTTCATGGTTTATGTATGGTTGAATACCTTGCAACTGACTATATATCATTTTGAAGGGGGAGGAGCGGGAGGGGGGGGGTTAAAAGCGATATACCAATAATATTTTCATCGTTGGTGATAAAAAAATTGACTGAAATAAAATTCTGCAGATGTTAAATAACACATTTATTGGTCATTGGAGAATAACCAATTTCATGTTGTCTAGTTCTGAGTGTTGACCGAATCCTGCCGATCACTTTGCAATATGATCATCAAAGTAGGACATTACCTATCATAGTGTACTTGGACAGATGCTAGTTAGATGGAGGTCACCGGTAGGAAGACTTGCTTGACTTAGGCTTCCTGTTCGCTGGCACTTGTCAGCAAGGCATATTTGTAATCTCGAGGGAGTTGATTTCCCTTAAGAGATTTGAATCCGCGTCACCCACAGCTATCGTTAGAGACATCCAGTTCTACGACAGGCCAAAAGAATAGCTTTTTAATAATGCTCATTCTTCCAGTAGTCGACTAGGTAAATATCGATTTACCATAACCCAAATAAAACGGTGAATCTACAAAGTTTTACAGTTTCGTCCTTATGAGCGGAAAAAGGGATCTCATTGCCTTTCTAGCTAGAGAAATAAATCGCATATGCACAGAAGAGACACTAGACAAAAAAAATTGGGAATCTGCAAAAAGACTCTGACTCAAAAGGGATATTCAAGTTTATTCGTTGATATATAGATGAAATATAAACCTGATATTCAATCTGAACTCAAAGGAAGTACAGTAAGTTAAGTTCTGCAAGTAGTTCGAAGAATATTCTTTGCACCACCCCTACGTTTTACTTTCTCCAAACAAGCTTTTATTCTTCTGTTATTAGCAATACTCATGTGAATATAAATTTACTTGCTCTCATGGAGATAAGTACATGGGTTGTACCAGCGGGATACTGCCAATATGTTCTCGTAAGCATTCACCGATATGGCTATCGAGAACACAATCCAGAATGATAAATGGTTCTACTTCGGAACACATATTGTTTTATCAGGTGACGTAGCATCTATATGTGACTAATTCGATGTGAGACCAAACCATTCGAAAGGATTTCGATCGAATCTTCGTTGTACCGAAGTCCTGACTATTCACAAAGAGGATCCTAAGCTCTGTGTACATAAGCGTTCTTCTCAGTCTTTTGCTACCATGACTTTAGTTTCACTATTCTTTCGTTGTTGCTCAATAATTTCCTCTTCAATTTACTTTCATTCCTTTTATTATAGGCTGATTTCATTAGTTGAAATCTTTCTCGATTTCTTATGTATTATCATAAAGCAGTGAATTGCAGGGATGATTATGACTTAACAGCCACCGAGTAACTGTCGAGAAACCTTCTAAGAACTTCGCGAGCACGAACGCCCGACAAGAATATTTCAGGGATATTCTAAGAAGTAAATAATGAAAATAAACAGAACTGACCTTCTTGTCACTACACCACCTATTGACAGGCGTTCACTAGCCTTATAGCAGACAAAACGTAAGCTCTTCGGTCACCTTGTAAATGTGAACCTCGCACAACGTAGTGTATGTCTGTTTCTCATACTCCTTCAGGACGACTTTCACAGACTCTAAGGACGGAAATGCAGCGACACAAAAACGCTCCATAACAGCGATTCGTTTACGGTTACAACACTTTGGACGGTATCGTCGCTCATCATGAAATGAAGCAACTCGTCCTCAGTTTGCTCCCTTTTATAGTACCTTTGGATTTCGTGCAACCAATAACATGAGACATTTCATCGTCTATTTTAATTGGACAATAGGTGACACAGGGAGTGAGGGGGAAGGGGTAGAAAATAACAGTTTAAAAAAAATTAATACCGTGGACCAAATGTATTTCTAGATTCTTGTTCCTTCATCCATCTGAGCTTTATTCATTGTTCTGAGTTTGCATAATTTTGTTAAGTAACATTGATATGGTAACTCATGCATTATGCGACTTTCATCTTCCACATATTTTGTTATTATCTGACGTTAACCTTTGACATTTGGTTAGCATTTTTCATAATATTTTAAAACTTCTATCTAACTGTACAGTCAAGAAAAGTGTTTTAAGTTTAAATGAAATAGGTATGTTTAATGCCTTCTATGTTATTGGCTGAACTGTTTTGCCAATTTGGACTGAATTCAAAAGTTTGGATAGTGTTTCATTAACCTAGTGCTAAAAAAAAACCAGAGTCAAGAATGCAAAGTAGTTGCGTAATAAACTAAGACAGTAGAAATATCAAGGAAGGCAAGGAGTTTTGACAAGGTGAAAATTGTTGGTAGATAAGAAACGCAAATATTGAGTATCCACTTGATAGATAGATGGATGTAAAGAAGGTGAAGAATGAGACAAGGGTCATAATGACGGTGGATAATAATAAACTAGTTAATTATAATGAAATCGAAAAAACGTGAAAGTGTTAAGACCACAGTAAGATGAGAGATTGAATATACTTCTTTTGCACGCAGAGATCAGGCTTGAATTGATGAATTGACAGTGCCTCCGCTGTGTACAACTGTCGAAGGCCTACTCCTTTTGAACTATTCCATCTGACACGATAAATGACACTGAAGGAGGATTCTAGTCGATCTTTATGTCCAGAGTTGACCAAATGTTCAAAAATTGAACTGTTAATTGATTCATATTCTCCCCTCGACAACCATGCAAGATAGTGCTCCGAGATAGGTTTGGAAAGCGTGCGCTGTGTGTTTATGATATATATATAAATACGATTGTACAGCTTTAGAAAATGATATCGTGGAAAAAGAAAATTTTCTTCGCTGAAATATCATGTACTATTGATTTCGTGATCATTGTTATTTATTACGGATTTTTTTTTATTGACGTACATTCGCAAGCTGTACGAAAACGGTATGCTATGAATATGTAAAAATGGGTATACAGAGTACAATTTCTGGTAACAGTTTTACCACGGATAATAACATAATGAACCAGAGAATATTATGAATACAAAATCATGTAGAATAAATTACCTGTTTCATTAGTGCATAACTTCGAAATGCTAAGTAAGAACGCCAAGTACTTTGAATCAAAACAGCTGATTTGTGTAAACGGCTAACATAACGTCGAGTCAAAAATCCACGAATATAGGATTGTATCACTGTTGCAGCAGTATTTCTCATACACCGAATCTCTCCAACATATTTACGAACAAGATAACCACGTACATATGCCTGAATGGTAGTGGACGCCTGGAAAAATAAGTTTTAAAAGAGTATAGATGTGTTGCTTATCACTCCATTTTAAAATTGGCTTATTTTTACGCTGTAAGAATACATTTTATAATTGTAGAACCTGATGAGAATATATTGAAAAGAATATTTTTCGTTTCGATTGTTGCGTTTTATTAATATGTGAAACATTATTACCACGAGAAAACAATAGGAAGAAGTATTGGCCAAAGATGTGGGGTGTTTTTGCGGTACCTTACAACTGATTGGCTGATAAAATTGACTTAGAACTTCTTACACGGATGCATCAGATCAAGTTGTCACACTCCACAGTAGTAAACAAGGAATAGGTGGATAGAAAAAAAGTGACAAAGTTATGTAAGACAACAAAAAACGGTTAGTGTAAATACTCAAGCTTTAGGTGTCGAGCAGTGAATACATCTACGCCACTGCAACCGATTTTCAGCCATTTCAACTACAGTTCTCAACCACTCATTCCTTTTGTCGTGAGGACGCCAACCAGGCAGTCTACATCTCCCAACACGGCTCACACCAACAGTCAGGGACTTCATGAACTGATGCCACATATTGATCTGGGTACCCTGGACCCTACTGCAACCTAATACAACTTTTTTTAAACATGAAACGTTGAGGTAGGCGGTGGCTTGGCGTGTGCAGTACATGTCCAAGTCGACTAAGATTCACAACCTCATCAATCGACTTGAATGTCTTGCCTAGTACCCAACACCTGACCTCGACATTTCTCAAACGGTGATTCCACCAAACGAAGACATATGTGGTCGAAACCCTGTAATCGCTCTATGTCTTCCACTTTTAACGGCTATTTCTCACAGCCGTACGACAGGACGGATTGCAGCATAGTATGCTGGTCCTTTGATAGATAGTCGGATATCTTGCCAGTCGGCGCTACACGTGATACAAATAAGCGAATACCAAACGGGTATTCTGTATTCGAGCTGAGATTTCGTCAGTAGCCGACCCATTCGGGCTGATGCAACTCCTCAAGTGACATGATAGTATCAAGAAACTATCTTACACTATAGTAAGAATCTATGACTATGCGAATTGAAAGAAACGCAGGAAACTGTGCAACGATGGTTTTTTGTCCACATCAAGTGAATGCTTTTTTTGACATGAGATTGCAGTTGACGACAGAAATACACGGCATAAAATACGAATATTCAAAGGTAGAAAATTCATATGCTAATAACAAATATATTAGAAATTAGCACCGTTTATGTTTAGTCAGTGTTACCACTATATGTTTAAGATTTTTATAATTCATTGTCAGCGAAAACAGAAGTAAATTACAGTAAACAAAACAGTTATTACAACAGTTACTCAACGCTGACATTGCATGGCGGTTGCGCTATATCGTGAACTAACGAGAAGTTGGAAATATGGACCACTGGATTTGATCCAGTGGCTCAATGGTAACATGCTGGCTACGGAACTTGAAGATCGTGGGTTCGATCCCCAGCGGGGTCGTGGATGCGCACTGCTGAGGAGTCCCATACTAGGACGAAACAGGTGTCCAGTGCTCCTAGGTTTTCTTTGTTCCTTCGACTGATGTCAGTCTACGATGAATAACAACTTGAAATATTAATCAATCAAGAAATGCATAACATACAGTCGTGAAGTATATTAGACTTGCAAATTATTATGATATTATTTTGAGCCATCAGATATTATTACCACTACTCAATTTAAGTGAAAGGATGAAAGTATTAAAACTTGTATATGAAAAGAACTGAGACATAATATACACTATATGTAACAGAAAATTAGTGATAAAATGTCAATAAAATATGAAGTAATTAAAAGACAAAACAATAAAAAGTGATCTTTAAATCAGATATTAAATATTCACATATAAGTAGAAATGTTTTCCTACTTAAAACGAAAATAAATGATAAAGATGAGGTTGAACTTATCAGACAACAGTAATTATTATTACTATTATTATTTTCATCAAAGGAAAAGAAAGTTATTGGATGTTATCTTCCCTTTGAAAGATGATGACTATAAGACACACTAGTCATTAGTTAAATGGATTACCAACTCTATTCAGTTAAAATAATCATTGCATAGACGGTGAGAAATTCGACATATTAAAGTGAAATTTCTTTTTAGACAATTCTTTTAGTTGACAAGTTTAAATAGATTGATAACAACAACAACAACTTTATCACAATAGCAAAGATCCATTTTATTTCGCGGTTTTTCATCAGTTGTTTACAATATAAAGTAGTTTTTATATCAATTTATACAAACTATTCGTATACTTGAATCGATTCTATAGGAAGATTATCCGCTAGAAATAAAGATAATATTTTCTCAAGTCAGTATTCATCATGGATTGACATCAATTGAAGGAAACTTTGGAGCACTGGACAGCTGTTTCCTCCTAAAACAGGACTTTTCAGAAGTGCATACCAATGACCTTCACATTTAGTGGCTAGCATATCACCATTGAGCCACTGGGTCGGAATCCAATGGTTCATATTCCCAGCTTCTGAGAGTTCACGACATAGTGCAACCATCACCCAGTGTCACCGTAAAGTATTTGTCTTCATGGTCACCAGGTTCGCCCCACTGGTAGCTATTTCTCATTGGATCTCTATGGTGAATACCAACATCGAATCGATAAATCTCCACAAACCTCCAAATTTAACTAATCTAGTGCTCACTAATGACTAGCTTCGAGAGATGATTCCTGAAGTTCCAATGCGAGGTCGTGACCAATGGGGCAAACTTGGTGACCATGAGGACAAATACTTAACGGTGACATTGGGTGATGGTTGCACTATGTCATGAACTCATAGAAGTTGGAAATATGAACCACTGGATTCCGACCCAGTGGCTCAATAGTGCCGTCATGGGTGCGCACTGCTAAGGAGTCCCATATCAGGAGGAAACAGCTATTTAGTGCTCGCAAATTCTCAATGTTTCTCCAGTTCATGTCAGTCCATGATGAATACCAACTTGAAAGATCACTAAATCCCCATAAACCCTCAAATTCAAAAGATAACACCGATATGACGTAATTGAAGATGCGAATTGAGTGAATAAATATATAAGAATCAATAGTAAGTTTGCCAATATACAGAAAAATCAGATGAATATTCTAGAGTGGTATTTGGATAAACGAGTATTTATGACTGTCCGTTTGAGCATATTCCAAGGAATTTAGAATTAAGAGGTGGAAAAGTCTTCAATAGCGTTATTGGTTGTAAACTTATTGATAGTGGAAATGAAGTTAATACCTAGAAATCGTTTAAAATGATCAAGTATTCAGAAAGATACTGTTGTCAATCTAGCATTACCATGGTAATTTTAATCTCTTAAATTTGTAAACACAAGATTTCATGAGTTGTATTCACTTCATTGCTCAATGTAATGAAGACCTATTTGAAGGTTTATTACGCTTATTTAACCATGATATCCATTTTTACCAATTCTAGAATAACACTGTGTACAACCCCGTCCTATATATATATACATATATACTACTACTCAAAGGTTAAATATTTATAGTAATAAAATGTACATTCATTTTATCACTGTATAAATAGTTAACCTTTGAGTAGTATTAACAACTTCATTAATATCAGTCAGCCTAAATCTTTGTTACCTTCCAGCTCAATTCGAAAAATCGAAATGTCGATTTATTAAAGTATGTTGTTGAACGTATAGTTCATCATTCACATATTCAATAGGTTGTAAAGCCGGTGAGGAGAATCTATTAAATACGTGTATGCTAATTCTGTTACTATTGTTCTTCTTGCTTTATTCGAATTCGTGAAAGGGAAGAAAAACTTTTGTGTTGTTGACTTCATCATTACTATTTATCGATATACTTGTTATTCTCCGTTGTTTTGTTGGATAGAATTGTTCGACCTCTATTGACATATGGGCTCCCATGCGGATGCTTCGATATTGCCTGAATGTTAATTATGATAACTTGGTTGGTTATGGCTGGCAGACGCGCTTTTTGTCCTATTTGGGACTCGTCAGCTGGATGTACCTGTATCCCAATGATGTTGTTCCCACAGACACTGGAATCTCGTACCTATCGCTTCAAACGCCGCTTCTTGTACAACGGATGGTAGTTATTACTATTTATTGACATACTTGTTATTCTCCATTGTTTTGTTGGGTCGAACCACAACCAACCAAATTATCATAATTAACATTCAAGCAATATCGAGGCATCCGCATAGGAGCCCATATGCCATTTGAAGTCGAACAGTTAGATCCAACAAAACAACGGAGAATAACAAGTATGTCAATGAATAGTAATAACTATCACCTGTTGTACAAGAAGTGGTTATCGTTCATCTGTGGCATAGTGGATGACGCCTTGGCGTTTGAAGTGATGGGTACGAGATTCGAGTGTCTGTGGGAACAACATCACTGGGATGTAGATACATCCAGCTGACGAGTCCCAAATAGAACGAAATGCGCATCCTAGATTCTTCTGCTAGCCACAACCAACCAAATTGTCATAAATGCCATTCATCATGTTTTTATATATAGTTATTGATCCATACACATTTGTTGTTACCCTATTTCACACCCTTAACCTAATAATCGGGATTCTATCCATTTTATTTTCTTAACTAATGTAATTTTATGCAACTTTTCTCAATATGTTGAATACATTTATCTCATTCTACATTCTCTCCACTTCCACTCTAGAATATTCGCTTAATCCTTTTAAGTATGAACAAACTTACCATTAGTTGTTATATATTTATTCACTCAGTTCGCGTCTTGAATTATGTCACACCAATGCTTTCTTTATTTCAAATTGATTCAATCAAGTATACAAACATTTTTCATAAATTCATGTTATAACTGCTCTATATTGTAAGCAGCTAATGAGAAATCGCAAAACAAAATGGATCCATGATACATTGATAAAAATATTGTTCTTGCTCTATTTAAAATATTTTTACGACACTGTGAGATTCGATGATATGATGATCCATTTTAGTCTGTTTATTAGATGCATCACACATGATATGAATATAGACAATAAATTATGTTAGAGACGTTCGTTATCCAGTAAACAACACTGTTTCACTATGTGATATCTAATAAACAGAGTAAAATGGAATTACAATCTACCACAGTGATGAAGTTTTACTCATATATTAATAAAATAATAACATCCATAGTAATGATATCGGGTTTTTTCAGAAATCAAGTGTAGTAACACTTCAAAGTGGCTAAAAATAAAATGAAGGAGCAACCATATTGTATCATAATCTCGGTATGAGAAGGTATAATCAAACATCATTTGCATTGAGCACTGTTACCTAAGAAAAGGAAATAATAACTACATAAACGTCCATAGACTATAATGATAAGCATTTATCTTACGAGAAGCAAAAGGATATCACCTAGATTATTCAGATTAAATGGTGTACACCAATAGTTAAATTAGTGAGAAGACATTCCTAAATCAGGTTGATGTAAAATGAAAGTTTATGGTTTATGTATGAATTCCTCAAGATTAAACGGTCAACTGTGAGACAACAGCAGTAAGGTTTCGTATGAAGCATCTATGAACCTCGCCTGGTTAACTAGTTCACTAGTTACTAGCTAGTCCTAAGCCCCGACAAACAGGGAAGGTTGGGCATAGGACTAGCAACCCTACCCCGGAAAACCAATCCAACCGCTAAACAAACTTCAAAGCACAAACAAAATTATTCCTCGCTGGAATCAGAGAGGCGAAATGATGCCGCTTGGTGAAAGCCTTCAGGAAGCCAATTGGCCGATGTGTCTTCTCTCCCTCAATGAAAGCAAAAGTAAACGTGGGGACATGGAATGTCCGCACCATGTGTGAACCCAGCAAGCCAGCCCAGATTGCAAACGAGATGAGAAGATATCACATTGAAGTGTTAGGAATGAAGCATTTATGAAGAGCTTACAATATACGAAACTTTTCAATCAAAACTGAGATTATAATGTAAGAAAATATGAAAATAAATGGTAATTAGGATATGAAGACTTTGTAAACCTACTTTGATCATCTTTCTTTGCAACCTCCATTCCCTGAAATACATAAAAGCAAAGAAAACGAAAATAAGATGTGTGTGTGCATATTAAAGAATGCTCTACGAAGGTACGAAAAGAGGTCAAGGCATCGAGAAAAAGTCAAATGAAATAAATCCAAGAAGTTTTCGTTAGTTCAGTGTTTAGAAATAAAAGATAGAAAATTCAGTGCAACCATTAGTGGGCCAGACTCTAAACTACATCTGATAAAATATGACATAATTGAGTAGCACCATTTCTTGAATTCTATTCAGCGAGTTATGAAGTAGCCTTATAGCACAGTTTTAAAAACAGATTATTTCTTTACTGTGTTCAACATGCTTCAAAGTCAGCAGACAATGAAGATCAAGGAAACCTATCAAACAGTATACATAAGACTAAGTCAGTCAACAGAATTTGATGTTTCAAGATGACTTTTATCACTGAATGACAATCTTCATTTCATCTAAACATTCATTGTTAGATGAGAACAGTTCTACAGGAGTGACGTTAAATGTACACGATCGTCGGAGATTCTAACGAATGAAATGGTAGGTCTTATAGGTAGCTGAAAGCCTTGTTTTTCTTCACTTTCATTTATATTTCCACAACTATTCAATCATGTAAAATTATTAACATTTCTCAAGTAAAAATGAGTCAGGATACAGGCTGCTGCCAATATTGTAAAAGTCCTTTATACTTTGAAGGTACAAAGAAGATATTATACTTACAGACAATGATTTCTGGTTGATTGAGTGAGATTTGTGTAGTTTACATGTTGTTGCATATTATGGTGATTTAGCACACTTACTCAACACTTAATAATGCTTCTTCTGGTAACACATTTATACGATCACTCGTGTGCACCTTTTTTGTGGCTGTTTAAAGAATATCATCGACAAGCAGGAAATAAAACCTTGTTTAACCCTTTCGATATGTAAGAACAACTACGAGATATGTAGTCAAATGTTCTCATCCTGAGATGTTTTTGTATAGGAGTTAAAAAGTGTGAAAATTCTTTCATGAATGTTTCGCATTCACTAACCGACAATTAAAAGTACGTTATGGTTCAACAGATCAAAAACAGCTCTAATAGCCTGCAGTTTTCTTGAAAGCTTTCAAACACTTAACGAGAGAGTGGAGACATGCTCAATACGTTCACAACCTGAATAGAACCCATGATGCCCCAATATGAGTTAATTATTTACGCATTTTACTGATTACGAAAGGTAGAGTGATAAGGTACATAATTTACCACATCATTATTAGTTGGGAAGCTCAAATAAAAGAATGACTTAATGTACAGTCATTTTCACATTGGTTCACATCTCACAATAAACTAATATTAACTGGACATCATAAACACAAAGAAAATGATACCTAAGACTTGTAAGACCTTAAAAGCAACCATTAATTAAGTACAGGTTGCTCTTGAATACTTTTCAAATGATATATATATATATATATATATATATACTAACCAAACATAAGTAACTGGTAAGAAGGTTGCGATTTGCCATAACATTACCTTCCATAGGGTACTAATTTAAACTGTGAGAATTTCATATGATCTTGAAAACGGCGCCATGAGTTCTGAATAATACGTGCAGCGTTGTCACGAATAAGCAGGTCCAACTTATGTTTTTCCGAAGGACTAATGACCAGCCTGTTAACTAGATAGGCCAGAGTAGTTAAAACTAAGCCTGGCGGAAGAATACTATCCACACTAACCACTGAAGTAGGCTTCGACATAAAGTTAGGAAAAAGGAGTGGGACATCACCTAGGATTGAAAGCTAGATAACAGACAAAACAGGAGAGTTGAATATTAGGATAAGATAAATATATTTTTCAAACCAAGTTACTGTCATAAAGAAACTGTTAGGCGTAAGTATGAACCAAATTATGAATCAAATGCAGAGGAACACTGAACTTTTGGAAGGTATAGCTAGATAAACACTAAGTGCGAATGAAACACAGAATCACAGATGAGTATGACATATTGCATAGTTCAAAGACTTTTGATGAGGCAGCTACACCATACGACTATAAAGACAATTTCTAAAAATATTACTGTAAGCCATAACATGTATTTTTAAAGGTTTCAAGCACAGATGGCTTAGGTGAATATAATGCTGAGCTAAATAATATTACTCAC
The DNA here is from genome assembly GCA_944470555.2 of Heterobilharzia americana. NCBI lineage: Eukaryota > Metazoa > Platyhelminthes > Trematoda > Strigeidida > Schistosomatidae > Heterobilharzia > Heterobilharzia americana. The sequence continues at coordinate 42,708,784 of OX104127.1, forward strand.
CAATATGAAACCATATTTGCAGAAAATACACCGAAGCTTTTATTTATATTCTCGGCATGTGCATCCCCTGTGACACTAGTGTAATGTATACATACTTCATAAGATCGGAACTACATGGTTCAGCTGTTTTTTTTTGCTATTCTCCAACTGTTAACACCAAAGCATTAGTGTTGACAATAAGTTCGGTTTTCTTTTAAGCGAAAATAGGTTCTCTTACAAAGTTACTTAATCCAGTCATAAAAACTTTCCCAATCAATAGATGGGTACCATAAGAGGAAAGTGTGACACTCATAGATCGATATGATTAGAATACACTGTGAGTTTCGTAAGTGACAAAGAGACAGATATCAAATAAAGACCCAACAGTACTGTACCTCTCTCAGTAGAGAAAAAAAAACTTAAGCCAACAAAAATAAAGGCTGAGAAATTAAATAATATATCAAAGGTTGAAGGAAAGATGAAGTAAGTAACGAAATGAGATATTATGACTGAAAAGATGAGGATGAATGCATCTGCGTTGCTGCATTGAATTTCGAGTCATTTTACTACTAAGTAGAGTAGAAATAGTTCAAAGAAGTAGCATGGGAAAAAATAAAGTATGACAATATTGATTGCTAGTGTACACATTATGAAGAACTGTGAACTAATAGGGAAGTATTATTCAATGAATATTGAACAGATAAAAGCATAATAAAGAATGGTACAGACTTCACAAAAGTATTTATTTCTCAAATCTTTTGTCTTATTTTTTTTCCAAAATCTCAGATGATATCAATTTATGTAAATTTAAAGGTAAGCGAGCTATAGTATGCACAAAACACTTATGCTGTTTCATGATAGGGCAGTGGGAATTAAAAGTATTCTAGGATAACCATTTGATAACTACTTTGCATGCACCAAAGATTTTTCATATTACTTGTTCATTCAATGAATTCATGTATGAAGTCTTAAATAGTAGTTTTTTTCAACTATTTACAAATATTTGTCTTAACATTGGTTGGAAAGTAATACATTTGGAATCTCAATTGACAAATGGATCCAAAAATCAAAATAATGGATCGAAATATAAAACTCAAGTGGAATCCAAAAGGGAAACGACAAGTTGGGCATCCAAGGCAAGGGTGACATAGAGGAGACGATGTGAGGAAGGAATGAAAGCTTGTGGGCAGTTGTGGAGCGAGGTTAAAAAGACTGGAGAAAAGAGAGTGTAATGAAGGTGTGCTACTGAAGCTCTATGTTCCACTAGGAACCTAAGGGAAAAATAATAAATTATAATAAATTGATAATTTATTATCAGTGATTATATAAGATTTGAATCAGGAATTTCTATGAAACTAAATGAAACATGAAAGAAAAATGTATAACATACTTTTTTTTGAAATAACGATAGATTGAACAAATTATTTCGTATAAGTAGGGAGTTTGGAATAGGAACAGAAGACTTGGGAGTATGTGTTGTACATTGACGAATTAAGCCTTGAGGTAGAATGGTTGGTAAATAATGATGTAATAGGTAACATAAAGCTCGTCCATCTGTAAACGACTCATCTAAGCTAGTAATCTATAAAAAAAAAGTGAAAATGATAAAATAGCAATATCAAGTTTAAAAAGATATATATAAATTAATAACAATTTGACTTATAAGCTAAGAAAATTAACCTACAGTGATAAAATACAATATACATAGATGTCTATGATCATATCAGGTTATTTACAGATCAGCAACATTGTAATATCGAAGAGATAAAATCTTAATTCCCAAATAGGACGAAAATGCGCATCCTAGATTCCACTACTACCTACTTCCCATCATTATTATACATAATTAAAACAAAGGTAAATATCGAGGCATCCACACAACAGCCCATATCCCAACAAAGATTGATCAATTCGGTCCAATCAACGACGGTGTAATACCAAGTAATAACACTAAATCTATAACAGTAGATGAACGTTGACAGATTAATTTGGTGAAATGTATTCACAAATTTAAGTATGTCAAGATATAAAGGATGCTTATAGATTTGATTAACTGGGTTAAATATTCCTTTAAACTAAGTTTTGTTGTCAGCGTATTCGTATTACCTATATAGAATAGAATTACTTAGACGATAATTGAATCCAATACACTGTTAATTTAGATTGTCAACATTTATTCTATCTCAAGGTGTTATTTATTATACAGTGAAGTTAATTGGAAAATCATTGAAAGCCTGAGAGAACTGAACAGCTGTTTTGTCGTGATATAGAACTCTTCTCAACGTTGAACACCCATGATCTTTCCAGGAATCGAACGAAAGGCTTTCAGGTCTAACATCAAGCATGTATTTATTCAGTCAACACTTTTAACAGAAAACCTTCAAATAGTGATATCAGGCATGCTCATAATATTCATGGAGAACAGAATCAGCAGTGAATCCGATGTTTACTTCCGTTAGACTTACATTTATAATATTCTTTTTGTAGAGAAAAGTGAATAAAGGTTATTTATACTCAACTAAAATTGAAAAATTCATGAAAATGTAGATAAAAACGAAAATCATAAATCTTCTACAAAAAAATACTAAGGAGTGAATATTCTGGAGTAGCCTAAATCTGTAATAACATGTTGCATGAGAAGTCTGTATAGAAACTTTCCAACATGACAAACAATATTCTGTACTCCTATTATAAAATGAATTGAAATCTGTGTCAGATACATATTTATGTAACAGACATTATATATATATATATATATATATATATATATATATATATATATATATATATATATATATACGTATAACATCTTAAGCATAGTTCATATTTCTTAACCATTGAGTTGGAAGTGATTGTATTTTGACTGAATGTATGGAAACTTAGCTTTCCTCTAAATACTGAAGCATAGTTTCATGAGAAAACTTGATGTGTTACATTTAATCAGTTATTATATTATTATTTCTTATTTTTCCCTTGGGTTCCAGGTAGAACATATGGCTTCAGTAACAAGTCACCACTCCACTCTCTTCTCTGCAATCTTTTCAACCTGGCTCCACCACTCCACACAACCTCTCATTTCCTCCTCTCACAATCTCCTCCATGTCACCCTCACCTCGGACGCCCAACTCGTTGCTTCCCATGGGGGTTCCACTCGAGTACCTGGCCTGCCTGACGCGTAATGTCCCCAATCGGCCTTCTCAGTGTATGCCCAATCCAATCATCTCCACTCTCGTCTTCTGCATATTTGTTCAGCGATAGCTTCTTGCTTTGTTGGTTCGTCACCAGGCAGGCAGGCAGGCAGCCAGTCAGTCAGAGTGAGTTGCTTGTTGCTTATTCTTATTATTCTGGCCATCCATCTGATCTTCAGTAAGGAGCCAGAGTAGTCAGTTGTTGATGAATATCTGTAGTTTGTTGGAAATCCTTTTCGTAACGTCTCAGAGCCATACAGAAGCACTGACTTGACGTTGGTGTTGAAAATCCGGATGTTGTTCACACTTTATGCTGAGTGCAGAAAATCTCTACACTGGTTTCAGGCTAATGAACGCCTGTCTTGCTTTTCCTGTTAGAAATCAATGACCAAGCTCACAAATAGGGTGAAAATATGAAGAACTGATACATTTCGCAAAAATCAAAGTATTAAGTTCTGTGAAGAAATATGAAGGAGTTAGATATTAAGCTTGTACTAATAATGTATTATTATCTAAGAAAGCGAAGTTTTAAATAAACCAAATAGCCGGTGAAAATATAAAACCATACAAAATGTTATACTAGTTCAAGAGGTGTAGGTTTGGACACTACACAAAAGAGTGAATTATTCTTAGGAGTATATTGTAGTAGAATGACATTTGAAGGAAGTTTATAGTTATGCGGTGGTTAAAATTTACCCATAACATGTGTATTTGTAGACTTGAGAAAATTATCACCTTTTGATAGATTCAAGCTTGTACAGTTGATTGGTGTAATTGAAAATGTGACAAATGAGAAACTAGAAAGAAAGTAACAACTACAGTATGATACTGAATACTATTTGAAAGTTGGCTTTTATTAGATGGGATAAAAATGAAGCTTTGAACTAATTGTAAATAGTTTCATTTGACTCTCTTTAGTAAACTCCATATTACTGTTCATTGAGTATTCGTTATCCCTGAGTCTCATTTTCTATGTAGGGGAATGTTTTATCTCATTGATAATCTTAATTTCATAATCTTAATATAATTTGAGTATGTATATTTACTAGTCAGTAAATAAGTTAACCTTTCAATAATCATTCAGTTTGACGTCAAATAGTCACCATAGGATCACAGGGAGACAACTATACTAAATTGTATGCTAATGTATTGAGTAAGGTTGAATAATCCAGTTAAGTAGATATTACCACTTTAATAGTTTCATTCGTCAACAAGTTACAGTTACAATGGATGTGCTCAATAAGGGTTGGGAAGAATCACTCAAATACTTTTAATAGTGACCACTTCAAACTGAAGCCTAAAGATGAAATGCTAAAATATCAGAAGAAGGATGTGTTTACTTATAGTCATTAAGCATAAACAGTCCTCTTTCCATAAATCGAAAATCTCAACTGGTGCTGACTTAGAACGAAAAACTGCTGCTTTAAAGAAAGTGATACAAGTGATACAATGTTAAGAATACTGTGAATTGAACAAGATTTATGCAATCCATCTGGAAACAATTTTTACACTTAGATTTATATCTTGTTTACATGATCATTTTCAAATCTTGTTATACGCTTCTATTGCTTGTTTTATCCATAATTTAATAGATAGGTTACGATTATGAAGTAAGTATGAAAGAAAAGCTATACAGAGTAGAACTTTTCTACAGATATCTAAAAGGAAGAAGAATTATTTCCTATGAAGTTTTGCAGTTTATGCAACTAGGTCACTAAGTGTCGATTTGATGAATAAGGCTAGCACATATGAAGATTAAGTGTATCATAGAGCGCTATAGACCTTGGTGGGTATAGCTAAGGTCAAACTAACAAACCAGAATGAAATAAATTACTCAACAGTTTGGAGGTAACTAAACATTTAACTGAAGGTATATAGTCAAGACGTAAGAAGTTGAAGTAGCTCGAAAACCTATGAAGCTTTAAAAATTGAAACTTTCTATCTGATGATAATTAACTTTCGCTTGAATTCACGTCAATGAACTACAATAAATCGAATGTAGACTTACTGGCACATCATACAGACGACAAATTAAACAAGCCCAATACAGTAATTTGAAGTGAGCAACATGGTTTTTGTCTTCCTCTTCATCATTGTTTTCAACAGTATCAGGCTGAAAACGAATCACTTCATCTATATTTTTACTGATTGAGTTTACTTTTATTTCTAGAGTTTGAATTTCAGTTTCTAATGCAGAATGATCAAGTAAGGCAAGAACTTGATAACGTAGCAATAAACACCAAAGTAATGTAAGCGTTTTTTCACGATGTCCATCAACAATATCACGAGGATCTATTTGGCTTCCTATAAACAGCAAAAGTATATTAATTAAAAATATAACTTATTGAAAGCAATTGAAACCTATCATCAAGCAGTTGATAAGCCCATTAAGATACAAGGCAGGATGAAAAAAAAACAAATCTAAATGATATAATCGAAAATCATAGCTGACCGTAGAACAAAGAGAAAACTGATTAAAGCAATTATGATGGTATGATACAATAGTTGAAATGAAGAAAGTATGGATGCAACTGTGCCACTGAGATATATTCTAAGCTATATCGCAACAAAAAGTAATCAATCATCAGTTCTAGTTCTCATGTGAAACCTAGTTTGGAGGCCTGCATTTTCACCCACAGTATATATATATATATATATATATATATATATATATATATATATATATATATATATATATATATCAGTAGGCCAATAGTTACCGTCCTTTTTTTTCCACTTGGGAAAATTTATTACAACTTTCGCTTCACATGACTGTCAGATATACAATAAAATAAAAATTCACATGACTACTTATTACATACACATTTAACTTGATCACTTTCAAGAAAAAGTACATGATGAAGTGAGTCATCATGTAAGTAACCACTTGCAGTTTAAAAAGTAAAATTATCCCATAAGAATATTTGGCATTAGTTGAGTAACATACATCAATGTCTACGATTTAGTGTTAAGGCAATAACAATGCTTTATCGAGTACGATGAGGCCACTCACTAAGTGCCCCGATTAACTATTGAGTTTTTTTCTTCAAATGGTGTACAAAACAACGCGCTGGTTATCAGTATACACCCTGGCATAGATACTAACATAAGTCACAGTGTAAAGATGCACAACGAAAAGAGGAACTCAGTACAACGTATAAAACACTGGACAAAAAAGTGAAGAAGAGTACACGTAAAGACAAAACACACTTCTACAAAACACTGGCAAGTGAAGCACAACAGGCTGCAGCTAGGCGAGACAGATACCCGACAACATTGTATCAGTATCAAATAACCAGGTCACTCACTATATGGCACAGAAGACATCAACACACGTGAAACCAATAAAAGATGATGATGATGATGGAAATTTAATTACCAAAGAACAGAAACAAAAAAAACAATGCGCCGATCACTTCAATCGACCAACACCACCACCACCACCACCTGCACTTCGTTCACATATACCACCTGCAGTCCCAAAACTACAAGTGAACATAAATCCCCCAACAAAAGTCGAAGTCCTCAACTCCATACAGCTACTGAAATATGGGAAAACAGCAGGACCAGATGGAATCCAGCCAGAAGCACTGACAACAGAAGCAGACACATCAGCAGCGAACATGCTCACACAACTATTGCAGAAAGTCTGGAAAAAAGGGAAGGTAACTGGCGATTGGAAGAAGGGTTACCTTGTCAAACTCCCGAAGAAGGCACACCTAAGTCTTTGCAAAAACTGCCGCGGAATCACGCTCCTGTCCACCAAAAGCAAGCAAAATATTAAGCCGCATCATTCTGGAGAGAGAGGCTAAAGGATGCACTGCATTCAAAACTACGACCACAACACCTTGCCTGCATTCACGAAGTACAAATCATCTGCGCATCAAAGTGAAACGCAACACTACGCAGCACCACAGAACAGACTATAGAATGGCAATCAACTCTACACCTCAACTTCATACACTCTCACAAGGCCTTCCACAGCGTCCACCAACAAGTAATTTCCAAACTGATTCAATACTACGCAATACCACAAACCTTTATCAATATCATTCAACAACTATATCAAGACGCAACATGTCAAGTAATTCACAATTCACAATGGAAAGCTCACTCATGCTTTCACAGTGAACACAGGCACGAGTAAAACAAGCCTGTCAACTATCACCCATGAGATTCCTGATTGTCGTCGACTCCATCATGCAGCAAACTGTGAGCAGCGAGAAGAGGGGGATACCACGGACCGCCCAAAAGAACCTACAAGATTGAGATTCCCACAGTGATGACTTGTGTCTGATGTCACACAAACTCGAAGATCTACACGCGAAAACTAACAAGGTGACAGAAGAGGCAACGAACATGCGACTTCAAGTGAATATACACAACACAGAGGTGATCAAGATACCTAACCAACAACACCAACACCACCACCACCACCACCACCACCAACAACAACAACAAACTCCAATCACCATCAATGGCAGAAACTTAAAACAAGTAGCCTCCTTCACCTACACCCATCCAGGCAGCACTGTTTCAACTACACGCAACACAGGCACAGACGACGACGTCAAAACAAGCCAGCATCGGAAATACACCAAGACAGGCCTTCCTGCATTAACCTGAAACCAGTGTGGAGATCTTCTCCACTCCACTCTGCATAAAGTGTGAACAACATCCCCATTTTCAACACCAACGTCAAGTCAGTGCTTCTGTATCGCTCAGAGACTTGGCACGTTACGAAAAGGATTTCCAACAAACTACAGATATTCATCAACAACTGACTACTCTGGCTCATTACTGAAGATCAGATGGATGGCCAGAATAATAAGAATAAGCAACAAGCAACTCACTCTGACTGGCTGGCTGGCCTCCTGCCTGCCTGCCTGGTGACGAACCAACAAAGCAAGAACCTATCACTCAACAAATATGCAGAAGATGAGAGTGGAGATGATTGGATTGGGCATACACTGAGAAGGCTGATTGGGGACATTACGCGTCAGGCAGGCCAGGTACTCGAGTGGAACCCCCATGGGAAGCGACGAGTTGGGCGTCCGAGGTGAGGGTGACATGGAGGAGATTGTGAGAGGAGGAAATGAGAGGTTATGTGCAGTGGTGGAGCCAGGTTCAAAAGATCTCAGAGAAGAGAGGTCACTGGAGACGTGCTACTGAAGCCCTATGTTCCACCAGGAACCCAAGGGACAAATAATAATAATAAGAAATCACATATGAGGAGAGAGAAATCATAAACTTCCAAGTTCAGTAAGACTTTTGATGTGAGCAAATACGACAATAGACAAGATGAATAATGTATTAATTAAATTAAGGTTAGACCTGATACACTTAAGGAGAAAACAAATAAAATATGTATTTTGAAGAATTACTCACCGTCTACCATTGAAATTTGACCATACTGTTGGAAAGCTCTAAGAGCGAGTCCAACATTGTGTATTTTTTGAAGACGACTTATAGCAGGGAATCGTACCATTGACATAAGACTACCAGGTCCAATGACAATAGGCGGTGGTTTCTCAGTAGATGTAGGAGCTGACAATGTAGGAATCAACAGTTCAGCGAGTTTCCTAAAGGAGGATAATAATAAAAGGCTGAAAGTAGCAAACATATAAGAAATCAAGTACTAAAGGAGAGAGATTTATGAACATGACAGAAGTGAAATGAAAAATTTGGTCAGTGGTCGGACGTTGTAGCTCAGTTGGAAACCAGGAGGTCGCTGATTCGAATCTGGTTGAGATTCAAATTTTCATTTTACCTTCAATTATCACCCAGTATAAATGACAGTACACACATGTAAAACAGATTTTATTCAAAATTCAAAAGCTGAAAATGTTAAACATCCAACATAACTTACACCAAACGTATACCGTCTCTCAAATCGACAGCCAAGTTCTCGACGGTAAATTGATATTCATCCAATTGTGTTTGATTCACTTTAACTTCTGCTCCCAAGTAGGCCATATGACGAACTAAATTATTCTCACCATATAGAAAATTTTGTGCAAACGACAAAAGCAGCGATGATGATGACTGAAATCAGATCATAAAAAAAAACTCATAAGGGATATGAACAAGACGACTATATTAATCTGACACAAATATTTGCCAGACTTGAATTATACACCATTTTTTTACAGGCTAAAGGGAATGGTAAATAAAAATCCTGAGCCTAAATCTTTATCTTCAAATGAATAAGGACCAATCGAACACAAATTTCGTCTTGGATAACACTCATCAGTTACGTAAACGTTCATTCCAGTAGGCAATTGTTTTTACTGAAACTCAATCCAAAAATGTAGTTATAAAAACAAACCATATTTCCTGAATTTGTATCGTTTGGCAATCATACTAAGTTTTGAGTTTTAACCCTAATGCAAATAACACTACTTTGAAAAAGGTCATGGCTAAATGTGCGTAACACTTAGTAACTAGCTCGGAAGTCAATTAATGCTCATAATCTCAACCGATTTTATCCACTTAGTGGCATGCCGTCATCAGCCGCATTTTTCATATACTGGTTTCACAGTTAACGAGTGATATTAGAAAAATGTAAGCTACTTAATACCTATAACCTACGCATCTTATGTTACTTCAATGGTGGTATTTCGTATATATATATATATATATATATATATATATATATATATATATATATATATATATATCGCATAGATGTTCGGTACATTTGGGTTCTAATAGACATCCAAATACTTTGCCTACACTAGAGTTGAGTATGGGGAGTTGGACATGTTTTCGTATCGAAATACCAAAGAATACGAGTTTAAGAAGGTGGTTACAACTTTTCAGAAGTGTGAAATAACCAAATCACTATGCTACTTGACACTCAAATCAAACATTTATGTAAACCATTTCTAAAGTAATACTTTGTATTTAGATATTGTGAAATGCATACCAAATATTCTGATGCCATCACTTAAGAAACTGTATTTTATTAGCATTTCACTTAGTAGAACTATTATGCCAGTGAGACTTGGGATTGATTAAAGTATGAAAATCAGTTGGATCGATCCATGTTAAGACAAAAGATAAGCTGCATCGTAAATTGAATAAAACTACTGACAAACACCACCTGACATAGTCGTGTCAGACGATAGCTTGTGCTAAGCTCTGCTAAACAGACCTCAGTAATGTTAAATATTTCATCAATATAGCTTTTAATGAATACAGTACAATACCACCTAATTAACCAAATACACAAGGGGTAGTTATCAAGACCAATTTCTAAACTAAATAATGCCAAGGATAAGAGTGACTGAACTTAAAAGGCAGCCTAAGATATAGACTAGCGCTTTTTTTGATGACTTTCATGTACCAACAATTGAAACTCAATTATCGGTCATATTTTAGTTTAGCGACAGATCTCACAAGTGTCAGGTGCACCCTAATGCCGATAGTTTTTTTTTAGTGACCACTACTCTAACTGGTGTAAAGATGTGTGAACTGTGTTTAAAGGATAGTTATTGTTAATCGTTTGCAACTTAAAACTCAAGACGGTATCAACATTTCATTTTTCTGAATATTAGGTAAACTATTTCCAATCTCAAAAACCTAATGGAGTGTACAGAACACGTGGTACTAGAAACTTATACAGTTAAACACACTTAACACAACCAGTTTTGATGAGTAACGAAAGTATTGCCATTAAGTGCATCCAATAACTTTTCACCATAACGTTTAAAGACATTTCCCCCCCCCCCCTCCCCAGCAAATTCTATATCTGAGCAATATGTGAAGATAGACACAATCTACAAAAATTGCCATGTAGACTAGTGGTTGAAACATAAGGCTATCCTTTTGTTCAACTATAACTACCATCACAAACTATATGAGTCAACAAATTTAACTTGAAATAACAACTAACAGTAAGAACTGGTTGCTTGACATAAATAATGCTCAAACTGTACAGGTCATATCTAAACTTTACTTCTCAGTCTAATTTTGATGACAATTTTATAAGAATCTTTCAAAACAAGTGATGACCACGGTAGTGGATGCATTCAAGATGCTAACATAATGAAACTAAACAGTCATTACCGGAAATTACTCAGAAATAATAGAAAAAAAGTTGATGTAAGTATACCAAGTTGTTTCTATCGACTAGGATGTCCTGAAACAAAGTACAATACTAAGAATAATACCTACATTATCGTCGACAGCTCTGAGTTATGATTAAATATTATCCAGATATCCATATACCATTAGATCAGACAATTTACAATATACCTATTACAATCTAAAAAACAACACTGTATAACTTATTTATGAAATAAGCTATGAGCTAAGCTTATTCTAAGAAGATCAAGTATATAACGAAGATACTAAGTAAGAAAATGTAGATAAAACGAGGTCAGTACAATTGCTTCGCTGACTGGTTATCTTACAACTATACTAGATGATTAACAATATGAGTGTAGTAAATCCATTTCATAACCAGAAAATGATTATAGTGCAGTAACCTGCAAATAAAAAGTAACCTGGAGAACACTGTATAATGGTGATTTAATCACATCATCCATAGACAAGTACAGTTGTTTCAAGTTGTTATTCATCGTAGACTGACATCAGTTGGAGGAAGAAAGGAAACCTGGGAGCACTGGACAGCTGTTTCGTCCGACTAGTATGGGACTCCTCAGCAGTGCGCACCCACGACCCCACCAGTAGGGATCGAACCCGCGACCTTCAGGTCCCGCGGCCAGCGCGTTACCATTAAGCCACTGGATCAAAATCCAATGCTCCATATTTCCAACTTCTGTTAGCTGGCCGCGGAACCTGAAGGTCACGGGTTCGATCCCCGCTGGTGGGGTCGTGGGTGCGCACTGCTGAGGAGTCCCATACTAGGACGAAACAGCTGTCCAGTGCTCCCAGATTTCCTTTGTTCCTCCAACTGATGTCAGACTACGATGAATAACAACTTGAAATATTTCCAAATCTTGACATCTCCCTCAAAATTTAAGTACAGTTATATGAAAGAATTTCATGGACAAGGAAAATTAAGATTTATTATCTGTAGAAATAAAATATAAAAAAAGAATTTGCAAATTCAACAACTAACAGCTTTTTCAAGTCTCCGGGTTAAACTATCATAGGAGACCAATCAGACAATATAAACTTTTTCTAGAATAGTCTCCAGTCATCACAGTTTCTTTAGGGAATGATACTGTTACTTTGTGATACAACTAATAAGAGTATACATTCATAGATGTTTATTCATTGTTAACATTAGTTTATTCAATTGAATACATAAGATTGAAAAAGTTTACTAATACTGATGAATCAAACAATGATTACTGTCCCCATTTAACTCATTGTACTACTAATCAGTAGTTTATGTGATGTTTTAACGAAACGTTTTCTTAAACTAGTGTCTGCAACAAAAACTTTAGGAATTCCCACATATTTTACTAATAGTTTATCTACACTGTTGACAATTTCGGTTGTAAGAAATTAGTTCTACTTTTTTTAAACAAAGCAATCTCTCTTTGATTAATTCCATCAGCAGAAATAAGTAAAGACATGGGTAATTCATTTATCTTCATTAACTCAAGTAAGTATTATTGTTCATTATTTATCCGTTGAACCTCGCCTGGTTAACTAGTTCACTAGTTACTAGCCGGTTCTAAGCCCCGACAAACAGGGAAGGTTGGGCATAGGACTAGCAACCCTATCCCGGAAAACAAATCCAACCTCTAAAGAAACTTCAAAGCCCAAACAAAATATCAAAAATAAAAACATTATTCCTCGCTGGAATCGAAGAGGCGAAATGATGCCAGTTGGTGAAAGCCTGCCTTCGGGAAGGCAATTGACCGATGTGTCTTCTCTCCCTCGATGAAAGCAAAAGTAAACGTGGTGACATGGAATGTCCGCACCATGTTTGAACCCAGCAAGGCAGCCTAGATTGCAAACGAGATGAAGAGGTATCACATTGAAGTGCTTGGAATTTGCGAAAGCAGATGGAATGGGAGTGGACTCTACAAACTGTCAACTGGAGAATCAATAATCTACTCCGATATTGTCACCCAGATGACAACCACGAGCACACTGAGTTTTGGAGTGGCTATCATGATGTCCCCAACAGCATCGAAGGCCCTCATGCAGTGAGAACCAATCTCCTCCGGGATCATGACAGCAAGATTCAACTCAAAAGGAAGGAAGGAAGGTCATAATCATACAATGTTACACACCTACAAATAATGCAGATCAAGAGAAAAAAGGAGGAATTCTACAGACAACTCCAATCAACGCTGGACAAGACACCACTCAAGTTGGCGATATCAAAATTCTAATGGGTGACATGACTGCCAAACTGGGAGCAGACAACACAGGAAGAGAACTAACCATGGGTTGAGAAGCGCTCGGTCAGGTGATGAACGAGAATGGAGAATTGTTTGCAGAATTCTGTGCATTCAACGATTTGGTGATTAGAGTGGGGCAGTGTGTTCAAGCACAAGGATATCCACAAAGCGATATGGATTTCACCAGACACCACGACACCAAAAATCAGGTCGACATTATCTCAATCTCAAGAGAGTGGAGACGCAGTCAGCCTACTTGACACAAGGTCAAGAAGAGGAGCAGATGTAGCTTCAGACCACTATCTAGTGAAAGGAACCTTCCAAATCAAGTTAAAAGCTTTCAAAGAAGCTGGTGACAGACCACAGTTCAAGTACAACACTCGGAAACTGAAGGACGAAACTACAAAGGAAATCTTCACGTCAGCCATCAAGACAAAATGGGAGATATCGAGGGATGTCCCTGAATCAACCTGTGTGGAAGAACACTGGAAGTTTTTGAAAGAAATGTAGAAAGAAACCTGCATTACCGTATTAGGAAGGAAGAAGGAGGTAAGGAATGGATCTCGATGAATACATGGAAGCTAACAGAGGAGAGGAGGATGGTAAAACAGAAGATAAACCAGTGCAAGGATGCACAACGAAAAGAGGAACTCAGTACAACGTATAAAACACTGGACAAAAAAGTGAAGAAGAGTACACGCAAAGACAAAACACACTTCTACAAAACACTGGCAAGTGAAGCACAACAGGTTGCAGCTAGGCGAGACAGAGACCTGACAACATTGTATCAGTATCAAATAACCAGGTCACTCACTATATGGCACAGAAGACATCAACACACGTGAAACCAATAAAAGATGATGATGATGATGGAAATTTAATTACCAAAGAAGAGAAACAAAAAAACAATGCGCCGATCACTTCAATCGACCAACACCACCACCACCACCACCTGCACTTCGTTCACATATACAACCTGCAGTCCCAAAACTACAAGTGAACATAAATCCCCCAACAAAAGTCGAAGTCCTCAACTCCATACAGCTACTGAAATATGGGAAAACAGCAGGACCAGATGGGATCCAGCCAGAAGCACTGAGAACAGACGCAGACACATCAGCAGCGAACATGCTCACACAACTATTGCAGAAAGTCTGGAAGGAAAGGAAGGTAACTGGCGATTGGAAGAAGGGTTACCTTGTCAAACTCCCGAAGAAGGCACACCTAAATCTTTGCAAAAACTGCCGCGGAATCACGCTCCTGTCCACCAAAAGCAAGCAAAATATTAAGCCGCAACATTCTGGAGAGGGAGGCTAAAGGATGCACTGCATTCAAAACTACGACCACAACACCTTGCCTGGATTCACGAAGTACAAATCGTCTGCGCATCAAATTGAAACGCAGCGAACATGGGACCACCTAGTGAACATAGACAACACAGAGGTGATCAAGATACCTAACCAACAACAACAACAACAACAACAACAAACTCCAATCACCATCAATGGCAGAAACTTAAAACAAGTAGCCTCCTTCACCTACACCCATCTAGGCAGCACTGTTTCAACTACACGCAACACAGGCACAGACGAGGATGTCAAAGCCAGCCTGGATCGGAAATACACCAAGACAGGCCTTCCTGCATTAACCTGAAACCAGTGTGGAGATCTTCTCCACTCCACTCTGCATAAAGCGTCAACAACATCCGCATTCTCAACACCAATTCAGTCAAGTAAGTCAGTGCTTCTATATGATGGTTGAAACACTTGACACGTCACGAAAGGGATTTCCAACAAACTACAGATATTCATCAACAACTGACTACTCTAGCTCCTTACTGAAGATCAAATGGATGTCCAGAATAATAAGAATAAGCAACAAGCAACTCACTCTGGCTGGCTGGTGACGAACCAACAAAGCAAGAAGCTATCGCTGAACAAATATGAGGAAGACGAGAGTGGAGATGATTGGATTGGGCATACACTGAGAAGACTGATTGGGGACATTACGCATCAGGCAGGCCAGGTACTCGAGTGGGACCGAGATGGAAAACGACGAGTTGGGCGTCCGAGGTGAGGGTGACATGGAGTAGATCGTGAGAGGAGGAAAGAGAGGTTATGTGCAGTGGTGGAGCCAGGTTCAAAAGATTGCAGAGAAGAGGGTGGAGTGGAGACGTGCTACTTAAGCCGTATGTTCCACCGGGAACCCAAGGAACAAATAATATAAGAAATGTATCCCTTGGGTTCCTAGTGGAACATAGGGCTTCAGTAGCACGCCTCCATTGCACTCTGTTCTCCGCAGTCTAATGAACCTCACATTATTATTGACTACCTTTAATGTAAATCATTTGTATTATGATATACGTTAGACTGTAATTCAACAAACATCAGATCAATCAATAAGGAATTCAAGCTGATTCTGCTATTAAAGTAAGAAAGTGGTGTCGTTAACTTCACAGAAACAGAGGCTCCTCAAAGTCGACTACACAAAAGTGTATACGACCTCAAGATACATTTATTTCTCTATATAAAAACTACCTTTCCACTAAAATGTCAGTGACAACATTTATGCAGACAAACAGTGCTAACTCAGATCCACAAATTTTTACAGAAATTTGAAGTACATTTTATCAAAAAATTGATGTTAAAAAACTTACTTTAGTTTGTGATTTGGTGCGAAATAGGCATGGATCATGTTTGATTAACATACGACTTTTAAAGTGGTCCATAACCCAAACAAATATGATGAAACGTTTAATAACGTGGCGGTTATATAAAACATCACGACTTAATGTATCTGTGAAAACAGAAAAAAGAAAATTTTTGTTTTGAAGGGTATTGGCGAGGTATAGACAAACAAAAAAAGGTGCAATTGTACCTGAAAATCCGAACACATCGATAACTTATTCACTCAGTCGTAAGTGCGATCAGGATCACTTACGAGATAGATAATGAACATAAAGAGAATGTAGCTGTGTTAGTAATGTGAAGGACACAGCGGTTTCAACACTATCATCTGTAGGTATCTAGACTTCAAGTCCTCGAGTTTAATAACAGTTAAAGTGGGTTTAGTGAAGTGTTTAAATACTAGAGGTAAAGTTCACTAGTGAATCAAAGGATCTAAACAAAGAATTAAAGCCATATAAAGAAAAAACCAATACTCAGTAGTAGTTGTCCTTTACAGTTTGTTAGGAAATTAGTAGGAACAAGTAGGAAAAGAAGTAGCGATAGCGATATTGATAACTGCAACAGAAATAGCAATTACTTATGTTATCGCCTACGGAAAGATTATGTCCTAAGATTGAATCACAATTCTCGATAAGGTTAGAACTAAGCCGGCACTTAAACCTGCTGCTAACTTGACGATTCTATTGATCCAATTACATAAAATACTTTCACCCACCAAAAAACATCATGTATCAACTAAAGGGTTGAATACATAAGTTATATCAGCTAATCTAGATAAGTAAGACTGTTGAAGCAAAGGAAATCAGCTGGATTTAGAGAGATGAACCCAATCCAGATTAACAATTCAGAGAAATTGTAGCTACTTCACAGCAAGCACTTACGTAACCATACAGCAGAGAAGGATAAAATAAATGTACTAAAATGCAGTATCTCTATTCAACAAGAATGACAGCAACAAATAATCAATTACGAATTTCCTTCATGTGTGCTATATCTTTGTTCTCATTCACTGAGATCCTGATTAAGCTATTTGCGCTTTTAAGGTATTGTATATTCCCCATACACTTTGCTGCATACAATAGAATTGTACATTGTGTAGGCTACCAGTCTATTATCGTGTTCTCTCTCAGTCAACTGGTGTGACGTTAGTGGTAGTAGGCTCTAGTCACAGATAGTAATTTGGACAATGAGAATAGTTAGGACGAGTGTTGGGTATTTCCTTCGATCTATTAATCATAGGATCCAATAGGAAACACAAACTGAGGTTACGACCAGAACATTGGCCAAACTGTCAACACAATACAACTAAGCGGAAAGACAGAGATTGATTATCGGATCTTATTTCCTAGAATTATCATATGATACATGTAATAGGAATTATACAAAGCATATTTCAACGATGCGAAAAATTCTCCATTACTGGAAAGTAGGGTAAAAACTGGTACAATTATGAAAACTAGACATTGAAAGTTGTGTGATTACTTCGGTATGAATATGAGCAGTAATTTATGTCGGAAACCTTAATACAGTATACAATACTATATCGCTGTGTGCAATTATCACATAAACAAATATAATATAGAATTATATTCTACCACAGTGCTTACTTTTTACATCTATATTGCTGCTTTGTCCTACAAAGTTCCGATCTAAGTAGTTCTTATGATTTGTTTCTAGGTACATGGTATGCATCAGTAAAGCAAAAATTGTCTTCTTAAGAACAAATGTAATCGATAAGTAGAGAAACCATATTCATGTTTTTAGGTGAAAAAAAAGTTTTGTTGATGAGATTTTATGGATATGCAAAACTTTTTCATGAATTTTGTAGTCCATTTCAACAGTAAGCAGTTCATGAGTTAAAAACTGAGAAACAATGCAGAGCACAGGAGAATAATCCAAGTTGCTATACTTGATCAACAGTACAAGGTAGAATAGATAGCAAGAGAAAGGAACCTACTTAAGCTGATATTGATCGATGGGGAAGACACGAACTCGCTGGTGTCATAACAGCATTAAGTTCTGCAGCGTAGAGCACAGTTCATTACAACAATTATATATATATATATATATATATATATATATATATATATATATATATATATATATATATATATATATATATATCATTAATGCAGATATCAAGAGATATCATCAACCTTCACAGGTAATTCAAAAGACTTTTGAATTATAATAGACATTTTTAAGGAGCTTCACAGATAAGTTAAACAGTTAATCCATCATTTTATCCGGTGTAGACGCAAACCAGTTTCACAGTAGATCTCGTGAAAAACAAAAAACTGGGTTCGAGAATCTGTAGAAGGTGGAAGCCTGATTGATACATTCTCAAAGCTAAATTTGTACCATTTTCTCAGATTTGTTATTATAGAGCACCAGTTGGGTGAACAGATTGTCGGTTACACGATTCTAACTTAACATTTAGGGTAACTGCTTTAAAAATAGTGATAAAAATGATTATTATCTCGGTTTTCTTTTAAACGGGAACGATTAGTATTTGGAGTCAACAGTGACCACTGTTCTCAAAACACACACACACACACAAATATCGTACTTCTGAACTACCATACTGCAAGGTTTCTGGGTTAGATCACTGTGTTAACAGTTTGGCCAATGTTCTGGTCGTAACCTCAGTTTGTGTTTCCTATTGGATCCTATGATTAATAGATCGAAGGAAATACCCAACACTCGTCCTAACTATTCTCATTGTCCAAATTACTATCTGTGACTAGAGCCTACTACCACTAACGTCACACCAGTTGACTGAGAGAGAACATGATAATAGACTGGTAGCCTACACAATGTACAATTCTATTGTATGCAGCAAAGTGTATGGGGAATATACAATACCTTAAAAGCGCAAATAGCTTAATCAGGATCTCAGTGAATGAGAACAAAGATATAGCACACATGAAGGAAATTCGTAATTGATTATTTGTTGCTGTCATTCTTTCTAGCTATGGATACAACATTCTGGAGATTACTTTCAACATTGTGAGGAAGATTAAACTTTCGACTGGAGTTGTTAGGTAAACATCTAGTGGCTAGTTGACTTTTATGATATAGAGATGAGAATACATTCTCGGTTCTTTCTTTTTTATATGCTTTGTTGACTGGTTTTTTACAGTAAGGAATCGATAAACAACTAAATAACCTACTTTTTCATACCATATTCCCTTCTGAATTGAATAAACCTGATAAACGATCAGTATTTGGAGTCAACAGTGACCGCTGTGCTCAACACATACATACAAATGTCGTACTTCTGAACTACCATACTGCAAGGTTTCTGGGTTAGATCACTGTGTTGACAGTTTGGCAAATGTTCTGGTCGTAACCTCAGTTTGTGTTTCCTATTGGATCCTATGATTAATAGATCGAAGGAAATAACCCAACACTCGTCCTAACTATTCTCATATTCCCTTCTGAATTGAATAAACCTGATAAACATTTCTTATTAACAAATTGAAGTAAAACGAACACTTTTCCAAAAGGAAATAATTAATAAAGGAACTGGACATATGTTTTTTCCTCTTATAAACTATGAAATGACATTTTTCACGACAGACTTTTTTAATCATAATTGAGTTAATAGAAGTTTTTACACCAAGTAGTAGGTTATACCAGAAAGTTGAAGACTAGCAATACTACCCGTACTTATCAACTGAATACCTAAATACTACTGAGGCTCAAATATTAAATGTTCCAATTTCGAGTATACTAATATGAAAATAAAGCAATAAAAATCCCCTAACTCAATGTTACAACAGAATCATGAACTACAATAGAACTTGAACCCAATGATGAGAAATAAAGGATTATCAGGTCATAGGTCAAATTGTTTAAACAGTAACTATATTAACAAAGAGTAGTAATGAACAGACTTACTTAGTTTTGTTGAGCTTTTATCATTTCTGGTAGCATTATTAGATGCTTGTTTTGATTTTATATCGCTAGAATTTGATTTTATCGGAAGAATTGGTGTATTAAGCATAAAAGATTCAAAAAGATAACTGTTTATCTTTTTTGATAAACAAACAATATGACTACTTTTATCATCTGTATTGCATAGGTTACTTAAATCTGTCAGATCTGTTGACTGATGACTGTCAGATAGTGTTGATGATTTCGGTTGAATTGAAGGTGAACTTGTAAGTGAATCGACTGTAAGATGAAGCCAGATTGGAGCATAGTTGACCATAAGTAGGTCTTGAATTCGACGTTGAGAACCTTGTGTTAAGAAAATGATAGTTATTATATATTTTTGAGATAAATGGGGATTTTTAATTTAGAAATAGTATTCATCATGGACTGACATCAGTTGGGGAACCATTGAAAATCTGGAAGCACTGGAAAGATGTTTCGTCCTAGTATGGGACTCCTCAGTAGTACGCGCCGTGAAACCTGAAGGTCTTGAGTTCGATCCCTAGCCAGGTCGTGGGTGCATATTGCTGAGGGGTCCCATACTAGGACGAAACATCTGTCCAGTGCTCCCAGATTTTCAATGGTTCCCCAACTGATGTCAGTTCATGATGAATACTACTACTAAGCTATTATATACGTCAACATCTAGCAGTAAATAATCACTATGTAAAATATTAATTCATACCTTTGTCAACACGAAGTGATATTTGTTGGAGAGGAATCAGTTTTCCATTGTCTATTTCACGCTCAATACGCTCTCCAGGGACTGTAATAGCAGTTGAATTCAATAACTCGATAGCTCTTTTTAATGTTGAATAATATATAGATGATCCAACTAAACAAATATCTTTAGATACGTTCATGGAATGTCCGCTATAACTGTTGGCTGCAATACATGGGGCGAAAATGCCATTTAACCATTGGGTCAAGCCAAAAACACTCATTTCGGATAGGACAGAGGTCACGTTATTGTAGAAAAGATTCCCACCTTGACGCTTTTTATGAGTAGATACAGTAGCGCAAGCAGCTAAAAATCATCGAGAATAATACTGAGCATATTCTTAATAATGAAAAACACGATGTTTACTTTTATGAGAAATAAATATTTCACCTATAATTCATGAAAAAATTTTCTTAAAAATCACTAAACCAACTGCTGGGACACAGTACTGCTTAATTGACTTTTTTCTGGATTAGAGGTTTGGACTGATCTGATCTACAGCAGGAAAAGGTGACTACTAACATCCGTTGTATATCCAAATAGAGACACGTCTCTATTTCAAAACCATAACTTTTCACCTTCCAAACTAAAAATACAGACAAATGATACACAAAATTAACTTCATTTTGTCCATACGGAACACTAATGGCAAATTCATCCATTAAAATGAACCTGACAGATAGGAAAACTTAGATAAACTGTAACTACTGAGTTGATATACAAGAATCAAAAATTGAAATGTGCTCAGTAGTAGGCAATAAGCCACACTTAGGGAGTGAGGGTCAATAATACTACCCGGTTTCTCAAACGGGGCCCGAACCCATGACTTATTGGTTGAAAGTCATCTCCACAAGCCAATGAACGACAGCTCCACGATAATACACAATCGAGAATATGATCATGGAGTGTACAAGTATTATTCGGGATTGGATAATACAGAGGACAAATGAAGACAGGTAAAGAAACACCCTACACCGAATGAGGTTACATATGACCAGTTTAAAATCCAAGCACTCAGCAAACAAAACTCTAATGAAAACAGTATAATTCATATTTCCTAATGCGAAAAGTTTACCCTTACACGAAAGATCACCTTTCAAGTGCTTTATGATCAGCTACAAACTATCTATAAGGAGATAGTTACTATGGTCTAAGCGATTTTCACCGGGTACAGATAAACGAAGTTATCGTGTTGTTGTTCCTGTGAACACGACTCCACAAAAAATACTCTTAAAAGTAATTCAGTTTCCTTATCAAGATAAAATTATGATATAAACAAGAAATTGTTATCATCTGTACAAATCTAGCTTTACCGAACAAGTGACGAATTCGGCCTAGGAAGTTCGCTTGGACCTAATCTTGCCAACGTATTTTACAGCATATTTAGAAGCAAAAGGAATAAAACCAGCGGTTGAGAATAATAACTTTACACGAGGTATGTGGTTGATATATTTGTGATCTGTGATGACATGCACAATACCTTGAAAACATTTCAATTTTTTTAAAACTAGACATCGCAATATAAACCTTACAATAGAATATTAGCTTTATAACCGTTTCAGTTTTCTGCATCGATCCATAAAAAGGAGAAATGAAAGCACAATCGAGAGAAGCATTTGCTGCAAGCATATTCAGACAGAATAGTATTTAAATTACAACAGCTTTTACCGACTGAACTACAAACTACAGTTGGTTAGATCAATATTTAATAGAGAAAGAAACTTGTGTTCTAAGTTGATTACTGTTGAAAGATATCTGTCTGACAATTGATATATACAAGACTTTATTGGTACATACAGAAATAAGAAACAGAGATAAGAAAACTGTCATTACAATTGAGAAGTCACTTTCCACTCAGTTGACTTTTCGGAGAGACGATATTGCAGAACAAGTGTACAAAAAGTTCAGAGTTACCTTTGCTAGATCCTACTCAGTAGATAAAATCGTTTCTGTGTATGGCAATAGAAGTATTTTCTTTTCTCTTGATCGAAAGTGGATTAGTACGCATCTCATATCATCTCAAATTATAACTATAAATTCACGTGTCTTGTAAAAGCAAGTATGCTGAAAAGGTATCCAACAGATTCAGGACATCATGTAGATGTTGTCAACTAGCCGAAAATAGTCAAGCAACAAAGAAATACAATCCTACTTCGCTTTGCTAAGGCGATAACAATCAGATGGATTCAATTTAACCTTTGTGTCCAAGAGACTAAAATGAATCTAACTTCCACTTGATAACAATTCATTTGGCGTAGGGACACGACCGCTTCCCATTTCCTGCTTAACCATTGATTTAAATTGAATCTAATCCATTTACTCATCTTCTTACGTAACATGCATTACTTTCTGACTAATTAAAAATCAAACTTCTTTTGTCTTACACTATTTGTTATAACCCTAAGATTTTCTCAATTATTTATAAATAGACGATTTGCTCTATCATCACCTACGATTGTAATATTTTCATTCACCAGTATCCCCCTTCAAGTTGATATTCATCATTAATTCTGTGCATTTTTATGCTGTAACCAGCCAAAGAGAAACCTCGAAATAAAGTCAGCTTATTTTATTCAGCAAATCAGATTATTCTCGTGTTGATGAGGACAGATAGAATCAGTTTTGAAATACGCGTATAAAAGATTCATTTTCCTAAATCCTCTCTAACTGTTATAAATTAGGGACAAGAAGCATAAGTAAATTGTCATATCTGATAAAACTGGATAATTGATTATCTCTGACATCATGAGGTTAAAGTGAAAACATGAAACATACCACGCATGTTAGTGTTCAGAGAATTGCAATAGTAACCTGCAGTCGCAAGTATCATTTATCGGTGGAAATAAAGACAATATTAGGGATGCGTATATCCCTTAACATTCCATACTTACAGTTTGCGTATATTTGAACCGTTTTACTTCACGTTCTTTCCCCAGTACATGGGTCATATTTCGAATGACCCGCTAGCTTTTTGATTGGCTCCCATCTCTTTAAATGTACTAATTATTCTTCACCTTTTAAGGTTAGTGTAAACTCTATAAATAGGGTCCGTTTTCACTCATCATAAACACTTACAGTTTGAGATACTATAAACTCATCTGATTTCCAGTCTTTTGATTTCTCTTTGCAAATCACTCGAAATGAATCGTCTCAACCCTCTCCACCATCAATCCTTAAAGTATTTTCGTTCGTTCTCACAACTCCGTATCATAACAAACAGAAAGAGTTTATACACCTGTTACTGTTCAACAACAAACGGCTATTAAGAAATATTTGCTCTAGCGAATAAAGTATAGACAAGCGTCTACGCATAAATTAAATGTGAATTATTCTTTAGACTTTCATGTATTTATGCTTATTTGATTCATTAATGTAATGATATAGTATGCTTATACTTTAGCATCATATGTAGGAAGAAAAGGATTGAATTCACGTCTGAATAACAAAAACTCATTATATAAATGAAATAAAAAGTTTGAAAAGGTGAATATAGTACATTTTAAATTCTCTTGAATAATTGTGGATATCATAGAATTGCATAAAACACGATTAGAAAACAAAAATTACCTCCTCTCAGTGCAGGTGAACGTACAAGCCTAGGTGAAACAAATGCAGTTGCAGTCGAGTTTAGGAAATTCACACCTGATGCTGAATCTATATCAGAGTATAACTTATTTGATGTGGATGCTGAACGCTTAGGAGAACTTAATTCCTTCATCTCATGGAATCGACCAAAAACAGACAAATCTCTAGTGGGAGTACCAGTCACCGGTTGTGAATTCGAACGACGTCGGTCTTTTACTGTTTTCACTTCAAAGAATAGGGATAATAGAAAAACAATACATGTATACATCAATATTTCAAATACCAAAACGATATCCATAGAGAGGTAGAAGAAGTAGGTTGCCCAGTCACACAAAACAATACGAAGGAAAATAATAATATAGTAATTCAAAATAGGAGACTTTGTAGAAGGAGGATTACCTAGAGGACAGATGTTGAAAGTAGGTCTTTATTATGCTTAAGCTACCTTATGTAAGGAAAGTGACAGTCGACACAATTCATGACATATAGACTATAGTACCAAAATTTTAAAATAATGTTTTATTATGTATAGTAATGATGGGCAGTGGCTGGCAGTGGAATCCAGGATGCGCATTTCATCCTATTTGGGACTCGTCAGATGGATGTACCTGCCTCCCAGTGAAAGATGTTGTTACTCGAACTTGGGGACAATCGCTTCAAATGCCAGAGCGTTATCCACTACACCACCGAGCCAAGTTAGCCACCTGTTGTGCAACGGGTACAGTTTAGTGTTATTGCTTGTATGAAACCGTCGTTGATTGGATCGAATTGATCAATCTCTGTTGGCATTATTGGCTCCTGTGCGGATGCCTCGATATTCCCTGTGTTTTAATTATGTATAGTATTGATGCTCTAGCCACTGCCTATCATTACTATACACAATGTTTTGTTAGTCATAAAATTAACTGATAGGTGGGGACTGTGAATAGTCTTTCCCCTTTTATTTTTAACTAAGTGCTAATCAATGCCTTCACTTTATGCGCATACCTGAAATGAGGAAACCACGAAAGATGACAATTTATTCTTACACATGTCCTATGAAACGTTTCGTATATTATCGGTGAGCAGTCCCATAAGGAAGTTAATAAGTTAAGGGGATTGTTTAACCATCCGTTTCTTTCTAGACCAAAGATATACAAATAATTATTGCTATTTATTGAAAAACGGAATCTATTTTTTCTCAGTGATAGATTCCTGATGAATGCAGGAAGCATCGGTGGTAATAGCCCAACACAATTGACTGGTATTAAATACTAATGGTTTGATTATCAAAAATTCTTTCGACTATGTATATTCTTATAAAAAATTACATTTTAAAGGCTAATTGTCATGAAGAAATAAAAACAATAAATAGTAAATCAATACACCAAAACTTGTTTACAGAACTCAAATTGCTATTTAAGGAAAGAAATTCCAATCAGTTTACTATTGTTCATGTTAAATCAGGTTAGGGAATGTTGATGCAAATTCAATGAAGACAATAGAAGTTTATCCAAACATCATTGTATATAAAAGGATTGCTAGTATCATTAAATTGTGTTGCTTAACCATACTTTCATCTTAACGTAGTAAATAGGCTCCTTTTATTACCTAAGATGAAATCCTTCTAAAAAACAATTTAACAATGTGTCCAGTATATGGAAAAAGTCACCAAATAAGTTTGACAATTCTGATACCAGCCTTTGAGATGAATTTAATGGCTAAAAATTGATTATTCGACATATTGACGATTACATAGGTGAACATTCTCATCACAAATGACGACGAGAAAAGTGTGGGATTTGTAAACTATTTATAAAAGATACAATAAAAAAGATTTTGTGATATCAATAACAATAAAAACCTTGCTACTGCAAAGCGATGATTTATGTCTAATGTCGGACAAACTCGAAGATCTACACGCGAAAACTAACAAGGTGACAGAAGAGGCGGCGAAGATGGGACTTCAAGTGAATATAGACAAGACAAAGGTGATCAAGATACCTAACCAATAACATCAACAACACCACCACCAACAACAACAACACCACCAACAAACTCCAATCACCATCAATGGCAGAAACTTAAAACAAGTAGCCTCCTTCACCTACACCCATCTAGGCAACACTGTTTCAACTACACGCAACACAGGCACAGACGAGGATGTCAAAGCCAGCCTGGATCGGAAAGACAGCAAGACAAACTTTCATTAACCTGAAACCAGTGTGGAGATCTTCCGCACTCCACTCAGCATAAAGTGTGAACAACATCCGGATTTTCAACACTAATTCAGTCAAGTAAGTCAGTGATTCTATGTGATGGTTGAGAAACTTGGCACGTTAAGAAAGGGATTTCCAACAAACTGCAGACATTTATCAACAGTTGCCTACGCTCACTCCATACTGAAGTTCAGATGGCCAGAATAATAAGAATAAGCAATAAGGAACTCTGGCTGGTGACGAACCAACCAAGAACCTATCACCCAACAAATATACAGCAGAAGGAAGTAGAGATGGAGTGGGCACCCGTTGAGAAGACCATTCGGGAACATCATGCGTCAGACCCTCGAGTGGAACCCAAATGGGAAACGACGAGTTGGGCGTCCGAGGCGAGGGTGATATGGAGATGGTGTGAAGAAGAAATGAGAGCTTGTGGGCTGTCGTGGAGCCAGGTTCAAAAGATTGCAGAGAAGAGAGTGGAATGGAGACGTGCTACTGAAGCCCTATGTTCCACCAGGAACCCAAGGGACAAATAATAATAAATAATATAATAATACCTCATAGCATGAACACAATTGATGAGCACCTTACTCGATAAACACCAGGAAGTAGTGGAATGAAGCAGATAACATTTTTGATATTTCAAACTGCAAAAAACTTATTATTTAGGAACAGATAATAATATAGTGAAAGGGAATGTTACAAAAACTTTAACACTACACGACATGATTAGGAAAAACATGATTATTTGCCATATATATATATATATGAAAAAAAATGATGACAGGTATAGACACTTACACCGACGACCGTATGCGTTCTCGTGGTCAACAAATGATCCATTTACGTCTAATGAATGAGAAACTAAGACACTGTTGGAGCTTTCAGATGTCAAGAAAGGAATATCAAGATTATTCAAATCAAATCCTTGATTTTGATTGCCTTTGCGAAGAGTGGAAGATGAAGAGCGTGCAGGATGACGGATTTCTGACACTGGCGGTGGCAACTGAAATTAAAGTCTAACGGACGTTAAAATCACATAAAAAAATTGCAAAAATATGCATTGAAATTTACTTGAACAAAAATCTGTAACCTGAATTAGATTAATTAGCATTCAACATTCCAAAAGAATATCCTGGAGAGGCTAAAGGATGCACTGCATTCAAAACTACGACCACAACACCTTGCCTGCATTCACGAAGTACAAATCATCTGCGCATCAAAGTGAAACGCAACACTACGCAGCACCACAGAACAGACTATAGAATGGCAATCAACTCTACACCTCAACTTCATACACTCTCACAAGGCCTTCCACAGCGTCCACCAACAAGTAATTTCCAAACTGATTCAATACTACGCAATACCACAAACCTTTATCAATATCATTCAACAACTATATCAAGACGCAACATGTCAAGTAATTCACAATTCACAATGGAAAGCTCACTCATGCTTTCACAGTGAACACAGGCACGAGTAAAACAAGCCTGTCAACTATCACCCATGAGATTCCTGATTGTCGTCGACTCCATCATGCAGCAAACTGTGAGCAGCGAGAAGAGGGGGATACCACGGACCGACCAAAAGAACCTACAAGATTGAGATTCCCACAGTGATGACTTGTGTCTGATGTCACACAAACTCGAAGATCTACACGCGAAAACTAACTACTTGGCACAAAAGGCAGCCAACATGCAAATTCAAGTGAATATACACAACACAGAGGTGATCAAGATACCTAACCAACAACACCAACACCACCACCACCAACAACAACACCAACAAACTCCAATTACCATCAATGGCAGAAACTTAAAACAAGTAGCCTCCTTCACCTTCACCTATCTAGGCAGCACTGTTTCAACTACACGCAACACAGGCACAGACGACGACGTCAAAACAAGCCAGCATCGGAAATACACCAAGACAGGCCTTCCTGCATTAACCTGAAACCAGTGTGGAGATCTTCTCCACTCCACTCTGCATAAAGCGTTAACAACATCCGCATTTTCAACACCTATTCAGTCAAGTAAGTCAGTGCTTCTATATGATGGTTGAAAAACTTGGCACGTCACGAAAGGGATTTCCAACAAACTACAGACATTCATCAACAACTGACTACTCTGGCTCATTACTGAAGATCAGATGGATGGCCAGAATAATAAGAATAAGCAACAAGCAACTCACTCTGACTGACTGGCTGCCTGCCTGCCTGGTGACGAAGCAACAAAGCAAGAAGCTATCGCTGAACAAATATGCAGAAGACGAGAGTGGAGATGATTGGATTGGGCATACACTGAGAAGGCTGATTGGGGACATTACGCGTCAGGCAGGCCAGGCACTCGAGTGGAACCGAGATGGGAAGCGACGAGTTGGGCGTCCGAGGTGAGGGTGACATGGAGGAGATCGTGAGAGGAGGAAATGAGAGCTTGTGGGGTGTCCTGGAGCCAGGTTCATAAGTTTGCAGAGAACAGACTGCACTGAAGACGTGCTAATGAAGCCCTATGTTCTATTAAGAACCCAAGGGACAAATAATAATGAATAACAATTCAAAAAAAATCAGTTTACTGAATTTCTGATAGTAATAGGTGACACACTTTTCAATATGACAGCGCTGACCAATGCTGATTTACAGCAGCTGTATGGATGCACAGTCATCAATTACGTTTCCCTTACTGTTTATTTTTTTGATATTATGCATAATGAGAAACACGATTCATATATTAGCACACAACAGGAATAATGATCGATGGTGGACATAAAACCCTAAACCTTCTCCAATTCAGAGTATCGATAATATAGGAAGGATAAGGTTACAGATATTTAGGTGGAAGTTGACGAAAGTAACATTGCATCTAACCTTTTAGTCAGTAGAAAAAAACTGTGGAAAATGAACTGATAAATTCCATAAACTTACATTTATTCGACCGATAGGGATATTAGGCTTTTCCTTTTTGGTATCGAACCTAGAATGATGTTCCGATGAACTTACAAAAGGCGTTTCAATCCATTTCGGTAAGGTGGGAAGTCGATTTGTTACAGGCGGTTTAGAGATTGGAAACTAAAGAAATAAAATCGAAAATGAAGAAAGTATTTACCAGAATGGTTTCATTAAAATTAAAAAACTTGTGAGCTATTGTGAGTTTCATCCAAAAATTGTAATATCTTACTTGAAGAATCAAACTCTGCAGATATATACTTTCCCAAAGATACAATTTAAAATCAGTATCGAAACGCGCGTCTTGGATTCTTCTGCTAGCCACAACTAAGTAAAATTACCATAACATTCAGGCAATATCGAGGCATCCGCATAGAGGCCTATATGCCAATATAGGTCGAACAATTCGATTTAGTAAAACAGCGGAGAATTACAAGCATATCCATAAACAGTAAGAATAAAATGATTAGAAAGACAGACCAATAGGACACATTCAAAACAAAACATTTGTTACTTTTCAGCAGCAAAATATGTGAGGAAGCTACAGCATGATTGTCACTGGTTTCCATTCTGAGCTATATCTGATAACGTCTCAAGTCACCGAGTTCCGTGATCCCTGATACTCCACCCAAGTTGTTGTGATGCACCAACAGATAGCTAACACGATACGACTATCTTTCATCCTATGGCGCCATGTTATACATTGGTTACCCCTCTGCTTCTTCTATCCAGTCACCGAAGCCGGTGTTTTAAGATGACTTCACTTATTGAATGATCATCTCCATCATGCCCAAACATACGCTGTCGTACCTCAGAATCACTTACATAGTGTTGCCATCGGATACGCGTAACCCTGCGGAGATAACGATGACCGAACACACAGAGTCGTTGAACATCCTCGGCTCAGAGCCCAAGTTTACCTGGTGTAAAGCAGAACTACTTGCACCGAAGCGTTGTAAACCTGACCTTTTAAGGTCACATTAACGTTGTGACGGCGCCAAATGTGGCTCAGATTGGTGTATGTCACTCTGGCTTTTGATATGCGCTTGGAAATTTCATCACACACCTCCATTAGCACTCACAGAACTACTCAGATACATGAACTTTTCGACTACTTCCAACGACTCACCACTGAGGGTGGGTGCAGGCACAAACTTCTGTTAATCTTGCAAAAGTACTTTGCATTTTGATGGTGCAAAGCATATACCCTACTTACGAATAATATATAGGGTACCAGATAGTGAAATAATACATCTGTATGTAGCTGTCAAATTAATCGAAGATCGCTGCAATGAGGATTAACATTTATTTTTCTGTATGAGCAAAGGATATTCTAAGGATGAATAAAGTGAAATACTTTCAAATAAAATAACGCTTAGGGGTATATAATTAGAAAAAACAATAGCACTGTGTTAGAAGGACATGAAATCTATCTGTCGGTATCTCGACTATAACTAACTTGTGGTCCTTTAAGCCATGGATTTGAACGATTAGGTTTTTGAACAGGTGGTAACAAACGACCAATAATGACGGCTTGAAGGGAATAAGTATCATTAACACGGAATTGAATTAAATGATGGAAACTGTAGACACCTTCTGTTGATAAGACATGAACAGGATTCCATGTAATCCGTATTAAAACTCGACCTTTTAAAGGTGAAAAATAAATTCTTTTGAAGATTGTAGGATGAATTGGTTGAAATTCTGAACCGTTTGTCTCAGACGCTATCCAGTCAACAGTAAATTCGTTTTCCGGAGGTCCACGTTGAATTGTCACCTTAATAAAATTAAACAAGAAATAGTTTGGGATGATAACTCATTAAACTATCCAAAAGGAATATAGACAAATTAACAGAAATTTCTTTAAGAAAGTATAGTCTAACGCCGTTCGATAATCGGTTTACCAACTTCTGATATATATCTGGAATTTATACAACTCAAATACTAAGGTGAATGTAGTGTAAATAAAGAGAAAAAGCAAGATACAAATAAAACATTGTTTTATAAATAGTTTATAACTAAATTTTACAAGACTGTTTTTAAGAAGTTATGACTGTGAATTAATTGCACAAAATTGTTTTAAATTTGTAATGAACACTTTAAAAAGCTCTTGAATCGACAACCACCACCACCTGCAACGTGTCCAGAAATATCACCAGCAGCAGGAGAATTACCAGTGAACACAAGCCCTCCGACAAAGGCAGAAGTTCTGAATGCCATGGAACTGCTGAAATTTGGGGAAGCAGAAAGACCAGATGGAATTCCTCCAGAAGCAATGAAAACAGACGCAGAGACATCAGTAGCGAACATGCTCACACCACTATTGCTGAAGGTTTGGAAGGCAGGAAGGAAAGGTGCCTGCTGATTGAATGGAAGAAGGGCTACCTTGTCAAATTCCCAAAGAAGGGAGACCTAAACCTTTGCAAGAACTGGCGAGGAATCATGCTGCTGTCCACCCAAAGCAAGCAAAATATTATGCCGCATCATCCTGGAGAGACTAAACAATGCGCTGGATTCAAAATTACGACCGGAACAGGCTGGCTGGCTTGATTTAGGAAGAAAAAATCATGTGCAGATCGAATAGCAACGCTACGCATCATCACTGAACAGAGTATAGAATGGCAGTCAACTCTCTACCTCAACTTTATTGACTTTGAAAAGGCCTTCGACAGTGCCGACTGACAAGTAATTTGGCAATTGCTTCAACACTAGGGTTTTAGTGCCACGAACCGTCATCAACCTCATTCGACAGCTATATGAAGACGCCACATGCCAAGTAATCCATAATGGAAAGCCCAGTGACGCCTTTGAAGTGAAGACGAGAGTGAGACAAGGCTGCCGCCTACTATCACCCATGATCGACCTGATTGTGGTGGACTGGATCATGCAGCGGACAACTCTGAGGAGCGACAAAAGGGGCATACGCTGGCTGAACCGATGAAGAGAGCCTAGAAGATTTAGATTTCGCCGACGATGATTCATGTCTAATGTCTTGTAGCACAAACTCGAAGATCTACAGGCGTACAATGAGGCAGTTCCATCGTCAAATTTCTCGGCACTACCCATCATGGTTGAACAAGGCACAAATTACAACTATAAAGAGCTCCACACTTGCACACTTAGTTGACACAGGACATCAAGTGGTTACTGGAAAAGCCTTCAAAATCATTCATCAGATTCCAATTAATTTACCACATGGATTACGCAGTCGTTTACTTCACATAGCAGAGGTGATTGCAATCCATCCAAAAGAAGTGTGTTTGACCAATTTCATTACCGTGGCTGTCAACATCATGCAACTTCTAGATTTATTCTGTACACCTCTTCCCTTCTTGTTTCTATCAATATTCATGTTTCCTATTTTAGTAACTCTATAGATTATTTACATCATTATTTCCGAAACATCACCACGTGATTGGTAATTTGATTAAATTGTAAACCTATATATTAGTGTAGAGCCTAAGATGAAGACCTAATTGAAGAGGAATATATTTCTTCGCTCGCTCAATCAGTCTTTTTCTAAATGTCTAAACATGTATTAAAAACTGACAAGTTGACAGAAGAGACGAGGCAGCGAAATCGGGACTTCAAGTGAATGTAGAGAAGACAGAGGTGATGAGGATACCCAACCAACAAAAACAACAAGCACCAATTAACATCAACGGCCGAAATCTAAAAGGAGTTGTCTCTTTCACCTACCTAGGCAGCATCGTCTCAACTACAGGCACAGATGAGGATGTCAAAACCAGGATCGGAAAAGCAAGACAGGCTTTCATTAATCTGAAATAATCAGTGTGGAGATCTACTCAGCATAAAGAGTGAACAAGATCCAGATTTCCAACACCAATGACCGTCAGGCCAGTGCTGCTATATGGTTCAGAAACTTGGCGCGTCACGAAAAGCACTTCTAACAACCTACATCATACATAAACAGATACCGCCTACGCTCAATCCATACTGATGCTGAAGATCAGATGGCCAGAATTATAAGGATAAGCAACAAAGAACTCTGGTGGACAACGAACCAATCAACAACCGATCACCCAACAAATATGCAGAAGAAAGTGGAGATTGGTTGGATTGGGCATACACTGAGAAGGCCTATAGGGGATGTTACGCGTCAAGCTAGGCCGTCAAGTGGAATCCAAAGGGGGAAACAACGAGTTGGGCGCCCGTGGCGAGGGTGACATGGAGGAGATCATGTGAGGAAGAAATGAAAGCTTGTGAGCAGTGCTGGTGCCAGGGCCAAAAGACTGCCGAGAACAGAGTGCAATGGAGACCTGCTACTGAAGGCCTATGTTCTACTAGGAACCAAAGGGAAAATAATAGTAATATTAGATATCTTATTGTGTTCAAGACTCTTGCTTAATAATATTCAACTACAATTTGTAATTAAGATGAAGTAAGCATTTTTACACCTCACCAAATGATAACAACAAACATCAACTAAAAACTGTACGAGATAGATTGAAAATTCAGCGACAACACTTTCTGTGATAAACATGTAGGAAAAGTAGAAAATGACCATAGGGAACGACACAGTTAAACATTTTTCTGAATTTAGACATTGACTACAAATTTCTTTTAAACTTAAAAAAAAAATAATACTAAGTTTATTTAGGAAATAACCTACTAATTACTTTATATACAGTCATTAAAACGAAGTCATCATCATCATTATCAACATAGGACCAGGCATTACTGCGTAACGGTCAGAGTTGCCACACCTCACGTTAGTTCATCAAGTAAAAAGGTAGTGAGGTGAAGGATGAAGATAAGTGAATTCAGTCAAAAGAAATATAAAGTACGAGAAGAAAGGAAAGAGGAGTGACAAACTGGTGAGATTCGGTATAGCCTCCTTAAGATGAGGATAATGGGTGTATACATCTGCGCCACTGACTTCGGTTCTGAGCCATATCACCTGGGTCTCCAACCACTGGTTCCTCTTGTCCCGCCGACCCCAACCACCTAGTCTGCATCGTCCTACATGGCTTAAACCAACAGTCAGAGACTTCATACGTTGATGCCATGTTTTAGTCTGGCCACCTCGGGCCTTTTTCCAGCCTGGGCCCACCTCAGCCAACATTGTGTGACGAGGCAATCGGTGACTAGGCATACGTAGTACGTGTCCCAACCATCTCAGTCGATGAAGGTTCACAACCTCGTCGACTGACTTACCTCTTCTCCCCAAAACTCTACACCTAACTTCTGCATTACTCACGTGGTGTGGTGACACCACGGAATACGTCCTATACTACGAAGGCAATGGTGGTCAAACACCTGAAGCCTTTTTATATCTTCCACTTTCGATGGCCATGTTTCACAGCCATAGAGTAGAACAGAGCGGACTGCTGTGCAGTACACGCGACCCTTAATAGACAAACGAATATTAAGGGTCGAAGAGAATGCATAGTTCCAAAAAAAATATTTTTTCTTCAGGGTGTTTTAAATCTTTTTGTTTGCTTCACTCATAGCATATTACTACTTTTTTTAAAGAAAGACTGATGACAGATGCTTTGTAATGGGAGCGTGATTTTGAATAAAATTCGTACAACCTTATTCTATGATTCTTATTTTATTTGATAATTTGTAGCAGCACTGTTAGAAATTTTGTATAAAACATTGTTATTGGTCTGAACATTTTAACATGTCATTCTCACACCATTTTTACAGTATGACTAATAGTCTATTTTCTGCCCCCATTCTAATGTAAATCGCTAATTGGTTAACTTTTACTCTTACTATGCAAATGCCTCAGATTGAGGACAAGGTCATTTTTCATGTGTGTACTTACTCACGTGTTTTGGATTGAACTATTATTATATTCTCGGAGTAATACACTCTCCCATCTGCCAGCTTCCATCTCCCTATTCGTCCCGGAGTTGCAGTCAGTATTTTTTCTGTACCAAGTTACCTGTCAGCTAAGCGCGCACATTATATTTGTTCCAGAATATAGATAAAACCAGTAGCCTTCGAAACCATAACAGTGGCGACGGGGATTAGATCAAAGAAATACAGTTTGATATCACTAGGTTATTGTGCTAATAGGCATAAAGATGGCAATTAGACATAGTTACCTCTTGTATATGTCTTTCTATTAGGTTATGGTGCCACCAATTTTTCAAAGTTTAATTAAATAAACTAGGTTCAAATCAGTTACATAGTGGTTGTTGGGCACATAGTTAAAATACTGGACCTTAGTGTAATAGATTTGAAGGTAATTTACAATAATTCATAAAGTTAAACCATATACTTGCTGAAACAACCATAAACATTTGAAAAGTCCATGAAACCTACCCCTTACCTGTCATGGAGTGCTACATTTGCAGATTCCTTTGGTTTACAAATAAACTTCCTATAAAATATAATTATATCCCACCTGTTATAACAAAAGAGTCTCTACTACATACAGCAGTGAATTCTATTTACGAAATGTAAAAAGTTTTAAGCATGTTAAGAATAAATAATACAATTGATGATATACAGAAGGATAAAATTATTAAAAGATAAAGGCTTACCCATTGCTCTTCATTAATGGTATTTTCTAACAACAAGAAATGAGTTAAAGGTTTGCCAATCACACTTGTTGTACCAAAATCTACGACAGCTCGTCGAGAGAACATTGATAAGGAGAGAATATCGGAAACAGTAACTGTGAAAGGGTTTTCATTTTCATTTTTATGCAAGATCACTTCATATTTATCACTAGATAATTTTGCAGTGATTGTATTACTCTATATAACACACAATAAATATAAAGTAATTGTAATGCATAGAAATGTGAACAATGATATTGTATATACAACATGTAAGAGTACTCAGTTAGTTTTTTACTCAAAGCTATAACCTGTTTTCGATTTATTCAAGCATGACTACAACTAATCTTTCACAGTTGGAGATAAAATTTCCTCAAAAACGTTTACTTTAGAATCATTTTCAAAATAATACAGATTCAAATTATTAATTGAAAAGCATACAAGGGGGCTGTAAACTTTTGGGGACATCAGCGCGCATATATATTATTTAGGTATGTGATACAAGTTATATACGCTCGGATAACATGATCACGAAATCCAAGAAAGATATAATATACGAACATTATGCAGAATATTGTACTGTTTAGGGCATGAATTTCAAACTGATTCAGGTAAACCTGTTACCCATTAAGATAGTCAATAATGCATCCCTGATTAACTTTTTATCGCCCGATTTTCCACAGAGTATCTCTGTACCAACTCATTATCTTTCCATATGAAACTGGTTTATTTGACATACTTATTGGTTTTTATTTCAAGCACAAATGTGGTACAACATGAGCACCAAGTGATATGCTATACAAAATAACATAACAGTATCAAAACGCAAAAGTAATATAGAAGGAAGAGAACGAAAAAGGTATAGAAGCGAAATAGGAGTAGGCTATTGAAGAAGCAATCTTGGAGATACATTAGTTGCTCTTGCAAGAAATTTGTAGCATGACATCCACTGGCTTCGACTCTGAAACATGTCTATATTTTGCCCCAAGCTATTTGGTTGCATGATTTCTCAGGACACATCCACGTGAGGGGCAAAACGATGGTAGGTCAACGCAACTATCCTTCAGCCCACGGTGCAACGTCACACACTGACCAAATTTCCGCCACTTGAAACCTGTTACACATCAAGTAAATAATGAAAGGTGTAGGAGCCACTGGAATGACATTCGTAACACATGTCCACGCCATACATGAATTTGCTAAGTGTATGACGATATCAATCCTCCCAAAAACACCTCAGAATTACATGTATAGTGTTTCCACCGGAGTTGAGCAATCCGAGAGGGGTAGCGGTGATTGAACATGAAGTCATCGAGCATCCTCAGCTCAGCAAGGCTAGGTTTCACAGACACAGCAGAACTGCATGCAACGATGCGTCCAACAAAGCATAGACGGTTGCTGACTGGTATCCAGTAGAGAAGCACACTTTCTGCTCTACAATTAAATGTAATGCCTAAACCAGCGACTCCACGACAGCATGCCATTGGGTCTCCGGATACTCTTAAGGTAAACTTTGAAGATTCACTACTGTGGCCAGGTGAGGTCAGCTTAATAACCAAATTCGGGTCCTATCTATGTGTCTCAGAGACACAGCATACATTCATGGCTTGACATTCCAGAGTTCTGGCGAGCAATACTTTCCGTCCGATTCGGCATAGAGTTCGGACGTTGAAATTTCCTACATGAAATCGTTAGTGTGGTCTTAGCAGACTAAGAATGAGGTTTCGACGGCTTTGATCGTTGGCAATAGTCGCGGAATGAGAGGTTGAGGAAGGTGTCAGAAGTTCAACATTGGTATCAGCAGGTGAAGGCAAACAAGGAGGCAGAGATGAGGAGGAGAGGTTATGTTTGGTTGTGTCTTGTGTACTACTGGAAACGTGCGGGCGGTTGACACTTCAAAGTTGACCGCACTGAGGAAGATATTCATCTCTTCGTCTCCATCTTCTCGTTTCCTACACTCAGTGTCGCTGCTCCAAGACATGATGAAGACTCTGTGGCCTGAAGTGTTCGAGGATGGCGATATCAAGGTCTTCCTCAGGGACTTCGAGTCGGTCATGGAGTTGATGGGTGTCCAGGATCCAGGAGCGAAGATCGTGGCCCTTGGCACGTTGCTGAGGGGTAGAGTGAAAGCGACATATGACGGTGTGGAACATGTGGATGGGAAGGAGACTTAGAAGAGAATGGTTGAACGCCTGGAGGCGGAGTTTGATAGCCCAGAGGACAGGGAGCTGGCTATGCAGCAGTTCCGGAGAACGAAACTTGGAATAGACGAAGATCCAGTGGTATTGGCTGTGCAGTCGGCAAAACTACTTCGACGAGCACTTTCCACTTTGGACGAGGACTCCCAGGCACAGTTGCTGGCTGCACAGTTCACCGAAAGTGTCCCGAATGCCATCGCCCAGCAGCTACGACTAATGAACGCAGTTCAACCCATGGATCTTAGTGAGATGGCCAAGGTCACCAGACAGCTGATGGGTACAGCAGTAGCCGCGGTGGAGTCACCAGAGGTAACTGGAGAAAACAAGTCGATAACCTTCGAAAGGAGGTGCCTGCACTTCGAATGAATATCAACAAATAGAGTGAATGCTTTGCATGCAGAAAACCAGGACAGTGGCGAAGAAAATGTCCGGAGAGGCGAAAAAGAAAACGTTTTGAATGATATGAGTTGTTGTAGGAGCCATAGATAGAGGTGCTGTGTATGCTAGAATGCGAATAAATGATCGGGAGATCGTGTGTCCAATAGACACGGGGGCGGCAGTCTCGCTGATAGATAAGTCAGTCTCACAACATAAGATCATGTGCACTAGCGGTCCACATGGTAGGGGGACATGCATCAGAAATCACAGGCTTATCAGATTGTGTCGTCGAGATCGGAAAATTAGATTTTCATTCATTGTCACCACGCATCTACAACGGACAATCCTAGGCGCTGATTTTTTTTAGAGAAGTGGGTGCAGTTGTTAACACGAGGACAAGAATAGTGGCGACAAAGTACGGGTCGTTCACCACGCACGAAAACAGTGAGGTAGCAGAGATTGAGTTGAGGTATTAAAAGCACCACACCCAGAAGTGCTAAACATCATGAATTTGGTCAAGAAACACGACAGATTGTTCACGGGAGATGGAGACCCCTACGGATACTGTAACAAGGTTAGGCATGAAATCCCAGTGACAAGTCAAGCAATGACAACATTTATAACACGGCGAATACCATGTCACTCGGAAGAAGTTTGGCGCCAGGTTCAGAAAATGTTAAATAAAGGCATTATTGAAGAGGCTGAGAGCCCATACAGTTCGCTAGTGCTTTTAGTCAGACAGTTCAATGGGAAATATAGGTTCTGTGTTGATTTCTGAGAGTTAAATACCATAACGGAACTGAAGCCGTGTGCCATGCCAACGGCAGCTAAAACACAGGATCATCTGCAGAATGCAAAAGTATTGACAGTTCTAGACCTGCGATCAGGTTACTGACGGCTACCAATAAAAGAAAGCGATAAAGAGAAAACAATTTATTGTGGGCAAGAAGCAACACCAATTCAAGTGAATGCCATTTGATCTTGCAGGCGCACCATTTACACTTAGATGGTTGATGTTACTGAAGAATTTAGAGAACGTAGAGGTGTATGCTGACGACGGAAACGGAAGCCGAACATCTAGAATACATGGGAGATGCTTTAAGACGCATTGATGAGTTTGGAATCCGCATCAATAAGACAAAATCTCAGGTAGCCAAGAAGAGTGTTACATCACTAGGACATAAAGTGAGAAACGGTGAGAAACTTCTGAAGGTTAAAACCATTCCAATGCTGAATTCAACGAGAAAACTTAGACAGTTCTTGGGTAGAGCAGCATTTTATACTCGGTTCCTCAAAAATTTCAACGAGATAGCAGCACCTTTATATAAGCTACTTGGTAACCCCAAATTTATGTGAACAGAGGAGGCAGAGAAAACGTTCAATCAGATCGAGGAACTCCTAAATGACCAGATGACTCTAAAACTACCAATACCGGAGAGGCCATTCATCGTGTCCACCGTTGCAAGTGACTATGGAGTAGGTGCAGTTCTGAGACAGACTAAAGGAGTAGTGGAGTATGCCAGCCGTATCTGGACACCTGCAAAACAGAAATATTCTACGGTTGAAAAAGAATGTCTGGCGATAGTTTAGGCGCTGGATAAATGGAGATCGTACTTCCTCGGTCAACGATTTGATATTGAAACTGATCATAAACCTTTACAGTGGCTAAAGACAGCGAGAGACCCTCAAGGAAAATTATCAGGTTGGATGTTACGACTGCAAGAGTACGACTTCACAATCGGTCATGTGACAGGGAAAGAAAACTGGTCGGCAGACTTCTTATCAAGATCAGACGAAGAAAATGACTTATTCACCTTTAAAAGTCGGACCATACACTTAAAGAAGTGATAAAAGCGGTAACCGAAAGAACGGAGACAGAAAAGTCTGTGGGAAATGAAGAGTTGAGAAGGTTGTTGACGCAGAAAGAACGCCTAAGGATGAATATTTATGGAGTGCTGACTTCGCGAGAAAACGATAGGAGCTGGTTGGCAGTGATTCCGAAATGTCTACGCGACAAAATGACACAAGAATATTACCAGTTAGCTCATACAGATGTCTCACGGACAGCCGACCATCTCGGACAAAGTGCATACTAGCCGGGTATGAGACAAGATGTTACCAAACACGTGCTGGGCTGTCCACATTGTCAGTTGATGAAAGGGAACCGGTAAACACGATCACCGCTACAGTCGATTCCAGTAGCAGCAGTTGGCGACTTGTGGTCTGTGGACGTAATGGGACCATTTCCGCAGACATCTAGTGGCAACCAATACCTGTTGGTAATAAAGGAGAATGTGACGCAATGGGCAGACGCTGACGCGATACCTGATCAACACGGAAGACAGTGGTCGCAGCGGTGATGCGGCATATTGTCGCGGATTACGGTGTGCCGAAGATGATATTGATCGACCGAGGTTCTTGTTTTGAGAGTGACGAATCCAAATCCTGTTTGGAGCAGCTCGATATCAAGAGGATAAGAACGACGCCGTACCACCCGCAGACTAACAGTTTGTCAGAACGGAGTGGCTGGCTTAGAAAGCCAAGGAGGGAATTGAGAGACGGAACTGCCGTTAATATTATTAGCGCAGCGTGCCTCGGTACAAGGAACAACCAAGAAGTCGTCGTTCCAGCTAGTGTACGGCAGGAAACCACGGTTCCCAATACATGGTAAGACCTGGTTCCAACAACAGCCGTGGGACATAACAAGATTGAAAAAGGAGCGGAAATGGGCGATCCGCTGTCATAACCATCCGGATAGCAGCAGTACGACTTTGTCCTCAGACCCCCATCACAGTGTAGTAATTTAGACCACAATGGCAGCTGCCTTTCGTCTTGTCACTATCCAATGGACCTTTCTGGCATAGTGGGACCTCGAGGGAACAAGTGTTCCAACAGCAAAACTCGTTAGGTCATTGTGATATGCAAGCCCGACCATCAAGTGAAAGTAGCAGCTATCGGTTGGAGGAGTAAAAGATGTGATCTGGAAAAAGCAGCAGAAGAAACTCCCCACTATCTGACCTGTGACCGTCTAATGTCCACTGACACATCTAAGATAACCTCCTTCGCGTCTAGACGTCCAAACTGTGCATCCAAGTCCCCAGCTAGCACTACGATATCTGTTGAGCGAGTTTGATTGAGAAAATCACTCACTTGACGGTAGAACTTATCTTTAACTACATCCGGACTGCAATCAGCCGGAGAATAGGCAGAGGTGACGAAAAAACGTTTATCTTGCCTCCAGCCTAACAGCACAAAAGTGACTTTCGATAGGGATCTACTCGACTACTAGGGCTTCGTATATAGCAATTAGTATGACACTGTAAAGGTCAGATGTATGTGGGTTGATGCTGCTCGGATGTCCAGAACGAAGTAGGAAGGGTCATTTATAAAGCCTTTGATTTGAAGTTTGGTCCACAAGGCACCAAAACAACATGACGTGCTAAATTTCTGTTGTTGTAGGTGACTAAATAAGGTCCGTACGCTCTTTGTCCACTCTGAATTCGAGAACCGATATGCACTGTTGGTTTGGGAATAGGGTTTTCTATCTCCCTTAAACGGGCCATCAATATCCAAAAATCCGGCTGTAAGCACTGTACATTCGTTTTCGCCTTCTAATTCTTGTATAAATATCCTTACCAAGTAAAGGCAGTGGGTA
The DNA here is from genome assembly GCA_944470555.2 of Heterobilharzia americana. Classification (NCBI taxonomy): domain Eukaryota; kingdom Metazoa; phylum Platyhelminthes; class Trematoda; order Strigeidida; family Schistosomatidae; genus Heterobilharzia; species Heterobilharzia americana. The sequence continues at coordinate 42,751,117 of OX104127.1, forward strand.
GAACTTCTCTGACAGGTTATGAAAGTGTGGCCGTATGAGAGCATTACGTGGATGACCTGAGCCATCCCGCCTTCAGGATGCTCGAGCAAATGCAGAGCGTTTGACCTAGAACACAGTGATAAAGTATTGTATGTAACTCAAGATTCACGTGTAAGTTTGTGCACTAGAGAGAGTTATTCTTATTGTGTGACGGCTGATGAAAGTACCTAACTGCGAAAATCTCGCTAAGTAGAGAGGGATTAAAACCCATGATCCACTGGCTGAAGATCGACAGAGTATGTCAGTGATCTACTGCTCCACAAAGTATCGCTTACTGAATGACGTTCTGAGAACAATAAATTTGTCACAATCATGTCAAAGAAATCGCATAACTTCATGACTTCGTTTTAATATAACTGCTTTTTTGTTTGATTTTACTGGTAGTAGGGTTTTCCATAAATCTGAATTTGGTATTGGATCGTTTGTATTGCACGTATTAAGTGTTGATTCGGTGAAAAAAGATCCAGCCACCAAGCTCTAGCTCCACTTAACCACATGAGATCTTAAGATTTTAACTCCAACTTATTCTATTGTCTGGTTGTGATACTGCATAAATAGCAATGGGTAAATTCTTCTTTCGATTAGTTAACTTGAGACCTATCATTTTGAACTTCGCCAAACTCCTGTGCTCTGATAACTTGACAGACTCCAATCAACAGGTTTCACTTGTGAACTGGACCTCAATCATTGTAAGTTACTTGGAATACTCAATCATTTTATTTCGTTGGGTAGGTGGGATCTATAGGTCACCAAAGTATCTTCTTGGGTGAATCTGAATACCACCATAATCTCTATTATTAAGAATCTACACGGGGTTCCCGATATTCCTTCCATATATGCAATACCGTGGAAGTCTTGAATTCTGTCCTGGTGTATGCAACACGGTCTTATAGAAGGACAAAATGACAGTCCTAAGGACTGATATAGTTAAGTGGAGGGACAGCTTGATCACCGAATATTTATTAGGCGAATAAAGCCCTAGCGTGGCAAGCTTGTTGACAGAGACAGCTATCGATATAACCTTCAACCCTTCCCATAATAGTGTGCCACATGATAAAATCAAATGTTCTAGTACTTCGAAACTGAAGTCATAAAAACAAGTTACGAGCCTGTGAACGTTTACCTCATTAAATGTCGCTGACATCAACGGGTTACTTTACAATATGCTCTATGATTTTATACACTTACGGTATCATAAAAAATCTTGTTGGATCATGAGGTTTACATTTCTCTAAATAAAGACTAAATTAGCAATTAAAATGGATGAGGATCAAACAAGAAAGCAGGAATCCAAAATGATTTGTTGATACTTACACAATAGTCAGTCGACTGTTCACATTCCAACTGTTCCTTAAAGGCATATGATGGTGAAGCGGGAGTGATTAGTTGGTTCTGATTATGAGAGGCTAAGCGCAAAAGTTCCTGATTTGTACCAAACCAAGACTTCCGCACCTTTCGGGATTTCATCCTGAAAGAGCAAAACACAGACAGGCCTCGAGTAGATAAACGAGGAATGTTACACTACCTGGGATCGTCTAAAAAGGATATATTCTGAAATGAAACACTTACAATAGCCAAACATTTGCACATGTACTAAGTAATTTTTCCATAACATGAAACCATGTTAATTCAGGCGACAACGCAGAATCGACTAAAAGGTATAACTTAAATGCTAGTATCGACTGACGTCAGGTTAGAATTAGTCTTACTTTGAAAATATGAACAAAAATAGCACTGCTACTAAGACGTTATAAAAAAGATGGAAAGCGAAGCTGATAGTTAACATCATTAGGTGACGCATTCCATCTTCATGATTATCAATATTGGTTGAATTTGATTATTTTCATCTAATTTCAGCAAAGTGATATAACTAATTCACTGCTATTTAAAGTAGGATTACATCAAAAAAAATGCCGCGAGTGGCCACACCAAAACGTTCATGGAATCTCTGATTGTTAGTTTGAACCGTTCGGAGATACGTAGGCTACCTGGTTTATATCTTCGGGACGACAGGGATGAGTGGTTGGAGACATTTGGTGATACAGCTCAAAAATGACCTCAATAGAGCAGATGTATACACATTAACATCAAAATTTAGAACATTTTTATTGACTTCTTTACCATTTGTCTTCTACCTTCTTTTCTTTGCATGTTATAAGAGTGTGGCAACTTGGACCGACACACTTCAATGCCGTATTCTACATTGGTTTATTTGTCTGGTTGGGAGTTAGGCGATTTGCGGTACTGGATGCTATCTTTAATCTTTTAGTTTAACATTTTTACCTTTCTACAACAAACCGTAACTGAATAAGCTGCTGAACTATGATCCTTTATTGAGATAACTGTGTACTATGACTAAGGTGATTGTCATTGTTATCCTTAGCAAGTGCCATCAATAAGTGCTCCCGCTGTACGATTAGCACTTAGTTAATTCAGTTGCCAGAACTTACAATTCGAAAGTTGCTCTTATTCTTTACACGTTAGCATATGCTTAGGTCTGCTATTACGTCTCATTGGTGTGGTTAATCCATAGTTTTAGGTGTTGATTTACTTCTAATACACTAAGATTAGGTTCACATGCAGCTAATGTGAAGCATGTACCTCTGATGTATGCAAAAAGAACGATTGACTTTACAGAAATACCCTATCTACTATTTACTCATAACCGAAGTCGAAGAAAGAATGTTATTGGTTATTCCCAGTACTTGGATGCTGAAGGAGGACTTGTGCGTGTACAACACACGCAAATCTTTTGAAGAATGTGACCATGGAATAAGAGTGGTAAGTGAGAAAACTTAATACATAACACCGTAGATTCCTTGGATGAAATAAAAACGGTGCAATTGCTGTTAAGGTTACGTCAGTGTAATGGATAAGGCCCCAAAGATAGGAATACCCTTCTTATATCTAGTACAAAAGTTAAAAAGCAAGAATCTAGTTAAATGCTGAAATTGGAATTCAGGTCAAAAATAAAGACTAACGATGACCACCTTCACGATTTCTTGAGACAAATTGGAGATAATCAGGCTGGTAATAATCAAACACAAAATTCACTCATGACTTTTTCCGGGCCTATTTATTCACGCACAAAGAGAACAATTAGGATATACGTTGAAACTTATCAAAAAGCTCGCACGTAAAACGTTCCTGTCATCGTCACTCACAAGCAGATATAGAGGTACACCTGCTTGTCAAAGCTTACTCTTACTGGTTGATCTTACCATAATAGATTACATTCCATCGAGTCGCTTCCAAAGAACTGACTGCCTTTATTCGGAAAATAATTAAGTTTACGGTAATTACCACTAACAACCAGACATTACTAGTTAACACGTCGAAATAACGGCCAACAGTTTAGCCATTTTGAACCCTCATGTAAATTAGAGGAGCTTTTCCGCTACCGTAAGTACAGAAGAATATAGGCCACAGTGTCCGTTAGCCAACGAGGATGAACTAAAGATGATAAGTCGAAAGGGATATTTGCAAGTTCTTAGTTCAAAACTTTATTTTACAGAGAGCGAATATGATAAAAATGTTGACAGATGAACCAAAGTTATCCTTGAGGTTTATGTTGCACGGTGTTCTGAAACCTGAATTAGGTATGAAATTCACCGTGCTTAACACTTTCTAAAAGTTAGCAGTAATTCGTTATTCTTTTTACAAAATAGGTTCTATTACTGATATTATCATTTACGTGGCTGTTATCGCTTGCAAGTTTGTTGGGCTAATGCTTTCATGCAAAGAAGTTTAGGCAATTATGGATAGCATCACACTTTTCGTAACATAAAAGGTTGTTAAACGTGTGAAGAAAGATGACTAAGTTACAACTCTACAACTAAATATTATTTGTCAAAGCTTTAACTGATATGTGTAAAGAACTATGGGAGAATGCAATTCCATATTAGACTTGTGTATTCGATATAGAAAATAGTGATACAGTATCATTTACTCCATATGTCGACCATAGATTACTGGTCATAATCACAGCCCTCGACATGTAATTTTTGAAGTTTTATCATCTCGTATTCCTTGTTTTGCGGCGATGAACCCTTCCACACCTCAACATCCCATAACATCCTTATTACATGTGCTAGGTGTTAACTCGATGAGCAAAGATTACTTTGGTATAACTACTAACAGTAGTGGATGCTCTACACGTAATCAAGTAGATAATATTGTATCACTGTGTATTGTATCGAATAGACAAACCTAGTATGGAACGATCACTAATATCTGTTTGCCTTTTAAATTAGTGAACCGGAAATGCCATCCGTCGCATGCAGCAGGATGGATGTAAGCTGGAATAATTAACTTATGTGTGCAATGATTCCTCCGAATCGCTGTCTCGTCCTGGTCACCTTTCTATTTGTTATGACTCATGGAATGACGCTGATGATCCATAAAACTGATCAATTCCTTTGTACCTTTTGAAGTGTTTTTCGTTATGCAGAAGTATTTTGTTTCAGGACCACGCACAATGATAAATGAATGGCAGATAGGAATAAAACTAAAAATTGGATATTAATAATCTTAACTTCAATGGTGTTACACACAATAAGCACGACAACCGGACTGTTGTAGAGTATTTGAAACTGAAATCTAAGCTACCACCTGCATAGTTTGAATCACAAAAATAGGGTAGCAAGGTTTTCAGGTCAAAACACACATCCATTTTTCGAACATGATGAGAATTACAGAAACGTTTTGCCAACTTTAGGAAAACGTGGGTCAAATCGATCGGAGTTTCGAAATATGTGGAGGCTAAAAAACGTGGAGTACAGTTCAGGGCAATGTTGCAGAACCGCTAACTTTTAGCCATTTTTTCCTATGATCACTGGTTTTGCCCACGATAACGTTGATTGGGTACTATGCCAAGAGTAGGAATTTCGTGGCAAGAGTGTAGAAATAAAGCAGACTCGTCGAAAATAGGGAACAATATAACTGTTTTGTGTAGACAAGTAGCTTTTCGCGTCAGTACGCGAACAGCACTCGAACGCCTACAAAACTATACAGTGTGGAATAAGAGACACAAATTCCTACTTCCGTACCACCTAAAGAAAGTTATTTACCCCTTTCTGTCAGGTTATGGTTAGTTCCTACCACACAATTAACAACTTTACACACTCTTTCGAAGAAGCGGGATACTGGTTACTACATATATGATGACGCATTTTAATGGTGAGAAATTTCGCCAATTTCCAGAACAACATTACTTGGGCAACAGCAAAAAAGCCGCGAATAAAGACTAATTGTAACTCCCGCGACGGCAGATTCAACATAGTTACTGACGTCCAATATCCAATATCTGACATGTGCATTTGAGCTTATGAAAACCATGTGATTTCTTTGCCCTCGCTTCCGGGTCCTGCGAGAGTGTTCCGAGTTACTGGTGGATTCCAGTGCTTTAGGTCTACACACTTGCCTATTGTAACTCTGTTAGCCCGACGGGCGGTTGGGTGTTGATTAAATTTATAGGGATCGTACGATTTTTCCAACATCATTGATGCAAATGAGTCGCTCAAGTATCTTTTCACCAGGTATGCGTTTTAAAAAGAAGACGAAAATGAGGAGAAGATTTCCGGCGAAATCATTACGTGCAGAAATAAAGGTGGAGAGAATTGGAACAGAAGGGAAGGAGAGATAACGGTGATAAGGAGAACCTTAATAAATATGGTGCAATCACGGAGTCAGCGGAAGCAGAAAAGGTAAGAAAGGTTATAAAACGGACTATGGCATAAGATAAAGTAATCCTATTACTAGGGGTATGGCAACTAGATGTGAGATGTCGAACAGGGAAGTACAAGATTGAGTCAAGTTCACAATGATAGCGGGAGTTCACAACAGTCTGTATATGGTTGACTGTGCTAGAATGATGCGCAATTAAATGGAACTCAAAAGAAAGCTTCACTGCTCAGCCCGGATCATTTCGTCATGCGGGTTTCGCCCAGAATACATGGCAAACTACACAATTCGGCCTCCACATATAAGAAAAATGGTACGTAGAAACTATTCATTTTGTAACATACTCAGTCCAAGGGAAATGCCACAATGTACGGACTGGAACATATTTCACAGTGATGTTTTGAACGACACTATTGATGGTGTGACATGATGTCCCATGTTTTGCCTGGGTGTCAGTTGCCCCGGTGAAAAACCTCTCTTACACTTCAACAGCATATTTTCCTAACGAATTCAGACTAAGAAGGGAAAAAGGCAACATAAAGTAAGTGATGATCTTGGTGCTCGTCAACTGAGCGTTTTTATTAGGCTGAGAGTCAAACGTCTAAGTCTACTACATAACTAGAAACTACCGTCTCGCAAAGTTTATCCCAGCAGGTGGAAACATTATAAAGACCTCACTGATAGTAATCACTTTAGCGAAGAAACACATATCGATACCTCTGCTTTGAATAAATCGTTCATACGCCAACCCACCAGTCCCATCACACTTTGTCCACATACTTCCAATGAGGAATGTCTTCCAAAGTTCACTGAGAAACATGCCTTCAAATTTCTCAGATCTCTGAGCGCTTCACGCGATTCAGGCCCGGATGGCATATCACGGAGTGCACCGACATTTTAAGCCATCCAACAACTTGCATTTTGAACAGATTGTTCTCAGAAAACGCCATATCAGCTGCCTGGAAAGGCACCAAGACAGTCTCGATCCGACGTCCAAGGACCTTTTCTGCCGGACAGGCCACATGGGACTAATACTGAGCCCCGGATAATCAGCCACCTGTATTTCTATTTCACTGATAGGAAACAGCATAATGTTCACAGAGGGAGGCGCCTCACCTCATGGCTTAATGTGACTGGTGTCCCCAAGGAGCCGTCTTCTCCCGCTGTTTTTTCTCTCTCCTTCTGCATGAATCACCGCCTTTGAACAGTATCAATTTCATCATCAAGAGTGCTGGGAACTAACGGTTTCCACGCCTATTTCCTTTCCTACAGGTTGTTCTCAACTGAATGATTTCTCATCTGCAGTTGGATGATGGTCCTCCATGAGTGGTCTTATGCTTAATTTTTCAAATTGTCGGACCACGAACTTTAGTTTTAGACATGAACATAACCTACGTACGCTGCTCGGCTCTCACGATCCCTGTTCTACTGACAGTTGCGCACCAGAGAATGTTACAAGTGTGATTTGTCTCCGCATGGTTTTCTCTGGGCTTTTCCTGGCCCCCTCATATCTCATTGGGTTCCGAGGGAATTTTTCGCCTTACTTTCCATATTAGGCGGCAGAGAGTATCTGGAGTAAATTCACTTCTCATTCCGCGTTTTTCAACTCCAGTATCTTGCCTGTTCTCCCCCATTGTTCTCCTTTGTTCTCTCCAGGGTTACCAAAAAAGACTGTGCTATATCGCGTAGAGCTTTAGAAATTCTCACCAGAGCCAGTGGCGTACCTCCAAACCTTCTGGTTAAAACAGTTGCGGGCAAACATGTTAGCCCATGTAAGCACCTGGCAGGAGGTAATTTATCAGGTGACACCATGTTATTATTTATGTATTATGAGTGTAATTGCTAACGTGATTGTTTACCAAAATTAACCATGCACTTCAGGAAGGCTGTAGGTAGAGTGAATATTCTTATCTGTTATGCGTAATTTATATCTATTTCCTTTACTGTGTATGCATATACGCTGTTTCTGTCCAACTGATGCCATATGACATGATGAAAATTCCGTAGAGTATTCCCAAAGTAGTTTTCAGAATTAAGCCATTATTGTTACCGTTATGAGTTTTTACTGGTGTGGTCAGTATCCCAGCTGCGTTACAACCAGCCATGAGTCATTCCGTGGCTGCCCGACCTCTTCTTGAAGCCGTCGGCAGATTCAGGAGCCGCGATCCTGGCAGGCAACAAGCTTCTGCGAGCGCAGTCACAGAGACTGAAAATGTGAACGTTGGCGGGTGCTTGCCCTGCGGATGGGTGATTTCCCCCGGGTTACCAAGAGAACTACCGTAGCGGCCGCTCGACAGAATATCGCCGTTCACGTGACCTAGGTAGCCCAGCCTTTCGTGGGCCGTTACTTAATAGAGTGGGGTCCTATGTCGTTCAGCCTCATACAGTTTCCGCCCCTTTTCCTACAACGCACCATGGTATTCGTTTCTGAGCCTCCACCAGGGGTCTCATGCTGGGCTTGTGATAAAATGGTGCAGTGACACTGAGGACCTCCATGTGAGGTCGTAAGTCGGCCTTGTAACGCTCCGGGAGGAGTTCCAGGGTGAAGGCAACTGGTCGTCTGTGCGTGAACCGTGGCACCGTACAGGCTCAGAAGACATCTCCTAGACGACTGGAGCAGGTGTCTAGCCTGTCAGTCAGCACTAGTACCAGGTCCTTCTCCGTCATCGTGTTGGAAAAGGGCATGCCAGGAGTCAGGAGTGAGGGGAAACATGGTTTGGCGCTTATCCAGGTTAAGAGCCATTCCACTTTTATTCACAAGCTCCGTAGGCAATCTGAGGTTGGATTATAGTGCACCCGATTCCATTCCAGATGTTACAGCCCTCAGCAGCTTCATGCCGTCAGCTCAGTGTGAATCGGATGGCTGAGATTCAGTGATAGGTTAGTCCCAAAAGGAAGGAACAGCAGGGACTTTGAATCGCCCCCTGTGAGACTGCTTCAAAGGTCTTGGTAAAATGAAGGAAGGTTCAGTGAGAAGATGGGTTTCGGCTTCATCCGACATTCTTGTTAGCATGTACTGTGGGTGGGGCCTGTTGGTAAAGGATCGTCCTCTTTTCTACTCCTACCCATTTTCCCCGCTGCACGGAAGAATTAGTTGTTAGAGCCTGATACACAGTTTGAGACTGGTTTGGTTGCCCTTCTAACTAGTTATCATCTGACTATTTTTTTAACCACTCACAGACATGGCTGTCAGCGGAACATCACTGAACCCTTTTTTTGTCGGTGGTAGTTTTTGCGGTTCCTGGCAATTCAGGGGCCACCAGACCGCATTTCATAGTCTCCGTGCTGTAGGCTATAATTAGGATTGGCCTCGTGCATCGCTGCGGACAGATATAGCTGAATCATGTGCAACAGTAACGCTCCATGAAGGTGTACTATCGGTCTGTTACTTCCTTGTCGCACCGACAATGTACCCGCTCCTAACACACACTAGTTTCAAATGCTGCCTCTATTTTGGCTACAGCGAGGCCACATATGTGGCTATTGTCGATGTGGTCGAAGGGTTTTCGTTTCGTTCTCTGTAGTTTCTCTTCGGTGCCTTTCGCAGGCGCGCCAGGGTCTCGGCCGTACATCGTTGAAAGAGGAAACATGTGTTACTTGAAGGGAGAGTTATTTTAATGGCAAGTGCACAAGAGCCTGTGGATATAAGCGCCTATCACAGTATATTTTCTTACAACCGGTGATGGTTACTCCAGGACTCTGCATACTCCGAATTACCACAGGTCTTTGCTCGCTACTTTCTGGAAGGCAGCCTTTATCATCTTTTCCCTCCACGATATCCAGCATACCGTGGATTTAGTATTTAACGCAACAAACTGGTGTTTCAGACGGTTATTGTAAATAATTTCTCTTCCTTTTGGCATCGCTCAGCTTGGGCGGTAGTTTCAGCTCTTGCCTCAGTATTCCTGACACGTGGCGAAGGTTGGCTGCAGATGATACCGTAAGCAGTTTTCCATTCAGCAAAATCCTGAATTTAAATGCTGGTAGTTAATTCAATCGGATACTTACCTTCAGATGCACAAATATGGCAACTACCTAAAGACCAGCTTGGCAGCAATATTTTAACATTTCCCGGCCACTTCTCATCCAGAAAGAACACTTATAGCGCTTAATCCATAACCGCTGTTTTTCATAAGTCGTACCGTTTGACACCGGCAACAATTACAAAACGTGGCGAAACGCTGGTGTTCGTTTCACCATTTTTTAATAAAAAATACTTCACGGTGTGACTCATATCACTGGTCATATCATCAGCCAACCCCGAAGCAGCTCGCTTTTCCCGTACTGCGGGATGTGATACCAAGAGACATTAGCAAGAGAGAAACTCATACAACTGCGCGATCCCTGGCTGAAATTCTAACCAAAGCTAAATCGGAAGTTTCTGACAGTTTTAGAGGTTCACATACCTGCTACGATATAATGCGATACCCCTCATCGTTTATTGCCTCGTAATGTCAGCCAGAAACAATGACCAAAACTTGGCTGTCCACCCTTTGCTTCTTTCGTCTTCTCCCTCAGTGTTAGGCATTCCTTTGGGTGAAGTTTTATCCAGAAATGCAGAGGAATATCCATTACCCACCATTACCAAAGTGGCATCCAATAGGTATAGAAGATACTCGAAGGTACTCAACTCCTTGTGTAAGCAGACAAAAGAACCTTCATAAATACCAATCCGTGAGGTTTGATAAACCGTGGTCCCCACAGTTTTCTGGTAATTTTTGTCTTTAACCAAATGATGGAATCATCTCCATATGGTACCAACCCTTCACCCTCCTCATACATTTTCCAGGTCCACCGGTAAAATCAACCGCAAGGAAAGTGCGAAGAAGTAGGAAAAAGGCGCTTATGGAAAGTGGCAACCGGGGGATGCTTGTTTTTTCTGTTGCTCACCTGCGATCGAAATTAACTTGGCTTTTTAATGCGGGTCCCATACCCGCTGGTTCCATTTTTGTCATCAATAAAATGTGCTGCAGCAGCGCCCTGCTTTCGGAATAACTCACTCATGCACGCAACCCCGAAGTGCAAGTCACCGTGTTACGTGAAGTTTAACTTGATATTAGTCACTTACTATTTAATGTTGGCGGGTGCCAGCCCATGAACACGATTATTTAATCATCCCGCTCCGAATTTCGAGGTGCCACCGCATTTTGAAATAAAATAACTAACCGGGTGCCCCAAGTGGATCAACACAGCACTCTGAGTAAGAACTATCACCTCCTCAAGATTTTGCACATTAGGTTAGTCCGAAAAATTGTGCACCCAACCTTGTGTCGAAGCTTTTAAAATCATGACAATTGCGAGTGAAAGCGGATACGAGAAATTCTTCCTTGTGATCTTAAATGTTTTCTTAACGCATGAAGGCAGTGACTCAAGCCTGTAGATGACCGCTTAAGACTGATGACATCTAAGCCTGTTTAACAGCTTCACACACATTCAATTTACGAGGAAAAGTCGTGATTCCGGCACCAGGTGATTATATGGTCGTTTTCCCAACCTGGCCTAAACTTATGGAGGACTTCGAATGCTAACTAATGGACTATCAGCCTCAACTTAAGTGGAGATGCTAATTGTCCCATTAGGTGGAAAATATGTGGTGCAGGTTGCTTACAGTAATGACAGCAATGATGACTTTTCCAATAATGAGTCATACGAATACACGCCATTCTTACGGACACCATCTAGATGTTACTGCTCCCATTGCAGCTGAGGCGGTGTAGAAACCAAACATCCAGTTAATACATAGCCTTCTGGGCATGTGAGTGTTTCGCCAGTTATCGGTGACAAATGTTATGGAAAAACATACCTTCAGATGACAAAATTCGAGGGTACTGCATGCCTCATCACTCAATGCAAACAGTAACTTGACAACAGTGATTAACTCCTAATGATCGCTATTCGGCGGAAGTCACGTAGTTTATATCGTTGCATATCATCTACGATGTTCGGTTAAATGAGGCTGAAAACATGCGTCTATTTAGTATGTCAACTCCATAATATGGCTATAAAGATATTTGTTTATAAGCTCACACTGTCTTCAGATAACACGCAAAATCCGGACGAACCAAGAACGTATATAATTAGCACATATAACAGTGACAAGGAGAGCAAGAAATGATGATGACTCCCAAATGAAGATACTCAAGGAACAGTGGTGGAATGTGTGGCACATAAACAAAAGGCAAAAACACTTGACAGGAAGGTGCCTGGGAGGAGAGCTTGCACCGATATGGCTTGTAAAGTGCAGTATAACATTTTTTACAAGCACTGACCGCGTTTTTAAAAGATAAAACTCCGCCATCCCACTGACCTTCCGGCAAAATATATGAGAGCTGAGTTGCTGCAAGGGGAATGCATAAGTAATTGGCCAAATGGCACATTTTGCTGCTGAAACTGAATCCAAAACAGAATAAAAGGGCGAGATCCTCAGCTGTGATTTGAAGCAACAAAGTATGAAAGGGATGCATACATTAAAAGTTATCAGACATGAGAACATTCAGAATCATTTGCTAGCATCAGCTTCCCCCCGTTAGTTCAAAGCGGTTTTGCAGGGGCGATTCGTGTTTGTTCACAAACTCAGAACTCTGAAGCTAAATGACTTGAAACCTTGGTCAACGCTTGTGTCCGTGTTGTCAATACTGTAGGCGGTCAGGAAGGAATTCTAAGAATGAAATTTTGGACCCGGACCCAGAAGCTTTCACCCCGCACCGTTCTGGGTCAAGGGTATTAATTAGTGATTTGTCGAGGCCTCAGTCGGCATAATTCATAGGACTGTCGAGGCTGCAGTGATGGTTCCCGATCTGCTCTACTTGAAAATTTATGGACTCATGCCACTAGGTCCTATATGGTCCACTCTCGTGTCGTTGGATTTGCGTTTTAGCAATCGGGTATCTGAATGGACAGTATTGGAGAGCCATGTGTGGGGGTGCGAAAGGATGAACTCACATGGAAGTAATTTCAAGGGTATGAGACGACAATAACCCGGATGGCATTATCAGTGGAACTGAAGTCGGTGTGGCAAGACCGATTGCAATCACTCTCTAACTGTTTCCAGAATTCATGAGGGTTCGTCAGTCAGACTCCTCGTGTACGAATCGTCAAGATTCAATAGTAACCCAGCGGAATACCCAAGACTTATGAAGGAGGTAGAAGTAATACAAAGTGATGATAGACTACCTAATAAGTTTAGGTTGATAAGTTTGAGGAGACGGTGTGCTGCAGAAGCTGTTTCATTCATACAATGCAGTAAAATGTCTCCTTGGAAGATGGTAATGGTGAGGATCGTGGATACTGCGTTCTCGGCTTGTCAGACCTTTTGTGGTTGCCAGAAGTGCGCTTCAGAAGATCAGACCCAATGGGGTGCAACTTAGAGACGACTCGATAGGAAACCCCAGCTTTCTTCGGCAACCTGCTGACCTGCAGAGGTATACTCACGCCCCGAACTGCATGAGACTTCCGAGTGTTATTCATGCAGTAGCAAGGTGTCTACCTACCCGTTTACAACGAAAGGGAATAAAAACTAGGGCCCAAATCAAAGAGGAGGGACCACAACCTGGATGTAGGAATATTTTCAAAGCCGTTCAAACCAGGCTCTCAGCAATTCTGCATACACTCTAATCCCCGCCCCACAGATAGAAAGAGTGGTATACCACGGCAGACTACACACCGCAGAAACTACTGAGAGGGGCAACATGGAAGATATGTTTTTGCGCACTGCCTTGTATAAGCTTGTGAATTTCTCAGGCTCCCTGAATGTCTGTTCCCCAGTAAGTGAGACTTGTCAAAAGAACAAGATCGCGTTTTGGCAGCTAAAAGGGAGAATAAACTGTTTCGCAGGCAGAAGTAATAACGATGTCGATACGAGAAGACATCTGTTACCCACAGCCATCGGTGGTGAGGTATCTCCCGTACAGATGAATCGCTTTTGAAAAGGGGCGAAAGTTCAAGGAGTGTGTCTCGGCAAGGCACCTGCTACAACAAAGAGGCTGAAATCATGTGAGTTTGCATATGAATAGTTAATCAGTGGATCCAAATTTACCTTGCTTAATTTTGATTTATTTCAACTTCCAGATGACCAGAAGAAAAGTGCCCGTGGTTGCCGCTAACTCTTGTGAAACATGAAAGTGTGAGTGGACCTTATTAGATTTGGAGTCTTTGACGAGTGCATACAATCTAAGAGTTGGAACAGCTAGCATATGACATAGTGTGACCCAGTCACGGAACGACACTGTTGCCTGACTATTTATTGTCCATGAGTAAACTCTCCTTCACGGTGTATCGCTGCTCAGATTGCAGTATTCATAAGTCAAATCGCTTGGTGACTGCACTTTGCCTGAAGCCGATAGGGAAGTGGAACAAGGATTTGGAGGGGAAAAAGACATTTGCAACGAGGCTACTGCTTGAATAAATAAATGTTTTGTCCTCACAGCGGTAACTTTACATGAGGGGAGCCAGTTCACAGGCCTCAGCACATTGATATACGTTGAAAAATCTACAAGATTTCACCAGTCCCGAGTGGTACAGGTGGAGTGTCATTAAACTCTAATGAAGACGGCAGAAGATCCCGTTAGTTATGAAACAAACAAGAAAATACCAGTTTTCAGCGTATACAGAGTGTTAAAGTTTAGAGTATAATGATTCTTATCACTATATAATGGATTTAACATGGGGGACACCAGTTTAAAAGCATTGTCAAACTGATAATTCATGAAAGTTTACAAAATAGCATCCAGTATCAAATAACTAACACATCAAGTCATCGATGTGCGTAATCCTATTAAAACTTGCTGAAGCTCATGAGACGGGTATGGATTTTCATTTCCCATCAGACAGAGAGGTGATACCATTAGGAATAATAAAACGCAATGTTCCAAGTTTGCGTTATAACCAGCCGATGTTGGTAGTCCATTTGCATAGTTTTTTAAGTGGTAATACAGCCGTCTGTTCCTTAGAAAGTTCCTCAGTTTTTAGCTTTGCTAACCACAAAGGACTCATTTATACAATCTGGAGTATCAGTAAAGTATCCACAGTTATACAACCAAAATGTGTCTAAACCAAACCGTTTCCAGGTCATCATGTTACTTTTACAGATGATATAGATTAAATCCACTGAGAATACTTGTCGTAGTGGACGGAAATAGACGTCGAAACGATTAACAGACCAAATGGCAGTAGTTGTACATAGGCTTCGGGTATCTTTTGCATTAGCGTGGGTAGCATTCATCGAGAAGTGTATTTGATGCATAGTAGCTTTCGCATGAAAGATCGCTTGATATAGAGCACTCAAAAGTATGCAGTGTAGTGCTAGTGCGGGTAAGTCGCTTTCTGAGTCACTAGGTAAATGGTCTCTGGTCTAATCGCTTGTTCAGAATGTCTCTGCTATTAATACTGTTGGGAAAGTTTGGACGGTTCGTCTCAAGAAGGATAGTGAGGAGTAGGTGAGCTAATCGTGAAGATGGTCCGGAAATCGCGAAAGATTGGAAGCTGTCCAATAATTACCGGCGTCAAACAGTGGGCATTATTTCCACTAAGTAATTATGTTCAGATAGAAATTCGGTAACAAATGTCGTCATGGAGCTGTTGCTGCAAATGGGAAAAGAAAAAAGAAGCAAGAGCAGATATGCAAAAAGAAATTACTACGCCACCCAGTTTGAAGGAAAAAGAAGTTCCTATTCTTTTAGACCTATTTGAACTTTATGTGCACTTTCATATATGCATATGAGATCAGTGACATAGTTTATCAATTGTGAGACACCTAAAATTTTCCATATTTGGAGTGTATCGTGATGGATCTGAGAGGAAAACGGCATGAGGAGGAGGAGAACCAATACTCACACCCGCATATGTAATCGTGAACCCATTAGTGTAGGAGAAACTCGAGGACTGTAATAACTCTGATCCACTCATATAGAGTTTTAGGTACATTCACAGTGGACTCAGTGGCCCGACCATTATTACGTGCCGACTGCTCTATTATACTTCGTATTCGCGTATATAATATAAATGTCGAGAAATTTATGGATGCCCGAGAACTGAAGGAATTCGTTGAGTAGACGTTGAAACCGAAATGGGGACATGCGAGTGCGAATACAATGTGGGAACCTATTCCATAACTTGGTGTACTGTATCATAAAGAATCGTGACCTAAGTTTGAGGCAGTATTTTTCTACAGGCACAGTGCACTTACAATTGCGTAGACTGTATGAGAAAGTAGCCTTTAAAGTGGGAGAGCAACGGGCATGAGGAAACGAAGGAAAAAAAGGCTCGTTTGATGGTCAGGGATCCTGCTATATTCAGCTGCACATCACGTTTTCTGTCAGGGCGTGATACGAAGTTAGAAACCGTGATATGGAATAAGTGTAACAAAGAGCTCGATTGAATCAGCCCACTAGGGACCCCTGGTTTGCAGATGCTAAAACGGGTAAAGTGATGAACACCTACTGTACATATGAAAAGGCCAACGTTACGATATGTACGCCTTACCATACTATGGATATCTGGCGGACTTGGAAAAGAGGTGATTGCTAAGCGACCCATTAATCCAGGAGGAAGTTTAGTTTGCAACCCGATATCTGGTGCATACACGCATTCACTTGTTGTGCAGATCACGGAGGTTGGCTAATAAATGATTTACTTCTGAGAGAGTCAGGCTATTCCAAAGAGTCCACGAATATGTAGCGAATAAGAGGCGATCCTTGGATTGCTGAACATATTTCAGAGTTGAATGCAGTCGTAAGGTGGGCCACCGTTAAGTGTATGCTATGTATCTGAAGAAATGCCTGTATAGTGCGATAAATGATAGCACACTGTAACAGCCAAAATCTTATAATCTTGGCCTGAACGCTGAAAGCAACTAGGCGGTGCCAACTAACGCGAATCTGACGAGCTCCTGCGTTCTGCTGTATAGTTTCCGAACTTCCGCGAGTGACGCATAGTCAAAGGTTGGGTCAACAATGTCAAAGACTCCGCTTGTAGTAATTCAGGTCAAAGAAGACAGACAAACAGCCAAATAACATTACATCGACTAGGGTCGAAGGCACAATAATCACAACGAGCGTATAAATATTCGAATGGATGTCGACATTGTCAAACAGGATGATCATGAAAGATGTTCAGATAACCTTTTTCCTTTACACACCACTGCAACCTTAGTAAGTAGTTATATGGTACAGCCGGTTTATCCATGCCGGTGTGGACTAACTGAAACTAATTTAAGTGAAAGAAACGCATGCAAGAGGTGTCAATGTCTCTTCACTCGTCTGAACACGAGAGCTGTGCACATTGAGATGATCCACAATCATTCTATTGATTTATTTGTTTCGGGCTTAAGTAGATCTGTTCATTGTGGAGATATGCCGAGGCTCATTTTTGTTGGAAGATAAAGCAACCTAGATGGCTGTCATGCAAAGCTGTGGAGATGACTTCAAAATTCCCAAGATATGGCAAATGAGGAAAGGTTAAACAGAGCGGAAATTCAGCCTACCAAAAACCAGGCGTGTATGGAAGGTTGATTGTAATTGCCCAAGGGCTGCTCAGTTCGATGATTAAAGGAAAACGTAAGAATGATCCAAGATACCAGAACGTTTTTTAGTCAGGCTGCAGGCCAAAATGTTCTTTCCCAAGGGATACGATGTGGTACCGGAAGTAGTGAAGTACGGATAGATCATTAGCCCAGTACATAAATCCATATGATTATTTATCTCTAGCATTCATCACTGTTACTGACTGATGGCTGCTAGGTGATGTGCACGTTTCCCAGTGTCCATATAAAATTTTCTTGACCCACAGTACAAGACAGACGGAGCACGGCAAGCAAAGCGTGTTTGAGCGATTGCAACGCTTTGCGCTTATTTTTTAGCACATGTTAGCGTTCGAAAGTAGTACGGCTTATAACAACAAAACACTTTAAGCCTATATCAATACAGTTTAAGCGACCGAATGCAAACCCGTTAGTGTGTTAGAAGTAGTTTGCAAACAACATTAATACCAATGAGAAATAGCAGGCCCGAAACCAATGTAAGTTACATTCTTTACTTGGGCGCCAACTTTTGGCTGGCTGGAAAGAGTAAATATATGTAAATACATGAGTTGGGATTCCGATAGTTAGGCTTTCCCTCTAGTAATGCGGGCTGAACCTTCTCGAATTCGGGCAAAACGTTCCGTAAAAAGGTTCACTCTAAGCGGCGAGGAAAACTTGGGGATGTTCAAAAACTATTTTTGTTATCCGAGGAATAATCAGATGAGACCATGAAGTCCAACCGACCAGTAGTAATGTCCACTTCATTATCAAGCAAATGATATGACATGTTAACTTTTAGTGACAACCGTCTTCCCCACAGGCGATGTAGGCGAGGTTGCGCGTTTTCATCAGGGTAGTTCAATTCGAGTGCATTACCAACCAAGTATGTAGTCATAGGTTGTCGAAATCTTCATTTCGCGTTCATCACACACTTTTCCATCAGTTAAGAAAAGAAGAGTATTCGTTTAAGGGCTGAGCGCAGGTTTTACGCATGGCTGGTATGCCGTAGCCATGAATAAAGGTTTTAGTTGAGGATCTAGTAGGCTTATGGGCTCTGCTTGGCAGGAGATAAGCTATTCGTCCGAAGTCGACAGGGTAATCCGACTCTCACTTTTGCACTGACTGCATCAAACACGATGGAGACGCCTTCCAACTGTTAGATGAAATGTACCCACGCAACCTGCTCCTAGTTGAAATGTAGCCATCAGAGTTTATCCATGTTTTCTAGTGAACGGGGTTATTTAATAATAAAAGTATCTTCTGTGTGGGAAGCTTTCCCTCAGGCCACTGGTTATTTTCAGGTAACTGAAGAATCGGAATGATTTTCCATCTTGGAGGTAAGTGGACATGTCGCTGTTTCAGGCAAGAAGAGTGATGGTTCAAAGACACGGCCTTAAGTATGCCATTATGGATGCTTTCAGGACGAGCACTAGAAGTCACCTTGAAATTTCGAAGTCTGCAACTTATTGGGACTAAAGGCGCAGATGCCGAAGTAATGAAGAAAGGGGGCGGGGGACTTTATCGAAAGCTGCACTGGTTTGGGCATTTAGAGCTGACACACTCATCCTACTTCAAAATGGTACAGAATATTTGTAGCTGAGATGGATGGTGCTGATTGTATTGTGTCCTCTGAGCTGGTTGTTTTATCGGGGAGCTTCCATTGTCTTTCTAGACGATATCGTCAGCACTAACTTCGGCATGGGGCCAGCTGTCAACTTTCCAACGCGGAACACAACACAATCAAAATACCTGCCCAACAATCACTACTTGAAGCTACATGGATGAACAAAGACAAAAGACAAAAACTTCTAGGTGAGATTTCAGAATACCGTATCGGTCCCAAATCACGAGTCGCCCACTAAATAGAAGGTAAAGACGCGGTCAATAAAGTTTTTACACAGCATCCCTCGTGTGATAGTCGTAACCTGAATAGGATGGTTATTGGTTGGGATACGTTAGGAGATTAAGGGATGCCTAGCAAAGGTGTAAAAAGTTTTTCCGTTAGTCGGGGTGGTGAGAACCACGGATCAATTGGGCGGATGTTTTTAAGGGCAGCGAGAAGGCGCCAGGATTGCTGGCACTAAATACAATAGAAAGTGTACTGGTATAACCTTGTATATATAGGTGTAAATGAGTGGACCCTTGTACAACAACTTCAGACCTCGCACCTGATGCCCACTGGGTTCCTGAAGAACAGAAAGAAGCAGCAAAGGCCACAAGAGGTGTACTGTCAAGTACGAAAAGTAACGGCTCGTGTACGTTTTCAGTAGCTCTGTTACGTTCTACACTTCTCGAGGAACCCGTTTTACCAGTCTGAATGTCGCACGCTTGGGTACGTAACTCTTCGTGAATGTTCGGCAGGTAGTGATTGGCTTTGGGAGCTTTTCGGGAAATTCCAAGCACTTTTGAGGAATCTATGAGGTATTGTTTCACTTCATAACAGATATCATCACCGCTCAAACTGTACGACAATCTCTGTGTGCTCAGCAATTTAAAGACAAGACATCCAATGAAACTCCTGCGGTGGACCTTCGGAAACCATCCGGCCAGGATCACGGGGTGTGGCCCGTGGTGCGAAAGTGTCATGAGATAGCGAAATATAGTGCTGAACAGCTTGGGTGTTCAGAAGTCACTCAGGCTGGCCTTCGTATAACCTGGTCATATTTACCTGCCTGGACTTCTGAACGATAACCTTCAGACTCCACCCACTGGTGAAGTTTGGTTCCCTGGTGGATAGAAAAGGACGGTTAGCCGATAGAAGTTGCATTCCAACCCTGAAATGCAGTTGCCTACACTTACTAACGACGGCCTGGGAGTACACACCCCATCGAGTTTGTCCCTTCAACCAATCTAGTATTTACACTGAGTTCACGTGTTTTTTCTCGAAACTCTACAGCAAAGAGATCAGCCGTGAAAAGGTACAGGGTTTGGGGCTTCCTGTGAGGACCTAGGTAATTTCATTGCATACTATAACATGTGCATGAGTGCCGCGCGGCCGTCTCACCTGTTTGAGGCCAAGCAGTTTGCACGGTGCCATTTACAAGTCATCTGAAAGTGATCACCCCATTTCACGTACACCCTACTTATACAGTAGCGTATAATTTCTTATGCAGTAAGTAGTGGCCACATCATGACGAATAGTGACGATCTCCATCATCTACTAAGCGTGGCTGTTGGATACACTTGTTGTATTTTGTACCGTAATTATACTAAGGTATTCATTTTGATTTGTAAGTGAAATCTGAAGGAAATGCATCGGTTTACTCTAGCCTCTATGTCAAACTAAGATAAAATATCGGTTTTTTTATCCACATCAGCTTGTCATTCATTCCAAAAGCGTTTTCGTTTGAAGGTGCTCCAGTACACTTTAAGCCTTACCCATCCTTTCTAGGGTTTCCCTTTCTAGATTGCCAAGTATACTTGGTAAGGTATGTTATTAAGAGTAATTCATTATTAAAGAGAAGTTAATTCTTGTTCACGCAAACTATTAGCTTCCATGAAAACACACCTCTAAAGCTCGTAATTGTAGGCTTATGTGCTTTCTCATCTAATCAGCCAATGCTTCTCTTTTATCCGGCCTTAGAAAGACCAATCTGGTCCGGTACAGAAGTCCAGATAACGTAGGCAGGAACACGTCTACTTCTTCAATGTTACCTGTAAAATGCAATGGAACCCGCCATTCATCCAGCTTGTCCTCCTTTTCTTCTTACCCAATTTATTTGAAGATAAGTAACCGGAGAGACGTTTTGGCAGAATATGCACGATGGTTGACCCAATCAACTTTCAAGGCTTCCCCTGATGTAACGAAATCTAACGAATGTTTTTCACCAGGCTTACAGCACATGTTTCACATTCAGGAAGAAGCTGATTTGTTGCAACCTAGATACGTCACTAGATATCAACTGTGTGCCCGCTTCGTGGAACCCAAACCCACGTGCATCCCGCTGCACACCTTATAATAATAACAGTAATATATATATTTCGAATGATAAATTAAACCAACACGTGCCGTTTTTACAGGCAATATCCGAATGTTATTGTTCCCGGTGAGGCTGGGAAAATTTAAAAAGAATAAATCGTCCCACTATACATAATCTGCTGGAGGATGCAACTATTTGCATGTTGCTGATCAGAAGTATTAGATAATAACCCTTTCACTACACAACGATAGTGAATGGTAACAGGTGTTGTAACTCGGTACAAGCTTCAACCAGGAAAAGTACATGGCACATCAGTGCCGAGTATAAATGAAGCTGAAAAAATGAGAATATTCCATAAGCTTGTGCTGTTTACAGAAAGCACGTAAAACTAGATTTAAATCCTGGCATGGACCGCGGATAAAGCTTGGGATCAGTATCAGACGGCCTTATGCGGCATGCAGCGATTGTTTCGGATTACAGTGAAAACAAATTCATTGGAATAAATTAGGCTAAAATTGTGGCCTTAATCCGCAAAGTGCTGTCATTTTGCTGTCCACGGTATCCAGGGTTTCACCACTGAACCGTTCAATATGCTCTCGAGGTCAGCGCACCACATGAGGTTAGCTTCGGTTTCCCTTACTACGGGATGAATGATTGTTAGTAGTCGGATAACCTGTGTGTTTGGATACAAACATCACGTATTGCCAAGATTTCTAGATTCTAAAGTGTGCCCCGGCATTTTCCTCGAAAGACCTAAAAGTTCCAGAGTACTTCCGGACATTTTCTCCGAAAGCACTCAGTACACGGCGCCAACAGTTATCGAACAAGCAAACGTGTGCGCGCGTTCAGTCTCTATCCATGCAAATTACCTAAATAACTTGTCGTTAAAAAGACTAATGATAGAAGAATGGGGATGTATTGAATGAATGGGTTTATTATAAAAATATTGAATCCTTTGTACATAAACGTCTTCCGTTCCATAATTGCTCAGTACACCCCATTTGGCGTTATCCATCCAATTTATTTAGACTTCCTAAAGAACAAGGGGGTTACCGGATCCAACGACTTACCTCCCATCTTTATTGTTTTCTTCAACTAATCGTGAAAGTGATTACTTCAGCATACGTAAATGCTTACCCTTAGTTTTCGTCAGTCGTGCGTCAATTAACGTTGAAAGCAAACTACTGAAATGACGTTTAGATGTACCGTGTAACGGGGGGGGTACCGTAATAAGTACGTGCTTCAGCTACAATTGCTATCCCGGGTGATCGCGAGAAACTGATCGAAGTGTCCGTGAGCGACGAATTACTGGAAAGTGACAAATGTAATGGGAAAGTTACCTCGTTACCCGTGAATTAAGGGCAGCTTTACGGAAGATGAGACCGAAATTGCGCTGTAAAGTGAAAAAAGAAACTATCATTCTTGCGCCTTCGATACACTTGTTTCCTCCGTCGCCAGTCATCACTCTATGCTGCGGTATTAACATGGCACGCAACGAGGCTAAGGTTAATCCCCGCTTGGGCATTGCAATGGCAACTTATTTGGGGTTTACATATCGTGTCTGAGTATGAAGAAAGGGTGATACGAACATAACTGTACATCTATAAGTTCGTCGTATGATAGCACTTAAAATTTATAGCATGTACGCAGACAATTGGCATAGACTTGCAGCACGACAGCGTTACAAATTCAAGGTCATTTGGGAAGTTCGAGTTTTGCCCAAATGCCCTACAGTGTGCACAAATTACCCAAATGTGCGTAAGTCCAACAGAACCATACAGTGTCTGCAGTGCGCCCAAAGTTATACGAATCAGGCATTATACTAAGTAACAAGTAGTGTGCGGGAATACATTTGGTATATGTGTACCCTTTGGCGCAGTATACGCGAAGCGCAACTGTTAAGTTGACTGCAGAGTGCGGTGACCTTCCGGAAAAATAAACTTTTAGGATAGGTGCCCAAAAGTTCCAAGCAGCGCCCCAAGTTGACTTCGAGATTTACCTAAAAATGTCAAAGTGCAGGCCAAGTATTCACCGGCCGGGTACCCTCCATGGGGGATAAAGGCACATACCATTCTTACAGGTACGAATAAATTTATGTATAAATTACATGTGTCATCATAGAAAGTAACCTCAATCCCCACCCATTGTCACTAGAAGATGTAGGTGCTGGATATCCAGATAATGGATTATCCCTGCGGATTGAGTATGCAAAATTTACAACATGGACAAGTGGAAGTACTGTCTTCGCACTAACAAAAAACCAGGTTTGTATCTCGACATTACATGTATTACCTGGAGAAAAATAGAGCTTGAAGCTAATACTTCCATTGTAATGGTTTATACTTTTTGCTTGAGACAATGGTGAATAGTTTATGAGGGAATGTATGCACAGACTGTCTACTTCTTATACTTCATTGGTGGTTTCAGATCCGTGTAATTCATGTGTGTTAGTACCATTTCACATCAGGGATTCATAATATTGATGAATATTACGACTGAGAGCCAAATATCTTCTCCTTTCTAACTCTGGCATCCAGAAGCAATAAGCTTGCTTGAATGGGCCAAGTGGACTTCCAGGACATCCTGTCCGCCGTTCACAGTGGTAGTGATAGCAGCATTCTTTTCACTTCAAGAAAGACACCGAATGAAAGCACCGGCTGAGGAGCGTAGGGCCCTTGACAATTTGTCCAAAACGCAAACATTTTGCAGCATCCTGCGAAAGCGAAAAAATACAAAAGACTTTTTAATAAATCATCTAGAGCACAAAAGTATAAGTTACCATGATCCACAGGTGATTCGTAAACATCTCGGTGGCTTCCTAATAATGCTGATATGCTCCTGGCCCCAGACGTCGAAATAACCAGTAAAAGCAGTATTACGATAGGTAGCGTAGAATTCAGCGTGGGTAGCATTAACGATGCCATTGAAACCCTAAAAGCAAATGTTAGCTGCGGGACAGACGAGATATCGTCAATAACTTATAGAAAGGCTGGTACGGGCATGGCAGTTTTATTACTCGAAATATTTGCCCTCTGAATAGATTCCGGGACATATCCTGACAAGCGGAAAACTACCTATATACTACCAAAACATAAGTTAGGGGCCAAGACCAACGTTTGCAATTACAGACCAATTAACGTAACCCCGGTCATCTCAGGGATTATGGAAAAGGTGATTAAAAATCAAGTGTCTGATTACCTGCTAGGATCTAATCACATCAACTCGTCGCAATATGGCTTTCTGAAAAGAAGATCTTGCACTGAAAACCCGTTTGACTTCATAACGAGATCACCAGCAAAAGGGATCAGAAAAAGATAGCGATAATACCTTACTTCGACATGACTAAAGCCTTCGACAGAGTCCCACACAACTTGCTTATCAATAGGCTAAGATCCCTCGGGATCTGTAACCCACTTTTAGACTGGTTAAAATCCTTCCTCCATAACGGTTACCAAATAACAAAAGTCGGCTCAACTATCTCAAAGCCTAAACCAATAACCAGTGGAATTGTCCAGGGCAGCGTCTTGGGTCCACTTCTCTTCATAACGCACATCAATAGCATATGTGAGTGCTTCA
Organism: Heterobilharzia americana; assembly: GCA_944470555.2. NCBI lineage: Eukaryota > Metazoa > Platyhelminthes > Trematoda > Strigeidida > Schistosomatidae > Heterobilharzia > Heterobilharzia americana. The sequence goes on from OX104127.1 coordinate 42,775,849, forward strand.
AGGAAGCAAGCCATTCTTGTATGCGGATGACCTGAAGGTAGTATACACATGCCTTAGCAGTGACAATCCTGACCATTAGCACCATGCAAGAGGAACTAAGATATGTTGGCAAACGGTGCAACACCCGGTGACTAGAATTTAACACGGAAAAATGTGGTCGGATATGCACAGGTGAATATGGACTGGAACTAAACTTAATGATAGCCAGGTATTCAGTTTCAAAACTGAAGTCTATGCAAGACTTAGGGCTCCAATATTCTCACAACCTAACCTTCTCTGAGCACGTATCCACACAAGTGTCGAAATCACGCAAACTGGTGGATTTCTTATTACGGAACTTCTACAGCACCGAATCTAGAGCTACCCTGTGTAAAACATATGTCCGAACACTGCTCGAATATTGCTCATTTATATACAGCAGTATAGGGTTACGGATAGTCAAAGGAGTGCGGAGACACTTTACAATGAGTATACTCAACACGAATAAGGACGTAAAATATGCCATCAGGTGCAACATCCTAGGACTTGAACCACTATGCAAACGAAGGCTGGGACTGAACCTGACACTGTTTTATAAGCTCCTTGACAGGTTAACTTATAGCGCATTCACAGACATGTGGTTCATAGACAAAACTACATAGGCCTTGCGAAATGTAACCGCAACAGTAGCAACTGATCATTTCAGAACAGCCACTTCGGAAAACTTCTTTGCGGTAAACTATGCCCAGATATGGAACGGCTTGCCTGGGGAAGTACGAGAATCAAACACTTTGGCTGGGTTTATAAGATAGCTTAACTTTACACCACAGGACGGCACTATAAAAAGCACCACTAATACTGTTGCTAGAACTACAGACATATTAAGAACTCTCAATATATAAACAATTTACAATCTGGGAGGTGCAGGGGCCACACCTGCTTTTGTCGTCTTTCTATCAAAATTTCAGATGGTTGTGGTATGAAGATATCAATAGGCTACGAAGAGACCGGACTACGGTGAAAACTCACCGAATAATCTGGAAACCTGAACGCTAAATGAAAGAAGGGTTTAACTCGGATCCTGGAATACCCACATCATCAAGATAACCTTCAGTGGTGACAACAGGACACAAATGAGGAATATACGTTACCGTTTCTAAACTTTCCACTTCTTTTCGAAGCAATGAAACCATGCTTCCACGAAAATTACCTTCCAATAAGCAAGAATTACCAATCCCATTCCCTCATTTGGCACTCTTACTATACGAACATATATCAATCCTCGAGTTACTCAAATTTCTGGACGGTCATAATGGCATCGAAAACCTGTACAGACAGCAACATCCAAGAGATCAACTCACCTATTAACTCTAAAGTGAACATATTCACAATAATGATATGCAACTGATTTCCCTAGTATATACGTCCTTGACAATGCTGCATACCTTAACGTGAACAGTATGGAAAACTCAGTGCCATTGGTCCGCAAATTCTTCAAATGTTCGTTCCTTCGCACCATAATATCTAGTTCTGATGGCGTACTTCTATATTACTGTGAACGATAACACTGGAGTAGATATTCACTTGGATTGCATGACCATGTGAAAACTTACGGATTCTCAAAATCGTCAGAGTAGGTTCTTTTGGTCTCCAAAGCTATAAGCTTGAGAATTCTTAGTAAAATAGACATTTATATAGCTTAACGGGACATCACGAAGACGAATCAGACAAGTCGATTGTTTGTAACGGAAATTTAGAATTTCGCGCTACCTTGGTGCCGCTAACGGTGAGAAAAGAAATTACGACTGAAAACGATCCAAACATTAACACTCTGTATACGCTGAAAAGTTGTATTTTTAGTTTATTTCATAACTTGTGTAATCTTCTGATGTTTTTAATCCAATTTAATGACCTCCATTCCGTACCATTTATATCCCATAAAATATTGTAAATTTTCCAACATATATCAGTGTGACGATGCATGTAAACTGGCTTTTCTCATGTTTAATTACTAAAATGAGAATAAAATATTTATTTATTTAATAATTAATGGATGTGTTGCCGTTAGGTAAAGTGATCTCTCGGGCTGGATTGTTTATTCACATTTGCGCTGCATTTGTCACGGACCAGAAATCGGGGACCAGTTATTGTGCTCGAGGTTTCATATGTGGTGGCATTCAGGGTACCGGTAGAGAGGTGAGTTGGTTGTGAAGCTGTTCAGGAAACAGCGAAATCAGAGCGAGCCAGCTGGATACTTCTAACATCAGGTTCCAGTATTAAGTACGAAGTAGGGTTCCCAGTAAGTTCATATCTTCTGATCGAACTAACGCTCAAGACTTTCTCGTCAGGATGATACTGAAAAGAGAAGAGAAAAGAAAGCGCAAGGCAAAAGTGGACAGCGGGATACCACGTAAAACAAACTGGGAGGAGAGAAGGACTTATCTTCTTGAAGTTATTCGAACTATGTGCAGACATTAATTTACTCATGAGAGAATGAATCTTCCCCTTTTTCTTACACCAAGTTCACGCCAATTATTAGAAATTTAGGGTTTGTCCCGGTGCGAACTTGACAGACGCAAGGACTAATCACTGGTTATTCGGACTTGTTATGTACCTGCGAATACGAGACCAAGGAAGAACACGATAGCGTAGTCGGATGGACTTGTATACTTGGATGGTTGTGCCAAGATACCGATGCGTTCAAACTAACTGGCTGGAGAGTTGAATACGGGCAGTGCAACGTAATACGACGGCGTGCCAAGTGGCGAGGATGCTTGATCGGGTGCCTTCAGCTTAGCGAGTCAGGTTAAACTATCCAGGTCAGCATCAATGTTGAATGTTGTCGAACCCTAGGCTATTGATTTTGAGGAAGTGTGTGGCGCTACAGATCACTCTCCACACTATCGGGTTCGTGATGACCCTAGGACGATATCAGCTGGAAGTAAAAGCCAGTCGGTTTCTCCACTGGCAAAACTCTTCCGATGGGCTGACTGCGTGAAGTCTAAACTTATTCTAGGGTGTCGCAACAATTAAATAAATAAAATACAATAAATCGAATAAGACGTCGATCGCGGTCATCAGTTCCTTTTGATGTTCCGTCCAGTGCTCGTTGCACCTGGAATGTGAATAAAAGTCTTTAATACCATGAAAACGCTTCGTAAAAATGGGAATTATGTATATACAAACACAGAAAACAAAATTTGCGTTTATATTCACCGTTTTTAAGAAAAGTTTCATTACATGGTAATAAAAAATTGATATAAAAAGGCGAAATGTACGAGCAGTTTTGCATTGCTGGTAAATAAGAAAAATAGTGCCTCGGAAAATAAAATATTGAATTAAGAAATATGGTTGGCACATGGTTCACACAACTAAGTTGAATACAACTTCAAATACTTCAAGAACCTGACGGTTCGACCTGACCGTGTTTTCAGTCGCGCAGATGGTTGCTGTAACTGTGCATTACCAGGCACGTCGTCAGGAATTTCGATAACTGGGCTATTCTGCCGGTGTTGTTTCGGTGCTAAGCTTTCGGTAATAACCGGCTGGACGCCATTCGTTGCTGTCCTTTCTGGGGACCATGTGAAATTGTGATGCTCAAGGACTGTCTGGCGGTTTGATAATGGCCAGTTCGAGCATGTGGTCGAATTCACTCTTCGCCGTTTTGGGCTTGTTGGGGGCTAGACGGCGCGCTTCGGATGTCACAGGTGGACCTGCGGTTGTGACATGATGTGTAACATTGCTGGTTATGCACGGAAGAGTATGCTTCGGTTGTCGCAACTCTGGATATTTCTCCAAAACTGCCTGGTAGCACGAGCCGCCTGATTGTTTGGTTCTAACGAGGGATAAACTCGGACCTACATAGGTGGTACCGCCAATAGGTGACTTTGTGTTGTTGTCTGTCAGTCGTCGACGGCGAGCATCTACAAGTAGATCCTAATAGTTTAGCAAATCTATGCCGATGATGGGCATAGAAACGTCAGCCAGGAGAAAATCCAGGGAATAGGTTTACGTAAACTCAAGCTGAGGTAGGCATACCGTCTCCCGAATGTCGCGATTGCCTTGCCGCTGGCCGCTTGCAGATTGAAGGATGGGTCAAGATGACGCTCCTTTGTCGTTGCTGGAAGAACGCTAACTTCTGCGCTGGTGTCGACGAGGTAGCAAACTTTCGTTTTCATATCCGTGACGTAGGACAAACGGCTGTTTCCGCTGGCTAGGGTTGTCGTGAACTCTTGCCGGCGTGGTCGTTTCCCGGGTTTGTGTCATTGTTGAGGCTGCAAGGTTTCCGACATTTTCTGGCTTCGTCTCCGTAAATATAATGAAACCAGCGCCATTCCGGGCTTTCCACTCTGTTAGGTTTAGTTTCGGTGCAACCACGAGGGTTGCTGCAATGCGCCAGGGTGTTTTTGTGAAATGCTACGTGAGCTAGGACTTCGAGATCGTAGCAACCGCCTAATCCAGTTGCACAGCTTGGTCACCTCTGAATCCTGGCTCTCTGGCTTGTCGCAGACAGGATGTACGTTGGAGATGGGTCTGCTAGAAATCTCCAGCACTTTGTCTTCCGAGGCTGTCAGGCCATCGAGTGGGACTGACTACAGTGTCACCAACAAGGATTGCACCGGTTGTGGTAGTTTTTTCGTGCGCCGATAACTTCTCGCACGTGTGCGAGGACTTCAGTAACTGAGTGGCTGCCTAGCTCCATGTTACGAAGTAATTCGTCTGGGCGCTGGAGATCTGTCAGATCGCTTTTCTTCGAGAGTGCGGCTTTGAGAAGTGCATAAGGATCACTCACTTCAGGATTACACATGTGTGCCGTACGTGTTTGTTTAGTTCCCGCGGTAGTGAACGCATGACGGTAAGAAATCGAGAATGAGGATCTGAGACGCCCTGTCCTCGAAAATCGGCCTCGGCACACAGAAACCATGTTTTCGCATCGTCTGGCCAATGTAGCACAAGTTGGATCGTGTCCGTAGTCGGCTTAATACGAATAAGCTTGGGAGTGTGGTCGGACATTAGAAAGTGTAGTAAATGGATATATAAGTGTTATCGAAATGAAAACAATACACAAGTATAAAATGAAACAGGCTCACCAGTCCAATATTTGCTATTGGTCTGGATATGTGATCACATCGGGTTCGCCAATTTGGGGTTTGTCCTGGTGCGAACTTGACAGACGCAAGGACTAATCACTGGTTATTCGGACTTGTTATGTACCTGCGAATACGAGACCAAGGAAGAACACGATAGCGTAGTCGGATGGACTTGTATACTTGGATGGTTGTGCCAAGATACCGATGCGTTCAAACTAACTGGCTGGAGAGTTGAATACGGGCAGTGCAACGTAATACGACGGCGTGCCAAGTGGCGAGGATGCTTGATCGGGTGCCTTCAGCTTAGCGAGTCAGGTTAAACTATCCAGGTCAGCATCAATGTTGAATGTTGTCGAACCCTAGGCTATTGATTTTGAGGAAGTGTGTGGCGCTATTGATAGTCAGTTTTGTTGGTAAACTTAAAGGGAACACTGGTTATGTATTCGTACTGCACAATCCGACCTGATTCACCGGTAATCAATCACCTTTTATGGGTTCATCGAGGTAAAATATACTTGAGCTTTATGGTAACCTTACTCTATAATTTTAGAGGTCCTAGTATGCTTTCATTAGCCCAGAATATATATATATATATATATATATATATATATATAGTGCCTAGGCGAGTGTTGGATTCATCGTCTGTTAGGAGCTTATTAAGTGCAGAACAAAAGGTAGATATTGAGCCTCTGGTACGTGTTTCCTCAGGAGGTCCATTCCAGATGTGAGAGAACTTATTGATGAAGAGGTTTCTTCGCAGTTTGGTCTTACAAAACTAATTTTCCGCTAATAGGTTGTGATTACGTAAATAGTGAGTAGATGTTGCAACTATTTTAACTTCCGGGCCACGTGAGTGTACTTGCTTACGAAGTTGTAGGGGAGCGTGTTACAATTCATTCTAATTCGCCTCTTCCAGAGGGGTTCCAGTCCAGCATGTTGCATTTGGAGATGTAGTCTAGGCTGCAGTCAGCTCCTAGTGTTCTTGGTGTAAAGTGGCCTTGTACTCCTTCAATTTTTCGCTTGTCGCCTATACGAAGGCAGCTTAAGATAAACCGGCAGTACTCGAAAATTGGACGGATGCTCACTTTGTAGAGTGGGACCCTTGATTCAGTGCCATAAAAGTTACGGACGATGCACCCAAGGAGTCTACGTGACTTAGATGTGATACAAGCCGTCTGCTTAGAGAATGTTAAGTCACTGGAATATCTAAGACCAAGATCTAGCACTGAAGAATGTCTAGGTAGCTTTTGTCCGCGTACTTCGAGAGGCACATCTAGGTTATCGCTGCCCATGCTAAGCCAACCACGTTTATCACTGTAGAACTGGAGGTGGGACTCGTCACACCATTTAGCGACTTCACCTAATTCTTGTCGAGCAGTAGACAGCGTGTTACCTAGTTCGTGGGTGTGACATGAGTATACAACTTTAAGGTCATCAGCGTATGGGAATGTTTCCCCTACAGTGGAGCACTTGCACCCACTATTAGTACAAACTATGACCAACGAAGGTCCAAGGACACTACCGTGTATTACTCCACTAGTTATGAGCCTGGGTGTAGACTGCATAGAATTCACTTTGATGACCTGGCTACGATCACTAAGAAATTATTTTAGCCAATGAAGTAAAGGGTCATGGATACCAATCGATTGTGGCTTATCAAAGAGAATACTGTGTAGCACCTCGTCAAATGCCTTCGATATACCAAAGTATATAACAGTGACTATTTTACGTGCCTCGTGGCTACTAGTGATAGGGTTGAAGAAGTCGAAATGGCAAGTGACGCAAGACGTGTCTTTAATGAAACCGTGCTGAGGCTTCGTGATGAAGTTTTCTCTAGGTAGGTAGCCAGGTAAGCCGCTCTTAATCACTTTTTCCGTAATTCGGGAGACGACTGGAGTTATGCTAGTAGGCCTGTAGTTACCAACATTCTCTATGTCACCGGACTTGTAGCGTGGAATTATAAGGCTAGTTCTCTACTCGCTTGGATACTCCCCACTTTCCATTGATAGGGTGGATACCTTAAGCAAGAACAGCGGCATACCATCACCACTGTTTCTGATGACTATTGAGTTTAGGCTCTCTATCCCCGTACCTGTCGGTAGTTTCAGGATTTTGATGGCCTCAGTGATACCTCCGACAGTGAGCCCCACTCTAGCACATGAACTAGTGGCCATTGGAGTAAAGCTAGTAGGGTTGAGGGCATTAGGGTTGAAATTAGTCAATGATTCGCCAAACAGCTCACTAATCTTGAGAGGATCATTGTGTACCATTCCATTATGTAGATAGGCTACATCCGTTGATGGTTTCACACGTTTAGCCAGAAGAGATGTCAACTTGTGTATTCTAGAGCCACTTTTGAGAGCGACAATCTCTTCGTCTGCTGAGTGTTTCGCACATAGTGTTTTGATAGATTCATAAGTCTCATGAATTAGGTGCAGTGACATGAAGTCGTTCGAGGAGTGGCACTGTGATGATAATTTCCCAATTTTATTGCGGAGTATTTTGGAAATATATGGGTCTGTCTCCTTATAAACTCTAACCGTTTTCACGGGAGCAACAGTATCCAGACATAGCTCTATGTTTCTGTAGAAAAGTGGGTGTGTGTGTGTGTTAATGAGGCTGTGGTAAAGTAGTCAGCTCATGGAGAGCACCTGCAAAGCTCGATAAGTACTTCCCACTCTATATTCTTGTAGCTTCTATGCCGAGTATAACTTGAAGATTGTTTGTTTTTCTGATTGGGAGGAAGAATTGGTGGGCAACAGAATACCATCCTATGGTCACTCTTGGAAAATTCGCTACTAACGTGGGTAGTGACAGGGATGATGTCACAGCAAAAAACCAGGTCCGTTATACTACCTCCACTCGTGAGTTGCTGGGTGTATTGCTTCCAGCCATAGGTACCCGTGACAGCAAGTATTTCTTCAAATCGTTGTGGCCCGTGACTGACCTCCCAGTTAACTTCAGGTAAGTTAAAGTCGCCTGCAATCAGTTCGAAGTCAACAGTGAGGGATCCAGAGTGGCCAAATGATCTAGCCATCAGTTCGTCATTTTTGTTGTTGAACGTGGCGCTCTATACACACAGCCAATGAAGATTTTGTAGTTGGTACCGTTTATAACCATCCAAAGCGAGCCCGGCAGATCACTGAAGATATCGTCTTCAATCTTATTTGAGGTAGCAAGGCTACACACGTAGATCAAGCAGCCTCCACCACGCTTGTGGTCACGATTATTGCAATGCAGAGTATAACCATCTATACACAGGTCCACGACTAGGATTGAGTCAGTACACCATGATTCAGTAACTCATGATGCAGTGGGTTTGGTTAGCAAAACTATTGTTATAAGATCGGATATTTTCTTAGATAACGAGCGGGTATGAATAAGTAGAGGCGTGAAAAGGCTACTATGGCTTGCAAAGTAACTTGCTATGTCTCTTAAGCCTCGGTAAGTGGAAAAATTTCCGGTATTCAGTTCGCTAGGCGATGCACTACCTATGTCTCGGAAGTAACAGGACCCAACAGTGGGGTACGCCAGTGTGACCGGTGAGTTTCTGCCTCCCACAGGCACATGATTACTTAGTTTTTCACGGCACTTATAGGGTTAGGGTTAGGGACTTGGTTTGCCTCGTTAAGGAGAGACCCAGAGTAGCTCCGTCGAGATACGGGTTGCTGATGGACGCAATTTGGAAGGCGAGCGGGTGAAGGGTTCTGTCTCACAATTCAGAAGTAGATCGCACTGCAACTTGGTGGGAGGTGCTGCTCATTCGACAAGTGATAGAGCCACACGTAACACGAGTTGCATCTTATTTCATGAGCCACACAATCTACCTGAATGTCCGAAACTTTTGAAAACGCCGACTGACGAAAGGAGATCAATGGTCAGACAACTTGGTGTCTGCTACGATTGTTTGAAGAAGGGTCATATAGCTGAGCTTTACAATTCCGGACCTAAATGCTAGTTCAAGGATTGCAAAGTTAACCGTAGCTCTTTGTTGCGTATGGCGAACACTGAATCCAAAGTAACTGGATCGATAACCCACTTGACGAAGGAAGTAAGCTCGCCTAAAGTGAATGTGAGAATCGTCCCGATGAGACTGACGGGCCCAAATGGGAGCTTAGAAACTTATGCGTTACTGGATAACGGATCAGATACACCACTGACATTAGAAAACATTGTCAAGGACCTTGGCATTATCGGTGGGAAGTCCCCCCTGAGTGTGACCACAGTCACTGGGAATTCCCAGCACAGGTGCCTGACGGTGAGTGTAGAGCCCTGCCAGCTGGACGGACAGGGTTGAGTGAAGGTGCAAAGGGCTTACACTGTTAGTCATTTACCAGTATCAGGTGCGCGTACCGTGTCTGAACGGCAGGTTAATGTCTGGAGCCATTTGAAGGACATTAAACCACCTCGACTACATCGTGATACCGTTGGAATCCTGGTCAGATGCGATGTTTCGGATGCCCATTGGGCCCTGGAACAGCGTATTGGAAATAGAAATCAGCCATTTGCAGTAAAGACCCATTTAGGTTGGGTTGCATTTGGTCCGAAGCAAGATAAGTCCTCAAGTGAAGTTGTCTTTTGCCAGTGTTCGAATAACTGTAGTGTGTCCGATAGTCTTGAAAGTTTATATGATCACGAGTTCAAAGATATTAGTAGCTCGGGCATAGTGCTTTCGATGGGGGACAAAAGGGCAACTGAAATTGCAGACCGGTCTTCCAGGTTAGCCGACGCGCATTTCGAGGTTGAGCCACCCTGGCCGCTTGACAAACCTAGTCTGCCGGACAATTGTGAAGCGGCTACACGTAGGATTAAGTGTTTACGAAAGCGATTAGCAAAAGATAGCGATCTACTCGAGAGGTATAAAGAAGCTAGCAGTATTTCTGGGGTACGTTTGAGATTTGAAGCTGAGGTCATCGTTACTGCAAGCCACGTAAAGAGATGTTCTTGCAAGTCAGGATTCCGAAACACGACATATCAGCATTTCGTCCCTTGCCAGGGAAGCGCGGTTACTTAGATCCAAAGGCTAATGAACGTCAGTTAACTGTTCATCAATTTGGTGTGGTCTCATTGCTTTTCTGCATAAACCATGTGCCCAGGAGAACCATGGAGACTTCCTGTGTCGGAGAGGAACGTGCAACCAAAGAGGTTGGTGATGAAAGGTTCAATGCAGATTACTTACCCTCCACTGATGGCATCTCTGAAACCATTCCCTTATTCCATCGGTCACGGTTGTTTTTGATAGAGAAACTTCGCACCCAAACAGGGGGATCGGCAACTGTTTACAGGTTGTACGATCGATACCTCAGGGTGACCGGAGCCAGAGGTAGAACTGAGTAAGGGCCAAGAATAAGCTGGATGAATGCTTGAGAGAACGGAAATGCAAAGTGGTCCGCGGTAACTTGCTTGGTAAGGAGACTGACTGTCATTCCAGTCCACCGGTGGCAAACCACTGGGGCGGGTTTTGGGAACGCATGATTCTTAAACTCAACAGCCATCCGTTGGTTACACCCACATCCGAGGTTGGAGACCTAACAGCATTAACGTCAACAAAGTTGTTGCTGTTTAGAGGCAACTTAGAAGAGCTTGAGGGCATATGCAGGAGTAATAGATTTTCCAAGGGACGGAGACGAGTTAATTATGCTGCAGAAATAGTTTGGAAACGTTGGTCCAAAGAATGTGTTTCATTGTTACAACAGCGACATAAGTGGATGAATTCTGAGAGAAACGTCCAGGTAGGTGACCCGGTCATGACAGTGCCGGACATCGGGGATAGAAATAAAGGACCTTTTGGACCAGAAAAGCGAGTGGTGTGCAACGAAGGTAGGTCAGCCGGAAAGGCAAGATTAAAAAAGTGAGGGAAAGGCACCTCACAGACATTCGCAAGGTTCCTCTTAGAGGCGTTGGATGAAAGATAATCAGTGAGGAACCCCCAGGCGTACTGTTGTAATTCCTGACAGCCGTTGGGAAGGTCGATGCATGGGGTTTCCGGGCGTACTGGTGTAAGCCCTGGGGACCACATAGAGGCATACGTATGCTTGTGTCCGTCTCTCTGATGTAACAAATGTTGTTGGATACTGATGATTGTGAAAAGAGACTAAAGTTCTTTGGTGAGAGGGGTTGAATGTGCTTTGATCTGTTCTTGTAATGTATTCAGAAACATTGACCACCCATTTTGTTTAGCTTCATTCAATTTGCTTGTGCAACCATATTTAACCACTTGTTTCGATCAGTGTTACAACTGCATTTCGTTTCTGGATGGAAACTGCGGTAGCCATTAAAATCAAGGTTCGTAACTAAATTTTGTACATACATTTTATTTAAAAGAACAATTTTCGCAGGGTTCACTTACTGCTTGAATATACATTCGCTTTTTGGCAACCGATTGTTTTGGATTTGGTCGGTTCTCGCTTTGGGTTTTGAGAAATCCGAAAATTCGTATCTTCGTTACGTGCTGCTCAGCGGATTTGACATAACAGCTATCAAAGCAACAATAAGTTGTGTCAAAATAACAAAAATACCTCAACAGTTCAGTAACCGCACAGTCCAAACGTTCCCGGGCTCAAATACTTACTTCATGATAAAGATTGGTTCAACAAAGACAATTGTTAAGTACCTCACAGTCAATAAGAATATTTCCGATAGAAGGGATCAAAACTCAGTCTGCCAAAATCAAATCAACAAGTAAACTTTTCCAGTAAACGGTCAAAAGACGAACAGTCAAATCACGGCACAACCGTAAGTTGGACCAAAACCAAAAGTGTCGGGTGCAGTAAAACAAGGTCACACTGTTAATACTCCAAAGTCACATAATAGGGAAGTGAAAAATTCACGATAGGCTTCAGTCACACAAAGGCAAACACTGAATGCAAAGTCAAGGAAGACAGTAAAACAATTAAACAACATTACACCGGCTGGGGTCAAAGGCATACCATACATAACGAGGGCGAAAATACTCAAATATTCAAGTACTATCAAAGAGAGCGATCAGGAGGGATTTCCAGATCATTTTTTCGTTACAGTCCCTGTATACTGTTTGATGCTGAGCGGAAGCACCAGTTGAAGCACCAGTCTAAGGAAGTGGTAGTGCGTATAATGACGTTTTACGACCACTTCCTGGAACTGGGAGCCTACGTTTGCCAAAACGGGAACTTCGTTGCGGCAAAATATTAAGTCCAATCCACTGTCACCTCTTGTAGGAGTGGCAACAATTTGCTTCCATCCGAAAATAGCCAGTGAATGAAAAATGTCGTCATACCTAGGTGGACTAGCACGTAGATTCCACCTGACTTCAGGTAGGTTACAGTCACCGCATGTGATCCTGTGATCATACGGGAGGGCGGTTTCCTGTTCCAGAGCCGTAATCAGTGGAATCTCATAATCGTCTAAGGCATCAGGTGCTCTATGAACACATCCCACCAGTGCTGCAACATTACCGTAGTGCACTGTGACCCACAGAGAATCACTTGTCAAGAACCACATTTTCCAACCCGAATATAGTGAGGGTCTTCAGGAAGTTCATCAGGCAACCTCCTTCTTGTTACTCCGGTCACATCGGGATTGTGTGTACATGTCAATACTTACCTCTTCATCTGGCCTATTTGTGTGACATCAACACTGGTTGACAGTTATTACAGGCGGCTTATATACGAGCGCGGTTCCTCTTACTACTGGAAGTTTGTTAAGGACGAACCTTGCGTTTGCGGGAGTGATATACAGGTAATAATAATAATATATATATTTCACACAACGAAGGTTACATGAATGCAAATCGGTTTACAGGTTTGATCATTTTGGTAATGAGAAATGACTATTATGTACAATGCTAAGCTATAAATTAGATACCGTTGTTTACGGCATATGGGAGGTGTGTTGAAGCAGGCCCAGTTTGAATTTAGGGATTATTCGGTTATTGTTTGAATCTTCCAATATTCTTGAAGGTGAGGCCGCATCACGGTCACGACCTTAGGGTGTGCGCGTTCGTCATAAGGTTTTCATGCCAAGGTTCCCGCTGACAGATGCGATTTCTAGGATTCCATTTGAATGCAGGACTGGTCGGGGAAACCTGAAAAGTGAATAACAAGAGCGAGTAGCAGGCGAAATTAGAAGCAAGCAGAAAAATACGCGGGAGTAGATCAACCATGATGCATCTGGGTGATTTCTTTGTACTGACTGCGAAACTTACTTCAAGAAGTATCAAGAACCAACTGTTTAGAGGTAAGCTTAGGTGGAAGAAGATGAAGGTGAGCACGACGGTAATGAAAATTAGTCCGAAACCGAAGATTTCACTACGACATAGAGAGATTAGAGTATTTTGGACCACGTATTCTCTTGTTATATACCTCGATACAAACGTTTGATGGAGTTATAAACATTCAAATGAAAGTTATGGTTTTTTCTTAGGCGGTAACCACCCTTTGTCCGGCCACGGAAAAGGGGATGATCATGGTGTTGCCTGTTAAGTATTACTGGTAATAATGTGCAAAGCTTTCTAAGTCGCGAGACAGGCCAAGCGGTTTCTCAGCGTCGCTTGACTGGGTATGGCATGGCGTCATTGTGTTACAAAACGTCGCTACACTTTTCTTACCAGTAGTTGTAGAGTTACTGGGATATCCTAGCGGCAAATAGACCGAATAGTGGCTTGAAATGGTGTCACCTTTATTGAGGGAGAACGGAGCGATGTTTTTATTTAAGGTGTTTGGTATGCACATGGTATCCACATAGACAGAATCTGACCTCATGCAAGCGTAGTCTCTAGCATCTGTGCCAGTCCCATAGGGGGTAGATAGTTTTACTACTGTACGTGGTGGGTGTGTAGGGCTGGTGATACCACTTGGGGGCCTCAACAGATCTTTTGTGTCTTCGCATCTGTTGGCGCCACTTGAGTAGTTGGCGTCTGGGGTTTGCGTATGTTGTTGACTGTCTTTTCTGTTTCCCCGATGGCACTAGGAGTAGAGGTTCGGAGTAGGGGGCTTCAACATCCCCATCAGTTGTTTGGTCAAGGCTGCAGCCGATAGGGATGTGATGGATAAAAATTCTCATGTTTCCACTGTCCATGTAAATCTCTGTCCTGCCTTGTATTCCTTACCAGTGACTGCCCTCTGTTACAGTTTGCAACGGACATAACTGGCGTCGTGTTAGGTCAGGGCTGTGTCCTTGTAAGCTAGCACCATACAGGCGAGGTTTTCCTCAAAAAGTACCCCGCTGACGTTCTATCATAAGTGGTTTATGATGACTCTTCTCATTAGTAAACGATAGGGTTGGGTCGTTATGACGTCCATTTGCGTTCCAGTGGGATGCAAATCAGTACACAGAACCTCATTGGTGGGGCTACTTTTCGTACACCCGTCAACTTTAGAAGCCATCACAGGATCATTTCGGATCACTATATGAGTTTTGCGTCGGTCTCTACGTGCTGAGTTCCATGGAAGCATCGGTTCATTGGTTGCATACGGAGTAACCGATATCCTAGGACCTAGGCTGGTTTAGGTTGTAGACTTTGGGCTTCCAGCAGACCTCAATGAGAGCTCTGTGATGTTCAGTGAAGTGTCAGGTTTTGTGTCGGGGCTTTCTGTGGAAACGTTCGGATTCACAGTTTTAGGTGGTTGGGTCAAATCATGCGTTTCGCAATCTTCCGTCCCCACGTCGGTCGATATGGTTTTCCCAATATTTGACTTGACAGGGTTTGGGGAAGGAGAGGTCTTAGGCTTGTGGATGTTGCAGAAGATGCCTACTGCCTGAGTACGTTGCAGCTTTGGAGCCTCTTGACTGTCTGGTCTGTGAGCAAAGTTGTATGCCTGCCTTTCTGCCGGTGTCTTATCAAGAACTATCCTTGTTCCTGTAAAGACAGTGTCGTTTGCCAAGGCTGATTCTGCTTTAATGAATGTTTCCGACCCGTCTGCGATTTAACCCGAAGGCGCACAGGACAGCAGTGGTCCTGCAGGCTCTTTTTTAGCCGAATGCATTTTGGACGCACATCGTGCATTTTCGCTGTTCCAAGCAAAATTTCTCCCACCGCCTTTAACTTTGTCTTGTCGGGGACGTTATAAACTGTTGAGTTCAGTTTGAGGGCATATCTCTTGCTTACTTCAGCGGTGATAAAGTCTACCAGGTGATCTATCTTGGTTACGGTTTCGATACTAATTTCATCAATGGGTTCATTACGCGCCAAGATGCTCAGTGGCAAAAGATTGCTAATCTGGGCTCTAATTTCCTCCAGATGGGGTGACACCTCGAACGCCCTTAACATATCTTCCTATGGTGCATTAATCTGTTTGTAATCCTCCAGTTCGCGAATTTCTGCCCTCAGTTCCCCTACAGAGTACTTCAGGCTTTCCATTTCTGAAAGGAGAGACAATGTTACACTTGGTGACTGAAGTCTGGTCAGCGTCATAACAGACGTGGAGCTTCCAATAAGATTTGCGTCTGCAGTAACATTTGCGGCTGCGGTCTTGCTACATCTTGGACCTGCACAGATGTTCCTTTGATTGTTAACCTTCACTGACATGTCTAACACTGTTTTTTCTCTTGAGAATGACTGGAGTGTAAGTTGACCCTTTTATGCGGCAGCGAGAGGAACCTGGTTTTGGTGTTACCAACGTTTGGGTACTCTTGATGCACTGTTCCACCGATAACTGTGTTTGTCCTTTTTTGCATTCGTTACCCAATTCTGTTTGCATACCTGATGTGTGGTTAGTCATCTGAAAACTAAAATAACTTTATGACAACGTTAATAACAAGTTATGTTACAAGTCAGGAGAAAATGTAGCACAACTTCAAACATGCCGCGTTCACAGCTTGTGGCCCCGCAGCTGGGATACTGACCACACCAGTAAAAACTCATAACGGTAACAATAATGACTTATTTCTGAAAACTACTTTGGGAATACTCTACGGAATTTTCATCATGTCATATGGCATCAGTTGGACAGAAACAGCGTATATGCATACACAGTAAAGGAAATAGATATAAATTACGCATAACAGATAAGAATATTCACTCTACCTACAGCCTTCCTGAAGTGCATGGTTAATTTTGGTAAACAATCACGTTAGCAATTACACTCATAATACATAAATAATAACATGGTGTCACCTGATAAATTACCTCCTGCCAGGTGCTTACATGGGCTAACATGTTTGCCCGCAACTGTTTTAACCAGAAGGTTTGGAGGTACGCCACTGGCTCTGGTGAGAATTTCTAAAGCTCTACGCGATATAGCACAGTCTTTTTTGGTAACCCTGGAGAGAACAAAGGAGAACAATGGGGGAGAACAGGCAAGATACTGGAGTTGAAAAACGCGGAATGAGAAGTGAATTTACTCCAGATACTCTCTGCCGCCTAATATGGAAAGTAAGGCGAAAAATTCCCTCGGAACCCAATGAGATATGAGGGGGCCAGGAAAAGCCCAGAGAAAACCATGCGGAGACAAATCACACTTGTAACATTCTCTGGTGCGCAACTGTCAGTAGAACAGGGATCGTGAGAGCCGAGCAGCGTACGTAGGTTATGTTCATGTCTAAAACTAAAGTTCGTGGTCCGACAATTTGAAAAATTAAGCATAAGACCACTCATGGAGGACCATCATCCAACTGCAGATGAGAAATCATTCAGTTGAGAACAACCTGTAGGAAAGGAAATAGGCGTGGAAACCGTTAGTTCCCAGCACTCTTGATGATGAAATTGATACTGTTCAAAGGCGGTGATTCATGCAGAAGGAGAGAGAAAAAACAGCGGGAGAAGACGGCTCCTTGGGGGACACCAGTCACATTAAGCCATGAGGTGAGGCGCCTCCCTCTGTGAACATTATGCTGTTTCCTATCAGTGAAATAGAAATACAGGTGGCTGATTATCCGGGGCTCAGTATTAGTCCCATGTGGCCTGTCCGGCAGAAAAGGTCCTTGGACGTCGGATCGAGACTGTCTTGGTGCCTTTCCAGGCAGCTGATATGGCGTTTTCTGAGAACAATCTGTTCAAAATGCAAGTTGTTGGATGGCTTAAAATGTCGGTGCACTCCGTGATATGCCATCCGGGCCTGAATCGCGTGAAGCGCTCAGAGATCTGAGAAATTTGAAGGCATGTTTCTCAGTGAACTTTGGAAGACATTCCTCATTGGAAGTATGTGGACAAAGTGTGATGGGACTGGTGGGTTGGCGTATGAACGATTTATTCAAAGCAGAGGTATCGATATGTGTTTCTTCGCTAAAGTGATTACTATCAGTGAGGTCTTTATAATGTTTCCACCTGCTGGGATAAACTTTGCGAGACGGTAGTTTCTAGTTATGTAGTAGACTTAGACGTTTGACTCTCAGCCTAATAAAAACGCTCAGTTGACGAGCACCAAGATCATCACTTACTTTATGTTGCCTTTTTCCCTTCTTAGTCTGAATTCGTTAGGAAAATATGCTGTTGAAGTGTAAGAGAGGTTTTTCACCGGGGCAACTGACACCCAGGCAAAACATGGGACATCATGTCACACCATCAATAGTGTCGTTCAAAACATCACTGTGAAATATGTTCCAGTCCGTACATTGTGGCATTTCCCTTGGACTGAGTATGTTACAAAATGAATAGTTTCTACGTACCATTTTTCTTATATGTGGAGGCCGAATTGTGTAGTTTGCCATGTATTCTGGGCGAAACCCGCATGACGAAATGATCCGGGCTGAGCAGTGAAGCTTTCTTTTGAGTTCCATTTAATTGCGCATCATTCTAGCACAGTCAACCATATACAGACTGTTGTGAACTCCCGCTATCATTGTGAACTTGACTCAATCTTGTACTTCCCTGTTCGACATCTCACATCTAGTTGCCATACCCCTAGTAATAGGATTACTTTATCTTATGCCATAGTCCGTTTTATAACCTTTCTTACCTCTTATGCTTCCGCTGACTCCGTGATTGCACCATATTTATTAAGGTTCTCCTTATCACCGTTATCTCTCCTTCCCTTCTGTTCCAATTCTCTCCACCTTTATTTCTGCACGTAATGATTTCGCCGGAAATCTTCTCCTCATTTTCGTCTTCTTTTTAAAACGCATACCTGGTGACAAGATACTTGAGCGACTCATTTGCATCAATGATGTTGGAAAAATCGTACGATCCCTATAAATTTAATCAACACCCAACCGCCCGTCGGGCTAACAGAGTTACAATAGGCAAGTGTGTAGACCTAAAGCACTGGAATCCACCAGTGACTCGGAACACTCTCGAAGGACCCGGAGGCGAGGGCGAAGAAATCACTTGGTTAACGCAAGCTCGTAAAAAGATTTTTGATAATGGGAATCGAAATATCAGATAGCCAACACCACACTCAGTTCCACTTTTTTCCTCGAGAGTATGCGTTTTGTGGAATGGCCTGCCCCGGGCATATCGTTATGGTCCCCCCAACTGACTCATTCAAGAGACGGTTAGGGAGTAATTTCACTTCGCATGGTCTATCATGGGCGTACTCAGGGAGTTAGCAACCTCACCAGCCCACCCCCACCCTCACCTACCTCCTGCCTACCACTTACTACCTTGCTCCTTAATACACCCACATTACCCACTAATTCTTCTGTGGGAACTAAGCCTACGCTGTCTATTTTTACCATTCGGGCAATTCCCATATGCTTTCCTCCCTCTCTTTTATTTCCGTTCTTTACCCCCTCCTTTTCTTCTTTCTCTTTCTTTTCCTTCTTTGCGTCCTTTGTTTTCCCTTTTCTTCTTCATCCTTTCCATTTTTTATTACTACCTTGGTATTCTCTTTCAGGCACATATACAGATAAGAGTCACGACAGTCTATTAACCTTCCCAGCAACCTGTAGCCCCCCCTATTACTCTACAAATTACAACTTACCAACCCACAAAACATCCATCTCACCGAGGCTAGGAGCAAGAAAGCAGAGAGATTTCTCCGTCTACTGCAGGAGTGAACTAAGCGACTTGAACGAAGCCCTAAGAGCTAGACGCGAGAGATCGAAAAATATCAGTTTTCTAAGTTCACACTATCAGTATTGGATATTGGATCGTGGACAGCGAGTTATACTTTACATCCTATTTTGAATTGTTTACTAGTTATCACATAGACTAGTATAATCAGTAAATTCTAATTTTCGGTTGATGTTTTATGGTTTGCTTACTGTCATGTCGTACGCATTGCCTCTCAATAAAGTGTTTTAGTCTGGGTGGCTAGTCAAAAATTAAATCAACCCTTTCTAAGCAAAATGCAACTGAAAAACTTCTCGGAAAGTAATAATGAAACGATCAAGAAAGAGCTTAGGATGAAGTGGGACAATTAGTTACTAATTCTTGCAGGGTTCATATACCTACACCTTATTTCCTGATATTAAATGCTGCTCTCTTTGAAATATTTATAATTCTGTATCAAAGAAAAACAGTTTAGAACACTACTCTTTCCACCTTAATCCTTATACACTCAAATTGATTGAAAACTGTGTCAGGTGACAATAAAAGGGAGGTAATACTCTTACTTATGGATGTTTTTTATACTTGTAACCTAGGCTACTTATAGTAAGTTTTAGTGAGTGACTAACAAGTAAATATCAGAAATGATGCGTTGATTTGGCCAACAAGTTTTTTCAGACTACGTGCAGTAGGTCTTCTAAACTTCAGATTAATATGTGAGTCAATGGTATAATCACTTCTTAAATTTGTATCTGAATGTTGATACACTCGCAGATAATTCAAGTCACTCAAATCTACATAGTCCGGTGACCAACTACTGGCACCTGAAATTCACTGATATTACTGGCTTGAAAAATTTCTCCAAAAACGAATAAATCTCCGTAGAGTTGAAAACATACCGCTTCTCCCATTGTTTCAGTGGTCAAACATAGTGTACGTTCAACAAGAACAATCTTGTCAGGCATGTGTGATGTACATATAACTTCTGAGTCAACAGTAACTTTCCTTTTCCAGGTGGCTATGGTACACTAAGTGCCAAATTCATGGGAGGCCTTGACTCGGTCAAGCTTTTGCTCTGTGTAGATCGTTTCAACAAAACACTGTACTGTTTTAGGATTTGTCCTGGTGCGAACTTGACAGACACAAAGACCAATCACTAATTATTCGGACCCGTTATATACCCACGAATACGAGACCAAGGAAGAACACGATAGCGTAGTCGGATGGAATAGTATATTTGGATGGTTGTGTCAAAATACCGATGCGTTCAAACTAACTGGCTAGAGAGTCGAATACGAGCAATGCAAAGTAATACGACAGCGTGCCAAATGGCGAGGATGCTTGACCGAGTGCCTTCAGCTCAGCGAGTCAGGTCAAACTATCCAGGTCAGCATCAATGTCGAAAGTCGTCAAACCCTAGGCTATTGATTTTGGGGAAGTGTGTGAAGCTACACTGTCTGCTTAGCAACTGCAAGTGTAGAGTGAACACGTTTTCGTATTTTCAGCACTCAATGTCCAAAGGAAAAGGTTCTAGAAATTTGCATAAATCGCTCATTGATGCAGCAGATAAATGCCTAGTTGGAATAATGCTTCAAACAGTATGTTTTGGACTGTAACAACTGTAGCTTTTCTGCAGAAAATTTTCAGCTATTCAGATTCAAATTTGTTGTTTGAGGATCGAAGGCTGGGAGCCTATATTAATCCTTTTCCAGTAGGTTTTTATGCTTGTCCAATCCACTCCTGAACGAATCAACTGATAGTGTAGACATCACTCCTTCTGGAAGTCGGTTCTGTAGGTTGATTACTCTACGAGAGAACCAGTACTCTAATGAGATTATGTTCTTTCTTTACTTTTGTAGTCTCCTACTATGGCCTCTGAGGCGTTCCGACCTAGTGAGAAGGAAAAAGGAAGGCAAATCAATTCCAAAGTCATTTCTTAGAGTCATGTATAGCATGATTAGACCTCTCTTCTGTCTGCGACAGGATATAGATAAGAGGTTTGGCTCCTTAAGTTGATCTTCATGGATCAAGTGAGCTGTCACAGAGATCACATGAGTGACTACCCTCTTAACATTTCCCAGAAGATCTGCATCACGTTGCACACAAGTGTCTGCCGCCAATATGCAGTTTTCTAATTAAGGCCTAACTGAGGATGTGTTTAAGGTCGTGGAAATATCACCAGTTATTCTTGTAAACCTTCCACGTAATGCCCATAGTGTCCTAAAACTCTGGGTTGCTACCAGTCAACAGTGTGTCGTGATTTCCAAATTATAACTCACTGTAACTCCTAGGTCGTTGAGGGTCAGTACTGATGATAGAGGAGTTCTATCAGTATCGTTAGTGTTGTCATATGTGTGCCCCAAGTGCATGATCGCACACTTACACGTGCTGATAGATATCAACTATGTGTCCGGCCAGGTAAACAAGCTGTTTAAGTCTGCCTGCAGTGCACGTATGTCCTGATCATTCCTTATTTCCCTTCAGACTTTCACATAATCAGCGTGGAAAACCATATAGGATTAAGCGATTTCTGACAGCTTATTTACTTATAAGGGAAACAGCATGGGACCCAGAACTGTCCCTTGCAGCACTTCACTCTCTACCGACTTCCAAGAGGAGGGTTGAGAGTTGGTCCTTATTCATTGTCTCCTGCTAGTGAGAAACTCTTTTACATGCAAGCAGACTGTCAGTCATTCCAAATCTTTTCAGTTTCCCCAGCAACCTAGAATGAGTTACCTTGTCAAACATCTACAAGTATCGTATTATCTTTAGACTCGACCTGTCTTTCTCTAAATGTAAGGTTAGTCAAACAACAGAAATTTCTGTAAAAGCGATGCTGCAAACGAGACAATAGAGTGTTGCTCTCTAAGTGAACTGTGATGGATTTCTTGATTGCTGTTTTTAGGATTTTTTTATAGCACTAGTTAAACTTATCGGTATGTAATTTGATGGGCGCTACCTAGAACCTGCTTTGTAGATAGGTGTGATTATGGCATTCTTCCAGTCATAGGCAGTTCGGCCTCACTGAGGGACAGTCCAAATGTAGCAGTCAGTAGGACAGCTAAATAGAGTGCAAGCTCTCTGAACAGCCTTGGGTGCAGCTCATCTTCAGATTCTTCAATATCGAGAGTACTTAATGTCCGAAATACATCATAGCGATCGACGTCCACAGAGTTTATTCTGTTGGATGTCAACGCTTCTACTTTTGAACGAGTGTCCACAAAAGACTGCTGTGCAAAGATTTCAGCAAAGTATCCAGTAGTAGCTTCTGCTTTTCCTTATCATATTCAGTCATATGGTCATTTTCCGTCCAAATAGTATTCAAGGTAATATTTGTTAAGTTTGAGATGACTGAAGAGGTATATGGAGAATGACAGTTATATATATATATATATATATATATATATATATATATATATATATATATATATATATATATATATATATATATATATATATATGGAAATAACGGTGAAGAAAGTATACCTTTCAAGGCAATTTCCGCCAAATGCATCAGATAATATCTGCATGCCGTTATCTACCACTACTATACACGATCCATGTTATGATATGTTTTTGAGAGTCTAGGTATGTTCACTCCAACATCAAATAACATTGTTTATGTCTAATAATATGTTGTAATTCATAAGCATCTAATGACTACGGATTCGTTCTAGCTACAGACTTATCAGCTTCTTCATTACTCCTAGGGTAATAAGATACAAAGATTCTAAGAGCGAAGTGGTTATTATGTCGACGGATAACCTGCGAAAACGGGATGCATCATAGTAGTGATACTTAACCTAACTGTGACTACGGAATGCGGCCTCACTTTTAAGGGTACCTTGTATACTAACAAAAGTTATCTTTCCATCGAACCAAGATCCAAGCATGTAGCACTTGTCCAGGGTTGCTATGCTGTAATGATCGACAGTCTGTTTCACATCTTTTCACACCACTGGGGTTCAAATAACTGCAAAAGTCTTGACCGTTATTCGTTTCCTGTACCTCAGATGCAGTAAGTCATCGATATTAGCTTTCTCCTTTACCATATCCTTAGATATTTTGTTGAAGTCAGCGATTCGTTTCTCCTGTTAACTCCCAGAATGAACACGTCACTCAATAAAGGATATTAATGTTAGATGGTGGCTAGCAGTGGAATCCATTCATCTTTAATACCAAATTGAAAATATTGGCAATATCAAAGCACCCGCACAGGGACTCACTGCCCAATGGTGGCCGATCAAACCTATCCAATCAACAACATGAAACCACAATCCGTAATATCTAAGCTCATCAAAGGAGTTATCATCACACCAATAATGTGCCACAATTGTTATGCTGAGCTTCTGGCAATCGACAACTTGTCGCAGTTCAGTTGTAACTCAATAGTTTTAAAAGCATAGTATTCTAGCCAAGAATCTGCACAGCCAATCAAATTCTCTTTCAACCCAGTGTGATAATAAATATTTTCCTTATTACTTTACATTCATACATTCCACTGTTTCTCGGCTTATTGCACATACTCTTTGATCCCACAGGTGGAACTCTTCTGATAAGTTCCGAATTTGTTTTTTGGCTTCTGCACTAGTTATGTTAGTCGCCAACATCATTTATGTAACAGTCTCTGTAGGAATTTCACGTGTTTTTTCTCCTTGTTTTCACGTACTTGAACTGCCGCTGTTTCTGGATCTTGTATTATGAAAAGTTTGGAACCTACTACACTGTGGCCAGTTACGGACATTTAGGAACTAGAGGTACTGAATACCATAGTATCTTGCTTCTGGGATGAGATATTGATCTGCTACAACTGAAGAACTTCGTAATTAAGCTGCCGTTCCAGGCCTATTACCGGTATTAGCCAATGAATCAGATTTTAAATGTTTTGGTCAATCAAACAGAATTCATATGTGAAGTGAAATTAGCCTGCATGTAAGCCGATCCGTATAACTCCTCCGAATAACGGCCCCTTCAAGACTACTTTTGACGCACTAAAACAGGTGAAATTCCTACCTTAAAAGTTGAACAATTGGTATAAATATAATCACTGCCTAATTTTACTACCAGCATTTTTACTATACGCTTTCAAAAGGACACCTTTAGTGTCATCTCCAACTTGAAGTTGTCTATGTTGCACTCACCAAAATGGGTCATAGCTCTATTTTGCCATTCCTTCCCATTTATTTTCTCTTTGTCCTCATAATTCCCCTAAATAACCTCTTTATTATTATGTTACTCACTTGTTCTTTTCCATCAAAAGCATCATTTCATTCTTTATCTTCTTTATTTCTCTTTTGTTTTGAGCTTGAGCAATTTCAACTTTCTTCCTCAAGTATTTCCTCTAGTCTTTCCCAAAATTAAATTTGTTTCGCCAGAATTTCCTGTGTATTTCTCAAAAGTTCGCAGAATTATTCGTATTACTTCAGAATTTCCCTGAAGCGATTAGACTAGATTATTTTGTAAATTTGACTTTACTTCAAGTTTTCGCATCTCGACTGAGTCATTGCCAATTCAATATTGAATCAGAATATTTTTAGGAGGCTAAAGTACACTTCATAAAAAAGGGCTCATAACTCAGGATCCTAACGTTTAAGCTTGAGCTGTGTAATTGTTATAAATATATTTCACCATCTATCACGGTCCCTCAGATACTATTTAAACATACTAGCTACAAAATCATACGGTAAACCATGCATTTAAGTTAAAGTTCAATCAAACCTGAATACTAGTAAGCTTTGTCAGAGCTACAGCAGGCAAATGTTTGGAACTGTTGAAATAGAACCGAATGAATCCTGGGACAGTTCTACAACAAAAAAGGTCAAGTGGTCGTTGAAGTATGATCTAGCAGTTAAATCTTCTTTTGGAATACCGAGATTACTTAATCATTTCACACGGAAAGCTCTGCCTTAAGAATTAGCCCTTCAAAAGTGCGTCTGAATCAAAAAGCACTGACTCCCTCCTTAAAAACAATAATATAAACACTTGATCTTATGCTTTTCTTAAGCCTCTGAAGGAGAAACATCAGGAAATCAATATGTGGGATGTTTCTTCTAAAAAAAGATGCTCTCATTCATTTTTATTTTATTCCTGAACAATATGACAGAAATACTAGTGACTTAGAAGCATCATGGATGACAGTTTCAAACGAAGCCTGAACAAGTACAGAGACCAACTACTAAATTGTGGCACTTGTTGGAAACTCATTAGTATGGGGTTAAGAAGTAACACCGTTTCGTAACCTGACAGGAATTATACATTTATCTTACAGTGTCAATATACTGAAATGCATATACTAGCTGACTAGTAAATCGTAAACAGACAACTCACTGTAGGATAACAACGTAGTGAATAACATATATTCTTGACCATTTATCTTTACTTAAGTTAGTTAAAGCTTTTAAGGTCTCCAGCAATGTCAAACATATTTGAAACTTACTGAACTGTATTTTGGTAGATTTTTTGTCACTCCGATAAAAGTTTGCTCATATTAACACTGAAGAACAGTATGATTTTGTTATTTCAACTTAGGTAGACATGAAGTTAGATTTTGCGCAGAGTTGATAATGCGGACAACAAACTAGGTACTACCCCATAGGCCCACTTGGTCATAAATAAAATATTCAACCTCTGTTCAATGGTAAGCAGCATGTTCGTTGGAACATAAGGTTTTCTACAATCAACAGGTTGTGGATGCTGAGGAGTTGATGTGTGATCACATTTATTTTGGGCATTTAGAATATATCAATTTGGAAATGTCACAGAATAAGCGATCTGTTGTGAATGGCTGAGAGACAGCTGATGCTATATGCCATATTTGTTTCCCTTCTAATCCGTCTATAATGAAAAAGTTGGGGCCGACTGATTTAGTTGGTGCCTAGTGGTAGTATTCGGGACACGTCTCCTGTCCTACCTGAGACTCATCAGCTGGACGTAACTGTACCCCATTCAGTGATGGTGTTCCATCTGAGACTTGGACCCGGTACAGATCACTTCAGTCCTCAAAGCTTTATCCACTAGGCCATTGAAGTATAAGACTAATATCTTGTACATTAAGTATCATTTGTTGTTTATGGATTCTTGTAATCTCCCCAATGTTACACGGGATTGAATTGTTCGACCTCTATTGGCAGGTACATCCAGCTGATGAGTTATATATATATATATATATATATATATATATATATATATATATATATATATATATATATATATATATATATATATATATATATATATATATATATATATATATATATATATATATATAGATTTAATCCCTAGCCACTAGGTAAACTAATACATAATAGGTAGTTAGATAACTCCAGGACATCCTCATAAGAGGCCTTCTGTCAAAAGAAGTGAAGCATTCCAACGAGTTATAATAATGGGAGATAACAAGTATCAATAAATAAGTTGAAGCTGAATTCATTTATGCAGTTGAAATACGTTTTATATTTTTGCTATATTGTTTTCGGTGGTATATCTTGTAAAATAACTTCAGGGAAGTTAGTCAATATAAATATGCTACCTGGAATCCTCAGGAAACGACAAACTTTTCGAAGAATAAGAAACTTCAGGTTACTTTATTTTCAGATGAGACCAAATATGCAAGTAGCAAATTGTTTCCAGACTGCCTGTAAAGATATCAAGAGTTTCAATAATATATTGTCCCAAAATCTTTTAGTCGTAAAATCAGAATATTGAAGTCCATCAAGTATAGCAAAAGTTGTTTCCCACATTATCGTCCACATTTAACCGAGGTAAATTGTCAATGTTTTCTTCGTGTGCATTGGTAATAAAGGAGACTGACATCCAATAACTCATCAGTTATGTCCAGTGTGCTTAGGTAAACTATGGTTAGCAGGTGATAAAAAAAATAATAGAAGTTACTGAATGACTGAGTTTAACTTTTTATAGTACCTTTACTAGTTGAAGTTTCTGTAGCGATCTGATTACTTTTCTAAAGAAGGGTTGCTAGCCCCACGAGCAACCATCCCTCTTTTTCTAGGTTTCAGACCGGCTAGTGAACCAGTAAGCTAGTAAACAGGTTGGCAGAAGAGGCAGGGTAGCAAAGGAAGACAAGAATTCAAGTGAATGCAGAGAAGACGGAGGTGATAAAAATACCCAACCAACAACAGCATCAACAACAAGCACCAATCATCACCAACAGGAGAAATCTAAACAAAGTTGCCTCTTTCACCCACCCACCCACCTACCTGGGCAGCATCGTTTCAACTACACGTGGCAGTGGCACAGATGAGGATGTCATAACCACGATTGAAAAAGTAAGACAGGTTTTCATTAATTTGACATCACTATGGAAATCTTCCACATTCGGCATAAAGCATGAACAACATCCGGATTCTCAACACCAACATCGGTCAAGTCAGTGCTTCCATGTGATGGTTGAGAGAGTTGGCGCGTTGCGAAAGGGATTTCCGACAAACTTCAGACATACATCAACAGCTGCCGCCTACTCTGGCTCGATAATGAAGATCAGATGGCCAGAATAATGAGAATGAGCAACAAGGAACTCTGATTGGCCCCACAACGAACCAACTAACAACCTATCACACAAGAAGAAAGTGGAGATGGATTGGATTGGGCATACACTGAGAAGACCGATCGACGACACCAGACACCAGGCTAGGCTCTCGAGTGTAATCTGAAGGGGAAATGACGAGTTGGTTGTCTGAGGTGAGGGTGACATGGAGGAGATGATGTGAGGAAGAAGTGAAGGCTTGTGGGTAGTGGTGGAGCGAGGTTGAAAAGAGTGGAGAGAAGAGAGTGTAATGGAGGTGTGCTACTGAATTTCTATGTTTCACTAGGAACCTAAGGGAAAAATAGTAATAATAATAATAATAATGATAATAATTATAACTACGTGATTAACGACAAATATAAGTCACACGGTTTTAAGCATAGATTCTTGAGGGACCCTACTGAACCTACTTAAAGTTTGAAAATTGCAGACTGAGCTCAAGCGGATGAATAATGCCATCAGAAAGTGTGCATGCACCTAATTTCTCTAGCATTAATAACTTTAGGTGTTGAAATATAAATCCCATCTGTATTAATTCACGGTTATTAGGGTCTTTAAACTTCAATGTTTTAAAACATGGTGAAAATGATTTCCTGAATGTATTTTTGAGACAAATGGAGATTTCGATTTCCAGATGGTATTCTTCACGGACTGACATCAGGTGAGGAACTGTTGAAGCACTGGAAGCATTCAACGGCTGTTTCGTCCTTGTATGGGACTCCTCAGCAGTACGCAATCACTACCCGGCTAGTGATCAAAATCAGGACTTTCAGATATCACGGCTAACTCGTTAATCATTCAGTCATTGAATCAGAATTCAGTGATTCACAGTTTCCAACTTCTGTCTGTTCATGATATAGTGTGATTATTACATTATGTGTTTTGGTTAGCATCCACTTCCCTTTGGACTGGTTGATCCCACAGGTCACGGTTCATTAGTGACTTGCTTTCAGATGGATATCACAAAGTTCTAATGCGAAACCGTGACCTGTGGCATAAACCAGTCTGATGGAAAGTGGATACCAACTAGAGACATTATGTGATTATCACACCACATCATGAGCAGGGAGAGGTTTGGAACCGTGAACCACTGAACTACGCCCCAGTGGGTGAATGGTTGACGTGTCCACCATGAAACCTAGTCACGATTTCCATCCCTAGCCGGATCGTTAATGCGTACTGCTGAGGAGTCACGTAATAGGATGAAACAGCTCATTTTCTGCTGTTTTTAAATTTAAATTATGATTTGTGAAATGTCTTTATGTAGAGTAGGTCTACTCACTTTTGTTTACAGTTGCTATACAAATTTTGACGATCCGTTGCTTAGGTATTGTTTCATGGTGCTTTTGGTGCACACATTCATCTAGAAAATCATGTAAAAAGGTTTTCTTCAATGTTTTCGTTGCGGTAACAAAAAACAGTTTATTGTTCCACGAATATTACTTTTTTTAATTATTACAGGTGTCTGCTCTCCTTATAAACATTTTCTGCTTATTATTTATTATTTTTCCCTTAGGTTCCTAGTGAAACATAGAAATTCAGTAGCACACCTCCATTACACTCTCTTCTCTCCACTCTTTTCAACCTCGCTCCACCACTACCCACAAGCCTTCACTTCTTCCTCACATCATCTCCTCCATGTCACCCTCACCTCAGACAACCAACTCGTCATTTCCCCTTCAGATTACACTCGAGAGCCTAGCCTGGTGTCTGGTGTCGTCGATCGGTCTTCTCAGTGTATGCCCAATCCAATCCATCTCCACTTTCTTCTTGTGTGATAGGTTGTTGGTTGGTTCGTTGTGGGGCCAATCAGAGTTCCTTGTTGCTCATTCTCATTATTCTGGCCATCTGATCTTCATTATCGAGCCAGAGTAGGCGGCAGCTGTTGATGTATGTCTGAAGTTTGTCGGAAATCCCTTTCGCAACGCGCCAACTCTCTCAACCATCACATGGAAGCACTGACTTGACCGATGTTGGTGTTGAGAATCCGGATGTTGTTCATGCTTTATGCCGAATGTGGAAGATTTCCATAGTGATGTCAAATTAATGAAAACCTGTCTTACTTTTTCAATCGTGGTTATGACATCCTCATCTGTGCCACTGCCACGTGTAGTTGAAACGATGCTGCCCAGGTAGGTGGGTGGGTGGGTGAAAGAGGCAACTTTGTTTAGATTTCTCCTGTTGGTGATGATTGGTGCTTGTTGTTGATGCTGTTGTTGGTTGGGTATTTTTATCACCTCCGTCTTCTCTGCATTCACTTGAATTCTTGTCTTCCTTTGCTACCCTGCCTCTATTGTCAACTTGTTAGTTTTCACCTGTAGATCTTCGAGTTTGTGCGACATCAGACATAAATCATCGTCGTTTTGCGAAATCCAAATCTTTTGGGTTATTTTCATGGGTCCAGCCAGCGTATGCCCCTCTTCTCACTCCTCACCGTTTGTTGCATGATCCAGTCGACCAGAATCAGGAAGATTATGGGTGATAGTAGGCTCTCCAGTTGATTTTGGAGAGTTTACTTACATTCCGTCTGTTTTCGCAGATCTCAAGCACTTCCATGCCATACCTCCTCCTACCTGAATGTTATATTTTTTTAAATTATTATTAGTCCCTTGGGTTCCTAGTGGAACATAGGGCATCAGTAGCACGCCTCCAGTGACCTCTGTTCTCTGAGATCTGTTGAACCTGGTTCCACGACAGCCCACAAGCTCTCACTTCCTCCTCGCACGACCTCCTCCATGTCACACTCGGACGTCCAACTCGTCGCTTCCCGTGGGGATTCCACTCGAGGGCCTGACGCGTGATGTCCTCAGTCGGCCTTCTCAGTGCATACCCAATCCATCTCCACTTCCTCCTGCATATTTGTTGGGCGATAGCTTCTTGGTTGGTTCGTTCCCAGAGCTCCTTGTTGCTTATTCTTTCTGGCCATCTGATCTTCAGTAGCGAGCCAGCTTAGGCAGTTGTTGATGAATGTCTGTAGTTTATTGGAAATCCCTTTCGTGACGCGCCAAGTCTCTGAACCATACAGGAGCACTGACTTGACGTTGGTGTTGAAAATCCGTATCTTGTTCCACATGCTGAGTGCAGAAGATCTCCACACTGTTTTCAGGCTAATGAAGGCCTATCTTGCTTTTCCGATTCTGACTGGCTTTGACATCCTCGTCTGTGCCTATGTTGCCTGTAGTTGAAACAGTGCTTCCTAGATAAGTGAAGGAGGTTACTTCCTTCAAGTTTCTCCCGTTGACGGTGATTGGAGTTTGTTGTTGCTGTTGATGGTGGTGCGGTATCTGCATCACTTCTGTCTTCTCTATATTCACTTGAAGTCCCGTTTTCGCTGCCTCTTCTATCAACTTGTTAGTTTTTGCCTGCAGATCTTCAAGTTTATGTGACATTAGGCACAAGTCATCACTGGCGAAATCCAAGTCTTCTAGGTTCTTTTCCGCCGTCCAGCGTATCCCCCTCTTCTCGCTGCCTACTGTTTGCTGCATGATCCAGTCCACCACAATCAGGAATATCATGGGGGATAATAGGCAACCTTGTCTTACTCCTGTCTTCACTTCAAAAGCATCACTCAGTTTCCCATTGTGAATTACCTGGCATATGGCATCTTCATATAGTTATTGAATGAGGTTGATAAAGGTTTGCGGTATTCCGTAGTAGTGAAGCAGTTTCCAAATTACTTCTCGGTCGACGCTATCAAAGGCCTTTTCAAAGTCGATGAAGTTAAGGTAGAGAGCTGATTGCCATTCTATGCTCTGTTCTATGATGATGCGAAGCGTTGCAATTCGGTCTGCACATGATTTGTACTTCCTGAAGCCTGCCAGCCTGTTCCGGTCGTAGTTTTGAATCCAGCGCAACTTTAAGTCTCTCCAGGATGATGCGGCTTAATATTTTACTTGGGGTGGACAGGAGAGTGATTCCTCGCCAGTTCTTGCAAACACTGAGGTCTCCCTTCTTCGGCAGTTTGACAAGGTAACCCTTCTTCCAATCAATAGGCAGGTACCTTCTCTTCCTTCCACACCTTCTGCAATAGTGGTGTCAGCATGTCCGCTGTTGTCTCTGCATCTGTTCTCAGTGCTTCTGGCGGTATCCCATCTGGTCCTGCTGCTTTCCCGCATTTCAGTAGCTTTATGGCGTTCAGAACTTCCATTTTCGTTGGGGGATTTATGTTCACTTGTAATTCAGTGGCTACAGGTGGTATTTCTGGACGAAGTGCAGGTGGTGGTGGTGGTCGATTCAAGAGCTTCTTGAAGTGGTCGGCCCATTGTTTCCTCTGTTTCTCTTCTTTTGTAATTAAATTTCCTTCTTCATCTTTTATTGGTTTCATCTGTGTTGGTCTCTTCCCAGATAGCAACCTGGTTATTTGATACAATGTCGTCAGGTCTCTCTTACCTGCAGCCTGTTCTGCTTCACTTGCCAGTGTTTCATAGAAGTGTCTTTTGTCTTTGCGTGCACTCTTCTTCACTTCTTTGTCCAGTGTTTTATACATTGTGCTCAGTTCATCTTGTCGTTGAGCATCCTTTCACTGGTTTATCTTCTGCTTCACCATCCTCCTCTCCTCTATCAGCTTCCAGGTATCTGTCGAGATCCATTCCTTGTCTTCTTTCTTCTTCCTTCCTAATACTGTTGTGCAGGTTTCTTTCCACATAGCTTTCAAAGACTTCCAGTGTTCTTCCACACAGGTTTCTTCAGGGATGTTGCTCGATGTCTCCCATTTTGTCTTGATGGCTGCCGTGAAGATCTCCTTTGTAGTTTCATCCTTCAGTTTCCGAGTGTTGTACTTGAACTGTGGTCGTCTATCACCAGCTTCCTTGAAGGCTTTTAACTTGATTTGGAAGGTTCCTTGCACTAGGTAGTGGTCTGAACCTACATCTGCTCCTCTTCTTGACCTTGTGTTAAGTAGACTGCGTCTCCATTTTCTTGAGATTGAGATAAAGTCGATTTGATTTTTAGTGTGTCCATCTGGTGAAGTCCATGTCGCTTTGTGGATATCCTTGTGCCTGAACACACTGCCTCCAATCACCAAATCGTTGAATGAGCAGAATTCTGCAAAAAATTCTCCATTCTCATTCATTTCACCTAGCGCCTCTCGACCCATGGTTAGTTCTCTTCCTGTGTTGTCCCCTCTCAGTTTGGCATTCATGTCGCCCATTAGAATTTTGATATCGCCAACTGACGTCTTGTCCAGTGTTGATTGAAGTTGTCTGTAGAATTCCTCCTTTTTCTCTTGCTCTGCATTATTTGTAGGTGCATAACATTGTATGATTGTGACCTTTCTTCCTTTTGAGTTGAATCTTGCTGTCATGATCCTGGAGGAGATTGGTTCCCATTTCATGAGAGCCTTCGATGCTCTTGAGGACATCATGATAGCCACTCCCTCAGTGTGCTCGTGGTTGTCGTCTGGGTGACAATATCGGAGTAGATTATTGACTTCTCTCCAGTTGACAGTTTGAATTGTCCACTCCCATTGCATCTGCTTTCGCAAATCCCAAGCACTTCGATGTGATACCTTCTCATCTCCTTTGCAATCTGGGCTGCCTTACTGGGTTCAAACATCATACGGACATTCCATGTCCCCACGTTTACTTTCGCTTTCATCGAGTGAGGTGTAGACACATCGGCCAATTGGCTTCCCGAAGGCTTTCACCAACTGGCGTCATTTCGCCTCTCCGATTCCAGCGGGGAATAAGTTTGTTTTCATTTTTTATATTTTGTTTGTGCTATGAAGTTTCTTTAGCGGTCAGGTTTGTTTTCCGGGGTAGGGTTGCTAGCCTTATGCCCAACCTTCCCTCTTTACCCGGGCTTAGGACCGGCTAGTAACTAGTGAACTAGTTAACCAGGCGAGGTTGAATGTTATATACATCAGATAAATCATGTACATTGACAACACTCGACAGAGACTGTGAATAAGTCTTTATGAGTTAAATTAGTCGATCGTTGATACAGTTAATAGTGCGCTAAGTAAAAAGTCTGTAATAACTTAAAATTTGTCATCATATGAGTAGATCCTTTGTGACACATATGCATAATACATACTAGTAAAAGTTATGTAGCCTGAGAATGGAAGACGTATAGATGTCTAGATAGTCTTTAACTTTGTGTCTGAGTAACTTTTAAAACTCAGAAAATTTAAGATGTTACTGATGATTAATTTGAATAAGCCTGAATCAATAACTTCAGATTATCAGGAGCTTATAGTTTTGGGGATGTGATAATGCTGATAATCAATCAAGTAAAAATTAAAAAGTACTCATCAACTTGCTTTCAGTTGTTACTATTCCAGATTGTTCTATAGGTTTATTTTAATATTCTATGACATTAATAATCCGTCATTTTTACGTTACTGATACTGTAATCATAATCACAAATACCTATGTCATCGTTCATATTATGATAATTATTATTATCATCATCATATTGTTTTTAGTTCTCTTTATGGGATATCATATCTACATGTACTATTGTACAACTTGAAAATAAATTTGTAGGTTCACTAGTTTACCAGGCAGTCCTAGGCCCGGATAAAGAGGGAAGGTTGAACATAGGGCTAGCAACCGTATCCCGGAAAACCAATCCAACCTCTAAAGAAACTTCAAAGCACAAACAAAATGTAAAAAATAAAAACAAACTTATTCCTTGCTGGAATCGGAGAGACGAAATGACGCCGGTTGGTGAAAGCCTTCGGGCAGTCAATTGACCGATATGTCTTCTCTAGATTAAAACGAAAGTAAGAGTGAGGACATGGAATGTCTGCACTGTGTATGAACCTACCAAGGCTGCTCAGATTGCGAAAGAGATGAGGAGGTATGGCATGCAAGTGACGGGAATCTACAAAAGCAGATGGAATGGAAGTGGACTCTCCAAACTGTCAACTGGACAGAAGTCAATAATCTACTCCGATATTGTCACCCAGACGACCACCATGAGCACATTGAAGGAGTGGCAACGAACCAACCAGCAACCTATCACCCAAAAAATATGCAGAAGAAAGTGGAGATGGGTTGGATTGGGCATACACTGAGAAGGCCGACTAGGGACATCACCTGTCAGACCAGGCTGTCCGATGGAATCCAAAGGGGAAATGATGAGTTGGTTGTCCGAGGTGAGAGTGAAATGAAGGATATGATGTGAGGAAGAAGTGAAGGCTTGTGGGTAGTGGTGGAGCGAGGTTGAAAAGAGTGGAGAGAAGAGGGTGTAATGGAGGTGTGCTACTGAAGCTGTATGTTCCACTAGAAACCCAAAGGAAAATAATAATAATAATAATAATAATAATAATGATAATAATAATAATAAGGATCATGTGTTAATTATTTGCAAATATCTGACAAAAGGATATCATAGTTAAATATTTCATTCAAATGTGCATAATCTTAATCTGTCTCAAAAAACGTTAAAGCTAACAAAACTTTAAAATGACAAAGTATATTTCTTACCTAAATAAATCTGAATGTCATCACTTGCGTACAGTTGGGTAAAGCTATCAAAACACCATTTACAGAATCAGATAATATTGTCTTACTTCATAGATTGTCTTCAACTGCATGCACCTAGAAAGCAGTAAGGACCAGATAGTTACATTGGTTACCCTCTGTGACTAATTCGTGTGTAAGCATTGTAGAAATACACGAGATCACTAGCAGCATGAATAGCTCAGTGTTTAAGCCTATGACTGATTGCCAAAAAGCACGAACCTTAGGTCCAGGGTTTCCTGCCGACTGACTTCTACCGTTTAAAAAGGTAAGTTAGGAGAGTAAACTTTTTACATAAAAGACTACTTTTGACTACCGGATTCCCCGTTATTTTTGCTATATTTTAAAACCGATAACTATGACCAAATTCAAAGTTGGTTTGTTGCATGTTTTGCCAAGTGAAGAATGAGCCTTATATGTCTAGATAATTTACGAGCTGCATTTAACATTGAATAATAAGTTTCTATTTACTCTTTTTAAGTTCTTTAGCCTTAGTACTATAAGATTTCTGCATCAGTTCAATCAGTTTCATGGTTTAGATTAGATATGCAGCCCGATAACATCAGTGATACATTCATTATCTTTCATTTCATATGAGATTATGTTTACAAACTCTCAGTAATTTGTGATCACTGCTCCTGTTGTCAGCAAGAAAGCTTCCCTACTGCTTACCATAAGTTCTCAGTTAAGTATCTGCTTTTGTGTATAGTAATGATGAGTAGTGGCTAGCAGTGGAATCCAAGATGCGCATTTCATCCGATTTAGGATTCGTCAGCTGGATGTACTTCTCTCCCAGTGAATGATATTGTTCCCACTGGGACTCGGACTCGGGAGTGAACGCTTCAAACGCCACAGCCTTTATCTTTAAAACACAACTTATAGAAATTAGTATAAATTTTTGTAGTGGGTATACACTTACAATAACTAAGCAAATTACCATAAATAAGATTCAAGTAATATCGAGGCATCCGCATAGGAGCCCATATGCAAATATGGGTTGAACAGTTCGATCCAGTATAGTAACGGAGGATTACAGGCATATCCATAAATAGTAATAACTAATTCCTGTTGTACAAGAGGTGGCTATCGTACCTCTATGGCCTAGTGGATAACACTTTGGCATTTAAAGTGACTTTCGAGTCACAGTGGGAAGCAACACCACTCACTGAGGTGGAGGCACATGAGCTGACGAGTCCCGGACAGGACGAAACACGCATCCTGGAGTCTCCTGATAGCCACAACTAAGCAAATTACCATAATCAAGGTATTGGCTAGGTGGAAGGCAAAATAGCTATTATCTTTAAGTGGTCTCATGTTTAGAGCATGTAGTTTGATGCCTCAGAAATAGTTTTCTTCCATTTTTTTGGGCCAACAATCAGCAGTGAAGTTGTCAAAGGAAGTTGAATATTATACTCTTCATTTTTATAAATTGTTCCAACTGGATTTCAGTTTTTACCATCAACTGATCAAATGAAACAGTTTTCTACATTTCCAGAAAACAATACTGAACTAACACGTTTTATTTAATCGGTTAAACTTGGAAACTTGTTCATCTTTATTTAGCACTACCAATAAAAAAGAATGAAGGTAAATGTATAATAATGACTTGAATACTGAACTAACTTCTTGCTTAGTCTCTAAAGCCTATTCCTCTATAACTTGTATCGTTTATGTTATTGTATGTAACATTTGTTCTTCTGCCAAGTTGTTTTCACAGTAAAAAAACCACTAATATGGTATGTCGGAGATCAGTTGAAAAGGTCATCATTATAATTCCATAAAATAATATCACACTGTACATCGGTGACTTTGACCGTATATTGTCATTTTTGTATTTTACTTCAACCAATTATTTCAGTTTATTTGGTGTAGATCAAAATAATATTGATTTTCTCGTCTATTTATTACATAAAAAATATTTATGCTTCATTGGAGTTACACTTTAACTTCAGATTCAATTTGAAAGTGATTGTTTAGTTCGAAGAATTTCTTCATTAACACAAATACTTGTTTGAAGTAACTTAATCTATGATTCAATATTGAATTAAGTTGATTTCACCATTTTGTCGAACAATCAATAAACTACTGTAGAAGACAAGAAATATAGAGGATAATTTCCTTATCAAGACACTTTCTTGTATAATTCAGAGATTCATTTATCGATTGAAGTAAGTTTAGTACATATTGTATATGGTGATCTAAATATAACTTAGTTTTTAAGTTATTATTCATCCTAGACTAACATCAGTTGGGGGAAACAAAGGAAACCTGGGAGCACTAGACAGCTGTTTCGTACAACTAGTATGGGACTCCTCAGCAGTGCGCACCCACAACCCCACACCACTACCGATCGAACCAGCGATCTTCGGGTTCCGTGGCCAGAGCATTACCATTGAGCCACTTAAAATATTTCCAACTCCCCACAACTCGTTCAAAAATTCAATACCTTAGTTTGTGATTTTCTTCTTGAGTTTGGAATCAGATACAGTTCTTCAGTTTGTAATATTACTGATTATTTATTATTAGGCTAGATTATGATAATAATCTCATATTTTTATTATTTATAAGCAAGAAACGCCGAAAAAGATGGACCATTTCGGACATAGTTAAATATTCTTTAAAATCGTGGAGCAGAATAAGATTGATTCTTTTTATGTTGTTGACTATTTTTTTTTCTTCAAATTCTTACAATTTAAAACAATCTCAGCTAAATAATTAACTGACTTAGGTTTTAATTCTATGCTTTGTTGGTAGAACATGAAGCCAGTAACCCAAAGGCTGCTGGTTCGAATCCTGTCACGAGTCACATTTTTATTCCCCCTCCACTCATCACATAGTATCTATAATACGAGCCCTCCCAAATCATGGCTATCTTATTTGTACTGATAAATAGTATACTTTTTTCCCAAGCTTATTAATTAACCTGCTAGAATAATTTATCTTTATCAAAGCAATTACTTGTAGAAATAATCAGAAGTTGACAAACTTTTGTCTTCATGTTACCTTCAAAGTGCACTTATTGATTCACATGAACTTCTTAAAGTACATACATTAAAAGGTAGACAAATAAAACCATATCTAATATTAATGAGTAGGCTTTAAAGAATGTGTGATTAAAACATGAAAAAGTATAATGATTGGTCACTGAAGTGCAACCAGTTTCATGTTGTCTAGTCCTGAGTGTAGACTGAAGCCTATTGATCATATTTGCAATGTGGTCATCAAGCTAGGAGGCTCAGCATCATGATGCACATTAGTAGTTGTTACGTGGTTGGAGGCAATCGGCAGGAATAGCTCAGTGGAAAAGCCGCTGCTTACACACTAGGTGGCTCGGGTTCGATTCCCAGGCGGGACATCAATTATGTTGAGGTTACAGATACGCCTTACTGATGAGTGTTAACAGGGCTTCCTGTTAATTGCCTCCAACTAATTGACATCTACCAATGTGCACCATGATGTTGAACCTCCTAGCTTGGTGGCCATATTGCATATATGATCGATAGGATAACATGAAATTGGTTGCACTCCTGTGACCAATCAATACATGTAACTCAGTCCTACGGGAGTTCAGCCGCGGTCCAAACAATTCAGGGGTAAAGTCACTGACTACAACACTGGATGACGTGGGTTCCAATCTCGGATAGGACATCAGTCCCATCGAGATTGCGCATACGTTTTCCTGACGAGTTCCAACAAGGTTCAGGGCTTCCTGCTTATTATCTGCAACCAACCAACATCTACATAAAAAAGTCTTTAACCAGCAGTTTTAGATTGTTTTCTTAATTATGATCATGATATCGATGTCATATTAGCAAACAGGTGAACTTCAGGTTATTTTGTGTTTCATCCAGGTATATCTATTAAAGGACTCCATTTCATAAAGAAACTTGTTGTTATGTTCACCATGGTAACTGGTTCATATTTAGTTATTTGGTCTTTTTACCACTTTATTAATATTTTGCTCAATATTATCGGTTATTATTGTCATCATTATTGGCATTTCATTCTCATTATCTTCATTCTGAAGACAAATTGTGAATTCTTGATTTGTCTGTCTGGATTGGCATTCACCTAATCTCATAATTACTTGAAATCTATTGTAATACTAACTCGTTCCATGATCTTAATTTTATAAATCTAGAATTTTCTTTTGTCCATCATCTGTTTTTTTTTTCTTCGAATAAATAGTCAATCTTAATTACAGTTTCATGCTAATTTGTTTGTCAGAAATTTCACACAGTAAAACTGTATTATTGATTGATTGATTGATTGGTGTCACAAAAACAGAATTTATTGTTCACATTCATGTCAAAAATAACTCCACATCTTTTACATCCTGTTTTATGGCTTTATTTCTTCGCTTTCATTTATCATATAGTTAGTAGAATTTTCCATATATCTGAAATAAGTATTGAATTATTCCTATTGCATGTGTTCAGTTATCGATCTTCCCATCCACTCCAATAGGATACTTTTAAGGACTATTGCCATCATAAATCTGGTTAAGTTCTTGTGTTCGGTTATTCTAATTCACTTCGGTTGACTACCTTGACCTATGTACTTAAATTTGACAAAATAACTTTCAATTAGATCCTCTTCAGGCTTTACTGTAATACAAATAGCTTAGTATATATGTAAAATTAAACCAGTCATGTAGATTTGTTGGTTGATGTGATAAATTTTTCATATAACGATGGAGATAATAATACAAATAATAATAATGAAATTGATAAAAGTGATAATGTTGACTAAAGGACTAAAGGACTAAAAGCACCTTCTACATCGCACAACTTTGTCTATCATTTTCCAGTCGACCAATCGTTACTGCTCAGACAAAAGATAAGTTGGATTTTGAGAAAGTTGTGGAGATTTGAAAATATTTCAAGTTGTTATTCATCGTAGACTGACATCAGTTGGAGGAACAAAGGAAACCTGATGGAAGCCTGATTGTCATGAGGACAGTTACTCAACGATGACATCCGGTGGTGGTTGCGCTATATCGTGAGCTAAGAGAAGTTGCAAATATGGACCATTGGATTCCGTCGACCCAGTGGCTCAATAGTAACGTACTGGCCACGGAACCTGAAGGTCGTGGGTTCAATCTATGGTGGTGTGGGGTGGTGGGTGCGCACTGCTGAGGAGTCCCATACTAGTCGTACGAAACAGCTGTCTAGTGCTCCCAGGTTTTCATTGTTCTTCCAACTGATGTTAGTCTACGATGAATAACAACTTCAATTGCGGACAGTGAGCTATTTAGGTTGTGATCGATTTCATGTAAGACAGGATTAAATGAACTGATTGGCCGCTGGTGGGTAACCAATCTCATGTTGTCTAACCTTGAGTACTGACCGAATTCAGACCAGCATTTCTCAATAGATGTTCGAGTTTCAGTGGGAATATTAGTCATAGTATAATTGCTTGCATTATATCAAGTCCGAATCCGGTGGGAACAACATCACTCATTGGGAGGCAAGTACATCCAGCTGAAGAGTCCGAAGTAGGGTGAAATACGCATCCTGGATTTTACTACTAGCCACTATCCGTTATTATTATATGGAATATTAATTCCTGTAAGGCTACAGATATACCTTACTGATGCGTGCTAACGAGTACTAAACCTAATTTCAGGACTTCTTGAATTTGCCTACAACTAACTAACTTTTCATCTTTGGACTTGTATTCTGTGTCATGGATGATTTCACAAAATTGTTTCCTGGTGAATATTTGTAGCATTGGCAGTCATATAAGTTTTAATGAATATTTTCCGATTGAATCCATGTGATTTATCACCAAAACTTTTATTCACTATATTATCAGTTTCTTTGTATGAAGTATACACGTGTTGTTAAAATGATTTACCAGTAAATATTTCTAGCTGGGCCAACTAAATTATACAACTATTTTCACTGATTACATTCAGAGTGTAATTCCTTGGTTACATAAATTTCATTATAACAACCAATACATCTGATGAAAGTGTTACATTATATATGATGAAAATACTATAATGATTTTTATATGAAACCTTCGTTGATTGGACCGAATCGATTGGTTCAGTCAACCACGGTATGATATAAAAACAATTATACTAAAACTATACCCATTGCACAAGAAGTGGCTATCGTGGCTCGATGGTGTAGTGGACTACGCTCTCGCGTTTAAAGCGATCGCTCTCGAGTCCGAATTCCGGTGTGAACAACATCCCTCACTGCGAGCCAGCAGGTACATCCAGCTGACGAGTCCCAAATAGGACGAAATGCACATCCTGGATTCCACTGCTAGCTACGACCCATTGTTAATATGATGGAAATAGTTTAAGAATCTTTTCATAACATTTAATTCCAGTCTGTTTACATAAAATTTGGAAATTTTTATATTCTTACCACTGAAAGTGATTATAAGAGATACAATGAAAATTTAAAAACAATTCTGAATATAGTACATAAAAAGTGATACTATGATTTCATTCGGACAATAAGGAATTTTGAGGGAGTTCTGGAGATTTGAAAGTATCTCAAGTGTTATTCGTCGTGGACTAACATCAGTTGGAAGAACAATGAAAACCTGGGAGCACTAGACAGCTGTTTCGTACGACTAGTATGGGACTCCTCAGCAGTGCGCACCCACCACCCCACACCACCACCGATCAAACCCGAGACCTTCAGGTTCCGTGGCCAGCACGTTACTATTGAGCCACTGGGTCGACGGAATCCAATGGTCCATATTTGCAACTTCTCTTAGCTCACGATATAGCGTAACCGCCACCCGATGTCATCGTTGAGTAACTGTCCTCACGACCATCAGGCTTTGACTCCACCGGTCACAACGTCTCATTGCAACTTGGGGGATACTTCTCGAAGCTAGTAGACAGTGAGCTAACAGAAGTTGGAAATAGACACCACAGGATTCTGACCCAGTGGCTAGCTCAGTGGTAACGCGGTGGCCGCGAACCTGAAGGTCGCGGGCTCGATCCCTGACCGGGTAGTGGGTGCTCACTGCTGAGGAGTCCCATACTGGGGCGAAGCAGCTGTCCAGTGCTCCCAGGTTGCCTTTGTTCCTTCAACTGATGTCAGTCTAAGATGAATAACAACTTGAAATAAGGAATTCAATACTAAATGTTATTTTTGGCGCACAATATTTTCAATTTTTTTTAACATACAGTGTAATCTAGCATTTGACTTTTTATAGCAATGTCAAAGAAATTCTTAAATTCATATTTTATTCTCTCATTTGACGTTAGGGGCATATAAATTTCTCTAAGCACTGATTAACCATTACCTACCTCTTATGTTCTTAAATAGCTGTGTAAAAAGAAGCTGTTTAAGGTTGGGAGTCAGCGAAGACGGGATTTCAAGTGAATATAGAGAAGACAGAGGTGATGAAGATACCGCACCACCACCAACAACAAACTCCAATCACCGTCAACGGGAGAAACTTAAACGAAGTAACCTCCTTCACCTACACCTATCTAGGCAGCACTATTTCAACTACAGGCAACACAGGCACAGACGAGGATGTCAAGGTCAGAATCGGAAATACAGCAAGACAGGCGTTCATTAGCCTGAAACCAGTGTGGAGATCTTCTGCACTCAGCATGTGGAACAAGGTGCGAATTTTCAACACCAACGTGAAATGAGTGCTTCTGTATGGCT
Source organism: Heterobilharzia americana (assembly GCA_944470555.2). NCBI lineage: Eukaryota > Metazoa > Platyhelminthes > Trematoda > Strigeidida > Schistosomatidae > Heterobilharzia > Heterobilharzia americana. The sequence continues at coordinate 42,818,481 of OX104127.1, forward strand.
CAGAGACTTGGTGCGTCACGAAAGGGATTTCCAACAAACTATAGATATTCATCATCAACTGCTTACGCTTGCTACTGAAGATCAGATGGATTGCCAGAAAGAATAAGCAACAAGGAGCTCTGGGAACGAACCAACCAAGAACCCATCGCTCAACAAATATGCAGGAGGAAGTGGAGATGGATTGGGCATGCACTGAGAAGGCCGACTGGGGACATCGCGCGTCAGGCCAGTTGCTCGAGTGGAATCCCCATGGGAAGCGACGAGTTGGACGTCCGATGGTGACATGGAGGAGATGGTGCGAGGAGAAAATGAGAGCTTCTGGGCTGTGATGGAGCCAGGTTCAAAAGATTTTAGAGAACAGAGTTAACTGGAGACGTGCTACTGAAGCCCTATGTTCCACTAGGAACCCAAGGGACTAATATATATATATATATATATATATATATATATATATATATATATATATATATATATATATACCTGCTATACTTCCTACAGTTAGTTATCAGCCAATACTTGGTTCATTCTGAATGATTCATTTTACAGTCAACTTCTCTTATTCAAAATGCACTACCTACACTTTACTTTATTCGTTTTTAATTTTATCCAAAAATATTTAATTGCTTGGTATGAATTTTTCACTGGTTGAACATCAAGCTTTTATGAAGAAACTGGAGGAAAATGTCTGAATTCTTATCAAATTATTTTATTATAATTTAGTTGGTTGTGGCTAGCAGGAGAATCCAGGACGCCCGTTTCGTCCTATTTGGGACTCATCAGTTGGATGTACCTACATCCCAGTGATGTTATTCCCACTGAGACTTACACCTCGTACCCATCACATCAAACGCCAAGGCGTGACTATGAAACAATAGGCATTAACTTCAATTCTTGTGAACTTTTTTTTCCGTAAAACGTATTGTAATGTTCTATTTTAAGTATTTTGTAGTTTTGCATAGTAATGATGGGCAGTGGCTAGCAGTAGAATCCAAGATGCGCATTTCATCCTATTTGAGACTCGTCAGCTAGATATCCCTGCCGGCTGTCAGTCAGTGGTGTTGTTCCCACCGGGATTCGGACTCGGGAGCGATTGCTTTGAACGCGAGAGCGTTATCCATTACACCGTAAGGCCACGATAGCCATTTTTTGTGCCGCGGGTATAGTTTCAGTGTTAATGATTGTGTGAGATCGTCTCTGATTGAACCCAACTGATCAGTCTCTGTTGGCATATGGGCTCCTGTGCGGATACAGACACAGTAATTTACTGAAAAGCATATAGATTTACGCTTTTTGGATGTAGTTATAAATTGCTTCTTGTTAAATTTCAGTACATATATATCTTACAGGTAGGATTGGATATTATTCAAAAGAAATGGTAATAGACTGTAAAACACTTAGTTAGCCTAAGTCAGTAGTATAGTACATAACTTCTGAAAATGTGAAGCAATCAATTATATGTTCGAAACAATCTTAAAACATAAATGTTTACCTGTTTGAATTTTGTTGATGAGTATTAAACAAGATTCTGTCAGAAAATGTCAATAGATAGCATATAAACATCATGACTTATAGGAAAGGCTTTCTCTTAGACACTTACCTTTGTTTATCGAGAAGTAGATATTTTTTTATTCACAAGTAAGAATTCATGTTCAATCATTGCAGTAAGTGGTTGATAATAACCTCCACTTTACATCCCATAACAACATTATTATTTGTTATGTTTATTTGCATGTTTGAGTAATGATATTTCCATAAGCACATTTTGAATGGATTGAAAAACACGGAATTCATCCTAATTGTCTTAAGACTGAAGCTGTAAGTATTGTATTAAGTTGGAAGCTAAGAGTAATCAAATATGTGTGTAGATCCAGATTTATTTGTCCATGGTAGATGGTACGTACTTATAGATGAAAATTCTTAGTTCGTTCCTCTGTGCTGTTAGCTTTTATAAGGCTTATTCCTAACTTATATCGTATTCATTAGATCCTTGAGGTAGAAAATACACTTTGCGGGATCAGTATTAAAAATTCTTGACCGTAATTTCGATGCCTATGATTTTAGCATGGAAAAGTCTTTGCTGTGGATAGACAGTAAAGGCTATATGGTATATTCCAAGTTTCATTCCCTTAAGTGGCATAACTTTTTCTAAAGGTCCATGGAGAGATTAAAGGCTTGCTTTAAAAGGCAAGCTAACTAATTTAGGAGCTGCGAAGAGCAGTGTAATCAAGACATTCAGAATGAATGATAGACTTAGGTTAGTTGAGCATTGTCTACCACCACCACCCACCCACCCACCAGATGATCAGTTTCTGCAATCAGATAAAAATAATCAAAGACTTCATATTCTTAAACAGACAAGTACTATTACTTCCACATAAATGCAAAGAAGACACCGCAATTTTTTTTACTGATACCAGTAACGCTAAGTATTTAGTCCTTATTGCCTTTGAAATGGCTTCCTTCACTCACTCCTCCCTCTAATGCTGATAGTCTTTTTATGCTATTGCATTATATCAACTAAATAGTCTAAAGTATTTGTTACCTTTGGTTGCAAAGATGGGATGAATGAACTTTTTTTCAAAGCCAACCATTCATTACTTGTTTCACTATTCTGTACCTCTATTCTTAGGTAGTAATATTTTGAAATGTTTTGATTAGGATAATATATAATGTATTTGTTATTTTTCTGCTGATTGATTGCAATTTTCTATATGTATTTAGCTAAGAAAATCTATAAAATATAATGGTATCATCAAGTGTTGGAAAAGGTGCATTGGCTATGTTGAATAAGTTTTTATTAGTGTTTTGTTGAGTGTGAAAACTCGTTGACTTACACGTCATACTTCTAAGCTTACAGTGAAATTCCTGTTTAGGTAATGTAGGGAATTAATAATTTTGTTTTTCACTACTTTCAGATATAATGCAGAACTTATAAGGATATTTCATGGTGATTTTTATCTTTATAATAATAACTTAAAAAGTCATGGATACGCATTAGTGAGGGGTTCCATGCTGGAATGAAACAGCTCACCAGTAGTTCCAGATTTTCACAGGTTCTCCAATTAGTCTCAGCCTATCATTAAATTACATTGAAATCGACTAAGTCCTCACAAACCTCTATACTAAATTACTTTTCATTGCTCGAAATCGCCAAGAAATCTAAAGACCCTACCTAGGTTCGACCTCTAGTGGGGTCATGGGTGCGTACTGCTAAGGAATCATATACCAAGAATAAACACCTTTATAGAGCTCGCACGTCTTCAATGGTTCTTCAAAAGGTAACCTGCTTGAACCTTAAGCTATCAAATAGTTTTCACTGGATGTAATTCATCAAATCCTTCCCTTTTGACTTGTTTTAACCTTTTAAGTGTCTTTTGAAATGAGTTATATACTTTCTTACATGTTTACAATGGTTTAAAATCCCCACTTTCCAAGCTAACAACAACACAAAGAAAAAACGTTGAGCCGGTAAGAGATGGGTTTATAAATGCATAGTAAATACATGCAGTACATTACTATTCCTTTTCTAACTATGTCACATTGCAGATTTTGATACTAGCTGGACAAATTACCATCAGTAAAATTAAGCTGGATTTTCTATTCATTTATCAGTCCAAATCAGGCACTAATGTAACACCGGGTACCTGTTTCCCATTGTGGCTTTTATTATTCTTGTTGTCATTAACACTATTCAAATGAACTGATTATTTCACTTGAACAAATTGTACAGTGAATGGATTAGTTGAATTATTACATGCTGAGGATTCCGTACTGTACAACACAAGTGGTTTGGAATAAAGTGATTATTATTTTTATTCTTAGAAAAACTAATTTCTGTCTTTGATGAATGCCAACTTGAAATCAAAGCGTGTTTACTTTTATGTTATTCAACATTCTTAGTTACTTTACACGTAAATGATATCTTACTTTGACTCTCATACTCACTCAAGAATTGGGTAACTTCAAATACTACCATTGATATCTTCACGTTTCATAGTTATGTCATCTTCAGTAAGCGTAATTATTACATCACAAACCCTACTATAAACCATGTTTCCAACGAGATAACTGTGAAGCTTTCATTGTTATCATAAAATAGTTTTCTCAAAGGTTTTACAGGCACCGTAGTATGAATGTTCATTATTGGTCAATCATGTGTAGTTACTGGGGAGACTATTACGGTTATCAAAAATATCATCCTCTGAAAATCCATCAAAAATTCCTGGTAATTATATTGAAAAAAAATAACTTTCCTTAAGACGTCTACTGCTAAATTACCAATTTAAACAAAAAGTATTATCAGGTAATTGATTTTCACTTAATAGAGGAACAGATTTTTCGTAATCAGTCAATTTTGTCCCTTGGGTTCCCAGTGGAATATAGGGCTTCAGTAGCACACCTCCATTACACTCTCTTCTCTCCACTCTTTTCAACCTCGCTCCACCACTACCCACAAGCCTTCACTTCTTCCTCACATCATCTCCTCCATGTCACCCTCACCTCAGACAACCAACTCATCATTTCCACTTCAGATTACACTCGAGAGCCTAGCCTGGTGTCTGTTGTCGTCAATCGGTCTTCTCAGTGTATGCCCAATCCAATCCATCTCCACTTTCTTCTTGTGTGATAGGTTGTTGGTTTGTTCGTTGTGGGGCCAATCAGAGTTCCTTGTTGCTCATTCTTATTATTCTGGCCATCTGATCTTCAGTAACGATCTAGCGTAGGTGGCAGCTGTTGATGTATGTCTGAAGTTTGTTGGAAATGCTTTTTGTAACGCGCCAACTCTCTCAATCATCACATAGAAGCACTGACTTGACTGGCATTCGTGTTCAAAATCCGGATGTTGTTCATGCTTTATGCTGAATGCAGTAGATCTCCACACTGGTTTCAGGTTAGTGGACGCCTGTCTTGGTGTCTTCCCTATCCTAGCTTTGAAGTCCTCATCTGTGCTGCCTGTAGTTGAAACAATGCTGCCTAGATAGGTGAAAGAGGCTACTTCCTTCAAGTTTCTCCAATTGATCTCTACTTATATTTGGCGGAAATATTTTATCATTTCACTTTCATTTGTTTATATCATCTATTTTTTATTACGAGTTACATTGTACAAGAAGTATTATTTCCGATTTGTTAAAAAAAGTGTAATAAAAGCAATGAAACTCAACTCAGTTGATAGAGTATCAGGTTGATGACCAAGTGGTCGCTGGTTCAAATCTTCCTATGACATAAATTTTTATTTCACCCCAGTAAAAGTAATACAAGTCTGTCAAATCACAGTTATCTGAGATAGTCAAAATATTAATCAAAATAATGCCATTTTCCTTTCTCCCACTTTCATTCAGTAGGCATTTTCATGTTATACATGAATGTGTACACTTATTCTCATGTTACTTCCTGCTATGATACTCCTTCATTTGGAATTGCTTCTTAATTATTATAGTTTATTTATTACATGTATTTTACTGATGATTTTATGATCTTTTGTAGTCATGAGGGTGTATAGACATAATATTATGATTAATAATAGGATCTGAAAAGAAAACTCATCATAAGTTTCTGTAAATTTTTTTACACTAAATTTTTCACTACATGATATATTCCAGTGTTAGGATGAAGAAGTTATTTACCAAGTAAAAAAGTGATGATGTGAATCGTGTGACTTAAAAACGGAAGGTTTTACAAGAATCAATTTATAACCTTTAATACTTAAAACGTGGAAATATTTCGCATTTGAATGGCAGTTAGCTTTGGGAATATACAAGAAAATTAATTTAACCCGTAAAGAACTATCTTATGAGATAATTTAGTTTCAGTGCCACTTATACTCTATGAACGGCCTGATTTAAGAACTTTATTCAAAAGTTTTCAGGGAGGTTACTCATTATTTCCTTATTGTATGTATGATATTGGTTGACAGTAGAAATCAGGCTGTGCTTTTCATTGTCCTGGGTTTCATCAGATCGATGTACCTACATTACAATGTCTAAGTAGAATATGGTAGTAAGCAGAATATATCACTTCACTTCCATAAATTCATGGCCAAAGTCAATAATATTTCACACTTTAACTTATAAAATATCAGATGATTATTCAGAAGATATAGTATTATAAAGAAATTAAAATGTTGAGAAGGCAGAAACTGAAAAATAACAAACTTTACTCAACCCTACATAAATGAAAAGAAGTAATGGAGTCCTTCATAAAATATCAACAACCCCTGGCAATTTGTTAGGTATTTAAGCAGAGAATCTTTCAACGAATGCAAAATTTCCAAGGAAAAATAAATCAAAGAAAAGACTTGCCGAACTGTTGACAGAGTAGCTGGCAGATTGTTTCAGCCTCCACTTGATAAACGATTAACCTCAAAGATACAAATTTAATTTGCGTCTGTAAATTATACAAGTGATAATTTCGTCCTATCGGTTTTTCCAAGTTGGACCGTTGGTTTTGAAAGTCTCTTGGTTAGATGTGGAATGATTTTATGATTCATGGTTCAAAAGATTTTTCAGTTTTATTTTCTACTGGATAGTTCTAGCGTTTCAGATAAGCATGCACTACTTTCGGATATTCCAGTGAGTGAGTTTTCTTGGAATCTGATTTATAGGCTCAAGTTCCAACCTACTAAACTACTTCACCTGCATACTCGTAGAATGGCCAAGCATTTTTGACTAGTACATTTCATAATAGATAATTTTGTTGATTACTTTGCACAGAGATGTTTGAACTTGATAATGTATGTGACAAAACACTAGTTTTCATGTGTTGTCAAGATGTGAGTCATGCATTTCAGGTGTTTGGTTGGTGTAATAATGCTTATTCCAGTATGAAATTTTGCATTGAATCACGAAACTTGAAACTTAAGGAGGGTTGATGATAAAATTACCCGTAGATAAGACACATTAACTGAACAGTATATTAATCACGATAACTTCTGTCCTACCTGTCATAGTTATGAATTGTTGAGACTGTTTTACAGTGAATCTAGAAGTGTTCACTGAGGATGTAGGTTGGAAAGAAAAAGGGTTAAGCACTATTGAAAGATGTTTGAAGATGAGACCTAACATTAGTAGACCCTTATGAAGTATGGTAAAGTTTGGGATGGACAGACCAACAACTTGATTATTGGTAAGAAAAGAAGTTTTGTTGCTTTTTTACTCAGACTAGGTGTGACATCAGAAAGAATAAATACAAGAATAACAGGAGCTTTGAAATAAATTTCCTACGGTCATAATGATATCATTATATAATATTTTATTTTCAATAAACCAATCCAAAGTAGAATAATGCCTTGCTCATATGAAGTCAAGTATTTGAGAAAGTCAAGTGCACTTGCAGTAGCAGACGTGCTTAAGCAACCTAGAAAAGAGAATTCACTGGGAGAATTCGCCTCTTAAATGAATTGAATTCCTCTTCAGTACATTTAGGAGAAACCACGACTGGTTAGCTAGTTCACTAGTTACTAGCCAGTCCTCAGCCAGGGTAAAGAGGGAAGGTTGGGCGTACTGCTAGCAACCCTACCCTGTAAAACAAATCCAACTGCTGAAGAAACTTCAAAGCAAAATATTAAGCCGCATCATCCTCGAGAGACTAAAAGATGCGCTGGATTTTAAAACTATGACCGGAACAGGCTGGCTGGATTCAGGAAGTACAAATCATGTGCGCATCAAATTGAAACGCTACACCATGCATCATCATAGAACAGAGTATAGAATGGCAGTCAACTCTACCCGTACCTCAACTTTATCGACTTTGAGAAGGCCTTTGACAGCCTCGACCGAGAAGTAATTTGGAAACTGCTTCAATACCACGGAATACCACAAACATTTATCAACCTCATTCAACAACTATATGAAGATGCCACATGCCAAGTAATTCACAGTGGAAAGCTCACTGGTGCTTTTACAGTGAAGACAGGAGTGAAATAAGGCTGCCAACTACTATCACCCATGATATTCCTGATTATGGTCAACTGGACTCGATCATGCAACAAACTGTGAGGAGCGAGAAGAGGGGGATACGCTGGCTGAACCGGGGAAATGATCCCAGAAGATTTGGATTTCGTCGGTGATGACTTATATGTGATGTCACACAAACTTGAAGATCTGCACGCGAAAACCCACATCTTTACAGAAGAGGCAGGACAGCGCAGCCAGGTAGGACGGGACTCCAATTGAACATGAAGAAGACAGAGGTGGTGAGGATACATAACCAACACCACGAACAACAACAATAAGCTCCAATCACCATCAGTCGGAGAAACTTGAAGGAAGTAGCCTCTTTCACGTACACCTATCTAGGCAGCACTGTTTCAACTACAGGCAGCACAGATGAGGACATCAAAGCTAGGATAGGAAAGACACCAAGACAGGCGTCCACTAACCTGAAACCAGTGTGGAGATCTACTGCATTCAGCATAAAGCGTGAACAACATCCGGATTTTGAACACGAATGCCAGTCAAGTCAGTGCTTCTATGTGATGGTTGAGAGAGTTGGAGCGTTACGAAAGGGATTTCCAACAAACTACAGATATTCATCGACAGCTACCGCCTACTCTGGCTCGATACTGAAGATCAGATGGCCAGGGTGATAAGAATAAGCAAGAAAGAACTCACTCTGGCTGGCTGGTGACTAACCAACGAAGCAAGAACCTATCGCTCAACAAATATGCACTTGAAAGAAGTGGAGATGTGTTGAGTTGGATTGTGCATACAGTGAGAAGGCCGACTGGGGACATTACGCATCAGGCCAGACCATCGAGTGGAACCGAGATGGGAAACGGTGACTTGGTTGTACGAGGTGAGGGTGACATGGAGGAGATCTTGTGAGGAAGAAATGAAAGCTTATGGACAGTGGTTGAGTGAGGTTGAAAAGACTGGAGAGAAAAGGGTATAATGCAGGAGTGCTACTGAAGCCTTATGTCCCACTAGGAACCCAAGGGACAAATAATAATACACTTGGGAGACCACTTATACTTAGCACACTACTTATACTTCCCAGGGCCTTCAAAAATACAAAAATGCAAATGCTGAGTGAAACATATTGCCAAAAAGCATTCTTAGTCAATCCAATGCCTCAAAAGAGAGTATGATGAAAGTCCAGCTTTCATAGCAACTGTATTTTGGGCTTGTTATTATTATCAATAAGAATTAGATTTTATTTAGATTTCATAAACTTGTTTTTGTCTATATGTTGATTTCAACCTGATTAACTTTATTCATCATTTCTTAAATTCATTGCGTATCCCACATTGATTGTTCCTAGTTATGAATTCCTCTCTGTTTTTATAATTCTAGAAGTGTATATTGAAAATAAGGAATCCATTTAAATTACAATATTTTAGTTTCACTGGTTAAAAATGTCTTCTGGATGATCATTGAATCTTCTACAGTTAAGGAATTTTGTACTTACTCCTCAAAATATGATATTAACGATTATTATTTCAGACTGTTTGCAGCTGATGAGGAGCTGTCAAATAAAAATATATTGAAATCTTGTCATTCATACCTGCTTTAGTTTTATTAAAGAAGGAAAGTGAATGATAATGCTTTCTTTTTTTTCGTACACAAGCAAACTGATATAATTACATGCAATTTTTGAGTAAGTTAAATAGATCTCTGTTGAGATATCAAGTGTATGAGTAAAATTATTATATAGAATATGCAAATTCATATGTAAGTCTAAAGTGAGAAAGAAAAGAGAAATATATTCTATAATGATGAGTTGACAAGTACTTTCATATGAAGAAGCTTTTATGAGATGATCGATGGAAACTTTGAATGCGATATTGACATGTTAGACATTAATACAACCTAACTGCAAGCCTTTAATATGTAGTGTTTATTGATAAGTACAGTTACTTGTGGTTTTCAGAAGAAGTTAGATTAAGATGTTTCATAACTTATCATTATTTTTCCCTTGGGTTGCTAGTGGAACAGCAGCATGCCTCACTTACACTCTCTTCTCTATAATCTTTTAAACTTGACTCCACGACTGTCCACAACCTATCATTTCTTCCTCACATCATCTCCTCCATGTCACCCTCACCTCAGACAACCAACTCATCATTTCCACTTCAGATTACACTCGAGAGCCTAGCCTGGTGTCTGTTGTCCTCAATCGGTCTTCTCAGTGTATGCCCAATCCAATCCATCTCCACTTTCTTCTTGTGTGATAGGTTGTTGGTTTGTTCGTTGTGGGGCCAATCAGAGTTCCTTGTTGGCCATTCTTATTATTCTGGCCATCTGATCTTCAGTATCGAGCCAGCGTAGGCGGCAGCTGTTGATGTGTGTCTGCAGTTTGTTGGAAATGCTTTTTGTAACGCGCCAACCCTCTCAACCATCACATAGAAGCACTGACTTGACCGATGTTGGTGTTGAGAATCCGGATGTTGTTCATGCTTTATGCCGAATGTGGAAGATCTCCATAATGACGTCAAATTAATGAGAACCTGTCTTACTTTTTCGATCCTGGTTTTGACGTTCGCATCTATGCCGTCGCCTGTCGCTTCATTAGTTATGAGTTGAAAATTTATAAATTTCTGATTAATATTTTTGCTATGAAATAATTGAGTTGATATTTTATCGTATAAAATATTCATCCTTTAAGAAAATATTCAGAGATGAGTTTGTTTTAATTTCTTTATTTCTTTATTTAGTTTGATTCATTTAAACTATGTCTAGTCAAGTTGGAATTCAAACTTTATGTATTTTTTTCAAACAGTTTTATTCTTTTATAGTTTCAATATATATAAATAGTGTACTCATGAACAATTTATATATTTGTTTACTGAAGGATAGCGCTTGGTCTTTAATAGACTGAATTCAATGACAATATGGATAATTTATTATAAAAGATTTATGAAAAATTCAATAAAAAGTTTACTGCATTCATTCAGATATACGTAAACTGATCTTATATGTTAATTGCATCTTGTTTTACAAGATTTTAATTTGATAATTTAAAGACTTTCTTGAGCTATGTTATACAAGTAGAATTGAATGTTTTTATTCGATTATTTATTGAGTAATTTATTTCAGCTAATATAATTGGTTTATTTATTTGCTTATTTATTGTCATGACAGGAAGTGAGTTAAAATTTTGAGTAGAATGAAAGTGTAGGTGTCATTAGCGCATGGGTACTGATTAAACATTGGCGAAATAAACTGCACTCCACTCCTTTACTTTTATTGTAACCGAATTCTTGATATATAATATTTATTATATATATATATATATATATATATATATATATATATATATATATATATATATATAAATGAATTCAGACAAGATTAGAGTACTTAATTGTTCGTTAATTTATTCCAAGTGAGCATTTCCTTACTTTTATCCGCATAATTTATGTATAAATCTTGAATTTTTTTCATAAAGTCCAAGTTTTACAATCTCATTAGGATAGCTATTTGCATAGTAATTATACTTTTGTAATGATGAAGTAAACTTTAGGTAAGGAAACGTTTACTTTTAAAAAGAATGCCTATTTCTAGAGAATTTATAACTATAGAAAAGGGTTTGATGGTGAATGAATAAATCTATTAGTAGGGAAAACGTTTAACTTAACAGTTGACAATAACACAAGTGAACGTAGTTTTTTCAGACATGAAAACAAATAATAGATATTTGTGACAAACTAAGTTCAGTAGAAACAGTTATCTTAAAGTTAAATCACTTGAGTTCTAGCATAAGATATCGTTTTTGTGCTACATAAATGAGAGGCAAATCATCTTATTAGTGTGAACAGAATTCACTAAGGCTGGTCAAGATATGATATGATCCTGAAAAATCTACTTTGATAGCTGTTAGTTAGATGGAAGCAGTCAGCAGGAAACCCTGCTCGTCAGCAAGGCGTATCTGCAACCTCGATGGAAATGATGTCCCGCCTCAGATTGGAACCCATGTCAGCCAGTGTTGTAGTCAGAGACCTTACCACTGAGTTATTCAGGCAGCGACTGACCCCCCATAGGACAGGTGGCTACGTTGCAGATATGATTGATGGAATTCGGTCAGCACATAGGATTAGATAACATGGAATTAGTTACCTGACAGTCACTAATCAATATAAAAATCTATTTTATAATTAAATATTGATTGGAGATTTTATTTATTGAGTTTAGACAGTTAAAAATTCCCACTTTATGTATTAATAGTCAAATATGGAAGAAGGATATTCTTTTCAATAACTTCTCATCAGATTCCAGTTATAAAATCAATTTGCTTTACATATTAATATAACCAAAATTTTGTGATGAATGCATTATTACTACTCTGAATATCTTAGTTGTTTCATATATTAATCATGTCATGTTGTCATATCCACTTCATTTGTGCTCTTCTGTAAATTCATGTCATTCTCTATATGAATCACTCACTCATCACAATGCAACCTTGAACTTTATCACTAATTTGCCTACCCCATACGTCTGATCACTAATCAATAGACGAAGTTTATACTCAGCTTATTACTACAACTGACATATGTATATAACTTGCACAATCATCTATAAACTTTGAATTTGTCAGAAAGATTGAAGATCTGGAAGTAAATAATAAGTTAATGATTTCGTGTGAGGTTTCATCTCTTTTTACTAACGTTCCTTCAATGGAGGCAGTAGACTTTATTTGCAGCGAACTCACGAAGCACGGCATGGAAATAGGTATTCCAGTCTCCGTATTGAAAAAACTATTTCTGAGGTGTACGACGAATGCACAATTTCTTTTCAACAATGAACTCTATCGGCAATCTGATAGTGTTGCTATGAGGTCACCCCTTGGCCCACTCTTTGCAGATTTTTTTCTAGCGAAACTTGAGAATGGTCCACTGAACGATACTATTAGCCGTTTAGAGTTATATTGTCGTTACATGGATGATACCTTTGTAGTTCTCAAAAGTGAGACTGATAAGAATGCTGTTCTGAATAAGCTCAGTAGTGTTCACCCGGGAATCAACCCCACAGTGGAAGAGGAGAAAAATGATAGTATCCCATTTCTTGATGTTCTATTGGTGAGAAGGTCAGATGGAACCCTGAAACGAAGTGTTTATAGAAAGCCAACATCAAAAAGTCAATATACGCACTTCTTTAGTGCTGTACCCTTCCAATACAAAAGGAACCTAGCGAAATGCTTAGCATACCGTGCCTCAGCTATTTGCTCAGAGGATGCTGTAAAGAAAGGATGCTCCACCATCCGTCATCTGCTTAGTAGGAATGGCTATCCAGACAAGTTTGTAACTAAGCACATGAATATTACGAGGGTTAAGACAACAATGCCAACAGTTCCTAAGAAGCAAATCTTCTTGAAGCTGGAATTTAAGAGTGACATTGCCAGTGAGATCATCACACAACGTATAAAAGGAGTCTTGCATAAAGAAAGCATTTCCAGCCGCTAAAGTATCTCTTGCCTTCTACAACCGTCCGATTCTAGGTGCAGGAAATAGAGACAAGCTACCTGATTCGGCCACTTCTATGTGCATTTATCAATTCAACTACTCCTGTGGAGCTAGTTACATTGGGCGTACAATGAGGCAATTCCATAATGGAATTTCTGAGCACCACCCATCATGGTTGAACAAGGCACAAATTAGAACTATAAAGAGCTCCATACTTGTACACTTAGTTGACACAGGACATCAAGTGGTTACTGGAAAAGCCTTCAAAATCATTCATCAGATTCCAATTAATTACCACATGAATTACGCATATACCAGAGGTGAGTGCAATCCACCTTGAGAAACCGAGCCTTTGTGTCCAAAAGAAGTTTGTTTGACCAATTTCATTACCATGGCTGTCAACATGATGTAACTTCTAGGTTTATTTTGTGCACCTCTTCCCCTTCTTGTTTCTATCAATACTTATATTTCCTATTTTAGTAACTCTATAGATTATTTACATCGTTATTTCTAAAACATCACCACGTGATTGGTAATTTGATTAAATTGTAAAGCTATATATTAGTGTAGAGCCCAAGATGAAGAGCTAATTGAAGAGGAATATATTTCTTCGCTCGCTCAATCAGTCTGTCTCTAAATGTCTAAATGGGAATATTCAATGTATTAAAAATAACCAGTTGAAACTATAACTTCATACCCATTCTAAAGTGTATTCATGGAATAATGTTTGGTTATTAGTATATCAACGAGACTGATTCTACAGCTACAGAACCTGATGAAAGGTTATTGAAAGGAGTATTTTTTGTTCATATAATTCAATTTAACAATTATTTGAAATAATTAAATATGTGATTTTATTTTTGGCTTCTTAAAAGTTGATCACAAAAGAATATTTGTTTCTTAGATGAAATGATTTATCAATAATCCTGAAGTGTTTTCTTCAGTTAGATATAACTACATTATTGAAAAGTGATTATAGGTTTTTAAAATATTTGTTTAAGTGTTGTAATCAGCTAATATGATGGTTAATGATAAGAGATTAGAAATCATTGATAAGAAAAGTGTTGGCCTAGATATTAATGAGATTACTTGTTTACATTTGGCTTTTATTTAACAACTTTAAGTTTACTTATTCAATGATTAACTTCGAATAGAATCCTTCGTATGACTACTGATGATAAAACTAATTCATAGTACCTTCAATGAATCTAACATTTACATTATCCACCTATGAGTAGTTATCAAAGCAGATACAAGTAAACATATCAAAGAAATATTACAGCATCATAAAATGAAGACAACAATTTTCCTGAGGGAGTTTAGGAGATGCAAAGTTTCTTCCATACTTATTCTTATCAATACAGTATAAGAGAATATGATAATTATGAGACCTTTTTATTCTATCATACTTCCTATTTTCCTCTATATCAAAATAAATATGGATTTAACTAATCTTGATATAGTAGACTTTTTATGGCACAGGTTACCTAATTTATTCCATGCGTTGAATAGGACGAAATGCGCATCCTGGATTCCACTGCTAGCTACTGTCCATCATTAATAAACATAGTTAAAAGACAGGTCATATCGAGGCATCCGCATAGGAGCCCATATGCCAACAGAGGCTGATCAATTTGGTCCAATCAACGACGGTGTAATACAAGCAATAACACTAAAAACTTATATTGACAAAAAGCAGGGCATAAAATACTGAGTGAAAACGTTTGATTCGAGTGTTATCTTGAAAACATATCACTAGTATTCTTAAGCTAATCGTCTTTGTTGGAAACTTCCTACCTAAGTTTCATGACTCTTGACTTAGGAGTTTTCGCAGCTTTGAGATAATTTTTACTTTTATAGAAATGTAAGCATGCTTCACTGAAAAATGGAATCAGAGATGAGTCTACTGAGCTTTTCACGCCATCACTAATCTTTTTTCTATAACCGAAGCATCAGGTTACGGTAATTTGCATTTCTATGGGGATATTATTTCCGTGAAGGTTACATATATGATCTTCTGATAGATACAAACAAGCAGGAAGCTTCTCATTTGAAGTATAGAGAGATTCCCACCTGTCTAATTTGCTGACAACATTGCAAAATAAGTGAAAACATCTGGCTACTGTCATGTGATTAATAATTATAAACCCACTTTTTTCTTGTAATGCCTCGTTGCTATACAAAGTTGGATTGCTCAACTCCTGCTGACAGATGGGCTCTTATGCCGATGCCTTGGTACTGTGAATTATTCATTATGTTGCATTCATATTGATATCTTGCAGTGAGATCTAGGATATGCTTTTCGGCTCATTCAGGATTCATCAGCTGTTCTTGGTCACAAGTCCTCCGAATTCTGTTGATATCATATGATATAAATTTTCCTTACTGAATAATTTTGTTGATGCCACGTTTGAAGTGATTAGTAAGCGTTATATTCATTGGACTTTCAAAGTTATGGTGCGCTAATGATAAAGATAATTAAAATAGTTACCATTTGAAGGTTTTTAAGACTTTGGTTTGACGTTGTTTAGAAAACGTGTTAAGTCAACATACAGTAGGCTGAAGGTTAGCTTTTACTATGTTTTTAATAGACTGTTCACTTATGTCTGTGAAAATGGATTGCATGTGTTATATTTTATCCTAGGCATGAGTTAACATAACAAGAATTTTCTAGACTCATAGAATAAAAAGGTATACACATATACATACATGATATCATAGGCGTTTTCCTTGAGTAAACGTCTCACATTATTCTGTAGTGTGTTCTCTCAAGTGTACAAAGAAATGTCACGTAGTCGAAAGTTGCTGATCTCAGATAAACTTGTCTATTTTGTTCCAATATTATAGATCAAAACTGTAGAGCAATCCTCAAGCACAAACTGAACGCTGCTGTTAGATGGACTTATTTTGCACATAACATTTTATTAATGGAAACCATTAAGCCTCTATATTCCACAAATAACATGTGAACGCCAGTGTCACATCTCACTGCATCTACCAATTCAAATATACGTGTAATGACACACACACAGGGACGACTCATAGATCAATGCCACTAAGGGGTTCAAAGCATATTCCAAAGTGGCTTTAGAGGCAAACTGAATCATTGGAACCCATAAATGTTGATAGCAGATGTCCTTCGATCGCAAAACGCATCGTTGAGACAGGTTACAAGATTGATGTGGCTACTTCCTTTAAACCTATTAGTAAAACGTGTTGGGGAAAGGTCCTTGAATTGGTTGAAGTCTTAGCTATTAGGGAGTTTAAAACGCCTTTGTGTTCTGAGAAACAAATTGTTATCAGTGAAAATCTCCTTTGGTGAATTCAATGCTGAAACCAAGTTCGATGTATCATCATTTTTGCTCTACTGGTTTTCATCGTTATTTGGCTTTTAGTTCTCCTTTTGTACTTCGCCTCTTTTTATATTCTCACCCCTTATCCATATGAATCATCACATAAGTACCATTGTTCCTCTAACTGATGTCAGTCTACGATGAATACTAAATTCAAAATATTTCTGATTTCCCACAACCTCCTCGAAATACAGTTGAACTCTTGCTCATTGGTGACTAGCTTCGTGAGGTGATTTCAGAAGTTTCAATAAGAAGTAGTGACCAGTGGGGCTAGCGTGATGGTCTTGAGGACAGTTACTCAAAGACAACATCGAGTGACGGTTGCGCTGTGTCGTGAACTGACAGAAGTTGGAAATATGGACCACTGGATTCTGATCCAGTGGCTGGATGCAATGTGCTGGCCAAGGAACCTGAAGGTCTCGGGTTCGACCCCTGGTGGGGTCGTGGGTGCTCACTGCTGAGGACTTCAATATTAGGACGCAACAGCTGTCCAGTGCTCTCAGGTTTCCTATGTTCCTTCAGCTGGTGTCAGCCTACGATGATTACTAACTTTAGAGTACTAGTCTGCCAAACCATGACTATCTCAAATAGTCAAAATGATAGTCAATATGATCCTCCCCCTATCTAGTTTAGTCAGATTTGGATGAGAAGTCCTGACTTGGCAACCAGTATGAATACGACCAGGTGGCAGTAACACGTTACAAATTCATGTGGTAGTTGGGCAAAATCTTTTTGATGGCTGAAGTGAAATAAGAATCTAGCCAGAAGTTGGACCTCATAGCTCAGTTGGTAGAGTATCGTGCGGGTAACCTGTTGGTAGCTGGTTCAAATCCGGTCGTGGTTCAAATTTTCATTTCACTTTAGTCATCACCCAGAATATTAGAGTGTTTGGACACAGTGAAGGAGTATTTCTTAAGCTTTATTCAATAATACACTCATACAAACTGCTGGTAAAATAATGAACACAATTTCTTGTAAAGAAAAATGCTAGTTGAAATTCAGTTAGCAGTGATCTTGGGATTCATTGATTAAATTGAGTAGTGATACTTTTTAATACTTAGTACTGGTCTAAAAGTATTACTTATGAACATAATAGGTTATGTATTTCTGAATATTAACCAAAATGACGTACCAAAATGTAGAAATAACAAAAATGGAAACTGTCTTGGAAACTGAAAAAAATATTTGAAATAATACTTATTTTGCTAGCTTGTGTATGACCGCGTTCATTCGTAAAGTTAACAGACTTGTTTGTCAGTTTTTCATCTACTGATGTTTGACGATTTCTGACAAAACTTTATATTTTAATTCTATTTGACGTCACTAGTTCAGAAAAGTGAGGATATTTTAGTGTAGCTGAAGTAGTAGGAGTTTTAACAACAACCTAGAGAAAGCAATAATATTTGAAAGACAATTTAATAAAGACTCTGTCATTAGGATAGGGCTAGTTCTCCATGTATATGTTTATACAGGGACACTGGAACTGGCTCTACATGGTTCATTATTTCTTTGAGGAATATGAACATTTAATTAGTTTTCCAGTGATAGTTTTACTAGCTTAACAATAACCATTTTGTACTACATTCCAAAAGTAGTAATGATGAACAAATTCTATGTGGGAATATTTGAAAAATCTTCACAAATATAGGGGTTTAAGTAAACTTTAGTGACGGCGAATCATGTTCAAGTATGCACTGACCAATCACGATGGAGAATTCGAAGAGCAAAGTAGTTATAAAGGAAAATGATACTTTATTTACAATTTACAGATATATTTCACATGAGAACTAAAAATATGTAGGTTTTCAAAAAGTTTATCACCTTTGAAACTATACCATTGATTGTATTGTCACATATCCATATGATCCTGTTAGGCACCTTTTGAGATGCCTCAACACTTTTTCAACATTATTTATGCACATTCCACTTGTCAGATCAATAAAGTGCTTCTTGTGAACAGTAGCTTGATGAAGGTAACACATTTTAGATAGGGGCATATATGAATTCCAAGCATCTGTGAGTATTATGATACACAATGGCATATGTTTTTGCATAACTGTTAGGATAGATTTTTCTGACCTATCTTCTATCCACTGAAAGTGTCCTTTCTTCACATTTTAGTCGTATATACCAAGAAACCGTCGTTTGCAAAGGCATACGGATGCATAGAAATATTTGATAAGTTATAATTTATCCAGTCCCCTTTATGTCATCTTTCTTTATTGTATTAAGTTTTCAAGCAAGATATTTGTCTGTTCCAACTACATTATCTATATTATTAGTCCCTTGGGTTCCTATTGGAACATAGGGCTTCAGTAGCACGTCTCCAGTGACCTCTGTCCTCTGAGATCTTTTGAACCTGGTTCCACCACAGCCCAGAAGCCCTCATTTCCTCCTCGCACGACCTCCTCTATGTCACCCTCGGACGTCCAACTCGTCGCTTCCCATGGGGATTCCACTCGAGCAACTGGCCTGACGCGTGATGTTCTCAGTCGGCCTTCTCAGTGCATGCCCAATCCATCTCCACTTCCTTCCAGTGCATATTTGTTGGGTGATAGGTTCTTGGTTGGTTCGTTCCCAGAGCTCCTTGTTGCTTATCTACTCGACCGAATTTCACATACAGTCTGCAATGTAATCTTTGATACAGCTCATCGGTTTATGCAGTGTGAACAACACAGTAAATGCACGTAACGACAAACTTGAATAAGTCACATCTAATCTGATTGGTTGTCCTGAAGGTCTCTCGTCACTACAGTGTACTTGAACCGTAAAGTTATAGAAAAGAAAGGGTTCACTCTATTGATTGTTATAAATGATACAATTTTTTCATGGAAAGTGAATTATCTAGCTCAAGAAATGTCTGTATCGTAAGACGAATATCATTTATATCTCTATGTGATTGATAGCTTTGTTTACGCATCCTCATAGACTGTCTGTTTACGGTGCAATATCAGTTAATTAAATTTGGCTAGCAGGAGAACTGAAGAAAGTGTATGAACTATATAGATTTAGTTATCCAGGCGTTAACACTTAGTAATTAGTAACTGTCAATTATATACCTCAAAACAGGAACTAATATAGTAAATATAATAACTTTTTATCACTTGAATCACTGCAATTTCTTGTAAATTTTTATGCCTGATGGATTTTCCTTCTATTCCTTTGATCGACAATTATCGCACACACATATTGTCTTACGTCATTAGCTTAGGAGACTGCAATCTAGACTGTATTCTTTGTTTCAACTGTTTAATGATATACTTCCAATTCTTTCTTGTTATACTGGATTGAGTTGTTCGACCCCTGTTGACATATAGGCTTCTGTACAGACCCTTCGATATTGCTTGAATAGTTATTAAGTTAATTTGCTGGTTTGTGGCTAGCAGAGAAATCCAGGATGCGCATTCCATCTTATTTAGGAGTCATCAGCTGGATGTGCTTTCAACCAAGTGAATGATGTTGCTTCGCCCTAAGACTCAAACCTCGTAACCATCGCTTCAATCACCAAAGCGTTATCCACTAGACCAAGCGAGCACGATATCGACAACTTGTACAATGGGTATTAGTTATTACTATTTGTGGGAAGCTCACTGATGCTTTTGAAGTGAAGACAGGAGTGAAACAAGCCTACTTTACTATCACCCATGATATCCCCGATTTTACTGAACTGGATCATGCAACAAACAGTGAGGAGCTGTAAGAAGAGGGGGATACGCTGGAGCAGAGAAAAGATCACAGAAGAAGATTTGGATTTCACCAGTGATGACTTGTGTCTAGTGTCACACAAACTTGAAGATCTACAGGCAAAAACTAACATGTTGACAGAAGAAGCGAGGCTGCGAACACGGGACTCCGAGTAAACGTAGAGAAGACAGAGGTGACATGAAGATACCCAACCAACACCACCACCACCAACAAACTCCAACCACCATCAGTGGGAGAAACTTAAAGCAAGTAACCTCCTTCACCTACACCTATCTAGGCAGCACTGTTTCAACTACAAGCGACACAGGCACAAACGAGGATGTCAAAGCCAGTCAGAATCGGAAAGACAGCAAGACAGGCATTCATTAACCTGAAACCAGTGTGGAGATCTTCTACACTCAGCATAAAGCATGAACAACATTCGGATTTTGAACACAAGTGTCAGTCAAGTCAGTGCTTCTATGTGGTGGTTGAGAGAGTTGGGACGTTGTGAAAGGCATTCCCAATAAACTATAGATATTCATCAACGATTGCCTACGCTAGATCGTTACTGAAGTTCAGAGAGCTAGAATGATAGGAATAAGCAAGAAGGAACTCCTTCTGGTTAGTAATAAACCAACGAAGCAAGAACCTATCGCTCAACAAATATGCACTTGAAAGAAGTGGAGATGTGTTGAGTTGGATTGTGCATACAGTGAGAAGGCCGACTGGGGACACTACGCATCAGGCCAGACCGTCGAGCGGAACCCCTATGGGAAGCGGCTATTTGGGCGTCGAGGGTGAAGGTGACATGGAGGGGATCTTGTGAGGAATAAATGAGAGCTTGTGGGCTGTCGTGGAGCGAGGTTCACAAGGTTTCAGAGAATAAGTCGCATTGGAGACGTGCTACTGAAGCTTTGTGTTCCATTAGGAACCCAAGGGACAAATAATAATAATGATAATAATAATAATAAATTTGTGGATATGCTTGTAGTTATCTGTTGCTTTAATGGATGCAATTGTCCAGCCTTTGTTGACATATGGCCTTCTATGCGTATGCCTCGATATTGCCTAAATATTTATCATTGGCTTAGGGGATACCACTTTGATGTTTGAAGTGATGAGTACGAGGTTCCAGTCTCATTGGGAACAATATCTCTCACAGGGGTGTAAGTACATCTAGCTGCCGAATTCTTTGTTTTTGTTTCACTCGGAATATGTAGATCTACTCAAAAATATGTTTATTGAACGGATAAGTTTTCAATACACTCAAGGAATCTAAAATCCAAATGCTAATCACCTCCTTCATGCTAATATTATCCCTGAAAATTTAAGTGTTTATCATCGCATAGTTTATCATCCGGTTGATTTAAAAATTATGTATATACATACATTAACCGAATGATTTGTGTGGTAATATAATTTATGAGGATATGTAACAATCTAAGGTTATTAAATCTTCTCACTGTTCTTTCTTTGTTTACGTTAAATTTGCTTAAATTGTTACACTAGTAGACAGTTTCAGATTTATATATATATATATATATATATATATATATATATATATAATGCAAGATAATTATTTAGCGCAGACAAATGTGCCAGAATAAAAAGACAACAGAGAATGAAGACGAATGTATTTCGTAAATAAAATTGTACATTATATATATCTGTATGAATAGTGTATAATAATAATAATAGTGTATAATATATGAAGCTGAGTATATGCATTTCATTCTCATGATTATTAACCAATGAAATTATATCTCACCTTACTATTGGTCAAAAATATTATGATATACAAACGATCAATAATCTATCTTTAATCTAGTAGTTACATTATATAAAAGACATGAATTTCGGTTAATTATTCCTCTTCTATTGGAAAACAGGTATATTGTCGTGTAAAGAAAACTTGGACACTGTGGCACAATCCAATTCCATATTAGGTTCGTCTACTAGATATAACACGCCAGGATTTATTTTAATGCAGTACAATTTTCCAACTTTCATTTTTATAGTCCAACAGCTCTTCCTTTGTTGATTTTCAATGACTGTCGAATTTTTCAAACATTTGTAATGTACGATGATTCATTCTTGTTGATGAATAATGATTCAGTAGTCTGTTTCTCTCTCCGCCAAGCTAATAGTATTTTAAGATCAATCACCGTCTAGTGTAATTATGAGTTGATGCAATTAGAACTGATTTGAGTTCAAGTCAAAGGATGTGATCGAATTCAGACAGATTCCATATTAGATTGTTTATTTAATATAACACTAAGTGATATACTATTGTTTATTGTCAACAGAAATGTATCACTATGCGTAAACAATCTAATATGGAAGTATACTGCAACAGAGTGCCTGTTTTTTACTCTTACATAAAACTATAAAACCTACCAAGCTTGACATTCTTGAAAAAAAGGCTTAGTTGTGTTGCTCTGCTTGAATTGACCCATAATCATATTATATGGTGATAGTTCTAAAATCTAATTACCTTGGTGAAGGAGCGATTGATTAGTGAAGCTTTGTTTATTACACCAATAGCTAGTGAATGCAACGGGAATGAATTATTGTACATTACAAATGTATCTAAAAAATTCTACGATCACTGAAAATAAACGAAGGACGAATTGTTGAAATATGAATAGGAATTCAGAAAGTTATCTTACTACTTGTGTGTGATTACAAGTAATCAGTTTTACTCAAAAAGATATTCATTGAGTATAAATAGATAATCTAGTCTAATGTGAAGAACAGGTTTTGTAACTGGATAAAAACCTGTATTATTACCATTACTTATTGGTTGTTAGTGTATTCTGAATAGCCTTGTCATGTAGATTGGAATAAATCATCAATGTCAGTCATTCAATGTCTTATATTTTTATCATTAAGTAAAGAAGAAGGCCTGCACTATTTTGAAGCATAGGTAGTTCGAAAAATATACTATGGAAAACTTTTCGACAGTAAACAAACAAACTGCTCACCAGTTTCTTCTTTTACTTCCTGGGGTTTATTGCTTTAAAGATGATGTTCAACTAGACCTGTGTTTAAAGTAAACC
Source organism: Heterobilharzia americana (assembly GCA_944470555.2). Lineage (NCBI taxonomy): Eukaryota > Metazoa > Platyhelminthes > Trematoda > Strigeidida > Schistosomatidae > Heterobilharzia > Heterobilharzia americana. The sequence goes on from OX104127.1 coordinate 42,841,979, forward strand.
ATTGTGTTGATGAGTACTATTGATTAAATGACTCTGTTTCAACAGATTTAACACTCTTCTTTCATTCAGAGACCCATGTATGTAGCTGATGTGGGTCTTTGTTTACGTAGTAAAACACACAGCAACAAATTATAGTACTTATAACGTAGTTTGCTGAGCATTATCACATCATGTATTAATGGCTAATTTCAAATATATTACATCAAGCCATGTTGGCGATAAATATATTGAGTTAAAAGCAGAAAAAGTCACTGAAAATATTGATCTACTGACCTCCTTGACCATCTTGAGTTTATGCATGCAACAGCTTAGGTCAGAAGTAAAAGACTTCTGATGGCATAGTTTCACTTTCTTCTCGTTATCACTACCAACTTGATTTTTAGCATACCTTGAAATTAGCAATAGTATACAGCTTAGCGTTGACATGAATGCAACTCATAAATTAAGCGTTTTAAACCGATTCATCTAGATTGTAATGTCACAGAATATTTCAGCATAAGTATTATATTAAATTATGTTTCTATCAAAAAATCTTTTCCATACGATGGTCTTATGCTTACAATTCTTTATTCTTTTCTTCAACATTCTCCTGTGTTTTCATGATGATTTACCTTTGATGTCAAAAATACTCTCCTTTCCTAATGAAATTCAGGGCTTTTCAATGAACTGAAAAACAAAAAGAGATTTCTATGAAGATAATCATCGTTTCAACAACTCATCTCCACTGCTACACATGTGTGAATACATTAGTAAAATGATACAATGTTCTAGACAAGTTTCCAGTTGAATGTCAGACTTAACCGATAGATGTATAGAGAGGATGGAATGTTATTACACAACACCAGAAATAGTCTTGATAGATTTTATAAAGTGCATTGAGTGGCAAGATTCGACATGTGGTAAAAATGAATAAATAGACAAACAAATTAAATACAAAGCAAAGCAAACAGAGGTGCAGAGTATCTGCTTAAGGGACCACAGTAAAGAATGTGTTTGCACATGTCCCTTCTGAATATCCAGTTGACGTTTAAACGTGTGGGTTGTCGATACTTCTGCTGTACATAGATGTCCAGTGCTCACTCTTTTTGATTGGTTGGTTGAACTTTGTAGAGAAGTTTAAACAAGGTTTGCAGAGTAGCCAGTTATACAGAGTCTACGAGATGTTCAAAGATAGAACTGGAGACGATTTTGCTCTTGTATGAGAAGAAACCATCTGCGTTGACTCTCGTCAAGAAAATGAGAAATATGCAGTGATGGTACATTTATTTAAGAATTAGGAGCCTTCTGGTAAATACTATCAGAGAATAGCCACCGATAAACAGTTAGACAGAAAAAAAGTAAAGAAGACTATGGAACAGCTCCATTCAGCTCAAATTCTAAGGTGATATTGCCGCGAACACCCTTTGTCAACACTTGTCGCTGTCCCTAAGTAGAACATTCTGTACTGCAAAACTTCATATTGCGTTCTCATATAAATCGCTTATTCGTCAGTGCATAAAATAAAATCCGATGCAACGAAACTCACTAATATCTATCAACAAGTTCACTTGCTTCTATGAACCTGTGTACATCAGCCGTGTTCAGCACTCACTCGAAAGGCGCGTTTTCAAACAATACTGAGCCTATATGCTGAAGGGTGAACACAGAATCGTCTCCAGTTCTATCTTTGAACATCTCGTAGACTCTGTATAACTGGCTACTCTGCAAACCTTGTTTAAACTTCTCTACAAAGTTCAACCAACCAATCAAAAAGAGTGAGCACTGGACATCTATGTACAGCAGAAGTATCGACAACCCACACGTTTAAACGTCAACTGGATATTCAGAAGGGACATGTGCAAACACATTCTTTACTGTGGTCCCTTAAGCAGATACTCTGCACCTCTGTTTGCTTTGCTTTGTATTTAATTTGTTTGTCTATTTATTCATTTTTACCACATGTCGAATCTTGCCACTCAATGCACTTTATAAAATCTATCAAGACTATTTCTGGTGTTGTGTAATAACATTCCATCCTCTCTATACATCTATCGGTTAAGTCTGACATTCAACTGGAAACTTGTCTAGAACATTGTATCATTTTACTAATGTATTCACACATGTGTAGCAGTGGAGATGAGTTGTTGAAACGATGATTATCTTCATAAAAACCTCTTTTTTTAATGACTGAATGTAGAAATTTCGTTAAAAAGTTCCCCAATGTTTTGTATGAAGATTTGGGTAGCAACAGTTAATTTGAAAGTGTATTCAATTATCTATTCAGAGGTATAATTGTTGAATTTTAATGCGAAAGCATACGTGAGATAAAACGCCTAAATTTAAGAATAGTGAGCACTGTATACCTATGTCATTTTTCTGGCCACAAAAAATTCATATGCGGTTAACAATGCTTGGAAATTTGGTTTTGGGAGTATTATAAAATGCTTAAAATGACCACCTATTCAACTGAGCTGAAGAAATGTGATCTATAATATCGATCTGATTAGTAGAATTTCACTAGTGGAATATTCTTAATTCATTTGCTGCTTACCTGTACCTTTTATAGTAAGCAGTGAATAATTGCTGTACTGCCTCATAACACTTCAAAGACATCACGCGTCAGGCCCTTGAGTAGAACCAAGATGGGAATCGATGAGATGGGCGTCCGGGGTGAGGGTGACATGGAGGAGATCGTGCGAGGAAGAAATGAGAGCTTCTGGACTGTTGTGGAGCCAGGTTCACAAGATTTCAGAGAACAGGTCGCATTGGAGACGTGCTACTGAAGCGGTATGTTCCATTAGGAACCTAAGGGATAGTAGTACTAATAATACATTGTTTAAGTTGAAAATGTGATGTGAAGGATGCTTCGTGTTTGTCTGCTTCTTTCTTCATGATAAGTTTTGATGTTAAGCTTAACACTAAGCTTAGCAAATTTTGAGGAATATAGCAAACTCCTTATTTGATACAGTGTTGATAGAGTATGTGAACAAACAACTTAAATGTGTAAAATGTTTGTCATTTTATATAAGTAGCCATAATTTTAATTGTGTAGATTTCTTGAGATCAAATATGAGTTATATTATCTTTTATTTTCTTTTTAAACGGAATAATAATTATGATTTTTATAAGTAAATATCTAGGAGTTAAACAACCTCCTGCAACATTAGCGTGAGACATTGTGACAGATTAAAATATGTATCTATTCCACTAAGTTGGACATTCTGAGGTCTAATATAGAATTCAATATGTGAAAATGTGCCTGAATGTCTTATACAAACTGTAAACCAATCAGAATTCTGTTGACCACTGATATTTTCGATCAGATACAATTTGTTTTGTTTAATGTTAAGGCAAAAAATTCATCAGTGATTGTTGCTTCATCACAGGTGGAACACTAAAACTTACTTATTGAAACATAAGATAAAATATTTGCATATATATTTATTAAAGAGAAATTTTAAACTGAAAATAGTTTTTAAGACAAATTTTGTGTTATCAAGTTAATTCATTAAGTCAGGTTTAGGATAATTAATTTCTCTTAACTTTAGCTTCAATCTAAATAGCATGGAAAGATGAGATTTCCAGTAGGCGAAGATTTTCATACTATATGTATCTTGAAGCAGAGTCATCAATGAACTTGTTAGAAAACTAGTGTTATTGCTTGTATTACACCGTCGTTGATTGGACCAAATTGATCAGTCTCTGTTGGCATATCGGCTCCTATGCGGATGCCTCGATATGACCTGTCTTTTAACTATGTTTAGTAAAGATGGATAGTGGCTATCAGTGGAATCCAGGATGCGCACTTCGTCCTATTTGTGACTCGTCAGCTGGATGTACCTACCGGCTCCCAGTGAGTGATGTTGTTTCCACCGGGACTCGGACTCGGGAGTGATCGTTTCAAACTCCAGCGCGTTATCCACTACACCAGCGAGCCACGATAGCCACTTCTTGTGCCCATATGCCAACAGAGACTGATCAATTCGGTCCAATCAACGACGGTGTAATACAAGCAATAACACTGAACCTATACCCGTCGCACAAGAAGTGGTTATCGTGGCTCGGTGGTTTAGTAGATAATGCGCTGGCGGTTGAAGCAATCTCTCCCGAGTCCGAGTCCCAGTGGGAACAACATCACTCACTGGGAGCCGGCAGGTACATCCAACTGACGAGTCTTAAATAGGATGAAATGCGCATCTTGGATTCCACTGCCAGCCACTGCCCATCATTGTTAGAAAACTGTTTAATACTTTTTATGATGTGATGTAAGAAACATCGGTTTAAGAATAAGTGATTATTTATTTTCTCACTGGGTTAGCTCACTTCAATCAGGTTTATCTTCGATTGGATAGATCTCTGACCTTCTTATTCACTATTCTGATATAAGTTTATCAACCATATGTTTATTGTATAGGATAAATCAAGCGACAGTTATAAATAAATCCTTACTGGTTACATTTAAGAAACATCGCGTAATATGATGAGGATTCAGACCATTTGATTCACAAAATAACTAGAAAAAAGGTCTTTCATTCATTGAACATTCCAATGCTGTTGTCATTAAAAATTTCTGCTTTTGAAATCTCTACTGGTGAACATTAGTTATGCTAGGAGTTATTAATATAGCCACTAAATTTGATTATAAACAGTGTTATCAATTTGGGCATCTGAGATAGTCATGATTTGGTAAGTTTGTGTTGATACTGGCTGATGACTGAAAGTGAAATTGAAATCTGGGCAGTGACAGGATTCGAACCTGGAGGTCATTGGTTCAAATTCTGCTGTGATGGGGATTTTCATCTCATCTCCAATCATCAACCAGTACTCAAATAAAATATACTTCGGTAGTTGATCTTATTGGTACATATCAGCTTGGCTTATTGATTTCCATAGTCAGTGGAGTAAACTGAACTAACAAGTTTTACATTTATTGATATGCTTGTAATTCTCGGTTGTTTTACTGGATTGAAATGTTCGGCCTCTATCAGTATATGGGTTCCTATGCAGATACTTCGATATTGCTTGAATAGTTATTATGTTAATTTACTTGGCTGTGGCCACCAAATGAATGCAAGATACGTGTTTTGTCCCATTTGGTACCCGTCAGCTGATTGTACTTACACCCTACTGAGTGATGTTGTTCCCAATGAGACTCAAACCTCGTACCTCTTACTGCAAAAAAAACGTGTTATCCACCAGGCCGATGGGACACAGTAGCTATCAGTTGTACAAGAGACAGCTATAGTGCGTCGGTGGCCTAATGGATAATAATTTAGCGCTCAATGGAATGCAGACAAATTCAGCTGACGAGTCCCAAATAAGATGAAACATGCATCGTGGATTTCTCTGCTATCTACAACCAAGTATATTATATCGTGAGTTTAACATTTCTGACAGAAATGCAACCAAACGTAGTTTATGGTGTTCTGGAAACCATTGAGAATTGATGCTGTTAGGTAGGCTTTTATTTAGCTTGTTGTACTGAAGTTGTAGAAATTAACGTTGGATTCTAACGCAACCATTTGAAGATATATTCCTTGTCTATGATGCAGATTCACCTTATATACAGATATAACTTCTGTAACAATGAAAAGTTGGTATTTTGATAAATAATTAATCAAAGTAACCATGGAAAAAAATGAAAATCTTACCGCTTTAATGAACAGATGTGTTTTGTTGATTTTGGGGATAAAAAAAATGCAGAAAACATATCTAATTATGAACAAGCTAACCAGTAATGTACTATCACCGATCATCCTCCTGATTGTAGTGGACTAGGTGGTGTAGCAAACACTGAGGAACGAGAAGAGAAGGATACGCTGGTTGAACCGGGAAAAGACCATGGAAGAAGATTTAGATTTCGCCAGTGATGACTTGTGTCTAGTGTCACACAAACTTGAAGATCTACACGTGAAAACTAACATGTTGACAGAAGAAGCGAGGCTGCGAACACGGGACTACAAGTGAACGTAGAGAAGACAGAGGTGATGAAGATACCCAACTACCACCACCACCAACAACAAACTCCAATCACCATCAACGGGAGAAACTTAAAACAAGTAGCCTCCTTTCACCTATCTAGACAACACTGTTTCAACTACAGACAACACAGGCACAGATGAGGATGTCAAAGCCAGTCAGAATCGGAAATACAGCAAGACAGGCGTTCGTTAACCTGAAACTGGTGTGGAGATCTTCTACACTCAGCATAAAGCGTGAACAACGTTCGGATTTTGAACACGAATGCCAGTCAAGTCAGTGCTTCTATGTGGTGGTTCAGAGACTTGGTGTGTTACGAAAGGGATTTCCAACAAACTATAGATATTCATCAACAACTGCCTACGTTGGCTCGTTACTAGAGATCAGGTGGCCAGAATGATAAGAATAAGCAAGAAGGAACTCACTCTGGCTTGCTTGTGACGAACCAACGAAGCAAGAAGCTATTGCTCAACAAATATGCACTTGAAGGAAGTGGATATGTATTGAGTTGGATTGTGCATACACTGAGAAGGCCGACTGGAGACATCACGCATCAGGTTAGGCCATCGTGTGGAACCTCTATGGGAAGTGACGAGTTGGTTGTTCGAGTTGAGGGTGACGTGGAGGAGATGGTGTGAGGAATAAATGAAACGTTTTGGGCAGTGGTGGAGAGGTGCTGAAAAGATTGCATAGAAGATAGTGTAATAGAGGTGTACTCCTGAAGCTTTATGTTCCACTAAGAACCCAAGAGATAAATTATAATATAATAATAACCAGTAATGAGTTAAATTTTTATATATTGTTTGTTATTGTTAAATTACACTTGATTAAGATTTTAGATTTTTTATAACAAATATGAACTGATATGTTTTTATACGTGAAAAAATTACCAATTTTGTATAAATTATTAGTTTATAGAATATTACCTCTAGTAAGCAATAATAGATATGTATTATCAACTTAACAGTCATTCATTTTAATACAGTGTATTTAACCCTGGGTTAAATTTACCTCAATAAGTAAACAAACCAATATTAGCATTGTTTTATGTCAGTGATAATTTTAAAGGAATATCTACTAGTGTTTCATCAGTGAATAAACCAAAATAAAGTGATTAAGGATTGTAAGAATCTAATTTATTTCAGAATTTTTTTTTTTACATTTTAATATAATTCTTATTATTGAATAAGGTAAACGAAGAAAAAAAAAGAAAATTAATGGAAAAGAAAGAAGTAGAAATGTTGTTAGTGGAAAAAAAATGTTTTGCACTGACCTTTATGAAATTAGAAGTCGATTGTTTCCTTAAAGACTTTTAAGTTGTAGAAGTAAAAGGAGAAAAAAATATATATACAACCGAGTAATTCTTCAAATATTTTTTTTTAGTTCACGTTTATTGTTGTTGTTGTTGTTGTGAATGCGTATTTAAAGCAGGAAATAGAATTATCTCTAATATACACATAAAACAGTAGTATATAAGCCTTTTTCTTTCTTCAAAGGATTAGAAAGTTAGTTCAAAAATGGTTCAAATGTTCCATCATAGTTCAATAAACTTTATACTAATTAAAGGGGAAAAAATTGTCTTCATTATTTATTATTTTTTTTCAGACATTTTATATTGGCATCTTCAACTTTTGATTTTCTGTTGTATATATATATATATATATCCTTGATGTTTATCACATTATCTTTATGCTTCACTGATTGTGTTGGTGTATACACAGTTCATTCTTATACTTCATTACTTGTTCTTGATCTATATGTTTACGTTTTGAAAAGTTTTTATTTTCATTTTTACATAGTTTGAATAAATAAGTGCATTATTATTTTTCCTTTGAGTTCCTAGTGGAATAAAAAGCTTCTGTGTAGCACATAGACATTTCACTATCTTCTCTCCAGTCTTTACCACCTAGATCCAACACTGCCCACAACATTTCATTCCTTCTTCATATCACCCTCACCTCGAAAACCAACTCGTCGTTTCCTATCTGGGTTAAACTCGATGGTGTGGCCTGGGTGTGATGTCCCCAATCGGTCTTCTCAGTGCACTCACAATCCACCTCCACTTTCTTCATCCACATATTTGTTGTATGATTGGTTCTTAGTTGGTTCGTCACCAAGCAGTCAGAGTGAGTTCCTTGTTGCTTATTCTTATTATTCTTACCATCTGATCTTCAGTGTGAATATGGAGTGAGCGTGGGCAGCAGTTATTGATGTATGATGTCTGTAGTTTGTTGGAAGTGTTTTTCATGATGCGCCAAGTTTCTGAGCGATGTAGCTGCACTGACTTGACTGACACCGGTGTTTAATATCCGGATCATACAATTAGTTCCCCTTATACATTTCTGAAAGGCAAGAATAACAAATATGATGAGATGAATCGGATTCATTTCATGTACTCTAAATCTTTCACATACTCACTAAATCTAAAATTCTCTATACTAAGCTATCAGTGTTCAGCAGTATAAGTCATCTGATACATTTCAGTAGTATACAACACTAAATACATCTTCTTTTAAACCTTAACATCAATACGGGAACATAGATGAATGACAAAGTTCACAGTCTAAACAACCAATACAGTGAAATAAGTAAGACTTTAAAATCGATCAGTAAACACAAAGCAAAATATGACGTGATAGTAGTACAGAAATGTGATTACAGCTCAAGGTGGTAGGAAGTCTAGAGTAGGGGGAGAACTACAAAGCATAGTAAGTAAATATTTCACGTTGTTATTCATCGTAGACTGACATCAGTTGGAGGAACAATGGAAACCTGGGAGCACTAGACAGCTGTTTCGTCCCAGTGTGAGACTCCTCAGCAGTGCGCACCCACGACTCCGCACCACCACGGATCGAACCCGCAACCTTCAGGTTCCGCGGCCAGCGCATTGCCATTGAGCCACTGGGTCGACGGAATCCAACAGTCCATATTTCTAACTTCTGTTAGCTCATGATCGTAAGTAAGTATATGAGTTAGTGGTAGATGAACAGAAAAGAATATGCTAACAAACACGATAAAATATAATAGGTTAAGGTAATGAAAAAAATGATGGGAATATGAATAATGTTTCAGAATAATATGTAGGATAATAAGAAGAAAGAATAATAGTAAATAACGCTGTAGAGAAAAGAACAACTTACCAGGCCAACGGATGGTGAAATACAAACTTTTTCTGTACACATGTCTGGTTTCGATCGACGGACTGCTGCTACCTCTGCATAACGTAGTAACCTACTATTTCTTTGTCTACCTTGAAAGCTATGTTTGAGTCAATGGCATGACCAGTATCGAGTATGTGCTTGCCAGTGGCGCTGCTTGGTAGCCTTTCACTTCTCAATGACAGGTTTTTCGGTACATATTCATACATTCGTACATGAAATGAATCCGATTCATCTCATCATATTTGTTGTTCTTGCTTTTCAGAAAAAGTGTGCGAGACTAAATGTTATCCACAGATGTTATCGTGTTCCCTATAGATTATCCAGTTGTTTGTGGGAATACCAAGATTTTCTGTGTTTTGTATGAATATTTTAACTATTTGGATAGTTTTTACCATACTATCTGTCAATAAATCATGTTTCATACCGTTAATTCATGTACAGTGTTGGCTACACTTCAACTTCTTAAGTTGAAAGTAAGTACAGTTATGTAGGATAAATAATGCTCATGGATTACAGTGAGTTAGTTGAAGCTTCAAATATATTTAAAAGGAATCAGGACTGCAGTTTTTACTTTAAAAGATATACACAAAAGACATAAAATATATATTTCTAAACAGAATCCTATAACACCTGGAGATAACTTTTAGTCTTATCCAAGAAAAGGTACATAGTTTGTTAAATTATTAATGATAAAAGGTACTAAATTTTATTAACAATTTTGTGTAATATTTTCCTATGACTTTTATCATTCAGATTTCTACTAAATGAAAAGTTAATCAATAAAAGAGTCTTATACAATTTAGACGAAACAGTTATCCAGTGCTCTTAGATTTTCAATCATTCACCCTAACTGATGTCATTTCATGAAAAAGTCAACTAATAAAAGATAAATCTTACTCATAATAACCTTATTAATGTATGGAATTCATCTCTATTTTTTCTTGGGATGGCTTATAAGACCTTAATGATATAGAAGTGAACACAGACTATTGGAAGTGATTTTTGTCTTTTAAGGTTATCATATGACACCATGAAATATAATGGTATTCAATTAGACTTCTGATATGTAATTTGTGTATGCTTTTAATTGGATTGAGTAGTTTATATAAGTAATAGCTGTCATTCACATTTGCACTGTTTATTTTTGGCCAATATTTATTGACTTGTTGTTGAAACCACTTTAAAATCATATCATTATACAATTTCTATACAGTTACCTTTCAATAATCACCTTATTTTAACTTTGACAACAGTAATGTTATATATATATATATATATATATATATTATATATATATATATATATATATATATATATATAAGGGAAAATACAGGCGTTCATTAACCTGAAGACAGTGTGGAGATCTTCTGCACTCAGCATGTGGAACAAGATACGGATTTTCAACACCAACGTCAAGTTAGTGCTTCTGTATGGTTTAGAGACTTGGCGCGTCACGAAAGGGATTTCCAATAAACTACAGACATTCATCAACAACTGCTTACACTCGCTACTGAAGATCAGATGGATTGCCAGAAAGAATAAGCAACAAGGAGCTCTGGGAACGAACCAACCAAGAAGCTATCGCCCAACAAATATGCAGGAGGAAGTGGAGATGGATTGGGCATGCACTGAGAAGGCTGACTGGGGACATCGCGCGTCAGGCCAGGTACTCGAGTGGAATCCTGATGGGAGGCAACGAGCTGGACGTCCGAGTGTGACATGGAGGAGATGGTGCGAGGAGGAAATGAGAGGTTGTGAGCTGTGGTGGAACCAGGTTCAAAAGATTTCAGAGAACAGAGTTAACTGGAGACGTGCTACTGAAGCCCTATGTTCCACTAGGAACCCAAGGGACTAATAATAATAATATTATATAAGGGAAAAACTTGGAAATCTAATTATGGCTATCATTGGAATGCTGATTAAGAAACGGAGTGATAATAAACTTTAGTAATGTGTGGAAAAATAGAAAGTTACTTTGAATGTATTGTTTGTAGTATGATACAAAAAGCCTTGTAAGTTGAGTTTACTCATAAGATGTGTGAACATAAAAGGCACAAAAGGTCACTACTTTGATAAGTCTGTTTAAATGTATAGTATATCTAATCGATAAGCTTTTAGACTCTTTACGTCTCCATGAGTTTTTAATGCATATTTAATAGGCTGATTTGAATAAAAGACTTCATTGGAAAACTTATGATTATTTACTATCAGTTACCTCATGTTTTAGTGTTATTGCTTGTATTACACCGTCGTTGATTGGACCGAATTGATCAGTCTCTGTTGGCATATCGGCTCCTATGCGGATGCCTCGATTTGGTCTGTCTTTTAACTATGTTTAGTAATGATGTGTAGTGGCTATCAGTGGAATCCAGGATGCGCACTTCGTCCTATTTGTGACTCGTCAGCTGGATATACCTGCTTCCCAGTGAGTGGCTATCGTGGCTCGCTGGTGTAGTGGATAACGCGCTGGTGTTTGAAGCGATCGCTCCCGGGTCCGAATCCTGGTGGGAACAACATCACTCACTGGGAAGCAGGTACATCCAGCTGACGAGTCACAAATAGGATGAAATGCGCATCCTGGATTCCACTGATAGCCACTATCCATCTTTACTAAACATAGTTAAAAGACAGGTCATATCGAGGCATCCGCATAGGAGCCGATATGCCAACAGAGACTGATCAATTCGGTCCAATCAACGACGGTGTAATACAAGCAATAACACTAAAACCTATACCGTTGTACAAGAAGTGACTATGGTCGCTCGGTGGTGTAGGGGATACCCCATGTTTCACTACAATAAAGTTACAGAAGATTTTTTGTTCTACAATAATACTTATTGTAAAATTAATAAGCATTTTCAGTGAATTATCTAATGCATCTGTACACATTTCCATTGAATATCTCAGTCTACGACAAAATTTTAGAAGATATTATCTCTTGTGCTTCTTTCAAAAAATCCCTTATTTATATGTCCTTAAGCTGAATCCTGGATTTTATATGTTACTACTGTCGGTTATCGAGACGAAATTTACTTGATGGTAGTCACATTTTACTCATGTAAGGATTTATCACTACAAGTCAGTAGGAAGTGAATGACTGCTGAAAAAAATTATCAGGTTCTAGGGTAGTCTCTTTCACTAATCTAGGCAACACTGTTTCAACTACAGGCAACACAGACACAGACGAGGACGTCAAAGTCAGGAAGAATCGGAAAGACAGCAAGATGGGCGTCCACTAACCTGAAACCAGTGTGGAGATCTTCTGAACTCCACTCTGCATAAAGCGTGAACAACATACGGATTTTCAACACCAATGCCAGTCGTGTCAGTGCTTCCATGTGATGGTTGAGAGAGTTGGCGCGTTACGAAGGGCATTTCCAACAAACTACAGACATTTATCAACAAGTGCCTGCACTGGCCAGTTACTGAAGCTCAGATGGCTAGAATGATAAGAATAAGCAAGAAGGAACTCTGGCAGGCTTGCTGGTGACGAACCAACAAAGCAAGAACCTATCGCTGAACAAATATGCAGGAGGAGTTGGAGATGGATTGGGCATGCACTGAGAAGACCGTTTGGAGACGTGCTACTGAAGCTTTATGTTCCACTAGGAACCCAAAGGACAAATAATGATAAAAAAGGTGTAATCATTATACGCTATCAGAAATGATTTGTGTTAAAATAATTAATTTAATTATAATCATTTTTTAGTTCCGTTTTCATCCATAATAAACTACTAAGCATAATGTAAGATGAATTCACGTGTAATTTAATTCAGATTTAGTACAGTTCGAAAAGACATGTAGTTGCTTATCTTTGGTATCATAAAAATGCATAAAAGATGGATTCTTCACAGCTCAGTAGGAGTAAAGTGTTTTAACTATAACTTCTTATGAATTACACTAGATGGATGTTTACTGACTGGTCTTTGGTAGATTCTAAAAACGCTTCAAAATGACAGTTTCATTATTTCCTGACTTTAATCATTTTTGAAATATTCAAAGTGTATTAACAGTTCTATTCTTTACAAGTCAATTTAGTGTTTTTCTATAGTTTCAATAATAACTAAAATCTATATTTCAACTTTGGAAAAAAGTTACTTAAGTTCGAATCAGTTATTACTTAAGTATTGATCAAAACGGTTATACTTTATATCAGCATATCTAGATAAAGGTAATCAGAAGAATAATGACTAATCAGAAGTGATGTAATCAAAAGTCGTATGGTATGATATTAGTTCCTATGTGGTGAATAATTGAAAAATTTAGTAAATATTTACCAAAATAAAGTTATTGGATCATGATGAAATCTGAAGGTCAGATTGCATTTGATTTATAAGAGATATAGTTTTACTTTTCACTTCTTGGACATCTATGTCTTCCTTTATGAAGGTTTTCTTTTCTTGTGACACATTGTCTTAGATAGGATTATGAATTTAACATTTTATTCAGCTAAAAATTTAAGAAATCAGAAAGATACTCATCTTAGCTTCTGGATTATTTTTTTTCAACCTAGTGGATTGGTTTTTACAGTTTACAAAGAAAAAATATCTTTAATCAGGTCAAAACTTGTTCACTGGAAAGCTTTTATGATTATATATATATACATAAATGAAACGTAGTAAATGATATTAATTTTCGAATTCACCTGGGGCAAACAACAATAAAATTATATTGTGTTCTAACATTTTCCTCCTAGAAAATCAAAGAAAAAAAAAAAGAATATGGTTTTTATTTTATAAGGCATAGTGCTATCAGCAGATTTATTAATCGAAATCAAATTGTTTTGTGTATTGTGAAAACAACCTTTAAAAACAATATTTTGAAAATTCTATTCTTTGTAAAACACTTAGATCTGACTACTAATGTATATCATCTGAAAGATGGTTAAAGATCAGAATGTATTTTTCAGTTATTTTCATCACTTTCATAAGTCCTGTGTTATGCTTACTCACTTAATAAGTGAATATATTTCACTGAAAAAGTAAAACATAATTATGTTTGTGCTATTTATTCCATTCTAAGGAATGATTCCATGAGTCCATCTTATAAGTAGAGGATTTTTTATACTGTTATGAAAAATCCTGTCCCTACTACATAACATATAGATGCCTCATGGGGTCACTAATTTTATAGTAATTAAGAATAGATGATCACATATAAATCTCTAATTGATATTGAGAAGAAGGTTGGGGTAAATAAATTAGGATCTTTTGGTAAACATTAATTGTTAACGACATTATTTTACAAGAGTAAAGCAGTGATTAAGGATCAGTCAGGAATAAAAATCTGTTGGAAGCATTTATTAGACTTACTGATGGATGACAAAGATCATGCTTCTCTTAAAGGGAAATATTAGGTAGTTTTATTAATGTGCACCATAGATTTTCACTCATTGTTTATCATTCTTGGTTTCTAAAAATCCCCTTCCAATTTTATTGTATAACTCCATTGGTTAGTAAAATTTACCTCTGAAGTCTCATCAGCCATGGCGAGTCAATTGCTGAGTTTGTCTTTACATGGCAACTAAAAAGTTCCATTGGCCTACACCAATTCACACTATTTATGGCTATACCATGATAACCAGTTGCCTACCAAGGGTCGGGTGTACTACATTATAGTTTGTTTTTGTCTACTATATGGCTGTAAAAAATGGTCAATCTAGTTGGAAGACTTAAGAAGGTTTCAATTATTCGATCTCCACTACCTTGATAGTACAAACCGTTTGTCATGGTACCACCATGTCAGTAAATTAGAAGTCAGGTGTGGAGTTTTAGGGCAGAAAAAAACGTCTGTCCATAAGTTTATGAACCTTAACCGACTGAACTGGCCAAAGAATCTGTTACATATGTTTAGTTACTGTATGCATCATAGAAAAATGTTTGCTGACTTATGTTCAGATTAAAGAAAGGTTGCAGACTGTTGTAGTGAAATATGGTATAACCGCATAAAGTCTGACTAATAGTCTCAGTCGTGTAGGGGAATATAGACCTCTCATTTGGGATCCAGGCAGCAACCAAAACCATTGGGTCCAGACTGTATGTGGCATGCCTCAGAAATGATCTTAGTGACAAATATTTATCCACCCATTGTTTCTATCTATCATATTGAATTTTATTAAAGTCCAACTTCTTCCTGGTCGGCTTTGATGACTTTATATCATTATGACTACTTTTTCCCTTATTCCCCAATCTATTATTTTAATATATTCTCAATTTATGCACTGATCTCATGTGTAGCATCTTGAACCGTTAAGCTGTAATGCCGGATCCTATGTTGTTTTTTATATGTCTACATTTATCTTGATCATATTTATAACCTAGATTATAATTCTGTGTGAAAGAATACTAGAAAACGTTGTTATTTGACTGTCCAGAGTGAATGGTACTACCTAAATCACTGGTGAGTGGTCAGATTATTATTTTGATCGCTTGTTTAATCCAAATTCATTCAGTTAGTACTGTTAATAGAGAGTATTTGTCTAACAGTAATGACTTCCTTTGTTGTACACATTTTCTTACTTCCGATGAGCAAAATTGTAGCAAAAAATTGTTTTCATACTTTCATAAAAATAAAACTTAGGAAAATATTTATTTATTTTTATTCAATAACGTTATATCACAGCCTGTAATTTCAGTTTCTTGCTATTGTCTCTCAATCCTAATTTGATGTGAATTATGATTCGAAACAGCGACAGGTTCAAAAGACTTCAGAGAAAAGAGTGAAATGGTAACGTGCTACTGAAGCCTTATGTTCCACTAAGAACCCAAGGGACAAATAATAATATAATAATAATAATGATTCGAATCTAAAACATTAGGAAGTAATGGAGAATAATTGTAGCTCAGATGGATGGTATTGGTTGTATTGTTTTCTGTGAGTTAGGTTGTTTCATAGGCACTAACTTCAGTATAACTTCATACTGAAGTTATTGCTGATGATGTCATCGAGAGAAAGACAATGAAAACTTCACGATTAAACAACCCATCTCAGAGAACACAAATACAACCAAAACACTAGGAAGTTTTAGATTTATATACACAAAAATTCCTATATAATAATTTTCTATAGATTCTTAAACATTTTATTTCAGTATTCAAGAGTGTTTAGAATATCTAATGTTGCATTTCGTTGAAAAATCCTGAGAAATTCAAGCTCGCATAGTTGATAATATACTTCCAACATTCATTTTGAACATATACGAATGTTGTTTCTAGGAAATTGCTTATTTTCACAACAGTCAAAATATATTTATAAACATCTGGTCAATATTCTAAAAGTTTTATATAACCATAATTATATACTGAGTAAAGCACCAATCTTTATAACATTTTATTATGTGTACTAAGAATACAGAACAGGACTAATAGAATTATGATAAATTAGTTGGTTGTGGCGAGCAGAAGAATCTAGGATGCCCGTTTCCTCCTATTTGGGACTCATCAGCTGGATGTTCATGCCGGCTCCTAGTGAGTGATGCTGTTCCCACTGAGACTCACACCTCGTACCCATCACTTCAAACGCCAAGGCGTCATCCATTATGCCACAGTGGAAGGATAGCCACTTCTTGTACAATGGGTGATAGTTATTACTATTTATTGACATACTTGTTATTCTCCGTTGTTTTGTTGGATCGAATTGTTCGACTTCAAATGGCATATGGGTTCCTATATGGATGCCTCGATATTGCTTGAATGTTAATTATGATAATTTGGTTGGTTGCGGCTAACAGAAGAATCCAAGACAATTCGATCCAACACAACAAACAATGGAGAATAGATAGTAATAAAATTATTTTATTTGTCTACAGCTGAACTGTATTCCCAAACAGGTACAATTCGATAAAAACGAAAAATGTTTTAAGCTACTATTTTTCAGGAATTACTAGGATAAAGGAAATTCATTAGGCTTTCTGTATATATTTAAGGTTAGTGAAGAAATTAGTTAAAGTCAGAAATGTCTAATGTTGTTCACATCTAGTGCAAATATTTTTGATTGAAACGATTTCATTGCGACTATGAAACAATAGGCATTAACTCCAATTCTTATGAAGTTTTCTTTCCGTAAAACTTATTGTAATGTTCTGTCTTAAGTATTTTGTATAGTAATGATGGGCAGTGGCTAGCAGTGGAATCCAAGATGCTCATTTCGTCCCATCTGAGACTCGTCAGCTGGATGTACCTGCCGGCTCCCAGTGAGTGATGTTGTTCCACTGGGATTCGGACACGAGAGCGATCGCTTTAAACGCAAGAGCGTTATCCATTACACCGTGAAGCCACCGTAGCCACTTCTTTTGCAACGGATAGTAGTTATTACTATCTAATGACATACTTTTTATTCCCCATTGTTTATTGTGTTGGATAGAATTGTCTTGGATTCTTCTGTTAGCCGCAACCAACCAAATTATCATAATTAACATTCAGGCAATATCGAGGCATCCACATAGAAGCCCATATGCCATTTGAAGTCAAACAATTCGATCCAACAAAACAACGGAGAATAACAAGTATATCAATGAATAGTAAAGGCTAATAGAAGGTAAAATAAATCATAAATATTCAACAGATATACATAATTAGAAATATGTTGCTTTATGACTAATGAAAATATTAATAAAGGTAGTTAAGGTAACAGTGAAAACTAGATAATTTACATCGATTCCTCACCAAGGACTTTTGAATTAACTCTAACTGTATATTGATTTAATTATGCTTGAATTTAGCGTTGTTTTCTTAAACATTTTTTATATACATCCATTTAATAAAGTAGATTCCATATTATCATTGTTGTATTACTGTTTACATAAATGATGACCTTTTAATTTTTATAGTTTTATAAATATACTATAAGATATTACTTTTAATCTTACCATAAATTTCTTCTAATTCACTGTAATCTAACTGTGACCATATTTCTTTTTTAATTATGAAAGTGTAAATTGTTTGCCTTAGTAATGGTTGTTTTTAGATAAAACTTGGCAGAGTAGTAAGTTTTCTGTTTGTTAAAAGTACCTACAGTTTTGCTAAACGTAGAGGTTCATTACAACTATCATTACTATTCCTTTAGGCTCCTAGTGGAACAAAAAGCTTCTGTGTAGCACATAGACATTTCACTCTCTTCTCTCCAGTCTTTACCACCTAGATCCAACACTACCCACAACCTTTCATTCCTTCTTCACATCATCTCCTTCATGTCATCCTCACCTCGAAAAACCAACTCGTCGTTTCCTATCTGGGTTAAACTCGATGGTGTGGCCTGGGGTGTGATGTCCCCAATCGGTCTTCTCAGTGCACTCACAATCCACCTCCACTTTCTTCATCTACATAATTGTTGTATGATTGGTTCTTAGTTGGTTCGTCACCAGGCAGTCAGAGTGAGTTCCTTGTTGATTATTCTTATTATTCTGGTCATCTGATCTTCATTGTGACTATGGAGTGAGCGTGGGCAGGAGTTGTTGATGTATGATGTCTGTAGTTTGTTGGAAATGCTTTTCATGATGCGCCATGTCTCTCAATCATCACACAGAAGCACTGACTTGACTGGCATTGGTGTTGAAAATCCGTATGTTGTTCACGCTTTATGTTGAGTGCAGTAGATCTGCACATTGCTTCCATTTCTTCCCTGTCTACAATACAGCATCTAGTTGAAGGCATTCCTATACCATACAGCTTTAGGTAATAAGTATGAATCAGTGCCTCAGTTTGGTTACGTGTATTCAAGTGTTAAATTGCTTTTTATCGCTCCGTAAGTAGTAAATATTACTATGTATATAGGTCATTATCTGTAAAAGCTAACTAATTTTAAGTTTGATGACTTTGACGATGGACGGTGGCTAGCAGTGGAATCCAGACCTCACTTTTCGTTGCATCTGGGACTCGTTAGTTGAATGTACTTTCCTATCGGTTATCGATGTTGTTCTCAGTGGGGCTCGAACCCGGAAGCGATCGGTTTAAACACCAGAGCATCATCCACTAGGCCTCTGACCCACGTTAGCCACTTCTTATGAAACCAGTATAGTTTATGTGACGTTGCTAGTATTACCTCGTCACTGACTGGACCAAATTTTTTCCGGGTCTCTATTGGCATATGAGCTCCTGCATGGATGCCTTAATATTGCCTGTTACTTAATTTTTGATCTTAATGATGCATAGAGTCCTTGACTACTAGACTTTTTAGTTAGTCTAGATTCGTTTTTATATCTGAAGTGATCAGCTAGATGAGTATGTAAATAAATATTGTAAACATGTTTTCTTTTTATGTCGAAAAGTGCATTAATTATTAGGTAGTTGAATAAAAATACATCCATTAGTCAACTAAAACCCTAAAGAACAATCTACTTGAAATATATAGAGTTTAAAGTAAAAATGATGATATTGCAAGACACTTTGTTGTTAAAAAAAATCATGAGAATATCAGTGTTTATCTATACATTTTTCTAGTAGACTTTTTTTCCTTAAGATTTAAAATACATCACAATCTGTAATGAAAGACTATCCTTTATACGTTCAACTGTTCTAAATAATTTACTAGCTACTAATTAGTTCTGCATGTTAAATATTGTTAGTGAATTTTAAAGCGACAACTGTAATCACGTCGTTTTATTTACTTACCAAGCTTTTAAAGATGACATAGAATTACTGATGCATTCATACTTATACCAAAAAATAAATTTATAGTGTATCTGAGATATTATTATTATTTGTTTGTTTCTTGGGTTCCTAGTGGAATATGGGGCTTCAGTGGCATTTAGCCATTTCACTCTGTTCTCCGAAGTCTCCTCAACCTCACTCCACCACTGCCCATAAGCTTTCATTTCTTCCTCACATCATCTCCTCCATATTACTCTTGACTCTGACGTCCAACTTGTCGTTTCCCATTTCGATTCTATTCAACGGCCTAGCCTGATGCATGATGTTCCCAAATGACCTTCTAAGTGGATGCCCAACCCAATACACCTCCACTTCCTTCAAGTGCATATTTGTTTGGGGATAGGTTGTCAGTTGGCTCATCATCAGCCAAAGTGAGTTCCTTGTTGCTTATTCTTATTATTCTGGCTATCTGATCTTTAGTTTGGAGCCAGCGTAGGCGGTAGCTGTTGATGAATATCTGTAGTTTATTAGAAATGCTTTTCGTGAAGAGCCAAGTTTCTGAGCGATATAGCAGCACTGACTTGACTGTCATTGGTGTTGAAAATCCGGATCTTGTTCATGCTTTATGGTGTGTGTTCAGTAGATCTTTACACTGATTATTTCAGATTAATGAAAGTCTGTCTCGTTGCCTTTTCGATCTTGTTTTTCACATCCTTATCTGTACCTGCTAAAGTTGAAATGTGTCTGAGATATATTATTTTTGAATCGATTTATGTTGAAACTACTATTTTTTCAAAATTTCCTATTTGTTTTACGGTTGAAGGTGGATAAAATTTGTATCTTACCTTCGTTTATATTAACTTTTTTCATTCTTCCTTTTCTACAAATCAAAAGGTGAATTTCTCATTTTCCCTTAACACTTCATATAACACACACTGAATTGTGATTGGTCAATATCAAAGAAATACTTTGTTTTACTTCTTCACATAACTGATTTCATGGAAAGGAATAATTTATCTATTTTGAATAGCTTTGGCAAGCAAAATATCTTTTTACAAAAAAGTAATTTATCAGATAAAAGTTGAACAATACTTAAATACCTGGTGTTTTTCAATAAATAATTATTCACCTATTAGAAAAATTCATAGAACAGTTTTGTTTTCAGTGTTTTGGATAGAAATTTATCTCTTCAATAACTAGAAGTTTCTTGATAAAAAGGATTATTACTTTTACAATATACTTATACAAATAATGTATATTCAAAACAAGAAACATCTATCTTTCAACTTGTGATATTGTCTACCTTTTCTAAAAGAAATAAGGAATTATTCAACTTATCAGTGGAAGTATTTAACGAGTTTGTTAAATGAATCAGTTAAGAAATGATGTGGATGAACTTTTTACAAAGTCTTAATGATCATTTTTTACATATTAAAAAGAATATCTGTATGTTTATAAGCTAGTTAACTTCAGGTTATTGAGTATTGTACTGTACTCTGTAATGAATATCTACCTTATTAATATTGTGTCAGGAAAACTGTAAATATAAATAATTTCATGTTCAATTAAAGATTTTTATTGTAATTAAGATTACTGTTAACTTGAATTAAAAATAAACTAATCAGGTAATAAAACTTTGAAAAATATAAAAATTTTATTAATGGTTGCTGACATTTTTTTCTTTAAACCAAGATTTATTTATTATATTCAACATTACTCTTGTATGAAAAGATAAATGGAGAATATAAATAATTGAAAGGATTCAGAATATATGTTAATCAGGATAGATAAAATATCAAGTTAACACATCTATTACATATGAGCAGTGAAAGTAAGTAATACAATCTGTTTTATCATTCAATTGATACGATTTAAAATTATATTTTCTTCTAATTTTACTATTGAAATAAATTTAGTAAATGAAATAGGTTAAAATGATTCTTTTATTCTCCTATATGGTAGAATGTAACTGAATAAATGATACATTATTACTTTGTAACTTTTGATTGATTAATTTGACAATAGTCACTCTGAAACTAGAAGCAATACACTAATTCAATAACTGTCAGTTCAAGACATTCATTCAATTGTAGTTGACGCTTTTAACGTCTTTAATAATATGAAAAAAGATTGTTGAACAAATATGTTGGTAATGAGAAAAATTTTCCATTACCAGGTATAGAATAATTAATTTTTCATCTGAATCTTGGTTGTTTTGTTGGTTCTCAAATAGTTTTGTGTTCATTTCAATATCTTTATATTTTCATTATGTTTCGTTACGGTTATAAATGGTGAACTGCCATAAGCTCATATTTTCGTGAGATTTCGCATTGTCATATCTACTCGGCAGTGCGCAGTCATGACCAGGACCATCAACTAGCGAAACGGAATCCAGTGGTCCATATTTTCTACTCCAATCATTTCGCGATATAACGCGGCCTCCATCCGATGCCATCGTTGAGAAAACGTCCTCAAGTTCGTCTTCGTTCACCCCACCGATTATGACTTCTGATTGGAACTTCCGAAATCACCAGTGAGCACTAGAATCATTTGGTTTTGAAGTTTGTAGGGGTTTATTTGTTGATTTCAGGTTGGGAAATATGGACCACTGGATTCCGACCCAATGGCTAACTGGTAACGTATGCAACGCAGAACCTGGAGGTCGTGGGTTTGACCCCTGGTGAGCGGAGTCATGGCTGCGCACTGCCGAGTGACATGTTGGGATGAAACAGATGTTCAGTGCTCCCAGTTTCCTAGTGTTTTTCCAACTGATGTATGTCCGAGACTAATATCAACTTGAAATATGGACCACTGGATTCCGTTTTAGTATCTCAATGCTAACAAGGTGATCATGGAACCTGAATGTGTTTGTTTCGCTCGTTGATGGTCCTGGTCATGATTGTACACTACGGAGAAGCCCCATGCTGAGGCGAATCGATTAGCCAGTACTTCCAGGTTTTCAATGTCTCACCAACTCATGTCAGTCCACGAGAAATACCAGCCTGAAATCATTAAATAAATCCTCGCAAATCTCAAAATTCATGTGTCGTAAATTTTGAGAGCGGTGACACACCATAGCTGAATTTATGAACCCTGCATTATACAGGTATTTCGGTAATGAGATACACTGATTGACACTATCCATACAAAAATTTGCATTACTACAATGATGTATATTTTGTTTTCATGTTCAAACAAGATAAATAGATATGCCAGTTGTAATCCTGAATTTCGATATGCCTATAAGTGAACGAGTCTTTAAAGTACTTAAAAGATAAATAGTACTTGACGCTAAATACTAGCATATATCGAATGCTGTCAATAGAATAATGATGCGTGGTACAGACACTGAAATAAAGATTTTTCAAATACATAAGGTCTTTTTTGTATACTTCAAATGCATTCACTTTAATGAACAATATATCGTTCAAAAACCTTTTAGTATATTCTAATTTCTAGATAAATGCTTGGATTTAAAGGTTTTCCACCGATAAAATCATGGTATTTTGGACTGAAAGAAGAAAAAGGAAGTAAAAGTTAAAAACATTCGAAATCAAGATTATGATCATAAAGATTTTAGGTCAAGTAGATAATGATTTTAACTGAAATAGTTCCATAAGTCAATGATAGCCTGAATTTCTCAAGTCTTTCAGATACAACTGGTTACTGAATGTCACTTAGTACTACATCTAGGTTCAATGAAGTCTCATGCAGTTGGATTTTGTATATATTGTATGTATATGTATAATAATGTGTCATCTACTTTAAAAATACACTACGATTTATCACCAGGAATCGTTTTTACGGGTGAGCGATTAAATTTGTATTATGTTTTGTTGATGAAGACAGAGGTGACATGAAGATACCCAACCAACACCATCACCACCACCACCAACAACAACAACAACAACAATAAACTCCAATCACCATCAACAGCAGAAACTTTCAACCATCTAGGCAACACTGTCTCAACTACAGGCAACGCAGACACAGACGAGGATGTCAAAGCAAGTCAGAATCGGAAAGACAGCAACACAGGTGTTCATTAACCTGAATGAAACCAGAGTGGAGATCTACTGCACTGCACTCAGCATAAAGCGTCAACATCATCCGGATTTTGAACACCAATACCAGTCAAGTCAGTGCTTCTATGTGATGGTTCAGAGATTTGGTGCATTACGAAAGGCATTTCCAACAAACTACACACATTCGTCAACAACTGCCTACACTGGCTCCATAATGAAGATCAGATGGATGGCAAGAATAGTGAG
The DNA here is from genome assembly GCA_944470555.2 of Heterobilharzia americana. NCBI lineage: Eukaryota > Metazoa > Platyhelminthes > Trematoda > Strigeidida > Schistosomatidae > Heterobilharzia > Heterobilharzia americana. Next base: position 42,865,955 of record OX104127.1, read on the forward strand.
AATAAGCAAGAAGGAGCTCACTCTGGCTTGCTGGTGACGAACCAACGAAGCAGGAACCCATCGCTCAATAAATATGCAGTTGAAGGAAGTGGAGATGTATTGGGTTGGGTTTGACATACACTGAGAAGGCCGACTGGGGACATCATGCGTCAGGCGAGATAGTCGAGTTTAACCTAGATGGGAAGCGACGAGTTGGTTGTTCGAGGTGAGGGTGACATGGAGGAGATGGTGTGAGGAGGAAATGAGAGGTTGTTGGGTGTCATGGAACCAGGTTTGAAAAGATTGCAGAGAATAGAGTGTAATGGAGAAGTGCTACTGAAGCCCTATATTCCACCAGGAGCTGAAGGGACAATTAATAATAATAATATAAACGTTTCATGTTTAGATAGTTTCACCGTTACTTAGCTTACGTTGTAACTTATCAGTCTATTTTGTCTCTATTATGATCAGACTGACACCGAATCATTTTTCTGCCGATATTTATTTGAAATCAATAGGCTATGGTATGGATTTGTGTGAATAAACTACATCATTCAATTTCACCTATTTTATTTACTGTTCACATAATGAATGCATTATTCGTGTTTATGACTTTTGAATATCCACTAGTAGAATAGTTTATCTTACTCATAAGAAGGATTTCTGTGTATTCAACAATAAAAACTTGAAATTATATAGGCTTGGAATAACCATTACTTATTTCGAAGGCGATAGTTAAGTTTTTTTTTTTTATAAAGCACTTGAATAAAACTCAGCTAAACTATCCATTTCATTCATTTTTAATAATATGCTGACTTCTATAATCCTTTGTAATTTGATTATTCATATACCAAACGTTTATTCACTAGAAAATGAAATAAACTAGGTAGTACTTTTAAAAAATAAAATAATGGTTTGATATATAGGCCATGAAAATTAAGCTAAAGTAGGTTATTATGTTATTGTCAATACCTTTTTTCTGATAAGTAAAACGTTTTAAATATCTGTTAGTGAGATACAGGTTAATGTTATGATTAAATGTATTCAATCCGTTTAACAGTAATGAATAACTGGATTTAAATCTTATATTAATATGTCTTTATCATATTTATATCAAAACCACAACCTAAGTTGCAGAATTCTGGATTTAGGCTCTGTGTTAAAAAAATATATTATTATTTGTCCCTTGGGTTCCTAATGGAATAGAAGGCTTCAGTAGCACTTCTCCATTACACTCTATTCTCTGCAATCTTTTCAAACCTGGTTCCATGACACCCAACAACCTCTCATTTCCTCCTCACACCATCTCCTCCATGTCACCCTCACCTCGAACAACCAACTCGTCGCTTCCCATCTAGGTTAAACTCGACTATCTCGCCTGACGCATGATGTCCCCAGTCGGCCTTCTCAGTGTATGTCAAACCCAACCCAATACATCTCCACTTCCTTCAACTGCATATTTATTGAGCGATGGGTTCCTGCTTCGTTGGTTCGTCACCAGCAAGCCAGAGTGAGCTCCTTCTTGCTTATTCTCACTATTCTTGCCATCCATCTGATCTTCATTATGGAGCCAGTGTAGGCAGTTGTTGACGAATGTGTGTAGTTTGTTGGAAATGCCTTTCGTAATGCACCAAATCTCTGAACCATCACATAGAAGCACTGACTTGACTGGTATTGGTGTTCAAAATCCGGATGATGTTGACGCTTTATGCTGAGTGCAGTGCAGTAGATCTCCACTCTGGTTTCATTCAGGTTAATGAACACCTGTGTTGCTGTCTTTCCGATTCTGACTTGCTTTGACATCCTCGTCTGTGTCTGCGTTGCCTAGATGGTTGAAAGTTTCTGCTGTTGATGGTGATTGGAGTTTATTGTTGTTGTTGTTGTTGGTGGTGGTGGTGATGGTGTTGGTTGGGTATCTTCATGTCACCTCTGTCTTCTTTACGTTCACTTGAAGTCCCGTCTTCCTTTTCTGCGCTGTCCTGCCTCTTCTGTCAACTTGTTGGTTTTCGCCTGTAGATCTTGTGTGACATTAGACGCAAGTCATCGGCGACATCCAAATCCTCTAGGATTTTTGTACCCGGTTAGTCGTATTCTCCTCTTCTCGCTCCTTACTGTTCGTTGCATGATCCAGTCCACTACAATCGGGAATATTATGGGTGATAGTAGACATCCTTTTCTTACTCTTTCCTGTCTTCACTGTAAAAGCATCACTGAGCTTCCCATTGTAAATTACTTGGCATATGGCGTTCTCATATATCTGTTGAATGAGATTGATAAATGTTTGTGGAATTCCATAGTGTTGAAGCATTTTTCAAATTACTTCTCGGTCGACGCTGTCAAAGACCTTTTCAAAGTCAAGGAAGTTGAAGTACGAGTAGAGTGGACTGCCAATGTGTACTCTCTTCTATGATGATGCGAAGCGTTGCGTACATATTAAAACCATAATCTGAGTTGTAGAATTCTGGATTTAGTCTCTGTTAAAAAAATATATAGAGAGAGACTGATTTCATTCAGTTCATTTCACTAATCATTTATTTGTGAGACTAGCCATAAATCAGAGTACATTTGACAAGACTTATTAAAGTGTAAAACAAAAAAAACGATATCAGGTTATATTCTGACCAAGATATGAAATAGCCTATAAAATATTTAGGTTATACCTTACTTGTACTTGTCTTTTGTTCATATAAAGAAAGGTTTAATCGTCGAATAAACAAGATCACCTTTAAATCATATTCAATTTATTTTTTAACATTCGAAATAAACCTTTTGCTTAAATAAATAGTATTTTAAAGCATAAACTAAGTCTATAATAACAAGTAGTATTACCTTTCATTTTATACAGAATTTTGACTGTATACTTCAAGAGAAAAAATCACCGTCATTTCAATTGTAAACAATAAATGGTATATAGGATCCTTCTGATGTATTAACATTATGTTTTTACTCAATACGTATGAATTGATTATGTTAGTAGTATGTTTCATGCAGTTGTTATGTAGATGTCATAGCAAAAATAAATGGATTACAAATCTCTGATAGTATATATATATATATATATATATATATATATCACGTCTAATGAAGATAAAGTTAGTTAGATGCTCTTAAGTTGGTTATGACAGATGAATACATTTACTAACTATTTAGACAACTTCAAACCATTATAGATATATTGTAGACACTTACGTTCAGAAGGGATTTAAAACGGGGACATGATTATTTTTTTTAAAGGAATTTCATTAGCTACTCTTTAATATATATATATATATATATATATATATATATATATATACTCTTTAATATATTTACATTTTGCTACTTATTTGAATAGTTCACAGTATATTTAAAGATGTTCAGTCTGTAACACTTAAGTTGTGGTTCAGATTTTCATCTCACCTTCAATCATCATCCAGTACAAATACTAGTCTGCCAAACTATGGCTATCTCAGATAGCTAAATGATAATCAATATGATGCTCCCCCTACCTAATTCAGTTAGATTTAGACTGGGATGAGAAGTCTTAATTGTGCAACCAGTGTGAATAAGATAAAGTGGTAGTAACACGTCACGAATTCACATGGTAGTTGGCTAAAATTCTTGACGATCGAAGTGAAATAAAAATCTGGTCATCAGTCAGACCTTGTAACTCAGTTGGTAGAGCACTGGACCGGAAACCCGGTGATCGCTGGTTCGAATCCGGTCGAGGTCCAGATTTTTAACCATCACTCAGTACAAATTTTAAGGTAATTATTTAGTGTGAGACAACATTGGCCCTCTCTTTAAGTATCATTTGTAACATACTTTATCTCTCACCTACTAAACATTCATTTGGTTTCGTTATTACAAATTGAAATATATATGCTCTAAAGTATATTGATCAAACAGTCTTCTTCAATCTATTAAAACAAATTTAGATTTAGTATAATTGTTCTTATATGATACCGTCGTTGATTGGTCACTGAGAACAACATCTCTCACTGAGAGCTAACAGGTACATCCAGCTGACGAGTCACAAATAGCACGAAATACGCATCCTTCATCCCACTGCTACACACTGCTCATCATTACTGTACATAAGCAAAACACAGACAATATCCAGGCATCTGCAAAGGAGCCCATATGCCCACAAAGACTGATCAATTCGGTCGAATCAACGACGGTATCATATAAAAACAGTTATACTAAAAACTATACCAGTCGCACAAGAAGTGGCTATCGTGGTTTGGTGGTGTAGTGGCTAACATTCTGGCATTTGAAGCGATTGCCTCCGAGTCTGAGTCCCAGTGGGAACAACATCACTCACTGGGAGCCAGGAGGTATATCCTAAACAGGACGAAATGTGCATCCTGGATTCCACTGCTAGCCACGATCCATCATGAACAAATTTAGATTTACTAATATTTCACATCTTATCATGATAATAATCGTCGATAACTAATAATCTCAGTGTATTAATAAATTACAATTTTATACAGAGGGATTATTTCTTTATTTGACTATTTGATAAAAATAGAAGAGAAACAAGTATAACTCAATCGATAACAAAAGATAATTAATCAGTGAGTTTATCAGTAAGTATAACTCTTGATATGTATAGTAACGATGGGAAGTGGCTAGGAGTGGAATCCAGAATGTGCACTTCGTTCTATTTGGGACTCGTCAGCTGGATGTACGTCCCGGCTACCAGTGAGTGATGTTGTTCCCACTGGGACTCAGACTCGGCGGCAATCGCTTCAAATGCCAGAATGTTAGCCACTACACCACCAAACCACGATAGCCACTTCTTGTGCGACTGGTATAGTTTTTAGTATAACTGTTTTTATATGATACCGTCGTTGATTCGACCGAATTGATCAGTCTTTGTGGGCATATGGGCTCCTTTGCAGATGCCTGGATATTGTCTGTGTTTTGCTTATGTACAGTAATGATGAGCAGTGTGTAGCAGTGGGATGAAGGATGCGTATTTCGTGCTATTTGTGACTCGTCAGCTGGATGTACCTGCTGGTTCCTAGTGAGTGATGTTGTTCTTATATGGACTCAGACTTCAGAGCGATCGCTTCAAACGACAGAGCGTTATGTATTTCAAAATTAACTCATCAAATCGAAACTATAAAAATTATCAGAACAAACTAAATGAAGCAATAAATAAGCAAAAATATATGATGAATTCGGATTATTATTATTTCTGGTAATCATAATCTCATTTATGAGATATTACTTGGCATATCATAACTTACAAACTGTTGACCATAAATCTTAAAGTGAACAATGTAGTAAATAAAATTGAATATGTTTAATTTTGTGTAAATGAAGACTTTGAAAATTGCTTGTTTATGAAACATGCATTAATTCATTATTTTGATACCTGTAATTTCCTGTTGATATTTAGGGTTGAATCAAGGCATATACATTTATGCTCATATGCCAGTAGACGTTGAGTAGTTCAGTCTTGTATAGCAACGAGAGGTTATAAGTATCATTACAATAAGAGGTTGCTGCTGTATCCCATAGATGATGAGAACTGGGTTCGAGTCTTAGTGGGAATAATATCATTCGCTGGGGTGCAGGTACATTGAGTTGATGAGTCCCAAATCGGATGAAACATACGTTATGGATTCTATTGCTAGTCATCAACATGTACATTACTTGAATTCATTTATTACTAACACTTCTACAGTGAAGTGGATGAGAGAAATATTTACCCTAGAAAATGATCTTGTGACTGTAAATACACTGAAATAAACATCTAGTTTACTGATTCAAAATTATTTCACAGGAGATTTTACAGATCAGTCTATTCCACCTTCTGTAAAATTTTTACCAATTTAGATTTAGTTAAAAAAAATATGAGATATGATAGCCAGTGTGATTCATAATTAAACTTAATTGGTTATCATAAACCTGAAAGGTAGATGAACTATTTCTTGTTAGTTGAATAACAGATTTGCTGAGATGAATAATTTTTTTACAGTATTCGTAACTTAAAAGATCTTTGAAGTGAAGTGTTTCAGTTGAAATATCACCAAGAATTAGGTGTATATCAATTTTGTAAACAAATTTCAGTAAATTAATCAAAACGTTTTTAGTTTTCTCGAAAAGAATTTTGTTTGATCGAATCTATAGGTGACAGAATACATGATCAGTTGAAGTATTGGATGTTGAAGTGAATCTATCAGTCAGTAAAAACACATTAAGTTATACAGCTTCCTTGTCTAATTTACCATACAACGTCTTTAACTCATATGTTCTCTACTCAGTTTAATATCTTCCTGTTTTTCTTTTTTATGACTCTATAGAAAGTGATGAACAAAACACATAAGGAGTTATAAGGTTACAAGTTTTTATGTGTGTTCAGTCAGTACAGAAGTATTCAGTTAATATTTTTGTATATCAAGTTACGCTCTAATTTATCATGATGAGTTTTCATTACTTTCTAACGTGATAAGTTTAGCTTGAGAATTCTGAGGTTACTAATCACACTACTACTTTAATATATGCATTCGGTGAACTCATTTGACCTAAATGAATTTTCAAAGTGTAGTATTACAAGAAATATGCGAATTAATGCCAAATATTTTCTTTGTTGAGTTTGATGAAACAGACTGGCAATTTATTTACAGCTCAAAGGTACCACAAAATCGCTCATGAGGAAACTGTTTTTTTTTTATGTGGATACAAGAGGAACTCGTTGGCGTAAATGAATCAGGGTGGTTCATTTCATCTGAACATCGACTAAATAACATTATTTTCAAGTTTCTCACTTACAGTTACGAAAGATAAGAAGGGATATCTTAGTTTAGTTTATGCGTACAGTTATACGGAAACTCACTGGGCATCAAGATGAATCAACAGGAAAACTTCTAAAGTGACATAATGAGCTTACTGTGAATGGTGACTAATATATGCAAATAAATTTCACATAAAAAAACAAATTTATTCTGACCTAAATGTTACTTTGAAATACACGTTGACATCAAGACCTACACATTTTTTGTAAACTTAAAATACTCCTTGTGTATGTGTAGCTAATATTATTTGAGGTGACGGGTATGAGGTTTGAGTCTCAGAGGGAACAATATCACTCACACTGAGATGCCAGTACCACCAATTGATGAGTCCCAAACAGGATGAAATGCCCAACCTGGATTCTTCAGCCAGCCACAACCAAGTAAACTACCATAGTTAACATTTAGGCAATATTGAGGCGTCTGCGTAGGACCCCATATGCCAATAGAGATTGGACAATTCGATCCAGTTAAACAAAGGAGAATTACAAACACATCCATAAGAAGTAATAGATCATTTCTGTTATGTCTATCGTAAAAGCTGCGCATCTTGAACTAATTAATTCCTACTGGAGTTATTTAAACATGAAAAAAACGTTTTATTGAAAAAGTCAAAATATATAATTACTTACAATTTGATACTTTTATTTTTAGAAAGAATCCTAAGTTTCAGAGTTTTAACTCTCGATTCTAAATAATCTTCTTGTGTATAAGACACTGAAATACTTTTGACTATTACAAATGAATTTTGAGAGAGTTGTGGAGATTTGGAAATATTTCAAGTTGTTATTCATAGTAGACTAACATCGTGAGCTAACAGAAGTTGGAAATAAGGACCACTGGATTCTGACCGTAACGCGCTGATCGTGGAAGCTGAAGGTCGCGGGTTTGATCCCAGAAGGGTCGTAGATGCACACTGCTGACATCGGTCTACGATGAATAACAACTCGAAACATTACAAATGAGATAAGTTTATATGATGAGAACTATTTATCTTGAAAATTTATACTATGCGCAGACTTACTAGTTTACATTTGACAGTAGTTCTTTACTTTTTTCATACTAACTAATTACACAGACCTTCCTGTTAGTTGAAAAAAGACGATAAATGTCAATAACTGCCGGCTAGATATTTCATTTTTGCTCTTCTCTACAGAAAATATCATGATTATTCAGTATCCAGCCTGATTAGATTAGAAATGAATTTAGGAAAAACAAGCTAAAAAAGGTTCTCTTATATCGCTCTGTCTTTTGAATCAATAAGTTCTGGATTTGAGTCCTGATAGGAACAACACTTCTCACTAGAAGACAGGTACATCCAGCTGACGAGTGTCATCCGGGATTCCACTGCTAGTTACTATCCATTTCACTTTTGACGGTGTTTTAGTTTTAGAAACTACGTGATATTGTTATTTTTTATTGTTTGTTCTTTTTCTGACCCTTCTGAGCAGATGATTGTTATCTTCATCAATTGTTGATAAGTATAGAACGTCTAAAGATCATTTCAAATGGTACCTACTAGTGTATAGATCAACTGAATAAAAAGAATGTATAAGGACAAGTGGTCTTCTAGCATGTTCATTTATAACAAATTTCCACCTAATTTAATCATATTCAGTGCTGTTAGTTTCATACAAGTGCGCTAAACATTTGCAGATAATAGACTATAATGCTTCAAAACTCATTTATAAAGCTAACTAACTACTTTACTTAGATACTAATAAAAATAAAGTATACCAACAATAAATGTAATGATACTTTACAATGCTACATTATTTTGCTTACCAAGTATTGGTCTAACAATTTTTATTATAGTTATACATTGAAAAGAACCTCAGGATTTAGTGATTAACTCTTTGATGTTTTAAGTAATGAATACTCGGTTCGAGGACTAGTCAGAACGTTATCATTTACACCTATTTGTTGAGTTCAAAATCAAACGAAACGCATTTCCTGTGTTTCATTGACAGCTACCAAATAAACTACAATACAATAAATACAAACTAGTAGGTTGAAGAAACTTTTGTAAACTAGTGATTATTTTGTGCAGAATATATATTTTTATGGATAGTGAACCAGTTATCAGGTTAAATTACAATGAAGGTTTTAAAATGTAACAGTCAGTAAGAATTTATTTCACATTAGTATTCACCAGTTATTTCAAGTTTCATGAGAAAAGTTTTCCTTAATTGTAGAAAACTTGTTCTCATCTAACAGTTGTGTATTGCTGAACACAAGACATTCTTTAAAATGGTATAGGAAGTACTCGTAAAGGCGACTATAAAGGATGCTGAGTGATTGCAATTATATATTAGTAGGATATTTATATACGAACTTTTATCAACTTCTCAAAACTACCTTTCCTCATTAATTTTCTCAATGATTTCAGGACTACTGATCATTTTTACAAAAAGATTATCCTTATGCTATTGAATTGTATATGAAAGAAAACGTTTAATCGGTTATTTCAGATAAGAAATATTATCAAGTGGTAGGATATCATCAATTTTTCCTTATGACCTAGTTTGAATGAATGTAAGGTCAAGAGCAATCTAACAGTAGTTGAATAAATATAGACAGTCAGTACACTACTTCAGAAAATATTGGTTCCAGTCACTTTAGGAATATAATGCTTGATGGATGAAGTCATCTAGCCTGTACGTAGAAAGTACTAACTGGGCAATCATGGGTTACACACCTCGTAATGGATTAAAGCAATGAAGCATCATTTATTCTATGGTTAGCTAATATCATCTTACTTCCCTTTGTCTTTTTTTATTTAGCTTTTAATAGTGAGCCTATATTTTTCGCCTTGATGTTATCCTTTGATTTTCCCTTTACTAACTAGCTGACTAGATAAATAAGGCAGACAAATGAAACAAACTTAGCAAATAACACAATCCTTCATGTCATGAAGCTTTCATTGTCTTACTAGATGACATCATCAGCACTAACTTCAGTATGAGGTGAACTGTCAATATCTCACTTCATACTGAAGTTAGTGCTGATGATGTCACTATCTAGAAAGACAATGAAAACTTCAACATTAAACAACCTAGCTCAGAGAATATAATACAATCAAGATCATCCACCTGAGCTACAAATATTCTCCACTATTTCACAATCCATCAAAACAATCTTTCTTCAGAAATATTATAAAGGAATGTTATTAATGGATAAGTGCAATGGAATAACAAGTAAAGTATGATATTTATCAACGGCCTGGCAAGATCTATGAAACAAGTGGAATAAAAAAAATAACGTGAAATTCAGCGAATATTTGCTTATACTTAGAAGTTGGCATCAGCTTTAGGCAGTCACTAACAGTTTATTGAGTACCTTTTAGGAATGTAGACATATTTTTTTATACTTTGAAAACCTGATGATTTATTTTAAGAATAGTGCAATCGAATCAGTTATTCGTATTTTAATTTTAAAATAATACAAGAATGTATTAAGGCTGAATTATTATTATTATTATTATTATTATTAGTCCTTTGGGTTCCTAGTGGAACATAGGGCTTCAGTAGCACGCCCCCAGTGACCTCTGTTCTCTGAGATCTTTTGAACCTAGTCCCACAACAGCCCACAAGCTCTCATTTCCTCCTCGCACGACCTCCTCCATGTCACCCTCGGACGTCCAACTCGTCGCTTCCCATGGGGATTCCACTCGAGAGTCTGGCCTGACGGACGCGTGATGTCCCCAGTCGGCCTTCTCAGTGCATGCCCAATCCATCTCCACTTCCTCTTGCATATTTGTTGAGCAATGGGTTCTTGGTTGGTTCGTTCCCAGAGTCCCTTGTTGCTTATTCTTTCTGGCTATACATCTGATCTTCAGTAGTGAGTGTAAGCAGTTGTTGATGAATGTCTGTAGTTTATCGGAAATCCCTTTCGTGACGCGCCAAGTCTCTGAACCATACAGAAACACTGACTTGACGTTGGTGTTGAAAATCCGTATCTTGTTCCATATGCTGAGTGCAGAAGATCTCCACACTGGTTTCAGGTTAATGAAAGCCTGTCTTGCTTTTCCGATTCTGACTTTGACATCCTCGTCTGTGTTGCCTGTAGTTGAAACAGTGCTTCCTTGATAGGTGTAGGTGAAGGAGGTTACTTCCTTTAAGTTTCTCCCGTTGATGGTGATCGGAGTTTGTTGTTGTTGTTGTTGGAGTTGTTGGTGCGGTATCTTCATCACTTCTGTCTTCTCTATATTCACTTGAAGTCCCGTCTTCGCTGCCTCTTCTATCAACTTGTTAGTTTTTGCCTGCAGATCTTCAAGTTTATGTGACATCAGGCACAAGTCATCGGCGAAATCCAAGTCTTCTAGGTTCTTTTCCGCAGCCCAGCCAGTGTATCCCCCTCTTCTCACAGCTCCCCACTGTTCGCTGTATGATCCAGTTGACCACAATCAGGAATATCATGGGTGATAGTAGTTGGCAGCCTTATTTCACTCCTGTCTTCACTTCACTGCAAAAGCATCACTGAGCTTCCCATTGTGAATTACTTGGCATGTGGCTGAATTAGGTCAAGCATAAATAATTAAATAATGAAATTGAATCACTCACTGATATGTATATCGTGATATTTAAGCAAGAACAATGAGACACGAGAAATATACTTCTTAATAACAGCTAATAGAATATTCAAGAATATCTGAAGAAGTAACTTCCTGCTAATAAAAGCGAAATGACGTAAATGAGTATCTATATATACATATATATATAATTAGATTTGGTTATACAAATTCTAGCGTAAAATTAAAATTCTCCATTTGATTAATTATCTCATTGAAAATATTTCTTGAACACACCATGAAATTTTGCGTTGATTGCCCTCAATTTGAGCTTCCTATTTTAATTACTTGAATGAGAAAAAAAAAATCCAAGAATAACTGACCTAATTTCTTCTTTCTTCTCTGCCTACAAATTAATTGAGATACAAGGATAAGTGAAAACAAGAGACTATGGTTATTCATTTTATTCACTTGTTTCCTGATGTAATAATCGACAAATGTTTTTCCCTATTTAGGTATTTATATGTTGAAAATTCATTAATGAGGTGAAATAATTAGTAATAAGGAGTATAAAGTCAAGAGAAGTATACATGGATCCTAATTACTAAATTCAAATATTGGATTAGTATTTCTTTTTATTTTGATATATGTAATGTAGATCTATGCTGACTGCTAATTATTAAGACAAAAAATGTGATCTTAAATGTAACCTAATTTGTAGGATAATAAAAAAATATCCAATCCACTAATTTACTACTACTTCTTCAAGTCTGTTTGTAACTAATTAGACTAACTACTAAAACGGTTAATCTTACATTGTTTGATTTAAGATTATTCAGCTTTCTTTATTTCTTAGCTACGTGCAATTACATATGGTTTGTACTGTTGTACATTCAAAGATAAGCACTTACCAAGTTCCATTTTCGTTATTATGAAACAATCCAGCAGTTTATACCGTAGGTTATATTGTATACTTGATAAAAAATAAGTTAACTTTTAACTTATCTTGCTGCATTTCAAAATACAAATGAATATCTTGGCATAGGCTTCGCATATTCTCATTTTGATTGTTTGAGATACCCATAGCTTTGCAAATTAGTATTAATTGAAGCTAAAATGAAAATTTGGACCACGGGCGGATTCAAACCAGTGACCAACAGGTTTCCGACCCAATACTCTACCAATTGAGCTACAGGGTTCGACTTCTGAACAGATTTTTATTTCACTTCAAACTCCAAGGGTTTTATCTGACTACCATTTGAATTCGTGACACATTACTACCACTTGATTATATTCACACTTTTTAACTGAAGTGAAGTAAAAATCTCGTCGGGTCGGAAACCAGATAGTGACTGGTTCGAACCCGGCAGTGGTCTAAATTCTCATATTTGGCGAATATATTTTCGTTTTCTTACCTTATCATCATTTGTTCAAGGATTGAATGAAAGGAATAAAAGATATACACTAATTACGAAGAAATGTATAGTTTTCTCGAGAGGGTCCTATTTTGAAACTTTTTTGAAATAGCTACATATTGAAGCAGTGATAATTTGTTAGCGTTTACTTCAGATGAAAGTTGAAAGATAAACTAAATGGGGTAGTAGATTTTATAACCACTTAAATGTCTAAAAATTGTTTCATTAACTAATTTCACTCAATAAGACCAACAGTGGTAGATGAATTTAGTCATAAGTTAAAAACGCTATCATTATCTGAACGCCAAATTCACCGTTACCTTTTTATTTCACGTGGTTGGTGACAAGTTGTACTCAGTTTATTCGATTGGCGAATTTTATATGGAAACATCCTTTAGTCTCTCCAGGATGGTGCTTGGAATGGACAATAGCATAATTCCTCGCCAGTTTTGCAAAGGTTTGGGTCTTCCTTCTTTGGGGGTTTGACAAGGTAGCCATTCTTTCAATCAATAGGCAGGTACCTTTCCTTCCTTCCAGACCTTCTGCTAGTAGAACATAATAAACTGTCAAATATATCAGGTATTTCAGTAATGTGATCATTTCAAACTGAATTATCATCATAGCATTGTGGTATGCACTATAACTCACACTATAATTTATTATCTATAAACTGAACGATATCTTGTAGGATAGAATAATTTGTGCTTAGTAGTCAATGCAGTGGAAAACAAATATTTCTATTACAAGTATTCAAGGATGAAGTGGCTGCTATTTATAATTTCAGTTGATGCATGTTTCTAATAAATCCAGGGCCATTGATAATACGACCAGTAAAATGAACAATAAATTAAATTTAGAAGTAGTATTCATCATGGACTGACATCAGTTGGGGAACCATTAAAAATCTGAAAACACTGGACAGCTGTTTTGTCCAACTAGTATGCGACTCCTCAGGAAGCTCCGATGAGAAGCCGTGACCTGTGGAGTCAGCCAATCGGAAGCGAAGTGGATACTAACTGAAGATCCTGGGTAATAGTCGCGTTATTTCGTGAATTGACACAAGTTGGAAACTGACCCAATGGCTAAATGGTTAACGCGTTCACTGTGAAACCTGAAGGTCCTGAGTTCGATCCCTAGTTGGGTCATGGGTGCGTACTGCTTAGGAGTCGGATGCTAGGACGAAACAGCTGTCCAGTGCTCTCAGTTCTCCAACTCATTTCAGTCCATGATGAATACTACTTCTAAATTAAAAATCATTATTCACCTCAAAAATATAATAAATTAAATGCTTAAAAATTATTATTTTAGTTGCTATTTGATTGAAGTTATATAACATAGATCAAATTATGAAATTTCTCCACTTTGAAATTTCTAAACCTTAAATACAGTTAGGACTGAATATTCTCAGGAAATTCTCAACATTGATTATTTAAACGAATATAAGCATATTCTTATTACATCTTAAGTATTTTAGCTGTTATCTTTCAATACCTTTCTCTGTAACCCTGGCAATTTGAAATTTAAGAATGATATCATTTAAGTGTTAGAATAAGACGCTGATTAAATTCCGAACGAAACAAATTGGTATTACATATGAATGGCAACGACTGTATTCAATTTTTATATACAGAAAAAAAACTGACTAATAGTGTGTTAAGGATAAATTAACAATGATAGCTATATAGTTTGACTATTTCTATGATGCTTTTTAACTAGGCATAATTACTAAAATCCTATTGCCTTTGAAAATATGCCTTTTGAAATGAGAATCTACAGTTAAACAATACTATTTTTTTCAATTTTTGGTAATTTTAGCAACTGAATCAATCATTACGTAACCTTTAAATGATGAAGGTTAGATAAATTTTTGACAAACAAAATATTAAACTTTGATTACTACTTTTATCTCAGCAAAAGAGTATAACTTTATGATAGCCTTTATGAACTATGCAGATATACGAACTAATTTTCATGAAGGTATGTAGTATTTCTCTAGACATTTAGCTGTAATCATAATTACATATTAGTGAAATATTTCCAGTTAATATTTATGAGAAATGTTGCAATTTTTTATAACTTAATTAAGTTTTCTTCTTCATTGCCTTTTCAGTAAAATATATCAATTTTCAGGCAAAGTTAAACATTACTATTTATTGACATACTAGGAATTCCCCGTTATTTTAATTGGACTGAATTGTTCGAGCTGTGTTGTCATATGTGCTCCTGTGCGAATGTCTGGATATTACCTGAATGTTAATTACGGTAATTAAGTGGTCCATATGCCAACAGAGGTTGAACAATTCGATCCAATAAAACAACAGAGAATTCCAAGTATGTCAATAAATAATAATAATAATAATGGTAAAATAAGTGGCTATCATTCTTCAATGGCATAGTGGATAATGCCTTGGCGTTTGAAATGATGATTACAAGGTTCGAGTCTCATTGGAAACAATATAATTCACAGAGGTGTTGGTACATCCAGCTAACGAGTCTCAAGTGAGATGAAACGTACGTCCTGGATTCTTCTGCTAGCCATAGCCAAATTTATACACTGTTTCGAAACATATCATTGGTACGTTAGGCAAGTGAAAACTAAAGAACACATAAGATGCCTACGTTTGCCAACATTTTGTAATGATATTGATTTCACTTTCAATCACTTAATGAGTAGCTTGTTGCAGTCACATAACTTTTAATTACTTAAGAGTGGGAATGAAATGATTACCATTCTTTAAAAATACTAGTGTTAGGGTTGTGAGGGTGGATACGTGTACTACTTTACTGGTAGCTGCGTCTCGACAACTGTCTGCATCTCAGTGAGTGATACTGTTCTGATTGAGACTTGAGTGCAGTACCTATGGTTTCAAAAACTACAGTGCGGTATCTAAACTAGTGAGTCAGCACAGCCACCTCTTTTGTAATAAATGTCCATTGTTGTTGACTTCATAGTAAGAATTCTGCGTTGTTCATCTTAATGGATCTAACTGACCGATCTAAATTGTAATACAGTTGTCTCAGCTTTACTAAGAATCTTAGTGAAATTCGACTTAGTCTTGAATACACCAAAAATCATATTACGGATTCCAAAGTTTGATTGGAACATTGGAGTGAAGCCATACACTTTTTCAAAGCAACACAAGAGCCAACAGACTCTGATCATTTTGATACAATAGAAAAAATAAAAGTGATTATAGTAACAGGATAAATAGTTCTCTATTAGTATTATTATTTCACTGTTCCAAATGCTGAAATATGACTAAGCTTATTACTGAAAGATACATAAACTGAGTGATTATCTACAGAGCATGTTGCAAATTCCCTCACTAATTGGTTATCATAAGGAAACAGTGCTGTGGTTTATTCATTATTGTAAGTGTTTGTATTATTCTGTTGTAAAACAAGTAACTATCCAATTGCTAGGAATATTGTTAAGAGGTTTATTTAAGAGGTATAGGACTAAGAAGATGATTGTTGTTCTGAAAAATAGAAACAACACGATTTAGTTCCCAAATTATCATGACTGTAGAAAATTGAATAGGCTTCATTGGTATAAATCCCATACGGAATATCAAGATTATTATTTCACCCAGTTTTTGTAATTCTGCCTTTACCTTGGATTGTTATCACAGTAACACTGAATAAGTTAAAGCATATCAGTTAACTGACCGTATAAATTTTTAAGGAGTGGTACTGTTGGAAAGTGTTATTTTAACGATTTTTATGAAGTTTACATCACTGAACAACTTTAGTTTACTTGCCTAGATTCCTTTTTATTTTTGGAATAGCCTAATGATATTTTTTTATCCAAAAAAATATCTTCTATGCGTACATAATATAATAACCAATTTTTCATCCAGTCTCTAGTAAATTATTATTTCTATAAACAAAGTTCATTGATGAAGCACTTCACTAGTACTTCCTATGATTTCAAGATGATGATAGATGCTGACAAAAACTATTTCATTTCATTTCAAGTCTTCTTCACAGCTGCAAACATTCTCACTAGGAAAGATATCTTGCAGTATATTTAAGAAATCAGATAATATGTAAATTAACATAAAGATGAAACAATATGATCTGAAACTCAGAGGTTCATATCCATATTTTACATGGTACCGATCAAAATGACTGTCCGACTGAAAGCATAGCTATCGGTTATAGACGATATATATTAGAAGTAATCAGTTACTTTGGAAAATAAGTATTTCACGTTCTTATCCATCGTAGACTGACATCAGTTAAAGGAACAAAGGAAACCTGGGAGCACTGCACAGCTAGCTGTTTCGTTTAACTAGTACGGGACTCCTCAGCAGTGCTCATCCACGACCCGTACCACCACCGATCGAACCCTCGACCTTCTGGTTCCGTGGCCAGCACGTTACCATTGAGCCACTGGGTCGGCGGAATCAGGCTCCTTCAAAATTCAATTGAACTGGTGCTCATTGGTAACTAGCTTCAAGAGGTATTCCTGAAGCTCCATTGAGAAGTCGTGACCTGTGGGGGCAAAGCCTGATGGTCGTGAAGACAGTTACTCAACAATGACATTGGGTGGTGGTTGCGCCATGTCGTGAGCTAACAGAAGTTAGAAATATGGAGCATTGGATTCCGACCCATTGGCTCAATGGTAACGTGCTGGCCACGGAACCTGAAGGTTGCGGGTTCGACCCCTGGTAGTGCGGGGTCTTGGGTGCTCACAGCTGTCCAGTGCTACCAGGTTTCCTTTGTTCCTCCAACTGATGTTAGTTTACGATGAATAAAAACTTGAAATATTTCCAAATTCCCACAACTCCTTCGAAAATAAGTATGTTAAATTATCTATACCTAACTTATGGATTACATTTTAGAATAATCAGCAACACAACTATAATATTTATGAAGGTTCAAGTTGATAGGATAAATGCTATAAAATACAAGTTATTGGATATAACAAATAAGCAAAGAGAATACTCTTTGTAGTTTTTAATCCATTTCAGTACATATATTTGTTTTCATTTCAATAGTAATTTTTTCTTTCAAATTGATGAAATGAACACTGAAGCTATACTTTAGCTATACATTCATATTCGACTAAAAGTCACTTACAGTTCAAAAAATTGTTTATTGTCCTATATTGAATGCGAAATTGGGTTATAGATATGTGATAATATATTGCAAGCAGTAGAATGGTTTCAGATGTTTATCAATGCACATAATAAGGTTAATTTTATTCCTTGAAAACTTGAGTAGAAAAGCTACTCCGGAAATCGGAGTCAATCATCTAAATAATGAGACGATGATGATGTGGTTAGTAGAAGAGTTATTCATTGGGGTACCTTATTTATCACTGAAATAAATCTTGTTTTTTTTCATAGTGAATGACACTTTTAGACAGTTGTTGTCATTGCTGATCTAACCATCTGTCCATAAGAAGAAAATATTCTTCAATGAATAAGATTAGCTTGAAGAAGGGTATCTTAAAAATTTACTTCATAGATATTCAAAAATGATGTTGTTAAAGTAACTGTATTTACAGTCACAGCAAACTTGTGTTTCTTCTCCCAATATTTACCAGAAGTAAATTTTAAGTATTGAAATGTTGGATGAAAGGGACTATTTTACAACAATCAATTCACTAACACAACTTTTTTCGCTCATAGATTGATATTAGTAATATCATTGGGAAGGATGGTGCAGTAATAATATAGTTTCACTTCTAGATGTATATGCAAACATTCGTATGTTTATGGAAGGAACTGTAATGAGAATCACAGTAATATATTTCATCGTTCATTTCCAGAACATTTCAAGAATCGAAAACTAATGGTTCAGATGCATTTCATACACTATATATGATAGCCCTACTGAAAGAATTCGACCACGAAGAGACTTATTCTGACTATGACTCACTGACATTAAAATAGCTAGATAGTTTAGGTGCCATTATGGACTATAAAATTATTATTATTATTATTATTATTTACCCCTTGGGTTCCTAGTGGAAAATAAAGCTTTAGTAGCACATAGCCATTTCACTCTCTTCTCTTCAGTCTTTTCAGTCTGACTCCATGACTGCCCAGAAGTTTTCATTTTTTTCTCACACCATCTCCTCTATGTCACTCCGACTCCAACGCTCAACTCGCCATTTCCCATTTGAATTCCACTCAAGGGCCTGGCTTGGTGCGTGATGTCCCTAGTCGGTCTTCTCAGTGTTTTCCCGATTCAATACATCTCCACTTTTGTCTCCTGCATACTTGTTGGGCGATGAGTTCTTGCCTCGTTGGTTCGTCACCAGTCACAGTTCC
This sequence comes from Heterobilharzia americana, assembly GCA_944470555.2. Classification (NCBI taxonomy): domain Eukaryota; kingdom Metazoa; phylum Platyhelminthes; class Trematoda; order Strigeidida; family Schistosomatidae; genus Heterobilharzia; species Heterobilharzia americana. The sequence goes on from OX104127.1 coordinate 42,884,931, forward strand.
TTGTTGCATATTCTTATTATTTTGGCCATCTGATCTTCATCTTCAGTATGGAGAGAGCGTAGGCGGCAGCTGTTGATGAGTGTCTGTAGTTTGTTGGAAATGCTTTCCGTGACATGACAACTCTCAACCTCCACGTAGAAGCACTGACTTACTTGACTGAATTAGTGTTGACAATCAGGATGTTGTTCAGGCTTTATACTGAGTGGAGAATATCTCCACACCGGTTTTAGGTTAGTGAACGCCTGTTTTGGTTTTCCGATCCTGACTGGCTTTGACATCGTCGTCTGTGCCTCTTGCCGCCTGTAGCTGAAACGATGCTGCCTAGGTAGGTAGGTGGTAGGTGAAGGAGACAACTTCCTTTAGGTTTCCGCCTTTGATGGTGATTGATTCTTGTTGTTGTTGGAGGTGGTGTTGGTGGTTGGGTATCTTCATCACCTCTTTCAGCTCTACATTCAATTGAAGTCCCATTTTTGCTGCTTTTTTAATCAAATTGTTGGTTTTCGCCAGTAGATCTTCGAGTTTGTGCAATAGGACATGAGACGTAAATCATCATCGTTGGTGAGATCCAAATCTTCTTCTAAGGTCTTTTCATCGGTTCATCGTATGCTTCTCAACTCGCTATTTACGGTTTGCTGCATGATCCAGTCCAGTTCATCACAATCAGGAAGATCGTTGTTGATAGTCGGCAGCTTTGTCTTACTCCGTAGTGTTGAAGCAGCTGCCTGCTTGGTCAACGCTGTCGAAGACCTTGTCTAAATCGATGACATTGAGGTAAAGACCCAGTTGACTGCCATTCTAGAGTGTGTTCTATGATGATGTGTAGCGTAGCGTTGCAATTTGATCCGCACATGATTTGTTCTTCCTGAAGCCAGAAAGCCTGTTCCGGTAGTAATCTAGTTGAATGCAGAGCACCCTTTTAGTCTCTCCAGGAAATTGCGGCTTAATATTTTGCTTGCTCCGGGTGGACAGGAGCATGATTCCTCACCAGTTCTTAGGTCTACCTCCTTTGGGGGTTCGACAAGGTAGCCCTTCTTCCAATCCGCAAACACTTTAGCTTTCCTTCCTTCCACACCGTCTGCAATAGTGCGTTCAGCGCGTCCGATGTTGTCTCTGCGTCTGTTTTCAGTGCTTTTGGAATAAGTCCATCTGGTTCTGCTGCTTTCTCAAATTTCAGCAACTTTATGGCGTTCAGGACTTCACTTCTGCTTTTGTTAGAGAGCCTGTGTTCACAGATAGCTCAATGGCTGGGCTACTGGTGGTATTTCTGGACGTTTTGAGGTGGTGGTGGTTGATTCAAGAGCTTTTTGAAGTGATCAGCCAATCGTTTCCTTTGCTTCTCATCTCTGGTGGCAACTAAGTTTCCCTCACTGTCTCTCACTGCTTTCATCTGCGTTGGTCTCTCCCCTCCCAGAAAGTATTTTGGTTATTTGGTATAGTGTTGCCAGGTATCTGTCTCTCCTACCAGCAGCCTGTTTTGCTTCACTTGCTAGTGCGTCGTAGAAGTGTCTTTTATCTTTGCGCGCACTCTCCTTCACTTCTTTGCCCAGTGTAGTATTTTATCGGTTGTATTCAGCTCCTCTTTTTGTTGTTCATCCCTGCACTCCACTGCACTTCACTGGTTCATCTTCTGTTTCACCATCTTCCTCTCCTTCTCCATCAGCTTCCATGTGTCCTTCGATATCCATTCCCTGTCTTCTTCTTTTTCCTTCCTAATACGGTTATGCAGGTTTCCTTCCACATGTCTTTCAAAGACTTCCAGTGTTCGCCCACTCAGGTTCCTTAGGGAATGTTGCTCAATATGTTCCTTTTTGTCTTGATAGCTGGCTGACGTGAAGTTGTCCTTTGTAGTTCCATCCTTCAGTTCAGTTTCTGTCCTGGGTGTTGAACTTGAACTGTGTTCGTCTATCACCAACTTCTTTGAATGCTTTCAACTTGGCTTTGTAGGTTCCTTTGGGTAGTTAGCGAGCGGTGTGGACCTACATCTGCAGCCTTCTTGATCTTGTATCAAGTAGTCTGCGTCTCCACTTTCTTCATATTGAGATGAAGTTGATCTGATTTTTAGTGTAGTGTGTCCTGGTGTCTGGTGAAATCCATGTGACTCGCTTTGTGAATATCCATTTGTTTTCGTAGATTCCTAACACTTCTACGCAATATCTTCTCATATCTTTTGCGATTCGGGCAGCCAGCTAGCTCTAAACATTGTACGGACATTCCATGTCCCCACTCTTACCTTCGCTTTAATCGAGGGAGAGAAGACACACCGGCCAATTGGCTTACCGAAGGCTTCCACCAACCGGCATCAATTTACCTCTTCGATTCCAGCAAGGAATAAGTTTAATTTTATTTTTTATATTTTCTCTGTGTTTTGAAGTTTTTTTAGCGGTTAGATTGGTTTTCTGGGGTAGGGTTGCTAACTCTATGCCCAACCTTCCCTCTTTACCTGGGGCTTACGACTGGCTAGTAACTAGTGAACTAGTTACGTAGGGGAGGTTATAGAGTATAAAAAGAGAACGAATGCTCCATAAAAGCCATAGTAAGAGGGTTCTTAACCTACTTCTACAACTTTATTTTGCCTTGTTTAGAGATCTTTCCCAAGTGCTATCTGTAGTGCATTGGTGATAAGTTTAATCCCGTGTAGTATGTCTTTTAGTGTACGATATCCTTCACTTTAAATCTAGATTCCTCTTAAAAACTCTGCTTAAACAAATCTTCATATGATCATTTTGTTAAGTAATTCAACTAGCAATTTTTGTACGAAGTTGAATATTATTTGAAGAATTAAGCGACTTAAATAAAACATGGCGGTAGTATAGGTTGTACATAAAAATGATTTTTGTTTTTTTCAGGAATTTTTTTATTGTAATCACTGTAGAAAATTTTCTCTCATCCAATCACTCAGTCAAATTCTCAGCAACAACCTAAATTCATCGCTGGTTGTTAAAGAAATTTTTTTCTTCTTATCCATATATTTAAGAAAATGATTTATTAGACAGTAAATTGTATCTAATTGATCACCTTAAAGAATTACGCCACACTCAAATTGTTTATTTAAAGGATTCTGTTTAAGGGAAATACTGACTTCATACATCTATCTTGTTTCCGATATTCAAAATTAAGAGATTGATTTACATGCACTATTATTATTATTAGTCCCTTGGATTCCTAATGGAACATACGGCTTCAGTAGCACGTCTCCAGTGGCCTCTGTTCTCTAAAATCTTTTGAACCTGGTTCCACGACAGCCCACAACCTCTCATTTCCTCCTCGCACCATCTCCTCCATGTCACACTCGGACGTCCAACTCGTCGCCTCCCATCAGGATTCCACTCGAGTGCCTGGCCTGACGCGTGATGTCCCCAGTCGGCCTCCTCAGTGCATGCCCGAGCCAATTCATCTCCACTTCCTTCTGTATATTTGTTGGATGATAGGTTCTTGGTTGGTTCGTTCCCAGAGCTCCTTGTTGCTTACTCTTTCTGGCAATCCATCCGATCTTCAGTAGCGAGTGTAAGCAGTTGTTGATGAATGTGTGTAGTTTATTGGAAATGCCTTTCGTGACGCGCCAAGTCTCTGAACCATACAGAAGCACTGACTTGACTGAATTGGTGTTGAAAATCCGTATCTTGTTCCATATGCTGAGTGCAGAAGATCTCCACACTGGTTTCAAGCTAATGAACGCCTGTCTTGCTTTTCCCACTCCTGTCTTCACTTCAAAAGCATCACTGAGCTTCCCATTGTGAATTACTTGGCATGTGCGTCTTCACATGGTTGTTGAGTGAGGCGGATAAAGGTTTGCGGTATTCCGTAGTAATGAAGCAGTTTCCAAATTACCCTATGTCAATGTCTATACCTATTTTAGTCCTGGTATATGCTAAGTTTTTACAGTACCTTTCCAAATGTAGTAAAGTATTTATTTCAACTGTAAGGTTTTGGACTTTGAAAAATCAAGTAAATTGAACTAGTAACCCATTTTCATAATTTTTTAATGAGGTTGAAGTAAGTGGAACATTTGCATAGGTAGAATTTTCATCTAATTAATTCAACATAAAAATAAGTCAAATTATTGGTATAATCTTTTTTTAATTTATTCATCAGTAAATGTAATTGTATTTATTTTACACAGATTTTATTATTTAATATACAATTGATATGTATACTTTTGAAATAGTGGAGAATATTTGTAGTTCAGTTGGATGATCTTGGTTGTATTGTGTTCTCTGAGATAGGTTGTTTAATCGTGAAACTTTCATTATCTTGCTAGGCGACATCATCAGTACTAACTTCAATATGAAGTGAGCTGTCAGTATCCCTATGTCAGTGATTTGGTAGCTTGCCTTGACAAACTGGCTCTTGACTTGTTGTCTCCTTTGATGGTTGCGTCATTCACTGAGTAGATTTTCTTATTGGCTAACAACAATCAAAGGAGACAACCAATCACAAACCAGTTTGTCATAGTCAGCTACCGAATCATTCACCGAGAGATACTGACAACTCACTCGATACTGAAGCTGGTACTGATGATGTTGTCTAGAAAGATGATAAAAGTTCCATGATTAAACAACTCAGCTCAGAGAACACAATACAACCAAGAACATGATGTGTATGCTAATTATTTTTAATATATCCCTATGAGTTTGTTAAAGATTGTAGTAGAATGATATTTTTACCCATTTATGATCCTTTACTTTTTTCACAGGAAATAGAAGTGATGGCTTCCTGTGTGACTGACTGCTTGTTTCACTTTCTTTCTACTACTAATATTACCAACAACATGTTTAATGGAGATACTTGGTGGTCGCATACGATATGCAGGAACTTCTGGAATTAGTTTCTATGCTTCTTCATTGAAATATCCTATTTCATGTTATTTATTACTATGCACTGCGTAAACTCGATCCAATAATCTTTGCAATTTGGTCATGAAGCAAGTGGATTTATCCAAGTGGTGTACACAGAGTGATATCAGGTGTTTGAAGACACTTTGTATGAAAAAGTGAACTTTGGTTTATTGCGTACTGGCACTTCTCATTAGGATGTATCTGCAACTTCATAGGGATCTAACTTCTGCTGATGGATTAGAACATATGTTGTTCGCTAAAACAGTCAATGACATTATCACTGAGAAATTCAGGTCTCGACTGATCTTCTAGGGGACTGAAATGAATTTCTTGGAATTGCAGATAAGCACTTCTGAAAAGATTCTGACTTATGTATTTCTTCTTCTGTAACAGTGAAGATTATGAGCTAATCTTGGTGTTATGAAGCATAAACTTATCAGTTATATCAACTAATCAACCCTAAAATAGTTTTAGTAATTTGATTATATTGCATGAAATACTGGATGATTATCTCTCTTAGATAAAAGAAAAATCAGATTAGTTGTAAGATATGACATTCTTTCAATTTGATAAAATAAACGGATTGATTCACTTAGAGATTACTTTTTCCTTCATTGCAACCAGGCATAACAGATTTATCAAATTCTATATTCTTTAATTCTATCTGATTGAACTATTTATACAGTTGTTCTTATTATAATCCATTTTAAAAAAAAATATTGGATTGTAAATAATTTATGTAAGAGGATTATTAATATATAGTTCGTTGTAATAAGATATGAAATATATGTCTGAAACATATATTATGTTTCAAGATATACACAATAACAATCTGAAAAAAGTTATTCTACATTCCAAGTTGTTATTCATCGAAGACTGACATCAGTTGGAGGAACAAAGGAAACCTGGGAGCACTGGACAGCTGTTTCGTCCGACTAGTATGGGACTCCTCAGCAGTGCGCACCCACAACCCCACCAGCAGGGATCGAACCCGCGACCTTCAGGTTCCGCGACCAGCGCGTTACCATTGAGCCACTGGGTTTCCTTTGTTCCTCCAACTGATGTCAGTCTTCGATGAATAACAACTTGAAATAATTCCAAATCTCCACAACCCCTCAAAATTTATTCTTTATTCATTTGCCAGTTTATTAAAATATCGAAATTCAAAAATTAGTTATCCGTTTTTGCAAAGATACATTTATGTTGATCAGTATGCATTGAAGAATCATTCTTGTGTAGAGAATAACTCGCAAAAAGTAGAAATCTGTATTAATACAGTGTTTGTACAATAATCTATTTACTTTTATCCCAAAAATACCAAGATATTTTTTCCTCTCATAGGTGAGATATTTCTGTTCAAATGATTTGCAATTATAACTTGAGTAATAGTGACCTAACCGTATACATTTATAATATTTGTCTATAAATGTTGTCCAGTACGGTTAGGGATCACGATAATCACCAGTATTATAACCTCCACGTTTCAACTGAACTATAAAATGTTTTTTGTATTGATCAAATATAAACTATTCACTATCATAAAATAGATGTGCTTCCCTAATTCAGTATGTAACTGTCTACTCATATGTTATTTTGTTAATTACATATCATTGTGAAACACTTGATGTTCGAAAAGCTACAAGTGTTTTCTAACTATCTGATAAACATTTCCTTCGAATTGTTAAACTTTGTAATACTGCTATGAATAACTGTTGTTAATGATGAAAAAAGTGAAGGCCATTGAGATAAACTAGTGATAAGCGAATATTATTATTATTATTTGTCCCTTGGGTTCCTAATGAAACATACGGCTTCAGTAGCACTTCTCCAATACTCTCTGTTTTCTGAAATCTTTTGAACCTGTGTCCACGACAGCCCACAAGCCCTCATTTCCTCCTCACACCATCTCCTCCATATCACCCTCACCTCGAACAACCAACTCGTCGCTTCCCATCTGGGTTAAACTCGACTGTCTCGCCTGACTCGTGATGTCCCCAGTCGGCCTTCTCACTGTATGCCAAACCCAACCTAATGCATCTCCACTTCCTTCCAGTGCATATTTATTGAGCGATGGGTTCCTGCTTCGTTGATTTGTCACCAGCAAGCCAGCCAGAGTTCCTTCTTGCTTATTCTCACTGTTCTTGCCATCCATCTGATCTTCATTATGGAGCCAGTGTAGGCAGTTGTTGATGAATGTGTGTAGTTTGTTGGAAATCCCTTTCGTAATGCGCCCAGTCTCTGAACCACCACATAGAAGCACTGACTTGACTGTCATTGGTGTTGTTCATGCTTTATGCTCAGTGTAGAAGATTTCCACACTGTTTTCAGGTTAATGAACACCTGTCTTGCTGTCTTTCTGATCCTGACTTGCTTTGACATCCTCGTCTGTGCCTGTGTTGCCTGTAGTTGAAATAGTGCTGACTAGATAGGTGTAGGTGAAAGAGAGTACTTGCTTTAAGTTTCTGCCGTTGATGGTGATTGGAGCTTTCTGTTGTTGGTGGTGTTGGTTGGGTATCTTCATGTCACCTCTGTCTTCTCTATATTCACTTGAAGTCCCGGATTAGGGAATAGAAACTACGAAACTAACATTCCAAATGTAAGAAAGGAGGTCTCAAACATTTGTGGATTTGAATTTTTGGTGATGTAGAATTTATTTTTCTGTGAGGGATGAAGGAGTAAGTTATCGAAGTATATACCGTTCGGTTGATACAACTGTCATATACAAGTTGGGTGGGATAAGATTGCCAATTAAAAGTTTGTACATTATTTTACGGTAACCAAAGTGAATGATTTGATGAGGAAATTATGCACAAAATAACAAAAATACTGTTTAAAAATTAAATTGGGAATTTGGTTAATTGGTAGGTTGCATAATAATCAGTAAGAAGAATAGATTGTCAATGAGTGGTCAATTGTTGACTCCAAGGATACGAGAATAGTAAAATACAAAGGAGTAAGAATTTATCCAAATAGATTATAGGAAAATATCAATTACATATTGCCTGTAAGTGTTAAATAAGTGTAAATATTATTATCAAAGTAAGTGTATAGCTTGTAATAAACCTCTTTCTTTGCACTGATTTCAGCTGTTTAAAACGAAAGTCAAAAGTTTCTACCAAACACGAAAAAAGCATTCCTATAAAATGGGTTAGATTAGATTCGATGGAGTATATCGATTTCAGTTAATCATCTACAATAAGTTATTTCCCAGTACCAAACCAACTTTTAGATATAAACCTTTTGTTTTGTTTGTCTTTTAATTGAACGTTATGAAATGGTCTTGAAAATAAGAAGATAAACCTACCCAGTGGTTTATTCAGTATGTCTAACTCCAAAGAAACAGTTTCATTAGTCAATGTATATAAAGTAAAGAATTTTAAGAAACTTGTCTTAATTTCTTGAACTTAATATTAGTCGAAAGAAAGTAGACAGCATGAAGTTTCTTAGAAGTTATCCTTACAGTATCTTTATGTTTGTAAAAGTTAGCATGTCTGGATAAACATTTCATTAGATAACAATTTCTTGTTTAAAAAAAGGAAACTCAGCAGCTCATTTTGTTTTCCAATAAACTTTGTCTTTTGATCTTCATCTAAATTTATTTTCATTGATATACCTGAAAAAGTCACATAAGTGTTTAGTTCTTCCTTTTTTTTGTTTGTTAAGAAATTTTGATTGATGAACTTTTGAACTTGAGGATTAAAAGTTGATTTGTATAGATTTAATAAGTTGAACATTGAGCAAATGATTTGTGAAACATATATATATTAATGGAAATCTTTTAACTTGATGTAATACATCGATTGGATTGGTATCATTTATACATTGGCAACTGAATTCTAAATCAGTTATTATTTCTTCTAGAAGATCATTTTGAAATATGATTTTAAACCCTGATGATAATAAATAAAAGGAAAATTTATTGTACTCTTTTGAGGAAGAAGGTTTTATGATAATGTAAAAATTATGCTTTTCAAGTTATTATATATATATATATATATATATATATATATATATATATATATTAAGTGACTACATTCCAAATCCTACTTTTCAATTAAGGTATAATAGTGAGGGGGACTATGCATTCAGAGATATGAGAATTTTCTTATTTGTCAACTAATTCAAAAGTATTTTTCATAACATAGTTGAAAGTATCCATTTAAAATTGTTATAACATTTGTATTGCTTATATTTTACCATTCAGTGGTACTTTGAGTTCGATATATATTAAAGACTATTTGAAATATCTATCCTGGTTGGTTTATCTTAAAGCTTATTTCTGTTGGATTCAATTTGCCAGTATGTTTGAAGGTTTCGTTCTCATCGTAAATTAATAGTATATTAATTCAACCTGGTTAAAATTAGTTGCCTGAATACAGTAATCTTCATCCATGAAACAGTAGACAATAGGTTCTAAAGTAATTGCATCTTATCTTAATTATTATTATTATTAGTCCTTTGGGTTCCTAGTGGAACATAGGGCTTCAGTAGCACGTCTCCAGTTAACTCTGTTCTCTGAGATCTGTTGAACCTGGTTCCACCACAGCCCACAACCTCTCATTTCCTCCTCGCACCATCTCCTCCATGTCACCCTTGCCTCGGACAACCAGCTCGTCGCTTCCCATCAGGATTCCACTTGAGAGTCTGGCCTGACGCGTGATGTCTCCAGTCGGCCTTCTCAGTATATGCCCAATCCACCTCCACTTCCTTCCAGTGCATATTTGTTGGGTGATAGGTTCTTGGTTGGTTCGTTCCCAGAGCTCCTTGTTGCTTATTCTTATTATTCTGGCCATCTGATCTTCAGTAGCGAGCGTAAGCAGTTGTTGATGAGTGTCTGTAGTTTATTGGAAATCCCTTTCGTGACGCGCCAAGTTTCTGAACCATACAGAAGCACTGAGTTGACGTTGGTGTTGAAAATCCAGATATTGTTCCACATGCTGAGTGCAGAAGATCTCCACACTGTTTTCAGGCTAGTGAACGCCTGTCTTGCTGTATTTCCGATTCTAACTTTGACATCCTCGTCTGTGCCTGTGTTGCTCGTAGTTGAAACAGTGCTGCCTAGATAGGTGAAGGAGGTTACTTCCTTTAAGTTTCTCCTGTTGATGGTGACTGGAGTTTGTTGTTGTTGTTGTTGGAGTTGTTGGTGCGGTATCTTCATCACTTCTGTCTTCTCTATATTCACTTGAAGTCCCATCTTCGCTGCCTCCTCTATCAACTTGTTAGTTTTTGCCTGCAGATCTTCAAGTTTATGTGACATCAGGCACAAGTCATCGGCGAAATCCAAGTCTTCTGGGTTCTTTTCCGCAGCCCAGCCACTGTATCCCCCTCTTCTCACAGCTCCCCACTGTTTGCTGTATGATCCAGTTGACCACAATCAGGAATATCATGGGTGATAGTAGTTGGCAGCCTTATTTCACTCCTGTCTTCACTTCACTTCAAAAGCATCACTGAGCTTCCCATTGTGAATTACCTGGCATGTGGCATCTTCATATAGTTGTTGAATGAGGTTGATAAATGTTTGTGGTATTCCGTGGTATTGAAGCAGTTTCCAAATTACTTCTCGGTCGACGCTGTCAAAGGCCTTTTCAAAGTCGATAAAGTTGAGGTAGAGAGCTGATTGCCATTCTATGCTCTGTTCTATGATGATGCGAAGCGTTGCAATTTGGTCCGCACATGATTTGTACTTCGTGAAGCCAATTACATCTTATCTTAATAAATACTCATTTTTATACATTATAATTACTATTTTTTTTTTGTGTTTTCAACAGCTACCTATAAAAAACGTGACGAAAGTAAAATTTCATATTCTGAACCAACTTCATACAATCAACAACCATTACAATCTCAATCTGGTGTCCGTTTTGTACAAAAAAATGAAAATTCAACTGAATTAGCTAGTTCAGATACGGCTAAAAGCTATTTCCCTTTAAAAGAAGATCATATTCAGAATCAGTTGAAATCTTCCACTATTGGTGATAAAAGTAGACATACAAGTGAAAACATCAAAGACGAAGTTGATGACGAGAAGAAAATGAGTATTGATTACAAAAGTGACAGTTCAGAAACAAAGAAGTTTGATAAAAAGGAAGTCAACATCAGTCGATTAGGACGTTGCCGTCAGAAATGTAGAAATAAATGTGCAGCATGTCTTAAACGTATCAAATTACCTCCATGGTTAGCTAGATTTTTTTTATGGATTTATACTCATACCAGTGGTGTATTTACATATTCACTTTTCATACTGGCAGTTTATGCGTGTATTATATCTGTGAAAGCAAGTATTGCCTTACCTCCACAATGTAGACTAATATCTGTAATTAAAAGAGCTGAAACATCTCGAAATCATTCAAACAATAATGCTCAATTCTCAGGGACTGATCGTGTAGAAGCACTTGAATGTCGTCGTGGTGAAGCATTGAGTGTACTTATTTTCTATGGTTTTGGATTCATGTTTGGAGAAATAATGGAATTTTTGCATTTACCAGGATTGCTAGGTATGTTAAAATTTATAGTGGATTTGAATAATGAAAGTGATTTTGTGTATAGTAAATAATTTTTCAAATTTGTGAATTCATTTCATACTTATGAAACGGTTATTATTTTTATTTGCCCCTTAGATTCCTAGTGGAACATAGGGTTTCAGTAGCATGCCTCTATTGCACTGTCTTCTCTGCACTCTATTCGACCTCGCTCCACCACTTCCCACAACCTTTCATTTCTTCCTCACATCATCTCCTCCATGTCACCCTCACCTCGAACAACCAATTCGTCGTTTCCCCTTTAGATTCCACTCGAGGGCCTAGCCTGGTGCGTGGTGTCCTCAACCGGTCTTCTCAGTGTATGCCCAATCCAATCCATCTCCACTTCCTTCCAGTGCATATCCGCTCGTTGCCTTCCAGCCAGAGTTCTTTGTTACTTATTCATTTTGGCCATTCGATCGATCTTCGGTATCGAATGAGCGTGCGTGGCAGTTGTTGACGAATATCTGTAGTGTGTTGGAAATCCCTTTCTTAATGCATCAAGCCTCTCGAACATCACATAGAAGCACTGACTTGACTGGCATTGATGTTGTGAATCCGGATGTCGTTCATGTTTTATGCTGCGTACAGATCTCCACACTGGTTTCAGGTTAATGAAGGTCTGTCATGCTGTCTTACCGATTCTGGTTTCGACATCCTCGTCTGTGCCTGTGTTGCCTGTAGTTGAAACAGTGCTGCCTAGATAGGTGAAAGAGTTTCTCCTGTTGATGATGACTGGGGTTTATTGTTGTTGTTGGTGTTGGTTGGGTATCTTCATCACCTGTATTTTCTCTACGCTCACTTGAAGTGCCGTCTTCGCTGCCCTACCTCTTCTGTCAACGTGAGGGTTAGAACATCCAGACCTTAGGAAACTTAAGAGAAGCCTGTTTGAAATCCTTCTTGTTTGGTCGAATGTTAAGATAATACTGTGTCCTCATGCTGATGAAAGTTTAATAGTCACTAGTTTTAGTGCTGTATTTTTGTCAGACAAACGTGCGTTTTTTTTGCCGAACGATATAATAATTGAGATAATTCACCTAGGATTTAGTATTAACAAGACTATAAGTTCTAATTTCTGAAGCAGCATGATGTTTTCTCATAAATATACCTTTATAGTTAGTTTTCGTCAATATTGAAGAAACTTAATATGAACAAGTTTAAGTTATAGTGAACAATATTATCATACAGTACACTACTGGTAAGTGAAACAATGAACCTAATTCGATGAGTATGTTGTAATATGATTAAAGCATGTTTAAAAAAATGAACGTTTTTCTGAATATAGTTTGAACTTTTGACAAGGTTTGATTATCTCTATAATATATAGAATATACCTATATAAATTAATACTTTATTAAAACAATATTATGTTATAGAATTCTGTATGTACCTGAAATTTTTGTACATTAACATTTATATGTTTAAAGTTTATTGTAAAATATATAGTTTATTTTATATTTTAATAATTCCTACCTGATTCATTATCATTGACTATTTGTCAGTAATTCAATGTTATATACATTTATAAATGGAAAGAAAAATGTTGGAATTAGTACAACATTGAATAAATCAAGTAGAGTTATAAAAAAAGCATCATTAATGTTTGTTTGTTTTTTTGGCCTATTTTGTTAGATGGTGAATAGTTAAGATAAATAGCAGGTTGTAAAGACATCTATATTTCATAGAAGACTATCATAACTTTATATTCTTTTTTTTTTATAATGCATAACTAAACAAATAAAACTAATTTGGAAATATTTCAAGTTGTTATTCATCGAAGACTGACATCAGTTGGAGGAACAAAGGAAACCTGAGAGCACTGGACAGCTGTTTCGTCCAACTAGTATGGGACTCCTCAGCAGTGTGCACCCACCACCCCACACCACCACCGATCCAACTCGCAACCTTCAGGTTCCACGGCCAGCGCCTTACCATTGAGCTAGCCACTGGGTCACAATCCAATGCTCCATATTTCCAACTTCTCTTAGCTCACGATATAGCGCAACCGCCACCCAATGTCATCGTTGAGTATTTGTCCTCACGGCCATCAGTCTTTGACTCCACCGGTCACGACCTGTCATTGGAACTTCGGGAATACTTCTCGAAGCTAGTCACCGATGAGCACCAGTTGAATTGAATTTTGAGGGAGTTGTGGAGATTTGGAAATATTTCAAGTTGTTATTCATCGAAGACTGACATCAGTTTCATGTAATCTGTAAAGATAGAACATTCTCACATTCTATTTACATTAGATAAGATCTGTTAGCGCTAATTCGACTCTTCAAATAAGTGAAGTAGTGAAGCACTACACTTTCTCGATATGTACATCAACGACAGAATTAAATTAGAAAGGAGAGAGTAAACATCGTTGACGGGATACAGTCAACGTACATAGTGTTAACCTGAAAACAAGTGACCTTATGATACTTAAATCTTTATGAAACCTGAACATCTAGGATTTGATGTCAAGTGAAATCAAAAGGTGGAACATATCGAATCTCTAGTTTGAAATAAGCATACATGCAGTATTGAATATTCGGTAACATTTTAATTAAAAGTACCTGTAATTATATATTTATAAGAATGAGGATAGAATATATCTTCAATCTAACTGATAATTTTTCTGTATTATTCAGGTGAGAGATGTCTGATTGTTTAACTATTCACATATTCTTTTTTAAGAAAAGCATCAGTATAAAATAAGGAGCTTGTTTTGTTTCATTAAATTGTAGTTGTTACTTTGTCCTGTGCATTTATTGATAATTATTATTTGTGCTGCATTCTATACAATTAACAAATTTTATTGTTTCCTCGGAAAATCGTATATTACCATGTGAAAAGTATATTTCTTCGGTTTATTGATGCTTCAAAATGTTTATGCAATATATTTTAGTTCCCTAATTAGTTTAAAAAAGGCTAAATTATTTCGTAACATTATTGTTATTAATTTTTCTTTGGATTCCTAATGCACCAAAAGACTTCAGCGGCACGCCTCCATTACACTCTCTTCTATGCAGTGTTTTCAGCCTCGCTCCACTACTGCCCACAACCTTTCGTTTCTTCCTCACATGATCTCCTCCATATTACCCTCACCTCAGACAACCAACTCGTCGTTTCCTATTTGGATTCCACTCGAATGTCTGGCCTGGCGCGTAATGTCTTCAGTCGGCCTTCTCAGTGTATGCCCAATCCAATCCATCTCCACTTTCTTCTCCTGCATATTTGTTTGGCAGTGGGTTCCTCACTCGTTGGTTCGTCACCAGCAAGCCAGTCAGAGTTCCTTGGTGCTTATTCTTTCCGGCCAACTGATCTTCAGTATCGAGCCAGTGTAGGCAGGTGTTGATGATGTATGTGTGTAGTTTGTTGGAAATGCTTTTCGTGACAAGCTAAATTTCTGAAGCATATAGCAGCACTAACTTGACTGTCATTGGTATTGAAAATCTGGATCTTGTTCTTTGTGCTGAGTACACTTGTCAGTGTGTCACAGAAGTGTCTTTTATCTTTGTGCACACTCTTCTTCAATTCTTTGTCCAGTGTAGTGTTTTATACGTTGTACTCAGTTCTTCTTTCCGTTGTGCATCCTTGCACTGGTTCATCTTCTGCCTCACCATCTTCCTCTCCTTCCTCGATAAGATTTCATATGTCCATCGAGATCCATTCCTCGTCTTGCCTCCTCTTCTTTCCTAATATAGTTATCGAGGTTTCTATTCCACATAGCTTTCAAAGAGTTCCAGTGTTCTTCCACGATGATTTTGTTGGTTTATCAGGCAATTAGAAGATTAAAACTTGATAAAAACAATAATTCACCTAAATATATTCAATAATAATACTGGCTCATTTATATCATATGCTAAATCACTAGTATAATGAATTCTTTATTCTATTTAATAACTTACTTTACCATGATCTTTTCTCTTCTGAGTGTTCTATAGACGTTCGCCAATTTTAATTTCATATATATTCAAGTTGAGTAGAATTAAATCTATCCAAACTGATTCTATAATATGTTACACATATGTATTAATTACTCTGAACAAAACGTTTAACAATTTTGAACCAAATTAATGTGTCTTTATCTCCATTTCTCAGAGTAAATAATCGGAAAGTTATTTATCAAAAATGAGACTAAATAACCTAATCTTAAAAAATTCATTACGATTTATACAATTGCAAAAATTATAAAAATCTTCTTTAAAACGACTAACAATAATTTTTTCTTTTATTTCAAGAGCATTAAAATTTCTTTTATATGATGCAAACAATTTTTGAATAAGGTCAGATAAAGATCAAATACTGATTTTAATCATCATTTCAGTAAACATAAAAATTTCTAGTTGTTATTCATCGTAGACTGACATCAGTTGGAGGAACAAAGGAAACCTGGGAGCACTGGACAGCTGTTCCATCCGACTAGTATGGGACTCCTCAGCAGTGCGAAACAGCTGTCCAGTGCTCCCAGGTTTCCTTTGTTCCTCCAACTGATGTCAGTCTACGATGAATAACAACTTGAAATATTTCCATATCTCCACAATCCCCTCAAAATTTAATTGAACTGGTGCTCATTGGTGACTAGCTTCGAGAAGTATTCTCGAAGTTCCAATGACAAGTCGTGACCGATGGAGTCAAAGCCTGATGGCCGTGAGGATAAAAATTTCTGTCAATAATGGTGTATTTTGGAACAGAATCCAAGGTAATCAGTTGACATTTAGTTACTCATTTTTTTTTACTGAAAGTAAAACTTTTGATTTTATTTAGGAATATGAAGGAAATAATAAAAGAATAAATGTTATAATGGTTCATCTGAATTCTAAAATGAATACGAATGTGAAGTTTGTATTAACTAATTAAAATGGTTATAATTTAAAAGACTGTTACTTCGAATGGATACTAAAATTAGCTTGATATTCTGACCTTAGCATTGAGTGGATGCTTATGAAAAAAACCAGTTTAATAAATTGATTCATTTTGAAGACACTTCAAGAAATGAAATCGTATATATCCATATGGTAAATATGAAGTAGTGAATAAATATGCCATCTTAATTGAAGATATCATAGCACTATTAAGTTCCATTTCCTATCACTCTGATATCCAAACAGATGTTGAATCATATATGTTTATATATATATATATATATATATATATATATATATATATATATGTATTGCGCTTTAGTAGCACATCTCCATTACACTCTATTCTTTGCAATCTTTTGAACCGCGCTACGCGACACCCCAGAAGCTCTTATTTCTCCCTCACACCATATCCACCCTAAGCTGTGGCTCCCAAATCACCGTTTTCCATATAGGTTCCACTCGACAGCCTGACCTGGAGCCTGATGTCCCAAGTCGGCATTCTTAGTGCATGCGTGTTTGTTCAGCGATAGTTTCGTAATTCGTTCGTTTCCATCCAGGCAGCTTGAGTTCCTTGTTGTTTATTCTTATTATTCTCGCCATCTGAGCTTCAGTAACGAGCCAACCTTGGAAACTGTTGGTGAGTTTGTGTAGTTTGTTGAAAATGCTTTTCGTAACGCTCGAAGTCTCTCAATCATCAAATAGAAGCACTGAATTGACTGGCATTGGTGTTCAAAATCTGGATCTTGTTCCACATGCTGAGTTCAGAAGATCTCCAAACTAGTTACAGGCTAATGAACACCTGTCTTGGTTTCTTTCCAATCCTGGATTTGAAGTCCTCGCCTGCGCCTGTGCCGCCTGTAGTTGAAACGATGCTGCCTAGGCAGCTGGGTAGGTGTAAGAGGCTACTTGCTTTAAGTTTCTCCCCTTGATGGTGATTAGAGCTTCCTGTTGTTGTTGTTGTTGGCGGTGGTGGTGGTACTTGGGTATCTTCATCACCTCCGTCTTCTCTACGTTCACTAAAAGTCCCGTCTTTTCTGCCCCATCTCGCCTCTTCTGTCAACTTGTTAGTTTTCACGTGTACATCTTCAAGTTTGTGTGACATTAGACACAAGTCATCGGCGAAATCCAAATCTTCTTCCACGGTCTTTTCCCTGGTTCAGCCAGCGTATGCCCCTCTTCTCGCTCCTCACTGTTTGTTGCATAATCCAGTTCACTACAGTCAACAACATCATGGGTGATAGTAGACAGCCTTGTTTTACCCCTGTCCCCTGTCTTCACTTCAAAGTATCACTGAGCTTCACATTGTGAATTACTTGTCGTGTGGTGTCTTCATTTAGTTGTTGAATGAGATTGATTACTGTTTGTGGCACTAAAACCGAAGCATTGGTGCAGCTGTCTGCCAAACTACTTCTTGGTCAACGATGTTGAAGACCTTTCAAAGTCGATGATATTGAGGTAGAGAGTTGACTGCCATTGTGTACTCTGTTTTATGATGATGCAAAGCATTGCAATTCGGTCCACATATGGTTTGTACTTCCTGAGTGCAGCGTGTTCCGGTTATAATCCAGTTGAATCCAGTGCATCTGATATATATATATATATATATATATATATATATATAAGTTGCAGAACCATTGTAAACATGGGAGCCCTATAAAGACTAATTTCAGTAAGTTGAGTTCAACTTTTTCGGTGAAGGTAATACTTCTGCACTGATTGCTCATGTCAAAAAAGTTTATCCAGACTCTTATCTTTAATGATAACAAACGTATGGTCAACACATCTTAACCAAATACTTGGAGGCTTAAAAAAGTTTTCCATTGTTATAATATAGTAAGTACATGAGGAGGTTAAGTGCTATTAAGCATACTGGTTTTTCTATTGGTACTGTCAACTTTCTATCTGAATCCATCTCTAAAAGTGAATTCAATCTACCGTAAGCATTATTCTGGAGGTTAGAATTTCACTTCGATTTGATTGACAGTGTAATCTAAGGTCGGTATCTGAAAACGATGCTTAATGCATCTTTAATAGGTACTTTAATAAATAAAACACTAACATTAAAACTTGTTACAATTTTTTCTTCCTCAACACAAAAGAAGATAATCTTACTCTTGAATTTATATGAATTTTTTATTACATATCTTAAATCTGTTTCCTATGACTTAAAGATTCGTCATATGTTTATTGTTAATTCATATGAAGGTGAGTTAGTGAAATTCACATATGGTTTGAGTGGTATATTTGTTCTGTGAAGTTTTGACAGTCCGTCGAATCTACAGGAGTTGCAGAGTTTGTTGCTTATGCGTAACATTTAGATGTACCTAACATATCTTTTATAGGTTGTATGATTTTGCTAGTTTTAGTTAATCAAAATTAGTCTTTATTGACTGTTTGATGGAAGGATAAATTAAAGACAAAAGTTTTAAGAAAATCAACACATCCTGGCAGATATCCGTCTGTTGACCATCAAAGTAACAATCGGACAAAATCCGACCAGTGGAGATAATCATCTTCCTCCACTGGAAGAGCATAGAGGAGAAGAGTTAAAATTAGTTTGTTGCAAACTGAAAGTAAATGACTGTTGTAAAAACTTCGTAAAACCAATTAGGAATATATCGAGACTCCTTACGAATAACTTGATAAACGCAGTTTTAGTCCCATATCGTAAGGAGACCTCAAAAAAATAAGAAGAATCCTTAAAAAGTAAATATAAGGGTTTTTTTCCATGTAATGAATACTTTACGTTCTAACTTTGTTAGAGTTAAAGACGTAATACCAAAAGAAATTCATAGAACTGTGTTTATAAGACTAAATTTGCTCTGGTTGTAATGCAGTATACATGAGGGAAAAAGCCAGCCAAGCAAATGTAATAGTAAGAGAATAAAGATCATATCTAAAACAAAATCGAAAATCTTCAACAGAAACCAAAAAGGTAGTAGACATATAGGCGATTGTGCAACACTCCATAGAAATGCTCCCCTATAATCAACCTTGATAAACTCAAATTTCTACAAAAGAGATTTTGGCTTGTACTAAAAAATGATTGAAAGCTGAAACCCTACACATTTGAGTAAATCTAGATAGTTTGAGTAGACAAGATGGAGTACAGTTAGCTGCCTCTTGGCCAGAAGAATCAGTGACTTTAGCATTTACCTTCAACACCAGTCTCATCATTATTTCTGTATCAAAAACAATACATGATATAGATTGTTTTGATTTCTTACTATTATCACTGTCAATGATACTGTTAATTTCTACTTTATTCCGATAAATCAATAAAGAAATCATTAATACTATTCATCTTTATATTCTAACCGAAATGACACAGATTTCCACTTCATTTGCCATATTTCACTTACAAAATTACCGAGTAGATACAATATCACCTGTGACTTTTTACTTCACATTTACAATGAAGGAGAATATCAATAATGACAACATACACATATAGTAAAACAAAAAATATACAAATTCACACTGAATGATTAAAAAGAAAACAATAGAAATACAATGTCTAAACGAAGAGGATTTTTGAAGGCGATTAATAATAGGACATTGCATCCACTTATTCCACTTTGACAGTTAGTTCCGTTTATAAACCTGGACAAAACAATAAGAAGATGTCAATTGTCTGCAATGTGGATTGAGTTTGTGCAACGAATTTCGAACTATCTGAAGAGAATTGAATTAAAAAGCAATAAAGCACAGTAAATAGTAAAGTTACTACTGGATACATAATTCTTATTTCAATTTTTTATTACAACAAGCTTCATCAATTCATCACTTTCTAACAGCCTTCAGAAGATTATATTGCATTTTACAGAAAATCAAGACAGGCTTTTATTAATCTGAAATCAGTATGGAGATCTACTGCATTTAGTATAAAACATGAACAATATATTCGGATTTTGAACACCAATACCAGTCAAGTCAGTGCTTCTATGTGATGATTGAAAGACTTGGCGCGTCACCAAAACTACTTCCAACAAACTGCAGACATACATCACATCTACAGCTGCCGCCTACACTTACTCGATATTGAAGATGAAGATCAAATCCTAGAATAATAAGAACAAGCAAGGAGGAAATCACTCTGGCTGGATGACAACGAACTAATCAAGAACCTATCACCCAACAAATATGCTGACGAATAAAGTTGAGATGGATTGAATTGGGCACACATTGAGAAGGTCGATTGGGGACATCACACGTCAGGCGAGGCTAGGCCATGCCGTCGAGTGGAATCCAAAGGGGAAACAACTAGTTGGGGATCCTAGTCAAGGGTGACATGAAAGAGATAGTGTGAGGAAGAAATGAAGGCTTGTGAGGAGTGATGTGGCCAGGTTGAAAAGACTGCAGAGAACAGAGTGCAATGTAGGCGTGCAACTGAAGCCTTACGTTTCACCAGGAACCCAAAGGAAAAAACACACAATAATAAATGAGTTTTCTGGAATTGTATGTTCATTGTCAGCTAGAGGAGATTGTACAGGCTGGAAATGGTGACATTGTTGAAAACATTTGATTATAGAATTAGTTTGTTGGATAATAATTCGGTTGATTTATGCTAAAGAGGCCATGGTTGGCACAAAGAAATGCTCATAAAAATATTGTTTTAATTTTTTGAACATACTTGAATTGTCTAACAGTGGAATCCAGGATGCATATTTCGTCCTATTTAAGACTCTTCAGCCGGATGTAACTGGTACCCAGTGGGTGATGTTTTTCCCACCAGAATTCGGACTCGAGATTGATCGCTTCGAATGATAGAACGCTGTTTACTACACCACCGAGCCATTGAGCTTGAACTGTTTTCAAATATATGCATAACATGATATGAAAGTACTATCTGATAGGAAACAAGTTTTTCTAAAACTTTTTCAACTTCATGTATGTTAGGCTTTTGAGTAATAAATAATATAAAACAATTAGTTCCCTTTATAAACTTCGACAAAACAATAAGAAGACGTAAAATGTCTGAACTGTGTCATGTATTTGTGCAACATATTTCGAACTGTCTTATCACACACGTACTTTTCATATGTATTTATATGAAAATTCACGAAAATAAGGGGTGACAATATAAAAGCAGTCCTAGTAGGAAGGTTAAATTAGAGGCCAATCAATAAAGTGAAAATGATAGTACATCGAACTTAGTTTCTGAGTTGAAGTCACTAAGATAACCAGTGATAACAAATTTTTCTTGAGCATACAAAAGTTGGTTTAAACCTCCTAATAGCTAAGGCTTCAACAAAGTTAAAGATTCGTCTCTAACAAGCTTTGCAAATAGGTTTAAACGAAGTAGTCATATCAATCCTGTGGCCTGTCTCAATTGTATTTATCTCGATGAAAGAACTTAGACATCCGCTATCAACATTTATGGGCTCTGATGATTAAGTTTACTTCTGAAGCCACTTTGGAATGTGTTTCGGGGCCCTTACTTCCATGTACCTATGAATCCTCCTTACCTATGTGTCGCCACATGTACATTTAAATTGATAGATGCAGTGGAATGTGATAGTGCTATTCATTCGCCGTGGGGGATTGAGGGAATATACGGAGCTTGATAGTTCCTGTTCATCGAACCCTGGCTGCATAGTAAGTACTTCTAACAGCAGCTTTCAGTCTCCGCTTACGGATTGCACTATCAAAGTCATTTTTGTATGGAAAACGGGTAAAGAACACATTTTGGAACAAAATGAATATCTAGTTTCGGCTATCTAGTTATTTTGTACTGCTTGGTAAATCTTCATAGGTAGTTATTTTACAACAGTATTTCAGTCAGTGTACTTATTCTGTCTACCAAAGTATCATCTATGCATATTCGCTGAATTCTGATGAATGAGCATCTAAGTAACACTCAGCTGTACCGAACTGTACAAAAACTATGGTAGTTATAATATTGACCAGTCCATGTAGGTTTTCTGTATAAAAATTGTTTTATGGATTCATCCTGCCGCCGACTAGTTTATATGTCCTAGAAAGGCAAGTAGTCATCGTTCTCTTCCACATATGTCAAGGATATGCTGCTCTGTACTTCATTCAGTCGGTTTAGAAGTGAAGTGGACTGACATGAGTTACCAAAAATAGTAAGGATATCGTCGACATATCTTCGATATAAATGGGCTTGATCAACTAGGTCCTCGGCTAAGTTTTCCAAGTGTGACATAAATATGTCAGTCAAGAGGGGTCTGAAGGACTCCCCATGACAACACCATCAACCTGCCAGAAATGTTTACAACTGAATGTAAATTTAATATTACCTGTACAGAAAAAAGGAGCTCTTCTAAGTGATTCAAAGAAATAAGCATTAGAAAGTTATGCACAGAAATTTAATCATATTAAATGTCAACTGTCTTGAACAAAGGGGCATTGTTGACTAATGAAATAACATCCAGCGAAGAGGCAAATTTAGTTTTTATGTTGACATCATTAGGGCATTCGATAACTTCAGAAGTATCTTTAACGGATTACTTATCAGTTCGCTTCTTAATGCGATCCATTAATTCCATTAGGTAATAGGTAAGCTTCTGAGTCGGTGATTTGTAATTTGACATTACAGAACGTAGTGGGTTGTTTGGTTTGTGAACTTTAGGTGAACCATAAATATGTAAGGGTCATGTTTCATTTGGTTTCAGTAAATCAGATTTTCATCTAGTAGTAACGTTCCTTCCAAGCAGCTTCACTAGATTAACGGTCACTCTTCCATGTAACAAATGTACGTCTTCTGAAGAGTAATGTTCAGTAGATTTATTTCGTCTTCAAAAGCTGACGGACAATATTTTAAACTTATGTTCGATTTTATCCCTGCTCACCACATCTGAACCTTTGTTGGGTCTAAGGACAATAATATCAGGGTTGTCTCATTTCTTTCATAGCTGTGGAGTGTTCAGAAGTCATAATGCTCTTCTGGTTCTGATGTCTATCAGAAAACTGGCAGGCAATATCCACCATCTCTGCTTTCACCTAATCCTTATCATCAACTGAAGTTAGAACAAGAGGTTTCAACTTATCATACCAATATTCAGACTGTGAATGGATAGCCGAACCTGATGATCGCTTTCGGCGTGTAGCGCTATTCTGCATCATTTGTCTTCTTTGACGATCACTGTTAAGTTATTTACTCACCTTGTACTTAAAATCGTTTGAGTTCATTATCACTATAATGTTTCTTTTATCTGCTCCGCTGAGGTTAATTTCCAAATCCTGGCATAACTTCATAGAATAGTATACCTTCTTATTCAGGTTTGTTTTTGTTAAACTTGTGATATGATTATTTACTTGATATTGTCTATCTAATCTTATTCACTGCTTCACTTGATATGCCTTTTCACGCCTGTTTGGTCGCAGATACAATTTTAGAAAGTGATACAGATGGTTTGTTCTGAAGGAGGGATAATTCACATTCATACAAATTTTGATGCGAAATATTCGCTACTATCCCACTTATGTCAATCAAGTTCATTAGGTTCGTTTTTATTCTGATGCCTTTAGGACTTGTTTTCTGTTAAATAATTCGTGACACTTTTTAATTTATCCCTTTTTAGATGTTTGAAGAAAATATCCCTTTTTATATTTCATAAAATAATCTATAGTTGATTTCAGTTCTGTTGGTGGGAGCAGAGTTAATCTGTCGTCAAGATATTGTATACAAAATTGAAACATTTCTAAATTATTACTTGCTCTATGAACCAGAAATTTCAAGAAAATATTTTTGAATCTTAAGATGCAACTCTTACAGATTGGTTAGAATTATCAGGCGATTTGTTTCGTAACGATTTCAGGTAGACATATTGGTGTAAACAATGAAGATTAAAAATACGATGATTATATCACTTGCATAGTTTCTTGTATAATGTAGTGTGATAATAATTTATATTAACCGAGATCAGTATTTTGCCGAACGGTATCGAAAAAAAGATGAGCGTTAAGTAAAAGGTTGACATTAGACATAGTTTATATTTGTGTAAGTCACGAAGTGTTTGAATTAAAATAATTTCAACGCTTTACATGTCAGTCTCGTTTGAGCTTTATCAAGGAAACAATCAACAATGAATTTAATCACTTTCTCTAATCTTCTTCTTCTAGTCGGTGTATTTCTAAGATATGATTATTAATTATTCAGAGCAAAATAGTTTATTTCTTCTTGTGCGGTGTGTGTGTGTTGTTATTCAAATTTTGCTTCATGGTATATTCAAGGCATTTCATTTCATACTATAAAGTCTTTAGAAATCTTACAGACTGAAGCATCACTCCATAAAAGATTATTATTGCTACCGTTGGTTCCTCACTGTAAATACTACGATTCACAGCATAAAAGCAGTTAGTTTTCGGGTATACATTTACACCTACATGTAATTATGCTTTAGTCCTTTAACCTATTGTTAACCCTTCTGGAACATGTATGATTTAGACATATTTTTAAAATTTCGTCATACTAAACACGTCGTAAAATAACTGAAGTGATACATATCTTCAATTTGCATAGATTTATCTGTTTTTTTAAGTACTTGGTAATCGACAAAACTATCCATCGGAAACGGTAACTTTTATTGAAAAGAACAGCTGTAATAATAATAATAATAGTGCTTAACAAACACATGCGACTGTTCAAATATGTTTCCCAAATACTTTTTTAATTTAGTGGTTGAACATGAAAATATATAGATGTTTTCCTACTCATGGATTATAATTATTGACATAGAATTTCCTAATTTTAATGTTATATTTTACACTTACTTTGAAACTGTTTGCTTCGAATAGTAGTTTAGGCCATGAAACAAGCATTATCTACACATCTATCATACAGACTACGTTGAACGTAGATGAAAAATAAAAAGACTATTAATACGGATTTATTATATGATCATCACCATCAACGAGAGAAACCTAAAGGAAGTGGTTTCTTTCACTTACCTACCTAGGTAGCATCGTTTCGACTACAGGCGGTAATGATGAAGACGCTAAAGCCAGAATCGGAAGAACTGCAAGACAGGTCTTAATGCATCAGTCTGAAATAATCATTGTGGAGGTCTGCTGCACTCCAGTCAGAAAAAAAGCGAGAACAAGATACGGATTTTTAACACCAGTGACAGTCAAGTTAGTGCTGCTATATGGTTCACAAATTTAGCTTGTCATGAAAAGCATTTCCAACAAACTACAAACTTACATCATCAACACCTGCCTACACTGGCTCGATAGTAAAGATCAGGTAGCCAGAATAATAAGAATGAGCAACAAGGAACTCTGACTGCCTTTCTGGTGACGAACCAACGAGTCAGAAACCCATCGCCAAAAAATATGCATGAGAAGAAAGTGGAGATGGATTGGATTGGGCATACACTGAGAAGACTGACTGAGGACACCATGCACCAGGCTAGGCCCTCGAGTGGAATGTAAACGGGAAACGATGAGTTGCACGTCTGAGGTGATGGTGACATGGAGGAGATCATGTGAGGAAGAAATGAAAGGTTGTGGGCAGTGGTGGAGGCAGGTTCAAAAGATTGCAGAGAATAGAGTGTAATGGAGACGTGCTGCTGAAGCCCTATGTTCCACCACGAACCTAAGGGAAAAATAATAATATTATAATAATACTTTGTTTGTTTGGATTATTATAAAATAAATAATAAATGTATTTAGCCTCACATACACACGTTTATGAAATAAATATTAAGTAATATTTCTGAAATAATAAATATCTTTGTTTACGTTACGAAGTGAATGTTATGAAATATTACGTAATTTTATCCATGTTCATCATTATTCATGAAAATTTGTTATCAAATAAAATATACTCATTATAAATCTATTTTTATGTTGTCGGTTGAATCTTTTCCCATTGAAAAATGTGTTGTAAGATAATAGAATCATTCTGTACTCGGAATTTAATCAGAAATCTTTATAGAATTAACTAATCATTAGTAAGTATGAAAAAATATGTTCTTGAAACTACTTCTGAAATCTAGTTGTAATGTTACTAACTTGAATGGTATATTTAACTGGTTTTTAAACACTTCAAACTATTGAAACTGACAATTCTTTCACTTCTTCCGGTATTTTTTTTTTGTTTGATGAACAGTTTTTCATGTAATACAGAAATCATTCTATTGTTTTTTGGGGCCGTTTTTTGAATACGAATGCCAAGTTTCTAATTTAGTCATTTCTTTCCTCTCTACTTTCTACTTAGAAAGTGAAGTAATTGAAATCTTAGTAAAAATAAATCATTTGATGCATTGGAAAATCTTAAACCTCAAGTGAATTTTAATCAAGAGAAGTTTATTGATTATAGAGCAAAACCTGTTTTTCAGAAGAGTAACGTACCACAAAATGATAATCTAATTATTTCTAAACATGATTATTTTCATCTTTTGGCATTATCATTAGAAATAATTGTATTCAATAAAAAGTTATGAACGGTGGGGGCGAAGCTTGGTGGTCGTGAAGACAGTTACTCAACGATGACGTTGGGTGGTGGTTGCACTATATCGTGAGCTAACAGAAGTTGGAAATATGGACCATTGGAGTCTGATCCAGTGCCTCAATGGTAACGTGGTGGCCACGGAACCTGAAGGTCTCGGGTTCGATCCCCGGCGAGGTCATGGGTGTGCTCTGCCGAGGTGTCCCGTACTAGGACGAAACAGCTAGCTGTCCACTGCTTCCAGGTTTCCTTTTTTCCTCCAACTGATGTCAGTCTACGATGAATAACAACTTGAAAAAAGAGTTGTAAGGGTTTACTATCAGTGTAAATGAGTAGTTGGCTTCGAGCAAGATCTTAGTGCAACATTTTATGGTCATTAAACTTGACAACTTTAATAAAGGGAATTATATCTAGAGGTTGCCTAAATGGATTTTTTTCCGCTAAGTCAATCGAAAGCTAAATATCATTACACGATATCACAAAGAAATTGCGCTACAAAATGTAAACATTCAGTGATAAATGGATTACATGTACAGATAATCAGCATTTTTAATATTGAAAAATACTAAGTAAGCCCTTCATGAGTTACATAGAAGTAGCTTAGCACGTATACGGAACAAAAGTATTTGAATTAGTGCATTCTACTCACCCAAAAGTTATAGGAAGTGCTGGAAAAACAGAATTATATACTGTGAAAAGTTAACTGAAAAGAGGTGTGTACATAGTTTCAGGAAAGAAAAATACGTTTCACAACCTACTGACTGACAAAATCAGCGTAGAACCTCACACACAGGTGCGTCGTCTCAAGTTACCACACTTCACAATAGTATGCAAAGAAAACGTGGTTTGAAGAAGAGTTACAATAAAGTCCACATATTCATGAACAACTGCCTACTCTGGCTCGTTACTGAAGCTCAGATGACCAGAATAGTGAGAATAAGCAACGAGGAACTCTGACTGGCTGGTGACGAACCAACCGATAACCCATCACTCAACAAATATGTAGGAGAAGGAAGTGGAGATGGATTGGATTGGGCATGCACTGAGAATACCGATTGGGGAGATCACGCGCCAGGCCATGGCCTTGAGTGAAACCCAGATGGGAAACTACCAGTTGGGCGTCTGAGGCAAGAGTGACATGGAGGAGATCGTGCGAGAAGGAAATGAGAGCTTGTGGGCTGTCGTGGATGCAGATGCAAATGATTGCAGAGAATAAAGTGTAATGGAGACGTGCTACTGACGCCCTATCTTCTACTAGTAACCCAAGGGATGAATTATAATAATATAAGAGTTAAACATCTTGAAATGACTATGGAGAATAAATTATGTTCGAAACATAATCCACTATGTGATATAGCTAATAAATCACCTAAAATGGAATTCCATAACTGATTTCTTTTGTCTCGAGAACCTAAATCAAAGAGCTCAGTCCAACAGTCAGGGACTTCATTAACTTATGCCAGCTTTTGGTCTGGCCACGCTGAGCTCTTTTTCAACCCAACCCATCTTCCCCTAGTATGGGATGTAGAGATAAGCAGTGATTCGGCATGAGCAGTAAATTTCCAAGCCATCTCAGTTGACTAGGGTCCAGAACTTCATAAAATCAACTTGCCTTTCATGCCTAGTATCTTTCGTCTGACCTCAACATTGCTACCACGGTGATTCAACTAAATATCAGGAATTTTATGAAATACCTGTGCTCAATACACTGCAATCGTTTCATGTCTTTTAGTTTGATGACCATGTCTCACAGCCGCACAATAGGATAAGGCAGACTGCAGCGCAGTATACTCATCTTTTGATAAACAGTTAGATATCTCGTCAGTTGACGCCAAGGGTGACGCGAGTTGTCAAATTTGAAATGGGTCTTCTGTATCCCAGCTGGGATTTTATCAGCAACCAGCTTGATTGGGCTTATTCAGGTTCCCAAGTAAGTTAAGTGGTGGACACATTCCACCATATCACTTCCCGTCGTTAAGCTAGGAGTTCTTTCAAACCATAAGTGTGTTTAATATTTGCAATTGTAATCTTTGGGAAAATATAATATAGTGTATTAGATACACTATGGAAGTGGATTTTATGCTTTACAATAAGATATTCTTGTTTTCAGACCCAGATTCGAATTCGCATAATTCAGAAATGGATATCCAAACTGTTTTTCCATTTATAATGTAATAGACAAATTTCATACAGCAAGTGAACTTTTAAGTTTCCATTGTTATTGAGTTATTAGATTTATCCCTCAGTGTAATAGTAAGTATTGTTTACTGGATTACGTTTCGGACATAATTCATTATCCATAGTCATATCAAGATAGCACAATACACAACTTGGAGATATCCTTTATATAGTCCTAATTCCTTCGTCTCTTTGTGAGATGGGTAGTAAGATTTTTCATATGTCCGGAACAGGTCCTGAGCCATTCCTGTTCCATGTATTACATGTTGATTCGATAAACAAACATTCAGTTATCAATCTCTCCATCCACCCTGTTATATTAATTTTAAGAATTTTCACCCTGTCCCATCCTATTGTGTGATTAGGTGTAATTGCATGCATAGCTATGGCTGAGCTTTCCTCTAAGTTCCTTACCTTACTAGGATCTTCCAATTCTGACCTAGCTAAGTTTTTGTGTTCCAATAGCCTAATCGACCCCGGTCGACTACTTTCACCTATGTATTTGACTCCGCAATCGTTGCAAGGGATTTGGTAAACTAAGTTATTCTGCTTAATTGGGTCAATAGGATCTTTTAACATACAAAGCTTATTTCGAAGTGAGTTTAAATGCCACTCTAATCCCAGCCAGCCTTGTTGAGAATTTTACGTAGTGTTTCTGAGATGCCTTGTTTGTATAGTAATACTGTGGAGGTTTTGAATTTTCTATTCACAGTATTACCTCTACTATTATTAACATCATTATCAACAATATTATTACTATTATTGTTGTTGTTATTACCACTATTATCACTACTGTTAATAACTGTGTTACTGATATTTTCCTTACAACTCCTAAGCAGCTTATCAATTAATTTGGGAGGGTAATTGTTGATGATTAAGGCGTCTTAAATGTATCTCGTTTCTTGTTTTAGATCTTCTGTTTTACCAGTAAGTTTTTTGGCCATTTTACTTAGATACTTTACTAAGCCAACTTTAACTGGCATAGGATGAGACGATTTGAAGTGTAAGTAAGGGTTTGAATGTCAAGATTTTCTGTGGACACTAGTGTCTAAACTCCCATCTTGTATCCGTTTTATTCGGCAATCCAACATTGCTAATTCTACTTGACTATTTTCTAATTCATAGGTGAATTTGATTGCGCTGACTACTGGGTTTATATGTGCAAAGAAATTGTGTCTTTGTCCCGGTCTCCGCACTGTAAACGTGTCGTCTATATATTGAATTGCAAGTTGGCTGAATATATAGTCATTTTTAATGTAGGTAGTATCTGAGCAAGTTCGCAGTTCTATAAACTCATTATACTCTTGGTTAATCAATATTTGTAAGTGTTTTCCATCTGTATACAGATTGTTGTTACCAAATAAGCCGATTACGGTTTATTCACGTTTCATTGAAAATAAAAGACTATCGAGTCTCTGAGCGTAACCAAAGAACAACCTTACGTGCAATATCATAAAATAGGTCAGGTAGTATCATTTCATTCTAATTAAAATGCGATTATGATGTTACCCTCAATTTTTTAAGTAAGCGGAGAAGTCATTGACATGGATTACATCATATCTGAGACTCTTCACTCGAACTTACCTGTATCCCAGTGAGTAATGATGCTCACAGTGAGACACAAACTCTATATCTACTTCTTCAGACACCAAAGTGTTGTCCAATAGACTACTTACTTACAAGGACCACCTCCTGTGAAACGAGTAACAGTTATTATTTATGTATATATATATATATATATATATATATATATATATATATATATATATATATATATATATATATATATATATAACGTTCTGTTGGTTGCAGAGATTGTTGCTGAGTTCCAGTTTGAGCAAGAACAACATCTATTACTGTGGTGTAGTTACATCTACTTGGTAAATCCAAAGTGGGTGAAGTTTACCTCCTCAATTCCACTGGAAGCCACCAGAATGCAAAATGTTTTGTTATTTTCCAAAGAGGAATGATAGAAACCTAGCACTGTGATGGAGTATGGTTCCACGATAGTTTACTTTATCAAATATATCTTAGATTAGGGTAGGGACATTTACTGGATAAAATTAGCAGAATTTTACTATACCATGTAACTCAATGACGTTAAGGTATGCTTCTCATCCTCTACATTTCTAACTGAAAGACATTCTCAATAAGTGTAAGAGGTACTGTGTCATTCATATTGTATGCTATTCTCACTGACGGAATAAACACAGATACTACTATCGATAAATTAATCTAAATCAAAATAAAGTATGCTGTTCTATCCAACTCTATTGTATCACTAGATTAACAGTCGTGACCAAGATTTACTCTATGGATTTCATACTACGACATTTTGATTGGGTGTTATTGACTGACTTGTTATATACATATATGTATATGACCTTATAATGATTGTGTACGACTAAATAGACGAAATGTTTCCAAGTAAATACCCCCAGTATTATGCCTCAACCCATAAAGTTTGCTTCACACCTAGTTCACAGATTTAAATGCAGCCTGAAATTTTGCATTGTAACGTTTACTATGTAAACTTTCTTGAGGCACATTATTTGTAAAGTAACAATATATATATATATATATATATATATATATATATATATATATATATATATATATATATATATATATAATATGATATACGCCTTGTTCTAAACAGATAAGCTTTCTACTATCTTTGCTAGTTTTATAAATATGTGAACATATTCATTCATATACTGTATCTTTTCCCAAATTGCTTTTTATTATCGTCTTACTGATTATTTTTCTTGGGCAGTCACTTGGAACTGGCTTGGTGACATTTTTATAGTTCATGAAAATCAACCATCATTAATATAAATAGTAAAACCTATCAAATAACTAAATTCAATTTGTTTATCCATTAATTTTTGTGATGTATTCACTAAAGTTTCAATAAACTATATGATTGATAAGTTAGAATGTGAAAAAGAAACATTTTAATGAATAAACAATGAAATTGTCATAAGATATGATGAAATGAGTGGTGTTTTGACCTATGCACTTAGAACAGTGTGAGTGTACTTACAATAAAGCAAACTCATTTTATTCCGTACACAGTTCATTACGAAAGGGTTTGTAAAATCACTATTGTTAGTGATCAGTGTACAACGACAAAAGTGGAAGTTATTTAATATCATTTATTTGTCCTTTGGGTTCCTAGTGGAACAGAAGGCTTCAGTAGCACGTTGCCATTTCACATCACCATACAGAAGCACTGACTTGACTGATTTAGTGTTGAAAATTTGGACCTTGTTCACACTTCATGCTAAGTGAAGTGTAGTACAGTGCAGTAGATCTCCAAACTGATTATTTCAGATTAATGTAGAAAGGCCTATCTTGCCAATCCTGGCTGCGTTGACGTCCTTATTCGTGCCACCAAAGCTTGTAGTTGAAGCGATGCTGTCTACGTAGGTAAGTGAAGGAGACTACTTTTTTATAGATTTTTCCCGTTAATGGTGATTGGTGCTGGTTGTTGTTGGCGGTGTTTGGGTATCTCCATCACCTCTGTATTTTCTATGTTCAACTGAAGGGAGTCCCGTTTTTGCTGCCACTTCTATCATTTTATTAATTTTCGCCTGTAGATCTAGTTTGTCTGACATATATATATATATATATATATATATATGTACATAGTGATTGAGTTTTTCACATTATCACTTTGTTAAACGTTTAAATGTGCATCATCCAGTTGGTTTGAAATTTCATTAACAGAAGCTGATATTGTTTATTAGTTTTCCTTTTCCCTGATATAAATAAAAGATACATCACTGACGACTGATTTCATCAAGTAATTATATTTGCTAAATCTAGCATAAGGTGATCACAATGCGATGAAGGGAGTTAATTAAAGATCTAAGCAAGATGATAAATTATCTGAATTTCAATCCTTTCCTAGAACAATAATTAGCTTGTAATTATCATAATGGTTTTATTTCACTTATCACCTATTGGTACTTATGATTTCTGATTGTTATACTGGATCTAAACGCACATGTTGGACTCCATTGTTAGTCACAATTAAGTAAGTAGTAACATAATAAAATGTTAAGGTTTCCCAGGATTTGTTGATTTTAGGTTGATATTCATCGTGGACTGACATCAGTTAGAGAAACTTTGGAAACTTGGGAGCACTGGACATCTGTTTCCTTCTAGTATGGGACTCATTAGTGTACAGTCGTGACTGTTCCAGGGATCAAAAGCAGAACCTTCAGTTCCGTGGCTAGCACGTTACCGTTAATCCACTGGGTTGGAACCAAGTTGTCCATATTTCCTAATTCTGTCACTTAGCAACATCCAATGTCGTCGTTGGGAAACTGTCCCCATGTTGGACTTGGTCGGCTCCACTGGTCACAACTTTATATTGGCCGCAAAACCTGTAGGTCACAGGTTCGATCCCTGGTGGGGTTATGTGTGTGCACTGCTTAGGAGTCACATACTAGGATGAAACAGCTATCCAGTGCTCCAAGGCTTTAAGTGTTTCTCCAACTTCTTTCAGTCCATGATAAATACACGTTTGAGAAAAATCAGTAATCCGGTAGTTTCGAGGCATCTGATTAGGATCCCATCTGCCAAAAGAGGTTGCCTAGTTACAAATTACAAGCATCAATAGGTAATACGCCCTACACACTTCGAAAGTGGTGGCTATTGTAATTCAGTAACCTAGTGAATAACGCCTTGGCTCTCAAAGCAGTGGATTGTTGGGTTCGAGACTCAATGCGAAAACTAACACCCATTAGGGTTTACATCTGGCTGGCAAGTCTCAAGTGAGAAGAAACGCGAGAACCATATTCCACTGCTTATTATCACCAAATAAATCATAAGGTTTCATACCATTTAAAATTAATGCACACCCGAAAATCTACCATGGATCGAACTTATGATCTGAAAGTCATTGCTGAGCACTGCTGAGGAGTCCAAAACTAGAGCGAAACACCTGTCCATTGCCCCAGATTTGAAATGTTTCTTCAACTGATGTCAGTCCATGATGAATACCAACCTGAAGTCAATACACAAATCTTCACAAACATCAAAAATAAAATCGATACGCTTTCGAACTTCGTATTTTCATGGCTTATTTCTCTACAGTTTGTTAGCTTTATGCTCAACAAGTGCATTTCAGATACACTGCTGAATAATTAATGTTTGCACTCATCAATAACATTAAACTGAACGGTAAAATTTCAAACGGAATACTTTTTTCTTAGCAAAGATTTCATCATGCCCTAAGCAATATACTTTCTAAATCCTTTTCAGTTGGACGTAAACAAAAATAGACGAAATTCATATAATGATCCATACAGCGCGCTAGATAAGACTATCAAAATTTTGTTAATATTATTATTGTTATTTGTCCCTTGAGTTCCTAGTGGAACATTTAGCTTCAGTAGAACGTCTCCATTACACTCTGTTCTCTGCAATCATTTGAACTTGCCTCCACGACAGCCCACAAGCTCTCATTTCTTCTTCACATCATCTCCTCCACGTCACTCTTGCCTCAGATGCCCAACTAGTAGATTTCGATCTGGGTTCTATTCGAGTGCCTGGCCTGCTGCCTGAGTGAAGAATTCATTGGACTGAATAACATACTGGTAGTCTCCACATTTAGGTATGCCATCCGCTATATCGTAAAGACTACATATTTCGAAGATTGTGAGGTCTAGGCAATCATTTAGTAGTACTAGTTTAGTTTTTAGCATCATTAAGCAGATAAAGCTCGTACTCGTGACATCAATAGCTTACCAAATCAATTTATCTTTCGAATTATCCTAGATAGTTTTGATGTGAAAAATGTAATACGAACAAAAGAAAAATACCACATAAATACATAAATAAACCACTTCAGATGATGACTAAAAAAAGCTTTAACATAAAACGTTATTAGGGGCACTTTTAGGCTACCAATTTTGTGACAAAAAATGGAAATAAACAAATAACTGACTAAGCCTGGTGAACATAAGGCTTCAGTAGCACGCCTCCATTACACTCTCTTCTATGCAATCTTTTCAACCTGACTCCACCACTCTACACATGCTTCCATTTCTTCCTCACATTATCCCATCCATGTCATCCTCCCCTAGAATGCCAAAATCACCGTTTCCCATTTGGATTCCACTCGATGGCCTGACCTGACTCGTGATGTCCTCAATCGGCCTTCTCAGTGTATGCCTAATCTAATCTAATCTAATCTAATCCATCTCCACTTTCTTCTCACACATATTTGTTGGGTGATGGGTTCTTGCCTCATTCGTCCATTGTCACCCACTCACACTTCCTTGTTTCTCATTCTTTCTCGCCATCTCATCTCTATCTTTAGTGTCAGTATGGAGTGAGTGTAGGTGGCAGCTGTTGATGAAGTATATTTGTAGGTTGTTGGAAATGCTTTTGATGAGGTGCCAAGTTCCTGAACCATATAGCAGCGCTGATATGACATTGATGTTGAAAATTCGGATGTTGTTCACACTTTATGCTGAGTGCAGTAGATTAGATCTCGACACTGATTTCAGATCAGTGAGAGCCTGTCTTGCTTTTCTGATCTTGGTTTTGACATCCTGGTCTGTGGCACCAACGCCTGTAGTTGAAACGGTGCTGCCTAGGTAGGTAGGTGGTAGGTGAAAGAGACTACTACGTTTATGTTTCTCCTGTTGATGGTGCTTGTTGTTGTTGTTAGTTGGGTAACTTTATCACCTCCGTCTTCTCCACATTCACTTGAAGCCCCGTTTTTACTGCCTCGCCTCCTCTGTCAGCTTGTTAGTTTTCGCCTGTAGATCTTCGAGTTTGTGCGACATTAAAGATAAATCTTCTAGGCTCATTTCATCAGTCCAGACTATGGCCAGCTTCTCGCTGCTCACTGTCTGCTGCGTGATACAGTCGACCACAATCAGGAAGATCATGGGTGGTAGTAGGAAGTCTTGTCTTACTCCTTCCTGTCTTCACTTCAGAGGCGTCATTGAACTTTACATTGTGGATCACCTGGCACGTGGTATCTTCATATAGCTGGTGAATGAGTTTGATTAAGATTTTTGGCACTGAAGCAGCCTCATTTCTTTTCAAAAAGCACGTAAAACTCTTAATATCCTACTGACTTCTTTCGATAGTGGTCAGTGAATCATCCACACACTCTCTGTAATCCATGGAATATCTAAGTGTGAGATTATTGTCTAATAAACTGAACGTTAACACATACCTAGGGTAATGAACAATCGTATGTTCTTGTATATTTTTTTCTCACTTAATGAAATACTTAAGTTATCTAAATTTGCCTACTTAATCCATGACTGGTGATGTAACGTCTATTAGTAATAACCGATTGAAGCCTTTTATTCATCAAGTTATGTAGTTCATGCTAAGCTATCACATGAGTTGACGTGCGATGTAAACATAATGATGACCGAGATAGAAAAAGAGTAATGTAGGTGAGAGTAGTAGATGATACTTGTTCATGCTATCTGATTGTCCGAACCATATAACGATGTGTAGACTACCTAACTGGAGTCCTAAAGACAACAGAAGTCAATGATTGGCAGCTCTTTGAAGTATTTGAAAATCAAGAGATACTACTACTGAACAACTTGAGTAGTTAGAAATCACTGAAGTCGATCTGTAGTATTTTATCAGCCAGATAACAGTGATCTAAACACTAGATGATTAGTTTCCAGTGGAAATTCTGTGCACACCACAATTGGGAAGTTAAAAAAAACTATTTAATTGTGGAAAATGTAAATCGTAAATCTTTGTAAACTGATTATTCTATCTGAAAATCAATTATAATGGTGCAGATGTATACACTGTTATGATAGAAGTATTAAGTATTTTCAATAACTTTCGTCAATTGATTTTTCTTCTCATACACTTTTGTCAACTATAATTTTATTCATTTTCTATTCAACTTTTCTTTCAATGCTACTTTAAAGTATAACAACCCAAAATGATGCACTTGTGCATTAGATTCTGTGTTGATCTATATCTCTCTGAATTTGATGCTATGATATAACTTTGCGGCTTACATTATGCTCTAAACTACCCCAAACTAACAAGAAAAACATTGAGAAATGTACAACTAAACTTGCAACAATCTTTGACAATTGACATAGTAAAATACGTTGTATTCTGGTTAGTAATATTTAGAAAACAAGCCGAACAGTAGAATATTTAAACTATTTTCAACCATTTATGTTGTCTATGTGTATAGTAAATCTACCGACAACATTTTAAGCCAAGTAGTTTCGTAGACTACTACTGTATACTATAACCTGTCGGTAATTTTATTGTTGATATTTTTCGATATATATATTCCTTTTGCTGCAATCGTGTACTATATTTACTTACTGAAATTAAGCCAATTCGAAGTATCAAAGAGGAAAGAAGGAGGACATAGTTACTTTTTTTTAAATCTCATTCCATAATTCCCTATAGATAATTTACTCTTAGAAGAAAAAAAGCCCCTTTTTTATTACCTTCCTGTTATAAACAAAAAAAATGTAGCAGTAACTATGAGATTCATTTAGGCATGGTAACATTTTATTCTGGAATTTCAACTGAGTATAATTAGGCGGATAACTTTACCTATCCTTCTTTGTACATATTTTTATTAAAGATAATAACAAAAAAAAGCA
The DNA here is from genome assembly GCA_944470555.2 of Heterobilharzia americana. NCBI lineage: Eukaryota > Metazoa > Platyhelminthes > Trematoda > Strigeidida > Schistosomatidae > Heterobilharzia > Heterobilharzia americana. The sequence goes on from OX104127.1 coordinate 42,922,368, forward strand.
TGGAATAAACAAAATAGAAAACAACAGTAAAACTAAAGTGGGTATGAGAAGAAAATTGGTTAGTTTAATTAAACAGGTTCTATTTAAGGTAATTCATTTATTTTCAAATAACGTTCATGCTGAAAGCTATCCAATCGACTTTTCACCACCCGTTTTATTGTACATTGAATAAATGATTATAAAGACAAATTTGAAGATCTACAGGCGAAAACTAACCAGTTGATAGAAGAGGCATGGTAGCGAAGATGGGACTTCCTTCAGGTGGACGAAGAGAAGACAGAAGTGATGAAGATACCCAACCACCACCACATACAACAACAAGCACCAATCACTATCATCGGTAGAAATCTGAAAGAAGTTGTCTCTTTCACCTACCACCTACCTACCTAGGCAGCACCGTTTCAACTACAGGCGTTGGTGCCACAGACCTGGATGTCAAAACAAAGATCAGAAAAGCAAGACAGGCTCTCACTGATCTGAAATCATTGTCGAGATCTAATCTACTGCACTCAGCATAAAGTGTGAACAACAACCGAATTTTCAACATCAATGTCACATCAGCGCTGCTATATGGTTCAGGAACATGGCACCTCATCAACAGCATTTCCAACAACCTACAAATATACTTCATCAACAGCTGCCACCTATGCTCACTCCATACTGACACTAAAGATAGAGATGAGATGGCGAGAAAGAATGAGAAACAAGGAAGTGTGAGTGGGTGACAATGGACGAATGAGGCAAGAACACATCACCCAACAAATATGTGTGGGAAGAAAGTGGAGATGGATTAGATTAGATTAGATTAGGCATACACTGAGAAGGCCGACTGAGGACATCACGAGTCAGGTCAGGCCATCGAGTAGAATCCAAATGGGAAACGGTGATTTTGGCGTTCTAGGTGAGGATGACATGGATGAGGTAATGTGAGGAAGAAATGGACGTATGTGTAGAGTGGTGGAGTCAGGTTGAAGAGATTGCATAGAAGAGAGTGTAATGGAGACGTGTTACTGAAGCCATATGTTCCACTAAGAACACAAGGGAAAAAAATAATAATAAAATCTATTGTTTATATACTATTGTTGGTGGGCAGTCAGAAAGATGTGTACTGATCGATCTAAGGATATGACATAAGTATATAAAACCAGGAACATTTGGAAATGCATACACTCACTTATATTCATATTAAACATCTTATAAATTTTCAACTGTCTCTGTCCTAATCAACAAATACATCAAACTAATCTCAGTAACCGTTTCAAGGGTTTAAAATGTTAGTACAATAGGATTGAATGACTCAAGAAAAAGATCAAAAAACAAAAATATTCAGTCTCAGGACACTGGAAGTATAAAATATACTATGAGGCGAATTATAAAAGTGCTATATGTTAATCAAAAGTAGTTGTGTCAGAGTTATCAATCTTCTTGTTGGCAGTAGTCAGACAGCCTATTTATCCATCATGTCTACCTATAATTAGTCTTTTAAAAAATGCGCCCCCGGATAGCTGAGTGGCAAAGTCACTGACTACAACACTGGGTGATGTGGGTTCGAATCTCAAGCGGAATATCAGTTCCGTCGAGGTTGCAGATACGCCTTGCTGACGAGTGCCAAAAAGCACGAAAGCTATGTTCAGGGCTTCCTGCTGATTGCCTCCAACCAACTGACATCTACTTATGTGCATCGAGATGCTGAGCTTCCTAGCTTGGTTGCCACATTGCAAACATGATCCATGGAATTCTGTCTGTTCTCAGGACTAGACAACATGAAATCGGTTGCACTCCCGTGACCAATCAATACATGTAAGCCACTCCTACAGGAGGTAAATCACGTTATGAATAGATCAGTGGTAAAGTCGCTGATGATAACACTGGGTGACTTGGGCTCTAATCTCAGGTGGGACATAAGTTCCGTCAAGGTTGCAGATACGCCTTGCTGACGAGTGCTAAAAAGCATGAAAGTTAGGTTCAGGGCTTCCTGCCGATTGCCTCCAACCAACTAACAAAAATGCTTTTTAATATGACTTATCTGTCACTTGGTTTTAATTTATTTTTCACTGACTTATACTCCTGATGTTTACTTGTTTTCTTTCATTAATACATTTTTAGAATGAATAAACTCTGATTTTTCAATACCAATTAATGTTGTGGTGTTTGATTGAGATGATAATTTAAGCTAGATAAACGTTTTGACAGTAAAGTAATGAATTTGCCAAAAGAAAAGCAGAATTTTAGAATCCACTCCGAAATGGATTACAACCTGATTGATGAACATACACAAAATTTTTATAATCTATTGTTATATTTCATTGCATTATAAACTTTATATATCTTGGTTGTATTATGTTCTCTGAGCTGGATTGTTTAATCGTGTTGTTGCATTTAGATAAACGCAGAGAAATAGTAGGATAGGATGTCCAATGATTGAGGAATGCTAACTGTATTGTATTAGGCTCATGGTATTATTACATGAAAAATAACTAAAATCTTTATTTGCCAATGTTCCACTTGTTGAAACCGTTTGCTATCAATGCGATTACATTGATTCTAATAATATTAACATTGAATTACCTACAGGCCACCTAAAAGAACTAGTATTAAGATGTGCGTTTAATATAAAGTTAAGATTCAATGATATAATTCATAATCAGACGGACAGGGTCACAATGGGGTCTTCACTAGGCCCTCTCCTGGCTGATATCTTTAAAGCAAAGCTTGAAAACTGACCCCTTAAACAAATAATTTCGGAACATTATTTGGATAAAAAGTACATCAACGATGCTTTTCCTCCTTGCGACGAAACATGTTCAATGGACGAGCTGTTCAGACGCTTCAATGATTGTCACCCGTCCATTAAATTCACTGTAGAAGAAGAGTTAAACTTATCGTTCCACTTTCTAGACGTAAAGCTAAAGAGAAGGGACGATGGCCCGATTCAAAGGTCAGTCTATCTGAAACCAACTTGAACAGGTCAGTTCACTAAATTTAATAGTTGGGCACCTGTTAGTTGTTAGATAAATCTCATTCACTCACTGTGTTCCAGAATCTATAGAATATGTTCAGAAAATACGGTGGATGCTGAAATCGGAACTCTTAGAATAATACTATCCAATAACCGATACCCTAAACGATGTATTGATAAGAATCTGAAGAAACGAACCATTCCCAATCCCATTACAGTTTCTGAGAAAATTTTTATCATGAATCTAGAATTCAAAGGAGACACCACAGCTGAAGTGTTGAAAAATCTTCTGTCAAGATGTATCAATAGTAGCTTCTATGTTGCTAGGTTGAGACTGATATTCTCCAACCGCCGTCTGATTCGTCAATGCGTGAAGAATAGGTTTCTACACAAGTCCACATCTATGTGTATTTACAAGTTCACATGCTCCTGTGGAGCTGACTGTATTGCACGTTGTAAGCGGGCCCTCTGAAAACGTTTTACTGAACACTATCCCGTTTCGCTTACCAAAGGCAATCAAAGGAAAATGACTTCATCCATATGTGAACACCTTGTTGAATTAGGTCATTCAGCACTTCGAAATTCATCCTTTAAAATAATTTACAAAGATAAATTGAACTACTCCATAGGTTTACGTTTCCACCACTTATACATAACTGAAGCATTAGCTATACATGAACAAAAACCGGAACTTTGCATTGAAAAACGTTTTGTGAAACCATTTCCTCTACCTTGGCCTTAATAATTCGTTTTCGTCGTTTTATTAAATGTAGTGAACTGACCTGTTCAAGTTGGTTTCAGATAGACTGACCTTTGAATCGGGCCATCGTCCCTTCTCTTTAGCTTTACGTCTAGAAAGTGGAACGATAAGTTTAACTCTTCTTCTACAGTGAATTTAATGGACGGGTGACAATCATTGAAGCGTCTGAACAGCTCGTCCATTGAACATGTTTCGTCGCAAGGAGGAAAAGCATCGTTGATGTACTTTTTATCCAAATAATGTTCCGAAATTATTTGTTTAAGGGGTCAGTTTTCAAGCTTTGCTTTAAAGATATCAGCCAGGAGAGGGCCTAGTGAAGACCCCATTGTGACCCTGTCCGTCTGATTATGAATTATATCATTGAATCTAAACTTTAGAATAATTGTACATATCAATATTAGTTCTTCTCTACCTTGGCCTTAACAATTCATTTTCGTCATTTTATCAATTTCAATTCACTTCACTTTGGTATTCTTCTCTTCTATTATCACCATTATCACCAATTTTCATTTCATTGACAACATATGAACCATATTTCACTCTTTAATATCAATTCATTCCTTTATCATTGACCTATTGTACACGTTTCAGCTTAATTATTATTATTAATTAATTGAACTAGTGCTCGTTGGTAACTAGCTTCGAGAAGTATTCCTGAAGTTCCAATGACAAGTCGTGACCGGTGGAGTCAAAGACTGATGGCCGTGAGGACAAATACTCAACGATGACATTGGATGGCGGTTTGCGCTATATCGTGAGCTAAGAGAAGTTGGAAATATGGAGCATTGGATTCCGCCTACCCAGTGGCTAGCTCAATGGTAACGCGCTGGTCGCGGAACCTGAAGGTCGCGGTTTCGATCCCTGCTGGTGGGGTCGTGGGTGCGCACTGCTGAGCAGTCTGATACCACCACGAAACAGCTGTCCAGTGCTCCCAGGTTTCCTTTGTTCCTCCAACTGATGTCAGTCTTCGATGAATAACAACTTGAAATATTTCCAAATCTCCACAACCCCCTCAAAATTTAATTATCACCGTTTTACAATTCTTTGACAGCACTTGTCGCTTATCTCATCACTTGTTATCAATTCGTTCCTCCTTATTCAGTGTCCCATTTTCTATCTGTTCCACTTGAACAAATACCACCATCTCTCCACTGATTGTATATTTTGCATACTGACTGATCAGCTTTTTAGTGCAATTATCTGTCACTTTACAGAGTATAAATACGACTGTACAGCTTGATAATGAATTCATTGAAAAGAAACATTTCTTCGCTGATATATGCCTTGTTCTTGTTAAAGAATAAATGGGTATATTTCGTCAGTTTTATTGATAACCTGAATACCTACAAAGTTATTAATCTTGTTTTCATTAAGCATCTCAGTATTATGACTGATTTACCCATCATTATTCAGTTTTTGCTCCTTTTCAAGCACCATTCGTATAAGAATGTATAAATACATTCTTCATAAAACAAAACTATTTTTCAAATGAGGCAACTAAGATATATTAGGCTAACAGATGACGATAAATCTTTGTAAATAAAAACTTCTCTCTTTTACTTCTTTTTCCAACAGGTATGTTACTTGGTGGTTTATTCTTGAGAAATATCGGTGGTCTTCTGATCCCACAACAAGTTTATCACGCAGGCAAACTGCCAACTGGAAGTGTCCCATTCGGAAGTGATCCCGGATTATCTAACTCGACTATTTTCTCTGAAGATGAATATCCTTTTAATATAACTGATCCCCGTACTCAACTGGCTGCTCTCCTCTTGGTCAACCCAGCTTTATCTGGTATTTTGAGACAACTAGCCTTGACAACAATTCTTACTCGAGCTGGTTTAGGTTTAGACCCAGAAGCACTTAAACAAGTATGCGGCAGTGTTTTTCGTCTTGCATTTATACCATGTCTTACTGAAGCAAGTGCATTAATGTTGTTCAGTCGTCTTTTGATTGGATGGCCCTGGTCATGGGGGGCTATATTAGGGTAAGTATACTATTGATACGCTTATTTACTCGTACTTTTACGTTCATATCTCATAATTTGTTTGGCCAAGGAAAACTGTTTTATTCTTTCAAAGTTTTGTATTCATAGAACCTATGTACACCCTACTGGTATCAGAAAAGATTGAAATCAGTTATTTATTCATCACTAAGCCTGTTTTCCACAAAATTCCATCTTAAACAATGTCACCTTGATAGTTTACTAGAGAGAGACTGTATTATCCAGGATAACTATTAAGGACAAAATGTATTCATCCGGCAAATGTATCAAGAAGCATGACTTCCAAGAACACCATATACTAGTTATCATCGTCTTTCTTTTATGGGATAGTTTCACCAATATGATAGTAGTTAACATGACAAGATGGAAGAGTAGACATTAGATTATTTCTAGAAATATTGGTAAAAACATTAATGCATGGCGTTAAGGTGAATTTTTATAACATTACAACTAGGTTGAAAACATAAATAAATAGAATAGAGTGGCAGTATGCGTTGCAGCAATATATATTTATCAAATAAAATGCGGTAGGTGTAATTCAGATATGTAGGGAAAGTATCTATTCAAGTACACGTAAGGGTGAGGGAGTACATACCTAACAATTACAGAAGAAAACTCATAAACAAGTTTTATCATCAGTCTCATCTTCGCTATCATCTTGCAAATTATCTACAAACCTCATGTTTACACTTCCCACAACTGAGTACTTTTCCAAGGGCTTAACTACAGTGCCAACAGGGTTTCTGTTGGAAATCACCCAGTCAAAGCAGTAACATATGATTTGTGACACAAAAGTGTTATGATCGGATGAAAGAAGTTGGAAACTGCTGGTGCCTGTCTGTCGATTTCACTGACCAGATCACAGTGTTCTAAGTGTTGAACAACTGTCCCGTTAATCAGTTGATCAAAATAAAACGTTTCTTTTTATGACCTGAATTTGTCCAGGTTTTCACTGTTGGTAAGCCTAGCCACAAACGAGTTAAATGACTGAATAGTGTTTAAACTACCCTTATCTGTCTGGCGGGATTTACAAGTCATTGTGAGTAATTTCTGACTACTCATGATGGTCAGTAATATATTTCGTCTTCATTATTTTTACATGAACAGCAGTAAGCAATCTGGATTGATTATTAACCACCATCATTATAATTAACATTAATTTCCACTTTGCCAGAAGAGAATAATGTTATATATATATATATATATATATATATATATATATATATATATATATATACTAGATAGCATTAGTTATGGATTGACATCAGTTGGAAAACTATTGAAAACCTCGAAGCAATTGACAGCTGTTTCATCCTAGCACGGAACTCCTCAGCAGTACAAATTCACAACCCAACTAGGGATAAAACCCAAGACCTTAAGGTTTCATGGTGAATGCACTAACCATTTAACCACTGAGTGGGAATTCAATGGTCCACAGTTTCCACCTTCTGTCATTTCATGATATAGTGCGACTGTTACCCAAGGTCTTTCACTGGCACTGGCTTCACTTCTGACTAGTTGACTACATAGGTATCAGTTCCTTATTAAAAATTCGTGATGTCCATCTCAAAGCATACCACCAGTAATCCCTCTCTCTCTGTCTATATATATATATATATATATATATACATCGTTTTGAACAGAACAGTTAGTAGTCAGCTGGATAGCTTGATAAAACTGCACAACTAAGGAACTATACGGATTAGACAAACGAGAATATTGATTATAATAATGATAACAGGAGTGAGTGATAAGATTTACAATGGATATTGAAAAGTGCTATTGCTTGTATACTCGTCGCACAAGAAGTGTCCGTCATGGCTCGGTGGTGTAGTGGATAACGCCATGGCGTTTGAAGCGATCGCCCCCGAATCCAAATCCCGGTGGGAACAGCATCACTCGTTGGGGAGTAGGTACATCCAGCTGATGAGTCCCAAATAGGACGAGGTGCGCATCCTGGATTTCAATGCTAGCCACTGCCCATCATTACTATCCATATTTGAATATTGAAAAGACTAAAAATCATGTCATTTTGTATAGGGTACATGGACACCAGTTAAGAAGCTTGGCTGTTGTGTAGAACTATAGAAGGCTAGAATATTAGTTGATCAATAACAGTAGTAATGATTATGGCGATGAAGATAGGGCAGTGAGTGAAGTTCAAGAGGAAATTGTGGTGTGACAAAACATGGACTATGAAGAGGTAAATATGGTATGCAGAGGAAGAAATAAAATGAAAAAACAATACGCTTATAGCAATAAGTTCAAAATGATTCAAATTCTCTACCAAGATAAATACGGGGTGGGAAGAGATCAACACAGATGAAACCAATAAAAGATGATGACGGAAATTTAATTAACAATGAAGAAAAACGAAGGAGGAGAGGGGTTGACCACTTCAAAAAGCTCTTGAATCGACCACCACCTGCACTTCGTCCATAAATACCACCTGCAATCACAGAACTATAAGTGAACACAGGACTTCCGGCGAAAGTCGAAGTCCTGAACGCCATAAATCTACTGAAATGATGGAAAGCAGCAGGACCAGGTGGAATCCTGCGAGAAGCACTGAGAACAAATGCACGGACAACAGCGGACACGCTCACACCACTATTGCAGAAGGTGTGGAAGGAAGGGAAGGTACCCGCAGATTGGGAGAAGGGTTACTTTGTCAAACTCCTGAAGAAGGGTGACCTAAATCTTTGCAAGAACTGGTGAGGAATCACGCTGCTGCCCAACCAAAGCAAGCAAAATATCATGTCGCATCATCCTGGAGAGGCTAAAAGATGTGCTGGATTCAAAACTACGTCCGGAACTGGCTGGCTCGCTGGCTTCAAGAAGTACAAAGCATATGCAGACAGAGATGATTATGATACCCAACCAACAATAACAGGCTCCAATCATCATCAATGGGAGAAACTTGAATCAAGTAGCCTCTTCCACACACACACACACACACACACACACACACACACACACACACACACACACACACACACACACACACACACACACACACACACCTATCTAGGCAGCACTGTTTCAACTACAGGCAACACAGGCACACACGAGGAAGTCAAAGACAGCCAGCATCGGAAAGACAGCAAGACACGCCTTCATTAAACAGAAAACCAGTGTGAACATCTTCTGAACTCCACTCAGCATAAAGCGTGAACATGATACGCATTTTGAACACCAATGTCAGTCAAGTCAGTGCTTCTATGTGTTGGTTGAGAGAGTTGGCGCGTTATGAAAGGCATTTCCAACAAACTACACACATTCATCAATAACTGCCTACACTGGCTCTTTACTGAATATCAGATGGTCAGAACAATAAGAACTAGCAACAAGGAACTCAGGGAAGGAACCAACGAAGCAAGAACCTATCACTGAACAAATGTGCAGTGGGAGGAATTGGAGATGTATTTGGCATACACTTAGAGGGCCGAGTGAGGACATCAGGTGCCAGGTCAGGCCGTAGGTTGGGACCCAGGTGGGAAACGACGAGTTGGGCGTTGGAGTCGAGGGTGACATGGAGGAGATGTTGTGAGGAAGAAATGAGAGCTTGTGGGCTGTCTTGGAGCCAGGCTCAAAAGATTGCAGAGAAGAGAGTGCACTGGAGGTGTGCTGCTGAAGCCCTATGTTGCATTAGGAACCCAAGGGACAAATAATAATAATAACAACCATCTCCTTTGACACATATATACTTGGTATACTAACTGTCATCACGCATGCTTCAACGATAGCAAAAAATTTCTTATTTCACAGTCTGCTGACAACCGGGAATGTTTTATTAGCATCAGTGTCATGTCAGTAATTCATTCGATGCTTCATAAAAGAACTCCGTGCAATTTTTTCTTCAGCTTGCACTAACCATTTGAGTAAACTCATAGCCATACCAGTAGACAGAAGCCTTTACCTACGCCCTCTTTAAGTACATTTGAAGTTTTATATGCAGTGTGATATGTCGAGGATTGGAGTCATATCTTTCTCCTGACTGTTACATCATCCGCCTGGTGGTACTGGGAAGTAAGTTGTTTCAATAGCTTTAACTACTTCTAAAATACTGTCACCTCCAAAAAGCAGCCTAATAAATACTGACTTTCTTGGAGCCATGAAGACTTCTGTTTTTCGTTCTCTACTTACTGAGTAAATATTGCCCAGAACATCAAGACTTTCCGTAGATGAATATTTCCGTTCATTTTTCATTTCTTTTTACTAAAGAAACGTCTAGAATACTGATGTGATCATTTTCTTCCTATATTATTATTTGTCCCTTGAGTCCCTAGCGGAACATAGGGCTTCAGTAGCACGTCTCCAGTGTACTCTGTTCTCTGTAAACTTTTGAACCTGCCTCCACGACAGCCCAGAAGCTCACACTTCTCACTCGCACGATCTCCTATATATATATATATATATATATATATATATATATATATATATATATATATATATATAAGATATTATTTTTCCCTTTGGTTCCCCTTTGGATTCCACTCAACGGCCTGGCGTGACGTATGATGTCCTCGAATGATCTTAGTATATGTCCAATCGAATCCATCTCGACTTTCTTCTGAATATTTGTTGGGTGATAGGTTCTTGGTTGATTCGTCACCAGCCAGAGTTCTTTGTTGTCTATTTTTATTATTCTGGCCTTCTGATCTTCAGTATCGAGCGTATTTATAAATATATATATGTATATTTAGGAGTAGTATTCATCATGGACTGAGGTCAGTTGGGGAACCATTGAAAATCTGGCAGCACTGGACAGCTGTTTCGTCCAACTAGTATGGAACTCAGCAGTACACACCCACCACCCGACTAGGGATCGAACTCAGGACCTTCAGGTTTCATGGCGAACGCTTTAGCCGGGTCGTGGGTGCATACTGCTGAGGAGTCCCATACTAGTTAGACGAAACAGCTGTCCACTGCTCCCAGATTTTCAATGGTTCCCCAATCGACCTCAGTCCATGATAAATACTACTTCTAATTTAAAAATCCTCATTCATCTCAAAAAAACATTTATATCTCCAATCACTGACAGAAATGACGTGTATATCTCCAATGTTTTATGTAACTGCATACACTAATCCATTTATGATTACAATGTCTCTTATGACCTTTTCATCATAAATTTTCACTGAAGTAAGATAAGAATAAAAATGCAAACAAACATATTATGGGATACAAACAATTTCACGCTGAATGATTAGTGATCATATTTTAAAAACAGTAATTAGATAAACAGAAGTGACCAAGGTGATTAGGCTTCCCCTTTATTTTGACGTCATCCATCTGTATCAGAAATAAATTTTAGATGACAAGTTTACAAAAAATGATAATTTTTGTTCTTTTGTTAATATATTCTGAGAAAAATTACTGCCCATAATCATAACAAGAGATGAACTTTTATATTCATTTAGCTATTTGTGACATTTGTGTAATGATTATTTCACTAGGAAAACTCGGAGCGAACTACCATACAAATCAAAAGAATTATTTTCATTTCAGGTTAACTGGAATTTATATCAATAAAACCTTTAACTAATGCCAACTTTCATACAGTTATTATTATTTGTGAGTGTAATAATAAATATATCCTTATGAGATTAGATTATTGTCGCATTAAATTACATATTGACAGAAGTAGGAAAATGTATATCACTGGAAATCTATCTAGTAGCTAAGTAGTAATGTAGTTGCAAGGAGACTTGAAAATCTTAAAGGGATGAGCACTGTTGATAACTCATATACCAGAATGAAACAGTGATGTCTTCAATCGGCCTTCTCAGTGTACTCACAATCCAATCCATCTCCACCGTCTTCTCCATATTTGTTGGGTGATGGGTTCTTGCCTCGTTGGTTCAGTGTCACCCAGTCACAGTCCCTTGTTACTTATTCTTTCTGGCCTTCTGATCCTCAGTATAAAAATGAGCGTAGGCGGCATCTGTTGATGAATGTTTGTAGTTTCTTAGAAATGCTTTTCGTGACGCATCAAATCTCTCAACAATCACATAGAAGCACTGACTTGACTGACATTGGTGTTAAAAAATTTGGATGTTGTTCACGCTTTGTGCTGAGTGCAGTGCAGTACAGTGGAGTAGATCTCCACACTGATTTCAGATTAGTGAAAGCCTGTCTTGCTTTTGACATCGAGGTTTTCACATTCTCGTCTGTGCCACCACCCGTAGTTGAAACGACGCTGCCTAGGTAAGTAGGTAGTTGGTAGGTGAAAGAGACTACTTCCTTTAGATTTCTTCCTTTCATGGTGATTGGTGCTTGTCGTTGATGCTGTTGTTCATTGGGTATCTCAGTCACTTCTGTCTCCTCCATTTTCACTTGAGGTCCCTTTTTCGCTACCCTGCCTCTCCTGTCAACTTCTTAGTTTTCGCCTGTAGATCTGGAAGTTTGTGCCGCAAGACAATAGACATAAATCATGGCCGGTCAAATCCAAATCTTCTTCTAGAGCCTTTTCATCGGTCCACTCGGCGTATGCCCATCTTCTCACTCCTCACGGTTTGCTGCATGGTCCAGTCGAGTCCATCGCAATCACGAAGATGATCGGTGATAGTAGGCAGTCTTTTCCCTCTCTTGTCTTCACTTCGAAGGCGTTACTGAGCTCTCCATTGTTGATCACTCTGCATGTGGCGTATTCATATAGTTGTGGAATGAAGTTGATTACGATTTTTGGCACTACAACCGAAGCATTGAAGCAGCTGCCTGCCAAATCAATATGAGTTTGAAAATGTTTGCCACTGTATTATAAACCAATGGTTATGTGGTGATACATCGGCATGCAACCTGATAGCAGGTGGCCTATTGACCGAAAGATGTGGGTGTAAGCTGCAAAAGTGTCATAGTTTTGAAAGAAACAAATGATTAGTATCCCCATTCTTTCAACAGTTCTCCGTTTGATGTTAATCCATAATGAGAGTTCATAAGCTTCCACACTAGGTACATTCTCTGAAGTTGTCTAAATGATAGACTATATTCCTGTATCCTATTATTCCCTAAGTACACAAATAAATCAAATTCTCAGACATGAACATCTACAGGATATTCTTTCTACACTAATTTTAAGATACTTCTCCAAAAATATGAAGAATTAATTTGCATTCTAAGCAGTACAAACTTTACAAAGTTATGAGTTATAGAAGTGAACATTTCAAGCTATCATCTATCAATTAGAATATTTGTTATGCCAGGCTTTCAAAAATCTCAGGTACTACATACTTCGATAGGTTATATTTCTAATAGTATTTCAATAGTTTCTACTATAAACAAAATTATTACAGTTGGTATTGTAATTCATCTCTACGCAAATTATCAAATGTACATAAATATTTCAAGTTGTTATTCATCGAAGACTGACATCAGTTGGAGGAACAAAGGAAACCTGAGAGCACTGGACAGCTGTTTCGTCCGACTAGTATGGGACTCCTCAGCAGTGCGCACCCACCACCCCACACCACCACTGATCGAACCCACGACCTTCAGGTCCCACGGCCAGCGCGTTACCATTGAGCTAGCCACTGGGTCACAATCCAATGCTCCATATTTTAAACTTCTGTTAGCTCCTTTGTTCCTCCAACTGATGTCAGTCTTCGATGAATAACAACTTGAAATATTTCCAAATCTCCACAACTCCCTCAAAATTTAATTGAACTAGTGCTCGTTGGTGACTAGCTTCGAGAAGTATTCCCGAAGTTCAATGAGAAGTCGTGATCGGTGGAGTCAAAGACTGATGGCCGTGAGGACAAATACTCAACGATGACATTGGGTGGCGGTTTGCGCTATATCGTGAGCTAAGAGAAGTTGGAAATATGGAGCATTGGATGGTGACCCAGTGGCTCAATGGTGACGCGCTGACCGTGGAACCTGAAGATCGTGGGTTCGATCGGTGGTGGTGTGGGGTGGTGGGTGCGCACTGCTGAGGAGTCCCATACTAGTCGGACGAAACAGCTGTCCAGTGCTCCCAGGTTTCCTTTGTTCCTCCAACTGATGTCAGTCTTTGATGAATAACAACTTGAAATAATTCCAAATCTCCACAACCTCCTCAAAATTTAATTGTACATAAATATCACAAAAATATCTATCTTTATCATTTTCAGCAGTATTTAATATCATTTACCCTAAGAGTATCAAAAAAGTTCACTTTGAACACATTAAGAGCAATTTTTGAAACGACTAAAAGTATCTATTTGTTAAGACTTTCAAAGATGGTCATTAAATAAACGGCTAAAATGTATGGAAAAATGTGCTACAGGTCGTAAATTAATAGCTTTAATCGCAGAGACGAAATACATTATTATTATTATTATCACTATTAGTTGTCCCTTGGGTTCTCAATGGAATATAGGGCTTCAGTAGCATACCTCCATTCCACTCTCTTCTCTGCAATCTTTTGAACCTCACTCCACGACAGCCCACAAGCTCTCCAAATGGTCTTCTCAGTGTATGCACAATCCAATCAATCTCCTCTTTCTTTCGCATATTTGTTGAGCAGAGATAAAATACAATGAAGAAGTAATTTGATCTTTAAGCAATGACAGTAATTAATTCTCTGAGTTCATTTTATTAATGTACAGTTTTGTCTAATTATTTTCATTCTTTCTACCATGATGAATTTGACCCAAAAATGTCTGTCATTTTTCTTCATTATATAAGAAAATGTGGATTTAAAAACTGAATTCATTTAAATTGTTTTCCTTTCTTATCATAGATTTGTTTGTGCTGCAGTTTCACCAGCTGTTATTGTACCAAATATGATGCGTTTGGAAGTTACTGGATGGGGTGTAGCTGAAGGCATACCTACACTTGTTGTTGCCGCTTCTAGTTTAGACGATGTTGTTGCAATCACTGGGTTTGGTGTTGCACTGGGAGTAGCTTTATCAACAGAAAAAAGTTTGGTTCACACATTATTTTGGGGTCCACTTGAAGCACTTATAGGAGCCTCATTTGGAGCTGGAGTAGCCGTACTACTACTCTTCTTCCCTCCACCAAAACTTGTAAGTTCTTAACTGTTTCTTAGAAATTTAGTTTAGTTATCTGAGAAAAATTTGCTAGAAAATAAGAGGTCCCGAAAAGGTCTACTGTTGTTCATATGGTGGCTACGTTTGTTCATCTGTAACTAATAGCATATAACAAGCATATCATTTTTAAGTGTTTTTCCAATTGGGAATCAAGATGGTCGCATCACCAGATTATTCCTTAATAATGCTTCAAAAAGCTGTAGGGTGGAAACAGCTGGTCTAAATTTTCAACTACATCAAATGTGTATCCAGATAACTACGTGAGCTATTGTCATTGTAGTTGCTAGTAGTACTATTTACAAATGTCCTGTAAACAACTTACAAATAACTATGACTAATAAAATGCTTTGTGCATTTATATTTGAGGATCATCTAACTAAACTGCTGGTGGGGTCGTGGGTGCGCACTGCTGAGGAGTCCCATAGTAGTCCGACGAGACAGCTGTCCAGTGCTCCCAGGTTTCCTTTGTTCCTCCAACTGATGTCAGTCTTCGATGAATAACAACTTGAAATATTTCCAAATCTCCACAACTCCCTCAAAATTTAATTGAACTAGTGCTCGTTGGTGACTAGCTTCGAGAAGTATTCCCGAAGTTCAATGAGAAGTCGTGATCGGTGGAGTCAAAGACTGATGGCCGTGAGGACAAATACTCAACGATGACATTGGGTGGCGGTTTGCGCTATATCGTGAGCTAAGAGAAGTTGGAAATATGGAGCATTGGATGGTGACCCAGTGGCTCAATGGTGACGCGCTGACCGTGGAACCTGAAGATCGTGGGTTCGATCGGTGGTGGTGTGGGGTGGTGGGTGCGCACTGCTGAGGAGTCCCATACTAGTCGGACGAAACAGCTGTCCAGTGCTCCCAGGTTTCCTTTGTTCCTCCAACTGATGTCAGTCTTTGATGAATAACAACTTGAAATATAAAGAATAATGTTTCCCTGGAGTACCCATTTACTGTACTTAGTCGGTGTCAACAGAAATTTTCAAAAGTTTAATTGGATACTTCAGCGCTAATTACTAAGTTGTTAAATCGTCATTTGTACTAATTCCTGAACAGTTTTAGTGGTTATATCAGACAAATTTACCAGAGATTTGAAAAATAAAGACCTACAGTAGTAAAAATATCACTTAAAAGTTAATTGTTGCTTTATGTGTATCTTTTAACTTTTTCAGGAACATTCACATCTTATTCGAGGAATATTACTAGTTTGTTTCGCAATAATTGGTTTGATTGGATCAGTTGCAATGCATTTACCAGGTGGTGGTGCATTATCTTGTTTAACTTTATCCTTCGTTGTTGCCACAGGTTGGCGTAATGGTTTCCCTTGGCGTTTAACTCAGTCATCAAATATACCAACAGAATTACAAGGAAATATTGGACAAAATTCTAATCTTGCAAATTCTGACTACCTATCTGATAAATTCGATGCATCTGTGCATAGTAATGAAGGATCTCAAGAAAGACTAGGTGTTATATCTTCTCAATTAGAGTCTATTGAAGAAAATGAACGGAATTCAGATGTCGAGTTAGACAATGAAAGTGTGACAAGACGCCAGAGAGACCCTAATAATTCAAACATACTTGAGTCTTTAGTTGAATTTCATCCATACTATTGCTCGATTTTACGTCAGCAATATGGTCAACATTCATCAGGTGAGCATAGCAATCGTAGCAGCGTTCGTAATCGTGTAATATCCGAAAATGATAGAAAACGAGGTGATTTGCCTGCTTTAGCTGTTGCAGTAGCTGCTACTGGCAGTGAAAAAAGAGGAGACCTACCTTCAACACAACATCGTCAACAACAAAACTATCAGCAACAAGTACAACAATCTTCATTTGGAACAGTCCCAAAACCTAGGGCATCAAGAAGGTTTAGTTTGCCAGAACCCACTGCCCATTATGAACTAGAATCTTTTTCTGTTCCTCAGTCACTTAGAAGAGGGAGGAGTCCATCTTCCGCGAATGCTTTACGCTATTTAAACAGATCAAGAAGGCGAATTCGTAAGTTGACCACATATCAACTCATCTGAAATAATATTACTATGTTATTTATTATTATTATTAGTCCCTTGGGTTCCTAGTAGAACATAGGGCTTCAGTAGCACGTCTCCAGTGACCTCTGTTCTCTGAGATCTTTTGAACCTGGTCCCACGACAGCCCACAACCTCTCATTTCCTCCTCGCACGACCTCCTCCATGTCACCCTCGGACGTCCAACTCGTCGCTTCCCATGGGGATTCCACTCGAGGGCCTGACGCGTGATGTCCTCAGTCACTATGTTACTTATTATGTTACTTATTACTAATAAAATTAGGAAATTCTTTAAATTAAAAACAATAATTCCTAGGAAATTGATTTATTTTAGTAGCCAATTTTTACAGCTGACATAGTAAACCAGATTTTTAAACTCTCCCTTTATTTCTACTTAGTAACGCCAACATATCCAGAGCAGTATACAGCATATTATAACAATCAACCAGTTGAAAAAGTTGAAGAGGTTGAAGAAAATGATGAGTGTTCATCTAATGAAGCTGAAGGAAAGACAAATAGGAAGGTTTGTGATAGTAATAAAGTCATGACTGATGAAGATCACAATTCGAATAACTACAATCATCAAGGACAACTATTTAGCGTGGAGGTTGTTCCTGCTACTCCTGCTGAACGTGGTATGGCCTGCTTAAATTCAATGCGTAGAACTATGGCAGTTACTTGGTGGTTTGTTCAGCCTATTCTTTTCTCCCTAATAGGATCTGAAGTCGATATTATACATTTGCCTGGTGGATCAACAGGTAAATTCATCGGTGTTGTTTTTACTAAATTTCACTCAACCAATTTTATTAAAGTTATGCTAATCAATATAGAAATGTTGTTTTATTCGGTTCCCAGTTGTTCAGTCACCTCAGTCAGTCAATTTTTACAATTAGAATCTAGTAATGATGGGTACTCACTAGCAGTGGAATCCAGGATACGCATTTCGTCCGATTTAGGACTCACCAGTCAGCTAGATGTACCTGCCGGCTCCCAGTGACTGATGTTGTTCCCACCAGAATTCGGACTCGGAGGCGATCGCTTCAAACTCGAGAGCGTTATCCACTACACCACCGAGCCACCATAGCAACTTCTTGTGCTACAGGTATAGGTTTTGTATAATTGTTTCTATATGATACCGTCGTTGATTGGAGCGAATTGATCGGTCTCGATTGGCATATGGGCTCCTGTGTGGATGCCTCGATATTGCCTGCTTTCTAATTATATTAATGATGGATAGTAGGTAGCAGTGGGATCCAGGATGCGCATTTCGTCCTATTTGGGACTCGTCAGCCGGATATACGACGGCATCATGTAAAAAAACAATTATACTAATTAGAATCTAGGTCTATATGTAATTTAACAAAAGGTTTATATGTTTTTGAGTGTTCCTATATGAGCATTCAGAGAAAAAGAGCTTTAAGTAATTACCAAATACAAGCAATGAATACGAAACTTCCAGATATCGTTATCGGAATAATATATACAAAAATGATAAGTGAGAAATAAATAAAGATATTAAAACCCTTCAATGTAATCTACAATGATAAGATATCCAAAACACTGGTATTTTTCAGCGCTTATCAAGAGATAGAATCAGATGACTGTCATTACATTTTTGAATCTTCATATTATAAACAATCACACTTCGAGGCAGTGATCAAATTTAATCCTTCTTGAGGAACTCAATGAAACTTAAGTTTCAATAGTATTTCATGAAATTCGTAGGTTCCGTGTATCTTAAAATAATTTTTATCTAAATTTGATTTTAATTATAAAGAAAGTTTTTACGAAAGTTGAAAATAACCTTACAGAATGAAATCAAACACAGTTAAGTTGAATAATCAATGGAACGAGTCATTCAAATACTTTACATTGACGATTGAATGAATATTTCAAAAGCGCACATATCGAAATTATACAATGACTGCAGACAACATTTTAAAGACTTGTGAAAATAATGCCATAAATTATGTGAGTAACACGTCAGAAAAAATTTACGTTGAATAGGAGAGGGAAAGTTGAATGTATCAAAAATCAAAAACAGGAATTTGAAACAGATTGGCAACAAAAAAAGGTGGAATAATATTTTGGTGTTTTTGGGTTTGTGAGTAATGAATTTATGTCAAAGGTATTTCGGTGGTGAATCAAGTGGACTATTTATCAATATTATGTATTATAAAGTATTGCGTAATCGAATTTTCTTAAGAGAGAGTGAATAGTCTTAAACTTCTCCTGATAGTCATGGCTGGTAATACTTAAATTAATTATTATGTAACGAAAACTACAAATGCTGTTTATCGAAGTATACTGGTTTCCAAATGGAATTATGATGCATTTCTACTTTTTTTTGTTACTTCACTGTGCAGTTTTCAGCTTAAAGCGTTATATTTGTAGACAGTAGGTTGGAAAAATATAGCTGTTTGTTTTCTCTCAAGAGCAACACAAGTTTACTAGGCCATTTACTCTCACAGTCGTTCCTGGGATATAATTGTGAAAGTATCAGAACAATGACAATGTGCAAAACAGATGAAAACCATATCAGAAACGTTTTGTACCAAACTATGTAACCAATTATGAATAGATGATTTGGTAGAGAATTGAGTGAGCATTTCCGAAATAATTATCTGCTTGAGGTCACTTCGTAGGTAACTGACTTGTCTGACATAAAGTGGGACATCGTCTACAGTATAATCTACTCTATTTTCACATGCCTTAGAAAATACTCCTTGCAACTAAGTAAATTATCTGCACTACGGTTAAATGATTTTCTGTCCGTCATTTATCATTCTGCTTAAACTTTATCCACATAGAAAATTATATATACAATGTACATTTCTGAAACTGTGTATATGAAGCATTTACGCCTTAATAGATATAAGTTAAGGATTATTAGACGTGCCACTTCAATAACTAAATCATTTTGACTTATGAAACGTAACCTAGATGTTCTCTAAACATCATTTACTAACTAATATACGATTAATTGTAATGGGTAGAAAATTAAGTAAATCTGAAAATACTTCATTTTCTCTATTGAATCTTCATAATTGAAAAAACATTTTATTGGCTTTGAAAATGGGCAGGATATTCAGTTTTATTCACAAAATACTCTAAAAGTGATTGAACGAAAAATATTTAGGTAAAAACAAAATATAATAGCACTTAGTTAGACCATTTTGTTCAGTTAAACAGTTTGAATCCCGCCGCTAGATTTAAAAGGGACCTCATTGAAATTGTAGTTTAAAAGTATGCATATGAAGAAACACATACACGGGTGGATGCAAAAAATGATATCCTATTGCATAAAAAATGTATAGGGCGAGATAATGAATTGGAGTTTTGGCGAAACAGTTGAAATGTTGTTCCTAGTACTTAATAATTATTATTTGTCCCTTGCGTTCCTAGTGGAATATACAGCTTCAGTAGCACATAGCCATTTCGCTCTATTCTCTGCAATCTTTTGAACTTCTCTCCACCACTCCCCACAAGCTTTCATTTCATCCTCACATCATCTCCTCCACAGACGCCCAACTCGTTTTTCCCATTTGGATTCAACTCGATGGCCTAGCCTGACTAGTGATATCCTCAATCAGCCTTCTCAGTGTATGCCCAATCCAATCCATCTCAACTTTCTTCTCCTGCATACTTGTTCAACGATGAGTTCTTGTCTCGTTGGTTCGTTATCACCCAGTCAGACTTCCTTGTTGCTTACTCTTATTATTCTGGTTATCTGATCTCCATCTTCAGTGTCAGTATGGAAAGAGCATAGGCGGCAGCTGTTGATGAAGTATATTTGTAGTTTGTTGAAAATACCTATCTTGACGCGCCAAGTCTCTCAACGATCACATAGAAGCACTGGCTTAACTGGAATAATGTTGAAAATCCGTATCTTGTTCATGCTTTATGCTGATTGCAGTAGACTTCCTCGCTGATTATTTCAGACTAACGGAGGAAGACCTATCCTGCTGTTTTTGTGATCCTGGTTTTGACATCCTCATCCGCGACGCGATTTGTAGTTGAAACTGTTCTGTCTAGGTAGGTAGGTAGGCAAGCAGGAAGGTAGGTAGGTAGGTAGGTAGGTAGGTAGGTAGGTAGGTAGGTAGGTAGGTAGGTAGGTAGGTAGGCAGGTAGGTAGGTAGGTAGGTAGGTGGAAGAGACTACTTCCTGCAGATTCCTCCCATCAACCCTGATTGCTGCTTGTCGTTGATTCTCTACATTCACTTGAGGATAGTCCTGTTTTCGCTTCCCCACCTCGCCTCTTCTGTCAACTTCTTACTTTTCCTCTGTAGATATTCGCGTTTCTGCCACAAGACATCACACATGAATCATCGTCGACCAAATCCAAATCTCCTTCATGGGTCTTTTCATCGGTCCAGCCAACCAGTGTATGCCCATCTCCTCACTCCTCACAGTTTGCTGCATGATCCAGTTGAGTCCATCACAATCAGGAAGATGATCGGTGATAGTAGGTGGCAGCCTTGTCTTACTCCTTCTTGTCTTCACTTCGAAGGCATTACTGAACTTTCCATTGTTGATCACTCTGCATGTGGGGTATTCATATAGCTGTGGAATGAGGTTGTTAATGGTTTGTGGCACTGAAACCGTGGTGTTGAAGCATCTGCCTACCAAGTTACTTTTTGGTTGACGCTTTCGAAGGCGTTTTCAAAATCGATGAAGTTGATGTAATGTAGAGTGTTGACTGCCATTCTGTACTCTGTTCTATGATGATGCGTAGCGTAGAGTTGCACACATGATTAGTTGTTCCTGAGGCCATCCAGACAGATTGTTCGGGTTGTAATCCAGATGACTGAAGAGCACCTTTTAGTCTCTCCAGGAGGATGTGGCTTAATGTTTTCTTCGGGTGGACAGCAGTATGATTCCTCGCCGGTACCTGCAGAGACTTCGGTCTCGTTTCTTCGAGAGTTTGACAACGTAGCCCTCTTACAATCTGCAGATATCTTTCCTTCCTTCTTTCCAAACCTTCTGCAATAGTTATGCAAGCATTTCCGATGTTGTCTCTGCGTCTGTTTTCAGTGCTTCTGGAGGAATTCCATCCGGTCCTGCACCTTTCAGCAACTTCATAGCATTTAGGATTTCTGCTTTTGTCAGACAGCTTATGTTCACTGGTAGTTTTGCCGTTGTTGGTGGTATTCGTGGAAGAGTTGCAGATGGTGGTGGTGGTCGATTCAAGAGTTTTTTGAAGTGGTCAGCCCATCTTTTCCTTTGTTTCCCTTCTTTGACAACTAGGTTTCCTTCACTATCTTTCATTGTTATCGTCTGCGTTGATCTCATCCTAGATAATAACCTAATTATTTAATATAGTGTTGCCAGATTTCTCCTACCTGCAATCACATCAAAAATGGTATGTCCGATCATCAAAGATGCATGTTAGCTAATACACAGTCAAACTCGAGGATTTAGGAGATATCTATTCTAGACTGTAAGCTACAAACTAGCAGTGATCTAAACTTAAGATCGTTTCATTACATATTTAGCATAAATATTTCAGCAGATGATTCTAGCAGACATTGGTAGGTAGTCAGCTATTATCAAAATGTGGTTTTGTAATACAGCGTGATGATTTCATGTGTCACACCCCACATCAGGACACCATGATACAAAGTAGTGAGATGAAAAAGTGAGAAAAATGGAAAAAGAAAATGAGATAAAAAAAAAAGGTTCAAAAAACTATGAGAAGAGAGAAGGGAAGGGAAGAATGATAGCAAAATCTGGTATGATGAATGGGATGAATATATTGTGTATATTCACTAGTGCCTCTGAGATGGATACTTACCCATAACACTTAGTATAACTAAGCACTGACTGTAACTGCCATTCATCCCCAACTGGGAAGTCTACATTTCTCCATACAGCTCAAACATATAGTGACAGACTTCATGCATTAGGGTTATATTTCCATTTGGTCACCTTTAATCTTTTTTCAACCTACACCACTTTTAGCTAAAGTTGACAGATTGACTAGATGGTGACTAGTTATATGTAATACATTTTTTAGCTAACTCATTTGTTTACCTATAATCTCATCATTTATCTTAGTTTCTCCATCTTAAACTTTACTCTCAACTTCTTTTATTTGACCAGGATATCAGTTCTATGAGCATAATACTTATTCTAAGACTGCAAGGATTCGATTTTTATACATAATATTTAGGATATATAGTCAAAGTATGATTGTCAATTGAAATATCCAAGAATATCAAGTCATTCTAAGGATTTTGAAATCAATCAGTGTTAAGTGACTGACTGTAAGGAAATTAATATCTAAATAATAGTCATTTCTGTAAACTATGATCAAGATTTGATTGTATAGTATACCAAATATTCAGCGCAAAGTAAAAGGTTGACATTAGATATAGAATTGTATTTGTGTAAATCACAGCAGGTTTGAAATCAAATAATTCCAACCTTGTTTTGCACAGAATTCTAGTCCAAGCTTCTTCAGGGAAATAATCGAAATTAAAATATCAGGGATATATAGATGAATTCAAAAAAAGTGTATTTAATCTCCTTATCTAATCCTCTTTGCATAGATATTGTCTTTCTAAATTATGATAACTAATCATTTAGTGTGAAATTGTATGTGGCTTGTTGGATGGCGTATGTACTCCAATTCATATTCCTCTTGATTGTAAATATCAGACAAACAGGTGACAATCATTCAGGAATTTTTAATGAGGACAAATTGAAAACGATAAGGTAGATGGGTATACAATTTCAGTTAGAATAAAGTGGTGAATAACGTTAGAGAATATTCTTCGTATTGATTAACCGGAATAGAATGGAAATAAGTGGTAGTTATGATGGTGGCGGTGATGATGATGATGATGATGATGATGATGATGATGATGATGATGATGATGATGATGATGATGATGATGATGATGATGATGATGATGATGATGATGATGATGATGATGATGATGATGATGATGATGATGATGATGATGATGATGATGATGATGATGATGATGATGATGATGATGATGATGATGATGATGATGATGATGATGATGATGATGATGATGATGATGATGATGATGATGATGATGATGATGATGATGATGATGATGATGATGATGATGATGATGATGATGATGATGATGATGATGATGATGATGATGATGATGATGATGATGATGATGATGATGATGATGATGATGATGATGATGATGATGATGATGATGATGATGATGATGATGATGATGATGATGATGATGATGATGATGATGATGATGATGATGATGATGATGATGATGATGATGATGATGATGATGATGATGATGATGATGATGATGATGATGATGATGATGATGATGATGATGATGATGATGATGATGATGATGATGATGATGATGATGATGATGATGATGATGATGATGATGATGATGATGATGATGATGATGATGATGATGATGATGATGATGATGATGATGATGATGATGATGATGATGATGATGATGATGATGATGATGATGATGATGATGATGATGATGATGATGATGATGATGATGATGATGATGATGATGATGATGATGATGATGATGATGATGATGATGATGATGATGATGATGATGATGATGATGATGATGATGATGATGATGATGATGATGATGATGATGATGATGATGATGATGATGATGATGATGATGATGATGATGATGATGATGATGATGATGATGATGATGATGATGATGATGATGATGATGATGATGATGATGATGATGATGATGATGATGATGATGATGATGATGATGATGATGATGATGATGATGATGATGATGATGATGATGATGATGATGATGATGATGATGATGATGATGATGATGATGATGATGATGATGATGATGATGATGATGATGATGATGATGATGATGATGATGATGATGATGATGATGATGATGATAGTAATAATGAATCAGATCAGTCCAGGTTCTGTTGTTGTTGCAGAAATAATGGAATTGATGGTAAATATTTTGAGTCATTCTTTCTGCTTACTAATTAATAATTACCAAGAAGCAGCTAAGTGTACTCCATCTCGTCTGTTCAAACTGTCTGGATTCGCCCACAGTTAGCTGCCTGTTGGCAATTACTAATTAGTAAACAGAATGAGTGACTCAAAACACTAATCTCAACTCCATTATTTCTGCAACAACAACACCATCTGCACTGATCTGATTCATCATAATTATTTTGATTAGCATGATAATCACCACCATCATAACTACGACTCATTTTCACTGCATTCCGGTTAATTAATGCGAAGAGAATTCGTTAACACAATTCACCAATTTATTCCAACTGAAGTTGTATACACATCCACTTCATATTTTCAATTTGTAGTTATAAAATTTAAAACAATTAGTTCCCTTGATAAACTACGACAAAACAATAAGAAGACGTAAATTGTCTGAACCGTGTAATGTATTTGCGCAACACATTTCGAACTATCTGATCACACACGTACTTGTCATAGGTATTTATATAAAAACTCATGAAGATAAGGGGTGAGAAAATAAAAAGGGGGTCAGGTAGGAAGGCTGACTTAAAGGCCGAATAACAATGAAAATCAATAGGGCGAAAAAATAATAGTACATCGAACTTGGTTTTTCAATAGTTGAATTTACCAAGGAAGGTTTAATGTGACAACAAATTGTTTATGAATACATAAAGGTGGTTTAAACTTCCTAATAGCTAAGGCTTCAACAAATTTCAGGATCCCTCCCCAACATGTTTTGTAGATAGGTGTAAAGGAAGTAGCCACATCAATCTTGTGACCTGTCTCAACGATATGTTTAGCGATCGAAGAGCTTGGACGTTTGCTACCAACATTTATAGGTTCAGATGATTTGATTTGCTTCTGAAGCCACTTTGGAATATGTTCCGAGGCCCTTACTTGCATGGATCTATTAGTCTTCCCTATGTATGTGTCACCACACGTACATTTGAATTGGTAGATACAATGGGATGTGACATTATCGTTCACATGTTGTAGGGGTTTGGGGGAATATAAGGGCTTCGTGGTTTCGATTACTCGAACCCTGGCTGCATAATAAGTCCTTCTAACAGCAGCGTTGAGTCTCTGCTTAAGGATTGCACTCTGAGAGTCACCTTTGTACGGAAGGCTGATGAAGACATCCTTCTTTGGGACTGACTGCAGTTCTAGTTTTGACGCTCTACTGATTTTGTTCTGCCTGATAAATGTTGATGGATAGTTATTTTCCAACAAAATATCGGTCAGTGTTCTTCTTTCATCTTCTAAAGTATCCTCGGTGCATATTCGTTGAATTCTGCTGAAAAATTTATTAACCATTTCCCTGTTAACCCGGATAAGTACGTTACTAACCTTTCTACAGTGACACTGTCCACCTATCAGAAGGAAGCCCTATCCCTTGGACTTAAATTTTGTGTTCCTCGAAAGCAGTCATCAGATTTGGCTACCCATGCACAGTTTGAAAACCTATACAACCAGTTGAAACCTCTCGTCCCAACTTCAATTGAGGACCAGGGATGGCTGAAAGCCAAGATGGTGGATATCGCCCACCAGTTTTGTGATAGCCATCAGAACCAGAAAAGCATTCTAACTTCTGAACATTTCAGAGCTATGAAGGAACTACGAGAGAACCCTGATATTATTATCCTCAGACCTGACAAAGGCTCAGGTGTCGTGATCATGGATAAAATCGAATATAAGTGTAAAATGTCATCGATTCTTGAAGATGAAAATAAATTCACTAAGGATTGTTCTTCAGAAGACGTACAATTGCTACAGGGAACTGTGACTGCTAATCTAGTGAAACTGCTCGAAATGAACGTCATTACCAGTCAAAAATTCGCCCTACTGAAACCAACTGAATCCCGATTCCCACATCTTTATGGTTTGCCCAAAGTACATAAACCCAACAACCCCTTACGTCCCATAATGTCAATGTGTAAGTCGCCAACGCATAAGCTTGCCCAGTGGCTAGTGGAGTTATTGGATCCCATTAAGAAGCAATTTTGTAAGTATTCCTTAAAAGATACATTTGAAGTAATCAAATGCCTTGAGCATGTCAACATAAAGGGTAAATTTATGTGTTCATTTGATGTTAACTCATTATTTACCAATGTCCCTTTGGTCAAGACAATTGACATTTTATGTGGTTATATTTCTGTGCATAAGTTTCCGATACCCATTACTTTGGATCACCTAAAACAGCTGTTACTTTTATGTACAAACAATATTAAATTCACCTTTGAGGGCGAACATTTCCGCCAGGTTGATGGTGTCGCTATGGGAAGTCCTTTAGGTCCCCTCCTAGCCGACATATTTATGTCACACGTTGAGAACTTAGCCGAGAACTTAATAGACCAAGCCCATCTGTATCGAAGATATGTTGACGATATCCTGATCATTTGTGAAAACTCAAATCAGGCTACTTCAATTCTAAACCGACTGAACGAAGTACAGAACAGCATATCTTTGACATGTGTAAGAGAGGAAAATGACTGCTTGCCGTTCCTAGATATATTAATTAGTCGAAGGCAGGATGGATCCATAAAACGATCTATCTACAGAAAACCCACATGGACAGGGCAATATCTGAATTACCATAGCTTTTGCCCAGTTCAGTACAAGCGAACGTTAGTAAGGTGCTTATTCAGCAGAATTCAACGAATATGCACCGAGGATACTTTAGAAGATGAAAGAGGAACACTGACCGATATTTTGTTGGAAAATAACTATCCATCAACATTTATCAGGCAGAACAAAATCAGCAGAGCGTCAAAACTAGAACTGCAGTCAGTCCCAAAGAAGGATGTCTTCATCAGCCTTCCGTACAAAGGTGACTCTCAGAGTGCAATCCTTAAGCAGAGACTCAACGCTGCTGTTAGAAGGACTTATTATGCAGCCAGGGTTCGAGTAATCGAAACCACGAAGCCCTTATATTCCCCCAAACCCCCACAGCATGTGAACGATAATGTCACATCCCATTGTATCTACCAATTCAAATGTACGTGTGGTGACACATACATAGGGAGGACTAATAGATCCATGCAAGTAAGGGCCTCGGAACATATTCCAAAGTGGCTTCAGAAGCAAATCAAATCACCTGAACCTATAAATGTTGGTAGCAAACGTCCAAGCTCTTCGATCGCTAAACATATCGTTGAGACAGGTCACAAGATTGATGTGGCTACTTCCTTTACACCTATTTACAAAACATGTTGGGGAGGGATCCTGAAATTTGTTGAAGCCTTAGCTATTAGGAAGTTTAAACCACCTTTATGTATTCATAAACAATTTGTTGTCACATTAAACCTTCCTTGGTAAATTCAACTATTGAAAAACCAAGTTCGATGTACTATTATTTTTTCGCCCTATTGATTTTCATTGTTATTCGGCCTTTAAGTCAGCCTTCCTACCTGACCCCTTTTTATTTTCTCACCCCTTATCTTCATGAGTTTTTATATAAATACCTATGACAAGTACGTGTGTGATCAGATAGTTCGAAATGTGTTGCGCAAATACATTACACGGTTCAGACAATTTACGTCTTCTTATTGTTTTGTCGAAGTTATAAAATTACCGAATGACTAATATATCACCGGTTTCCTTTTCGTCTGATATTTACAATCAAGATGAATATGAACTACAGTACATACATACATACGTCATGCTACAAAAAACATACAATTTCATACTGAATGATTAGTCATCATAATTTAGGAAGACAATGAGGATTCGGTAAGAAGATTAAGTGCAGGTTTTTTGAATTCATTTACACATAGAAGAGGTATTCATTATGGACTGACTTTAGTTACAGAACTAGGAGCAATCGATAGCTGTTTAGTCATACTATGCCACTACTCAGAAGTACACACTCACCAACCGGCTACGCATCGAACTCACAACAACCTGCAGGTGTCACGGTCAACACCTTCACCATTCAACCACTACGTCGCTTTACAGTATTTCAAAATTTCCTACTTCTGTCAATTCACGACATAGAGCGAATGTCACCCAACCTCTTCAGTTAGCATCCACTTCACATCCAACTGGTTGATCTCACAGGTAACAGCTTCTTATTAGAACTTCGTGATATCCCTCTGGAAGTAAGTCACTAATGAGCATTATACAGTAATGTATTTTTGAGATGAATGGTGATTTTTAATTTACAAGTAGTATTCATTGTGGACTGACATCAGTTGGGGAACCATCGAAAATCTGTGAGCACTAGACGACGCGTTCGCCGTGAAACTTGAAGGTGCTTAGTTCGATCCGTAGTCGGGTGGTGGGTGCGTACTGCTCAGGAGTCCCATACTAGTTGGACGAAACAGCTGTCCACTGATCCCACATTTTCAATGGTTCCTCAACTGATATCACTCCATGATGAATACTACTTCTAAATTAACAATCCTCATTGATGTCAAAAATAGATCAACTTCCATCGGTCAAGAAAGTTACATAAACAACAAATCAGTCAGTTTATTTGCCTCTTATTTATCAGTAAAACTACAAATGGAGAATTTCACTTTATTATAATTTTAGTTTAAAAGTAGTATTCATTTACATATCCTTGATATTTTAATTTTGATTATTTCCCTGAAGAAGCTCTAACCAGATTTCTGTGCGAAACAACGTTGGATTTATTTGATTTCAAACCCTCTGTGATTTATACAAATATAATTGTATATGTAATGTAAATAATAGTCAGTTAAACGATTATAGAAATTAGCTTATTTTCATCTAGAACGATAAAAATTTTTTTCAAAATTCATTGTTGATTTCAAAATTGATTAAGATATTTTCGTATTCCCACTAAGAATTCATCAACTTGATTTTTACTCCAGGACCTTAGATATAAATATTATTACCATATCCTTCATAAAAACATACATTAACTAATCTCATGGTAGTACACATCTGGTAATATAGATGAAAGTTTAATTATCTTAAGAAATATTCATTTCGTAAACCAATCTACTACAAAATTTCTAGTTTCATTGTTTTATTCAGTCAATAAAAAAAAGGAAAGGAAAGGAAAGGAGATCATTTATTTCTTATCAAGTTATTTATGTGTATACATTCAAGTTTGTGACTAATTTTCTTCATTTTAGTATAAAATGAATATATTTTCGCTATATAATTTAAGTCCTTCTATTTATTCTTCATGCTGTGCTAGGCAAGAAATCAATTTCAGATATAATATACACAAGTAAAGGATAGATAAAAATTTTGGAATGTAATGATAAACGAGTATCTATAAACAAATCTGATAAATGCTTCAATACAATATACAAATGCTAATATACTTGATATTATTCTAGGGACTATACACATAATCATAATATCTATCCATCCGTCAGTATATGCATTTATGTATACATATATATATATATATATATGTTAGGGATTTATTTTCAAGAAATTGTTTTACGATATTACCATAATTATAGGAGAATATTGCCTAAAGTAAAGCCTGAAAAAGGTTTAACTCGAAAATGGTTAATTAACCTGGTAGTATTGTTTTTCCTTCTTCTTCTTCTTCTTCTTCGCTTCCTCTCTCTTTCAATGCTGCTTAGTAGTTAGATAAACACTAGAATATTAAATCTTTTGGTTCACATAAATCTGAATATAAAATCTTATAGTGTTAAAGTAGTGTGAATATGGATGCTAAAAATGTTATCATTTCTCATTGACTTAAACAGTTGACTTTCGACTGTTGGATAACAGCTTTGAATTCACTTTCATTTATTGAGATTTTGGCAATTAAATTTTGAGAAAGTTGTGGAGATTTGGAAATATTTCAAGTTGTTATTCATCGAAGACTAACATCAGTTGGAGGAACAAAGCAAACCTGGGAGCACTGAACAGCTATCGCGTCCGACTAGTATGGGACTCCTCAGCAGTGCGCACCCACCACCCCACACCACCACCGATCGAACCCACGATCTTCAGGTTCCGCGACCAGCGCGTCACCATTGAGCCACTGGGTCACCATCCAATGCTCCATATTTCCAACTTCTCTTAGCTCACGATATAGCGCAAACCGCCACCCAATGTCATCGTTGAGTATTTGTCCTCACGGCCATCAGTCTTTGACTCCACCGGTCACGACTTCTCATTGAACTTCGGGAATACTTCTCGAAGCTAGTCACCAACGAGCACTAGTTCAATTAAATTTTGAGGGAGTTGTGGAGATTTGGAAATATTTCAAGTTGTTATTCATCGAAGAATGACATTAGTTGGAGGAACAAAGGAAACCTGGGAGCACTGGACAGCTGTTTCTTGGTGGTATGGCAATTAGTTAGTATCATTAATGTTTCTCCAAATAAATATGACTCATTGCCTACTGTAGAAATGTTTACAAGGTTACTGAAAGAGGTTTGTTCTTTTTGCTAAGATGCTGAAACTTCTGGATCATAACTCCAGACGGTATAAGAATTATTTCTTTTTAAATGAATAGTTTTATATCAGGTTGGATATTCAAACTGATATAAATTTCAAAAAAGTGATAGTTTTGTTCACAGATAAATAATTTTCATACTTTATTATAATAAAGTGAATTTCTCCATTTGTAGTTTTACTGATAAATAAGAGGCAAATAAGCTGACTGATTTGTTGTTTATGTAACTTTCTTGACCGATGGAAGTTGATCTATTTTTGACATCAATGAGGATTGTTAATTTAGAAGTAGTATTCATCATGGAGTGATATCAGTTGGGAAACCATTGAAAATGTGGGATCAGTGGACAGCTGTTTCGTCCAACTAGTATGGGAATCCTGAGCAGTACGCACCCACGACCCGACTAGGGATGGAACTAAGCACCTTCAAGTTTCACGGCGAACGTGTCGTCTAGTGCTCCCAGATTTTCGATGGTTCCCCCAAGTGATGTCAGTCCACAATGAATACTACTTCTAAATTGAAAATCACCATTCATCTCAAAACACATTACTGTATAATGCACATTAGTGACTTACTTCCAGAGGGATATCACGAAGTTCTAATAAGAAGCTGTGACCTGTGAGATCAACCAGTTGGATGTGAAGTGGATGCTAACTGAAGAGGTTGGGTGACATTCGCTCTATGTCGTGAATTGACAGAAGTAGGAAATTTTGAAATACTGTAAAGCGACGTAGTGGTTGAATGGTGAAGGTGTTGACCGTGACTCCTGCAGGTTGTTGTGAGTTCGATGCGTAGCCGGTTGGTGAGTGCATACTTCTTAGGAGTGGCATAGTGTGACTAAACAGCTATCGATTGCTCCTAGTTCTCCAACTGACGTCAGTCCATGATGAGTACTACTTCTTGATCATTTTTGATGAATTTACTCAGTATCTTGATACTTGGACGTACATGAAAAGGTTGAAGGGGTAACATAAATGCCCACCACCTTTAGAGATCTTTTTTTGAAAATCTTTCTTTATTGTTAGTGTTATTCATATTTTTAATGATGCAGTCCCAAAATAAGATGTAGCTGCATATCAATAATCACTTCTTACTTTTGTCTCTACTGATCTGATGGAAATTTTGCTTATTTAATATGGAAAATTCATAACCCTCTTTTACTATGTATTTATTGTAACAGTCTTTTAAATAATTCACCATCTACGATACATATATGTCCGGCAGTTCCAAGGATATCTGTTTCAGTCGAATCTTAGATTACAACCACTAATCTCTTTTAGTACTCCAAAATTAGATTTCTGTTGAAGTCAATTGGGAAAAATAAGTATGGTATTTTCAAAGCTACACAGGTTGGCTGACAAACTGATTTAGATCATTTCTGCTGAGTAAACTCCATGAACAATATGCTGATAGATTGCAGAACAAATTTCATACAGTTGCATTATGTGTTTCACCGTACATGATAAGATTATTCCACTGTTATGTCACACTCATACTTTTAGCATCAAATTATTAGCCATCTGCATTGCTTTAAGACATATCAATATGCTAGAATAGAGAAAGAAAAAAATGTTTTGTTTCTTTAAAAGATGTTTTCCTTAGAATTCGTTTAGAAATCAAACTTGCGATCATCTCGCGTCAGGTAGTTGTGAAACATTTATTTACTTTTCACCGAGAAGATTTTATGTTTCAGGTAATTATGATGTTGAATATTGACTAGTGTGTGTAGATAAGTAATCCTACGGCACATAACACTGACACTTTACTAAAATGAGTTGAATAACGCAGTGCAGTTTAAGCTTTAAAGAAGTCATTTTTAATACAAAGAAGCTGTTAAATGAAACATAACAATTTTTTCAGTACACAAATATTCTAAATTAATTTGTGATAGAATGGTAGTCAACTGGATCTTTACCTCAAATTTACAGACTTTGAAAACTCCTTCGATAGCGTCAACCGAAAAGTAATTTGGTAGGCAGATGCTTCAACACCACGGTTTCAGTGCCACAAACCATTAACAACCTCATTCCACAGCTATCTGAAAACGCCACATGCAGAGCGATCAACAATGGAAGGTCAGTGACGTCTTTGAAGTGAAGTGAAGTGAAGCCAAGAAAGAGTAAGATAAGGCTGCCACCTACTATCACCGATCATCTTCCTGATTGTAATGGACTCAACTGGATCATGCAGCAAACTGTGAGGAGTGAGGAGATGGGCATACACTGGTTGTCTGGACCGATGAAAAGACCCATGAAGGAGATTTGGATTTGGCCGACGACGATTCATGTGCGATGTCTTGTGGCAGAATCGCGAATATCTACAGAGGAAAAGTAAGAAGTTGACAGAAGAGGCGAGGTGGGGCAGCGAAAACAGGACTATCCTCAAGTGAATGTAGAGAAGATGGAGGTGTTGAAGATACTCAACCAACAACAGCATCAACGACAAGCACCAATCATTATTGACGGGAGGAATCTGAAGGAAGTAGTCTCTTTCACCTACCTACCTACCTACCTACCTACCTACCTACCTAGACAGCATCATTTCTACTAACGTTGGCATAGATGAGGATGTTAAAATCAGGATCGGAAAGGCAGCAAGATAGGTCTCCCTGCGTTACCCTGAAATAATCAGTTTAAAAATCTACTGCACTGCACTGCACTCAGCATAAAGCGTGAACAAGATACGGATTTTCAGCACCAATGCAAAGTCTATGATGCTTTATGGTTCAGAAAATTGGAGCATCATGAAAAGCATTTCCAACAAACTACAGACATCATTCATCAATAGGTGCCACCTACGCTCACTACATACTCAAGATGGAGATCAGACTTCCAAAATAATAAGAATGAGCTACAAGGAACTCTGGCTGGCGACGAACCAACTAGGAACCAATCACATAACAAATACGCAGAAGAAAACAATGGAGATGGGTTGGATTGGGAATACACTTAGAATGACGATTGGGGATATCACGCGCCACACTAGCCCGTCGAGTGGAATGCAAAGGGGAAACGATGATTTGGTAGTTGGAGGCGAGGGTGACACGAAGAAGATGATGTGAAGAAGAAAAAAAAGCTTGTGGGGAGTGGTGGAGCCAGGTTGAAGAGATTGCATAGAAGAGAGCGGGATGGAAGCGTGCTACTGAAGCTTTATATTCCACTAGGAACACAATGGAAAAATAATAATAGTTGAAATTCCTTTTTGTTTATGGAATCGCTGTTAGGACTGCCTTTTCTGGTAGTTTTTATATTGATATCAAGTCAAAAGACTTGAATAACTTGATGTCATTTGATTTATGTCGAACAGGGAAACTGGCGAAAGACAGAATGGAGTAGCTTGACTACATCTGAGCCGGTCTATCCTATGACGAATTTGCATAGTGTAATAAGAAGACAAGGTCATTCGAGAGGTGTGATGCATTCCCGTTATACGTGTCGAAGCCTGTGATTATACACTAACTTGCCAAGGCATTTTATATAAAGGTTGGAAATAGGATAAAGTAGAATGAATAAATTAAGATAGTACGAGATTTGGAAAACATGAATATAATAAGGAGGAAGAAAATATTTCCACATTCTATAGGCATTAAGATGAAATGAAGGTTACCAATGACAGATTTAAGGTTAATGTGTGATGAGGTTGTTCGTAATGTATCTTGCGAATACATCACATTTCTTGGATAACTTCAGAAAATTGTTTATTTGCCAGCTACTAGCAGTTTCATGAAAAGCTGCTAATAGCAACATGTGTATTTTTTAGACTATTTAATGTCACTACAGGTTAAACATTCAACTGGAAGACAACAAAATGAAATTATTAAACTGAAAGAAAAAGTATGAAAATTCTTAAAGCAAATCAGGAATGTTTCAACATCATTCTAAATCGAGTAATCTCTATGGTGTCATTAGATATGACTGTCAAACAAATAAAGCTTCAGTAGTGAGTGCCATACTTTCCACAGAACAAATGATGGTCAATCAGAGGTGAATACTAAATTTAGGATTGTTTAAAACTTACCAAAATATATCAAGAGATGTTGCCAACTTTACATTATTAACCAAAATAATAATAATATGGGTAGAAAGATTTCACTTTTTCTATCGAATCAGTATTTTTTTTATTATCATTATTTTCTCCATGGATTCCTAGTGGAACATAGAGCCTCAGTAGCACGCATCCATTCCACTGTCTTCTTTGCAGTCTTTTCAACCTCTCTCCATGACTGCTCACGAGCATTCATTTCTTTGTCACATCATCTCCTCCATGTCAGCCTCGCCTCCAACGCCCAACTCGTCGTTTCTCATTTCGATCCCACTGGACGGCCTAGTCTGGCGCGTGATATCCCCAATTAGCCTTCTCAGTGCATTCCCAATCCAATCCATCTCAACTTTATTCTGCATATTTGTTTGGCGACGGGTTCTTGGCTGGTTGTTTCGTCACCAGCTATAGTTCCTTGTTGTCTATGCTCACTATTCTGGTCATGTGATCTTCAATGTCAGCATGTAGTAAGCGTAGGTGGCACCTGTTGATGAATGTCTGTTGTTTATTCGAGGTGCTTTTCGTTACGTGCCAATTTTCTGAATTATATAGCAGCATTGATTTGATAGTTTAAAATGTTATAGTAAGTGATACACAATCATTAAATGTAAGAAATGTGCTGTTCATCAAACAACCCTTTTTCTTTTTCTCACTAAATCCACACACACCTATATTATGTTTTTCTTCAAAAAGTAACGATTAAACAAGAATGGGAAATCTAATTAAAAATGATAAATCGTTTTGTAAAAAACTGACTGCTTTATCAGAAAATAAACTGCTGAAAATTGAGATCATCTCAAATCTCATCACTATTAATTAGATTGGATAGTTGATTAATATTATCAAGTAAATTCTATTAATTTTAATACTTTTATTTTCTTTCAAGTTGTTATTCATCGTAGACTGACATCAGTTTGGAGGAACAAAGGAAACCTGGGAGCACTGGACAGCTGTTTCGTCCTAGTATGAACTGGTGCTCATTGATGACTAGCTTCGAGAAGTATTCCCGAAGTTCAATGAGAAGTCGTGAAGGGTGTAGTCAAAGCCTGATGGTGGTGAGGACAGATACTCAACGATGACATTGGGTGGCGGTTTGCGCTATATCGTGAGCTAAGAGAAGTTGGAAATATGGAGCATTGGATTGTGACCCAGTGGCTAGCTCAATGGTAAGGCGCTGGCCGTGGAACCTGAAGATCGTGGGTTCGATCGGTGATGGTGTGGGGTGGTGGGTGCGCACTGCTGAGGAGTCCCATACTAGTCGGACGCGATAGCTGTTCAGTGCTCCCAGGTTTGCTTTGTTCCTCCAACTGATGTTAGTCTTCGATGAATAACAACTTGAAATATTTCCAAATCTCCACAACTCCCTCAAAAAAAATTATTTTCTATTTTATGCAATGATTGGTTTTGTCCACGAATCTATGCAATAAAAAGCAAACTGACATAAATTAAACAGAAATGAACAAACGCTGTTCATTTTACGCTTCTTATTCACTAAAATTAATCACCAAGAAAGGAAATGAATCCTATAGGATGTAAGTCAATTTCCTATTCTCATTTTCTTAAGTTGACCTCAGAAAGGTGAATATATATATATATATATATATATATATATATATATGAATGTTATGATATGCTTGATATGAAGGACCTGAATTTCTATTTCGTGACCTCTAGCTTTCATTAGCTTAAGCATCCCTAATAACGGCAGAGCTGATAATTCCTAAAACATTCGAATCAATGCCTTTCAGTGCTTTCGTCCAACAGTGTTATTTAAGTTGCACTTCATCTCCTATAGGACTGAATTCAACACATTGAATAATCACTCAATCGCGTCCAATGATAAATTGCTTAGTTCTAACAGCTAAGTCATTTATATTGACCAGAATTGTTGTTAAACTTTGAGAAAAAGTTTAACTGATTATTGACACCCAGAACTAGAATAATATTGACCTATTATTTTCGTCGACATTAAATAAGATTGGGAAACTCATAGTTTGACGATCACAACACAAAGTTTCTGGGCAAAAATCATGACAGGATGACATAACAATGATTTTCTTACTAGCTAGCGTTTAATATGTGTACAGACCAAAACATTTTAAACTTAAAAGACGCGGTATCATAAGATGAAGGTGGAGAACCATTGATTTAAGTAATTGAACAACCGATCAGTGTAAAGGAAATAAACATAGTCCCATCACACGTTTCCACATGGTTGTTAAATTCAGCATCAAGAGAATAAGAAATCACTGGGAAATCAATCTTAAAAATAATATCCTTCTCAAATGATTTGTCCAAAATAGCCCACTACCTAAATAAAACTTGAAAGCAACAAGATTCAAAACATAGGCAAGATTCTGAAATAAATCAGGGTTCATCAACCAAGTTCTGACAATTATAAGGATTTTTGGACTCATATACATGTACCATCGAGTATAGAATAGCAGTAAACTATCTACCGCACCGCAAATTCACCGACTTTGAATATGCCTTCAACAGCGTCAAAAGAGAAGTAATTTGCTGTTGCACCAACACTACGGAATACCACAAACCTCTATCAACCTCATTCAAAAACTATGTGAGAACGCCACATGACAAGTAATTCACAATGGAAAGTTCGGTGATGCCTCTGAAGTGAAGACAGAAAGCAGTAAGAAGAGAATGTCTACCATCACCCATATTATTCCCGATTCCAGTGAAATGGATCATGCAACAAACAGTGAGGAGCTGTGAGAAGAGGGGAATACACTGGACCAGAGAAAACACCACACAAGAAGATTCGGATTTCACTAGTAATGCCTTACGTCTTATGTCACACAAGATCTACACGCGAAAACCAACAAGTTGACAGAAGAGGCAGGACAGAGAAGATAGGACTACCTTCAAGTGAATGTAGAGGAGACAGAGGTGATGAAGATACCCAACCAGCAACACCAACAACAACAACTGCAACAACAAGCTACAATCATCATCAATGGGAGAAACTTGAAGCAAGTAGCCTCTTTCACAAACACACACACACACCTATCTAAGCAGCACCGTTTGAACTACAGGCAACACAGGCACACACGAGGACGTCAATGCCAGCCAGGATCGGAAAGACAGCAAGACACGCCTTCATTAAACTGAAACCAGTGTGAACATCTACTGCACTCCACTCAGCATAAAGCGTGAACATGATACGCATTTTGAACACCAATGCCAGTCAAGTCAGTGTTTCTATGTGTTGGTTGAGAGAGTTGGCGTGTTATGAAAGGCATTTCCAACAAACTACACACATTCATCAACAACTACCTACACTGGTTCCTTACTGGAGATCAGATGACCAGAATAATAAGAATTAGCAACAGGGAACTCAGGGAAGAAACCAACGAAGCAAGAACCTATCAGTGAACAAATGTGCAGTGGGAGGAATTGGAGATGGATATGATTGGGCATACACTTAGAGGGCGGACTGAGGATATGAGGCGCCAGGTCAGGCCGTTGTGTGGAACCCAGATGGGGAACGATGAGTTGGGCCTTGGAGTTGAGGGTGATGTGGAGGAGATGTTGTGAGGAGGAAATGAGAGCTTGTGGGCATTCGTGGCAACAGGTTCGAAATATTTCAGAGAAGAGAGTGCACTGGAGACGTGCTACTGATGCCCTTTGTTCCACTAGGAAGCCAAAGGATCAATAATAGTGATAAAAATAATGCATGTACCATCACTCAACAGTCGCCAAATTTCTTGGCTAGAAAGCGGAATTTATCTCTGTCGACGGAGAGGTATTTTTATATTTTCTGACTGAAAGGCATATCCAGCAGTTATATAATGCTAAGTCAAGCTTCTTAACTAAAACTCGAGAAACTGTATATGTGTTTTACGAAGAATTATCGTCTGAGATAACGACAACCGATGGTGCCCACTTAGAATACCCGTCATCAGCGTTCTTATCTAAATTTCCTAGATGCGTCTTGGCAAGTAGTTGAACGTACCTCCAACTTTTTATTGAATAACTTACCTTGCATGTGGTGATCGGCTGATATAAAGTATTCATGTTAATTACTGTTGTTAGACAAAAAGGGAAATACATTCTGAACTCTTGTGTATATTATGAGTAATGTCTGAGGACATGTAACATGCATTTCATCCCTATGAATTGCAGAAAGATGATTTAAAAATTGTATAAACTGCCTTCTAGTTTACCTATAAGTAGTAAAGTGGCGAAATTCAACCACCCTTTCATTTATATCAGAATCCGCATTAACTTTGATTGGTTGCTGATAAAATTCCAACTAAGATAATAACAGCTTCGTTGGATTCACTAAATTACGCCATCCTGAGAGCCTGCAAGATTACCGAATTCATACGAAAAGACGATTAAGATGCATAGTCGTCTTTGGTGTCCCTTGAATGGCCATCTGACATCGCTCCTTAAAAAAGAAGAAACAAAAGGCCATTTGTTCGAACGTGGGTGTATCCATACCATACCATGTGTGATATATTGCTTTTGAGCATAGAATACAAGGTAAAGACAGCGAATTATTCTTTGAGGTTGTAAAACTGCAGTGCCTGAGGTGAAATATATACATGCAGGAAAAGCCAAACCACTAGATACCAAAAAATGATTATTTTACTGCTCTTAATTTCTAGTGATTCGCTGAACCGAATTACCTGTAAACAGGGAACCATGGGAAATTACACTGAATAGCATAGACTTATTTTATCCAATGTCATGCTTTGCATCATTGTCTGCTTACAGGTCATATAGAGGGATTCAGACAAGGGCCCATTTGCTAACACAAAAAAAAACAGTTCACTTCAGCCAACAACGAAAAATCACATGAACTAACATCTGGACTATACCCTCTATACAAAGAGTGACTATCATCACTCCTAGTGGTCCAGTGGTTAACGCTCTGGGATTTGAAGCAATCTGTTCCGAGAAAGAGTCCTACTGGAAAGAATGGCAGTCATTAGAGGCCAGGTGCATACAGACGACGAGTCATAAATAGGACGAAATGGGGGTCCTGGATTCCACTGCCAACCACTATCCATCGTTACTATCAAAAAGAATTAGTTTAAAAGAAAATAAACGGTGACTAGATAAAGAAAAACCAACCAAGAACCTATCACGCAACAAATATGCAGGAGGAAGTGGAGATGAATTGGGCATGCACTGAGAAGGCCGACTGAGGACATCACGCGTCAGGCCAGACTCTCGAGTGGAATCCCCATGGGACGCGACGAGTTGGACGTCCGAGGGTGACATGGAAGAGATAGTGCGAGGAGGAAATGAGAGGTTGTGGGCTGTCGTGGAACCAGGTTCAAAAGATCTCAGAGAACAGGATGAAATGGAGACGTGCTACTGAACCCCTATGTTCCACTAGGAACCCAAGGGACTAATAATAATAATAGATAAAGAAAGCCCCAATCCATGAAGTCTCTAACCTCTTGTTCTGAATCATGTAGGCATCCTAGCCATAACTGAAGGCTTCTACTGATGTGTTTTAATATCAATATATATACTCTTTGTTTTTCTCGAAATCCTAAGTATTTTCATTAGTATTCTTTGATATGTTTTCTCTTCTTTTATATGAGATCGTTGACTTCAACAATATGCTTTTTCTATCCATTTCTTCTTTACAAGCTAATTCGAAGTGTGATAACTTGACATGAAACCATTGTATGCAAACTCTATGTTAATTTATCCGTCTGCTAAGTAGATACTTATGATAATTAATGATAATAATACACTGATTAAGGCTCTATTGTGAACAACATTGTAGAATTCTAGTCATTAGTACTGTGACAATAAAAAAAAATACTAACTAATCCAAGCAACATTTTAGAAATAAAGAAATAATCATATATGACACTATCATCAATCATAATTAGTTTGTTAGTAAATAGATAATGATAAGTAATGTAGTCATTATTCAAAAAAGAGATTTCAAGCATCTCATTGAATGCCAAATTCAGTGGATAATGATTTGTAGTGCATTGTTTGCCTTTAGTAGAATGAGAATACAACCTATTTCAGAGATTCAGAACTCTTAGTTTAACATATTAAGCTTGTAAAATTCATGGTAATGGAACAGAATCAAAGTGTGAATGAAGTGTAAAGAGGCTTATCTGATTTCACATCTCTATCAAGATTGTAAGCAGCATTAAAAAGAAAGAAAAACATTGGCATACGTTTTATGTGAAATTGATTACAATCACCATCGGTCTTTTATAATGGAAGGTAACGGCTGAAACATTCGTAGCTTCTCTATGATCTTCATGAATGAAAAGGTTATTGTGATCAGTGAAAATTTTAAATTGTCTCGAGAATGGATTGAATTTGTTACTTCGATGATTTTAAATAGCCTTTCAGGCAATAGGAAAGCTTATGGGCAGTCACGGCACCAGGTTCACAAGACTGCAGAGAAGAGAGCGCAGTAGAGGCGTGCGGAACTGAAGCCCTACATTCCACAAAGGAACTCACGGGAAAAATAATAAATAATAATAATCAGGCACCATAGGAAGCTCAGTGATGCCTTTAAAGTGAAGACAGAAGGGAGTAAGAAGAGGATGTCTACCATCACCCATATTATTCCCGATTCCAGTGAAATGGATCATGCAACAAACAGTGAGGAGCTGTGAGAAGAGGGGAATACACTGGACCAGAGAAAACACCACACAAGAAGATTTGAATTTCGCCAGTAATGCCTTACGTCTTATGTCACACAAGATCTACACGCGAAAACCAACAAGTTGACAGAAGAGGCAGGATAGAGAAGATAGGACTACCTTCAAGTGAATGTAGAGGAGACAGAGGTGATGAAGATGCCCAACGTGCAACAACAAGCTACAATCATCATCAATGGGAGAAACTTGAAGCAAGTAGCCTCTTTCACACACACACACACCTATCTAGGCAGCACCGTTTGAACTACAGGCAACACAGGCACACACGAGGACGTCAATGCCAGCCAGGATCGGAAAGACAGCAAGACACGCCTTCATTAAACTGAAACCAGTGTGAACATCTACTGCACTCCACTCAGCATAAAGCGTGAACATGATACGCATTTTGAACACCAATGCCAGTCAAGTCAGTGTTTCTATGTGTTGGTTGAGAGAGTTGGCGTGTTATGAAAGGCATTTCCAACAAACTACACACATTCATCAACAACTACCTACACTGGTTCCTTACTGGAGATCAGATGACCAGAATAATAAGAATTAGCAACAGGGAACTCAGGGAAGAAACCAACGAAGCAAGAACCTATCAGTGAACAAATGTGCAGTGTGAGGAATTGGAGATAGATATGATTGGGCATACACTTAGAGGGCGGACTGAGGACATCAGGTGCCAGGTCAGGCCGTT
The DNA here is from genome assembly GCA_944470555.2 of Heterobilharzia americana. Taxonomy (NCBI): domain Eukaryota; kingdom Metazoa; phylum Platyhelminthes; class Trematoda; order Strigeidida; family Schistosomatidae; genus Heterobilharzia; species Heterobilharzia americana. Next base: position 42,964,953 of record OX104127.1, read on the forward strand.
GTGTGGAACCCAGATGGGGAACGATGAGTTGGGCGTTGGAGTGGAGGGTGATGTGGAGGAGATGTTGTGAGGAGGAAATGAGAGCTTGTGTGCAGTCGTGGCAACAGATTCAAAATATTTCAGAGAAGAGAGTGCACTGGAGACGTGCTACTGAAGCCCTATGTTCCTTTAGGAAGCCAAGGGACAAATAAATATTAATAACAACGAATAGGAACAAAATTATAAGAAGTAACTCGTGTTTATTGTTGGATATCACAATACGTTAGCGTTTTCACTGAATGAAAACATGAAACATCCATTTTTAAGGCATTTTATGATTTAAAATACTTCGAAGTATGTCTCTAAATTTAAAAGAATAACGTTCTTTCTCAGAAATAGGAAAGAAAATATGAGATTGCATCATATGAAAAATGTTTTCAGAATACAGAAATCATTAGAAGTGTTATTAAGACGCTGCTTATTATAAATAAGTATCCTGAAGAATTTCTAAATGTTTCGATTTAAAGAATCATAGCTACTCCAAGTTCACCAGTCAACCATATAACTTATGACCAGATGAAACGGTTAAGTTACTGAATTCCATTTTAGTTTATTTATTAGCTATATCACATAGTGGATTATGTTTCGAACATAATTTATTCTCCATAGTCATTTCAAGATGTTTAACTCATATTATTATTATTACTATTATTATTATTATTATTATTATTATTATTATTATTATTATTATTATTATTTGTCCCTATGTGTTCCTAATGGAACATAGGGCTTCAGTAGCACGTCTCCAGTGCACTCTCTTCTCTGAAATATTTTGAACCTAGCTCCACGACAGCGCAGAAGCTCTCATTTCTTCCTCACAAGATCTCCCCCATATCACCCTCGACTCCAACGCCCAACTCGTCGTTTCTTATCTGGGTTCCACTTGACGGCCAGGCCTGATGCGTGATGTCCTCAGTCAGCCTTCTCATTGCATGCACAATCCAATCCATCTCCACTTCCTTCCAGTGCATATTTGTTGGATGATAGGTTCTTGGTTGGTTCATCGCCAGCCAACCAGAGTTACGTGTTCCTTATTCTTTCTGGCCATCTGATCTTCAGTAACTAGCCAGCGTAGGCAGTTGTTGATATTACTCATTGTCTTGGATTACTCTATGATATTTTTCTCCTTTTCTGAAAAATCAAGTTAAGAGAAAAATAAAATTAAAAGGTAGAAGATACTTTTTCCCTAGAGTGAAAACACATTATAAACTTTGAAATGGAATTTGACTCTATCAATAGAGTTCTACAATGTTCCAGTTTATATTTGATACCATTCCTATAAGTTGAAAACACTGTTATGTAAATATCTTTGAGATACAATTTTCCCTTGATGTTATGGTAATTTTTTCTGTAGCATTTCATATATCCAGGACAAAATTTGTGCAGTGCATTTATTTGATTATCAGATCCAGTTTTGTATCCAAATTGATCTAAACGTTTTCAAGATTCGTTAACATTTCTAGTCACATGGAATAAAATCACTATATCCCCATCGAAAAGTGAGCATTAAATATGGGAGTTGCAAAAAAATATATTATGAGTAACTCCAAATAGTTGTCAAACATACAACAGTAACGTAAGTGAACTGATAATTACTTAGATATCTAGGTGTCAGTTTCTTAGTTATACAACAGATTGAATCATTACACAATTCAAAGTACAGGTGATTCAAGACTCACTGCTGTGTATTATTGAAAGTAGCTAAATCATCATCTCAGTTCTTTGTAAAGCTACATAATTCTTGACAGAATCCTTTGAAATCAATAAGTCTTCAAATCATTATCATCTATGATATACAATTAAGGTTTTTGTAACTTGATTAAATTTGTATTACATGAGGACAGATACTCAACGATGACATTGAGTGGCGGTTGCGCTATATATCGTAAGCCAACAGAAGTTGGAAATATGGAGCATTGGATTGTGACCCAGTGGCTAGCTCAATGGTAAGGCGCTGGTCACGGAACCTGAAGATCGCGGGTTCGATCGGTGGTGGTGTGGGGGTGGTGGGTGCGCACTGCTGAGGAGTCCCATACTAGTCGGACGAGACAGCTGTCGAGTGCTCCCAGGTTTCCTTTGTTCCTCCAACTGATGTCAGTCTTTGATGAATAACAACTTGAAATATTTCCAAATCTCCACAACTCTCTCAAAATTTAATCACAGTAATCATTGAAATATTGGAGATTTTATCGATAATCTAATTTTTTAGAGTAGACGTCTACAGTTTATACTAAGAATCTGATTTACATTTATTATTTAGATGAAAAAAATTATGACAAGTTTTACATATCTTAAAAGTGTATATGAATATATCATACAAATTGAAGTTACAATTGTATAGAGAAAGCGGTGAAATCAATAGCCTATTTTGGTAAATTATGGGGAGGTCAAGAGGTGGGTTAAGTAGACTGGAGATTTAAATAAACCACTGTCAATCAGGAAGAAATACAGGATAACTCGTTAAAAAAGATTTATAATAGTTTCAAATTACTGAGCAACTTTTATTCAGAACTGGGTGATAATAGTTTGTTAAATATACTTCCCATCCTTGAACATAATCGTACTAATAAACAGCGATTACCTGTACGTGTGTACGTGAAACTAGTTTTGTTTTTTATAGATCTTATTTTCTCTCTAAGTTTTTTATTTGACGCTGCAAAAAACTGTTTCATATCAGGTAGGATTCATAAAAAGGCTTCAAATTCTTTTGTATCCATCTTGTCAATCGGATAATGATGAGAGGAAAATAAAATACTACATCAATCGAACTTGCTTTTCCGAGCGATAAAAGCATTTCAACAAGCCAACAAATAAAATCATTAACCTTTCATAGCAAAACGATACACTCCAAAGTGAAATGTTTAAGCAAATTTAAATAAGATAATTCACTTGGTTATGGCTAGCAGAGGAATTCAGAATGTGCGTTTCGTCCTATTTAGGACTCATTCGTCAGCTGGATTTACCTACACCTTAGTGAGTGATGTTATTCCCACTGAGATTTCAACCTTATACCCATCATTTCAAACGCCAAGGCGTTATTTATTATGACAACGAAGTGCGATAGCCAACTCTTGTACAACAGGTGTTAATTATTGCTATTTTATTGATATGCTCGTAATTCTTCGCCTTTTTACTAGATACACGTTTCTCAACCTCTATTGGCATATAAGCTCCTATGCAGATGACTCAATATACCCTGAATATTAATTATGATGATTCACTTTAAGTCTTATTTAATTGGTTACCGTATTGGATGAGCTTTTCAATATTGAAAGTTATTGTTTTCTATTTTTTTACTGTAGTATTGTCGAAATACACGAGAACTAACATTGATTCGATTCATTTCAGTGGTGAAGGATGCCAGTTTCTCACAAACGTGATATAATATGACTACTTAAACTAAAAGCTAGCTAGATCACACATTGTTTCCGAAAACATATAGGTGAATACATGAAATTGTAGCTTCATTTGTATCATCTAAATCACTATTTCGTTTGAAAGGAAGGAAAGGTACCTGAAGATTGGAAGAAGTGCTACCTTGTCGAACCCCTAAAGAAGGAAGACATATGTCTTTGCAAGAACTAGTGGAGAATCATGCTCCACCCCTGTCCACACCAAGCGAAATAGTAAGCCGCATCATTGTGGAAAGATTAAAAAATTCTCTGCATTCTACTGGATTACGACCGAAACAGGCTGGCAGGCTGGATTCAGAAACTACAAATCCTGTGCGGATCAAATAGCAGCTCTACGCTACATATCATCATAGAACAGAGCACGGAATGGCAGTCAACACTCTACCTTACCTCAACTTCATCGATTTTGAAAAGGTATTCGACATCGTCCACCGAGAAGTAGTTTAGCAGGCAGCTGCTTCAACACCCCGGTTTCAGTGCCACTAGTCCCTATCAACCTCAACCAACAGCTATATGAAAACGCCACATGCCGAGTGATCAACAATGGAAAGCTCAGTAACGCCTTCAAAGTGAAGACAGGAAGGAGTATGACAAGACTGCCGCCTACTATCACCGATCATCTTTCTGATTGTGATGGACTGGACTGGATCATGCAGCAAACCGTGAGGAGTGAGAAGATGGGCATACGCTGGTTGGCTGGACCGATGAAAAGACATTAAAACATTTGGATTTGACCGACGATGATTCATGTTTAATGTCTTGTGGCACAAACTCGAAGATCTACAGGCGAAAACCAACAAGTTGACAGAAGAGGCGAGGGAGAGAAGACGGGACTACCTTCAGGTGAATGTAGAGAAGATAGATGTGATGGAGATACCCAACCAGCAACAGTATCAAGAACAAGCACCAATCACCATGAACGGGAGAAACCTAAAGGAAGTAGTCTCTTTCACCTACTTAGCCAGGGCAGCATCGTGTCAACAACAGGTAGCGGCGTAGACAAGGATGTCAAAACCTCGATCTCAAAAGCATGACAGGCTTTCACTAATCTGAAATCACTGTGAAGATCTACTGCAGTTAGCATGAAGCGTGAACAACATCCGGATTTTCAACACCAAAGCCCGTCAAGTCAGTGCTTCTGTATGATGGTTGAGAGACTTGTCGCGTTACAAAGAGCGTTTCTAACAAGGTACACACATTCATCAGCTCACTCCATACTGACACTGAAGGTCAGATGGCCAGAAGAATAAGAATAGACAACAAGGAAATCTAGCCGGGTGACGAACCAACCACCCAACAAATATGCAGGAGAAGAAAGTCAAGATGGATTGGATTGGGCATACACTGAGAAGGCAGATTGGGGACATCACGTGTCAGGTCAGGCGGTCGAGTGAAATTGGAATTGGAAGCGACGATTTGGGCATTGGAGTCGAGGGTGTGAAGGAAAAATGAAAGCTTGTGTGGAGTTTTGGAGAGAGGTTGAGGAGACTGGAGAGAAGAGAGTGGAATGGCGACGTGCTGCTGAAGCTGTATGTTCAACTAGAAACCCAAGGAAGAAATAATAACATAATAATAAACTGTTATTATTAACACCACTCAGATGAAATACCCGTTGCATCTAATAGTATTGTTCTTCCGACGCATTTGGTGAATAATTAGATCCTGAGCATTTCGCACTGTATCATACTTATTGTTTGGAACAAAGAGAGAATAATCATTATTATCAAGTGTACTTTATTACCACTTATACAGCGATATTCTAGACATCATACTATATTCATTGCCCTTTATGAGAATGCTAAACACTATGAGGGATTCTTTAGACCAGTCAAAGTTTTTCTCTATAGGATTAGATTGTCGACAAATTGATAAATAAATTAGCTTTCCATTGAAATGTTTTCTTCGTGAACCACTCCAGGCCAAAAGATTTCTGCTTCAGTCATTTTAAAGAAATATGATTACATTGTTTGCATCTAGATAATTACTATATATATATATATATATATATATATATATATATATATATATATATATATATATATATTTCTGTGAAGGTTGCATAGAAATTTATTTAATGCCCATGTATTCATATTTGAGTTTCATTTTTTCTCATTCTATCAAATATTAGGACGTGGAATAGGTGCTTTTTTATTGGCTTTATTTATTCGTCTGTTAGCCACAATAGTTGCCGTCCTACCGTCAAAGTTGAATATGCGTGAACGTATGTTTATAGCATTTGCATGGTTGCCAAAAGCTACTGTACAAGCAGCTGTTGGACCAGTTGCATTGGATACAGCTAGACAATTAAACTCTGCTCCAGATATTATTGGTTGGGGTGAACAGGTGTGTTATTTTATCTTTTTGTCATTTATGACATATTTATACATATTGATAATTTGTGAAACATTGTTTCCTGCGTTGATTACTACTTTGAGATTGTGTCAAGTGATTGAGCGAAATAATACCAAGCAGTGCTGAAAATTTTTTCTAAAATTTTCGAAAATCATTTGTTTGATTGCACCTTTGGACGTTTTGAACATATTTCATGACATTACAGATCCCCTACTCAACTGTAAGATGTACATACTGCGTTTAACTGGTTATATTTAAGCTATTACCAGACAAGAAGAAATCTTTATCTTCAGCTGTGTATGGATAGATCAATTAGACTAGGCTTTTACTGTTACTTGGTACAAGCTTTAAGTACAAATTTGTGAAAAGAATATTTACCAGATGAAAAATTGATTAGTGAAGACACTTTTGAAAATTTCATGAATTTTATCAAAAATAATTTCACTTTAAAACAATTCACTTATTATTAGTGGTCAGGAGACATTTTTTTTCCCATTACTCTTAAGTTCTTTTAAGTAAATAAATTTGTAAATGAAGTATTTTCTAATCAGCTTTAATTGACAGAGAGATGCATAAGTTTCAATTATTTGGCTTACTTAGAATCTACAATCTAGGAAACCTTTAAATGCTCATCCTAGATATGTTAAACTCAACATATACTTAAATTTTGGAGTATGTTACAGGAATACTCTAAATGGTAGTGAAAATTTTGTTGAGTTATTACAAATCCATTTGATAATTTCAATTTACTTCACAATACAAATGATGAAAATAAGATAATATGCTTTAATAATGTGCATTTTCTTGCTCTATAACGTTCTGTAGTCAACTGACAGAAGTAGAAGATATGCACTATTGAATTCCAACACAGTGGCTCAATGGTAACTCGCTAGCTGCGGAACCTGAGTTCTATCTTTGATGGGGTTATGGGTTTTCACTGCTGAAGACTCCTAAACTAGGATGAAATAGCTGTCCAGTACTCCAAGGTTTCCAATGTTTCTCTAACCGACATCAGTCTATGATGATTACAAACCTGGAAGCTTTAAAATTCTGTCAATATATCATACCGTGGTTGATTGGACTGAATTGATCGGTCTCTATTGATATATGGGCACCTGTACGGATGCCTTGATATTGCCAGCGTTCTAATTATGTTGATGATGGATTGTGGCTAGCAATGGAAGCCAGGATGCGCATTTCATCCTATTTGGGACTCATCAACTGGATATACCTGTTTCCCAGTGAATACCGGTAGGAACAACATCACTCACTGAGAGTTTTTCAAGGTGGCTCTTCTTCTAATCAATGTGCAGGCACCTTTCTTTTCTTTCAGATCTTCTACAAAACCTTAACGAGTTATACTTGTTTGATTTAAATATAATTATTAAAAAGCTTATAACCAATTGTATTATATGTTTACTACTTTTTTCTTCTTTTAAAGGTTGTAACATTGGCAGCAATATCAATATTAATCACTGCTCCATTAGGTGCAATATTAATGCCATTAACTGCTCCTTATTTATTACATCAAGATATTCAATCATCACAGGTATTAATTGAAGGTACTCAATTAAAATATTCTACAAGTAAAATAATTAATAGACAGAATAATAATGAAAATTTAAAATCATCTAAAATACTTTCAAGTAATATTGAAATGTCTAATTCAGATGTTATAAATAATACACATTTATAAATGAACACATTATACTTGAACATATTTCAATATTTTCATGTTATCTATTTTAGTTTTACTGGAATATATATATATATATATATATATTCAATTATTTTATTCGAAAAAAATCTTTTTATCTAATGTTTATTATTGTTCATATGTAACATTAGAATAGAGTATTAATTAATACATTCATCCTATATATCTTTTAATATACTAATAAAATTTTTACAGTCTCCAATATTGTTTATATTCACTCATTAAATTATAAAGAAGTATTCGATTGTATTTTCCTCGTAGGTATTTGCCTTCCCCTTCCCCTTCTTCTTCTTCTTCTTTCTAATCTTCAAATCTTCATTTAGTTAGTTAATAATTCATTACATTTTATTACCAAGTGAATTTATAGTAAAAAAAAGTTATTCTTTTTTTTGTTTTTTTTGTGATAGTTTTTATATTCATTGACAGATTTTCATGTCTGTTACCTAGACTACAGACTTATGTTTAATAGTGAGAAAAATCAGTTTACTAGAGTTTTCTAAGTACTTTATACATTTAATTCATTGTTTTCCTTATTCGTTTCATTTCTATTCAACACTTTATTGTTCAATAGTGATTTATTTCTGCTGTACTTTTGACCATAGCCTTTATTTCATCTGTCTTTTATCAGTGTTGATTTCTTTCCTATAAGATACAAGTTTATTAGTTTTTTTATCTACTGTTTTACTTATAAACAGAGATATGATTATTGTATTATTTTCAGTGAGAAAAATCTTTGTCAAACTCATGATTATCATTATTGTTTTCTCTTAATTTCAAGATTTTCTCTTTTTCAAAATTATACTCATTTCACAAACACTATTACATAGCACTGAATAGTACCAGTCAATTCATATATACACATATGTATATACATTAAATTGAATACTTTATTACGATTATATGAAGATAGAAAACGAATTGGATAAGTATATATTCGAGAAAGTAATTATTAATTTCTCATAAATTCATATAGATACCTAATGTATTTTCATTAAAAACAAATGCATAGAGACAAAAACAAATAATTAACTGTTTTTCATATGTCAAATGTTTAGTGGGGAAAATAATTTTAAGTTTGTAGACAGTTATCACATTTATTGTGACTATTATGATGATCATTATTACTACAGTTTGTTTAGACAATCTAGTTTTAGAATAAAAAAGTATATTGTTTTCATTGATATAGATATATAAATTATCATCTTATTGTTATTATTTATCCCTTGAACCTCGTTTCATGACAGCCCAGAACCTCTCATTTCTTCCTCGCACAATCACCTCTATGTCATTATCTCCTAGGACGCCCAACTCGTCGTTTCTCATCTGGGTTCCTCTCGAGTGCCTGGCCTGGAGCGTGATATCCCCAGTCGGCCTTTTCAGTGTATGCACAATCTATCTTCACTTCCTTCCACTGCAGATTTGTTGAGTGATAGGTTCTTGCTTCGTTGGTTCGTCGCCAGCCAGCCAGACTTCTTTGTTCCTTATTCTTTCTGGCCATCCGATCGATCTTCACTAGTGAGTGAGCCTAGGTGGCAGTTGTTGATGAATGTGTGTAGTTTGTTGGAAATGCCTTTCATAACGCACCAAGTCTCTCAACCATCATACAGAAGCACTGACTTGACTGGCATTGGTGTTCAAAATCCGGATGTTGTTCACGCTGTATGCTGAGTGGAGTTCAGAAGCTGTTCACATGGGTTTCAGTTTAATGAAGGCTTGTCTTGCTGTCTTTCCGATCGTGGCTGTCTTTGACTTCCTCCTCTGTGCTTGTGTTGCCTGTAGTTGAAACAGTGATGCCCAGATAGGTGACTTAAATTAAATTATTTTTTACATTGTAATAGTTTTAATGAATAAAAAAGAAAAGATACAACTCAAATGAACAAATAGATTTTCTTCATCGATTAGTAGTGAATAAAAGAATAAAACTGGTTGATTGTTTTGTCTATTTAGAATAACTTTAAGATAGTCAAATTTACAATGCAAATAACTTAAATAAAGTAATTATACTGAAAGTATTTCATTGAACTACAGTAATGGATAAAAGTGAGACATTTGACTAACAGATGGGTTGAAGGATAAAGAAAACATTTGAAAATCAACATCGTCAACGTTAAGTATTCAGGTTTGATCAGCTTTTAACTTTGTCAAGCATGAATATTTATTTTCTATGAGATATAAAAATATCTTTTTTATTATGATGTTTGTAATTTTCTATTGCTATATAGGATCAACTTGCTCTACCTCTGTTTTCGTTCGTATGAGCTCCCATGTATATTTTTCAATACTTCTGAATATTCATGATAAAATGTTGATCTTGATGACTAACTAGCAAAGGAATCCAGAACGAGCGCTTCATTCTATTTGGAATTTGTCAGATGGATGCACCTACAACCGGAGCATCGAACCAAGTACCTATCGCTTCAAATGCTAAAGCATTATCACCTAACTTCGGTGTAAGTGCAAAGTATAACAGAGAGCTGATAGGCATTGAAATTATAAAATTTTCTAATGTCGTTCAAATGCGTTTAATTTCGGGTACTGGTCATCGGTATTAGGTGTAAACTGTTAGATTAAAACCATCTGAGAAGCCTATGAATTTATGCTCGAGTCAGCGCAAGTACAAGCTTTTTTTCTAGACACCGAAAGATTACTGAAATTTTGCAAAACAAGTTTAAGTGACTCAGATGAAATCGTATTCTATCCTCCAAAGCTCAGTCCTTCGCTTTTCATTTACCTTCGTATATCTTTCACCTTCTAGTGTTTTCGTTACTTTAATGACAGAAGTTCCATGTCATGTTCTAAGCTCAATAACTTATTGAATCTTTCTAAAAACAATATTCCAAAGTTACTGTATGCTGTTATGCTGACATCGATAAGTATCTCTATGAAACTCGTTAGTTAACAGTGTCAAATCAAGCAAAACTTTTTAGCCAGTGGACTAACCTTGGCTTCTGAATGTTTTCTCTAATTTTCATTTACCTTAGAAACCAAAACCATAAGAAATATATTTTTATGTAAAATAATATCTTGTCAAGAAAGGGGATATTTGTAACATAAATTCAACTATGCATAAATATTATATACAAGTAAGTATACAAGTATTATATACCAAGGCGAATTTCTTGGAAATGTTCCATTTCACTTGTTTCTCTAGATATCAGATAAACATTATTTTTGCTTTTATCAGATCTTTAGTTCAGCTTCATCTTAAAGGATAGACAATTAACTCGAGTAAATTTCCTTTTCACAATGAATTCAATTTACTGAAGATTTAAAATATTGTCAATCATTTTAAAGCATAAGACTATTATTATGTATAATTTAATCGGTTAATATTTTAGTCAGTTACTAGAGGAATACATATTGTTTTATTAAAGTTCATATTCATTGATACTTGTAATTGCCTGTTGCTATTCGGAGTTCAATCACTCGACGTTTATTGGTAAATAGACTCTAATATGGATTTTGCGATATTGCTCGGATATCTATTGTAATGTGGTCAATTCATTGGCTAGCAGTGAAATCTTGTTCATGCATTTCCTCCTACTTAGGACTCGTTATTGAGTTGCAGATAAATCCAACCGTTGAGTCATGAATAGGACATAACCTACGTCTTGAATGTAACTGCCAACCACAAAATAGACTAAAGTACAAGGCTTTTATTCATTCACTTTGATTTCTAGTCCTCTGCTTTGTGACAGTTTGCAACTTCTGGACTTACATGTCAGGCTTTTTGACATAATAATAATAATAATAATAATAATAATAGTTACTTTATTCCAAATTAAATGTTCAATACAGTATTGAATTCTCAGTAAGTAATGTACATGTGGCTAAAATGTGTTGAAACAAGGTTGCCTACTATCCCCCATGATATTCCTGATTGTGGTTGACTGGATCATGCTGCGAACAGTGGGGAGCGAGAAGAGGGGGATACGCTAGCTGGACTGCGGAAAAAAACCTAGAAGATCTGCATTTCGCCAGTGATGACTTGTGTCTGATGTCACACAAACTTGAAGATCTACAGGCGAAAACTAACAATTTGACAGAAGAGGTAGTGAGGTGAAGACTGGACTTCAGGTGACTGCAACAACAAGCTACAATCATCATCAATGGGAGAAACTTGAAGCAAGTAGCCTCTTTCACACACACCTATCTAGGAAGCACTGTTTCAACTACAGGCAACACAGGCACACACGAGGAAGTCAAAGACAGCCAGGATCGGAAAGACAGCAAGACACGCCTTCATTAAACTGAAACCAGTGTGAACATCTACTGCACTCCACTCAGCATAAAGCGTGAACATGATACGCATTTTGAACACCAATGTCAGTCAAGTCAGTGCTTCTATGTGTTGGTTGAGAGAGTTGGCGTGTTACGAAAGGCATTTCCAACAAACTACACACATTCATCAAAAACTGCCTACACTGGCTCCTTACTGAATATCAGATGGCGAGAATAATAAGAATTAGCAACAGGGAACTCAGGGAAGGAACCAACGAAGCAAGAACCTATCAGTGAACAAATGTGCAGTGTGAGGAATTGGAGATAGATATGATTGGGCATACACTTAGAGGGCGGACTGAGGACATCAGGTGCCAGGTCGAGCCGTTGTGTGGAACCCAGATGGGGAACGATGAGCTAGGCTTTGGAGTGGAGGGTGATGTGGAGGAGATGTTGTGAGGAGGAAATGAGAGCTTGTGGGCATTCGTGGCAACAGGTTGAAAGTATTTCAGAGAACAGAGTTCACTGGAGAATGTGCTACTGAATCCCTATGTTCCATTCGGAACCCAAGGGACTAATAATAATAAGTAATGTTTCAACAAGTTAACTATCAGAACAATATTTCCAAATGAAATTACTATTGTATCATAGTGATGTTAATAATAACACTATTAAAGTCAATAAAATGAGATGGTCAGCTGGCATTGGATTAGTTCCTGATCTATAATCGAAAATGTACAGAAAATTGAGTTTAGATGTGGTGATGACGTTTCATTCAGTCACTATAAGGATCTACAGTTCAATTTAAGCGTCTGAGGAGTATAAATATGTTGAATGTTTGCATACAGAAATATTCATTTCCATAGAACTTGGTATTTTTTTCTTCTTTTTTTTTTTAATCTACTCCAGAAAAAGCTAACTGAAAACATTTTAAAATTGTGCCAGAGTACATGAGATGTTGAGAAGACACAGTTAAATGATTTAAACAAACTGAATGCAAAAACTAGTTGATGTCTACGTTTAGTGGAAAAATTTGGTAGTCTATGGTTCAAGCAAGCCACTGTATATGACTTTCATAAGTCTTACTTTGAAGATCAATAAATATCTCTTTACCACCTTATATAATGAAGGTTATAACAAATTTTTCTTACAATTAATGGCGGAGAAATAGTTATTGTTTAAGTATATTTATCAGCTTATGAAAGTTTAACAGTAACAAAGTTCTATCTTAGCTGCTGATACAATGTATAAATCTTAGAGTTTCACAAATCCGGAATAGGTCAATTTCCTATTATAGACAGTCATTTATTACATTTAGATGAAACACTTCATATGGTTAAAATGATGAACAATAGTTTCATATTATACATCCGTATTTTAGAATTGACTTTATGAGATAAATGTATTACTCAGCCTAATTCTGAAATAAATACAAATTATTTTCCATCAAAATGATTTCTTGTACTCAAAATTTTTGATTTTTGGAGATTCAACAATTTATTATTGTTAATATTATCTTCCCCGCAGGTTCCTAGTGGAATATAGGGCTTCAGTAGCAAGCATATAGCCAGTCTCCTCAACCTCGCTCCAACACTCCCTGCAAGACTTTATTTCTTCCTCGCACGACTTCCTCTATGTCACCCTCGACTCCAACGCCCAAATCGTCGTTTCCCCTTTGGATTCCACTCGACTACCTGGTCTGATGCGTGATGTCCCGAATCGGCTTTCTCAGTGTATGTCCAATCCAATTCATCTCCACTTATTCCGTTGTATATTTGTCGGGAGATGGAATCTTGCCTCGTTGATTCGGCACCAGCCAGATTTCCTTGTTGTCTATTCTTATTATTCTGGTCATCTGATCTCCATCTTCATTGTCAGTATCGAATGAACTTAGGCACCAGCTGTTGATGTATGATGTCTGTAGTTTGTTCGAAGTGCTTTTTGTGACTCACCAAGTTTCTGAACCATCACATAGCAGCACTAACTTGATTGTCATTGGTGTTGAAAATCTGGATGTTGTTCACGCTTTATGCTGAGTGGAGTGTAATAGATCTCCACTCTGATTATTTCAAATATAATGAAACCCTTTCTGGCTTTTCCGAAATAAATTATAGGATTATACTTATTTTAATAGTGAACCACGAAAAATTTGAAATTCTGGTTTTTTTCAAAAGCTCATTTTACCTTCATTAAGACAAAAAACAAGTAATATTTACATAATTTTTAAAACGAAACATTAGTAATGATGGGCAGTGGCTAGCAGTGGAATCCAGGATGTACATTTCGTTCTACTTGGGAGTCGTCAGATGGATGTACCTGCTTCCCTGTGAGTGATGTTGTTCTCACCAGGACTCGGACTCGGGAGCGATCGCTTCAAACTCCAGGGCGTTATCCACTACACCGCCGACCCACGATAGCCACTTCTTGTGCGACGGGTATAGGTTTAGTGTTATTGCTTGTATTACACCGCCGTTGATTGTACTCGATCGATCAGTCTCTGTTGGCATATGGGTTCCTGTACGGATGCCTCGATATTGCCTGTCTTTTAACTATGTATAGTAATGACGGGCAGTGGCTAGCTGATGAGTCCCAAATAGGACGAAATGCGCATTCTGGATTCCACTGCTAGCCACTTCCCATCATCACTATGCAACGTTAAAAGGCAGGCAATATCGAGGCATCCACAAAGGAGCCCATATACCAACAGAGACTGATCAATAATATAAGTGAAAAACTTGGGCACTGTGGTAGAATGTAGTTCCATATTAGATTTGTTTATTTGATATAAAGCGCACAGTGATACAGTATTATTTAATTGATTATTGATAATAATTATTGATAATTTATGCTCGAAACGTAATCAATTAAATAATACTGTATCACTGTGCGCTTTATATCAAATAAACAAATCTAATATGGAACTAGAGACTGATCAAGTCGGTCCAGTCAATGACAGCGTAATACAAGCAATAACATTAAACATTAGTAGTTATTTTTATAACGAATTTAACAAAATTGTTCACTTCAGAATAATTTCAGCGGAAAACAGGATGAAGAAAGTTTATGTAGTAGAATTGATTTAGTGTTGGATTAAAAGTTAACTAGTTTTTCTATTCAGCAATTCATTTTTTTGGACAAATAATTCAAATATATGATATGGGACAAAACCACTGTACTTAAGTCTAATATAGCTAGGTGGAGAGAGAGATTAATTACTGAATCTTTGTTCATCGAATCCACACTCAACACATGTAATAGGAATGACGCAACACCTATACCAGAGATATGGAAAACTTTACTACCAATCAAAAAACAAAAAAACAAAGAGAGATCAGGTGACAGGACTATAAAATCAGATATCGAAAGAAGTGTGATTACATTGATATGATTATGAGCAGTAATAATTTATGCTCGAAACGTAATCAATTAAATAATACTGTATCACTGTGCGCTTCATATCAAATAAACAAATCTAATATGGAACTACATTCTATCACAGTGCCCAAGTTTTTCACTTATAATACATTATTGTTAACTTTATTATGCAACCATTTCATGATATGAGAATTCGATGACATACTACACACAAGCGTTTGCTAGTAGCTTCATGAATATTCGTCACCAGTTTTTTGTGATTCAGTACTCAAATATCTTACATCAGTTTCCGGTATTCTACAAGTTGATTTGTTATGTTTAACAATGGACAATATGATGAACACTCCAAAAAATGCCTTATAAGTGAATGTAGTAGTGTAAATGTATACTGATTACTGTTGCTTGGTGTCAGGAACAGTCACTTAGATAGACATTTTCATCTTGATTTAGGTTGATAGTTATCAGCACTCATCATTATCTACATGATCGAGGGAACGGATGTCCCACATGACAGTCTTATATGTTTCCATGAGACAAACAAGTATGTAGTCATAAGGAAGTGAATTATAGACAATGAAAGGTTTTCTTTGAAACTGTTCCCTTTTTCATAGTACTCATCTATCACCTTATCTTAACTGTATTTAACTCAAATTATGAAAAAGGAAGTAGTTTGTTTACTCATTTCAATTACCTACAATATTATTCTGTCAGATGAAGCTCAGGTAAGGTTAATTTCCAGTTTAGGTAAATACTGAATCGCCTATCTTTGAATATTTCACTTCAAATGTACACATGAAAATAAGCGAAAATACCCTCGAAACTATGAATATCCTAAAGGTAGATATAGTTTGTCTATGCTAGCCATACTGGAGGGAAGTTAACTAAGACCATATTACTTTTGTTTGTGCCTTTTAGTGGGAAAAGATTTTATTTATTATTGAGTTCTAGTATCATTGAGGTTAGAGCTGACTTTCTGTTTTTCATAGTTAAAAACTATTCCTAGTTACAAGATTTTGTTCGAAGTACCGTTCAGGTAACTGAAATTAAGTGGAAACACCAAAATTGACTTTGAAATGGTTGTAAACAATGAAGTTGAAGTTTGAGCTTGAAAAAAATAAGTTTTTTCATGAAAGTAAATTGATGAATGATCTTTGCAGTGCGAAGAAATTTCTTACCATCGAGTCACAAATGAAGGTACCTTCTTGAGTTGATAAAATCCTCCGAAGTTGTGTTTTAAATACTAAAGGATTAAAGAAAGACGAAGAATCGTCATATATACAAGCAGGATAGAAATTTTTTCATTTCTAAATGTTTGTTCTCTTATCATACACTTAATTTCTCTGACTTGAATGATTTTACTGCATTAAAATTCAAAGTATTATCTGATTGATATTTTATTAGATATGTATCATATAGTTTAAATAGTTTGGTGGTCAAATTAGATTTAGCATAAATGTTAACCTACTTACATTCAATTTAGTCTCAAATTACAACATATACTGAACAACAAATACTGAAAACATTAAGGTGTTTCAATTCAGTTTACTTACAGGGTTTTTCATAGATTTAGTTTTAGGGTTATGCATGAAAATATGAACTTCAATAGATATTCGAGGTGGGATTATAGATAGATATAGCTTCTTTTAATCATATGTATATTGAAAAGTGGCCTAGTTTTGGAGTCAGTTACATATGTTCCACTAATTTGTAACTAGATAACAAGTTTTAAGATGTATGTAAGATTTGGGCATATCGATATTATCTATAAAAAAAACTTATCCAATGAAATGTCTTAAAATGTTCATTGTATTCGAAGAATAAGAAATACAATTTGGAAATAGTTACTGCAGGATTGTGTGAATCTAACCATTTAGTGATAAGTGGATAAAAACCAACCTCATATTGTCTACTCTTGAGTACAAACCAAATCCTTTCGACCATTTTATAATTTGGTGACGGAGCAAGGAGATAAATGATCGCAGACAATCGACAGGAAACCCTTGACTTACGTTTTATGCTTGTTAGCAATCGTTACCACTCATCAGTATCTGCATAACTGAGGGTATTGATGTCCTGTCTAAGATCTGAAATCGCGTCACCCAGTACTAGAGTCAGAGATGTTACTGATGAACTATTCAGGTTGTGACAGTTGTACTGAGCTGCAAAAAAACACTTTCTTTTAAACTCAGTCACTAAATGCATACATTAAGATGGTGAATCACGCTATTCAAACTCCACGAGAAACAGTATCCATTGTAAAATGATTTTCAAATATGTCAAGTAAGGATGCAGAAAAATGATAGTCTAATGTCGCATAACCTTTTGAAATTGTTACTAAGATGATGCATAAAATAGGTATTAATTTCTTTTTTTAAACATAACTCTATTATTTTTAATCATGTGTGGATCAAATTTCAACGCTACGCATCACCATAGATTAAAGTAAAGAATGGCAGTCAAATGGATCTTTACCTCAACTTCATCGAATTTCAAAAGGCCTTCGACAGTGTCCACTAAAAAGTAATTTCGCAGGCAGTTACTTAAACACAACAGTTTTAGTGCCACAAGTCTTTATCAACCTCATACAAGAGATATATGAATACGCTACATGCCAAGTGATCCATAATGGAAAGCTTCGTGACGCCTTTGAAGTTAAGAAAGCAAGGAAGTAAGACAAGGCTGTCTACTATCACCCATAATCTTTCTTATTGTAGTAGACTGGATCATGCAGCAAACCGTGGTGAGCGAGAAGAGGGGCATACGCTGAATGGAACGATAAAAAGAGCCTAGAAGAAGATTTGGATTTCGCCGACGATGATGATTTATGTCTAATGTCTTGTTGCACAAACTCGAAGATCTACAGGCGAAAACTAACAAGGCAACAGAAAAGACGAGGTAGGGGAGCGAAGATGGGACTACCTTCAAAGGAATGTAGAGAATACAGAGGTGATGGTGATACCCAACCATCGCCAACAACAACAACAAGCTCCAATCACCATGAACGGAAGAAATCTAAACAAAGTAGTCTCTTTCACCTACCCATCTACATAGGCAGCATCGTTTCAACTACAGATGGCACAGGCACAGACGACGATGTCAAAGCAGGCAGGATCGGAAAGACAACGAGACAGGCCTTCCTGTATTAACTTGAAAAAATCAGTATGGAGATCTATGGCACTGCACTCCATTCAGCATAAAACGTGAACCACAACCGGATTTTGAACCCCAATGACAATCAAGTTAGTGCTACTATGTGATGGTTCAGGAAGTTGGCTAGTCACTAAAAGCACTTCGAACAAACTACAGACATCATACATCAACAGCTGCTTACACTGGCTCAATACTGAAAATCAGATTGTCAGAATAATAAGGATGAGCAACAAGTAACTCACTCTGGCTAGCTGGCTGGCAACGAACCAACAAGGCATAAACCCATCGCCAAACAAATATGCAGAAGAATAGAGTGGAGATGGATTGGATTGGAGATACACTGAGAAGGCAGATTGGGGACCTCATGCCTGAGACTACGGCCATCGAATGGAATTGAAATGAGAAACGACGAGTTGGGCGTTGGAGGCGAGGTTGACATGGAGGAGATGGTGGAAGGAAGAAATGAATGCTTGTATGGAGTGGTGGAGCGAGGCTGAGGAGACTGAAGGGAATAGATTGTAATGGAGGCGTGCTAGTGACGTCGTATGTTCCACAAGGAACTCGAAAGAAATATAATAACTATAATCCTATTATTTTCACCTGTAGGAAGAAGGCTTTTTTATCACTTGTAATACAGTTATAAAAAAATGTTCACAAATTATTTACTAAATATGCTGCAGGGAGGACTTTGATTGTATATGGTCAATGTTTTGTGTATAACTGGCCTTTTATGCAAATAATTTTTCATGAAAAAATCTCTATCCTAAAAGATTTTTTATCTTAAACAGTGTTATTTTATCAATACACAACAGAATAATTAATAATTGTCCTTTATTCTATTTTTATTTCATTGAATATTCCTCGATTGGTACATGATTATTAAGTAAAATAGTTTTTTCATGGTAAGTTTCATTTCATTACTCAAAAATGTTTTATTCATTTACTAGTTTCACAAATGAAAAGGTCAAATTATTATTTCTTTGCTGTTTGCTTATACACTTTATTATTGGTAATATATACCAATCATACGTTCTTTCTATTACAAATAATTACTACTTTTGCTAATGTTATCTTCACGTTACCGTGAATATGTGTAAACTCAGAAAAACAGGTAATATTTCATCTCTTAACTAGCTAGGTAAGTGATTTTCAAGACAGTAAAATTCCATATGTTTAACTAACTTGATATTCTTTCTGTGTTGAAGACAGAACCATGCATATAAGAATAAAACTTGTGAACTATAGCAGAATATAGTTCCATTGTTATTGAGTTATTAGATTTATCCCTCAGTGTAATAGTAAGTATTGTTTACTGAATTACGTTTCAAACATAATTCATTAACCATAGTCATATCAAGATAATACAATACACAACCTTGAGATATCCTTTATATAGTCCTAATTCCATTGTCTCTTTGTGAGATGGGTAGTAACATTTTCCATATATCAGGAACAGGTCATGAGCCATTCCTGTTCCATGGTATTACATGCTGATTCGATAAACAAACATTCAGTTATCAATCTCTCCATCCACCCTGTTATGTTAATTTTAAGAATTTTCACCCTGTCCCATCCTATTGTGTGATTGTGTGTAATTGCATGCATAGCTATGGCTGAACTTTCCTCTAAATTCCTTATCTTTCTGGGATCTACCAATTTTGACCTAGCTAAGTTTTTGTGTTCCAATAGGCTAATCGACCCCGGTCGACTACTTTCACCTATGTATTTGACTTCGCAATCGTTGCAAGGTATTTAGTAAACTCAGTTATTCTACTTAATTGAGTCAATAGGATCTTTTAACATACAAAGCTTATCTCGAAGTGAGTTTAAATGCCACTGTAATCCCAGCCAGCCTTGTTGAGAATTTTACGTAGTGTTTCTGAGGTGCCTCCTTTGTATAGTAATACTGTGGAGGTTTTGAATTTTCTGTTCACAGTATTGCCTCTACTATTATTAACATCATTATCGACAATATTATTACTATTATTGTTGTTGTTATTACCACTATTATTACTACTGTTAATAACTGTGTTACTGATATTTTCCTTACAACTCCTAAGCAGCTTATCAATTAATTTGGGAGGGTAATTGTTGATGATTAAGGCGTCTTAAATGTATCTCGTTTCTTGTTTTAGATCTTTTGTTTTACCAGTAAGTTTTTTGGCCATTTTACTTAGATACTTTACTAAGCCAACTTTAACTGACATAGGATGAGACGATTTGAAGTGTAAGTAACTGTTTGAATGTCAAGATTTTCTGTGGACACTAGTGTCTAAACTCCCATCTTGTATCCGTTTTATTCGGCAATCCAACATTGCTAATTCTACTTGACTATTTTCTAATTCATAGGTGAATTGGATTGCGTTGACTACTGGATTTATATGTGCGAAAAACTATGCATATGTTCCGATTTCCATACTCTAATCGTGTCGTCTGCATATCGAAACCATATTTTCGGAGCCGGAGTAAATTTTTCTACGGCCATCCGTTCCCAACTATCCATAAATATGTCAACCACAATAGGGAATAATTGGTGATCCCACGGCAACTCCTTCTGTTTGTTTGCATATTATATTCTGAAACTTAAATATTGTGGAAGTTACGCACAGCTGTACTCTTAGCGTGATATCATCTATTGGTACCTTAGTTCATAGTGTAAGCTCATGGTCACTATTGAGCTCGTTTCTAATTACTTCCAGGGCCATACTATTCGGCAGTTATCTTGATATGACTATGGACAATAAATTATATCCGAAACGTTATCCAGTAAACAATACTATTACACTATGTAATAAATCTTATAAGTCAATAAAAATGGAATAAAACCATGCACTTTATATCTTAGGTGCAAAATTAAGGTTCTCAAATTTTAGTCTGAGTCTCTAATGTAGCGTAATTTTTCACAAGTTCATCGTTTCTGAGATGTAATCATAACAAAAAAATCTTTGGTTCAAATCCTTCGACTAACTAATTCGTAATGTCCTACACATTACTTTCGGACACAAAATTAGTATTTCAAAAACTTCTACAAAAACATTTTGCTGGGTTACTTCTTGCCAAATGAATGCTAAGATGCTTTTCCCATCATAACGAATAATTTTTCTTTTAGCCAATTATAAGTAGCTATCACAGTGAATAATCGTTTCAAGCTTGTTATCCCAAATGTCAGCGAAACTTAGAGGAAGTGGAGTGACTGTGATTAAGCGAAAGGAAATCTAGATACGGTATGACTTAGGAGTAGAGTTTTTCAGGATTTTTGCAAAAAGACTGATTGAGCGAAGAAATATATTCCTTTTCAATTAGGTCTTCATCTTGGGCTCTACACTAATATATAGGTTTACAATTTAATCAAATTACCAATCACGAGGTGATGTTTCGGAAATAATGTTATAAATAATCCACAGTTACTAAAATTGAAAATATGAAACAACCTTTTATTTGGTAAATGGGAGTGACTTTAATGAGTGTTCAGTCATCCACAACAAGCTATTGCGCAATAAGAAACTAAATGAATATTGATAGAAACAAGAAGGGGAAGAGGTGTACAAAGTGAACCTAGAGGTTACATCATGTTGACAGCCACGGTAATGAAAGTGGTTGAACAAACTTCTTTTGGATACAAAGGCTAGGTTTGTCAAGGTGGATTGCAATCACCTCTGCTATATGAAGTAAACGAGTGCGTAATTTATGTGGTAAATTAATTGGAATCTGATGAATGATTTTGAAGGCTTTTCCGGTAACCACTTGATGTCCTGTGTCAACTAAGTGTGCAAGTGTGGAGCTCTTTATAGTTGTAATTTGTGCCTTGTTCAACCATGATGGGTGGTGCTGAGAAATTCGACGATGGAACTGCTTCATTGTACTCCTAATATAACTAGCTCCACAGGAGTAGTTGAATTGATGAATGCACATAGAAGTGGCAGAATCAGGCGCTTTGCCTTTATTTCTTGCGCCTGTAGAAGGTGAGAGATAATTTAGCGGCTGCGAATGCTTTCTTTATGCAAGACTCCTTTTATACGTTGCGTGATGATCTCACTGGCAATGTCACTCTTAAATTCCAGCTTCAAGAAGATTTGCTTCTTAGGAACTGTTGGCATTGTTGTCTTAACCCTCGTAATATTCATGTGCTCAGTTACAAACCTGTCTGAATAGCCATTTCTACTAAGCAGATAACGGATGGTGGCGCACTCTTTCTTGATAACATCCTTTGAGCAAATAGCTGAGGCTTGCTTGAAAACGTTTTTCCAGTGCTTGAAATTTCACTGCATAAAATGTTGTACTATTCAAATCTTGTGCTACTCAAAGTAAACACATGGTGGTTAGTCATATTTTTCGTTTCGTGGGTAAGAAATACATGGTTTGTTTAAATAAATAGTCAACAATTCAAAGATGGTACAGTTAGGAAAGCATTCTCATTGTCGCAGCTTGTTTTACTTACAAGAAATAGGAATTTGAAGCCTGAAAGTTTGTGTTGCTATGCAATTTGCTCAAAGTATATTCAAGCTTTAGTTTATCACTGAAGAATCTTTTCTCAAACGTTTGATGAATATGAAGATATGAAGCAACTGTAAGTAATCACTGAGAAAAGTTAGCCTTACTGAAAAAGAAGGAGGTTATTTAGTTTGTTCAAAATTCCATTGGTGGCAAAACAGCGAAACGTTTATTTTAACACCAACATACCACCGGATAACCCAGGATGGTGAAAGTAAAGTGATTAGGCATGTTATATTGATAAAAAGGTCAGGAGTAGAACTCCTTCTTCACAGCCTTTAATGTGATGAAAATTTTGTAGAAGAATAATGTTGTTTTATTCTAAGGGATAGTGGTTGTGTCAACTTTGTCATGATAGTTGCGATAAGTTGGGATGGGTCAGCCAGCTTTAAAATAAATACGATATTCATAGTTTTATTTATAACCACGCAAGCTGTACCTAATGAAGTAAAACCTTTACACAATATTTAGTACTGCCCTTAACCTTAGTTACTGAACGATTATTTGGATAATCGTTTGGCGTTTCTTTCAAGTTTCTACATATCATTGGTTTTCTACAATCAATAATTATCATTGAAGAAATACAGAAATGTTGTTTTTTTTCTTAGCTATCTATATGTAAAACATGGTGGAGAGTTATGATACAAAGAATATTTTTTTTTGTTAAGTGAGAGGATTTTGTTTTCACTGTATCCTCTCATCTGGATATTTCAAGAAGATGCTTGTCCTGATAATGTTGTGTAGGATGAGAATGAAAGCTTCACCATAAAGTTGTCTAATTCAGAAAAAAGCAACACTCAGAAAACATTTATGTTTCATTTAATTGTTTAGATATAAAGTACTTAGAAATTGTTATAAGAGAAGACAGTAGATAAGAAGAAATGCGTTTATTCCTTCAGCTTGAATTGAAAGTAAGAATAATGATATTCTTCTTTCAGTAAATTCCACTTCTATTACTCTGTACTGTAGAATAAATCATATCATACGTCCATAATAAATTATTAGTTTTAAATAAAAAAACTTGACGACTCTATTTTAAGCCTTTCATTCATTCAATGACGTATGATAACTTTTAACATTTCTTTGATCATCACCCTACCCTGTACTAGTCATATGAAATTGATTATATAAAACTATACACTGAATTTTACAACTCATATATATTTGTTCATATTTGCTATTATTCTACACCTTTTAAACTGTCAACATCTACATAGGATAAGAAAATGAACATTAGGCATAGTCTCTTCATTTTTTTATAGATAAACTGGTAATTTTGCTAGAAGAGAATAAATTTATAGTTCTGATTCTAAGAATTTATCTATTTATAGAGCTGTTACAGTTTCGTAACACTTTTATGTTTATTTGCTTTGTTAAAGAAAAGAGAGTGTGTTAAATGATTTATCCTAATCCGCATATATGGAGAAAACTAACAAGTTGACAGAAGAGGTAGGGTAGCAGAAATTGGACTTGAAGTGAACGTAGAGAAGACAGAGGTGATAGTGATACCCAACCACCGCCAACAACAACAACAACAAGCTCCAATCACCATCAACGGGAGAAATCTAAACAAAGTAGTCTCTTTCACCTACCCATCTACATAAGCAGCATCCTTTCAACTACAGATGGCAAAGGCACAGACGACAATGTCAAAGCAGCCAGGATCGGAAAGACAGCAAGACAGGCCTTCCTGTATTAACCTGAAAAAATCAGTATGGAGATCTATGGCACTGCACTCCATTCAGCATAAAGCGTGAACCACAACTGGATTTTCAACCCCAATGACAATCAAGTCAGTGCTACTATGTGATGGTTCAGGAAGTTGGCTAGTCACTAAAAGCACTTCGAATAAACTACAGACATCATACATCAACACCTGCCACCTACGCTCACTCGTTACTGACAATGAAGATGGAGATCAGATGGCCAGAATAATAAGGATGAGCAACATGGAACTCACTCTGGCTGATGACGAACCAAACAAGAACCTATCGCCAAACAAATATGCATCGGAAGTAAACGCAGATGGACTGGGCATACACTAAGAAGACCATTCAGGGACATCATGTATCAGGCCGTGCCGTCCAGTGGAATCGAAAGGGGAACGATGGTTTGGGTGTCCGAGTTGAGAATAACATGAAGGAGATGGTGTGAGGAAGAAATGAAAGCTCGTGGGGAGTCGTAGAGTGAGGTTCGAAAGACTACAGAGAAGAGAATGGAATGTAGGCGATCTACTGAAGCCCTATATTCCACTAGGATCCCAAAAAATAATAATAATGATAGATATTGTGAAGTATAACAGGGAAACAATCACTGCTTCAGATGTACTTAATTGAACCAAAGTACAGTTTCTAAATGATAACGTAAAAATGATATCCAGAAAAGCTAAAAAGTACTCTTAAGAAAATGTCCACATACGCATCATATTGGTTGGTTATAATAATTACAAATGTGAATTAAAACTATTTCTGAATAATCCTAATGATATCTTTTTACAATAAGTTGATCAGTTTCTTTATTTCTGTAATACTGGTTAATATTCAGAAAAGAAATAGATTATCATTTTGATTATTTAACATAGCCATATTTTAGCAGACAAGTATTTATACTAGATGATGATTAAAGGTGAAATTGAAATTCTGACAACGGTTCAAATTTTCACTTCACATTCAATCTGTACCCAGTATTAAGTAATAAAACTTTTTCTTTGCATATGATAAATTTCATTGGAAAATAAACTTCTTTCCTAAACAATTTAATGATTTATTTTTCCCTGAATTACTTTAAAACTGCAGTATGACTGACGTAAATGATAGAATTGTATGATTACATAACCCATGAATAAAATAAAATACATGAGTGATTTTCATTGCTGTTTCATTTCAAAATTTAGTTCACTGGTTATTGTTTGAATTGCTTATATATAGGCTACAATTTAATGCTGAGATGGATGACATTTATCATATTTGAAATATCCAATTGATAACACTGAAACACGTTTGAAAAGCTTCTCATCAAATCATGGATAAAGCTTATGGTATGCTAATGTACTCTCATATACTGGCTTGGTGGGGGTAGTTAAAAAAAAGACACTATTTAGATTACTGAGCAGGTTATTTTTATGTTTATAAGGATATATAACAATCTTAAGGGTTAACAACAACAGCTTCCTTATCTAATGTTGGTTAACTTTTTGAGCTATGGCTGAAGATGCTTAGACTGTTACTTTTTGAGTTGAAGTAATTCACATATAAATTTGTAGCACTAAGGTCTAACATCAATATCAATGTCAAGTGAGTGCTGCTGTATGGTTCAGAAACTTGACGCGTCATGAAAAGCACTTCCAACAAACTACAAACATTCATCAATAGATGCCACCTACACTTACTCCATACTGACAATGAAGATGGAGATCAGATGGCCAGAATAATAAGAGTGAGGAACAAGAAACTCTCTCTCGCTGGCTGGCTGGCTGGCTGGCTGGCAACGAGCTGATAAGACAAGTACATATCACCCAACAAATATGCAGAAGAGGGTGGTGATGGACTGGATTGGGCATACACTGAGAAGGCCGATTGAGGACATCACGAGTCAGGCCATGCCGTCGAGTGGAATCCAAAGGGGAAAAGATGGGTTGGGCGTTCGAGGAGAGGGTGACATGGAGTAAGTCGTGTGAGGAAGAAATGAGAGCTTATGGGCAGTGGTGGAGCGAGGTTGAGGAGACTGAAGAGAAGAGAGTGTAATGGAGGCGTGCTACTGAAGTCTTATATCCCACTAGGAACCTAAGGGAAAGTAATAATAATAATGTTAAGGTCCAACATGATACATAAATACATTTCAGCAGAAAGTGAAGTCTAAAGAATCAGTCATTCATCTAAATGTATAACCCTCTGCCAATGTCATTGTAACAATTTAAAACTTTAAACATGAATAGCACGTTTTCAAAAACAAACCATTTTATCCAACGAGCTAACTTGAGTATAGTAAAATATTTTATAAAAATTTACTCTCTATCTCTCTACGTTCTTCGGTCTACGTATTTGTATAATAGATGTTAGTAGTATAAACGAACAAACATTTCTTAATGCTGATACATAAACAACAATAACATCAAAAATCCCCCAAATCGATACTTCACAGACAGGAAGTGTTGAATACATAATTAGTCCGGTCTGACGACAAAGTATCCAAGAAAAGAAGTTAAAACACGTGAAATACCTAAAAGATTCTATTTTTAAACCGTTAGCAACACAATATACCTAATCGTTTTCCTACATTCCATTAAAACTATTCTTAAACAACATTACCAACTAGCAGTTATTGGCAAAGTGTATCCATCAACTTCCTACCCGGTCATATTAGAAATTAGTTCATGGTTATCTACCATTTATTGCTAAGGTATCATTATGACTGAATCTGACTATTCATACTCATTATTACATTTCCTGTAACTGTACTGCTTAAAAAAACCTTTATTGATGGTAATTGTATATATATAACATTCAGAATACATATGAAGATAATCTGCAAAAATCAATCAAACAAAATGAAAGTGTAAAATTCATTGAAGAATATGAGTATCTTAGATTTAAACTGTAGAACCGCTCTCTTCACTCCAGTCTCCTCAACTTCTTTCCAACACTCCACACAAGCATTCATTTCTTCCTTACACTATCTCCTCCATATCATCCTCGCCTCTTAACACCCAACTCGTCTTTTTCGCTTTGCATTCCACTCGATGGCCATGGCCTGAACCATCACATAGCAGTACTGACTTGACTGTTATTGGTGTTGAATATCTGGATCTTGTTCCGTATGCTGACTGCAGTAGATCTGCACACTGATTATTTCAGGTAAATGAAAGCCTGTCATACTGTCTTTCCGATCTTGGTTTTCACATTCTCATTTGTGCCTGTGCCGTCTGTAGTTGAAACTATGCTGTCTAGGTAGGTGGTTAAGTGGAAGAGACAAATTTCTTTAGGCTCCTCCTGTTGAATATGATTGGTGCTTGTTGTTGATGCTATTGTTGGTTGGGTATCTTCATCACCTCCGACTTCTGTGCATTCACCTGAAGTCCCGTCTTCACTACCGTGTCTCTTATATCAATTTGTTAGTTTTTGCCTGTAAATCTTCGAGTTTGTGCAACAAGACGTCAGATATAAATCATTATCGTCGGCGAAATCCAAATCTTCTTCTGGTGTCTTTTCATCAGTCCAGCCAATGCATACCAGTCTTCTCGCTCCTTAGTATTTTCTGCATGATCCAGCCCAGTTCAGCACAATTAGGAAGTTCCTGTGTGATAGTAGACAACCTTGCCTTACTCGTGTCTTCACTTCAAGTATGTCACTGAGTTTTCCATTGTGGATTAGTTAGCATGTGGCGTCTTCATATAGCTGCTGAATGAAATTAATACAGATTTGTGATACTCCGTAGTGTTGAAGCAACTTCCAGCCGAACAATAAGGATAGTATATTTAATCACCTCGCTAACGATAAAGATAATAGAGCGTACAGACAGACAACTTAAATAAAATGTTGCAGGGCACCTGACCCGACGGTTAGAAAAGGAACAAATGAAGTTCTGTAGCATTTTGTCGATAATCGTCATGTAATAAATGAGGTCAAAGGGTTGAAAAAAACACCTATCGTATTTTACAAAAACTTTTGAATGGAATTCGAGGAAACAATCCTACTCTTTGTGTACAGAAAAGGTTTTTATAAGCCTTGTCTTTGCCTTTATCAAAGAAAACTTGATAAATAAGTTCAAAGATAAATTCAGCTTTTTCATCCACTTCCTTTACTTAATTTCTATTTGCTCAGTTTATCATTATCTACACATAAGTGTGTACTGTCAATAAGCTACAGACAACTTAGCCGATTGCTTATGGTTCGTTAGCCTATGCTAGTCCATGCTGACTGAGGCTCTGATATATATATATATATATATATATATATATATATATATATATATATATATATGAACGAAACTGTTTTAAAATTTCTCCTGGGAATAATAATAACAATAGTTCAGTCTGCAATTTTTTTCACTTTCTACCTTGCACCCTGTTATGTTTTTCTTTGTATTTCCTACATAAACAAACACCAATTTACATGCATGAGGATATTTATTGTTATGATATCGTATCTGAGTTGAAATAGAAGTATGTGTCCAAATATATTGGCATATAAAATATTTTTACAATTTTAAGTTAATTCTATAACCATATTGAAAAATACACAATCTGTTCTGTTAATATTGGTATAAATTAAAAAATCGCTTCTATTCTTAACTTCAAGAATCTCGTTTCATCTAGGATACAATCAATGTCTTTAGTGTATCTATTTCATTCACTCTTTCAGATTCTAAGGCATTGAGTTTATGCCCATTGATGTTTTAGCTTTGAGAGATGATTTCTGAAGTACCAACAAGAAGTTATGATAAGTGGGGCAAACCTGGTGCCAGTGGGTACAAATACTCAACAATAATATTGAGTAATAAGTAACAGTAAAATTCATTTGCCAGCACATATCAGAAATGCAGATTCATGTTGAACTTCCAGAAGATTGTCTAAAACAACTATTTTTCAGTGAACTATTAATATGAACTTTTTCTCTTTCATGACATTAACTGGCTTTTTCTTGCTGAAATTGAGTATGGACCATTAAACGATGTCGTCAATTGCCTGGATATGTCCAACCGATTAGAAGAGACGATGGGTCACTCAGTAGAAGGGTGTAAAGAAACACTACATCTACGGATCACTACCTACATTTCCTTAGCCTTCTGCCCACTCTCTGTGAAAAAGTGTAGTTAAATGTCTTGCAAGCAGAACTAGAAAGATCTGACCGGATGAGCAGCTAAAACATATTCATGATATACCGGTAGAAACGGGTTCTTCCATACTTTTATCACAAGATACATTGACAGAAAGAGTGGGAAATCCGTACAAATGACTGTCCGAAAGAAATCACTATTCATGAAACTCCAATTTAAAGGAGGGCGTAACTAGTGAATTTCTATTCTGAAGGTTGTATACTGCCATCAGAATAACTTTCTATGCCACTGATTTCAGCTTATCATTTTCCAGTTGATCGAAAGTGGCTGAGCATACAAAAAACCATCTGTCCAGTTCTACTGTTTTCTATGTACATTTATTGTTTGAACTTCTGTGGAGAAAGCTGTATTAGGTGTACAAGTAGGCAGCATAGGCAAACGTGTTGCTGAAAACCTACCGTCATCATCAAGACAGGGACAAGTGAAGTCAATACGAAGATCAATTCTACTGCATTTGGTTTGTATTGGTTATGTGATAGATGAGAACAAAGCTTTCAAATCATGTATCGCATTCTACAAAATATTTCGAATGAAATTTTGAGGCTACGGGAATCTGAGAAACTAATCCTAGTTTTTGTGTGAAGAAAACGTTTGTGCAGTCGTCATCTCTGCCTTTACCAGAGAAAACCTAATCAATAACTCAGAAGATCAATTCCCTTTTCATCTCCTTCACCTCCTTCACCCCTTTTTAAGCATGTTAATTTGTCTAGACTTTGATTATTTACACATTTCATCCCTCAGTATTACGTAACCTTTATTTTTCTAAGTTGTGACCTACACTGATTGTGTAAATGCCTGCAGTAGCATGCTATTCCCACTATCCTTTTTGTCATCGAGATGATAACCACTATTTCTAGTGCTTATTGGTGACTAACTTCGAGAGGTGATTCCAGAAGTTCCAATAAGAAGTCATGAGCCGTGCGGTAAACCTGGTTGCAGTGGGTACAAATACTTAACAATGACATTGGGTGGTGGTTGCGCTAAGTCGTGAAGTGACAGAAGTTGGGAATATGGACTATCGGATTTCCATCCAGTGGCTCAATGTTAACATGTTAGCCACGGAATCTGGAGGCATTGGGTTCGATTCTTTGTGAGGTGGGATGATGGGTGTACACTTCTGAGGAGTCCCATACCTGAAAGAAACATTCGTCCAGTGCTTTCAGGTTCCCAGTGTTCCCCTAACTAATGTCATTTCATGATGAGTTCTAACTTAGAATCAATAGATAAAAGAGAAACATTAAAAATCGAAAGTCTTTTCTCATATTTTAAATTAGCTATATCTAAAGCAGTTTCCTAGTATTTTTAAGCCGATATATTTGGTGTGTTACACTATTTTTCAGTGGAAACTATTCAGTATTTATTCAGCCATCCATTAACTGCATAGCAAAGTTGACAAACTATTTCTCAACCTCAGGATGCATATGAAAAATAGATACAGAAGGAAAACGTCTGTTTGAATCCATTTGATTCCATTTTCAATTACTTCTCTAAAGGATTATCATTAATACACGAATTTGCAAGCAAAGAGTAGCCGATGCAGTCATCTAGTCATTCTTGCTTAGCACCAACCGAAGTCTATTTATCACGTCTTACAATATGATTACCAAGCCTAATGATCTAACACTGTGGTGAATTGCATCTTAGATAAAGGTAGATGTTAGTAGTAAATGAACTTTAGGCTCAGAACCTAATAATCATAGTGACTGACTCCAACTACTTCACACCATTATTACTTATGCCTTTCGAATTTTTCTTGAAACTTACGAGGGTTACATAATAGTTTTCCTCTTTTAGTATGTATGCATCAGTGTTGCAAAAAACTATCTCAAGCATTTCCAAATATTTATCAATGCACTTTACTTCCTTGTTATAAACTAATTAGTGGAGTTGTCCAGAGCAGCATCTTAGGTTCATTCATCTTCATAACATACATCAATAGCATATGTGAATGTTTCAAGTTAGGTAAGGCATTTCTATATGTGGACGAACTGAAAGAAGTGTATAAATGCTTCGGCATTGACTTAACCTTGTCTATTAGCTCTATGTAAGAAGGACTAAGATATGTTAGCATATGGTACAACACCTAGCGACCAGAATTTAAGGTAGAAAAGTGTGGCTGGATATACACAGGTGACTATGCTCTAAAACTAAACTTAACAATAACCGGACATTCACTGTCAAAACTGAAGTCTATGTAAGATCTAGGGCTGTGATATTCCCACAATCTAACCTTCTCTGAGCACATAACCTTACAGGTGTCGAAACCACTTAACTTGGTAGGTTTCTTATCATCGAACTTCTATAGTACCGAATCCAGAGTAATCCTGCATAAAACATTTGTCCGATAACTTCTCGAATACTGCTGTTTTATCCACAGCAGTACACGACTTAAGAATAAACTGAAAGTCGAAGGAGTACACAGATATTCAATAAAGAAAATACTGAACATGAAAAACGGTGTAAAATCTGCCACCAGATGCAATATCCTGACTCCTGAGCCACTATGGAAACGAAGACTCAAACTGCTTTATGATCCTGTCAACAGACTAACTTATAATACATGCACAGATATATGGTTCATAGATAAAGCTACTTATCGGTTAAGAAACATAACCACAACAGTAGTGATTGATCATTTGAAAACAGTTACCAGACAGAACTACTTCATGATAAAATGTGCCTAGATATGGAATGGTTTACCTAGGGAGACACATGAATCAAACACTGGCTAAGATTATAAAACAGCTTAACTGAACATTACTAAAACTACAAACGTAACAGGATGTATACAAGCAGTTTTCAACCATAAAAGTACAGAACCTTTATCTATTTTTCTTGTTTTTTCTACCAAAATTTCAGACACTAGCAATATGAAGAAAGCTCTAATTTATAAAGGAAATGGACTATGATAAAAACTTATCGAATTATCTGAAAATCTTAGTATTAAACAGATAAGGGATTCCATTAAAATTTCGAAAACTCATATCATCAACATAACCTTCAATGATAATAAAGGTAATGAAACGAGAATTATATGCTACCGATTCTTGACAATCCGTTGAAACTGTGCTGACATGAAATTTTATATCTGATAAGGAAGAATTACTGGGTCTTATTCATTCATTGAACTCTATCACTATATGAATATTCATTTTATCTTCGAACTACTCAAATTTCTGGATTGTCAAAATGGCAGCGAAAGTTTGAACAAACAAGTAAATCGAAGAGATCAACTCACCTATTGACTATAAAGGGAATATGTACACAACAGTGCTAAGAGATAGATTTATCTAGCATCTCACTCTAATACCAAAAATCTGTATTGTTGTGAATGGTATCACTTGTTTAGTGGAAATTTTATGAACATAAATATTCACTTAGATTACATGATTATTTGGTAACTTATTGATTTCTGAAAACTTCAATGTAGGTTCTTTTGCTCAGTGAAGCTGATAAGCATATGAATTTAGGATAAAACAGACATTTATCTGGCGTGACATGGTACTATGAAGATGATATCAACTGCTTATAACGCAAACTTGGAATATTGTGAGACCTTGATGTCACCTACGGTAAAAAATTTGACTGAAAACAATCTAAACTAAAACACTGTGTATATAGTGAAAAGCAATATTTTCTTATACGTTTCATAATTAGGAGACTCTTTTGATGTTATGATACGGTTGAATGACCTATCTTGTATAGAGTTCAGGACGGCTAAAATCTTGTAGATTTTACAACGAATCTTAATATTTCAAGTTGTTGTTCATCGTAGACTGACATCAGTTGAAGGAACAAAGGAAACCTGAGAGCACTGGACAGCTGCTTCACCCTAGTATGGGACTCCCCAGCAGTGCGCGCCCTCGACCCCGCACCACCAGGGATCGAACCCGCGACTCTCAGGTTCCGTGGCCAGCACGTTATCATTGAGCCACTGGGTCGGTGGAATCCAATGGTCCATATTTCCAACTTCTGTCAGCTCACGATATAGCACAACCACCACCCAATTTCACTGTTGAGTAACTGTCCTCACCACCATTAGGCTTCGCCCCCACCGGTCACAACATCTCACTAAAACTTCTAGAATACCTCTCGAAGCTAGTCATCAATAAGCACCTCTTCAATATGATGATGCCTGTAAACTGGCTTCAATCATAATATAAGAATAAAAATATTTAGTGATTGATTTAAATAGTGTGGTTCGATGTCAATTTCTGAGTAGAATTTAAATCTCTACCAAAGAATGATAACCGCTCACTTTTTTACTTCACCCACTTCTTCATAAACTGGTGATTCATTCGCTAACCTTTCTTTTTATTCCAGTTACCTATAAGTCATTATCAGGAGTTTATACTAGCTAGTAAATCGATGAAAACAATGATGTGCTAAACAGCTGTTTTGTAATAGTTTTAATCTCTTCAGCAGTGCTCAGTAATATATAATTGTTTTTATATAATACCGTAGTTGATTGGACCGAATTGATCGGTTCCTATTGGCATGTAGGCTCCTGTGCGGATGCCTCGATATTGCTAGCGTTCTAATTATGTTAATGATGGATCGTGGCTAGCAATGGAATCCAGGATGTGCATTTTGTCCTATTTGGGACTCGCCAGCTGGATGTAGCTGCCGGTTCCCAGTGAGTGATGTTGTTCCCACTGGGAATCGGTCGCTTCAAACGCCAGGGCGTTATGCACTACACCAACGAGCCAAGATAACCGTTTCTTGTGCTATGGGTTTAGTTTTAGTATAATTGTTTTAATATGATACCGTCGTTGATTGGACAGAATTGATCGGTCTGTATTGGCATATGGGCATATGACTTTATTCCTTTATTCCATATGCCTTACAGTTGAGTAAAACTATAACCCATTAACAAACAAGTACAAATCTTATCAAGTAAATGCTAGTGTTTGCGCTATTTGAAACATTTATTAGAAATATCACCGTACGTACACGCATAACCATAGGACAAAACTACCTTTAAAAACATAAGCAATGCTCAGTAAAAGTACAAAATGAAAAGATAACAATGAAACCGTATCTATCTTCAAGTCAAGATTGCCAAATACTTGAACAAATAAAACCATCTGGATTATTACTTGATAACTTTCGTAGGCGGATTTGATGAATAGTTTGTGGTACTCTTGCCTCTAAAAGGGTAAATTAAAGTTGATGCATACATAGAAGCGTAGTTAAAGTCCTAGACATAGAAAACAGTTCCTCATTTTGACAGTGGTTTACGTCTTTTCTGTGACTGTGATTGTTTTTTTATATATTTTTCTAAGTATCTGTCCTTTTGATTCCTAGTGGAACATAAGGCTTCAGTAGCACGTCGCCATTTCACTCTCTTCAGTGTAGTCACCTCAACCTGGCTCCACCACTCCACACAAGCTTTCATTTCTTCAACACACTATCTCCTCCATGTCACCCTCACCCCGGAAGCCCAACTCGTCGCTTCCCCTTTTGGATTCCACTCGAAGGTCTGATGCGAGATTGACTTATAGAAAAATCAAAGTAGAAGCACATTCAGGTA
Source organism: Heterobilharzia americana (assembly GCA_944470555.2). NCBI lineage: Eukaryota > Metazoa > Platyhelminthes > Trematoda > Strigeidida > Schistosomatidae > Heterobilharzia > Heterobilharzia americana. The sequence goes on from OX104127.1 coordinate 43,000,078, forward strand.
CATTGGTTCATGTTATGACACATCACAGCAGTAGGCAAGGGATAGGTGGATAAAATAAGAGTGACATTTAAGTTGATGAAGAAGTGTGATAGAATAAACAACTTGCTGGTGAAAGTTAATGAGAATATTTATGCTTTAGAAGACGTCAGGGAATGAATACACCTGTGGCAATGTGACTGATTTTCCGGCTTGTCACCAGGAGTCTTCAATCACTGATTCCCTTCGTCTCGACGACTCCATTCAGGTAGCTGACACCTCCCCCACACCTTTCATCCCAAGAGTAAGAGACTTTATCGACTGGTACCTGGTAATGGTCTGGCCATTCTAAACCATCTTTCAACCTAATCCAACTTCCCATAGTATGGTACTTCCAGGTAAGTGGTGGATGGGCATGCACATTACATGTCCAGGCCATCTCAGTTGACGACGTTTCTCTACTTGAACACCAAAATAAACGTAATTAATCTTGCCGATGATAAGTAAAACATGACACCATTGTTTCATATCTTGTTTCATCAGGCTAAGTGACACTTATTCTCATGATTAATACAAATGAAAATCCAAATGAACACACTATTTCAACTTTAAAATACTTAGATTATTTTTAGAAGAAAAGGTTTGTGTATTTTGTCATACTTCATTTGCTACTCAGTATACAAGGTTGCACAGTGGATTAAAATCCTTTCAGTATCATATTAACCATGAAATATTTTTAGATTGTATATTATATTATATTTAGACCATAGTAACTTATTCTTATTTGATGAAATGTAATGAACAGAATTGCCGGAGATTATTTTCCAAATTTAATTTAAGAATTCGTTTGATATCTCTAACTGGCCACTGTATTGAAACAAATAAAAGTGTTTTCATTGAATGTATATAATAGCAGTTTGAATACTGACATATTCTAAGCATCACTTGAACTGTCAGTGAAGATTTTTTTTTAAACGTAGCTGTTTTTTATGTCATTATTTGACTAAATCAACTTTAAATTAATGTTGCACTCAAATGAAACGATGTTAGTTAGCTACAACCTAAGAAAATTACTGAAAATATCTTTATTCCAACGTTTATGGTGATTTATTCATTTTAAGTTAGGATTCATCACAGGCTTATATCATTTGGAGAACCATAGAAAACCTGGGGGCACTAGACACCTGTTGCATCTTAGTATTGAGCCCTAAGTAGTGTGCATCCATGACCTTACCTGGTGTCAAACAAAGGACCTTCGGGTTGAATGACTAACAAGCTTCCATTCAGATCCTGGGTAGAAATCCACTTATCTACATTTTACAACTTCTGTCAGTTCGCAATGTAACGTGACCTACATCCGTTGTTGCTATTGAGGATCTGTCCTCATGTGCAACTCGATTTGCCCTACGGGTCACGACTTCTCATTAAAACTTCAGGAAAGTTAATCTCGATACAAGTTACTAATGAGCACTGGAGAGTAATTCACTTATTAGGTTTGAGGGGGGATTTATTTATTTTAAGTTAATTTTCATCACGGACTGACGACAATTGGCTGAGGATTTTAATCCATAACTGATTAACTGTTTACTTATGGTTCCAACAGGTTTATCTAGCACACAAGGAAGTTGCCAGTTAAAGCTTCTAAAACATCTCATACCACTCAACGTCAGTTTAAGTCGGTTACATCACAAATGCTTGAAAAGTCTTCTTCATGAATTTGGCAATGCATAGAGAGTGAATGGTCTAGGAGGTTTTGGCAAATGCGATGTATGAATACTATCGGCAGATCATATACCCCTCACCTGACACAAATACTTTAAACTGACTCATTAAGAGTCCCGTCCATGTCCTAACCTTTTTGTAGATAAAAAAGAGGAGGAAAAACAATAATCGTCCACTTATATTATCCCCTTTTCCCCTCGAAAAAGTATTTCTTTTGTTTACCTTCAAAGACTTTTCAGGAAACGTCATAATTTTCCAAACCACAAAGACTGTTTCACAAAATAACATAAATTACCATAAACTCTAACAGCCTGTATTGGCTCCAGAAACTTCCATCATTTAAGCTTTTATATGTAATTTGGTTAAAGAGTTCTAAATAAAGCGAATCTAGAGTCATACAAACTTGAAGATCTACAGGCAAAATTCAACAAGTTGACTAAACAGGCAGTGAAGATGGGACTTCCTTCAAGTGAATGTAGAGAAGACAGAGATGATGATAATGATACCCAACCAACTCCACCACCAACAACAAGCTCCAATCATCATCAATGGGAGAACCTTAAAGCAAGTAGACTGTATCACCTATCTAGACAGCACTGTTTCAAATACAGGCAACACAGGCATAGATGAGGACGTCAAAGCCAGCCAGGATCAGAAGGACAGCGTGACAGGCGTGGAGATCTGCACTCAGCATAAGCGTGAACAACATCCGAATTTTGAACACCAATGCCAGTCTAGTAAGTGCTGCTGTGTGGTGGCTGAGAGACTTGGCGTGTTACGAAAGGGATTTCCAACAAACTACACACAGTCATAAACAATTGACTATACTGGCTAGTTACTGAAGATGAGATGGCCAGAATAATAAGAACAAGAAACAACGAACTCCGGGAACGAACCAACGAAGCAGGAAGCTATCGCTGAACAAATATGCAGTGGAAGGAAGTGGAGATGGATTGGATTGGGCATACACTGAGAAGACCGATCGGGGACATCACGCTTCAGGCCAGGCCCTCGAGTGGAACCCAGATGGGAAACGATGAGTCGGGCGTCCGAGGTAGGTGTGACATGGAGGAGATCGTGATAGGAGGAAATGAGAGCTTTTGTGCAGTGGTGGAGACGTGCTACTGAAGCCGTATTTTGGAGTAGGAACCCAAGGGACAAATCATAATAACAATAATAATAAAATCATAACTGATAGTCTACACAATTCTATTATTCCTGATGAAGCCGCTTTAATTCACTGCGACAAAGATAGATTATTCTGTTAGTTCTTTATTAAAAAGTGTACCGTTATGCTGGAGTAATTACTTTGCATGATCTCTATAATGGCAAATGAGTTTCTTTTGATGGTTTCAAAATTTTCCGTTAGGATCGATGTAGCTCTGTTAAGAAATATGGAAGTAGTGCAGCTACCTTCATAGATACCCACTGGTGTATTTCAGATCACACATACTTCCAATTCTCAAATAATTACATTGATTTCATTACTGTTAAATGCCGCCTAAAACGTTTGAACAAGTATTACTTCATTTACACCAAAAAAATATTTATGAAACCTGACTGTAGTTACTCCGAATTGTCCAGTTTCCATGATATGTTCACAGAACTCGCAGCCCCTTTACTCTATGATTCCCTATAGATAACTTTTGGTGATCTCACTTCTTGCGACCGAAGCTTTTTCAAAACTGTTGGTCATCGAAACCTTGTTAACGTCATAACACGCCAGGATATAACACTAGATTTGATATTCTTCAGCGATACTGACATATATGAAACTCGAAAGAGAGGCCCACTGCTCACCTTATATCATTGCATTACATTTGTTTTGCTGAAAATATATGACAAACTAAAGAAAGCAAGCAGCCTTGACAAAGGGGCAAATTGTACATAGAAACTATTCGCATATTCAATCTTAGAGAAATGCTGCAATGTGGAGACTAGTACATATCTGACAGTGATGTTCGGACGACACTTTTGGTTTAACATGATACCTCAAGTTTTTGCCTGGATATCTGTTGCCCCAGTGAACAATCTTTTTTACGCTTCAATCGCGTATTTCTTTCTCAACTTAAGAGACTTAGAACAGAAAAAGGTGATCTTAAGTAAGTGATAATGCTGGTACTGGTCGACTACATAACCAGAAACTATTGCCATGCTAAGTCCATTCCAGTACGTGGAAACATTATAAAGACCTCACTAGTAGTAATCACTTTAGTAAAGAAGCATTTTTTGATGTCTGCACTTTAAGCAAATAGTTTATGCGCCGACCCAACTGTCCCGTCTCAACCTGTTCATCTATTTTCAATAAAACGTGTCCAATATTCACCGAGAAAGTTGTTTTCAAATGTCTCAGATCATTGTACCTTTTACACAGTTTGAATCCGAATGGCTCGCCAAGTTTCATATCCATCAACTGTGTTAGTATTTTATGCCATCTATTAGCTAACATAGTAAGTAGATAGTTTTCGAAAAACACTATACCAGTTGTTTGTAAAGATACTAGGATAGTCCGCGTTCCTAAGCCGGTGACTCTAGGCGCATATCTTAAATTCCATTCGATTCCAGTAACTCTTCCATTCTTGAAAATAATAGAGAAGTTAAAAATAGCTGTACTCGAACCTTCACCAATCAATTTTCAGAAAAAACTAAAGGAAGTGCTCTAGATACCACCATTATCTTATATCGGAATACTGTTTATGATATAGGTAGAAGTGCCAAGTATGTTAGGTGTGTCGTTTTAAAATCATACTTCAGCAATTGGTTCCATTCCAAGACTTCATTTACTGGACAAGCTATACGGAATTGATAGTGAGTTCTAGATAATCATCTATCTCTATTCCTATTTCTCTGAAAAGAAACAACATACTGTTCACAATGAGAAGCGCTCCACCTCATACCATACCTATATTCTCTTCAACAGATTGTTCGCAAATGAATGATTTCCTATCTACTGTTAGACAATGGCCCACCATAAATGGTCTGATGATTAGTTCTTCAAAATGTCAGGATATAAACTTTAGTTTCAGACGTGAACATAACCTATGTAAACTGCTTAATTCTCAAGATTCTTGTTCTATTGATAGTTATGCATTAGAGAATGTTACAAGTGTGATTTACCTTGCTGTGCATTTTTCTTCGCATCTTTCCTGGTCCTCGCTTATCTTATTAATTTCCAAAAGAATTTTCTGCTTAACTTTCTATATTAGAAAGCTGATAGTATCTGGTGTAACATAGTATCTTCTCTTGTGCTTTATAAACTCCTGCATCTTGCTTATTCTCCTTTCTTGTTCCCCTTTTAGTCCTTCCTTGTTTGGTGAAAAAAGACTATGCTATATTGCGTAGAACCTTGAATAATGTCAACAGAACTAGTGGTGCACTTCTAAGCCTTCTAATTAAGACTTCCGTGGACAAATAATTTAACTCATACAAATATGCAGGTAGGATTTATTTTATTAGATGACCAGCATCCTTTTAACTCAAAGCTCTCTGAGTGTTGGTCGTCAGATATAAAACCAGGAGTAAGGATATATATATATATATATATATATATAAAAGCTCTGTATTGAAAGTTTTAGCTCACTTCTGTCCGACGAAGTAAGTATTAGAGAAGAACGAACTAGTCAACTTTTGTTTTAAAAGCAAACTAATTAAAGAATGCACAATTTGATATTATTTATGCCTTATGAATTTAATTGACAATGTAATTGTTAACTTTAGTTAACTATGCATTTCCATGGAAGTTTTAGGTGGAGTAAATATTCTTATCTTTTATACACATAATTTCTACTTATTTCATTTATTATGCATACAAATACACTATTTCTGTCCAACGGGTGCTATTTGAAATGATAAAAATTCTGTAGAGTATTCCCGAAATATCTTTCAGAATTAAGCCACTATTACTATTATTGGTATTATTATTATTATTTTTGAGATGAATGGGGATTTTTTAATTTTAGAAGTAGAATTCATTATGGACTGACATCATTTGGGGAACCATTGGAAATCTGGGAGCACTGGACAGCTGTTTCGTCCAACTAGTATGGGACTCCTGAGCAGTACGCACCCACGACCCGACTACGGATCAAACTCAAAACCACCTTCAAGTTTCACGGTGAACGCGTTAACCATTCAACCACTGGATCAGTTTCCAGTGACTTGCTTTTAGATGGATGTCAGGAAGCTGTAATGAGAAGCCGTGACCTATGGGGTCAACCAGTCGTAAATGAATTGGATGCTAATTAAAGACCTTGGGTGACAGTCACGTTATGTCGTGAATTGACAGAAGTTAGAAATTGTGAACCACTGAAAAACTGACGCAGTGGCTGAATGGTTAACGCATTCGCGTGAAACCTTAAGGTTCTGAGTTCGATCGGTAGCCGGGTCGTGGGTGAGTACTGCTCAGGAGTCCCATACTAGTTGGACGAAACAGCTGTCCAGTGCTCCCAGATTTCCAATGGTTCCCCAAATGATGTCAGTCCATTAAGAATTCTACTTCTAAAATTATTATTATTATTAATATGGAAATCTAGTGCCATTCGACACATGAAAAGAATATCAGTCAGAGAGAAGTAATATTTAACAATGAGAAAACGTTTTTCTAGTTCTAATACTCGATAGATATGAGCATAATTTGGGCATTTATTTACCTAGAAATAAATTGATTGAAATTAGAATTGTTGACCAAAATGACTAAACCGGAGGTTCACAACTTCACGAAATAAGGTCCAGAATTATGATAATGAATCTCGCTATGGATTAAGCTGTAACAATACTCATTTAATAAGCTGAAAATATCCCTTAGAGTATTTTAATACTCAATAAGTAGCCAGTTGATAGTGACTTGTAATAAAAACCGACTTCTAGTAGTTGTAAACATGAAACAACTTCAAGAGAAGTCTACATTTCTTCGTCTTTTGAAATGTTCTTTACATTACGGTATTAGTCTTGTATTATATCACACTGTACGTCGTCTTGTTGCTTGTTTGTCCCTTTTCAAAGATTAATTTCTCTGTTTGATGTGAAGAAAAAATTTCCAAAATTGCTCCACACTAGTCTTTGATGTGCATCACTGTCTCTGAGTAGACAGAACTGATCGATAGAGATTCACAAACTATAACACAGAAGATTATACTAGACCTATTACACAATGAGTTCATACCGTTATCCCACTGGCCTAGAGGATAAAGTCCTGGTAACTGAAGCGTTTTATCCTAGGTTCAAGTCTTGGTAAAAATATCATCAATCACTGGAGAGCAAATATATCTAGTTGACGAGTCTTAAACAGCACGAAACGCACATAGTATATTCCTCTGCAGACGTCTATCCACCAATAATTGCTCTATACTAGACAAATGAAGTTTATCACCTGATATAACATCAATAAAAATAAAACCTAATTCATGGTAGCTGAGATATTATTATTATTATCATTATTTGTCCCTTGGGCTCCTACTCCAACATACGGCTGCAGTAGAACCTATCCGATGCCCTCCGTTCTCTGAAATATTGTGAACTCGGTTCCACGACAGCAAAGAAACTCTCATTTCTTCCTCATACCATCTGCTCCATGTCACCCTCATCTCGAAAGCCCAACTAATCGTTTCCTATCTGTGTTCCACTTGAGAGCCTGGCCTGGAGCGTGACGTCCCCGATCGGTCTTCTCAGTGTATGCCCAATCCAATCCATCTCCACTTCCTTCCACTGCATATTTGTTCAGCGATAGCTTCCTGCTTCGTTGGTTCGTTCCCGGAGTTCGTTGTTTCTTGTTCTTATTATTCTGGCCATCTCATCTTCAGTAACTAGCTAGTGTAGGCAATTGTTGATGATTGTCTGTAGTTTGTTGGAAATCCCTTTCGTAACACGCCAAGTCTCTCAGCCACCACACAGCAGCACTTACTAGACTGGCATTGGTGTTCAAAATTCGGATGTTGTTCACGCTTATGCTGAGTGCAGATCTCCACGCCTGTCACGCTGTCCTTCTGATCCTGACTGGCTTTGACGTCCTCATCTATGCCTGTGTTGCCTGTATTTGAAACAGTGCTGTCTAGATAGGTGATACAGTCTACCTGCTTTAAGATTCTCCCACTGATGATGATTGGAGCTTGTTGTTGTTGTTGGTGGTGGTGGAGTTGGTTGGGTATCGTCGTCATTATCTCTGTCTTCTCTACATTCACTTGAAGGAAGTCCCATCTTCACTGCCTGTTTAGTCAACTTGTTGAATTTTGCCTGTAGATCTTCAAGTGTGTGCGACATTAGACACAAGTGATCGACGAAATCTAGGTTATTTTCCCCGGTCCAGCATATTCCCCTCTTCTAGCTCCTCACTGTTTGTTGCATGATCCAGTCGACCATAATCAGGAATATCATGGGTGATAGTAGGCAACCTTGTCTTACTCCTGCCTGTCTTCACTTCAAAAGCATCACTGAGATTCCCAATGTGAATTACTTGGCGTGTGGCGTCTTCATATAGTTGTTGAATGAGGTTGATAAGGGTTTGTGGTATTCCGTAGTGTTGGAGTATTTACCGAATTACTTTTCGATCGACGCTGAGTAAGGCCTTTTCAAAGTGGATGAAGTTGAGGTAGAGATTCAGTTGAATGTCATTCTATACTCTGTTCTATGATGATGCGTAGTGTAGCGTTACAATTTGGTCCGCACATGATATGTATTTCCTGAAGCCGGCCTGTTCTGGTGGTTGGTTTGAATGCAGGGCATGCTTTAGTCTCTCCAGGATGATGCGGCCTAATATTTTGCCTTAAGTGGACAGGAGCATGATAATTCTTTGAGTATACTACGGAAAATTTCCACTTGAATGAAAGTATTGTTTTAACCAATGTAATTAGAAGAGACTTTTTTAGATATAGGATACCAGTTTAATATCTTTAGTGTTTTTATAACAGTTGACCAGTAAGATGTAAGTGGATTATTCGTAGGGATAGGAGTACAAATCATAATCCACCTTTAAATAAACTTTTGTATGCACAAAAAGTATCTGATCTGTCTATCAATCCCATTTCAACCTAATTTTTATCTCAATCCTTAATCATTTTCTAATCTTCTACTTTACTAGCAAACTGATTTTAATTCAGTCAGTTGATTTCAGTTTTTTCTGCCATAGTTTTTTTCATTTGTTACACAACCTGTTAGATAATATTACTTGTTCCCTTGCTTACATACCTTCTTCCCTTTACAATATTTAGACCATCTATTCCATAGTATATAAATCACCTTTGAATCTGACCAAAAAGTTACTACGTATCCATTCTCATTATAATGGATACCATAATTCCCATGACCTTATAAGATTTTGTTCAATGTTTTATAATTAAAGGAGATTATTTTAATTTATTCTTTTCAAACTGTTTTACTTTTATACTGCATTTGATATTTGAATAAATGTGAACAAAATAGATTCCTATGAGAATAATTAGTAGAACTGATTTGAGACGGAGGATTTTATCTTGGTGATATAAAATGATCGGAATAAATTTTGAGTGTTTTAGTCCTCTGAACCAGTTACCATGTAGCAGAAAAGTGCTTGAAAATTAGGCAATTACTTAGCCATGATGAAACAATAAAATTGTTCGAGAAGCTATATTGTAAGTTGGAGTATCAAGATAAGCATTTTAGTACTTTTTTACAAATATTTGGTATGAAGGTTTTAGAATATTGTTGTTAATTAGTGTTATTGCTTGTATTAAACCGTCATTGATTGGACCGAACTGATCAGCCTCTGTTGGCATATGGGCTCCTATGCGGATGCCTCGATATTACCTATCTTCTAACTATATATAGTAATGATAGGAAACGGGTAGCAGTGGAATCCAGGATGCGCATTTCCTACTATTTGGAACTCGTCAGGTGGATGTACCTGCCGGCTCCCAGTGAGTGTTGTTCTCTCCGGGACTCGGACTCGGGAGTGATCGCTTCAAGCGCCAGGGCGTTATCCACTACACCACCGAGCCACGATAGCTACACAGGAGCTGCACAGTAGCCCATATGCCAACAGAGACTGATCAATTGAGTCCAATCAACGACGGTGTAATATAAGCAATAACACTAAACCTATACCCATTTCACAAGAAGTGGCTATTGTGACTTGGTGGTGTAGTGGATAAAGCTCTGGCGTCTGAAGCGATCGCTCCCGAGTCCGAGTCCCGGAGGGAACAACACACTGGGAGGCAGGTATATCCACCTGACCAGTCCCAAGTAGGACGAAATGCGTAGCGTTGTTAATTATTTACTTAACATGAGAAATAAATGGGTTAGAATATATGATTAGTAGAGATGGATGGCATAAACTTATTCCAAGTCAACGGATTGTAATCATAGTTAAAACTAAAAGGGAAGAAAGTTAGTTTGCTAACATTCCAACCAAAGCAGCTACTCCTTTCTTAAAAACAGAAGCTTTTTCTTCTGATTGCAATAAATGTTAGCAGTATTGCAATGAGCGAACTGGTGGTACTTTTTTATGAGTTGAAAAACATTTTTTTTCAGGACACACTAAACTACTTAATATATCCCCAATATATGCGGTCTGTAGTATCACTTTCATTGACAGAACTAACTTTATGCTAAGGGATAATGACTGAATATAATAGAAGAATTCTGATTCATTCCAGAATTCCGATCAGTATCATTCACTTTGTAAGCCTCATCATTAGTTGGCTAGGATCCAAGAATGAAGTTCTGATGGGAACTTACTTTAAGGCAAGGTGCTTTACTTTTCTGAGTCAGCTGTGAGTAGACTGAAATCAAGAGATCTACTGGAGAAGCCAATGTTGTAGCGCAAAAGTGAATGTTAGGTAACACATGACCAGCATGCCAACCAACACTGAGTGAGATAAGCAGAAAAAAGGGGGTTGTCAACAGCAGGTGAGTTGAATAGATTAATTTTTTTTAGGTTCATGAACTCATGGATGAGTATTTTAATTTGAAGTTTATTCATAATCTGTGTAAACAATTTGATATCGGTTGGATGACGAACTATTTTCCACTGTCTAAATACATCAAAAACTGCAGGTGAAGGATCTGAGACTGACTTTAAAATGTTACCTAGTTTCATACGTAATCCTCGAACAAGTACTTTCTAAACCAAAGAAGTACTGACTAACATTACCCAAAAAAGGTTAGGTTCTAAAGTCTCCATCACTGTATTTTTGTCAATACAGTTTCCTTTCAAATCGTTTTTATTAAGTTGGAGATAATCAAATTGAGTTGCAATTCACAAGTTCATTTGTCTAGAGAGATACAAGTCTTGTACCTTTTGTGTTAAGAGCATAATTTACTAATTCCAGTCGCTAATAAATACACCTGTGTTAATCTGTTTGGTTGTAGCATGCAGAGAAATCTAGGATGTGCGTTTTATCCTATTTGAGACTCGTCAGCTACATGTACTTGCATCCCAGTGAGTGATCTTGTTTCCATTTAGCCTCAAACCTCGTAAAGCAAGTAAAACAATGGATAATTACAGACATATCAACAAAGAGTAATAACACTATTAATGTTTATCTGACACTTGATCCTAATTATGGAATGGATTTTATTTACTGTGGTAACATGGTTGGCACTAAGTTAAATGTTTCAATAGTATAGTCACTTTCTGAATAGAAGTACAATATCACAACAACAAACTTGTCACACCTCAAAACTTCACTGATAAACCGATTAACGCTAAGCCTCAAAGACTAAACGGATGTATGGCCGGCTAGCTGGTGAAGTTTTCAATAACAAAGTCATTGACTCCATTTGTAACATAAGGTAGTCGTACAAATTGTCACACAGATGTAATGATTCTCAGAGATATTCTAAATAGATGTTTAGAAATGGTAACATAAGTTAATTCTCAGGAACACATAAGTGACAGATATCAGAAATGAAAAAAATCAGTTTTCTCTCAAAACAGTTACTATCACGACTGCATACATAACAATAGATAAGTAGAATTACGCAATTTGAAAATATGCAACCATATGGCTAAGATAATCATCACTTAAGCGAACAGTAAATGCTCCTTTAATTTTCTGTTCAGAAAAGAGTACCAACTGAAACATGAACAAGGGACATCATTGTTGATGCCACTTAGTAAGTGAAGTTTCCAATGTTGATAGAGCAAAATCTTGGTTAGATTACACTATAAAGAAATTTTTATTTAGTCTTCATCTCAGAATAGTCAATTGTTACTACTGTTATTATTTTTCCTTTGGGTTCCTAGTGCAACATACGGCTTCAGTAGCACGCCTCCATTCCACTCTCTTCTCTCCAGGCTTTGGACCTTGTGCCACGACTTCCCACCAGCCTCTACTTCTTCCTCACACCATCTCCTCCATGTTACCCTCGCATGGAACACCCAACCCGTCGTTTTCACTTTGCATTCCACTCGGTGGCCATGGCCTGATGTATGATGTCCCCAATCTGCCTTCTCAGTGTATGCCCAATCCAATCCATCTCCACTCTATTCTTCTGCATATTTGTTGGGTGATGGGTTCTTGCCTCATTGGTTCGTTGTCACCCAGCCAGCCAGAGTGAGTTCCTTGTTGCTCATTCTTATTATTCTGGCCATCTGATCCCATCTTCATTGTCAGTATCGATTGAGCGTAGGTGGCAGGTGTTTATGTATGATGTCTGTAGTTTGTTGGTAGTGCTTTTCGTGATGCGCTAAGTTTCTGAACCATATAGTAGCACTGACCTAACTGTCATTGGTGTTGAAAATCCGGATCTTGTTCTTTGTGCCGAGTGCTAAACACGAAACAGAAGCGAAAGAATTCAAAGTGACATATAGCTTCCAACTCAGCTTACCGGTCAAACGATTTGATATGCGTAGGTAAGTGAATGATTATTGTATATCGTGAGCTTAGAATGTGGACAGAAAACATTTTATGAAGAAAAATTATCGAAAATAAACATTTGATTACATCTATACGACTAATCATATGTGTTGGTAATGACTTACGAAGAGTTATATTTCTTATAATTAAGAAATCAATGGAGGTGAGAAATATTAGTAGAAGTAGGTAGAAGAAAAAAATTACATGAAATGATTGTTCAGTGTCACTCCTTGATTTCCCATCAACATACATTATCGATTAAAACAGAAAAAAAAAACTATCAAATTCACTATGGACAATAGTACAACCATTCATAAATGTAATCAAGTAAGTGAGTATAGAAATTGTTAACGCATTTTAATGCTTAGCCTTACACTAAAATACTTCCTTACAATACACATAACGATTTAACATGTATGTTTAGACAACAATTGTAAAGACAAAACTAGTGATTATGACACTGGAGATATGAAAATGGTGAATAGTAGTGCCATTCAACTTTTCATACATTCCACCTTCCCACATTCACACTTTCATTTTATGCCACAAATATATAAGTGAACACTGAAATCCTCCTTTCTCATTCTCAAAAGATACACAAACACGCGCACATACAGCTCACTGTTTCTTCTCACACCTCCTATTAGACATATTCACAAGAAGGCTCATCGATATACAAGAGAGAAGAGGAGAAGTAATTGACAGATTCTACAGATTTCTACAACTTGATTGATCTTTATTGTTACTGGTTAATATTTTCATGCTTCATTTGTTTGCATCTAGCAATTACTCTTCTATGTAACTAACTTCTAGCCTGAATGATTATCAACAAATTTCTATGTTTTATTTGATGTGTTAGATAGACTGTTTTTATTACTGTTTGTTATTCAGTGCAAAAGCACAAAAGTGTTATGTAATATTGACTTCGTTCAACTATTGGCAACTATTAGTTGCAGAAAACAGAAATTACTGAATAGTGAATGCAATAAGTAATCAGTGTTACAATAAAACAATTTTTCAGTGTTATTGTTTGTATTACACTGTCGTTGATTGGACAGAATTGATCAGTCTCGATTGTCATATGAGCTGTTGTGTAAATGTCTGAAATAACGGGGAAGTATTTACAAAGTATACACATTAAGCGATAAATAATAACCATTTTTAAAACCGAAATGTCTTGACAGCTGACATTTACCAACTATATACATAAATTTGGCACCGTTCACTAAAACCGTGTGCCAAGTTATCATCTGACTGCTAGGCGAATATTCATTTCGCTCCTCATTATGTCAATTTACATTTCCGTGTAATTCAATTCAATTTCAATAAGGCTAACATGGTTTGGTTAGATAACTGTAACGTTGAATAAAATGTTGATACTGCGTGATGATTGAAGACCGTCTGGATCTGAACCAGTGACTAGCGCGTTTCCGGCCTGATACTTTACCAACTGACAACCCACTACCAATACTACTCTGCCAAACCACAACTCCTTTTCCCCAATTCAGTTACATTCTGATTAGGATGAGAATTCCTGACTGAAGGCAGTGTCAGTATGATCAAGCGATATTAACGTGTCATGAATTCATATGATAGTCAAGCAAAAACTCTTGATGACTGGAGTGAAATAACAAATCAAGTTAGCTGTCGTCGGACTTCGAAGCTCAGTTGGTAGAGCATTGAATCCGAAACCATAAGGTTGCTGGTTCGAGCTTTCATTTCACCTTCAATCATCACCCAGTATAAATACTAATCTGCTAAACCACGTATATCTCAGATAGTCAAAATGCTCTACCTGTCATAGTAATGATGGACAGTGGCTAGCAGTGGAATGCAAGATGCTAGCCACTACCTATCAATACTAAAACATTTTTCTCGTTGATATTATTTCAAATGAGTGAATAACTCCATTTCACCTTTTCTCATTGTTGACATTCCACATAAATAACAAATAACAAACAGATGGATATCAGGAAGCCGTAATGAGAAGCCTTGACCTATGGGGTCAACCAGTCGGAAGTGAAGTGGATGCCAACTGAAGACCTTGGGTGACAGTCACGCTATGTCATGAATTGACAGAAGTTGGAAATTGTGAACTACTGAAAACCAACCCATTGGCTGAATGGTTAACGCGTTCGCCGTGAAACTTGAAGGTCCTGAGTTCGATTGGTAGATGGGTCGTGTTTAAGTACAGCTGAGGAGTCTCATACTAGTTGGAGGAAACAGCTGTCCAGTGCTCTCAGATTTTCGATGGCTCCCTTACTCATGTCGGTCCAAGATGAATACTCCTTCTAAATGGTAGTAAAAACAGTTTATCTAACACATCAAATAAAACATAGAAATTTGTTGATAATCATTCAGGCTAGAAGTTAGTTACATAGAAGAGTAATTGCTAGATGCAAACAAATGAAGCATGAAAATATTAACCAGTAACAATAAAGATCAATCAAGTTGTAGAAATCTGTAGAATCTGTCAATTACTTCTCCTCTTCTCTCTTGTATATCGATGAGCCTTCTTGTGAATATGTCTAATAGGAGGTGTGAGAAGAAACAGTGAGCTGTATGTGCGCGTGTTTGTGTATCTTTTGAGAATGAGAAAGGAGGATTTCAGTGTTCACTTATATATTTGTGGCATAAAATGAAAGTGTGAATGTGGGAAGGTGGAATGTATGAAAAGTTGAATGGCACTACTATTCACCATTTTCATATCTCCAGTGTCATAATCACTAGTTTTGTCTTTACAATTGTTGTCTAAACATACATGTTAAATCGTTATGTGTATTGTAAGGAAGTATTTTAGTGTAAGGCTAAGCATTAAAATGCGTTAACAATTTCTATACTCACTTACTTGATTACATTTATGAATGGTTGTACTATTGTCCATAGTGAATTTGATAGTTTTTTTTTTTCTGTTTTAATCGATAATGTATGTTGATGGGAAATCAAGGAGTGACACTGAACATTGTTTCATAAGCAATTGATTCTGTCGGTAATCTATACCTTTTTATGGACATAGTTTGGAAGAAAGCATAAAGAATTTTATTTGGTGTTTATGAATAGCTACTGGTTTTTGTTAACCTTTTATCCTTTATAGCATATTACTCTCCTTCCTTCAAAATACATTTTACTGATTATGATGGTAATTTTTTAAGAAAATAATTGTAAGCTACAGGAAAGAAAATCATTTCCAACAAACTACACACATTCATCAACAACTGCCTACACTGGCTCGTTACTGAAGATCAGATGACTAGAAAGAATAAACAACAAGGACCTCACTCTGGATGACAACGAACCAACGAAGCAAGAACCTGTCACTCAACAATTATACAGAAGGAAGTGGACATGGAATTGGCATGCACTGAGAAGACCATTCGGAGACATCGTGCACTAGGCCAGGCCGTCAAAGGGAACCCAGATGGGAAACGACGAGTTGGACGTTCAAGGTGAGGATGACATGGAGGAGATGGTGTGAGGAAGAAACGAGAGCTTGTGGGCTGTCTTGGAGCCAGGTTGAAGAGATTGCAGAGACCAGATCGGAATGGAGATGTGCTGGTGAAGTCTTGTGTTTCATTTGGAACCCAAGGGACGAATAATAATGGTAACATAATAATAACAGTGTGAGCTTCTGGTTCACTTAAGCTATAAAGCGTTTAAACAAGCCAATACATGTAATAACAAATGCATAACAGTAACTAAGAAATATTTTGCCTGGTTTCTGCTGATAGCAGAATCCGTGGTATGGGTTTCGTTCCACATGAGAGCTGTTAGCTCGCCTCAATTTTCCGTAACATTCAGACCTATTCATAAGAATCTTAAGCAGTCTTTCATGGGTTCAGTTGCAAGACATTTCAGATTAAGTTCAGGTGACTTCCTCAAATTCAACTGACCAGTCCTAAATAGGATCACTTCAATGCTTTATGGCCAAGAGGAAATGACAAAGGTCAATAAATAATGAGAATAAAAGTATTATTCCAGCAAGGTTATACAGTTGAGGTAAATAAAACGTAAAAAGGAACTAATTCAACTGTCTATCCATGGAGAATTTCCTGACCATTTAATGAAGACTGTGTGGATTATACTGCTGAACAATGTTAACTGAGCACAGCAGTTTTTCTAAATTTTCTGAATACGCTGTATAATCGCCAATAACAGTGTAAATGTGTCGTACATCCTCTTATCTTTCAGAAGAACGTCTTTATCATGCTGCAAGGAAGATAAAATGTTAAGTCCCAAATAGAACGAAATTCACATCCTGCATTTAGCTGCTAGCTACTATCCATCTGCAATATTAAGCAACACAAAGGTTTCACAACCTCAGTCATTTTCTTATTGAATTTATTACTTGACATATGCCTGTACACATATTGAAACCACACTACGAATGCCTGTGACACCCAGTTTGCATGCTCAAGAAGTTAGGTGGCAAGCGTGACACTTGTCAGAAAAGTCTTTTTACCAACAGGTACGTAGTCTACCTGTTGGAAGTCTTATTGTTGCTCTTCAAAGTGCATACAGATGTAAGTAGAGAATAAGGATATTTTACACTGGCCAATCAAAGTCATAACCTCACATAACTAACTAGTTCACTAGTTACTAGAAGGTCCTAAGCCCGGGTAAAGAGAGAAGGTTGGGCGTAGGGATAGCAACCCTACACCGTAAATCCAATCCAATCGCTAAAGAAACTTCAAACCAAAAAGAAATTATAAAAAATAAAAATGAACTTATTTCTCACCGGAATCGAGGAGACGAAATGACACGGGTCGGTCAAAGCCTGACTTCGGCAAGCCAATTGACCGATGTGTCTTCTCTTCTCGCCATGAAAGCGAAAGTAAGAATAGGGACATGGAATGTCCGAACAATATTTGAAGCTAACTGGCTGGCTGGCTGGCTTCAGTAAGAACAAATCATGTGCGGATCAAATTGCAACGCAACGCTACGCTACGCATCATCATATAACAGACTATAGAATGGAAGTCAACTCTCTTCCTTACCTCAAATTTATCGATTTTGAAAAGGTCTTCAACAGCGTCGACCGAAAAGTAATTTGGCAACCGCTTCAACACTTCGGTTTTGGGGCCGCAAACCATCATCAACCTCATCCAACAACTATATGAGGACGCCATATACCGAGTGATTCACAATGAAAAGCTCAGTGATGCCTTTGAAGTGAAGATAGGTAGGAATAAGACAGGGCTGCCGCCTACTATAAGCGATGATCTTCTTGACTGTGGTCGACTGCACCAAACTGGACAGGATCAGGCAACAAACTGTGAGGAGCGAGTAAATATGCATAGGCTGGCCGGACCGATGAAAAGATATTAGAACATTCGGATTTCGCCGATGATGATTTGTGTCTAATATCGCACAGTATCGAAGATCTACAGTCAAAAACCAACAAGTTGACAGAAGAGGTAGAGCAGCAAATACGAAACACCAGGTGAACGTAGAGAAGACAGAGGCGATGAAGATACTCAACCAGCAACAACAAGCACCAATCATCATCAACGTGAGAAACCGAAACGAAGTTGTCTCTTTCATCTACACCTACACACCTACCTAGGTACCATCTTTTCAACTACAGGCAGAGAAACAGGCAGAAACAGATGAGGATGCCAAAGCAGATAGGATCGGAAAGACAGCAAGACAGGCCTTTCTAAATTAATCTGAAATAATCAGAGTGGAGATCTACTACACTGCAATGCACTGCACTCGGAATAATGCATGAACAACATCCGAATTTTGAACACCAATGCCAGTAAGTTAGTCAGTGCTTCTATTTGATGGTTCAGAAACTTGGCGCATCACGAAAAGCACTACCAACAAACTACAGACATTCATCAACAAATGCCGCCTGCGCTCGCTCCATACTGAAGATGAAGATCAGATGGCCAGAATAATAAGAATAAGCAACAAGGAACTCTCTCTGGCTGGGTGACAACGAACCAACGAGGCAAGAACCTATAGCCCAACAAATATGGAGAAGACGGTGGAGATGGATTGGATTGTGCATACACTGAGAAGACCATTTGGGGACATCACGCGTCAGGCCAAGCAGTCGAGTGGAATCTAAAGGAGAAGAGACTGGTTGGGCGCTGGAGGCGATAGTGACATGGAGGAGATGATGTGAGGAAGAAATGAAAGCTTGTGGGCTGTCGTGGAGCCACGTTCAAAAGACTGGAGAGAAGAAAATGAAATAGCTATGTGTTACTGAAGCCGTATGTCCCACTAAGAACACAAAGGGAAAAAAAGTAAATAAATTATTCCTTCTAATACTTTATATTCCCATTTTCTTTGAGAACAGTTTAACTCAGACTGATTTGACCTTAATCAACGCAAAAGGTTTTTAACTTCGATTTACATAAAAACACACACGTAATCCTTTCCATTCCATTTTTTGACTGTTCAGATGTAGCAAGATAATAACAGTTTGCATATATATAAGCAGAAGGTAATCATTTCATTTGAACTTACTCAATTTACATCAATTCCATCATTATATCACATCTGTGGACTATCATCCTCTTGATAAGTAAATTATATAGATCATATCTCACTGTTTATATATCCTATGATTTAACAGCAAGTATGCAGTTGGAATGATAGTGACGAAATACAATGAATTTATTCTATTCTGAAAAATTTATCCTACGTTTGCCAAAATCTTCAAAGGGGAACATTTATCTGAAATTCTTTTCAATCAATCCATTGATAAAAACTCACTGAACTACAAAAAGTGTATCTAAAGTCAAAACAGACAAGTTTGAACTTCAAGAAGGATACGTGTCAGGGTACTAAATATCTCACTTGTTTGTCGCTATATAGGTAAGTTTCAATCACACACCAACGTGTTTAGAAAAGCAAAAGAAAGATTTTCCCCAACGTTCCCCTGTGTATACTGTAGCTTCTTCAGCAGAATATCCGCATTTTTATTCGGTATGAAAATATATACTGTCAAATAGTACACGTAGGAAGAGTGACATTGCCAGTGAGATCAGCACACAACGCATAAAAAGAGTCTTGCATAAAGCATTCCCAGTGGCTAAATTATGTCCCGCCTTCTACAACCGCCCGATTCTAGGTGCAAGAAATAAAGACAAACTGCCTGATTCGGCCATTTCTATGTGCATTTATCAATTCAACTACTTCTGTAGAGCTAGTTACATTGGGCGTACAATGAGGCAGTTCCATCGTCAAATTTCTCACCACCACCCATCATGGTTGAACAAGGCACAAATTAGAACTATAAAGAGCTCCACACTTCCACACCTAGTCGACACAGGATATCAAGTAGATACTAGAAAAGCCTTCAAAATCATTCATCAAATTCCAATTAATTTATCACATGAATTACGCACTCCGTTACTTCACATAGCAGAAGCCATTACAATCCACCTTCACAAACCTAGCCTTTGTATCTAAAAGAAGTCTATTCGACCACTTTCATTACCGTGACCGTCAACGTGATGTAAGTTCTAGGATTACTTTGTACACCTCTTCCCCTTCTTGTTTCTATTAATATTCATATTTCCAATTTTAGTAACTCTATTGATTATTTACATCAGTATTTCCGAAACACCGCTGCGTGATTGGCAATTTGATTAAATTGTAAACCTATATATTAGTGTAGAGCCTAAGATGAAGACCTAATTGAAAAGGAATATATTTCATCGTTCAATCAATCTTTTTCTAAATCTCTAACTGGTAATACTCAATGTATTTCTGTCTTTATACGCCATTGGTTATTTGGTTTGGTGTTCAGACTGATTGTTTCAAACTGGTCATTGTTAATTCATGCAGTCTTTGTTATTTTTCAAAAGATTCAGAAAAATCTTACTTTTAATTTTCTAAACACTCTAGGATTAGTGTTATTGCTTGTATTGCACCGTCGTTGATTGGACCGAATTAATCAGCCTCTATTGGCATATGGGCTTCTATGCGGATGCCTCGATATTGCCTATCTTCTAACTATGTTTAATAATGATGGGCGGTGGCTAGCAGTGGGATCCAGGATGCGCATTTCGTCCTATCTGGGACTCGTCAGGTGGATGTACCTGCCGGCTCCCAGTGAGTGATGTTGTTCCCAGCGGGACTCGGACTCGGGAGCGATCTCTCCAAACGCCACGGCGTTATCCACTACACCACCGAGCCACGATAGCCACTTGTTGTGCAACGGGTATAGGTTTTAGTGTTATTGCTTGAAGTGGCTATTGTGACATGGCCTTTGAAGCGATCACTCCCGAGTCCGAGTCCCGGAAGGAACAACAGCACTCACTGGGAGGCAGGTACATCCAGCTGACGAGTCCCACATAGGACGAAATGCGCATCCTGTATTCCACTGCTAGCCACTGCCTATCATTACTAAACTCTAGGATTATATTAAAACTTACATAATGATTAAACTTGATTCGGTGCTCAGCTTCTTTAAGGATATTTGTAACAACTATGGCCTAGATGTGTTTATAATTTCACTTTTTTATTTACTGAATATCTACTTTTTAGTAAGTATTATTTCGAATTTTATCAACGATATTCACTCGATTTCATCCATCTTCTGCACCAACGACGCTTATTTCACTTAATACAATAGATGTATTAGAAGAAAAACTTTATAATTTTGTAAGTCTCATACCTCTCGTTCGATAATTTTTTCACTTTTGATCTCCTCAATATGCATCAATCAATCAATATCGACATAGGACCAGGCATTACTGGATAACGGTCCGAGTTGCCACACGTCATATCAGTGCATCAAGTAGAAAGGTAGTGAGGTGAAGGTTGAAGATAAGAGAATCCAGTCGAAAGAAGTATTAAGTACGAGAAGAAAGGAAAGAAGACTGACAAAATGGCAAGATTCGGTATAGCGTCGTTAAGATGACGATAGTGTGTGTATACATCTGCTCCACTGACATCGGTTCTGAGTCATATCGGCTAGAGTCTCCAGCCACTGATTCCTCTTGTCCCGGGGATCCCAACCACCTAGTCTGCATCGTCCCATATGGCTCAAACCAACAGTCAGAGACTTCAAACATTGGTGTCATGTATTAGTCTGGCCACCTCGGACCTTTTTACAGCCTGGACCTACTTCAGCCAACATTGTGTGACAAGGCAATTGGCAACTAGGTATACAAAGTACTTGTCCCAACAATCACAATCGAGATAGTTGACATGAATACACTTTACCCACAGAAAACTTCAAGAAATATCTTCATACTCTTTCCTGTTATTAAAGTATTAGTTGACAAATTTCATGATATAAATTCTATCTCAACTTTCATTCTTTCATCACATACCGAAAAAAGGTCTTTCAACTGGTTAACTAACTGAATAGTAGTAAAATGGTGTTAGTATAATTTTACTTCTTATCAAGCTATAAGTGGAATAGTAACAAACGTGTAGAAAACCTTAACATATACAACGTTCAGGTTTTATACAGTTATGCTATATTCATCTTAAGATAATAATCACAAAATTTTCGATGTTACTGCCATAAATCTGTGAGAATAATGTATTTTTAGCGAAATGCATAATGCTAATTGAAGCTTAGCTTCAACATAGTGGATTTCTTTTTATTGTTCAATAATTCACTGATGAAAATCAGAAAGTATGACTAAAGTTTGTATCCACTGATCTTGGCTTTTTGTATTACCTATAACATCAATCATGTTTATATTTAGCGCTATTCATTTGATCTTGTTCATCTAAATTCTTTACTATAGAAATATATTTTATTGGTTGATAAGTTAATCAATTTATTGCAATACTTGTTTGTAATTAGTTTTAATGAAGTTGCAACATACATAAACATATAAATCTTGACTACTTGACCAGTAACCGTATACTACTATTTGCTTTTTGATATATATAAAAAAAAATAAGGTCCCATTTGAGTAAAACTTAATTTTCTATCACCTTCTCAACAAAATAATCTTTTGAAATACAAAAATTGTTCTTCCTTTTAATGGAATAAAGGAAAAGTAACTCTAATTGAACTTATCAATAATTAGATCAGTGAAGCTGAAAATTGTTTTTTTTTTTTCATTTAAAAGTTAATTACAGATGCATTCTGTTCATCTAAAGCATTCCCAAATTAATGACTAAACGAAAACAACCTTTTCTATTCATTATATCACCTAAAAGGCTTACAAGTATGTCGCTTACCTAAGGTAACAAAATAACTTCCACATCAATGCATAATAATGCAATATAATTACAGAAAAATCGATGATTCCAAGAATCCAAAAGTTGAAAATTGTTACGAAAATTTATCAGAATAATATTTTAGTAAAAGTGAAGCGTTAGTACAACAAGTATATCGAGGTATCCACACAGGAATCCATATACCAATAGAGACTGATCAATTTGGTCCAATCAACTATGATATAATACAAGCAATAACACTGTACCCGTTGCACAAGAAATGGTTATCACGACTGATTGGTATAGTGGATAACGCTCTAGTGTTTGAAGCAATCGATCCTGATTTCAAATCCTCATGTGAACAACATCACTCACTGGGAGCCGAGAGGTACATCTAGCTGACGAGTTCCAAATAGAATGAAATGCTCATCTTGGATTCCACTGCTAGCCACTACCCATCTTTACTATAAATAGAACAGATTTCTTGAAAAAAATTTCCACCTTAGTAACAAAAGTATCTTCTAAGCTGGAAATGTTTGCTAAGCTGTCAAACAATACTTATTTATTATATAATAACCAGATTTCACATTTCAGTAAAATAATAGAACGGTATTACCAGTTCATATATAATTTTCAGTATAAACAGTAAGTAGGAAACTAAGGCAGAATATAAAAACACTAGACTATGTTAAACTAGCAACGTTTTGCAAACTGTTATCATATACATAGCAACAACAATTTATTTTGAACACAAACAAGCAAAGAATTGTGAATAGTGTCGAGTAAAATGCAAGTGAAATTTCAGAGGGAAAATATTTTAGAAGTAGTATTCATCATAAACTGACATCAGTTGGGGAACCATTGAAAGTCTGAGAGCACTGGACAGCTGTTTCATCCAACTAGTATGGGACTCCCGAGTAGTACTCATCCACGACCCGGCTACCGATCGAACTCACGACCACCTTCAGGTTTCACGGCGAACGCGTTCACTATTCAACCACTGGGTCGGTTTCCAGTACTTCATCATTTCCAACTTCTGTCAATTCACGACACAGAGCGACTGTCACCCTAGTTCTTCACTTAGCATCCACTTCACTTCCGACTGGTTGACTCCATAGGTCACGGCTTCTCATTAGAACTTCTTGACATCCCTCTGGAAGCAAATCATTAATGAGCACTATACAGTAATGTATTTTTGAGATGAATGGGTTTTTTTTTTAATTTAGAAGTACTGCTGAAGAGTCCCATACTAGTTGGACGAAACAGCTGTCTAGTGCTCCCAGATTTCCAATGGTTCCCCAACTGATGTCGGTCCATGATGAATACTACCTCTAAATTAAAAAATCCCCATTCATCTCAAAAATGCAAAGATAGTTTAAAAGCTGAATTTTAACTATGCCATGAGAGTAGATTTGTTTATTTCTTAATATTTTCGAAGTGTAATTTATTTAGCGTTTATATTCCTTTTTCAGGTAAACTTTAATTTTAATTCATTGTGGAAATAAAAGTATACTTGACTAAAGAAACAGTGAACATCATCTGAAGTATCGAAATGATTGGTGTACATTTTTAATGGTTATTCAAAAATCTGTAACTGAATATAAGGCAGACGGGAGAAAAGTGATTTCTTTTCTCTCCAATAAACAACTGCCCACTATCTGTTGTATTCATGACTTTATCTACTTATATAACGATAAAGTTACATGTTCCAGGTTCCAAAAATATTTCAACTGACATTCAGCTGAGTCAACCAAAGGTAAAATACACAACACTAATTGGTCTACACAACTCTGATAATCATGACAGAAGCACAGATATTAACCAAACTGCAATGGTAAGTTAACAAAGTGAATGTAAATAGAATAACCAAATTTAAAAATACTGTGTTTTCGATAACCTTTGGAACGAAAAACCTTCCTGTACTATCTGCTCCCATTATTTCTACTGAAACTCCCACTGACATATATAGTATATTAGTATTCTCAGTTTGTATGTCATGAGATATACTTGTGTAGTAAAACATAATCTGCAACTTACGTCGTACAAAACATATTACCCGTTTTCTTCTAAAAATCATAACTATCTAATTTCATTCTTTATTGATAGTGAGGTAAGGATGATGACAATTTCGCCTGGTTAACTAGTTCACTAGTTACTAGACGGTCCAAAGCACGGATAAATTGCGAAGGTTGGGCGTAGGGCTGGCAACCCTACACCGTAAAACCAATCCAACCGCTACAGAAACTTCAAAGCACAGACAAAATATAAAACATAAAAACAAACTTATTCCTCTCTGGAATCGCAGAGACGAAATGACACCGGTTGGTGAAAAGCCTGACTACGTCAAGCCAATTGACTGATGTGTCTTCTCTTCTCTCCATGAAAGCGGAAGTAAGGATAGGCACATGGAATGTCCGCACTATGTTTGAACCTAGAAAGGCTGCCCAGATTGCAAACGAGATGAGAAGGTATAGTATTGAAGTGCTAGGAATCTGAGAAAGCAGATGGAATTGAAGTGGACTTTCCAAACTTTCAACTGGATAGTCAATAATCTACTCCGGCCACCCGGACGACAACCATCAGCGCACTTAGGGAGTGGCTATCATGATGTCCCCAAGAGCATCGAAGACTCTAGAAGACCGACTGGGAACATCACGCGTCAGCGCAGGCAATCGAGTGGAACCCACATGGGAAACGACGAGTTAGGAGTATGAGGCGAAGGTGACATGAAAGAGATAGTGTGATGAAGAAATGAGAGTTTCTGGGCTGTCATGGAGCCAGGTTGAAAAGATTTCAGAGAACAGAGTGCAGTGGAGATGTGCTAGTGAAGCTCTATGTTCCATTAGGAACCCAAGGGACAAGTAATAATAATAATGACTGGGTCAGGAATGCAGATTTTATAAAACTGTTGTCATCAAAATATTTTATCCGCACAATTCACAGTTCTTATACGCTGACAATATAACATGACAATCAAGCCATGTAATTGAAATTTATCAGCCTCAGGATGATTTTTGTGTTCTTTCGTTTACATTGTTGTCCCTAATGTGCTAACACCATAGATATACGCATTATAATGCACGATTCCGTGACCAGTGGGTAACCGGTCTAGGTGTCCAACCGTTAGTGCTAAGTAATGATGTGTACCAACAAGCATGAAACCAGAGTTCAAGACCTTTTGACTACTTACTCTTAACACATAATACTAAAATACAATTACTCCAGTGTTATTTCACTTAGCTTTTTGGCTACTTCTCAAACTTGTTCAACATATAAAAAATGGTGCCGAGGATTAAGGATTACACCGGTTACTTATTAGTGACTAATTCATTCACCTAATTCTGTCCTTTAAAGGTTCACTCATGACCTTAAAAGTTAAGCAGTGTAGTTCAGTGTAGTTAATTCAGTAGTAATTGAAACAGGTTTGAATAACTGAGGGAACACCAACATTCTCATGGTTGCAGATACACCTAATTGACAAGTGTAAACAACTACCAAATACAATTCCTACAGAGTTTTCCACTGGTGGACTTTAAGTATCTTCCATCCACTAAGCTATTACAGTTTACCATATGTTTGAATGCTGTAATCCACTAGAAATGTTTCAGATAATAAGATACACAGTAGGAAAAGCTGTTTGGAAAGAGCTGATAACTTTTAGTGATATCAGTAAACATGCTACGTCGTTTTATGAGGTTATCAATCATCTCACACTATTATACTTTCGAGTCAAATTATTGTATACAATGTCTTTGTATAATACTGTTTCTCTTTGAAGAAACTTGAGGTGGAACAAAGTGATTTTACATAAAAATTTACAATCTAGCAGTTATTTTGAAATAAAAATTACAATTAACTAAAGGCAACTTTCTCAATAAGTTAACTTCCATTTGAAGCATGTAAAATACTTTTGGAACTTTTAAAAACAGAATAACCTGGAAGTATTGAATAAGTTATTCTACGCAATTGTTTAACCCTGGTTTTTTGTTGACTGAAACACAGAGTGAATGCAATAAGGGCCATTCAATTGGTGTATTTAATTTCCGCATTAGAAAATGCTTACAGTCCTTGGAAAATGATTAGTATAAGACATCGCCCAAAAAATGACTACCTGTAAAATCTGTATTTCCAAATAACAAATACTGCTGTATATTAATTATGTGTAGCGGCTAGCAGTGAAATACAGGATGCTCATTTCGTCCTACTTGCTACTCGTCAACTGCATGTACCTATCGGCTCCTAGTGAGTGATGTTGTTCCCACGAGGATTCGGACTCCAGAGCGATTGCTTCAAACGAGAGAGCGTTATCCATTACATTATCGAGCCACCATAGCCACTTCTTGTGCGACGGGTATAGTAATACTAGCAATAACACCGACAAATACTGCTGCTCTTCATAAAAATTCTATATGCATAAGGTAGTACTTTCAGGAGATTTAAAGTCAAAGAATTGTTTTACGGCATTTTTTGATGAACAATTATGACATCTCACCACTCAGGTCACGTTGGAAATTGTCAGTCATGCAATAATTTACATTTAATAGTGACATTTTGTAGGAAGATAAGTGATTTAACATCTCTACTCTAAATGCTGATGAATGTAGCCAGTTAGTAGGCTTAGCTACTTAACGTTATGAATTCAAATTTTTCTGTATATTATATTGCTATTTTTATTTTTTTTCTAGGGTTCCTAGTGGAATACACGGCTTTAGTGGCATGCCCCCATTTCACTGTCTTCTCTGTAGCCTTTCGAACCTCACTAAATGACTGCCCACAATCTTTCATTTCTTCCTCACACGATCTCCTCAAAGTCAACCTCGCATCGGACAACCATTTCGATTCCACTCGACGACCCAGCCTGACGCGTGATGTCCCCAACCGGCATTCTCAGTGAATGCAGAAACCAATCCATCTGCACCATTTTCTCCATATTTGATTGGAGATGGGTTCTCGCCTCGTTGGTTCGTTGCCAGCAAGCCAGCGCAAGAGAGTTACTTGTTGCCAATTCCTATTATTCTGACCATCTGATCTCCATCTCCAGTGTCAGTATCGAGTGAGCGTACGTAGCAGCTGGTGACGTATGATGTCTACAGTTTGTTGGAAATGCTCTCCGTAATGTGCCAAGTCTCTCAACCATCACATAGAAGCACTGACTAACTTGACTGCCATTGGTGTTCATAATTCGGATGTTGTTCACGCTTTATGATGAGTGGAGTGCAGTACATTGCAGTGTAGTAGATCTCCACACTGATTATTTCAGATGAATGCAGGAATGCCTGTCTTGGTGTCTTCCCGATCATGTCTGCTTTGACATCCTCGTTTGTGCCTGTGCCAGCAATGCCTGAAGTTGAAACGATGCTGCCTCGTAAGGTAGTTTGGTAGTTTGGTAGGTGTAGGTGAAAGAGACTACTTCCCTTGATGTTCTCCCGTTGATGGTGATTGGAGCTTGTTGTTGTTGATGCTGTTGTTGGTTGGATATCTTCATTACCTCCGTCTTCTCTACATTCACTTGAAGGTAGTCCTGTTTTCGCTATCCTACCTCACCTCTTCTTTCAACTTGTTGGTTTTCGCCTGTAGATCTTCGAGTTTGTGGTACTAGACACTAGACACAAACTATCTGGGAAACTATATTACGGTATTGATAATAGTAATGAAATTGGAAACCTGTGAAAGTGTCAAGACCATCGCCAGACAGGAAAGTGAATGCGAAAAGATCAGCTTTGTATAGGTGAATAACAGGTGCTTCTGCTGTGTACAAACAACAAGAGATTACTCCTTTTCAACTATCCCATTTGACTCTGTAAATGACACTGAAAGAGGACTCTAATGGTGCTGTATATCCAGAGTTGACCAAATCACTAAGAATAGAACTGTTAATTGATTTAGATTCTCCTCTTGACAACCATACAGGATAGTGTTCACAGATACATATGCAAAGTACGTGCTTCATGCGGCCGATATATTTTTCTCCAAAAAAGCAAATCGGTTTGCTAAAAAAAATAAAATATCAGTTTGACTATCTGAGATAGACATGGTGTGACAGACGTGTATTGGTAGTGGATGATGACTGAAGGTGAAATAAAAATTTGAGCTGTCGTAGGATTCAAATCAGCCAACATCAGTTTTCGGAATCAGCGCTATACCAACTAAGCTATGGTACCTGAATACCGACCAGATTTTATTTCGAATCCTGCCACCGCCTTAATTTTCATTTTATCTTCAGTCATCACCCAATTTTATTACTAATCTACTAAACTGTTGCTGTCTCAGATATTCAAACTGATAATCAATGCGGTGCTTCCCCTCTCTAATTCAAGTAGATATGGATTAAGACAGGAAGTGCTGACTGAGCAGGCAGTGTGAGCATGATCAAGCAATAGTAACGCATCATGAATTCATAAAGCAGTCAGGCTAAATCCTTGGTGTTTGAAGTGAAATGAAAATCTGGCCAGTAGTTGGGTGTTGTATCTGATTTGGTGCAGCACTGGACCAGAAACCCGATGTTCAGTGGCTTGAATCCAAGCATAGTTCAAATTTTCATTACACTTTCATTCATAACCCAGTATGTTCATTATGTGTTGATATTATTTCGGTCTTAAGCTAATACTGTCCTGCTACAATTATAATTCTTTCTCTTCTTACGTTTATAAACGGGAAAACCTACATGAAATACCACTCTTATTGCTACTGATTCGTGACATGTCTGGCTAAATATGACATCTAAAATAAGTACCTCTTTAACTTAAAATGTCAGTAGGCAGCTGCACAAAAGTAGATTTTAACTGACTGTAATGTATACTTGCTTAGGGGTTCAACTTAAAAGTAGCTGATTTTTAAGACACTAGATTTATTGACGAACCTCGCCTCGTCAAACTCCCGAAGAAGGCCAACTTAGGCCTTTGCAGGAACTGGCGTGGAGTCACGCTCCTGTCCACCCGAAGCTAAACATTAGGCAGCATCATCCTGGAGGGACTAAAGGATGCCCTGCATTCAAAACTACGACCGGAACAGGTTGGCTGTATTCAGGAAGTACAAATCATGTGCGGACCAAACTGCAACGCTACACTACGCATCACCATGGAACAGAGTACAGAATAGCAATCAAATGGATCTCTACATCAAATTCATCCACTATGAAAAGGCTTTTGACAGAGTCAACCGAGAAGTAATTTGGCAGTTGCTAAAACACTACGGAATAACATAAACATTTATCAATCTCATTCAACAACTATATGTAGACAACACATGCTAAGTAATTCACAGTGGGAAGTTCAGTGATGCTTCTGAAGTGAAGATAGGCAGGAGTAAAACAAGGCTGCCCACTATCACCCATGATATTCCTGATTATGGTCGACTGGATCATGCAACAAACAGTGAGGAGCGAGAACAGGGGAATATGCTGGACCGGGGAAAATAACCTAGAAGATTTAGATTTCACAAATCACTTGTGTCTAATGTCACACAAACTTCAAGATCTACAGGCAAAAACTAACAAGTTGACAGAAGATGCAGGGCAGCGAAGATGGGACTTCTTTCAAGTGAACGTGGAGAAGACAGAGGTGATGAAGATACACAACCAACAACAACAAGTTCCAGTCACCAGCAGTGGCAGAAACTTAAAGGGAGTAGCCTCTTTCATCTACACCTATCTAGGCAGCACTGTTTCAACTACAAGCGACGGCTGAGAAGAGAACGTCAAAACCAGGATCGGAAAGACAGCAAGACGGGCATTCATTAACCTGAAACCAGTGTGAAGATCTTCTGCACTCAGCATATAGCCTGAACAACATCCGGATTTTCAACACCAATGAAAGTCAAGTCAATGCTTCTATGTGATGGTTGAGAGAGTTGGCGTGTTACGAAAGGTATTTCCAACAAACTACACACATTCATCAACAACTGCCTACACTAGCTCGTCACTGAAGCTCAGATAACCGGAATAATAATGATAAGCAACAAGGAACTCTGGCTCGAAGGCAACGAACCAACCAATAACCTATCACTTAACAATTATGCAGAAGGAAGTGTAGATTGAATGGATTGGGCATGCACTGAGAAGATCATTCAGGGACATCATGCGCCAGGCCAAGCCGTCGAGCGGAACCCAAATGGGAAACGATGAGTTGGGCATATGAGGCAAGGATGACATAGAGGAGATTGTGTGAGGAAGAAATGAGAGTTTCTGGGCTGTCGTGGAGCCAGGTTGAAAAGATTCCAGAGAACAGAGTGCAGTGGAGATGTCTACTGAAGCTCTATGTTCCACTAGGAACCCAAGGGACAAATAATAATAATAATAATAATAATAATAATAATAATAATAATAATAATAATAATAATAATGATAATAATAATCATTATAGTTATAGCAAATTTATTGACTGGTCACTAGGAGGTAACCATTATCATGGTTTCTAGTCCTAGTGAGTACTAATAATTGCAAAATGCATATTTCGAGCTTTGTACTGATTATCTTCAACTACTGAACCTTAGAATATTCTACATTTCTTTTCTGAATCAGGATGTGTTTGAAAATCTTAGGAATACAAATCTAAAGCCACCTAGAGATTGATAGTTTTAGGCATTTGGAGTAATGCATTATTCCCTTGTGTCATGCTGTTGAATATGCTGATTTATTCACAGCCTTCTAGTGTCGTTTCACATCAAACGTTGTGCATGGCACTATATAACTAAAACTCCTCATACAGATCAGTAAACTCCTGTCATATCGGTTTAGTCCCAACAAACATTCATTATCATACTATGACAACTTTGTCTACATTAAACTGCATTTCTAGTCGTTTCTAGGAATTCCACAAATATTGCGTCTGATCCTGAGTTATTTTGCACAACCCCACTCCAAAATATACATTTTACCTTCACAAAAAGATTGATAATTTTGACTTTCATTTTGCCAAACCGTGTAAATATGTAAGCTAAGCGGTTAATGCAGCCGTATTATACATTTTCTATAACTTATTTTGACGAAAATATTTGTCCCAAAAGATGATAAAATAAAAAATTATCTTTTTCTTAGACTAAACAATAAAACTGACACCTGAAGAAAAATATTTCATACTACAGTTTGTAAGTAATGGTAGGGAATCCCAAGTACCTTGGTTGTATTGTATTCTCTTAGCTGAGTTGTTTAATCGTGGAACTTTTATCGTCTTTCTAGACGACATCATCAGTACCAACTTCAGTATGAAGTGAGTTATCAGTATCTCTCCGTGAATGATTCAGTAGCTGACCTTGCCAAACTGGTTTGTGATTGGTTGTCTCTTTTGATTGCTTTTCGCCAATAAGAAAATCTACTCAGTGAGTGACACTACCACCAAAGGAGACAACTAATCAAAAGCCAGTTTGTCAAGGCAAGCTACGTAGGGATATTGATTGCTCACTTCATACTGAAGTTAGTTCTGATGATGTTGTCTAAAACGATAATAAAAGCTTTACTTAGGTACTTAGTTCAAAATTCGTCAATAGCAACAAAATTGTACAACACTTTACTCCAAATTTTCCACTTTATGCTTCCTTCTTTTTTTTGTTATGAGTGAAAGTTACACTAGAAGTAGTTTGTTAAACGATACTGTTCTTATTCATTTCCTGTTAAAGGAAGCCAAAAGCATTAAAAATAGGGGGGGGGGGGAAACCAATTATCAATACGAAGTGTTATTTTTACTCCCTTAAAGTACATAAATATTATTTTCTCCTCGAGGGTATAAAAAAGCTCTTTTAAAACGTCATAAAGTGCTACAAAGCAGAAAATCTAATGATAAGAATTCTTTATTCTATTCTTCTATTCTTCTTCGCCAATGATGATGATTTACATCGAATATCTTGTAGCACAAACTCGAAAATTTACAGGCGAAAACCAACAAGTTGAAAGAAGAGGAGAGGTAGGGCAGCAAAAACACGACTACATTCAAGTGAATGTAGAGAAGACGGAGGTAATGAAAATATCCAACCAACAACAACAAGAGGCAACAATCACCATCAACGGGAGAACATCAAGAGAAGTAGCCTCTCTCACCTATCTAGGCAGCATCGGTTCAAATACAGGCATTGCTGGCACAGAAGAGGACATCGAAACCAGGATCAGAAAGACAGCATGACAGGCATTCCTGCATTATTCTGAAATAATCAGTGTAGAGATCTACTGCACTCCACTGCACTCCACTCCACTCCACTCCACTCAGCATAAAGTGTGAACATGATCTAGATTTTGAACACCAATGTCAGTCAAGTAAGTCAGTGCTTCTATGTGATGACTGAGAGACTTGGCACGTCACGAAAAGCATTCCGAACAAACTACAGACATCATAAATCAACAGCTGCCACCTACACTCACTCGATACTGACAGTGAAGATGGAGGGAGATGAGATGACGAGAATGATAATAGTTGGCAACAAGTAAGTCTGGGTGGCTGACTGGCTGACTGGCTGGCTGGCTGACTGGCTGGCTGGCTGACTGACTGACTGACTGACTGACTGACTGACTGACTGACTGACTGACTGACTGACTGACTGACTGACTGGCTGACATCGAACCAGAAAGGCAACAACCCATCGCCAAACAAATATGGAGAAGATGGTGGAGATTGATTGGATTGTGCATACACTGAGAAGGTCGACTGGGGACATCACGCACCAGGCCAGTGCATCGAGTGGAATCCAAAGGGGAAATAGTGAGTTGGGTGTTCGAGGTGAGGGTGATATGGAGGAGATGATATGAGTAAGAAATGAAAGCTTGTGGGCAGTCATGGAGTGAGGTTCGAAAGGCTACAGAGAAGACAGTGAAATGGTGGCATGCCAGTGAATCCGTATGTTCCACCAGGAACCTAAGGGAAAATTGTAATAATAATGCTAATAATGTATGCTCAGAAAGAGACTATGGCTTACTTTTCTTTATCTTAGCAATTGAATGTAATTTTTTGCATATGTATGTTTATAGTCTTCCTTTCATTGGGTTGAATCTTCTCTGTATTAATTACATACTGACTGTTAATCGTTTAACAATTATCCAGTTTTTTCATGTAATTTCGTAACTTACTAGCTCTTCAATAATCTCTTTTTTTAATACTCCAGTTTGTTTATTGTCTACTCTGTTTTCTCAGATGTGAATTATTTATCTCATCAGATATAAATTGGTATTGATTTCCAATAAGGTTTATGATTATTAACCTTATGTCTCCTTGACTCATTACCCAATTGTTTATCCTAAATTTCAAATCCACTTTTATTTCTTGCATATTTAAATTGCTTTACATCATTATTATTACTAATACTTCATTTCAAGTGTAGACTGTTAGCAGCTGATGAGAGACAGTGAAGTAAAATCCGGTCATTTTATTCTACAAATGACTTTGTCCCAACATTGTTCAAATTTATCAAGGGAACTAATTGTATGAGATCTATGTATTCAACTAATGCATGCTATTCACTTAACACTGATGTAACATTCTATGCAAAAGTGGAAGTTTTTGACATGCTACGAAATCATATAAAAACTAAATTTTTGTTGAAATATATTTATATCAAAAATATTCTTGAAATTTTTGTTTCTATTCTACTCTTCAAAATTATTCATCCGGCTTAGCAAATCGATAGTTTACTTAAGTCTTCTGGTACTATATTGTTGTTACCCAACAGTTGTATTGACTTAATCAAACAGAGGATACGCTATGGTTGAATCCTAACAAACGATGAGTTTTTACTCAGATCAAATTTCAGCTGCAAAAGTACTTTATCTAATGAACTGGTGAAAATCATCAAAGAACTTGAATTTTCTTTTATCTTTTTTTTTCTTTCTCTAAGATGATTAACATAAATCTTTCTTGTACACTGATACAGTATATATTCAGTTAATAAACTGGTATTTCTTATCTTCAACAGTGTTCACCTTAGTATTTTCATGTTAAAGCATTAATTCACTGAAAAGTAACATGTCTTAGTTGAAAACGATTCTACTATTTTCACCTTAGGAGGATTTAACTATATCCAAAATCTAATTGTTTTCAGTGATGAGCAATTAGGAATAATATTGACAGATGAGTATGCTTTCTCATCAGTACCACATTCTAACGACTGGTTATAGATCTTAACAGTTAGCCTTGTTATTCTCATCCTTAAAGTATTATTCATGCTATTGCTTGTATTACAGAGTCGTTCATTGGACCGAATTAATCAGCCTCTGTTAGTATATGGGCTCCTATGCGGATGCCTCGATATTGCCTATCTTCTAATTATGTATAGTAATGATGGGCAGTGTCTACCAGTGGAATCCAGGATGTGCATTTTGTCCTATTTGGGACTCGTCAGGTGGATGTACCTGCCCGCTCCCAGTGAGTGATGTTGTTCCCACCAGGATTCGGACTTGGGAGTGATCGCTTCAAATGCGGGAGCTTTATCCACTACACCACCAAGTCACAATAGCCACTTCTTGTGCGATGGGTATAGGTTTAGTGTTATTGCTTGTATTACACCATCGTTGATTGGACCGAATTGATCAGCCTCTATGAGTCCGAGTCCCGAAGGGAACATCACTCACTAGGAGCAGGCAGGTAAATCCAGCTGACGAGTTCCAAATAGGATGAAATGTGCATCCTGGATTCCATTGCTACCCACTGCCCATCGTTACTTAAAGTATTATGCCTAAGTTAAATCGATAAATAATACCTTTTTCTCCTCTATCGATTTCATTTAAGCTCATTGTTTAAAGGATCTTGTTTTTAAAATGTTTTTTACTGAAGGGTTCAGTACAAGAAATGCAGAGCGTATGCTTAAACAAATGGATGGTGAAAATGTGCCATATATGTTCTATATGTTGTATTGAGCCTTTATATACACATCTATCAATAACTGAGCAGTTTTAAAACGATAAGTAAATGAGTAGATAGTTTTTTTTTTTGGTTTTTTAGAGTAAATAGTAGGCAGTTAGGTGATTACCTCTAGTTTAAATTCAAAAAAATGAGAATATTATCCTTGTATTTTGCCAAATTTTGTCAGTAAAAATAGTCAACTAATTTGCATACTTAAAATTACTCGATAGAAATACTGATGGGACAAGCGAAAAAACAAACAAGGAATAGTATTCTTCTAGGCTTTCTTTATGAAGATGAATAAGCTTGAAAAAAATGCCTACATTGTAAAGCTATCTTGTTTTGATCATATTTTAAACAAGATAAATTTGAGGTATATTTATAAACTGAAAAAAACAAATGACTTTTTAGTTTAATGCTATTTGATTGATGGTGGTTGATGGCAGAATTCATACAGACCTTTTAGACCTACTTTATTCTTGACAATCAAAACCATTTAACTCTTAGTAGATAGTAACGAAATTTCAACCAAATATTCGTTAATACACAATAGCGGACATGCTTACACCATTACTTCAGAAGGTTTAGAAGGAAGGAAGAGAAGGTACCTGCCGAGTGGAAGAAGAGTTACCTTGTCAAACTCCCAATGAAAAGAGACCTAAGTCGTTGCAAGAACTGGCGTGGAATCATACTCCACTCCTGCCCACACAAAGAAAAATATTAGGCAGCATTATCTAAGAGAGACTAAACAATGGATTGTGACCGGAACAGGCTGACCTCAGGTTAAACAAATCATGTGCAGATCAAATGGCAACACTATGCATCATCATGGAACAGAGTATAGAATAGAAGTGATCGATTTTGAAAAGGCCTTTCACAGCATCAACCGAGAAGTATTTTGGCAATTGCTTAAACACTACATAGTAATATGTCTTTATAAACTTCATTCAACGCCTGTATGAAAACAGCATATGCCATGTGATCTATAATCAAAAGCTCAGCAACACCGTGGAAGTGAAGACAGGAAGGAGTAAGACAAGGCTACCTACTATCACTGATCATCTTCCTGATTGTGGTTGACTGGATAATGCAGTAAACTGTAGGAAGTGAGAATATGGGCACACTCTGGCTGGACCGATGGAAAAACATCAGATTTCGATTTCGCCAACGATGATGATTTACATCGAATATCTTGTAGCACAAACTCGAAAATTTACAGGCGAAAATTAACAAGTCGAAAGAAGAGCAGAGGTAGGGCAGCAAAAACACGACTACCTTCAAGTGAATGTGGAGAA
The DNA here is from genome assembly GCA_944470555.2 of Heterobilharzia americana. Lineage (NCBI taxonomy): Eukaryota > Metazoa > Platyhelminthes > Trematoda > Strigeidida > Schistosomatidae > Heterobilharzia > Heterobilharzia americana. The sequence goes on from OX104127.1 coordinate 43,036,858, forward strand.
GACAGAGATGATGAAGATATCCAACCAACAACATCAACAACAACAACAAGAGGCAACAATCACCATCAACGGGAGAACATCAAGGGAAGTAGTCTCTCTCACCTATATAGGCAGCATCGTTTCAAATACAGGTATGGCTGGCACAGAAGAGGAAGTCGAAAACAGGATCAGAAAGACAGCATGACACGCCTTCCTGCATTATTCTGAAATAATCAGTGTAGAGATCTACTGCACTCCACTCCACCCCACTCCACTCAGCATAAAGTGTGAACATGATCTAGATTTTGAACACCAATACCAGTCAAGTAAGTCAGTGCTTCTATGTGATGACTGAGAGACTTGGAACGTCACACAAGCATTCCCAACAAACTACAGACATCATAAATCAACAGCTGCCACCTACACTCACTCGATACTGACAGTGAAGATGGAGGGAGATCAGATGACGAGAATGATGAGAGTAAGCAACAAGTAAGTCTGGCTGGCTGGCTGGCTGGCTGGCTGGCTGGCTGGCTGGCTGGCTGGCTGGCTGGCTGGCTGGCTGGCTGGCTGGCTGGCTGGCTGGCTGGCTGGCTGGCTGGCTGGCTGGCTGGCTGGCTGGCTGGCTGGCTGGCTGGCTGGCTGGCTGGCTGGCTGGCTGGCTGGCTGGCTGGCTGGCTGGCTGGCTGGCTGGCTGGCTGGCTGGCTGGCTGGCTGGCTGGCTGGCTGGCTGGCTGGCTGGCTGGCTGGCTGGCTGGCTGGCTGGCTGGCTGGCTGGCTGGCTGGCTGGCTGGCTGGCTGGCTGGCTGGCTGGCTGGCTGGCTGGCTGGCTGGCTGGCTGGCTGGCTGGCTGGCTGGCTGGCTGGCTGGCTGGCTGGCTGGCTGGCTGGCTGGCTGGCTGGCTGGTTGACATCGAACCAAAGAGGTAACAACCCATCGCCAAACATATATGGAGAAGACGGTGGAGATTGATTGGATTGGGCATACGCTGAGAAGGTCGACTGGAGACATATCACGCACCAGGCCAGTGCATCGAGTGGAATCCAAAGGGGAAATAGTGAGTTGGGTGTTCGAGGTGAGGGTGACATGGAGGAGATCGTGTGAGGAAGAAATGAAAGCTTGTGGGCAGTCATGGAGTGAGGTTCGAAAGGCTACAGAGAAGACAGTGAAATGGGGGCATGCCAGTGAATCCGTATGTTCCACCAGGAACCTAAGGGAAAATAGTAATAATAATAATTCTCTAATGCATATTCTTGAGGTCATCAGTTTAGAAGAACCACCTTGTTCGACATCAAAATACCTTGTTACCTATTTTACCGTGCCGCTTGTCTTAATCCATGAGCATCCTTATGTCATTACTTTATTAACTAATGTGATCCATGCTGTAAGTTCTCTTTGATAGTGACTGTCAGCAACATTCGAATGTTGTTTTTCATCTGTTTGTAATTTTCTAGCTGAACATTCTTCACAATTTCATATTTTCACTAATGATTCAGCAGTGTCCAGATGTCTCATTAAGCGTGTAATTCACAGCGGTGCTTACCTTTTCAGATTATCATAAAAACTGACCGAACTATGAATTGAAAATAAATGTGTGGTTATGAAAAGACTAATATACACACATCATTTGGTGGAAAGCTAGACTGTTTATTTAGAGACCTTTACTTTTAATTTGGTATATTGTAAGCCATCCTTTTAATCTTATTCATGAAACGATACATGAACCAGTCAACCAAACAATAAGTTTCTATAATGTTCATTTAACACCACTCTACGAATGTTAAAAAGAGGTCCTCAATCTAGGAAACAAGCTTCCTTGCAGCCATCTCTGCTAACATTGGTAAGTCATTTATTATTCTCATTATTTGTACATTGGGTTCCTAGTGGAACATGAGGTTTCACTAGCACGTCTCCATTCCACTCTCTTCTCTACAATCTATCCAACCTGGATCCACGACAGCCCACAAGCTCTCATTTATTCCTCACACAATCTCCTCCATGTCATCTTTGCCTCACACGCCCAACTTATCGTTTCCAATTTCGATTCCGCTCGACGGCTTGGCCTGGTGCATGATCTCCCCGAATGGTCTTCTCAGTGCATGCCCAATCCAATCAATCTACACTTCCTTCCACTGCACATTTGTTCAGCGATCGGTTCTTGCCTCGTTGGTTCGTCACCAGCCTGCCAGAGTGAGTGCCTTGTTGTTTATTCCTACTATTCTGGCCATCTGCGCTTCAGTAACGAGTCAGTGTGAACAGTTGTTGACGAATGTCTCCAGTTTGTTGGAAATGCCTTTCATAACAGGTCAAGTCTCTCAACCATCATATAGGAGCACTGACTTGAAGTTGATGTTGAAGATCTGGATTTTGTTCTTTATGCTGAGTGGAGAAAATCTCCACACTGATTTCAGGCAAATAAACACCTGTCCTGCCTTTCTGATTCTGACTTTGACCTCCTCGTCTGTGCCTGTGTTGTCTGTAGTTTAAACACTGCTTCCTAGATAGGTGTGGGTGAAGGAGGCTACTCCCTTTAAGTTTCTGCCACTGCTGGTGACTGGAACTTGTTGTTGTTGGTTGTGTATCTTCATCACCTCTGTCTTCTCTACGTTCACTTGAAGGAAGTCCCATCTTCTCTGCCCTGCATCTTCTGTCAACTTGTTAGTTATCGCGTGTAGATCTTCGAGTTTGTGTGACATTAGACACAAGTGATTTGTGAAATCTAAATCTTCTAGGTTATTTTCCCCGGTCTAGCATATTCCCCTCTTCTCGCTCCTCACTGTTTGTTGCATGATCCAGTCGACCATAATCAGGAATATCATGGGTGATAGTGGGCAGCCTTGTTTTACTCCTGCCTATCTTCACTTCAAAAGCATCACTGAACTTCCCACTGTGAATCACTTGGCATGTGGCATTCCCATATAGTTGTTGAATGAGATTGATATAGGTTTGTGGTATTTCGCAGTGTTTAAGCAGTTGCCTGACAAATTACTTCCCGGTCGACGTTGACAAAATTGTTAAGTCATTAGAGTCTACAAAGTCTGATTTATAATCTGGTGTTAGTATTTCATCTAGAGCGAATTCATTTTTGAATAGTAGAACCTTTTTCTAATTTACTAATTTTTTTCCTTCAAGGTTATTTAAATTTCTAACAGCTTGAAATTATTTCAATATTCGTTTAATATCGTTTAATCTCCCAGCGGCTCAATGGTGACGCGCTGGCCGCGGAACCTGAAGGTCATGGGTTCGATCCCTGCTGGTGGGGTCGTGGGTGCGCACTGCTGAGGAGTCCCATACTAGGACGAAACAGCTGTCCAGTGCTCCCAGGTTTCCTTTCTTCCTTCAACTCATGTCAGGCTACGATGAATAGCAACTTGAAATAATTCCAAATCTCCACAACTCCCTCAAAGTTTAATAACTTCACTCTTAATCAAGGGGGGTTTGATGGAACTAAAACAATTTGTACTTTCAATAATTATTGTACCATTGATGCAAAAATTTTAAAATGAGATTTTTGTTATAGAAGCTACATATAGTAAGGTCATCCATAAAATGTGTTTACCAATATATAAATTTCAGTGAGGTACTATTGTTAATTCCACATGGAAGAAGGAATAAAGTTGGCATTATATCAAACATATTATTATTATTATTATTTTTCCCTTGAGTTCCTAGTGGAACATAGGACTTCAATGTTTCGTCTGCGTTCATCTCGTCCCGAATAGTAACCTGGTAATTGATATAATGTTGTCAGGTCTCTGTATCTCCTACCTGCAGCCTGTTCTTCTTCAGTTGTAAGTGTGTCGTAGAAGTGTCTTTTGTCTTTCTGTGAACTCTTCTTCACTTATTTGTTTAATGTAGTGTTTTATAAGTTGTATTCAGTTCCTCTTCTCCTTGTTTATCCCTTTACTGCACTGATTCATCTTCTGCTTCACCATCTTCCTCTCCCTGTCCTATCAGATTCCATGTGTCCATCGAGATCTGATGGCAGTAGACAATCTTCAGAATAGAAATTCACTAGTTACGCCTCCTTTAAATTGGAGTTTCATGAATAACGAATTTCTTTCGGACAGTCATTTGTACAGATTTCTCACTCTTTCTGTCCATGTGTCTTGTGATAAAAGTATGGGGGAACCCGTTTCTACCGGTATATTACAAATATGATCTAGCTGCTCATCCGGTCAGATCTTTCTGGTTCTGCTTGCAAGACATTTAACTACACTTTTTTACACTTTAAAACGGTCCACTTAGGGATACACTTGATAAGCTAGACTATTATTACCAGTATGCAGATGATGCATTTGTAATTTGTAACAATGACTTCAACAAAGACGATTAACTGAATGTTTTCAATAATGTGCATTCACCTATGAAATTCACCTGAGAGGGAAAACAAAGGAATAGTATATCACTCCTAGATATCGTCCTCACAAGGAAGACGAATGTGTATATTAAGAGGAATATTTTTAGAAGGAATATATGAACTGGTCAATATATTCATTTTCATAGGTCCACGACACCACAATATAAAAGAAATCTAGTCAAATGCCTCAGTTATAAAATATAAAATATATGTACTGATGGTTTTATATGGAAGAAACGGATAAGCTGAAGACAGACAACATTTCAGCAAAATGGTTGTTGTCCAGGAAACTTCATAAATAATTACACATTGAGGCCTAGAGAGATTATACGGAAGAGAAACTTTGCTAATACTAAGTTTCATAGATGATATCGCCTGTGATATATTAACACACCAAATGAGCAGATCTATCGAAAGGACACTCACTGCAGTGAAACATTTCGTCAACTTCTCAACTAAACCATTATTGAAACAGCGAACCAAGGATAGTTTATGAATGATGGCCACTTTATGACGCATTTATGAGTTGAACTGCTCCTGTTGAGCTAGTCACATAGGCCGTACTCAAAAGGTTCTATCCATGTGCGCTCGTGAACATGTACCAGGTTGCTTAAGTAAAAGAATGACAGAGCTGACCAACGGAACAATCCTCTCGCATCTAGTAAATACCGAACATCAGATTAAGGTAGATCAAGCCTTTTCTGTAATATATCGTGTTCCATGAAATCTCTCCAAAGGTACACGACTGGGTTTATTGCCAATAGTCGAAGCCATATTAATCAACACATGAAAACCTGACCTGTATGTTCAAAAGAAATATGTACACCTACTCTATCTACTTTGACCCACTATGAGGTCAACACGTTCTTTTTCGACCACATATTTGACCTTTTCAACCTTGGATCCCATCAAATTCTTTTACTTTGTCTCTTTCTCTCTCTCTCTCTCTCTCACACACACACACACACACTCTTCAGTGATAAACATTCATTTTCTTATGTCATAAAGTTTTGTGCTGTTGTTTATTGATACTATTACCAATACGCATTTACAACCCCAATGTTGTAACACGTCACATTTGTTATTTTCTTATAATATTCACATGATTTTCACTCCCACTTGAATATAACTCATCGCTTAATCATGCTGATTTAATCCTCAGTCAACAAACATACAATACACTCTCATTTGACTATTTCAGATAGCCGTAGTTTGGACGATTAGTAGTTATACTGAGTGATGATTGAACTTTTATTATTATTATTATTTGTACCTTGGGTTCCTAATGGAACAAAGGGATTCAGTAGCACGTCTCCATTCCACTCTCTTCTCTACAATCTTTCCAACATGCCTCCAACTCTGCCCACAAGCGCGCCAAGTCTCTGAGCCTTACAGAAGCACTGACTTGACTGACGTTGGTGTTCACAATCCGGATGTTGTTCACGCTAATGCTGAGTGTAGAAGATCTCCACACTGGTTTCAGGGAAATAAACGCCTGTCCTGCCTTTCCGATTCTGACTTTGACATCCTCATCTGTGCCTGAGTTGCCTGTAGTTGGAAGAGTGCTTCCTAGATAGGTGTGGGTGAAGGAGGCTACTTCCTTTAAGTTTCCCCCATTGATGGTGATTGAGGTTTGTTGTTGTTGATGGTGTTGTTGGTTGTGCACCTTCATCACCTGTGTCTTCTCCACGTTCACTTGAAAGAAGTCCCGTCTTCGCTGCCCTGCCTCTTCTGCTAACTGGTTGGTTTTCGCCTGTTCGCTAGTTCAATACAACTTTGAATGTCAGCATCAATCTTTATTCTCGTAGAACCCTAGACTACTGATTTCAGAGAAGGTGTAACATACAATAACTGTCAAAATTCTATTTCACTGTAAATATGAACCTGTACTAAGCGATTCATAAATGCATGGAAGAGAACATAGTGAATGAGATGAACTAGTTGCTTTACTTATCCCTGTATAACTCTAAAAAAGCCATTTACGAGGAAACCATGTAAACAAACCGAATGTAAATACATCGAATGAAAATAGCTGAAAGTGAATCACAAATGTCTTGTATATTCAACATTATATCTCCATATCTAAAGCATATTCATTAATGTTTGGTATATGTGGAAAGAAAAATAATAATGTTAGTTTTTTTATGGAAAGCATTTTCACTTCAAAATGACAGTGACAAAAAATCAAGTTTCAATTATGTACATTCTGACAGTCCTTCCCCATTCTAACTCCATGTATCGTCAGTAGATTCCAAGGTTGTATTCATCACTGTCTTACAATAGTTGGAGATCTACTGAAAATATGATACACAAACAGCAAGAGAGCGATATGCTGGACAGCAGAAAATAACCTGGAAGATTTGGATTTCACCGACGACTTGTGTCTAATGTCACAGAAACTCGAAGAACTACAGGTGAAAACTAACAAGTTGACAGAAGATGCAGGGCAGCGAAGACGGGACTTCTTTCGAGTGAACGTGGAGAAGACACAGGTGATGAAGATACACAACCAACAACACCATCAACAACAACAAACCCCAATCACCATCAATGGGAGAAAATTCACCCACACCTATCTAAGCAGCAGTGTTTAAACTACAGACAACACAGGCACAGACGAGGAGGTCAAAGTCAGAATCAGAAAGGCAGGACAGGTGTTTATTTGCCTGAAATCAGTGTGGAGATTTTCTCCACTCAGCATAAAGAACAAAATCCAGATCTTCAACATCAACTTCAAGTCAGTGCTCCTATATGATGGTTGAGAGACTTGACCTGTTATGAAAGGCATTTCCAACAAACTGGAGACATTCGTCAACAACTGTTCACACTGACTCGTTACTGAAGCGCAGATGGCCAGAATAGTAGGAATAAACAACAAGGCACTCACTCTGGCAGGCTGGTGACGAACCAACGAGGCAAGAACCGATCGCTGAACAAATGTGCAGTGGAAGGAAGTGTAGATTGATTGGATTGGGCATGCACTGAGAAGACCATTCGGGGAGATCACGCACCAGGCCATGGCCTCAGGTGGAGCCCAGATGAGAAGCGACGAGTTGGACATATGAGGCAAGGATGACATGGAGGAGATTGTGTGAGGAATAAATGAGAGCTTGTGGGCTGTCGTGGATCCAGGTTGAAAAGATTGTGGAGAAGAGAGTGAACTGGGCACGTGCTACTGAAGCGCTTTGTTCCATTAGGCACCCAAGCAACAATAATAACACAATAATAAATAGCAATAATTTTACTACTTTTAGCCTTGTAAAACATCTTTGTTACATATAGATGATAAGAGTTTATTCGAGGTGCACGTTGAAACTATGTAGTTACCCTTAGGTAGATGTCAGTTGGTTGGAGGCGATAAGTAGGAAGCCCTAGACCGAGGTTTCGTGCTTGTTACCACTCGTCACCAGGTGTCTCTGCAACCTCTATGGAATTGATGTCCCACCTGAGATTCGAACTCACGTCAGCCAGTGTTGTAGTCATCGAATTTACCACTGATCTATTCATAACGTGATTTACCTCCTGTAGGACTGGTTTACATGTACTCATTGGTCATGGGAGTGCAACCAATTTCATGCTGTCTAGTTATGAGTGCAGACTGAATTCTATCGATCATGATTATTAGGGGAAAAGTTTATCCATATAAGTGAAAAACTTGGGCACTGTGGTAGAATGTAGTTCCATATTAGATTTGTTTATTTGATATAAAGCGCACAGTGATACAGTATTATTTAATTGATTACGTTTCCATCATAAATTATCATTGCTCATAATCATATCAATGTAATCACACTTCTTTCGACATCTGATTTTATAGTCCTGTCACCTGATCTCTCTTTGTTTTTTGATTGGTAGTAAAGTTTTCCATATCTCTGGTATAGGTGTTGCGTCATTCCTATTACATGTGTTGGGTGTGGATTCGATGAACAAAGATTCAGTAATTAATCTCTCTCTCCACCTAGCTATATTAGACTTTAGTACAGTGGTTTTGTCCCATCCTATTGTGTGGTTGTGTGTTAATGAATGTAATGCAATGGCTGAGTGTTTTTCTAGGTTATTGATCTTATTGGGGTCTGTCGTTCTATGTTTAGCTAAATTCCTATGTTCTGTTAATCTAACTGACCCCGACCGGCTAGTTTGACCTATGTATTTGACTTCATAGTCATTACATGGAATTTGGTAGATTATATTATTTTGCTTAATTGGTTCTATCGGATCTTTTAGCCGACACAGCTTACCTCTAAGTGAGTTTGTTGGTTTAAATGCCACCCTAATTCCAACCTTGTTGAGAATCCTACGTATGGTTTCTGATGTTCCTTCCTTGTATGGTATCACAATAGAGGTGTTGATTTCCTTTCTACTTATGTTGTCCAACTTATGTTATCCAACTTATCTAGCTAATACGGCTGAGCTGAAGACTGAGGTTGTCCATGTTAACCAGCTGAAAGGAGGCGCAAAATAACGTCGAAGCCTGATTGGATGTGTATGAGTCAAAACAAAACTTAAGATATCTTAAGCATATGGAGGCGAGCTAGAAGGTTATTTAGTTAATATTCAGTGAATTTAATTCAATGTATTTATTTTGGCCCCCAGTTGCATTTTGGTGCCAGAATGGTGCACTAGAAGGGTAATATGATGTTGTCTACTGCCACCGAATTTACAATCCGTACCAGATGGGTGTACCATACAATCTATTCTTACTTCATCATATTGCCGAAATTATTTCGGATAATGAAAAATAACAACATAAACAGTGGTGCAGAAGATTGATATGCTCTCCACTTATCTGTGTTTTGGCTTGGATACCAACGTCCATGCTAATCAACAGTATGGTGGACACCTATCCACAGGGAAACTAAATAGTCTCTTGTCGTCACTGTGAACAAACACTGATGCTGTGAATCGTTGTCACCGCTGACGTGGAATGTTCAACAGATCTTTTAGGTTCATACAAAACTACGGTTACCACTTCGAATCATCGACAATAATTCTTTGTTTACAGGCAACAGGCTACTGAATGGAAGAGGAGAGTTGCCTGTGATTTTGGTCTTATTCTTATGATTTACTCAAAATCCCTGACCACTTGTCTTGTTTGTCTTCATTCAATTTGCTTTTACAGTCTAATTGATTGCACCACTGTATTTTGTTTTTGCCAGAATCTGTGGAAGCGGTAAAACTGAAGGTTTGCAGTTGAATTGTTTTACATACATTTTGCCGTGAAGCACAATTATTTACAGAGTCCCTCAACACTTTGAATATACATTCCTTGTTTGGCAACGAACTGTTTTGAATTTGGTCGATTTTGCTGTATATTTGAAAACACCCGAGATTCATATCTTCGATACAGGCTACACAATGGTTTTGACGGTAACATCTGTTATCAATGCTCCACAATGCCCTACTTCAGAATTAAATTGAGTTGATGACTGTATGGATTGTTGCAAGATTTTCATCCCATCTATGATCTCATATGATGCATCTACCAACTCCCTTGCCCGACAATGGATTATGACCAGAAGCAAACATGTGCGTTTTCCGCACATAAACGGGCTGGTATCTGAGGTAAAAATTATACTACAAAACTTCTGGTTCACCCAGTACTGTGCACTCATGTGAAGTGATCCTAAATGAGAAAACTCAGTGATAAATCACTCCACGTTCACATACATCCCCTCAATGAAGAAATGCTTGACATGGAGAACGACAAATAAATTGAGAAACTGAACCAGATTAGGTGAGAATCCAAAGAAATGCAGAATTTTTCGTATTCATCTTTTGTATAGTAAAAGTAAAACAAAGTGCACTATACCCGTTAATCCGGTCTTCAAGTACCGTATTATTAATGGAAACAATTCCATTCCGAAGGATAACTATCATCTTGAATGCAATCGCGATTGCGCATGGTGCAGTCCGGAATCCTATGGAATCAAAAGCCAACAGAAAGTATCGAACGAAAGTCTCACATCTAGTTGTGATACTCAAAAAAAGAGTGAAGTGATAGAATGCATTCAGAGCTATATTTAATTAACAACTCACACGAAACGAAACGGGTTGGTTCGTGATGGGAATTTGGATTGTATACAGAAGACCCCTTTGGCATTTACCAAAGTGCGTCACCTCTGAAACCGACTGGCGAGATTTCCGACTACCTGTTAGAAAACGAGAATACTGTGCAGTAGTTAGCTCTTTCATTGTCCACAGCTGAGACTCGACCACCCAAAAGTGAATCTATTCGTGATGGTTTGTTATCTCTGTCTCTTCAGTCTTTCACTAGACGCCTTCTTTTCAAAATCCAAGTTGTTTTCAAAAACGCCTCGATTGGGTCTCGAGAAGACTTGATCAAGTAGCTGGCTATATGCAAAGAATAGAAAACAAAACCGCCAGTATTATCACTGTAATTATAGTGCTTTTACTTCCTCCTGGAAGAATAATTCATGTAGACCAGTGGTCTGTCTATCAAAGATTAGGCGCTCTAGGTTATATGCATCACATGTTTAACCACAGCAGTAACCCTGTAACAGGGACACACGCCAATTACATCGAACCATTCTGGTCACAACTCGAAAACAGAATATGAGCAGTTCATTATTTTCAAATGAAATGATCTGCAGTCATCGAGACGAATTTATGCACCAAAGTTTATTGAAACTGTCTACAAACACACCAGTCTATAACTGAAACACTTCAACTCAACATGTTGCTAAAAACTACCTTACCTAAACAATATACCATACGCTTTGTATACTTTTTCATGTTGTAGTGTTACGATTGACTGTTGAAGATAATATATCGAGTGATAGGAAGTGGACTAAGTGGAAATCAACATTTTGAGTGATACGACGCTGCGATAGAACGTTTTATTTCAACTTTTGTTTCATGTCATTCTGTGGTCAACAAAACTTTATTGGACAACTTTATCATACTGGTGACCAATCACTATAAGTTATTTAGTTTTCGATAATGGTGGTTTTATACATTCATGGAAACCGTACACGCATGATGTTTATTGTCGAACAAATTGTCTTCCTCACAGTCACAGATCAGTCTTGTCTTCGGATATCTTCGTAGCTCGATGAGGGAGAATAGTCACTACTCTTACCCATTCCAAGAGTCTCGCTGCATTATTACTGCTCAGGTATTTTTCTTTTATCATTTCACCTAATCACTTCAATTGGAGGCGGGTTTCAGTTGCAGTTTGCCATATCTTTCTCATTCAATGGTCTAAAATCTATTTTGCAACTTCAACAAACTCGAAATGAAGCATCTCAACAGAAATTAGTCAAAGCTCTTACATATAAATTATTAGTTCAATCACCATCAACTTCTCATCAGAAAAATATGAAGGCACCTTCAATTCCATCAGTCAGTGTAACTATGATCCAATATCTCGTCTCATAGCTGATTCATCGTTGAATCAATATGAAGATGTTTTCGCACTGGATGTCCCATGTTCAACAATACAATCAAAGTTCGATTAACTTGATACTACAATTGAATACAATTAATATGTCAATTTTATTCTGCCGAAAAACCCTCGTGAATTGTCATTTGATGAAACTATTAATATTCTATCTCAAAGTTCTGGTGAACATTCCATTCCAACTAATAATATTTAGTGGCAGTGCTTTCAGATATCAAAATTACCTTCTGATGAGTATGTGACCTATTCTGGTAAAGTCAATCGTGAATGTGAGCAACTCAGAACCAACGAAATGACATCCGATTGGTTTAAATATTTGATTTTATTCGTGGTCCACAGATCCCTGAAACTAGTAATATTCGAGCCAGACTGGTGTCATGTGTCGATAAGGATCCTAAGACGACTTTACAGATGGTGACAACAGAATGTCGACGTTTAATCAACTTGAAGCATGTAGAGAATACTAGCTGTAACCGAAAACCACTGTAGCAGCTGACAAAGTAGAATAACCGCTCATATAGTTTAGCAGGTCAGAACTGTGCACCAAATCAGTGAACAACCAGTAGGAACTGGCTTGCTGTCTTAGTCTTAGGAGTTTCAGATCAACTCCAGTTAAGTGAAAGGGGCAGCTGTTCGTCGCCACTCACTAACTGTGTTACTGGGAGTTTGAGTTGTGTGAGACTTCACCGTTAAAAAAGTCAAACAAATCTTCAGGACTAGTGCTTGGAAATGTGGTTTATATTTCCTATTGGAAGCACTTTGTAGAGATTTCTTGTGAGAAAGTAGATTGTTCATATCACGGAAACAAAGTGTAGTCATCCGGGTACGAAACGAAGCCAGTAAATAGGTTGCTTTCGAACATATACCTGTTGTAAGGCCCCAGTTTTGCATAAAACATTCTTTTCGGTCTGAACATTTCTAACTCGTCATTTTAACAGCGTTTTGACAGCATGACTAGTTGTTTATTTTCTGCCCGCATTGTAATGTAATTCACTGATTGGTTACTCCGTACTCTACGTCAATGTCTCAAATTGCGGACAAGGTTGTGTTTCATGTGTGTAAATAGTCACGTGTTTTTGAATTGACTGATTATTCTCGGAGGGATAAACTCTCCTATCCAGCTTCGGCCTTCTTCTCTATTCTCCCGGGTTGCAGTCGGTGGCTGTTGCGTGCAAAGTTAACTGTCAGTTAAGCGTGCGTATTATATCCGTTCGGAATACATAACAATACTAATTTATTTCATCTCTGATGTTGCAAAATTCATGGAGTAGTGAAAAAATTACCCCACGATTTGCCTTGAGTAACTCACGATATGAATTTCTGACCGGTATCTTTTGCGAAACCAACTTTCTGGTCTCTGTGGGACAGTCGAACTATCTCAGTGGAATGTAGACCAGTCATTCACGTAGGCCAAACTGACTTCTCTAAGGCTCTTTATATGACTGACTATGACTTACTCTTCATGAAGTCACAATAATTAGGCACAAATGTATAGTTACTGATATAGGTAGAGAAGTAGATCCTTCACCAACTCCAGTCAACTCTTAGAGTTGACTGCTACCTATCCGAGTGGTTTGCAATGAAGAGTGATGAACCTAACGAATATACTTTGAACTCACTTATGTTTTCATATTTACAAAAAGGTACGCTGGCTTTTACCAACTCTCTGTCACTATTATGCAAAGATAATCTTAAAATAAGGAGGAAAAACTTGGTTTCACGGATATCTATCCTCGCAGAAGATTTGTATTGCACCTGTAAACTGCAGCCGACAACCCACCTTCGCAAAACATAGGACAACAATAATAGATGCGTTTGAATTCTATACGTACACATTCCTATGATTATGAACAGTAATTTAAGCTCGAACATCAAGTAAAAATTACTATATCATTGTGTGTTGTTATACATCAAATAAACAAATCTTGTATGGAGTTATATTCTATCACAATGACTACATTTTACACTTGTATACCCATACATACTTGCTAGAAATGCATTTCTCTCCAAATCTAGATTGAAGAATGTTCTTGATATCGCTGTAATTGAAAAACTATCAGGTCTGAAAACTGGTTGATCGATGGTCAAGAGAGTGTACAGTGTTCTCAGGTCATTTCTTAAAACGTTGATAGAACTAGCTTCTTATTTATTCGTAGGTGCATGAGATCTGTATATTCACCGTACATTGTTATTTTTCATACTTGTAAAGAGGCCCAAGCTACTTCCACGAACACGAACACGTTGTGCTTCGACATTTCCTTTCCAACGTTGTTGCTGATCACGAACACGATCCACTACATTGGATACACCAGCAGATGTACTAGGTATTGTAGTAAGATGCAAAGAGTTGGGTTCTTCAAGTTGATCATTTGCTGTAACACTGGTACGATGACGTGCTCGCACACGATTCAAAGGGGCTGCTACATAAGAAAAAAGCAATTCCGTTATGCAATTTCGAATGCAAACAAGGGAATCAAAGTCAAACAGACACTCCATTGAAATTAAAAAGAGAGTGAGCTAGACGTGGATTCGAATAAGTAACATGTCAAAATATATACAACAGAGGAACATAGTGTGCAATGTCCCTGACTTGACAGTTTGGTGGTTGTCACTGATCTTAATTTAACTTCAGCTTAGGTTTAGTATTGATTAACGGACTGAAGAAGATACCCGACGCTGGTCTTGACTACTGTTATTGCCCGAGTCACTATGTTCCACTCGGTTCTACTACCACTAACGTCATACCACCTGAAAGTAGGTTGCTAGCCCACACAATGCTAAGTTATATTGTACCTGGTGGCAAAATATACGGTGAACATAAAACACCGTAAGAGTATACGCAGCCCAATCAGAATGTCAAAGTATGAGAACATGTGACAGACACGTTAAGGACAGTCGTGACCCATTGGTTATCACTTTTATTCTTACTCAATACCAAGACAATATAGTGAGAAAGTTATTTAACCAGTTCCAATGCAGAACTTTACTCTGAATTCTATCACCCGAAGAAATAAAATTCAGATATGTAGACTACTAAAATCATAATGGAAATCTGTGATTTGTGAAAATCAAATTATTGATGGGTCACAGTCGAGTGGATATTATGAGGGCAAGAGGGGGTGATGAGGGACCAATAACATACAAATTATACGACATATAGTCCAAACATCCGAGCGAGCTACGCTTAGCCACTCAATAAAGTAGGCAAAACCAAAGTATCAAGATAGATTAAAAATAATAAACCTGAAGATTTTTTTGGAATATTTCATATGAACTTTGATTAAATAGTTTCACAACTATCAGACGATGACTGAAACGTTAACATTAGATATAAAGTGTGTTCAATTTGAAAATCCCCATTGAGTCGTAAAACCAAAAGAATTTAGATGGAAAGAATAACTCTTCACTGAATTCATTTTGTTCTTCTATTAGTTGTGTTTGTAAGAATCTCAGTATTTGTAAGATAAAGTAATTAGAAGATCTTGATCAGAAGTCTAGTTCGAGCATCTTTAGGGGAATAGTCGAATGGATAAAATGCGTGATGAATGTTCACTTTATGTTAAATAACAAGTTCTGTAGACAAGTTGATAGGGTTGCGGTTGGCACTCCATAGGGTCCTACCTCAGCGGACATCTTCTTGGACAAACTTTAAAACGGTCCACTTAGGGATACACTTGATAAGCTAGACTATTATTACCGGTATGCAGATGCTGCATTTGTAATTTGTAACAATGACTTCAACAAAGACGATTAACTGAATGTTTTCAATAATGTGCATTCATCTATGAAATTCACCTGAGAAGGAAAACAAAGGAATAGTATATCATTCCTAGATATCCTCCTCACAAGGAAGACGAATGTGTATATTAAGAGGAATATTTTTAGAAGGAATACATGAACTGGTCAGTTTATTCATTTTCATAGGTCCACGACACCACAATATAAAAGAAATCTAGTCAAATGCCTCAGTTATAAAATATAAAATATATGTACTGATGGTTTTATATGGAAGAAACGGATAAGCTGAAGACAGACAACATTTCAGCAAAATGGTTGTTGTCTAGGAAACTTCATAAATAATTACACATTGAGGCCTAGAGAGATTATACAGAAGAGAAACTTTGCTAAGACTAAGTTTCATAGATGAAATCGCCTGTGATATTATTGACACACCAAATGAGCAGATCTATCGAAAGGACACTCACTGCAGTGAAACATTTCGTCAACTTCTCAACTAAACCATAATTGAAATAGCGAACCAAGGATAGTTTATGAATGATGGCCACTTTATGACGCATTTATGAGTTGAACTGCTCCTGTTGAGCTAGTCACATAGGCCGTACTCAAAAGGCTCTATCCATGTGCGCTCGTGAACATGTACCAGGTTGCTTAAGTAAAAGAATGACAAAGCTGACCAACGGAACAATCCTCTCGCATCTAGTAAATACCAAACATCAGATTAAGGTAGATCAAGCCTTTTCTGTAATATATCGTGTTCCATGAAATCTCTCCAAAGGTACACGACTGGGTTTATTGCCAATAGTCGAAGCCATAGGAATCAACACATGAAAACCTGACCTGTATGTTCAAAAGAAATATGTACACCTACTCTATCTATTTTGACCCACTATGAGGTCAACACGTTCTTTTTCGACCACATATTTGACCTTTTCAACCTTGGATCCCATCATATTCTTTTACTTTGTCTCTCTCTCCTCTCTCTCTCTCACACACACACACACACACACTCTTCAGTGATAAACATTCATTTTCTTATGTCACAAAGTTTTGTGCTGTTGTTTATTGATACTATTACCAATACGCATTTACAACCCCAATGTTGTAACACGTCACATTTGTTATTTTCTTATAATATTCACATGATTTTCACTCCCACTTGAATATAACTCATCGCTTAATCATGCTGATTTAATCCTCAGTCAACAAACATACAATACACTCTCATTTGACTATTTCAGATAGCCGTAGTTTGGAAGATTAGTAGTTATACTGGGTGATGATTGAACTTTTATTATTATTATTATTTGTACCTTGGGTTCCTAATGGAACAAAGGGATTCAGTAGCACGTCTCAATTCCACTCTCTTCTCTCCAATCTTTCCAACCTGCCTCCACCACTACCCACAAGCTCTCATTTCCTCCTCGTACGATCCCCTCCAAGTCACCCTCGCCTCAGACGCCCAACTCGTCGCTTCTCATCTGGGTTCCACTCGACGGTTTGGCCTGGTGGGTGATGTCCCCGTATGGTCTTCTCAGTGTATGCCCAATCCAATCAATCTACACTTCCTTCCACTGCATATTTGTTCAGCGATCGGTTCTTGCCTCGTTGGTTCGTCACCAGCCAGCCAGAGTGAGTGCCTTGTTGCTTATTCTTCTTATCTTGGCCATCTGATCTTCATGACAAAGCGTAGGCAGTTGTTGGTGAATGTGTGTAGTTTGTTGGAAATGCCTTTCGTGACGCGCTGCCCTGCCTCTTCTGTGACAATTTGTTAGTTATCGCCTGTAGATCTTCGAGTTTGTGTGACATTAGACACAAGTCGTCGGCGAAATCCAAGTCTTCAAAGATCTTCTATTCGGTCCAGCGTATCCCCCCCCTTCTCACAGCTCTCCACTGTTTGTTGCGTGATCCAGTTGACCACAATCAAGAATATCATGCGTGATAGTAGACAGCCTTGTTTCACTCCTGTCTTCACTTCAAATGCATGACTGAGCTTCCCATCGTGAATTACTTGGCATGTGGAGTCCTCACAAAGTTGTTAAATGAGGCTGATAAAGGTTTTCGTATTCAGTAGTATTGAAGCAGATTCCAAATTACCTCTCGGTCGACGCTGTCAAAGGCCTTCTCAAAGGGATATGCTAGACCGCAGAAAAGAACCTAGAAGATTTGGATTTCGTCGACGACTTGTGTCTAATGTCACACGAACTCGAAGATCTACAGGCGATAACTAACAAATTGTCACAGAAGAGGCAGGGCAGCGAAGACGGGACTTCTTTCAAGTGAACGTGGAGAAGACAGAGGTGATGATGATACACAACCAACAACACCATCAACAACAACAAACCCCAATCACCATCAATAGGAGAAACTTAAAGGAAGTAGCCCCCCTTCACTCACACCTATCTAGGAAGCACTGTTCCATCTACAGACAACACAGGCATAGACGAGGAGGTCAAAACCAGCCAGGATCGGAAATACAGCAAGACAGGCGTTTATTTGCCTGAAACCAGTGTGGAGATTTTCTCCACTCAGCATAAAGAACAAAATCCAGATATTCAACATCAACTTCAAGTCAGTGCTCCTATATGATGGTTGAGAGACTTGACCTGTTATGAAAGGCATTTCCAACAAACTGCAGACATTCGTCAACAACTGCCTACACTGACTCGTTACTGAAGCGCAGATGGCCAGAATAGTAGGAATAAACAACAAGGCACTCACTCTGGCTGGCTGGTGACGAACCAACGAGGCAAGAACCGATCACCGAACAAATATGCAGTGGAAGGAAGTGTAGATTGATTGGATTGGGCATGCACTGAGAAGACCATTCGGGGAGATCACGCACCAGGCCAAACCGTCGAGTGGAACCCAAATGGGAAACGGTGAGTTGGACGTATGAGGCAAGGATGAGATGGAGGAGATTGTGTGAGGAATAAATGAGAGCTTGTGGGCTGTCGTGGATCCAGGTTGAAAAGATTGTAGAGAAGAGAGTGGAGTGGGCACGTGCTAGTGAAGCGCTTTATTCCACTAGGCACCCAAGCAACAATTAATAACATAATGATAAATAGCAATAATGTTACTACTTTTAGCCTTGTAAAACATCTTTGTAACATATAGATGATAAGAGTTTATTCGAGGTGTGTCTGTTAAATGCTCAAACTCGAAATGATGCGTCTCAACAGAAATTAGTCAAAGCTCTAACATATAAGTTATTAGTTCAATCACAATCAACTTCTCATTCAGAAAAATATGAAGGCACCTTTAATTCCATCAGTCAGTGTAACTATGATCCAATATTTGGTCTCATAGCTGATTCATCGTTGAATCAATATGAAGATGTTTTCGCATTGGATGTCCCATGTTCAACAATACAATCAAAGTTCGATTAACTTGATACTACAATTGAATACAATTAATATGTCAATTTTATTCTGCCGAAGAACCCTCGTGAATTGTCATTTGATGAAACTATTAATATTCTATCTCAAAGTTTTGCTGAACATTCCATTCCAACTACTAATATTTAGTGGCAGTGCTTTCAGATATCAAAATTACCTTCTGATGAGTATGTGACCTATTCTGGTAAAGTCAATCGTGAATGTGAGCAACTCAGAACCAACGAAATGACATCCGATTGGTTTAAATATTTGATTTTATTCGTGGTCCACAGATCCCTGAAACTAGTAATATTCGAGCCAGACTGGTGTCATGTGTCGATAAGGATCCTAAGACGACTTTACAGATGGTGACAACAGAATGTCGACGTTTAATCAACTTGAAGCATGTAGAGAATACTAGCTGTAACCGAAAACCACTGTAGCAGCTGACAAAGTAGAATAACCGCTCATACAGTTTAGCAGGTCAGAACTGTGCACCAAATCAGTGAACAACCAGCAGCAACTGGCTTGCTGTCTTAGTCTTAGGAGTTTCAGATCAACTCCAGTTAAGTGAAAGGGGCAGTTGTTCGTCCCCACTCACTAACTGTGTTACTGGGAGTTTGAGTTGTGTGAGACGTCACCGTTAAAAAAGTCAAACAAATCTTCAGGACCAGTGCTTGGAAATGTGGTTTATATTTCCTATTAGAAGCACTTTTTAGAGATTTCTTGTGAGAAAGTAGATTGTTCATATCATGGAAACAAAGTGTAGTCATCCGGGTACGAAACGAAGCCAGTAAATAGGTTGCTTTCGAACATATACCTGTTGTAAGGCCCCAGTTTTGCATAAAACATTCTTTTCGGTCTGAACATTTCTAACTCGTCATTTTAACAGCGTTTTGACAGCATGACTAGTTGTTTATTTTCTGCCCGCATTGTGATGTAATTCGCTGATTGGTTAATCCGTACTCTATGTCAATGTCTCAAATTGCGGACAAGCTCGTGTTTCATGTGTGTAAATAGTCACGTGTTTTTGAATCGATTGATTATTCTCGGAGGGATAAACTCTCCTATCCAGCTTCGGCCTTCTTCTCTATTCTCCCCGGGTTGCAGTCGGTGGCTGTTGCGTGCAAAGTTAACTGTCAGTTAAGCGTGCGTATTATATCCGTTCGGAATACATAACAATACTAATTTATTTCATCTCTGATGTTGCAAAATTCATGGAGTAGTGAAAAAATTACCCCACGATTTGCCTTGAGTAACTCACGATATGAATTTCTGACCGGTATCTTTTGCGAAACCAACTTTCTGGTCTCTGTGGGACAGTCGAACTATCTCAGTGGAATGTAGACCAGTCATTCACGTAGGCCAAACTGACTTCTCTAAGGCTCTTTATATGACTGACTATGACTTACTCTTCATGAAGTCACAATAATTAGGCACAAATGTATAGTTACTGATATAGGTAGAGAAGTAGTTCCTTAACCAACTCCAGTCAACTCTTAGAGTTGACTGCTACCTATCCGAGTGGTTTGCAATGAAGAGTGATGAACCTAACGAATATACTTTGAACTCACTTATGTTTTCATATTTACAAAAAGGTACACTGGCTTTTACCAACTCTCTGTCACTATTATACAAAGATAATCTTAAAATAAGGAGGAAAAACTTGGTTTCACGGATATCTATCCTCGCAGAAGACTTGTATTGCACCTGTAAACTGCAGCCGACAACCTACTTTCGCAAAACATAGGACAACAATAATAGATGCGTTTGAATTCTATACGTACACATTCCTATGATTATGAACAGTAATTTAAGCTCGAATATCAAGTAAAAATTACTATATCATTGTGTGTTATACATCAAATAAACAAATCTTGTATGGAGTTATATTCTATCACAATGACTACATTTTACACTTGTATACCCATACATACTTGCTAGAAATGCATTTCTCTCCAAATCTAGATTGAAGAATGTTCTTGATATCGCTGTAATTGAAAAACTATCAGGTCTGAAAACTGGTTGATCGATGGTCAAGAGAGTGTACAGTGTTCACAGGTCATTTCTTAAAACGTTGATACAACTAGCTTCTTATTTATTCGTAGGTGCATGAGATCTGTATATTCACCGTACATTGTTATTTTTCATACTTGTAAAGAGGCCCAAACTACTTCCACGAACACGAACACGTTGTGCTTCGACATTTCCTTTCCAACGTTGTTGCTGATCACGAACACGATCCACTACATTGGATACACCAGCAGATGTACTAGGTATTGTAGTAAGATGCAAAGAGTTGGGTTCTTCAAGTTGATCATTTGCTGTAACACTGGTACGATGACGTGCTCGCACACGATTCAAAGGGGCTGCTACATAAGGAAAAAGCAATTCCGTTATGCAATTTCGAATGCAAACAAGGGAATCGAAGTCAGACAGACACTCCATTGACTTGACAGTTTGGTGGTTGTCACTGATCTTAATTTAACTTCAGCTTAGGTTTAGTATTGATTAACGGACTGAAGAAGATACCCGACGCTGGTCTTGACTACTGTTATTGCCCGAGTCACTATGTCCCACTTGGTTCTACTACCACTAACGTCACACCACCTGAAAGTAGGTTGCTAGCCCACACAATGCTAAGTTATATTGTACCTGGTGGCAAAATATACGGTGAACATAAAACACCGTAAGAGTATACGCAGCCCAATCAGAATGTCAAAGTATGAGAACATGTGATAGACACGTTAAGGACAGTCGTGACCCATTGGTTATCACTTTTATTCTTACTCAATACCAAGACAATATAGTGAGAAAGTTATTTAACCAGTTCCAATGCAGAACTTTACTCTGAATTCTATCACCCGAAGAAATAAAATTCAGATATGTAGACTACTAAAATCATAATGGAAATCTGTGATTTGTGAAAATCAAATTATTGATGGGTCACAGTCGAGTGGATATTATGAGGGCAAGAGGGGGTGATGAGGGACTAATAAAATACAAATTATACGACATATAGTCCAAACATCCGAGCGAGCTACGCTTAGCCACTCAATAAAGTAGGCAAAACCAAAGTATCAAGATAGATTAAAAATAATAAACCTGAAGATTTTTTTGGAATATTTCATATGAACTTTGATTAAATAGTTTCACAACTATCAGACGATGACTGAAACGTTAACATTAGATATAAAGTGTGTTCAATTTGAAAATCCCCATTGAGTCGTAAAACCAAAAGAATTTAGATGGAAAGAATAACTCTTCACTGAATTCATTTTGTTCTTCTATTAGTTGTGTTTGTAAGAATCTCAGTATTTGTAAGATAAAGTAATTAGAAGATCTTGATCAGAAGTCTAGTTCGAGCATCTTTAGGGGAATAGTCGAATGGATAAAATGCGTGATGAATGTTCACTTTATGTTAAATAACAAGTTCTGTAGACAAGTAGATAGGGTTGCGGTTGGCACTCCATAGGGTCCTACCTCAGCGGACATCTTCTTGGACAAACTTTAAAACGGTCCACTTAGGGATACACTTGATAAGCTAGACTATTATTACCGGTATGCAGATGCTGCATTTGTAATTTGTAACAATGACTTCAACAAAGACGATTAACTGAATGTTTTCAATAATGTGCATTCATCTATGAAATTCACCTGAGAAGGAAAACAAAGGAATAGTATATCATTCCTAGATATCCTCCTCACAAGGAAGACGAATGTGTATATTAAGAGGAATATTTTTAGAAGGAATACATGAACTGGTCAGTTTATTCATTTTCATAGGTCCACGACACCACAATATAAAAGAAATCTAGTCAAATGCCTCAGTTATAAAATATAAAATATATGTACTGATGGTTTTATATGGAAGAAACGGATAAGCTGAAGACAGACAACATTTCAGCAAAATGGTTGTTGTCTAGGAAACTTCATAAATAATTACACATTGAGGCCTAGAGAGATTATACAGAAGAGAAACTTTGCTAAGACTAAGTTTCATAGATGAAATCGCCTGTGATATTATTGACACACCAAATGAGCAGATCTATCGAAAGGACACTCACTGCAGTGAAACATTTCGTCAACTTCTCAACTAAACCATAATTGAAATAGCGAACCAAGGATAGTTTATGAATGATGGCCACTTTATGACGCATTTATGAGTTGAACTGCTCCTGTTGAGCTAGTCACATAGGCCGTACTCAAAAGGCTCTATCCATGTGCGCTCGTGAACATGTACCAGGTTGCTTAAGTAAAAGAATGACAAAGCTGACCAACGGAACAATCCTCTCGCATCTAGTAAATACCAAACATCAGATTAAGGTAGATCAAGCCTTTTCTGTAATATATCGTGTTCCATGAAATCTCTCCAAAGGTACACGACTGGGTTTATTGCCAATAGTCGAAGCCATAGGAATCAACACATGAAAACCTGACCTGTATGTTCAAAAGAAATATGTACACCTACTCTATCTATTTTGACCCACTATGAGGTCAACACGTTCTTTTTCGACCACATATTTGACCTTTTCAACCTTGGATCCCATCATATTCTTTTACTTTGTCTCTCTCTCTCTCTCTCTCTCACACACACACACACACACACTCTTCAGTGATAAACATTCATTTTCTTATGTCACAAAGTTTTGTGCTGTTGTTTATTGATACTATTACCAATACGCATTTACAACCCCAATGTTGTAACACGTCACATTTGTTATTTTCTTATAATATTCACATGATTTTCACTCCCACTTGAATATAACTCATCGCTTAATCATGCTGATTTAATCCTCAGTCAACAAACATACAATACACTCTCATTTGACTATTTCAGATAGCCGTAGTTTGGAAGATTAGTAGTTATACTGGGTGATGATTGAACTTTTATTATTATTATTATTTGTACCTTGGGTTCCTAATGGAACAAAGGGATTCAGTAGCACGTCTCAATTCCACTCTCTTCTCTCCAATCTTTCCAACCTGCCTCCACCACTACCCACAAGCTCTCATTTCCTCCTCGTACGATCCCCTCCAAGTCACCCTCGCCTCAGACGCCCAACTCGTCGCTTCTCATCTGGGTTCCACTCGACGGTTTGGCCTGGTGGGTGATGTCCCCGTATGGTCTTCTCAGTGTATGCCCAATCCAATCAATCTACACTTCCTTCCACTGCATATTTGTTCAGCGATCGGTTCTTGCCTCGTTGGTTCGTCACCAGCCAGCCAGAGTGAGTGCCTTGTTGCTTATTCTTCTTATCTTGGCCATCTGATCTTCATGACAAAGCGTAGGCAGTTGTTGGTGAATGTGTGTAGTTTGTTGGAAATGCCTTTCGTGACGCGCTGCCCTGCCTCTTCTGTGACAATTTGTTAGTTATCGCCTGTAGATCTTCGAGTTTGTGTGACATTAGACACAAGTCGTCGGCGAAATCCAAGTCTTCAAAGATCTTCTATTCGGTCCAGCGTATCCCCCCCCCTTCTCACAGCTCTCCACTGTTTGTTGCGTGATCCAGTTGACCACAATCAAGAATATCATGCGTGATAGTAGACAGCCTTGTTTCACTCCTGTCTTCACTTCAAATGCATGACTGAGCTTCCCATCGTGAATTACTTGGCATGTGGAGTCCTCACAAAGTTGTTAAATGAGGCTGATAAAGGTTTTCGTATTCAGTAGTATTGAAGCAGATTCCAAATTACCTCTCGGTCGACGCTGTCAAAGGCCTTCTCAAAGGGATATGCTAGACCGCAGAAAAGAACCTAGAAGATTTGGATTTCGTCGACGACTTGTGTCTAATGTCACACAAACTCGAAGATCTACAGGCGATAACTAACAAATTGTCACAGAAGAGGCAGGGCAGCGAAGACGGGACTTCTTTCAAGTGAACGTGGAGAAGACAGAGGTGATGAAGATACACAACCAACAACACCATCAACAACAACAAACCCCAATCACCATCAATGGGAGAAACTTCACCCACACCTATCTAAGCAGCACTGTTCCAACTACAGGCAACACAGGCATAGACGAGGAGGTCAAAACCAGCCAGGATCGGAAATACAGCAAGACAGGCGTTTATTTGCCTGTAACCAGTGTGGAGATTTTCTCCACTCAGCATAAAGAACAAAATCCAGATATTCAACATCAACTTCAAGTCAGTGCTCCTATATGATGGTTGAGAGACTTGACCTGTTATGAAAGGCATTTCCAACAAACTGCAGACATTCGTCAACAACTGCCTACACTGACTCGTTACTGAAGCGCAGATGGCCAGAATAGTAGGAATAAACAACAAGGCACTCACTCTGGCTGGCTGGTGACGAACCAACGAGGCAAGAACCGATCACCGAACAAATATGCAGTGGAAGGAAGTGTAGATTGATTGGATTGGGCATGCACTGAGAAGACCATTCGGGGAGATCACGCACCAGGCCAAACCGTCGAGTGGAACCCAAATGGGAAACGGTGAGTTGGACGTATGAGGCAAGGATGAGATGGAGGAGATTGTGTGAGGAATAAATGAGAGCTTGTGGGCTGTCGTGGATCCAGGTTGAAAAGATTGTAGAGAAGAGAGTGGAGTGGGCACGTGCTAGTGAAGCGCTTTATTCCACTAGGCACCCAAGCAACAATTAATAACATAATGATAAATAGCAATAATGTTACTACTTTTAGCCTTGTAAAACATCTTTGTAACATATAGATGATAAGAGTTTATTCGAGGTGTGTCTGTTAAATGCTCAAACTCGAAATGATGCGTCTCAACAGAAATTAGTCAAAGCTCTAACATATAAGTTATTAGTTCAATCACAATCAACTTCTCATTCAGAAAAATATGAAGGCACCTTTAATTCCATCAGTCAGTGTAACTATGATCCAATATTTGGTCTCATAGCTGATTCATCGTTGAATCAATATGAAGATGTTTTCGCATTGGATGTCCCATGTTCAACAATACAATCAAAGTTCGATTAACTTGATACTACAATTGAATACAATTAATATGTCAATTTTATTCTGCCGAAGAACCCTCGTGAATTGTCATTTGATGAAACTATTAATATTCTATCTCAAAGTTTTGCTGAACATTCCATTCCAACTACTAATATTTAGTGGCAGTGCTTTCAGATATCAAAATTACCTTCTGATGAGTATGTGACCTATTCTGGTAAAGTCAATCGTGAATGTGAGCAACTCAGAACCAACGAAATGACATCCGATTGGTTTAAATATTTGATTTTATTCGTGGTCCACAGATCCCTGAAACTAGTAATATTCGAGCCAGACTGGTGTCATGTGTCGATAAGGATCCTAAGACGACTTTACAGATGGTGACAACAGAATGTCGACGTTTAATCAACTTGAAGCATGTAGAGAATACTAGCTGTAACCGAAAACCACTGTAGCAGCTGACAAAGTAGAATAACCGCTCATACAGTTTAGCAGGTCAGAACTGTGCACCAAATCAGTGAACAACCAGCAGCAACTGGCTTGCTGTCTTAGTCTTAGGAGTTTCAGATCAACTCCAGTTAAGTGAAAGGGGCAGTTGTTCGTCCCCACTCACTAACTGTGTTACTGGGAGTTTGAGTTGTGTGAGACGTCACCGTTAAAAAAGTCAAACAAATCTTCAGGACCAGTGCTTGGAAATGTGGTTTATATTTCCTATTAGAAGCACTTTTTAGAGATTTCTTGTGAGAAAGTAGATTGTTCATATCACGGAAACAAAGTGTAGTCATCCGGGTACGAAACGAAGCCAGTAAATAGGTTGCTTTCGAACATATACCTGTTGTAAGGCCCCAGTTTTGCATAAAACATTCTTTTCGGTCTGAACATTTCTAACTCGTCATTTTAACAGCGTTTTGACAGCATGACTAGTTGTTTATTTTCTGCCCGCATTGTGATGTAATTCGCTGATTGGTTAATCCGTACTCTATGTCAATGTCTCAAATTGCGGACAAGCTCGTGTTTCATGTGTGTAAATAGTCACGTGTTTTTGAATCGATTGATTATTCTCGGAGGGATAAACTCTCCTATCCAGCTTCGGCCTTCTTCTCTATTCTCCCCGGGTTGCAGTCGGTGGCTGTTGCGTGCAAAGTTAACTGTCAGTTAAGCGTGCGTATTATATCCGTTCGGAATACATAACAATACTAATTTATTTCATCTCTGATGTTGCAAAATTCATGGAGTAGTGAAAAAATTACCCCACGATTTGCCTTGAGTAACTCACGATATGAATTTCTGACCGGTATCTTTTGCGAAACCAACTTTCTGGTCTCTGTGGGACAGTCGAACTATCTCAGTGGAATGTAGACCAGTCATTCACGTAGGCCAAACTGACTTCTCTAAGGCTCTTTATATGACTGACTATGACTTACTCTTCATGAAGTCACAATAATTAGGCACAAATGTATAGTTACTGATATAGGTAGAGAAGTAGTTCCTTAACCAACTCCAGTCAACTCTTAGAGTTGACTGCTACCTATCCGAGTGGTTTGCAATGAAGAGTGATGAACCTAACGAATATACTTTGAACTCACTTATGTTTTCATATTTACAAAAAGGTACACTGGCTTTTACCAACTCTCTGTCACTATTATACAAAGATAATCTTAAAATAAGGAGGAAAAACTTGGTTTCACGGATATCTATCCTCGCAGAAGACTTGTATTGCACCTGTAAACTGCAGCCGACAACCTACTTTCGCAAAACATAGGACAACAATAATAGATGCGTTTGAATTCTATACGTACACATTCCTATGATTATGAACAGTAATTTAAGCTCGAATATCAAGTAAAAATTACTATATCATTGTGTGTTATACATCAAATAAACAAATCTTGTATGGAGTTATATTCTATCACAATGACTACATTTTACACTTGTATACCCATACATACTTGCTAGAAATGCATTTCTCTCCAAATCTAGATTGAAGAATGTTCTTGATATCGCTGTAATTGAAAAACTATCAGGTCTGAAAACTGGTTGATCGATGGTCAAGAGAGTGTACAGTGTTCACAGGTCATTTCTTAAAACGTTGATACAACTAGCTTCTTATTTATTCGTAGGTGCATGAGATCTGTATATTCACCGTACATTGTTATTTTTCATACTTGTAAAGAGGCCCAAACTACTTCCACGAACACGAACACGTTGTGCTTCGACATTTCCTTTCCAACGTTGTTGCTGATCACGAACACGATCCACTACATTGGATACACCAGCAGATGTACTAGGTATTGTAGTAAGATGCAAAGAGTTGGGTTCTTCAAGTTGATCATTTGCTGTAACACTGGTACGATGACGTGCTCGCACACGATTCAAAGGGGCTGCTACATAAGGAAAAAGCAATTCCGTTATGCAATTTCGAATGCAAACAAGGGAATCGAAGTCAAACAGACACTCCATTGAAATTAAAAAGAGAGTGAGCTAGACGTGGATTCGAATAAGTAACATGTCAAAATATATACAACAGAGGAACATAGTGTGTAATGTCCCTGACTTGACAGTTTGGTGATGTTCACTGATCTCAACTTCAGCTTAGGTTATTAGTTGTGTTGCCTGTAGTTGAAACAGTGCTTCCTAGATAGGTGTGGGTGAAGGGGGCTACTTCCTTTAAGTTTCTCCCATTGATGGTGATTGGGGTTTGTTTTTGTTGATGGTGTTGTTGGTTGTGTATCATCATCACCTCTGTCTTCTCCACGTTCACTTGAAAGAAGTCCCGTCTTCGCTGCCCTGCCTCTTCTGTGACAATTTGTTAGTTATCGCCTGTAGATCTTCGAGTTTGTGTGACATTAGACACAAGTCGTCGGCGAAATCCAAGTCTTCAAAGATCTTCTATTCGGTCCAGCGTATCCCCCCCCCTTCTCACAGCTCTCCACTGTTTGTTGCGTGATCCAGTTGACCACAATCAAGAATATCATGCGTGATAGTAGACAGCCTTGTTTCACTCCTGTCTTCACTTCAAATGCATGACTGAGCTTCCCATCGTGAATTACTTGGCATGTGGAGTCCTCACAAAGTTGTTAAATGAGGCTGATAAAGGTTTTCGTATTCAGTAGTATTGAGGCAGATTCCAAATTACCTCTCGGTCGACGCTGTCAAAGGCCTTCTCAAAGGGATATGCTAGACCGCAGAAAAGAACCTAGAAGATTTGGATTTCGTCGACGACTTGTGTCTAATGTCACACAAACTCGAAGATCTACAGGCGATAACTAACAAATTGTCACAGAAGAGGCAGGGCAGCGAAGACGGGACTTCTTTCAAGTGAACGTGGAGAAGACAGAGGTGATGATGATACACAACCAACAACACCATCAACAACAACAAACCCCAATCACCATCAATGGGAGAAACTTAAAGGAAGTAGCCCCCCTTCACTCACACCTATCTAGGAAGCACTGTTCCATCTACAGACAACACAGGCATAGACGAGGAGGTCAAAACCAGCCAGGATCGGAAATACAGCAAGACAGGCGTTTATTTGCCTGAAACCAGTGTGGAGATCTTCTATACTCAGCATTAGCGTGAACAACATCCGGATTGTGAACACCAACGTCAGTCAAGTCAGTGCTTCTGTATGGCTCAGAGACTTGGCGCGTCACGAAAGGGATTTCCAACAAACTACACACATTCACCAACAACTGCCTACGCTTTGTCATGAAGATCAGATGGCCAAGATAAGAAGAATAAGCAACAAGGCACTCACTCTGGCTGGCTGGTGACGAACCAACGAGGCAAGAACCGATCGCTGAACAAATATGCAGTGGAAGGAAATGTAGATTGATTGGATTGGGCATACACTGAGAAGACCATACGGGGACATCACCCACCAGGCCAAACCGTCGAGTGGAACCCAGATGAGAAGCGACGAGTTGGGCGTCTGAGGCGAGGGTGACTTGGAGGGGATCGTACGAGGAGGAAATGAGAGCTTGTGGGTAGTGGTGGAGGCAGGTTGGAAAGATTGGAGAGAAGAGAGTGGAATTGAGACGTGCTACTGAATCCCTTTGTTCCATTAGGAACCCAAGGTACAAATAATAATAATAATAAAAGTTCAATCATCACCCAGTATAACTACTAATCTTCCAAACTACGGCTATCTGAAATAGTCAAATGAGAGTGTATTGTATGTTTGTTGACTGAGGATTAAATCAGCATGATTAAGCGATGAGTTATATTCAAGTGGGAGTGAAAATCATGTGAATATTATAAGAAAATAACAAATGTGACGTGTTACAACATTGGGGTTGTAAATGCGTATTGGTAATAGTATCAATAAACAACAGCACAAAACTTTGTGACATAAGAAAATGAATGTTTATCACTGAAGAGTGTGTGTGTGTGTGTGTGTGAGAGAGAGAGAGAGAGAGAGACAAAGTAAAAGAATATGATGGGATCCAAGGTTGAAAAGGTCAAATATGTGGTCGAAAAAGAACGTGTTGACCTCATAGTGGGTCAAAATAGATAGAGTAGGTGTACATATTTCTTTTGAACATACAGGTCAGGTTTTCATGTGTTGATTCCTATGGCTTCGACTATTGGCAATAAACCCAGTCGTGTACCTTTGGAGAGATTTCATGGAACACGATATATTACAGAAAAGGCTTGATCTACCTTAATCTGATGTTTGGTATTTACTAGATGCGAGAGGATTGTTCCGTTGGTCAGCTTTGTCATTCTTTTACTTAAGCAACCTGGTACATGTTCACGAGCGCACATGGATAGAGCCTTTTGAGTACGGCCTATGTGACTAGCTCAACAGGAGCAGTTCAACTCATAAATGCGTCATAAAGTGGCCATCATTCATAAACTATCCTTGGTTCGCTATTTCAATTATGGTTTAGTTGAGAAGTTGACGAAATGTTTCACTGCAGTGAGTGTCCTTTCGATAGATCTGCTCATTTGGTGTGTCAATAATATCACAGGCGATTTCATCTATGAAACTTAGTCTTAGCAAAGTTTCTCTTCTGTATAATCTCTCTAGGCCTCAATGTGTAATTATTTATGAAGTTTCCTAGACAACAACCATTTTGCTGAAATGTTGTCTGTCTTCAGCTTATCCGTTTCTTCCATATAAAACCATCAGTACATATATTTTATATTTTATAACTGAGGCATTTGACTAGATTTCTTTTATATTGTGGTGTCGTGGACCTATGAAAATGAATAAACTGACCAGTTCATGTATTCCTTCTAAAAATATTCCTCTTAATATACACATTCGTCTTCCTTGTGAGGAGGATATCTAGGAATGATATACTATTCCTTTGTTTTCCTTCTCAGGTGAATTTCATAGATGAATGCACATTATTGAAAACATTCAGTTAATCGTCTTTGTTGAAGTCATTGTTACAAATTACAAATGCAGCATCTGCATACCGGTAATAATAGTCTAGCTTATCAAGTGTATCCCTAAGTGGACCGTTTTAAAGTTTGTCCAAGAAGATGTCCGCTGAGGTAGGACCCTATGGAGTGCCAACCGCAACCCTATCTACTTGTCTACAGAACTTGTTATTTAACATAAAGTGAACATTCATCACGCATTTTATCCATTCGACTATTCCCCTAAAGATGCTCGAACTAGACTTCTGATCAAGATCTTCTAATTACTTTATCTTACAAATACTGAGATTCTTACAAACACAACTAATAGAAGAACAAAATGAATTCAGTGAAGAGTTATTCTTTCCATCTAAATTCTTTTGGTTTTACGACTCAATGGGGATTTTCAAATTGAACACACTTTATATCTAATGTTAACGTTTCAGTCATCGTCTGATAGTTGTGAAACTATTTAATCAAAGTTCATATGAAATATTCCAAAAAAATCTTCAGGTTTATTATTTTTAATCTATCTTGATACTTTGGTTTTGCCTACTTTATTGAGTGGCTAAGCGTAGCTCGCTCGGATGTTTGGACTATATGTCGTATAATTTGTATTTTATTAGTCCCTCATCACCCCCTCTTGCCCTCATAATATCCACTCGACTGTGACCCATCAATAATTTGATTTTCACAAATCACAGATTTCCATTATGATTTTAGTAGTCTACATATCTGAATTTTATTTCTTCGGGTGATAGAATTCAGAGTAAAGTTCTGCATTGGAACTGGTTAAATAACTTTCTCACTATATTGTCTTGGTATTGAGTAAGAATAAAAGTGATAACCAATGGGTCACGACTGTCCTTAACGTGTCTATCACATGTTCTCATACTTTGACATTCTGATTGGGCTGCGTATACTCTTACGGTGTTTTATGTTCACCGTATATTTTGCCACCAGGTACAATATAACTTAGCATTGTGTGGGCTAGCAACCTACTTTCAGGTGGTGTGACGTTAGTGGTAGTAGAACCAAGTGGGACATAGTGACTCGGGCAATAACAGTAGTCAAGACCAGCGTCGGGTATCTTCTTCAGTCCGTTAATCAATACTAAACCTAAGCTGAAGTTAAATTAAGATCAGTGACAACCACCAAACTGTCAAGTCAATGGAGTGTCTGTCTGACTTCGATTCCCTTGTTTGCATTCGAAATTGCATAACGGAATTGCTTTTTCCTTATGTAGCAGCCCCTTTGAATCGTGTGCGAGCACGTCATCGTACCAGTGTTACAGCAAATGATCAACTTGAAGAACCCAACTCTTTGCATCTTACTACAATACCTAGTACATCTGCTGGTGTATCCAATGTAGTGGATCGTGTTCGTGATCAGCAACAACGTTGGAAAGGAAATGTCGAAGCACAACGTGTTCGTGTTCGTGGAAGTAGTTTGGGCCTCTTTACAAGTATGAAAAATAACAATGTACGGTGAATATACAGATCTCATGCACCTACGAATAAATAAGAAGCTAGTTGTATCAACGTTTTAAGAAATGACCTGTGAACACTGTACACTCTCTTGACCATCGATCAACCAGTTTTCAGACCTGATAGTTTTTCAATTACAGCGATATCAAGAACATTCTTCAATCTAGATTTGGAGAGAAATGCATTTCTAGCAAGTATGTATGGGTATACAAGTGTAAAATGTAGTCATTGTGATAGAATATAACTCCATACAAGATTTGTTTATTTGATGTATAACACACAATGATATAGTAATTTTTACTTGATATTCGAGCTTAAATTACTGTTCATAATCATAGGAATGTGTACGTATAGAATTCAAACGCATCTATTATTGTTGTCCTATGTTTTGCGAAAGTAGGTTGTCGGCTGCAGTTTACAGGTGCAATACAAGTCTTCTGCGAGGATAGATATCCGTGAAACCAAGTTTTTCCTCCTTATTTTAAGATTATCTTTGTATAATAGTGACAGAGAGTTGGTAAAAGCCAGTGTACCTTTTTGTAAATATGAAAACATAAGTGAGTTCAAAGTATATTCGTTAGGTTCATCACTCTTCATTGCAAACCACTCGGATAGGTAGCAGTCAACTCTAAGAGTTGACTGGAGTTGGTTAAGGAACTACTTCTCTACCTATATCAGTAACTATACATTTGTGCCTAATTATTGTGACTTCATGAAGAGTAAGTCATAGTCAGTCATATAAAGAGCCTTAGAGAAGTCAGTTTGGCCTACGTGAATGACTGGTCTACATTCCACTGAGATAGTTCGACTGTCCCACAGAGACCAGAAAGTTGGTTTCGCAAAAGATACCGGTCAGAAATTCATATCGTGAGTTACTCAAGGCAAATCGTGGGGTAATTTTTTCACTACTCCATGAATTTTGCAACATCAGAGATGAAATAAATTAGTATTGTTATGTATTCCGAACGGATATAATACGCACGCTTAACTGACAGTTAACTTTGCACGCAACAGCCACCGACTGCAACCCGGAGAGAATAGAGAAGAAGGCCGAAGCTGGATAGGAGAGTTTATCCCTCCGAGAATAATCAATCGATTCAAAAACACGTGACTATTTACACACATGAAACACGAGCTTGTCCGCAATTTGAGACATTGACATAGAGTACGGATTAACCAATCAGCGAATTACATCACAATGCGGGCAGAAAATAAACAACTAGTCATGCTGTCAAAACGCTGTTAAAATGACGAGTTAGAAATGTTCAGACCGAAAAGAATGTTTTATGCAAAACTGGGGCCTTACAACAGGTATATGTTCGAAAGCAACCTATTTACTGGCTTCGTTTCGTACCCGGATGACTACACTTTGTTTCCATGATATGAACAATCTACTTTCTCACAAGAAATCTCTAAAAAGTGCTTCTAATAGGAAATATAAACCACATTTCCAAGCACTAGTCCTGAAGATTTGTTTGACTTTTTTAACGGTGACGTCTCACACAACTCAAACTCCCAGTAACACAGTTAGTGAGTGGGGACGAACAACTGCCCCTTTCACTTAACTGGAGTTGATCTGAAACTCCTAAGACTAAGACAGCAAGCCAGTTGCTGCTGGTTGTTCACTGATTTGGTGCACAGTTCTGACCTGCTAAACTGTATGAGCGGTTATTCTACTTTGTCAGCTGCTACAGTGGTTTTCGGTTACAGCTAGTATTCTCTACATGCTTCAAGTTGATTAAACGTCGACATTCTGTTGTCACCATCTGTAAAGTCGTCTTAGGATCCTTATCGACACATGACACCAGTCTGGCTCGAATATTACTAGTTTCAGGGATCTGTGGACCACGAATAAAATCAAATATTTAAACCAATCGGATGTCATTTCGTTGGTTCTGAGTTGCTCACATTCACGATTGACTTTACCAGAATAGGTCACATACTCATCAGAAGGTAATTTTGATATCTGAAAGCACTGCCACTAAATATTAGTAGTTGGAATGGAATGTTCAGCAAAACTTTGAGATAGAATATTAATAGTTTCATCAAATGACAATTCACGAGGGTTCTTCGGCAGAATAAAATTGACATATTAATTGTATTCAATTGTAGTATCAAGTTAATCGAACTTTGATTGTATTGTTGAACATGGGACATCCAATGCGAAAACATCTTCATATTGATTCAACGATGAATCAGCTATGAGACCAAATATTGGATCATAGTTACACTGACTGATGGAATTAAAGGTGCTTTCATATTTTTCTGAATGAGAAGTTGATGGTGATTGAACTAATAATTTATATGTAAGAGCTTTGACTAATTTCGGTTGAGATGCTTCATTTTGAGTTTGTTGAAGTTGCAAAATAGATTTGAGACCATTCAATGAAAAAGAAATATGGCAAAATGCAACTGAAACCCGCCTCCAATTGAAGTGATTAGGTGAAATGATAAAAGAAAAATACCTAACTATAATAATGCAGCGAGACTCTTGGAATGGGTAAGAGTAGTGACTATTCTCCCTCATCCAGCTACGAAGATATCAGAAGACAAGACTGATCTGTGACTGTGAGGAAGACAATTTGTTCGACAAAAACATCATGTGTGTGCGGTTTCCATGAATGTATAAAACCACCATTATCGAAAGCCAAATAACTTATAGTAATTGGTCATTAGTATGATAAAGTTGTCCAATAAAGTTTTGTTGACCACAGAATGACATGAAACAAAAGTTGAAATAAAACGTTCTATCGCAGCGGCGTATCACTCAAAATGTTGATTTCCACTTAGTCCACTTCCTATCACTCGATATATTATCTTCAACAGTCAATCGTAACACTACAACATGAAAAAGTATACAAAGCGTGTGGTATATTGTTTAGGTAAGGTAGTTTTTAGCAACATGTTGAGTTGAAGTGTTTCAGTTATAGACTGGTGTGTTTGTAAACAATTTAAATAAACTTTGGTGCATAAATTCGTCTCGATGACTGCAGATCATTTCATTTGAAAATAATGAACTGCTCATATTCTGTTTTCGAGTTGTGACCAGAACGGTTCGATGTAATTGGCGTGTGTCCCTGTTACAGGGTTACTGCTGTGGTTAACATGTGATGCATATAACCTAGAGCGCTTAATCTTTGATAGACAGACCACTGGTCTACATGAATTATTCTTCCAGGAGGAAGTAAAAGCAGTATAATTCCAGTGATAATACTGGCGGTTTTGTTTTCTATTCTTTGCATATAGCCAGCTACTTGATCAAGACTTCCGAGACCCAATCGAGGCGTTTTTGAAAACAACTTGGATTTTGAAAAGAAGTCGTCTAGTGAAAGACTGAAGAGACAGAGATAACAAACCATCACGAATAGATTCACTTTTGGGTGGTCGAGTCTCAGCTGTGGACAATGAAAGAGCGAACTGCTGCACAGTATTCTCGTTTTCTAACAGGTAGTCGGAAATCTCGCCAGTCGGTTTCAGAGGTGACGCACTTTGGTAAATGCCAAAGGGGTCTTCTGTATGCATCCGAATTCCCGTCACAAACCAACCCGTTTCGTTTCGTGTGAGTTGCTAATTAAATATAGCTCTGAATGCATTCTATCACTTCACTCTTTTTTTGAGTATCACAACTAGATGTGAGACTTTCGTTCGATACTTTCTGTTGGCTTTTGATTCCATAGGATTCCGGACTGCACCATGCGCAATCGCGATTGCATTCAAGATGATAGTTATCCTTCGGAATGGAATTGTTTCCATTAATAATACGGTACTTGAAGACCGGATTAACGGGTATAGTGCACTTTGTTTTACTTTTACTATACAAAAGATGAATACGAAAAATTCTGCATTTCTTTGGATTCTCACCTAATCTGGTTCAGTTTCTCAATTTATTTGTCGTTCTCCATGTCAAGCATTTCTTCATTGAGGGGATGTATGTGAACGTGGAGTGATTTATCACTGAGTTTTCTCATTTAGGATCACTTCACATGAGTGCACAGTACTGGGTGAACCAGAAGTTTTGTAGTATAATTTTTACCTCAGATACCAGCCCGTTTATGTGCGGAAAACGCACATGTTTGCTTCTGGTCATAATCCATTGTCGGGCAAGGGAGTTGGTAGATGCATCATATGAGATCATAGATGGGATGAAAATCTTGCAACAATCCATACAGTCATCAACTCAATTTAATTCTGAAGTAGGGCATTGTGGAGCATGATAACAGATGTTACCGTCAAAACCATTGTGTAGCCTGTATCGAAGATATGAATCTCGGGTGTTTTCAAATATACAGCAAAATCGACCAAATTCAAAACAGTTCGTTGCCAAACAAGGAATGTATATTCAAAGTGTTGAGGGACTCTGTAAATAATTGTGCTTTACGGCAAAATGTATGTAAAAAATTCAACTGCAAACCTTCAGTTTTACCGCTTCCACAGATTCTGACAAAAACAAAATACAGTGGTGCAATCAATTAGACTGTAAAAGCAAATTGAATGAAGACAAACAAGACAAGTGGTCAGGCACTTTTAGTAAATCATAAGAATAAGACCAAAATCACAGGCAACTCTCCTCTTCCACTCAGAAGTCTGTTGCCTGTAAACAAAGAATTATTGTCGATGATTCGAAGTGGTAACCGTAGTTTTGTATGACCTAAAAGATCTGTTGAACATTCCACGTCAGCGGTGACATCGATTCACAGCATCAGTGTTTGTTCACAGTGACGACAAGAGACTATTTAGTTTCCCTGTGGATAGGTGTCCACCATACTGTTGATTAGCATGGACGTTGGTATCCAAGCCAAAACACAGATAAGTGGAGAGCATATCAATCTTCTGCACCACTGTTTATGTTGTTATTTTTCATTATCCGAAATAATTTCGGCAATATGATGAAGTAAGAATAGATTGTATGGTACACCCATCTGGTACGGATTGTAAATTCGGTGGCAGTAGACAACATCATATTACCCTTCTAGTGCACCATTCTGGCACCAAAATGCAACTGGGGGCCAAAATAAATACATTGAATTAAATTCACTGAATATTAACTAAATAACCTTCTAGCTCGCCTCCATATGCTTAAGATATCTTAAGTTTTGTTTTGACTCATACACATCCAATCAGGCTTCGACGTTATTTTGCGCCTCCTTTCAGCTGGTTAACATGAACAACCTCAGTCTTCAGCTCAGCCGTATTAGCTAGATAAGTTGGATAACATAAGTAGAAAGGAAATCAACACCTCTATTGTGATACCATACAAGGAAGGAACATCAGAAACCATACGTAGGATTCTCAACAAGGTTGGAATTAGGGTGGCATTTAAACCAACAAACTCACTTAGAGGTAAGCTGTGTCGGCTAAAGATCCGATAGAACCAATTAAGCAAAATAATATAATCTACCAAATTCCATGTAATGACTATGAAGTCAAATACATAGGTCAAACTAGCCGGTCGGGGTCAGTTAGATTAACAGAACATAGGAATTTAGCTAAACATAGAACGACAGACCCCAATAAGATCAATAACCTAGAAAAACACTCAGCCATTGCATTACATTCATTAACACACAACCACACAATAGGATGGGACAAAACCACTGTACTAAAGTCTAATATAGCTAGGTGGAGAGAGAGATTAATTACTGAATCTTTGTTCATCGAATCCACACCCAACACATGTAATAGGAATGACGCAACACCTATACCAGAGATATGGAAAACTTTACTACCAATCAAAAAACAAAGAGAGATCAGGTGACAGGACTATAAAATCAGATGTCGAAAGAAGTGTGATTACATTGATATGATTATGAGCAATGATAATTTATGATGGAAACGTAATCAATTAAATAATACTGTATCACTGTGCGCTTTATATCAAATAAACAAATCTAATATGGAACTACATTCTACCACAGTGCCCAAGTTTTTCACTTATATGGATAAACTTTTCCCCTAATAATCATGATCGATAGAATTCAGTCTGCACTCATAACTAGACAGCATGAAATTGGTTGCACTCCCATGACCAATGAGTACATGTAAACCAGTCCTACAGGAGGTAAATCACGTTATGAATAGATCAGTGGTAAATTCGATGACTACACACTGGCTGACGTGAGTTCGAATCTCAGGTGGGACATCAATTCCATAGAGGTTGCAGAGACACCTGGTGACGAGTGGTAACAAGCACGAAACCTCGGTCTAGGGCTTCCTACTTATCGCCTCCAACCAACTGACATCTACCTAAGGGTAATTACTTAGTTCCAACGTGCATTTACACACCTCGAATAAACTCTTATCATCTATATGTAACAAAGATGTTTTACAAGGCTAAAAGTAGTAAATTATTGCTATTTATATTATGTTATTATTGTTGCTTGGGTGCCTAATGGAACAAAGCGCTTCAGTAGCACGTGCCCAGTTCACTCTCTTCTCACAATCTTTTCAACCTGGATCCACGACAGCCCACAAGCTCTCATTTATTCCTCACACAATCTCCTCCATGTCATCCTTGCCTCATATGTCCAACTCACCGTTTCCCATTTGGGTTCCACCTGACGGTTTGGCCTGGTGCGTGATCTCCCCGAATGGTCTTCTCAGTGCATGCCCAATCCAATCAATCTACACTTCCTTCCACTGCACATTTGTTCAGCGATCGGTTCTTGCCTCGTTGGTTCGTCACCAGCCTGCCAGAGTGAGTGCCTTGTTGTTTATTCCTACTATTCTGGCCATCTGCGCTTCAGTAACGAGTCAGTGTAAGCAGTTGTTGACGAATGTCTGCAGTTTGTTGGAAATGCCTTTCATAACAGGTCAAGTCTCTCAACCATCATATAGGAGCACTGACTTGAAGTTGATGTTGAATATCTGGATTTTGTTCTTTATGCTGAGTGGAGAAAATCTCCACACTGGTTTCAGGCAAATAAACGCCTGTCTTGCTGTATTTCCGATCCTGGCTGGTTTTGACCTCTTCGTCTATGCCTGTGTTGTCTGTAGATGGAACAGTGCTTCCTAGATAGGTGTAGGTGAAGGAGACTGCTTCCTTTAAGTTTCTCCCATTGATGGTGATTGGGGTTTGTTGTTGTTGATGGTGTTGTTGGTTGTGTATCATCATCACCTCTGTCTTCTCCACGTTCACTTGAAAGAAGTCCCGTCTTCGCTGCCCTGCCTCTTCTGTGACAATTTGTTAGTTATCGCCTGTAGATCTTCGAGTTCGTGTGACATTAGACACAAGTCGTCGACGAAATCCAAATCTTCCAGGTTCTTTTCTGCTGTCCAGCATATCCCTCTCTTGCTGTTTAGTGTATCATATTTTCAGTAGATCTCCAACTTTTGTAAGACAGTGATGAATACCAGCTTGGAATCTACTGACGACACATGGAGCTAGAAAGGGGAAGGACTATCAGAATGTACATAATTCAAACTTTGATTGTCCGTCACTGTAATTTTGAAGTGGAAAAGCTTTCCATAAAATAAACTAACATTATTTTTTTTCTTTCCACATATACCAAACATTAATGAATATGCTTTAGATATGGAGATATAATTTTGAATATACAAGGCATTTGTGATTCACTTTCAGCTATTTTCATTCGATGTATTTACATTTGGTTTGTTTACATGGTTTCCTCGTAAATGGCTTTTTTAGAGTTATACAGGGATAAGTAAAGCCACTGATTCATCTCATTAACTATGTTCTCTTCCATGCATTTATGAATCGCTTAGTACAGGTTCATATTTACAGTGGAATAGAATTTTGACAATTATTGTATGTTACACCTTCTCTGAAATCAATAGTCTAGGGTTCTACGAGAATAAATATTGATGCAGAGCTTCAAAGTTGTATCGAACTAGCGAACAGGTAAAAATAACCAGTTAGCAGAAGAGGCAGGGCAGCGAAGACGGGAGTTCAAGTGAATATAGATAAGACAGAGGTGATGAAGATGCACAACCAACAACACCATCAACAACAACAAACCTCAATCACCATCAAAAAAATTACTAAATTAGAAAAAGATTCTACTTTTCAAAAATGAATTCGCTCTAGATGAAATACTAACACCAGATTATAAATCAGACTTTGTAGACTCTAATGACTTGCCAGTTTCGACAACGTCGACCGAGAAGTAATTTGGCAGGCAACTGCTTAAACACTGCGAAATACCACAAACCTATATCAATCTCATTCAACAACTATATGGGAACGCCACATGCCAAGTGATTCACAGTGGGAAGCTCAGTGATGCTTTTGAAGTGAAGATAGGCAGGAGTAAAACAAGGTTGCCCACTATCACCCATGATATTCCTGATTATGGTCGACTGGATCATGCAACAAACAGTGAGGAGCGAGAAGAGGGGAATATGCTGGACCGGGGAAAAGATTCAAGTGAACGTAGAGAAGACAGAGGTGATGAAGATACACAACCAACAACAACAAGCTCCAATCACCATCAATGGCAAAAACTTAAAGGGAGTAGCCTCTTTCATCTACACCTATCTAGGCGACACTGTTTCAACTACAGACAACACAGGCACAGACGAGGAGGTCAAAGACAGCCAGGATCGGAAAGACAGTAAGACAGGCATTCATTTACCTGAAACCAGTGTGAAGATCTTCCACGCTCAGCTGGAAAGAACAAAATTCAGTTCTTCAACATCAACTTCAAGTCAGTGCTCCTATAAGGTTGAAAGACTTGGTGTGTTACGAAAGGGATTTCCAACAAACTACACACATTCATCAACAACTACCTACACTGACTCGTTACTCAATCTCAGATGGCCAGAATAGTAGGAATAAACAACAAGGAACTCACTCTGGCTGGCTGGTGACGAACCAACGAGGCAAGAACCGATCACCGAACAAATATGCAGTGGAAGGAAGTGTAGATTGATTGGATTGGGCATGCACTGAGAAGACCATTCGTGGACATCATGCACCGGGCCAAACCGTCGAGCGGAGTCCAAATGGGAAGCGACGAGTTGGACGTATGAGGCAAGGATGAGATGGAGGAGATTGTGTGAGGAATAAATGAGAGCTTGTGGGCTGTCGTGGATCTAGATTGAAAAGATTGTAGAGAAGAGAGTGGAATGGAGACGTGCTAGTGAAACCTCATGTTCCACTAGGAACCCAATGTACAAATAATGACAATAATAAATGACTTTCCAATGTTAGCAGAGATGGCTGCAAGGAAACTTATTTCCTAGATTCAGGACCTCTTTTTAACATTCGTAGAGTGGTGTTAAATGAACATTATAGAAACTTATTTTTTGGTTGACTGGTTCATGTAAAGTCTCATGAATAAGTTTAAAAGGATGGCTTACAATATACCAAATTAAAAGTAATGGTCTCTAAATAATCAGTCTAGCTTTCCACCAAATGATGTGTGTATATTAGTCTTTTCATAAGTAAACATTTATTTTCGATTCATAGTTCGTTCAGTTTTTATGATAATCTGTAAAGGTAAGCACCGCTGTGAATTACACGCTTAATGAGACATCTGGACACTGCTGAATCATTAGTGAAAATATGAAATTGTGAAGAATGTTGAGCTAGAAAATTACAAACAGATGAAAAAGAACCTTCGAATGTTGCTGACAGTCACTATCAAACAGAACTTACAGCATGGATCAAAATAGTTAATAAAGTAATGACATAAGGATGCTCATGGATCAAGACAAACGGCACGGTAAAATAGGCAGGAAGAAATCTTGATGTCGAACAAGGTGGTTCTTCTAAACTGATGACCTCAAGGATATGCATTAGAGAAATGTTATTATTACCATTTTCCCTTAGGTTCCTGGTGGAACATACGGATTCAGTGGCATGCCCCATTTCATTGTCTTCTCTGTAGCCTTTCGAACCTCACTCCATGACTGCCCATAAGCTTTCATTTCTTACTCATATCATCTCCTCCATATCACCTTCACCTCAGACACCCAACTCACTATTTCCCCTTTGGATTCCACTCGACGCACTGGCCTGGTGCGTGATGTCCCCAGTCGACCTTCTCAGTGTATGCACAATCCAATCAATCTCCACCATCTTCTCCATGTTTGTTTGGCGATGGGTTGTTGCCTCTTTGGTTCGATGTCAGTCAGTCAGTCAGTCAGTCAGTCAGTCAGTCAGTCAGTCAGTCAGTCAGTCAGTCAGTCAGTCAGTCAGTCAGTCAGTCAGTCAGTCAGTCAGTCAGTCAGTCAGTCAGTCAGTCAGTCAGTCAGTCAGTCAGTCAGTCAGTCAGTCAGTCAGTCAGTCAGTCAGTCAGTCAGTCAGTCAGCCAGCCAGCCAGCCAGCCAGACTTACTTGTTGCCTACTATTATCATTCTCGTCATCTCATCTCCATCTTCACTGTCAGTATCGAGTGATTGTAGGTGGCAGCTGTTGATTTATGATGTCTGTAGTTTGTTGGGAATGCTTTTCGTGACGTGCCAAGTCTCTCAGTCATCACATAGAAGCACTGACTTACTTGACTGGTATTGGTGTTCTAAATCCAGATCATGTTCACACTTTATGCTGAGTGGAGTGGAGTGGAGTGCAGTGCAGTAGATCTCCACACTGATTGTTTCAGATGAATGCAGGAAGGCGTGTCATGCTGTCTTTCTGATCCTGGTTTCGACGTCCTCTTCTGTACCAGCAATGCCTGTATTTGAAACGATGCTGCGTAGATAGGTGAGAGAGGCTACTTCCCTTGATGTTCTCTTGTTGATGGTGATTTTTGCCTCTTGTTGTTGTTGTTGTTGATTTTGTTGGTTGGATATTTTCATCATCTCTGTCTTCTCTACATTCACTTGAAGGTAGTGGTGTTTTTGCTGCCCTACCTCTCCTCTTCTTTCAACTTGTTAATTTTCGCCTGTAAATTTTCGAGTTTGTGCTACAAGATATTCGATGTAAGTGTCTTTTGTCTTTCCGTGCACTCTTCTTTACTTCTTTGTCCAGTGTTTCATACATTGTACCCAGTTCCTCCTCTTGTTGTGCATCCTTGCACTGGTTTATCTTCTGCTTCACCATCCTCCTCTCCACTATCAGCTTCCAGGTATCCTTCGAGATCCATTCCTTGTCTTCCACCTTCTTCCTTCCTAATACGGTTGTACAGGTTTCTTTCCACATCTCTTTCAAAGACTTCCAGTGTTCTTCCACACAGGTCTCTTGAGGGATATTCCTCAATATCTCCCATTCTGTCTTGATGGATGACGTGAAGATCTCCTTTGTAGTTTCATCCTTCAGTTTCCGAGTGTTGTACTTGAACTGTGGTCTATCACCAGCTTCGTTGAAGGTTTTTAACTTGATTTGGAAGGTTCCTTTCTCTAGGTAGTGGCCTGAACCTACATCTGCCCCTCTTCTTGACCTTGTGTCAAATATGCTGCGTATCCACTTTCTTCAAATTGAGATGAAGTTAATCTGATTTTTAGTATGTCCATCTGGTGAAATCGAATCCATGTCTCTTTGTGGATATCCTTGTGCTTGAACACACTGCCTCCAATCTCTAAATCGTTGAATGCACAGAATTCTGCAAACA
The DNA here is from genome assembly GCA_944470555.2 of Heterobilharzia americana. NCBI lineage: Eukaryota > Metazoa > Platyhelminthes > Trematoda > Strigeidida > Schistosomatidae > Heterobilharzia > Heterobilharzia americana. Next base: position 43,081,048 of record OX104127.1, read on the forward strand.
AATCTCCATTCTCTCTCATTTCACCTAGCACTTTTCGGTCCATGGTTAGTTCTCTTCCTGTGTTGTCTGCTCCCAGTTTGGCATTCATATCGCCCATTAGGATTTTGATATCGCCAACTGGGGTGGGGCTTGTCCAGTGTTGATTGCAGTTGTCTGTAGAATTCCTCCTTCTTCTTTTGCTCTGCATTATTTGTTGGCGTGTAGCATTCCATGACTGTGACTTTCCTTCCTTTTGAGTTGAACATTGCTGTCATGATCGTGGAGGAGATTGGTTCCCACTGCATGAGAGCCTTCGATGATGTTGGGGACATCATGATAGCCACTCCACAACTCAGTGTGCTGGTGGTTGTCGTCTGGGCGACAACATCGGAGTAGATTATTGACTCCTCTCCAGTTGGCAGTTTGGAGGGTCCACTTCCATTTCATCTGGAGATTCCCAGATTCCCAGCCTGGTACTTCTATGCTATACCTCCTCATCTCTTCTGCAATCTGGGCAGCCTTGGTAGGTTCAAGCATAGTGCGAACATTCCATGTCCCCATGTTTACATTTGCTTTCATCGAGAGAAGATACATCGGTCAACTGGCTTCTCGAAAGACTTTCACCAGCCGGTGTCATTTCGTCTCTCCGATTCCAGCCAGGAATAATTTCGTATTTATTTTTTATATTTTGTTTGTGCTGTGAAGTTTCTTTAGCGGTTAGATTTGTTTTACGGGGTAGGGTTGCTTGCCCTATGCCCAACCTCCTCTCTTTACCCAGGGTTAGGACAGGCTAGTAACTAGTGAACTAGTTAACCAGGTGAGGTTGTGTAGTGATTGAAGGTGAGATGAAAATCTGGACCGCGGTCGGATTCAAACCAGCGACCAGCCGGTGGTCGTCCAGTATAAATACATCATACCCCAGATGGATGTAGATAAATGGATCATTTTGGCTACTTATATCATGATTGTTCTGCTCGCATTGATTTCATTGCATAACTAACACACGAGACTGATTAATGTTCCACCTGATATAAACACACATCATATTTCATTCGGTCTCCACTAACCACCCATAACACTGACTGTTTTAATATTTAAATAGTTCTACATTATGCTTCATATTGGCTACTGTTAGTTGGACGGAGACAATCGGCGGGAAGCCCTGTCTAGGTTTCGTGCTTGTTGGCACTCATCAGTAAGGCTTATCTGTAACGCCAACGTAACTGAAGTCCCAGGTGAGATTCGAACCCGCACCAGTTAGTGTTGCAATTATCGACGTTACCGTCGGGCTATTCGAGCTGTGACTGACTTCCAGTAGAACTGGATTAGATACATTGATCAGTCATTGGAGGGTAACCAACTTCATGTTGTGTAGTCCTAAGTGCTGACCGAATTCTATCGATCATTTTGCAATGTGGCCACCAAGATGGGGGTCTCAGCATCGCGGTGCACATTACTGGATGTCAGTTGGTTGACGGCAATAGACAGGAAGCCCTAGACCTAGATTCGTGCCTGTTCGCACTCTTTAGTATTACATATCAACAACCTCGCCGGGACTGGAACTCGAACTCGCATCACCTCAGTGGTGTGAAGTGAGGTATTCGGGCCTCGATTGGCTTTAGGTTATCAAGCATGTGCGTATAATATTTCGCTTTAAGACTCACTACATCCAATGAAGTATGCATCACATGACCGTTGCACTTTTTAGTTGATTGAGCTTAATGACCAAGTGGAAAACTAAGTGAATATTTTAATCATTCAAACTTTTGGAACCAAACATATCGTGTGAAAAAAAGACACTTACTGCCTTTTCTTTATTGCATCATAAGCTAGTACGTTAATACTTATGATTTCATGGATAAATTTCAAGCGAAAAAAAGTGGGTTTCGTCCTTGAATTCTCATAGTTTAATAAGAGTTTCAAAAAAATTGTTCATCCGTGGCATACTGGATAACGCCTTTGCGTTTGAAGTGATGGGTACGAGGTTAGAGTCTTCGTGAGAACAACACCACTCACTGAAATGCAGGTACATCCAGCTGATGAATAAGTCCCTATGGGGTCAACCAGTCGTAAATGAATTGGATGCTAACTAAAGACCTTGGGTGACAGTCACGCTATGTTGTGAAATGACAGAAGTTAAAAATTGTGAACCACTGGAAACTGACCCACTGGCTGGATGGTTAACGCGTTCACGGTGAAACCTGAAGGTCCTGAGTTCCATCCCTAGTGGGGTAGTGGATGCGTACTGCTCAAGAGTCCCATACTAGTTGTACGAAACAGCTGTCCAGTGCTCCCAGATTTTCAATGGTTCCCCAACTGATATCAGTCCCTGATGAATGCTACTTCTACGTTAAATAATGTCTTACTTAAAGATGGAATAAAACTAGTTGCATGTTTCAAGATAATTTTCTGTGTAAAAAGCAATTTTTAAATTTTCTTGGTCATATTACATATTTGGATTTTGAGAAAATTTACTAACCTTAAAATATTCTCTGAGAAAAAGATACTGAACTGGAAATTTATGCATTATATCTATTTAGTATGTAAACAAAAGTTTTGTATTACAGGTTATATGACAACAATTTTAATACATATCATTGTATACACTGAATACTTTTAAACTAGAATTTTTATTCTACTATGGAAACAAATGAAAACAAATCTCTTTTTAAGGCATAAAATTATCAACTTAATCACAATGATAATCAAAATTCGAATTATTTTAGTTTTGTATAGATATAAATCTTTTAACTTTATCCATCATAAAAATTACATTGAGTAAAATTATTATATAAAAATAAATAGAATTACTAAGCTTTCATTGTATTTACCTAACTAAGGCTGAAATCAGAATCTGGAATGTTTTTTTTCGATCCTATGTGCTTTATTTTCTTAAATTTAAAGTGTATTTACAACTTAATCGATATAAACGTTTTTATGTTTACTGTAGCGTCGTTCAAACAAGTGAAGTTGAAACTTGATCAGTAGCTGATCCTCATAGCTAACTTGGTAGTGCATTTACATATATGTATTAGTATATAATTGAGTCTGTGTTTGTGAATGATTGTTTTACCGAAAGCGTTTTTGTTTTGTTTATAATTTGTCGACCGTTGAATGATACCTACATAAGTGGGAGTAATTTCGAGAAGGGGATTATGAATGGATATGGGTGTATAATTTGTTCTTTGATAAAATGTATGGATAATGTTTAAGTGTTTGATCTGGTTTGAGTTGTTCTTCTCGGTGTTGTGTGTGTGTATATGTACAGATTTGTATTATGAATTGAGTGGTGAAGATTTGTTAATACTGATAGAAATGGTATATTGTATATTAATCGTGATATGTGAAGTTGGGAGTTGGGAGTGAAGGAAGGCACAAATGACAGTGATTATCACTTGTGTAATCTAATTACGGTTGTGTGTATAGTGTAGACATTCATCAACAGCTGCCGCCTACGCTCACTCGATACTGAAGATCATATGACCAGAATAATAAGAATAAGCAAGAAGGAACAAGGGATTCACTGTGGGAAGGAACCAACGAAGCAAGAACCTATCACCTAACATATATGCAGGAGAAGAAAATGGAGATGGATTGTATTGGTTATAGACAGAGAAGGCCGATTGGGGACATCACGCACCAGGTCAGGCGAGACCAGGCAGTCGAGTGGAATGTGTATGCGAAACGACGAGTTGGGCGTTGGAGGAGATGGTGTGTGAGGAAGAAATGAGAGGTTGTGGGTATTTGTGGAAGGAGGTTGAAAAGCCTGTAGAGAAGAGAGTGTAGTGGATGTGTACACCTGAAGCCGTATGTTCCAGTAGGAACTCAAGGTAAAAATAATAATGATAATAATGATAGTGTAGTGATCGAATGTGGTGATTGTCCTCAGTGATTAATGAAGAATATAGTGATGTTCAAATTATGGAACCATGTCTGTTTCATACTTTAGAAGTTTAAGGGAACAAGATCCAGATTTTCAACACCAATGTCAAGTCAGTGCTCCTATATGATGGTTCAGACACTTGGCGCGTTACGAAAGGCATTGCCAACAAACTACTGATATTCACCAACAACTGCCTACGCTTGGTCGGTACTGAAGCTCAGATGGTCAGAATAATAAGAGTAAGCAACGAGGAACTCTGGGTGGCTGGCTGGCAACGGACCAACGAGGCAAGAACCCATCGCCTGAAAAATATGCAGAAGGAAGTGGAGATGGATTGGATTAGGCATACACTGAGAAGGCCGACTAGGGACATCACTTGCCAGGCCAGGTTCTTGAGTGGAACCCAAATGGGAAACGACGAGTTGGGCGTGCTAGGCGATGGTGACATGGAGGTGATGGTATGAGGAAGAAATGAGAGCTCGTGGGCAGTGGTAGAACCAGGTTAAAAAGATTGGAGAGAAGAGAGTGGAATGGAGACGTGCTATTGAAGCCTTATGTTCCACTAGGAACCCAAAGGACAAATAATAATCATAATAATAATCAGACTTTATGAATTTAACTAAATTTGGTCCAGATTTGTATGTAAGAGACAGTGGAAACCAGTGAATTTCACTTGACGAATTAAGGTGTACAAGGGAATTCAACTTTCATTACCACTAAAGTATACTCTTTAATAACTAAGCAAATAGATATGTGTGAAGACTAGACCTATATCTGACTGAATTACATGATTCATGAAGCATATATCCATGATTCCCTTAATAGTCATCTAGCCAACCCATCAAAGTTTCATACAACTGAGAAAATTGATTTATTGGATATCATGAGTATAATCTGACTGAATACAGAAATTACAATCTGTTCGCATACTTGTAATTCTCCGTTGTTTTATCGGATCGAAACGTTTGACCTCTATTGGTTTAAGGGCTCCTACGTGGATGCCACGATATTACCTGAATGTTAATTATGGTAATTTGTTTGGTTGTGACTGGTAGACGTTTCGTCCTATTTAGGACTCACTTGTCACCTGAATGTACCTGCGCCTCAGTGAATGGTGTTGTTCTCACTGAGACTGTAACCTCGTACCCATCGCTTCTAACGCTAAAGTCAAACAATTCGATCCAATAAAACAAAGGAGAATTACAAATATGTCAATAAATATTAATAACTAGTACCCGTTGTAAAAGAAGTAGCTATCGTGTCTCCATGACACAGTGGATAACACCTTGGTATTTGAAGCAATGGGTACGAAGTTTGGGTCTCAGTGGGAACAACATCACTGGGGCATAGGTACATAAAGCTGACGAGTCCCAGATAGGACGAAACGTGCGTACTGGATTCTTCTACTATCCACAACCAAACAACTTAACAGAATATAGAAATAACTAACTGGTTATCCTATTTGTTCATTACCTAACAGCTACTGTATGCGAAAAATGATTAGCATTGTTCTGTTGAAAATATCGAAAAAATTTTGAAAGTTATGAGAAAAACAACTTTCTTCAATTGAAAACAGCTTTTAGCACAGAATGATTTCGTTAACGATGGATCGCGGCTGGCAGTGCAATCCAGGATGCGCATTTCGTCCTATTTAAGACCCGTCAGCTGGATATACCTGCTTCCCAGGGAGTGACGTTGCTCCCACCGAGGTTCGGACTTGGGAGCAATCGCTTCAAATGCCAGTGCGCCATCCACTGCACCACCGAGCCACGATAACAACTTCTTCACTCACTGGGAAGCCGGTGCATCCAGCTGATGAGTCCCAAATAGGACGAAATGCGAATCCTGGATTCCACTGCTAGCCACGATCCATTATTAACAAAATCAGATTGCTGGCAATATCGAGGCATCTGCATAGGAGCCCATATGCTAATAGAGATTGATCAATTAGATACAATAAACGACGGTATCACATAAAAACGTTTATACTACAGAATGATTTCATTTGAAGACTTAAATGAATACAGATTTACGTAATGTTTTAGAAATGAATAAAAAGAAGTTAGAAATTAGATACATTTTATTTCTATGTAAGTTACAGTTTGTTTAGAAGTCTGGTTGGAGCTTATTCAGAGGAATAATCAAAATTCAGTTATAAAGGATATATGAATGAATGCAAAGACGTGCATAAAACTTACTTGTCGAACCCTCTTTGTATAGTAATTATCATGTCAGTGTCCAATATTCCAAAATTATTCGGTCAAATCTTGATCATAGTTCATATAAAAATAAGATTGAAAATGATAAAGCCAACTGTTTTGAACTTTATTGCTCCATAACATAAGAGAAAGTGTGCATGATAACCAGAATTATGTAGGTTTTCGGGGTCACATTTAACCCTAATAGACACATACACTCAATATGCATTAGAGAACGGGAACGGATCTATCTACTAGACAAAAAGCCACATTAACTACTATTTCTCCCTTGGGTTCATAGTGAAATACAGGGCTTCCGTAGCACGCCACAATCACACTCTCTCTCCATTCTCTTCACTCGTTTCAACCTCACTCCACCACTCCACACAAACTTTCATTTCTTCCTCACATCATATCCTCCATGTCATCCTCTTCTTGCACGCTCAGCTCGCTGTTTCACATTTAGATTCCACTCGAGATCCTGGCCTGGCCTGACCTGACGCGTGTTGTCCCCAATCGGCCTTCTAAGTGTATACCCGATACAATCCATCTAAATAATCTTCTCTATATATGTTGAGCGACGGGTTCTTGCCTCGTTGGTTCGTCACCAGCCATAGTTACTTGTTGCTTACTCTTATTATTCTCGTCATCTGATCTCCCTCCATCTTCACTGTCAGTATCGAGTGAGCGTAGGCTGCAGCTGTAACGCGCCAAGTCTCTCAACCATCACAAAGAAGCACTGACTAACTTGACTGGCATTGGTGTAGAAATTTCAGATGTTGTTCACACTTTATGCTGAGTGGAGTGCAGTGGAGTGCAGTGCATTGCAGTGTAGTAGATCTCCTCACTGATTATTTCAGATGAATGCAGGAATGCCTGTCATGCTGTCTTCCCGATCATGTCTGCTTTGACATCTTCGTCTGTGCCTGTGCCAGCAATGCGTGTATTTGAAAAGATGCTGCCTGGTAAGGTAGTTTGGTAGGTTGTTGGGTGTAGATGAAAGAGACAACTTCGTTTCGGTTTCTCACGTTGATGGTGATTGTTGCCTATTGTTGTTGTTGATGCTGTTGTTGTTTGGATATCTCCACCACTTCCATCTTCTCTACATTCACTTGAATGTAGTTCTGTTTTCGCTGTCCTACCTCGCCTCTTCTTTCAACTTGTTGGTTTTCGCCTGTAGATCTTCGAGTTTATGCTGCATGACACTAGACATCAATGGTCGTCGTTGGCGAAGTTGAAATCTCCTTCTGGTGTCTTTTCATCGGCCCAGCTGGTGTATGCTCTTCTTTTCGCTCTTCACGGTTTGCTGCATGATCCAGTTCAACCTCGCTTAGTTAAGTAGTTTACTAGTTACTAGCCGGTTCTAAGCCTGGATAAAGAGGAAAGATTGCGCATACGGCTAGCAATCCTACCCCGTAAAACCAATGCAATCACTAAAGAAACTTCAAAGCACTAAGAAAATATGAAGCATTCACTACTAGAGAGCTGTTATTACGACCTAGCTGTCAAAGTACTAAAATATGACAAATGGTTAGAGGAGAAGCTCCTATAGTTTATGGTCAATGACCTAATTAAATGAGCCGTCGATCGACAATGCGATTAGATATGACATTTAAGTAGTTTTTCAATCGATTATATCAATTTCTCTGAAGCAACCTGGAAACACGCTACATTTTTTGCAAAAAAATCTTTTATAAGAAGTTTACTATACGTTCAAAGTGCAAGTATTTTGATATGGCCGTTAAATGCTACTATAGTGTTCTATTATTATTATTATTATTATTATTATTATTATTATTATTATTATTATTATTATTATTATTAGTCCCTTGGGTTCCTAATGGAACATAGGGCTTCAGTAGCACGTCTCCAGTGACCTCTGTTCTCTGAGATCTTTTGAACCTGACTCCACGACAGCCCACAACCTCTCATTTCCTCCTCGCACTATCTCTTCCATGTCACCCTCACCTTGAACGTCCAACTCGTCGCTTCCCATGGGGATTCATCTCGAGTGCCTGGCCTGACGCATGATGTCCCCAGTCGGCCTTCTCAGTGCATGCCTAGTCCATCTCCATTTCCTCCAGCATATTTGTTGCGTGATAGGTTCTTGGTTGGTTCGCTCCCAGAGCTCCTTGTTGCTTATTCTTGTTATCTTGGCCATCTGATCTTCAGTATCGAGCCAGTGTAGGCAGTTTTTGATGAATGTCTGTAGTTTATTGGAAATCCCTTTCGTGACGCGCCAAGTCTCTCAACCATACACAAGCACTGACTCGACCGACTTAGTGTTGAAAATCCGGATCTTGTTCCACATGCTGAGTGTAGTGCAAAAGATCTCCACACTGGTTTCAGGCTAATGAACGCTTGCTTTTCGGATTCTGACTTTGACATCCTTGTCTGTCCCGCCTGTAGTTGAAACAGTGCTTCCTAGATAGGTGAAGGAGGTTACTTCCTTATAGTGTTCTAGAATAGTCTAAATTATGTCAAATATATCACCCACTGTATTTTACCTCGAAATTCATCACTTTTAACTTAGAAATGATTTATTAAAAATTTTGCTGTAAATTGAAATCAAAAGCTATGTCATGGTAACTACAGAAAATAAAAGTTACACTGTAATGAAAATATAGTTGTTAGTATAATTGTTTTTATATGATACCATCGTTGATTGGACCGAATTGATCAGTTTTTATTGGCATATGGGATCCTGTGAGGATGCTTTGTTCTTGCCAGTGTTCTAATTATGTTACTAATGGATCGTGGCTAGCAGTGGATCCCGGTAGGAACAACATCACTCACTGGGAAGCTAGTACATCCAGCTGATGAATCCCAAATGGGACGAAATGCGCATACTGGATTCCACTGCTAGCCACGATCCATTATTAACATAATCAGATTGCTGGCAATATCGAGGCGTCCGTACAGGAACCCATGTGCCAATAGAGACTGATCAATTCGGTACAATCAACGACGGTATCATGTAAAAACAATTATACTGTAGCGTCATACACTTCCCCAAAATCAATAGCCTAGGGTTTGACGACTTTCGACATTGATGCTGACCTTGATAGTTTAACTGGACTCGCTAAGCTGAAGGCACCCGGTCAAGCATCCTCGCCATTTGGCACGCTGTCGTGTTACGTTGCATTGCTCGTATTCGACTCTCTAGCCAGTTAGTTGGAACGCATCGGTATTTTGGCATAACCATCCAAATATACTATTCCATCCGACTACGCTATCGTGTTCTTCCTTGGTCTCGTATTCGTGGGTATATAACAAGTTCGAATAATTAGTGATTGGTCTTTGCGTCTGTCAAGTTCGCACCAGGACAAATCCTAAATTGGTGAGCCCGACGTGATCACATATCCCGACCAATAACAAGTATTGAATTGGTGAGCCTGTTCCATTTTATATTTGTTTATTGTTTTCATTTCGATAACATTTATATATCCATTTACTACACTTTCTCATGTCCGACCACACTCCCAAGCTTATTCGTATTAAGCCGACTACGAACACGATCCAACTCGTGCCATATTGGCCAGACAATGCAGAAACATGGTTTCTGTATGCCGAGGCAGATTTTCGAGAACAGGGTGTCTCAGATCCTCATTCTCGATTTCTTGCTGTCATACGGTCACTACCGCGAGAATTAAACAGGTATGTTACAGCAAACATGTTTAATCCTGAAGTAAGTGACCCTTATGCACTTCTAAAGGCCGCACTCTTGAAGAAAAGCGATCTCACAGATCGCCAACGTCTAGACGAATTGCTTCGTAACATCGAGCTAGGCAGCCACTCAGCTACTGAAGTCCTCGCACGCATGCGAGAAGTAATCGGTGCACGAACATTTGACGATGGTTTCTTCCGAGAACTATTTCTCTCGAAACTACCACAACCGGTGCAAACCGTGTTGGTGACACTCCAGTCAGTCCCACTCGACGACCTGGCAGCCTCAGCAGATAAAATACTGGAGATATCCAGCAGACCCGTCTCCAACGTATATTCTATCTGCGACAAAACAGAGCGCCAGGATTCAGAGGTGACCAAGTTGTGCAACTCTGTGAGACGGTTGCTACGATCTCGAAGTCCTAGATCACGTAGCACTTCACAGAAACGCACCTTGGCGCATCGCAGCAAGTCGCGTGGTAGCCCTAAAACGAAACCCAACAGGGTGGAAAACCCTGAATGGTGCTGGTTTCATAACACTTACGGGGATGAAGCCAGAAAATGTCGTAAACCATGCCGTTTTAAGAAGGACCCAAACTCGGGAAACGGTCACGCCGGCACGTGCTCACGGCAACCGTAGCCGGCGGAAAAAGCCGTTTGCTCTACGTCACCGACATTAAAACGAAAGTCCGCTACCTCGTCGACACCGGCGCAGAAGTTAGCGTTCTTCCAGCAACGACAAAGGAGCGTCATCTTGACCCATCCTTCAATCTTCAAGCAGCCAACGGCAAGGCAATCGCGACATTCGGGAGACGGTATGCCTACCTCAACTTAGGTTTACGCAAACCTATCCACTGGATCTTCCTCCTGGCAGACGTCTCTATGCCCATCATTGGCATAGATTTGCTAAACCATTACGATCTACTCGTAGATGCTCGCCGTCGACGACTGATAGATAACAGCACAAAGTTATCTATTGGCGGCACCACCTATGTAGGTCCGAGTTTAGCCATCGTTAGGACTAAACAATCAGACGACGCGTCCTACCAGGCAGTTCTGGAGAAATATCCAGAGTTACAGCAACCGAAGCACACTCTTCCGTGCATAACCAGCAATGTTATGCATCACGTCACAACCACAGGTCCACCTGTGGCATCCAAAGCGCGCCGTTTAGCCCCCGATAAGCGACAAGGAACTCACTGTGGGAACGGAGCAACCATCACCCAACCTATCACCCAACAGATATGCAGAAGAAGAGAGTGGAAATGGATGGGACATGCACTGAGAAGACGAAATGGTGGACATCATGCATCAGGTCAGGCCAGGCCAGACCAGACCAGGTTGTCGAGTGGAATGTAAATGGGAAACGACGAGTTGGGTGTAGGAGGTGAGAGTGATATTGGGGACATGATGTGAGGAAGAAATGAAAGTTTGTGTGGAGTGGTTGTGTGAGGTTGAAAAGAGTGAAGAGAATGTCGAGTGTGTGATTGTGGCGTGCTACTGAAGCCCTATATTCTAGTAGAAACGGAAGGGAGAATTATACCATAATATTATATGCATGAATACTTCACCGATGCAGTAAAAGAAATTTAGCCAGTTGACAAGATTAAAAGCGAAGTTTTTGGAGTCAATTAAGTGAAAATGAAATTTAAAAAATTTAATTTTAACCGAACAGAAATTCATCAGTAAATGTCGGATGTAATTAATTTCTAATTTCTCTGACTTGCATTCTTCATGTGTTTTAGTCGAAATATAAAGTACAAAGTAATTTCTTTACTTTATGAAAATGAATTTTCCCTATAAAATGTCATAGTTTTGAAGCCAAGAATTTCACTCCTTGTATGTCTGTGGATCACATTTTTCAGATGATAAATGTCTTAACATTCCACCTGTGATTAACATTAGTGTGAGGTAGTCAGTTACTAATTTCTTCTGATTGTTTCCACTATCATGTTTCCAGCTCCGTAGGTCGAGCTCTATAGACATTCTTAAATCGATTTACCTCTACAGCTCTGCGAAAAGCAATTTACAAGTGGCATGATTAATTCTTTGCAGTAAGGAGAGCTAATTTAGAACAGGAAAAGAATCACTATAGAAAATTAGATCAGGTTACTCATGATATTGTTCACAGTTTGTCAGTCAACATATTCAGTATGACTACCAATGTACTTGTTTCGTTAGTCAAGCACCTTCTAGTTGTCGTAGTGCCAAACTAGAAGCTCAGCTACCATGGTGGTGACTTTATTCTCTCACTGCATGACAATGATTACTTGTGTTTGACCTATATATGTGTCTTATTTCGGTCGTATCAGAAGTCGCTGATGGCTCTGATAGCTCAGCGACAGTGCCCTTAGCTACAATGAAACGTAGCTCCGAATTTGATGAAATGTCAGTTTTCTTGAGAATTCAGGTTAGTTTTGCTGATTAATAGCAACAAGGAGAGAATAAAGCAGATTATTATCACCATTAGCTAATAGTATAAGAACGCCAGTATGAAATAAAACATACTCTGACTAGTATAAGGGTTTTTCTATGATACCGTCGTTGATTGGACCGAATCGTTCCGTCTCTATTAGCATATAGGCTCCTGTGCGGATGCCTCGATATTGCCAGCAATCTGATTATGTCAATAATGGATCGTGACTAGCAGTGGAATGCAGGATGCGCATTTCATCCTATTTGGGACTCATCAGGTGGACGTACTTGCTTCCCACCCGGATTCGTACTCGGGAGCGATCGCTTCAAACACCAGGGCGTTATCCATTACACTAACGAGCCACGATAGCCCCTTCTCTTGCGATGGGTATAGTTTTTAATATAAGGGTTTTCATATTATACTCTGACTAGAACTAAAATATCCTACAGTCAATCCTGTGCATGAATGATGGAACTTATACACGGTGAACTCGATCATAAATTTGATTAGTAGGAGTAAATTGCTTTAATCAAGCTAGTACGCTCTCCTAAATCAAGTGAACAGATAATACCGGCCTATGCTAAACAATCAGAGAGCTGGGAAAGAAAGACATTCACAAGTCACCATGTACAAAATATCCAGACATATATATATATATATATATATATATATATATATATATATATATATATAAACCAAAGCAGAGACCAATGAAAGAGATGAATTCATAAAGTACATCTCATCAAAATGTAGATACCAAGAAAAAGGTTCTTTTAGTTGTACATTTTTGTGAGTATATCTGTGCAGATTTGTAAAAGCACAAAAATGTCACAAGAGACATTTGATTGTGAAAGTTATTTCCTTATTTTTGTGCACAAAAGTTATCAATATTCATGGATATTTTTTTATATTTCTGACTTAGATAATCGATTATTGAAGAACTAATAATTACCTAACTTTTCTGATGTACAATATCCAATTCTTATTTATTTTTGTTCATACAGTAATTCATCCTACTAAGGATCATTTACCAAGGAATAAAAGCCAATCAAATAACTTTAGCTGTAAACAGTTGTTCGTCTTCATTTTGGTCAGAACAACTGATAAACCACCGTCAATCATGCACCTAACCCACGTACATATTTTTGTACATGTAGACAAATGTGTTTGTTTGTAAAATTCTTCCTCTTGGTATGCATATATCGACCTACAATGTTATAATAAAACTGGACTATATTTTAAAATGTCACATATTCACTGTTACCTAATGTAAGTACTTTCTTTTATATATGTCTATTATGCCGAGAAAAATGCATATTTTTGCCTTTTTCTACATTCTTTAATGTGCACACATTTTACAGAGAAGATATAGTGTTAACTTGAAGTTGTATGCAATCATACCACATCATTGTGCAAAAAAAAAGATGCAGTAAAGCTATGTAGTTTAGTTTCTGATCTGGTCATATAATGACATAAGAATGTGGACGACAAATTGTTTCCCAAACGTTATCTAGTAAATGATACTGTTTCATTATGTTAGATTTTTCACATAGACGTCAAAGCCAGGATTGGAAATACAGCAAGACAGGCGTTCATTAACCTGAAATTAGTGTGCAGATCTTCCGCACTCAGCATAAAGCCTGAACAATATCCGGATTTCTAACATCAATGTCAAGTTAGTGCTCCTATATGATGGTTGAGAGAGTGGAGCGTACGAAAGGGATTTCCAACAAACTACTGATATTCACCAACAACTGCCTACGCTTGGTCGGTACTGAAGCTCAGATGGTCAGAATAATAAGAGTAAGCAACGAGGAACTCTGGGTGGCTGGCTGGCAACGGACCAACGAGGCAAGAACCCATCGCCTGAAAAATATGCAGAAGGAAGTGGAGATGGATTGGATTAGGCATACACTGAGAAGACCGATTGGGGACATCGCGCGTCAGGCCAGGTCGTCGAGTGGAACCCACATGGGAAACAACGAGTTGGGCGTGCGAAGCTAGGGTAACATGGAGGTGATGGTATGAGGAGGAAATGAGAGCTTGTGGGTAGTGGTAGAGTCAGGTTGAAAAGATTGGAGAGAAGAGAGTGGAATGAAGACGTGCTACTGAATCCCTATGTTCCACTAGGAACCCAAAGGACAAATAATAATGTGAGATTTTTAATAAACAGGCTAAAAATGGAATAACAATCTACCACAGTGGTCAAGTTTTACTCCTGTATCAATAGTCACATCCTTCTTTGTTACAGGCTAAAAGGATATCGCTAGTCACTGAAGGTTATTACCAATATGCCTTCACTAAAGTTACAAATAATGTAATGTTTTCATTTTAGTCCCATTACTATCATGCTTAAGATTTTCTTACTCTGTTAGCCAATAAATTGAGTTTGAGCATCAGTTTTCAGTTTACATTTTCACATATTGTCTATTTGCTAAGTAGTAGGCTATTCTAATAACAATATGACTGGTTTTTCTACCACCTCTGTACACTTGCGTTACTTCAGGTTGGATTTTCCGCCTCATCAGTTAATCAATTAGTTCTACTACGATAAGCTTTTTGATAACTGTATCTTGTGGTGTTTTGAGAACATTATGAATATCAACAGTTTCAGCAGTTCACTATGATACTACCTTATCTACAAACATGATGGATTTCTATAGTATGGGTTTGTAGCTTGAATACTAGACTTACTTATATGCATAGAAGAGTATGATGACTTTCTACGTCTGATTTTTGTCGTTTCATAACCAAGATGCTTTTAAAATTACCTTAAAATTCTTTTCTAAAGACATATCTTTCATCATTTGCCTTTGAGCTCTTAAAATGAAGCTGAACTGATTCGATTGAATGTCAATAATCCACTTTTAATATTGTACTTTTCATACTGCCACTAAGTTAGATTTCTGCTGCATGGGTGTGCTATCCAAGAATCAATTTCAAAGTAGAAGGAGTTCTCAGGTGGATATTAGCTGATAAATCTATTATCCAACTGACCAAAGTTATCGTCATAAACATCCGTGTCAAATGAACACTATTATCGAGATAGAACAGCTTTGAACCACAAACTGGTACAGTTTTAAGGATTACGGGCTAGTACAATGACTTTAGTTACCTAAAGTTCCAGACTTGTAGGTTTTTATAGAGAAATGAAATAACTACTTTAACACTCCTTCATTTTGATTAAACTTAGAGTTATATGCAACTTTGACCTCCAAAGTTTTGTAATACAGTTAAATCCATGAGAAGTTTTTACCGTGCGAATGAATCGATTTATTACGAAAACATTCACAATGAGTGTTTGCAAACAATGATAAGATTTTAACTGACGAAATATACCCCATTTATTCATTAATAAGAACAATACATGTATCAGGGAAGAAGAAATATTTCTTTCCAACAACTTATCATTATCAAACTGTACAGTCGTATTTATACTTGGTAAAGTGACAGATAACTGCTCAGTCAATATGCAAAATATACAACAGGTGTAGGTGGTAGTATTTGTTCAAGTGGAAAAGATAGAAAATGGGTCACTGAATAAGGAGGAGCGAATTGATAACAAGTGCTGAGATAAGAGGCAATTATTGTCAATGAAGTGAAAACTGGTGACGATAATGATGATAATAAAAGAGAAGTATACCAAAGTGAAGTGAACTGAAATTGATAAAATGACGAAAATGATTTGTTAAGGCCAAGGTGGAGGAAATGGTTTCACAAAACGTTTTTCAATACAAAGTTTCGGTTTTTGTTCATGTATAGCTAATGCTTCAGTTATGCATAAGTGGTGGAAACGTGAACCTTTGGAATAGTTCAATTTATCTTTGTAAATTATTTCAAAGGATGAATTTCGAAGTGCTGAATGACCTAATTCAACAAGGTGTTCACATATGGATGAAGTCATTTTCTTTTGATTGCCTTTGGTAAGCGAAACGGGATAGTGTTCAGCAACACGTTTTCAGAGGGCCCGCTTACAACGTCCAATATAGTCAGCTTCATCACAGGAGCATGTGAACTTGTAGATAAGATTTTTGAGTTTAAATTTTGGAGTACATTACTACCCAAGATCACATCAATAGGTTTCACATTTATACTGTTTTCATTTAGTTGGTTATTTTATCTATCCCATACAATGTCCAATGAGGTTGACACACTGAACTGGATCACCTTTGTCGCATGTATTATAACGGACTGAAGATGTCATTACTCCTTTTCATATGTTTATATCATAATTCGGTATATCAGCATTATCCCACCAATAGCATATTACTGATTCCATACAACAGCACTTTCAATGAATCCCTTTCTCTTAGCTCAGTCACTTTGGCATCAGACCGGCAACTCAGTATCCATTGTTCTGAATCCCCTCGCCACCCAGGATTTGACTAGATTTTTGATTATCACTCCGTTTCCTTACTAGTTCTTCCAAATGTTGTAATCTTTTCGGCTGACAAATGACTAGTCTTCGATGTTCATTTATTTTAATCTTGTGTAATCTTGATGTCTACTTCATATAATCAACTAAATAGTTGACACATGATCTTTGTAGTACAATTATAATACGTCTCTTCTATGTTATCATCTAAGGCCGCTGAAGTACTAAGAATCAGTAGAAACATAGAAAAAAACCTAATTGTACTTAGAGTTAATTCAAGTCACAAATCTGATCACCGAATAAAAGTCTACTGTGAAAAACTAAACATTTCAGTAGAAAAACCATCTTCTAGAATCTAATTTTCAAAGCTACACAATCACAGTGAAATACTATTTTCATCGGTTATAGTGTTCACTATATTAGATAAGCTTCTATATGCTCTCCATTTAAAAGATAGTAAAATGTAGTTGATTATCACACCTCAAAAATTACAAAAGGTAGTGAATATTCACCAAAACGTAATACACATGATCAGACCTGAACAAGCAGTAGCATTTGAAGGGTTTTAATCAATACATTTTTACAAACCTCCAAA
The DNA here is from genome assembly GCA_944470555.2 of Heterobilharzia americana. Classification (NCBI taxonomy): domain Eukaryota; kingdom Metazoa; phylum Platyhelminthes; class Trematoda; order Strigeidida; family Schistosomatidae; genus Heterobilharzia; species Heterobilharzia americana. The sequence goes on from OX104127.1 coordinate 43,098,160, forward strand.
ATGAATTGCTACTCAATGTTCATTGGTGACTTGCTTCAAGATGAGATTCCACGAAGTCCTAACGTAAAGTCCTGGCCAGCAGTGCAAACCAACTAGAAGGTGAGGACAAGCACTCAAAGATTACATTGGATGAATACCAGAATATGTTGTGAATCGATAGAAGTAGGATGATTTAAAACAATGGGTTCCAAGTCACTTATTCAAAAGTAATGTCTAAGTCACGAAACCTCAAGTCCTTGAGTTCGGCCCCTGATGGGATTACGGATGCGCACTTCTGAGGAGTCCTATACAAGGACAACGCAACTGTCCAGTGCTTCTAAGTTTCCAATGGTTGTCAGTCCGTGATAAATACCAAAATCAAGTCAATTAATCCCCTGAAACCTCTAAATTATAAAACTGTATGGATTTATATTGAAACAGTAATGGTTTATTTTAATTATTCAATGACCAATTTGAATGTATACTGAATGCTTAACTGAATCACTGACTGCTTGTTTTTTTTTGTCTGACTGACTGGCTATTGAAATAACTGACAAGTAATGTATATCTAACAATTCTGAGTAACGATCTGTAAATACTCTATTTGTGTATACAAAGGTAAGTAATAAAATGAGAGTAAAACTTGTGGTATGTGCTAGTATGCAACTCTATTTGATTTCATTTATTAGAATTATTATACCATGATACAGTATTATTTATTACAAATGTTAAGATAAGCTTTATATTGTTCTTATTCTTTCTCCTTCTTCGGGATATATGTATTAGAATTCTCCGTATATTTGAAACAAAGTTTTGGTTATCAATCTATCCCTCCACTCAGTTTAATTATTTTTCATTACTGTCGCTTTGTTCTATCATATTTTGTGCTTATTTTTGTAGATTAAGTTGAGTTTATTTTTTGATTTGATGCTTGGCAACCTTAATATAGATACTTTTATGCTCAGGTAATGCATTCCTTTTTACTTCATTATCAGTGTGAAGGACTTTGTAAATTTTATTACTTTACACTTCAAAGACAGTATGTAGAAATTCTAATAAGGTGGGAATTATAACAAAGTTTTATAAACAACCTTTGACTGAAGTCAATAAGGCTGTTCGAATACAAAAACCTAGCTAAATCAAAATCAGTAGATCCTAATAAATGAAGAAATCCAGAGTAATATTCAGCTGTAGCTATGCTAACAGATACATACAACTACATAATATAGTGAAACAGAGTGGTAGTCTTTAAAACTAACTAAGTAAATGGAGGCAGAGATTGCTAACTTGATTGATATCATTATAGTACTCAGTGGTTGACAATGATGTCAAAAGAATACATATTTACTCGTACATTTGTCTTCCTAATTTATATGACAACCTAAACATTTAACAGATTGCAGAAGATCAATTTAGTATCCATCAATCCAATTCTAAGGTAGACAAAGCATATAAAGCAATTATATATGATCTGAGTGAATTTATTCATCGATGCATATGAAAAAATCATATCTGTGGAAAATATAAGGTAAAAGAAAACATAAACTAGTACCATAAACTCATGCAAGAGCAAAGTACATGTCACATTCAACAAAAAATATTATGTGACTGATGAAAGTTTAACTGTTTGTAATGGGGAATATTTAAAACTCATTTAAAACTAGGCGTTGTTTAACATACCCCTCAGAATTTGGGTAATAATTATATATATATATATATATATATATATATATATATATATATATATATATATATATATATATATATGAGGGGCTTCTGGACACATGAATTCTCTCCCTCTGTTGCCCGCTCCAAGTTTGGATTTCGCCGATGATTTATGTCTAATGACTTGCAGCACAAACTCGAAAACTAACAAATTGAAAGAAGAGGTGAGGTAGGACAGCGAAAACGTGACTACCTTCAAGTGAACGTAGAGAAGACGGAGGTGATCAAGGTATCCAACCAACAACAGCATCAACAACAACAAGAGGCAACAATCACCATCAGCGTGAGAAACCGAAACGAAGTAATCTCTTTCACCTACACCCAACAACCTACCATCTACCACCTACCCACCTAGGCACCATCTTTTCAAATACACGCATTGCTGGCACAGGCACAGACGAAGATGTCAAAGCAGACAGGATCGGGAAGACACAAAGACAGGCATTCATGCATCAATCTGAAATAATCAGTGAGGAGATCTACTATACTGCACTGCCCTGCACTCCACTCCACTCCACTCCACTACACTCCACTACACTCCACTCCACTACACTACACTACACTACACTACACTACACTACACTCAGCATAAAGTGTGAACAAGATCCGAATTATGAACACCAATACCAGTCAAGTTAGTCAGTGCTTCTTTGTGATGGTTGAGAGACTTGGTACATCACGAAAAGCATTTCAAACAAACTACACACATTCATCTCCAACAGATGCCACCTACGCTCACTCAATACTGACAGTGAAGATGGAGGGAGATCAGATGACGAGAATAATAAGAGTAAGCAACAAGGAACTCACTGTGGGAACGAAGCAACCATCACCCAACCTGTCACCCAACAAATATGTAGAAGAAGAGAGTGGAAATGGATTGGACATACACTGAGAAGACGAATTGGTGGACATCACGCATCAGGCCACGCCAGGTCAGGCCAGACCAGGTTGTCGAGTGGAATGTAAATGGGAAACGACGAGTTGGGTGTGGGGGGTGAGGGTGACATGGGGATATGATGTGAGGAAGAGATGAAAGTATGTGTGGAGTGGTTGTGTGAGGTTGAAAAGAGTGAAGAGAATGGCGAGTGTGTGATGGTGGCGTGCTACTGAAGCCGTCTGTTTCACTAGGAACTCAAGGGGGAAATAATATAATAATAGTAATATGAGGTAGTAATGTCTTTGCACTTCAGCTACTTTGTCGAAGCGTTTAAAATTAGTAGGACTTATTCAGCTTTTGTATCAATTGTTTTGGCTTGCGTTCACTACAATTTGTATTTATATAATCAAGTTGCGTATATGTTTCTTTTATATCCGACTAATCATATCTGCACAGTGGAATTAGATTCAAAAAGGATCGTGTCGCGTTCTCACAACTAAACTCATTTAATGATAAATTCAACTCTTTGAACCTATTTGTTGTTTTAAATGAGTGCGAATGAATAGACAAACTCATACATGAATAGATTTAGGTATATTTTGTATCTAGCTCTACATAGGATACAAAACAAAGAGTTTGGGAACTTGCTTTGAAGAAGTTAACTATGGTATGATCGAAACTTCTTCATGTAAACAGATTCATAACCTATCTTGGCGAATATAACAGCAGAGCTAATATCGTTATAAAGGAAAAAGGTTTTCCTATCATTCATTATAATTATCTTCAACATAGTATGTAATCATACATGTATTTCTGCTTAATTTTCTAATCATACATGCGGTATTATCTTGATTAATAAACCTAGGCAGGGAATCTGAGAGCAGAAATGTTTTGATAAGAAGACTTTCTGGTACCCAACAAGCTTGTTCTCTTCGTATTTTCTATCACAGATTCTGTTTCTTTCTCTCACATGAGATTTTTGCAAAGGTTATACCTTTGAGCTGCTGCCTTAGAACCAGAGAGCTAAAGATTTTACACTTATACAACAGTAGTATTTTGGCTGGCACACAATCAGATGCCAGAGAGAGACAAGGAACCTTCTAGCATGTTAAAATGCTCAAATGTGTACAAATGCCCCTAGTATGTAATAACTGTGACTACAAAAACAAAATGTAACCATGGACTGCCACCAAAATCGTCAAATACCCTGCTGATGCTTTTCAAAAGAAGGCATAAAGATGTCATTGAAAAACTTATATTGCTTGAAAAGAATGGAAACATGCTGTAACTCTAAATGAATTTGTAAGGTAGTTTCCTACATGGGTGCATGGGAATATATGTTATGTCATGATTGCTCTCTGTCAAATATATTTCTCCTACTTTATATCTACCATATTGGTGTTCTCAGTTTACAATCTTTGACCTCAAAAAGAATGATTTAAAAAAAAATAATCTTGGAGTTAAAACTCAAGGATTTCTGCATTGAATTATTGGTATTTTATGCAACCCCCTTTTACATAATTCTTGTATGTGCATTTTGAATTGTTCTACGCATTGTTCACAGATGGCTGTAGCTAAAGGAGGATTATTAGTTGTTGGAGTCATTGTCGTTGTCGTTATTGTTGCTGTTGATGCTGTTGCTGAAGCTATGGGACCAGTATTGGTCATATTTTGATCTGCCTGAGAAGTTTCCCCTTGAGGAGAAACATTTTGTCCATTACCTGCATTTGTACGTATTTCCAAATTTCTGGCAACTGAAAATGGTATTATACTTGCGGATACATCATAACGAAGAGAATCATTGTCATTATTTTGAGAATTTTGCTCTACTCCACTAGTTATTGATACACCAGTCGTATTATTTCCCACTGAACTGAATGTAACAGTTGAAAATGGTCGAGAATGCAATGAACAGTGATTGGATGGAACACGCTCAGCTCGACTTTCCATACGTGAACATGAATGCGTAAAACTTTGCTGGATGTCTATAAGACATTTCTCTAAAATCATAATTCTTCGTCTAAAAAAAACATGAAAATTTTTATAATGGATTAATTATCTTTTAAACATTTTCACAAATATATCATCTAATCAGAACAGTTTCACAGGAAATTAAAACCTATTTCTTATCAGTACTGTCGTGACTTTCTACCTTTGTAATTTTGTTGTCAAACACAAGTTTAGTTTTTCATGATAAACTAATGGATAAATTTAATTTCTAACTCATATTTCAGTTAGAACGATTACAACGTGTTTTTTTTTAAATATAAAATCCTAATCCCTTGGACATAGAACACTTTCTTGTCGTACACGCCAAATAATACTTTGGTAATCACTTCGTTGTATTCAAGAAAAAAGCAACCTTTCTTTATATTGCCAGAAACAATGAAATTTTTTATTGAATTGTGAAACAGTTTGAATTGATGGCGACCAACAGAAATTAAAAGCAGGAATTCACATTCTACCGACCTTAAAGGTATAGTTATTCAGTTCAGGAAGTTGTTATGAATGGTACGGAAATTTTTTAGTCTCTTAGTCAAATGTACAGCAGAAAGTAATGACATTGGCTGCTTAATTTCTAATTTAAAGGTTTGTAAGTATTTTATTGGTTTCCACTTGATACACGTCTTCGATTCATAGAGAACTGGGGAGACAGGGAGGTATTGGACAACTGTAACGTTCTAGTTCAGCACACCGTAGCAATAAGCAGTCATGACTTCACCAGAGAACATGAAAGTCTTGGGTACTCATTACTTACAAGTCTCATTATTATTATTGTTGTTTTTCCTTTGGGTTCCGCTTCAGTAGCACGCCACAATCACACACTCGCCATTCTCTTCACTCTTTTCAACCTCACACAACCACTCCACACAAACTTTCATCTCTTCCTCACATCATATCCCCAATATCACCCTCACCCCCCACACCCAACTCGTCGTTTCCCATTTACATTCCACTCGACAACCTGGTCTGGTCGGGTCTGGCCTGGCCTCGCCTGGCCAGACCTGACAAGTGATGTCCACCAATTCGTCTTCTCAGTGTATGTCCAATCCATTTCCACTCTCTTCTTCTGCATATTTGTTGGGTGATGGTTGCTTCGTTCCCACAGTGAGTTCCTTGTTGCTTACTCTTATTATTCTCGTCATCTGATCTCCCTCCATCTTCACTGTCAGTATTGAGTGAGCGTAGGTGGCATCTGTTGGAGATGAATGTGTGTAGTTTGTTTGAAATGCTTTTCGTGATGTACCAAGTCTCTCAACCATCACATGGAAACACTGACTAAGTTGACTGGCATTGGTGTAGAAATTTCGGATGTTGTTCACGCTTTATGCTGAGTGTGGTGTAGTGCAGTGGAGTGCATTGCAGTGTAGTAGATCTCCTCACTGATTATTTCAGATGAATGCAGGAATGCCTGTCATGCTGTCTTCCCTATCATGTCTGCTTTGACATCTTCGTCTGTGTCTGTGCCAGCAATGCGTGTATTTGAAAAGATGGTGCCTGGTAAGGTAGTTTGGTAGGTTGGTGGGTGTAGATGAAAGAGACAACTTCGTTTCGGTTTCTCACGTTGATGGTGATTGTTGCCTCTTGTTGTTGTTGATGTTGTTGTTGGTTGGGTGTCTTTATCACTAGAAGTCTCATAACAGGAAGAAACAGCGGCCCAGTACTCCCAGTTTTCCAGTGGTTATCCAAATGTCGTCAGTCTGTAAAGAAAACAAACTTAAAATCGTACGATTTTTCTCCTGATTGCTTTTAATTTTATTGGAACGAGGTATAACTTTGGTACTTTTGAGATGAACACACAATCAGTAGCCAGTAAATTAACTTGCATGGCGGTTCTTCTGCGTTGTAAAATACGCGTCTTATATACTGAATTCTTGCTTATTGGATTATTCTGACGATTAGAATTATGCTTTTAAACTGAAGGATAACTTCTGAAAAGTTATTAATGTCATCTCCTGCTTTCCTATAAGCATTTTTATATATGTTCTAAATAATCCATCTGAAAGCAAATTCAGCATCTTTTTAACAAGTAGGCTACCATATTACTTCATGCTATGAAAGCAAAAGCCTTCATACAGCGACCTAGTGGACGTTAGTGTAGTTGGATAAATTTACTACCTGGGTGCCCAAACTGTGGCTGGTGGACTAGTTGGTGTTCCAGCCTATGACCAACTGGCTGAAGGTAAGCTACCTATATCAATGAACCACAGTTTCACTTTATAATAGGACGTTGATAGTAAAATTACAAAAGTTATCTTACTTAAAGTTTATTGATTATTATCTACTATGTATGTAATGTTGCAGAATAACTATAAACAGCGAAAACAACTTCAGTTATCTCTCTATTTGTCGAAGAAGTAATATCAGTAGAGAGGTTAAGTGTTCTCTGAACTTTTTCAAAGTTAGGCAAACAATTGTTTAAATACTTAATATGTCCTTCTGAAAAATACATAACCATAAGTCACTTTATCAATAGCGTATAGTGGTTAAAGTATACTTAAATGCCAGTCCAGTTTACACTCATATCATGACATATTTCTGACTGAGACGTAAATACTATTAAAGAGTGGTGATAACCGGTAAGTACTGAAAACCCCTTTTGCCTTAGCTTCAGACTATTCAGTGGAGTTTGAAAACGAAATCAGAGACACAACCAGAAGTTTTGCTCTTGGTTAGCACTGATCCTATAGGAAGGAGACCAATCACAGCCCAAATAGCTCAGTGGTTAGGTTTGTGAGTGTAGCACTAGCGGAGGCGGATTCGGACCCCAGACAAGACACCAGTTTGCGCAGGATTGCAGAACCGTGGTGTTGATTCTCTTCATCCGATGGCCAACATGTAAGATAATTGATAAAACTCGGGCAACACTGAGGACTAGACAACATGTAATCGCTCACTGTCCACTGAATAATCAGTTTGTCTAATTCCCTCCTATAGAAGGTCAGTTGCAACCGGAATAGCTCATTGTCAACGTTACTGACTGTATCACTGGTTGACATGAATTCAAATCTCCCAGCAACATCAGTTTCCTCGAGGTTGCAGACATGCCTTTCTGACGCGTGTCAATAAGCATGAAACTCAAGTGAAGAACTTCTCCCAAACCATCTTCAAATGCTTGCGACCTTCAGGTTCCGTAGTCAGCACGTTACCATTGAGCCACTGGGTTAGAATCCAATGGTCCATATTTCCAACTTCTGTTTGCTCAAAATGCTCATTGTTGACTAGCTTCGTGAGGTGTTCTCGAAGTTCCAATGAGAAGTCGTGACCGGTGGGGGCAAAGCCTGATGGTCCTGAGGATCGTTACTCAACGATGACATTGAGTGGTGGTTGCTCTATATCGCGACCTAACAGAAGTTGAAAATATGGGCTATTGGATTCCGACCCAGTGGCTCAATGGAAAAGCGATGGCCACGGAAGGTCGTGGGTTCGAACGGTGGTGGGGTGGTGGGTGCGCACTGCTGAGCCGTCTCATATTACCACGAAACAGTTGTCCAATGCTCCCAGGTTTCCTTTGTTCCTCCAACTGATGTCAGTCTACGATGAATGACAACTTGAAATATTTCCAAATTCCCACAACTCCCTCACTAAATATCTTTGTGGTTACTTGGTAGTTGTTTATTGGTTAATCGATAAATTCTGGTTTTTTGCTGTTCTACAACTTTTAAGTTTAACATATATGCTTGTATTTTGCGTCTTTTTTCTCGTTGGAAAAAAAGAATTCAGTAAAGGTATTAAGATTGTCTACTGTTAAAGGAAGTGGGGACAAGAATGTGAACTAGATAATCATGCAATTACGAGAAACTGAAAAGGTTGTATTCCAGACATACCGAAAACACAATTAGGCTGAAGGAATTTTTTCTGTAACGTCTTATCATAAATGATTTTAATTGATTCTGTGGGTCAGTTAACCTTAACAAGAATAAACTAATGTAAACCAATAATAATAGCTGTAAAACTCTATACTATAATGAGAAAGCATTCTCGTAGGTCAGTAGACCTCTAGAATTTTTTTCTAAAGTTTTCCCATGAAGTTCAACTAAAAGGTTTGTTCATCAGAGTTATTGATATATAAGAGTAAAACTTGGGCACTGTAGTCGAGTGTAATTCCATTTCAGTCTGTTTATTAGAAATATCACACAGTGATATAGTAGCATTTACTGGATAACGTTTCAGACACAATTTATTGTCCATACTTATGTTAGGTAACTAACTCCACAACTTGGAGACAGTCTTTATATATTCCTCACTTGTTCTCCTTGTCTGTGATGACAGGGGTAGTAGAATTTTCCACATATCTGGGATAGGTGCAGCATCATTTAGATTGCATGTGTTTGGTGTTGATTCGAAAAACAAAGATTCAGTCGGTTATCAATCTCTCCCTCCATCCAACTAAGTTAGTTTTCAACACTGTCGCCTTAAGCTAGTTTTTTGGTTTGAATGCCACTTTAATCCCAGCCTTATTTAGAATTCTTCATAATGCTTCTGAAGTGCCTCCCTTGTATGGTAATACAACAGAGGCTTTGAATTTTCTCTCTACTCTGTCACTATTATTATCATTAGTAGTGGGATTATTATTAATAACACCTGTATTACTACTACTACTACTGCTTGTGTTTTTCTTTCGATTTTTTACGAATTTGTTTATCAGTTTTGGTGGATAATTATCGAGACGTAGGGTATTCTTGATGTGTCTAATTTCTTGTCACAGATTAAATTGGCATTTAAACTAACAATGTCGCTTAAAAATAAGCTTTACAAGCTAAAAGATCTTATCAATGCAATTGAGCAAAATAATCTGGTTTACCAAACCCCTTCCAATGACTGTGAGGTCAAGTACATAGGTCAGAGCAGTCGACCAGGGTTGATTAGAATAACAGATCACAAAAAGTTAGCTAAATCAAGATTAGAAGATCGTAATAAGATAAGAAATCTAGAGAAAAACTCAGCTATAGCTTTGCATGCGATGACACATAATCACACAGTAGGGTGGGATAGGGCGACAGTGCTGAAAACTAACTTAGTTGGGCGGAGGGAGAAATTGATAACCGAATCTCTCTTTAGTCAATCAACACCAAATGCATGGAGTGACAGGAACAATTCTACCCATCCCAGATATGTGGAAAATTCTACTACCCTTGTCATCACAGAGAAGGAGAACAAGTGAGGAATATATAAAGACTGTCTCGAAGTTGTGGAGTTGGTTACCTAACAACATGAGTATGGACAATAAACTGTGTCTGAAACGTTATCCAGTAAATGCTACTATTTCACTGTGTGATATTTCTAATAAACAGACTAAAATGGAATAATCTACATGTTTCATGATTTGTATACTCACTTTGGCGTATAAATGCACCTACACATATCCCTTAATTAATTCCCTCGAAGTTTAACTTATTGATGTGTTCTCCTCAAAAAAGATATGAACTATACTTTTCTAAAAATATGATGATATCAATTTGTATATCTCCTTCAGTTTGTATATCCTTCAGTAATAAACAGATGACAATGACAATTCATTTAATTCAGAACTCTAGTTCGACATTCCTAAATATAAACATCAGTTTGTGAATTGTAGTACCACTTTTTCTGGTATCTTTGGATTTGAATATGATCCAAAATAACGAATTCTTAAAAAAAACTGCTATCCACTCTAAGCAAAATATTATGCCAAGTCATCCTGGAGAGACTAAAGGATGCGCTGGACTCAAAATTTCGACCAGAACAGGCTGGCTGGCCTAAGTAAGAACAAATCATGTGCGGATCAAACTGAAACTCCACACTGTGTATCATCATGGAACAGAGCATAGAATGGCAGTCAACTGGATCTCTACCTTAACTTCATTGACTTTAAAAAGGCCTTCGACAACGTCGATCGAGAAGTAATTTGGCAACTGCTGCTTCAATACTACGGTTTTAGTGCCAAAAATCTTTATCAACCTCATTCAACAGCTAGATGAAGACGCCACATGTCCAATGATCCACAATGGAAAGCTCAGTGACGCCTTTGAAGTGAAGACAGGAAGGACTAAGACAAGGCTACCGCCTACTGTCACCCATAAACTTCGTGATTATGGTCGACTGGACTGGATTATGAAGCGAACCGTGAGTAGCTGTGAGAAGATAGGCAAACGCTGGCTGGTTGGACCGATGAAAAGACACCAGAAGATTTCAATTTCGCCAACGATGACCATTGATGTCTGATGTCATGCAGCACAAACTGGAAGATCTACAGGCGAAAACCAACAAGTTGAAAGAAGAGGTGAGGTAGGACAGCGAAAACATGACTTCCTTCAAGTGAATGTAGAGAAGACGGAGGTGATGAAGATATCCAACCAACAACAGCATCAACAACAACAATAGGCAACAATCACCATCAACGTGATGAACCGAAACGAAGTTGTCTCTTTCATCTACACCCACCAACCTACCAAACTACCTTACCAGGCACCATCTTTTCAAATACACGCATTGCTGGCACAGACACAGACGAAGATGTCAAAGCAGACATGATAGGGAAGACAGCATGACAGGCATTCCTGCATTCATCTGAAATAATCAGTGTGGAGATCTCCTACACTGCAATGCACTGCACTGCACTCCACTCCACTCAGCATAAAGCCTGAACAACAAGAACATTTTTGTACACCAAAATGAAGTACAATATTCAATGCTCTACTTGTTTTATAAGTTTGGGTAGAATAAATTAAGTGTTAATCATCCAATAAACAAATTTTTCTGAGATTTGAGATTTAGTACTTGTGAAAATTTTATTGAATAGAAACTTAAGCTATCTCAAAGTTGATGTATAACAACCATGGAAACCAATTTTCCATTCATAGATTTGTTGTAGTTAGAGTGACTCCTAGATAACTTTAAAGTCAATTTTTCATTCAAAGAAATGATGAGAAACATGAATAATATATATCAAATTAAAATATCTGACATATGAAATCAGTGAATTACTCACTGTTTTCTGTCGATTATGAATTCTAGGTATACTGAAACTATACTCAGTGGATAGATTCTAAAATCAATAAATATGTCAACTTTTGGTTATCAGTAAATTAATTGATATGCATAAGAAGTAGTATTCATCATGGACTGACATCAGTTGGGGAACCATTGAGAAACTGGGATCACTGGATAGCTGTTTCGTCCAACTAATATGGGACTTCTCAGAAGTAAGCACCCACGACTCGGCTAGGGACTGAACTCAGGACCTTCAGGTTTCACCGTGAACGCGTTAACCATTCAGTCACTGAGTCAAATTTCAGTGGTTCACAGTTTCCATTTTTCCATTTTTCCTTACCATAGGCAATCTCAGTAAGGTATAGATACGTCAAGATAACTAGATGCAGCTTTATATACCAATTCCAAGAAACGTCTTAATGGTCCTATATTGCTACACTATGCTTGCCTAGTAGTCGATAAGTTCAGCTACCAAAGTGGTCAGTCACCTATGCAATTGCATCTTCCCAATAGTGTACCATTAAGAATTTCATAAAAAATATTGGTTTCTTAAATATTCAAACTTTAAATACAAATTAAAAGAGAACCTTACCCTAGTACTTCATTTCTCAGTTCTGGTGAAATATTTATTTCTTCAAATGCCCTAACCATACGATTATTATCCAAACGAGCACATGAATCCAAAGCTGCTTGTCTTAACCGATTTAAACCATATAAATCAGCTATTCGAAGAAACATTGGAGCAGTTGAATCATTCAGACGAAATGTAAGTGCTCTTTCAGCTAAATTCACCATCGAATCTATTTGATATCGATGTAAAATTGGTAACAATTTTTCAGCTGTTTCAGCTGCAAAGGATATAAAAGAAAAATTATATGGATAAACTGTCCCAAGTACTGACTTCATGTTTTAAAAAACATCAACATGTAAATAAAGTGTGTACATCACATCTAGTCTAAATTCCTTCTTAGTTATTACAGATATAACACATATAGCCATCATTATTGCGACTGAAACGCGAGTAATATCGAGGCATCTGCACAGGAGCCCATATGCCAATAGAGACTGATCAATTTGGTCCGATCAACCACAGTATAATGCAAACAATAACAGTGAAACCATACCCATCTCACAAGAAGTGGCTATCGTGACTCGGTGGTGTAGTGGATAACGCTCTGGTGTTTGAAGCGATCGGTTCCGAGTTCTCGTCCCGATGGGAGCCGGCAGGTATATCCAGCTGACGAGTCCCAGATAGGACAAAATGCTCATCCTGGATTCCTTTGCTAGGCACTATCCATCATTACTATAACTAAAAGATGTCAGGACCCTGTGAAACTATTTCCGACTCGGCTATCACCTACTTAAATATTAATCAGTAGTATACCATTTCAAATTCAAAAATAGGGATTACGGTAAAACAAACTGGTAAACTAGGTGATAATTTCGCATGGCAAAAGTGAGTTACCGTCCATCAATTACATCAACAAGTAGATTTTACCTGTAATTTGTCAAATTATTTACACCTTTTTTCATGCAGAAAGAATCAACATTGTCTCTTACTGGCAAAATAAGACCTTAAAAATACAAGAGGCGTAAATTCTCTACGATTGCTCACAGAAACTCCTTAAAGGAAAACGTAGTTACCTGTCTTAAGGTGCTATAATGGTTTCTACCAAATTTTTTCAAACTTGTTCCATTCACTTGCTGCCTATATCTTTCTCTCCCATTCAGGTGGGTGTAATACCTACAAAGTCAATTCAATTTTTCAACTTCTTTCAATACCAGCCCTTCTTAAGTACAATAATATTGAGAAACGTTTGAATTTTTATCAATAAAAAGGTTACCAGTCTTGTTTACCACTAGCTGTGTCTTGGTATTATACGCTTCTTAAAGGTTCGGAAACTTTTATTTGTCAGTCTTAGCGTTGTGTCGCTTGACTTCTAATGTGAATAAAACCGAAACTTAACTTCATCAACTATTTATAGTTTCTATATCACTGATCCTGATATTTGATCTGGTCATCATAAGACATATAGCATTCACTAATATAAAGCCTATCTCACCACTGTACTTCAATGTTTGTTCCAACAGAAAGCTCAGATTAGTGCACCTGACAGTCTTTCTTTTCTGATAGTTAGCTATGCAGCACTCATTTTCATACTAGAGGACATATAACAAACCATAGAAACACTCTTCATTTCCTGGACTACAGAACTGGATCACAGAAGATAGTTTCACCATCCTTATTTGATACAGTATGTCTGAGTTATCAAACTACACCCAATAGAAATACAAAGAATTATCAGTTTTCATATAAGAACGATGTCGATGGTGATGAATGTGAATTTCACTGAGATGATATGAATGCGTAAGACTGATAAAATCTTAAGCACGAGCAGATATACTTAACTGTTTCAGATCTGTCAAGGAGATTCAAGGTCAGAATATAAATGGCATACTGAAGTGGTGAAGGAAAATACGAAACTAGATTTTCATGATACAGCTGTTGTAGTTAAGCTCGTCATCATGTGTAAATGCATATGTGGTTTAAATATACAGAAGCAATACCTCCATCTGCAATGTGCTGCACAAACATTGTAAGAAAATACATTTCAAGCCTTTTAGGTAATTAGCCTAGCCGACAGGATCCAAGACCCTAAAATTAATTCCCTTTGTCTACCAGTCTGCATCATGACCATACACTCGCTAGCATGAAGTTTATGCACCCGATGGACAACGTGACTCAAATCTGAAAACATACAAAAATAGCTACAAACCTGTCATGTCACATCCTCCGGGTGTGTACATATGACGTAGCATCTCCTTGATATCATCGAATTCATCAACTGGGATAACAACTTCATTCTTTTGATTTTCCTGTTAAGAATAAAACAACAGATAAAAGTAAATCAATTTCACTTTCCGTGTTATCAAACTAACAAAATTTTATGAATAAAGACTTTAATAAACTGGAACTTTAATTTATGCATTGCACAAAAACAGGCTACTCGTATATGCCTCAACATCATTCCATTTTCTCCCCAGAACTTAATTCTCATCCTTCACAGAATATCCAAGTTCACTTATTACACGATCTTAAAAGAGGTCAAAAACAGCAGCGATTATTTTATGTTCAGAAATATGTGGATCATTTACTTGGAAAGGTAGACGTCAAGTCTACCTTTGGACAAATAGAAAGCAGAGACTAGTGAAACCAGACCTTGGAAGGAATAGATGTGAAACATTCTGGAATTGAATTTATGTAAATGAGTATTGTATAGTTACCAGAAGATTCAAAAACGAAAATGAACAGTGGAAGGAGAAGTAGAAGTAGTAGTAGTATTAGTATGAGTAGCAGTAGTAGTAGTGTGAATAGTAGTAGAAGTCGTAGTAATAGTAGTAGTAGTATGATGAACTATCATCCTCTTGATAAGTAAATTATATAGATTATATCTCACTGTTTATATATCTTATGATTTAGCAGGAAGTATGCAGTTAGAATGATAGTGACGGAATTTTTATTATTATTATTAGTCCTTTGGGTTCCTAATGGAACATAGGGCTTCAGTAGCACACCTCCATTCCACTCTCTTCTCGCCAATCTTTTCAACCTGGTTCCACGACAGCCCACAAGCTCTCATTTCTTTCTCACACGATCTCCTACATGTCACCCTCGCCTCAGACGCCCAACTCGCCATTTTCCATCTGGGTTCCACTAGACGGCCTGGTGCGTGATATCCCCGAATGGTCTTCTCAGTGCATGCTCAATCCATCTCCACTTCCTTCCAGTGCATATTTGTTGGGTGATAGGTTCTTGGTTGGTTCGTTCCCCGAGTTCCTTGTTGCTTATTCTTTCTGGCAATCCATGTGATCTTCAGTAGCGAGCGTAAGCAGTTGTTGATGAATGTCTGTAGTTTATTGGAAATCCCTTTCGTGATGCGCCAAGTCTCTGAGCCATACAGAAGCATTGATTTGACGTTGGTGTTCAGAATCTGGATCTTATTCCACATGCTGAGTGCAGAAGATCTCCACACTGATTTCAGGCTAATGAACGCCTGTTTTGCTTTTCGGATTCTGACTTTCACTTCCTCGTCTGTGCCCGTGTTGCCCGTAGTTGAAACAGTGCTGCGTAGATAGGTGAAGGAGGCTACTTCCTTTAAGTTTCACCCGTTGATGGTGATTGGAGTTTGTTATTGTTGTTAGTGACGAAATACAATGAATTTATTTTATTCTGAAAAATTTATCCTACGTTTGCCAAAATCTTCAAAGGGGAACATTTATCTGAAATTCTTTTCAATCAATCAATTGATAAAAACTCACTGAACTACAAAAAGTGAATCTAGAGCCAAAACAGACAAGTTTGAACTTCAAGAAGGATAGGTGTCACGTACTAAACATCTCACTTGTTTGTCACTATATAGGTAAGTTTTAATCGCACACCAACGTGTTTAGATAAGCAAAAGAAAGATTTTCCACAACGCTCCCCTGTGTATGCTGTAGCTTCTTCAGCAGAATATCCGCATTTTTATTCGATGTGGAAATATATACTGTCAAATAGTACACGTAGGAGGAGTGACATTGCCAGTGAGATCATCACACAACGCATAAAAAGAGTCTTGCATAAAGCATTCCCAGCCGCTAAATTATGTCTCACCTTCTACAACCACCCGATTCTAGGTGCAAGAAATAAAGACAAACTGCCTGATTCTGCCACTTCTATGTGCATTTATCAATTCAACTACTCTTGTGGAGCTAGTTACATTGGGCGTACAATGAGGCAGTTCCATCGTCGAATTTCTAAACACCATCCATCATGGTTGAACAAGGCACAAATTACAACTATAGAGAGCTCCACACTTCAACACCTAGTCGACACAGGACATCAAGTAGATACTAGAAAAGCCTTCAAAATCATTCATCAAATTCCAATTAATTTATCACATGAATTACGCACTCCGTCACTTCACATAGCAGAAGCCATTACAATCCACCTTCACAAACCTAGCCACTGTATTCCAACGAAGTTTGTTCAACCACTTTCATTTCCCTGACCGTCAACATGATATCACCCATAGGATTACTTTGTACACATCTTCCCCTTCTTCTTCCTCCAATCTTTATTCATCATTTCTAAAACATCACTGTGTGATTGGTAATTTGATTAAATTGTAAAACTTCATATCAGTGTAGAGCTCAAGATGAAGATCTAATTGGAAAGGAATATATTTCGTCACTTAAGGAGTATTTTCCCACATATCTAAATGTCTAAATGGGAATATTCAATGCTCAATCGCCAATTATTCTAGCCTTACTCACCAGTATGATTTAAAACACATTCTCCACACCAGTCGATCATATTCATTCTCTGTTTCAATTTTAGCAACCAATACAAAGGTTGTCTATTGATTAAAAGTATACTCTAGGTATTAAACGAGAGAGATGAACTATGTATGAATGTTTCCATTCATCATTACACATCTGAATTTCTCTCATCACAATACACTATCAGTCTATCACTATTCCACCCATAGTAATCAATATATTTATATCGACTCACCTATTCACCTACACAAGCACAAATAACACTATACATAATTCTCATCAGTCAACAAATGTATACACCCCTAATAGCAATGACAGCCATCTAATAATCAAGGTAATGTTAAGGTCAAGTAGAATAAGAATGATTGTTCTTTGTGAAGAGGCCAGTACTTCAATGTTTGTGTATAATGCTCAGTGTATAATATAGTATCATGGATAAGATTGTAAGTACACAAAGTGCAGTAATATGTGGTTTGAAGTTGCAAATTAGTATTGAATAACTAACAGTGTGAATAATCTTCAATGTTAAAATAACTGAGAGGATATTTCAACAGTAAAAATGTGTGTATGCAAGTGTGTTCTGTGTGGTGGAGTTACGTGGAATAGGTGAATACAAGAGTTTAAGGAAAATATAGAATGACAGATCCGAACACGATCAATAATCTAGAAAATCCTCAGCTATTGCATTGCATGCATTAACACACACAACCAAACATGTCACACAATTGGGTGGGATAAAACAACTGTCGAATATAATTAGATGGGGAGATGCAGTGACTGATTACTGATTGATTGATTATTCATGGAATGAATACGCAACACAAATAATAGAAATGATGCAACACTTACACCGAAGATATGGAAAATTTTACTACCAATAGAAGTCAATAATTTGAGGTGATGTGACAATAAGGATGAGATGTTGAAAGTGGTGTGATTCCATTGATATGATGGGATATGAGGGGTAATAATTAATGCTCGAAATGTCATCGAGTAGATAATGCTGAATCGTTGTGTATTACAAATCAAATCAACAAATCTGATTTGGAAAATAATTCTACAACGGTGCCTAAGTTTCACACCTATATTGATGAAATATGTAGAAATGATGGATGATGGCCAGCAGTGGAATTCAAGATGCGCATTTCGTCTTATTTGGGACTTGCAAGCTGGATGTATCTACTTCCCAGTGAACGATGTTTTCCCAACCGGGATTCAAACTGGAGATTGATGGCTTCAAAAGCTTCAAAAGCGTTATCGACTACACCACCAAGCCACAATAACCACTTCTTATGTGCATCGTGGATCCCACTGCTGGCCACTATTCAGCATTACAATATAGAATTAAAACACAAGTAATATCAAGGCATCCGTATATGAGGCCGTATGCCAACAGAGACCTTTCAATTCGTTTCAATCATCAATGGTATAAAACAGGCAATAATACTACATAAATTAAACACTATTTATTTCATTGTAATACACAAGAGCTTATAAATTTAGCTTTTCGAAAAGTAGAATAAGTTACCAAATGTGCATCATGTCTTAACAATTTCCCTCTTGAACAGATCAGGGTTTGTAATTATGGATGAGCACTTCTTGCAAATATGTAAAACTTCTAATTGGAAAAGTTGACAGGATCAAGTTGATGAGTACTCCTAAATGGATAGTGAATTTTTCAAACTACTCACATAACATAAAAGGCTTCTAGTTACTTTCCTTAGTCGCATTATTATTATTATTATTATTATTATTATTATTATTATTATTATTCGTCCCTTAGGTTCCTAGTGGAATATAGGGCTTCAGTAGCACGTCTCCATTCCACTGTCTTCTCTGAAGTCTTTTGAACCTGGCTCCATCACTGCATACAAGCTCTCATTTCCTCCTCTCACGATCTCCTACATGTCACCCCGTACCTCGGGCGTCCGACTCATTATTTCCTATCTGGGTTCCACTCGACGGTCTCGCCTGACGCGTGATGTCCCCGAATGGTCTTTTCAGTGCGTGCTCAATCCATCCCCACTTCCTTCCAGCTCATATTTGTTGGGTAATAGGTTCTTGGTTGGTTCGTTGCCAGCCAGCCAGCCAGAGTTCCTTATTGCTTATTCTTTCTGGCCACCTGTAATCGCATTATACTTACTATTTATGACGTATAATATTAAAGATTAGAATGTGAACTTCTGAATTCATGAGTTGACATTATAAATAGCAGTCTTCATAATCACTTCAACACAAAATTTTTCTAGGGTGAATAAGTTAAAAGAATTTAGTGATGGAATATTGTGATATCCAATTGAAAATTCTATCTTCTCACATATTCAATGTGTTATAGCACTCGAAGAACAATGTATACTAGTCGTACAATAGGAGAAATTTATCTATTACTTAGGTTGTTTTCATAACTGGTTTTAAAGGATATAAATGTCTAATTAATCTTATGATGATTTAAGTCATAGACAAGATCACCTTAGCAATGAAAAGCAAAGCCTTCAGAAACATTGTTTCATTTCCTAGGTTAACTACTTCTTTGAATAAAACCAAGTAACTTAAATCTTCATAACTAGTGTTTTAAGAATCTTCACTCTAAAATACTTTTGATTAAATTTATTCGATAATTACTAATTAACTCCAGTTCAATGTTTAAAGCAATTATAGCAGAAGGTAACACTAAATTTCAGAATAATATCTTGCTCATAATTAAACAGGTTACATCTTATCATTAATGGTAGACCGAAAATCTTTAAACAACCCACAAGTTTTCAAGCAGACAACTAAAGTCATCAAACAAAATACAAAAGACACTTGTACACAAAAAAGATACACGTGAACTTATAGCAATGTCACCACCTCATACACAATATAAATAACAAATTGGAAAGTTTGATGATTAATTATTCAAAATATTATACAATATGATAGTAAAACATGATTTTGTTTGTGATTAAATTTAAACAAGTTAAACGTTTTACCTTGAATAAAATCATTTACATGAATAGGGAACCAATAACACTCTTAAATCAAATAGATAGTTTACCTCATTTACATAAATCATCAAAACATTGTCTATAAAATAACTTTTTTATCCAGATGATTTGTGTCAATGATCAATGTCATATGAATAATCAAGGCTCTCCACTACAACCGAAATCGATCATCAACAATATGAAGAAAAAATCAACTATCTTATATGCAATATTCAGTGATAGGGAAGCTTGTATATATATATATATATATATATATATATATATATATATATATATATATATATATATATATATATATACATATATTCAACGTGAAACGGAGAAGGGGGATGTTGTACAATGGAATGAAGATTATGCGGCAGTTATCATTCACCGGTTAGGTCTTTCTACAAGTACCAGTCACTCAAAGACTTACAATCTCATTACTTATCATTACAGTCAAGAAAGTCGCAGTTCAATGCTTTCACTTTCAGTAAAGCAATATCAGATTAAATTAATTGTCCAATACAGCAACTAATTAATAAGCTGAATGTATTTAATGCCATCTAAAGTTGATTATTTCAACAAATGATAGGCATTCATCAACAGCTGCCTACGCTTGCTGAATACTGAAGGTCAAATGGCCAGATTAATAAGAATAAGCAACAAAGAACTTTGGTTGGCTGGCAACAAACCAACCAAGAACCTATCATCTAACAAGAAGAAATTGGAGATGGATTGGGCATACACTGAGAAGGCTAACTGGGAACATCACGCGTCAGATCAGACCGTTGAGTGGAATCTAAAGGGAAAACGACGAGTTGGGCGTTCGAGGCGTGGGTGATATGGAGGAGATGATATGAGGAAGAAATGAAAGCTTGTGGGCAGTCGTGGCGCCAGGTTGAAAAGACTGTAGAGAAGAGAGTGGAATGGAGGCGTGCTACTGAAGCCCTATATTCCACTAGGAACCCAAGGGAAAGACAATAGAAGTTGATTATATATATTTAGCAACTAAGAATATGAGGCTTAAGTAACCTTGTAGCTCAGTGACTTCCAGCAATCTCCGGCTAAGAGATAGGACTCTGTTTATGATATAAACTAGTGACTTCAGCATGGGAAACTAATAAGTACCCTAGTATTTTGCATCTACTGAAACAAAACAGTTTTAAAAAAAATCAAGAATGTCATTCCAAAGGATGAGTTATGTACAGATGGTATCAACTGAACAGTTATCTTTCTAATGATATTCAGTATTCGTAGTCCACGTTGATATTTGTCATGGATTGACATCAGCTAGAGAAGCATTATAAACCTGAGATCACTAGACAGTTGTTTCTTCTGAGTATGGGACTCCCCAGCAGTGTGAGCATCTATAATCCTACCAAGGATCGAACCCAGGACATTAAAGTTTTGCAACCAGCGCTTTGCCACTGAATAATAGGATTGAGATCTAATGGTCCATATTTCCTTCTTCAGATGGGTCACGGTGCAGTATGACGTTCATCAAATGCCTTTGTTGCGAAATTCGCCACAATTCTGAGTTGGGTGGCTCCATCGGCCCTGGATTCGATCCCTTGTATGGTCATATGTGAGTGCTTTTGAAGAATCCCTTGTTAGGATGAAACAGCTGTCGAGTGCTCCTAGCTTTCTAGTGTTTCTTCAACTGATGTCAGTCCATGATGAATACCAACCTGAAGTCAATAAATAAATCCCCACAAACCTCCAAAGTGAATTTATAGCTCGGTTGTCACCAGCAGGTAAAATCAATCTTGATTACTGATAGCTTAATTAAGGAAACAATTGATGGTACACAAGCTTTACTGTAAACGTTTCACTCACTGTAATCTCATAGTGATTTCTAAAAAGATCATGAATGAAATTTAAGCCGGATGCTTAGAAGAATAATTGTATATGGACTACTTTTGCATGAGAACAATTATGAAATCTATTTTTACTTATATTTACCTAAGATTTACGCTTGTTTGTTTTATTGGATTAAAAAGATTATTCTCCTTTGGCATTGAGATATACCCCGATTTTATGTTGATGCTAAACACCCATTGATACTAGTGGTGGGATCAAGGAAGCTGATTTTGTCTTCTTTTTACTCAGCAAATAGATAAGCCGGCATAACAATAGGTAACGATATTCACACTATCATCTTGAATTTCACTAATAACCACAGTCAAGAGATAAGACAAACCCAAACACTTAAATGTCCATTTGATTACATAAGAAAGACATAACATATGTGAACACCGCTTATTTTTATTATTGAAACACTGTGTAATGGTTTCAGTCAGATAGCCTTCTGTTGTGTATAAAAGTTTATCTTTTGAATTATTAAATAATTCCATTTCATCACACCTTCCACAGTTACATTCAACAGTAGTCTTTTACCATTTCTGACACCAGAAACAGTTATAAAAACATATCCTATGTTTACTTCTCATTGATCAAATCAATGAATTTTGATATTATTGATGGATAGTGGCTGACAATGGAATCTGGGATGCGTGTTTCGTTCTTTAAGGGACTCGTCAGCTAGATCTGCCTAATTTGCAGCAAGTGGTGTTGTTCTCACTAAGACTGGAATACGGAACCGCTCGCTTCAAACACCCAAGAGTTATTCACTAGGCTACCAAGTCACGATAGACATTTCTTATGCGATGGGTATAGTTTATATGATGTTGCTTCTATTATACCGTCGTTGATTGGATCAAATTTATCGGTCTCTGTTGCGATATGGGTTCCTGCACAGATGATTCAACATCGCCAGTCATTTCAAAAAGGATAGACCACGCATCCTGAATCTCATTGCTAGCCAACATACATATCAAGACTAGAACAATAGGCAACATTGAGGCATCCATGCAGGAGCCCATATGCAAACAGAGACCGATCAATTAGGTCCAACCAATGACAGGATAATATAAGTAGCATCGGATAAATTCAATAATCTTTTACTTAAAGTTGAAAAGATCTTACTTTCGTGGAGATTTCCATAAAATTAGAGATCAACATAAATAACTGACCGCTTGAAACTAATTCTCTGAAGTATACTAGGTAACATGCATTGAAAACCATTACTAAGAAATTAAATCGACGTCCACTACCATTTACTGTATAGAGATAACTTCCTCTTGCTAAAGAATCCTACGTGCTATTGGACACGATCATTTTCATCTGATGACCTTCTTTTATCAGACTGGTATACTTTTCTAGAAATAAACTGACATAACTTGAGACTAGCCTGAAAGTAGTTGATGATGGCTTTCCTATCCCCTACTCTTTCAGATTAAATCTCTGAAGTTCACTTTTATTGATCTTATCCTAGAGACAATAGTTTTGACTACTCATGAAATGGACATTAAAAAAAACCGGTTGATAAATTCTAGACAGCATGAAAGAGATTTTCTCAATATGGTGAACGTTTGAGTATCTATGCAAGAAAATTACCACTATTTTACAGGTTATTGATGCCACATTAGAAAACTAGTTAAGTTTTCACACAACCAATTATTCAAGTTATTCATTGAATTGTATACAATAGAAATGTAAATTGAAACAGTGTACAATCTTGCCAAATTTGACAACTGGAACAAACTATACAACTGACAAATGATGCTGAACAATCTGAAATCCTACTAGAAAACTGTTTTACAGAGAAGTGTTTGAATTCTTCTATCTTCCTTTAAAATTATTTTCATTCATCATTGGTCAACAGTGTGCTATTAACCTACTTTCTGCTTTGTTCAGATTTTTTTTTAAGGAATATGTTTAAAATATGATAAAAATTGTGACTGTGCATGAAAATTTATTGATCACTTTTGAACAGTCAAATAACTGCAAGCTAGACAGACAAAACAACCTTTATTGATTAATTTATCTATAAGTTCTGCAGTAGAAAAAGTTTTCTTCATTTGGTCTGATGAAGATATTTCTGGTTGGTTGGTTACCAATATTAGTAAACAAAAATTCCAGTGTGTTACTTATCAAAGTTCAACAAAATCATTGAAGCAAGCCAAGTCCGAATATTGATTTTGTAAATATACAAACATGTCAACCTAATGCTTGATAGAATTAAATATCTATGAATGGAAAAAAAAAACCAGAAATGATGTTTTGATGCTTTACTGCCTTTCATCGATTGAGGCATAACAGATTTTAGCTAGTCTAAACCTTACTGTTTACTTCAGTGTTTCATAACGTTTGGATTAATGATAATCCATTTGGTTGGGAGTCAAACTATCACCGTAAAAATGAGAATAGAGTGTACGTCACCTGAATAGTCAGTTTTATAAGTTTTGATAAGACGGAATCGATCGATCACAACTAGAATAAATTTCATTCTGTATTAAACTGTTAAACACTACCCATCATTACTATTCGACTGAAACTGCTGGCAATATTTTGGTATCCGTGCAGGAGCCATATGTTGATAGTGAACCATCAACTTAGTTCATTCGACAGTAGGAAGTCGCAAGTCAAAACATAAAAACTATACCTGTCGTACAACGTGTAGCTATTGTGACTTAGTAACTCAGTGGAAAAAGCTCTGATGCTAGAAGTGATCGTTCCTGGGTTCCAGTCCAAGTGGATACAACATCAATCACTACGAGTCATTACTAGGAGGAACCACGTGTCCTGAGTTGTACTGCTAGCCACTATTCCTCATTGCCTTCAAATACTGGGTGTAGAGAAATCCATTGGCCGAAACTATTCTATCACATTCTATACATGATAAGTCTTCACTAGAATTTATGAGATGGATATTATGCAGGAGCTGATGTCCTTGAGAAGACGTAAACATGAAGGTATCTGCCTCATATGTAAAAATTGATGCAGACCTGCCATACCTTAACAATTATTGACCAGCAAGGGTCTGAAAAGTGGCAAATCCGCCTGAAGTATTCACACTACGTACAAAAATAACAAACGTGCGTACAGGTATATGTCAAAGAAGGCGAATCACTTACAATGCATCTATTTTGAAACATTGCCTTGAATACTGGTGAATATATAGACAGAATAGCACGATGGCAATGTAGATTTCTACCTTGAACAACGAGAACAGCATCACTAAATAGAAATGGACTGGTAAAATCTAATACATCACGTTCCTCTTTTTGTATCTCTTGATCTTCACCATCACAACTGGGAAAGTGAAAAGAAAAAGAAAGATATGTTGAGGTACTATTCCTATTTCCCATTACTCAACTAAAGATTACTCTATATTCAGTAATGACTCACAAATGTTGTTTTTTAATTAAAACGTTTTAAAAGATAATGAACATTGACTTGCAATACTAATTTTCAGTATAAACTTGCTGTGTTCTCATTCTACCCTTAGTTTTATTATACAATTGATTGACTAGCAAACAGCCTTCATAACAAAATAATAATTGGTTATTATTTAGTCCAGCTTCATGAAGCACTAAACAGCTGGGTTTTTTAATATACACTTTGTCCTCTATTTGAGTCCAAAATGCGAACTGTAGTTCAAATGATGAACTGCATTTGCCCTAAAATCCACAAGAAAGTTAAATATAACACTTTAGCTTCTGCGGTACATTGTGTCATCATCTTAGATTGCTTAAGAGTATTCATTCCCACTCAATCCATGTCAATGAATAAAAATCTATTTACAATCGTAAAAGATAAGGTTATATAGTCACCACTAAGTATGTAATGCGTAGGCGTCAAAAGATCATTAAGACTACGTTCTTCTGTGATACAAAACTGTTCTCAATAGGCATGTTGTAAGCTGAATCATTCATTGTCAATTCATATAGTTAAACTAAAACATACATTTTTATTTCAAAAACTCTTCACTCCATCATTTAAAAGTTATGACCAACTTTTTATACTGTTACGACACTACACATCTTATTTACATATTACTGTCAACAATCAAGTAATTCCATGGAACCTCCAACATAAGGATGAAACTGCTATCCAGTGCTCCAACTGATGTCATTCCATAAATAATTCTAACCTCGAATCAGTTAACAAATCTCTACAAACCTCCAGATAGAATTAGCCAAATTGAGCATGAGGACAGTTACTCAACGATGACATTGGATGAAGGTGGCGCTATATCGTGAACTAACAGAACTAGGATATATACATCACTAAATTCCGACCTAGTGGTTCAGTGGTGATATGCTTGCCACGAAACCTGAAGGTCGGGTATTCGATCCATGGAGGGTGGGATCATGAGTATATACTGCTGAGCAATTTCATACTAGGACGAAAACGCTGCTCAGTGTTCCCAGGTTTTTAATGTTCCTTCAACTGATGTCAGTCCATGATGATGTATGCTGGGCGTAAAATGAACAAGTTCCATCGTCGAATTTCTAAACACCATCCATCATGGTTGAACAAGGCACAAATTACAACTATAGAGAGCTCCACACTTCAACACCTAGTTGACACAGGACATCAAGTAGATACTAGAAAAGCCTTCAAAATCATTTATCAAATTCCAATTAATTTATCACATGGATTACGCACTCCGTCACTTCACATAGCAGAAGCCATTACAATCCACCTTCACAAACCTAGCCACTGTATTCCAACGAAGTTTGTTCAACCACTTTCATTTCCCTGACAGTTAACATGATATCACCCATAGGATTACTTTGTACACATCTTCCCCTTCTTCTTCTTCCAATCTTTATTCATCATTTCTAAAACATCACTGTGTGATTGGTAATTTGATTAAATTGTAAAACTTCATATCAGTGTAGAGCTCAAGATGAAGATCTAATTGGAAAGGAATATATTTCGTCACTTAAGGAGTATTTTCCCACATATCTAAATGTCTAAATGGGAATATTCAATGCCCAATCGCTAATTCCTTTAGGCTTACTCACCAGTATGATTTAAAACACATTCTCCACACCAGTCGATCATATTCATTCTCTGTTTCAATTTTAGCAACCAATACAAAGGTTGTCTATTGATTAAAAGTATACTCTAGGTATTAAACGAGAGAGATGAACTATGTATGAATGTTTCCATTCATCATTACACATCTGAATTTCTCTCATCACAATACACTATCAGTCTATCACTATTCCACCCATAGTAATCAATATATTTATATCGACTCACCTATTCACCTACACAAGCACAAATAACACTATACATAATTCTCATCAGTCAACAAATGTATACACCCCTAATAGCAATGACAGCCATCTAATAATCAAGGTAATGTTAAGGTCAAGTAGAATAAGAATGATTGTTCTTTGTGAAGAGGCCAGTACTTCAATGTTTGTGTATAATGCTCAGTGTATAATATAGTATCATGGATAAGATTGTAAGTACACAAAGTGCAGTAATATGTGGTTTGAAGTTGCAAATTAGTATTGAATAACTAACAGTGTGAATAATCTTCAATGTTAAAATAACTGAGAGGATATTTCAACAGTAAAAATGTGTGTATGCAAGTGTGTTCTGTGTGGTGGAGTTACGTGGAATAGGTGAATACAAGAGTTTAAGGAAAATATTGAAGTAGAGTTTGAGGTGATGTGACAATAAGGATGAGATGTTGAAATTGGTGTGATTCCATTGATATGATGGGATATGAGGGGTAATAATTAATGCTCGAAATGTCATCGAGTAGATAATACTGTATGATTGTGTGTTATAAATCAAATATGACTAAGTATTTTGGCAGAAATTATATGTTGTGTAGTGGTTATGCTCACCAGCACCATATTGTGGTAAATCATTTTATAAGTGGAGAGTAAAGATACGATTTTATCTTGTATAGTTATGATATTTGCCTCTAATGCAAGAAGGGTGAATTTCTGTTGACAGCTTTTAACCGGAAATGAAAATACAATGCTAGAAGACTCTGACTTCAACAAAAACAACCACTACTACTACTACTCATATCAGTACTACTACTACTACTACTACTATTACTACGACTTCTACTACTACTCACACTATTACTACTTCTACTTCTCCTTCCACGGTTCATTTTCGTTTTTGAATCTTCTGGTAACTATACAATACTCATTTACACAAATTCAATTTCAGAATGTTTCACATCTATTCCTTCCAAGGTCTGGTTTCACTTGTCTCTCCTTTCTATTTGTCCAAAGGTAGACTTGACGTCTACCTTTCCAAGTAAATGATCCACATATTTCTGAACATAAAATAATCGCTGCTGTTTTTGACCTCTTTTAAGATCGTGTAATAAGTGAACTTGGATATTCTGTGAAGGATGAGAATTAAGTTCTGGGGAGAAAATGGAATGATGTTGAGGCATATACGAGTAGCCTGTTTTTGTGCAATGCATAAATTAAAGTTCCAGTTTATTAAAGTCTTTATTCATAAAATTTTGTTAGTTTGATAACACGGAAAGTGAAATTGATTTACTTTTATCTGTTGTTTTACTCTTACCAGCCTACTCTATAATTGCTCATCTTTTCGAAATGATAAACGCAGTTTTAATTAACAGTACTTTGAGGTTCACCAATTTGAATACTGATCTTTTAATTTATTTATACTGGGTGATGACTGAATATGAATTGAAAATTCGAACCTCAGCTGGATTGGTATGAGTGACCAGTTGGTTTCCAGCACGATGTTCTACCAAAACGATCTCGTAGGACAGTTGGTACTGCATCCAGCCGAAAACCCAATGGTTTCTCATTCGAATCTGGCCATTGTGCAAATTTTCATTTCATCTTCAACCATCACCAAGTATAAATACTAGTCTGGCAAATCATGACTATTTTAGATAGTCAAAATGATTTTAATTCATTGTCTAGTCTATTCCAGTCTAGTCTTAAATCTTTACTAAACACTTCCATGTAGAAGAAAGCTTTGTGACCAATAATTTTCTGTTTATTCAAGTGTTAAACTTGTGTTTATTCAGTAGTCTCTTTTTGTGTCCAACTACATATTTCGATTTTATTTCAGTCTAACACAAGCACTTTGAATGCATTCGTTAGGTTGCTCTTATTTTGTGTCAAAGTGAAAAATAAACTATAATGTAATATTTAAATCCATCACAAAACTTTTCTGATCGCTTTTTTTCCTAACTTTACGGTACATTTGAGTTACACAGTAGCATATACTAATGTATGCAGGTCTATTTCACTATCTGATTGTAGATGCGCTTGTAACGCTTTTTAATATATTTGTCAGTAAACGGGAGTAATAAAAACTTGAGAATGAATTCTGTTTTGCTCATTCTACTGAGACATTTGTTTCTATCGAATAATGTTTCAAAATCTGAACGAGCCTATTCATGAAAGAATAATGGAGGACTCTAAAGACCAAGTCAATTCACCTCACTGCTGTGTCACATACTTATTAGAGTTAAACTTGACCACTGTGGTAGATTGTAATCCTGTTTTAGTACTTTTCAGAAATATAACATAGTGAAACAGTATCATTCACTGGATAACGTTTCGGACATAATTTATTGTCCATATTCATATCAGGTAACTCCATAACATCGAAACAGAGTTTATGTAGTCCTAATTTTCTCTTCTTTGTGGAAAGCGTGGCGAAATTTTCCATATATCTGAGATAGGTTCAGAACCATTCTCACTACACATATTTGCTGTTAATTCCATAAACAGACATTCGGTTATCAATCTCTCCCTTCCCCTAACGAAGTTAGTTTTTAATACTGTCACTCATCTCACCCTATTGTGTGATTGTGTGATAATATAATAATCTTGATTTAGCTAAGCTTCCGCTCTTTGTTACTTTAATTGACTCTGGTTAACTACTTTAACTTATATATTTAATCTCGCAAACATTGTCAGGAATTCGGTAAACCAAATTATTCTCCCTAATTGGATAGGCAGGATCCTGCAAAGTTTGATTCTGAGTTTATTGGTTGAATGCTACTCTAAATCCAGCATTGTTGAGAATTCTTCGTAACGCTTCTTAGGTGCCTTCTTTGTATAGTAACATAGTAGAGGCTTTGAATTCTCTCTCAATCCTGTTACTACCAATACCAGTATTACTACAATTATTATTAATATTATTATCAAGAGTGACAAAATATGGGCAGTAATAACATATGTGCTATTAATAATAATTCCACTTATAATTGTAATGATGGTAACAGAGTTGAGAGAGAATTCAAAGCCTCCGCTGTGTTGTTGTACAAAAAAGGCATCTAAGAAGCGTTACGGTGAATTCTCAACAAGGCTAGGATTAGAGTAACATTTAAACCAGTGAACTCACTTAGAAACAAGCTTCACAGGATAGAAGATCCTACCGATCCAATTAGGCAGAATAATTTGATTTACCAAATCCCTTACAGTGATTGCAAGATTAAATAAACAGGTCGAAGTAATCGACCACAGTCATTTAGAATAACAGAGCACTTGTATAGGTGAAGGGAGAGATTGATAACCGAATCTTTGTTGGTCGAATCAACAGTAAATGCGTGTAATGGAAATGATTATCCACCTGTCTCAGATATATGGAGCATTCTATTACCCTTGTCACCACATAGAAGAGAAAATTAGGACGAAATAAACTTTGTTTTAAAGTCGTAGAGCTACGTGATATGAATATGGATAATAAATTATGTCCGAAACGTTATCCAGTAAATGATACTGTTTCATTCTATGACATTTTTAATCAACAGACTTCCATATTGTTCATGAAGAAAGTTTATTTATTCATCGATGGAATTTGATAAAGACTATTGATTGGTAGATTAAATCGGCTACTTCCACAGAGAAAGATAACATCTTAGATTATCAAGCTTGCAGTGTCGAAAAATGCATAGAACTTCTTCTAGGCTCAACTTTACAAGATAATAAATAAATCACTGAACAAAATATACAATAAATTATGTGCACAATTAAATTATGATAAAATCAATCAATTGAATTATTTAATCAGAGAGGTAACCGTTTATGTTTTTCAATTTTCAAGAATATCTGTCAAATGAATAATAGCTGTCTAAAAATCACTGTCAAGGTAGATAAGAATAATACACAAAAAAGCAATGAAAACTTTGTTGATACTACAAGCCAAAAATTAGAATGATTTTGTGAGTAAAAGAAACTATGAATCGATCGATAATAGTAATCTAACAAAATCAGCATAAAATGCTGGTAATATTTTGACCAATAATTTTTTCGCTGCCTTGAAGGGTAAACTAATTTGACCTTGACTGAATTCGATTATTAGGTCTGTCAAGAATTAATTGGTTCCAAAGTGATTTTTTTTTGGCAGAACAGTTATGGAAGCCTATAGTAACTCTGAAATTGATCGTTCTTCTAAAGTTGACTAACAGAATAACAATTTGGTGTTTGTTAATAACTCACTTAAAGACGGATTCCTCAAGGTTTTGATATGTGAAGTCAGTCAAGTTGGATATGATTGTGTGTAGTCACCGATAACATTGTGTGATGGTCACATCTTTTCACATAGTGATAGAAATAGGGAAAGAATAAATACTCAGCTCGATTCTAGTGGTTAAATAGTAACACGGTAGTCATTAGACATCATTGTATATGGCTTAAAAAGTCATTAGGCAATGGTTACGAAATGCCAAACAATCCTTTTTCGTTTTTCTATAATACCCCATCTAATTTCATTCTATGATAAAATAAGACTTAAGTTAACCATTTATACTACAGTCAAGTTTTCTTTTTTGCTTCCCTATGTACTCGACCACTTCGGTTTCATAGATTCTCACTTCCATGGTTGATAAGAGTGCTCAAATTCAGGAAAACTGAAAATCAGTTGAACATTCACTAATAAAATATTGAAGAGTAATTTAATTCTATGTAGTACTGATAAACATTAGAAATTTGTTCAGGAGATCGTAATTAGTAACTTATTATAGTCTCTTATATTGTTCATCATCTGAGTTACCTGATCTGTTTATCCATATAAAATCTTATATATATCGAGTTGGACACTTCATATTTGAGTTTTAAGAAAGCTTAAGCGAAGTGTATCAGTAATACTGTTATACGTCTACATTTTTCTGTTTTAAGATAAGTCGATCATAAATGCAAAGCTCGTCACAAATCTTATAGGATCAGGTTTCTGCTTTACTTCCAAATAATCCTCAAACGTTTACTCAATGAGGTGAACGACTCGTTTCTAATCTAATATAACTAACCTGAGACGTGTTTAATAAACTAAAATACCGATTTTAAAGAAATATTTTTATTGTTTCTATTATTTCGTCATTGACTAAACCGAATTGAAGTGGTTATCCTGACTCAGGGGTCTGGTGGATAACGCTTTGGCGTTTGGAATGGTTGGTTCCGATTTCGAGTCCTAGTGGGAGAAACAGCGCTCACTGGGGGCCAGACACATCGAGTTGACGAGTTCCGAATAGGACGATACACGTGTTCTTGATTTCCACTGCTAATCACTATCCACCACTAATATAAAACAGCGCTTTCTAACCAAGTGAGGTTACTGGAATCTGTCAAGTTTCTCCGTGAACCGAAAGGATAATAAGAAAATGAAGTTAAAATAATTCTGAAGACTGCTGAAAAGTATTCGCCTGTGATTTAGCGTAGATTTAGTACCGATAGATAAGAGTCCAGCAGCTAATCCACTCTCATTAGATTATTTATGAAAAAATGAGATAACGCGCGTTATGACGAGCCTCCTAGCTTGCTGGCCATATTATGATCGATGGAACTCTGTCAGCACTCACGACTGGAAAGCATAAAATAAGTTACTCTCTAGTGGGTTATAAATGTGCCTAATTAAGTATTACAGGAAGTCAATCATGATCTGAACAGTTAGTCCCTAAGGTGTCTGACTATAGAACAAGGTGATCTGGGTATGAACCTCTCAGAGGGATATCAGTATTTTTAAGGTTGGAGATATACATTGCTGAATAGCTGCAAAATCCATGAAACTTAAATGTAAGGCTATCCAACCCACTGACCTAACCAATACACATTACTTCATATATCTCAGTTATTGTTTATGTACATAATTTAAGGGAAATGTAAGCCTTCTTTTACTCACTTGCTGTTTATTTAATCATGCTACTTCAGTGGAAAATACTTTTCAAAAATTGTAATTTGCATAACTGCTGAGTTGTTTTGATTAGTCAAAGCAGAAAGAAATAAAGTAGTACACACTAACCACAAACCAATTAAGACTTTGTCAGATGAAATTGAAACAAAATGCTTGACAGTCTTATTTCATTAATTTCAATTGAAGAACTTTCACCAGTGTAGTAGGTTATGTAGTGATGAGTGTGTTTTAGCAACGAAACATCATTACAGTCAAATGGTTTATTGAGAATGGTATCTCGTAAATACGTACTTAGATACTACAAAGTTCGATTCTGTATGCTGATGCCTTGTGCTCAGTGTCTTAAGTATTTAATAAAGTGGTGGGGAACAACTGAAATAAGGCGCTTGCAATATACACAGTCCACGGTGAAAAAAATCAGCATCAGGTAAAACTTAATTGTGAAACTTCACTCTGGTGTCCTATGGAAATCACAATGAGATTTGAATACTTTATTTCATTGGGAAAACTGAGATGAAAGCTCACAATAAACTTTTAACAAATTTTGTTTTTTTTATGACCAACTGCGTATTTTACAAACAAGTGATTTGATTCATGGTGTAACCAGTCCGCAGAAGTAATTGACCAGAGTTACGGTAGTTTGAACAGTTCGGTCCTGTGAATTGAATCAGTCTGAGTATACTACTGATAAGCTTAGTTGAAAATGATTAAATGGGCACTGAAATATTTTGATGATGTTCACCTGTTTATCAAGCAGTACTGATGGGCATTAGTGGTCTACAAATGCTCATTGTAAAAGTATACTTGGTGAAAAAGATGACCAGAGTTTATTCATTGTTGCGGTAACGAAACTGTGACTAATCATAGTTGGTTGGAAGCATGATATGCAATCGATTGAGTTTATTTAGCCACAGTAGCTGCAAGTCTTAAAAGAATTGATGTCTGTTCAGCCGAGATGTTCGAATCTGTGTTAGGCTGGGTGGCAGTCAAAGATGTTATTATTAAAGTATTCTTGTAAATAACAACCGTTTGTGGAACTGGATCATACACATCGACTAGTCAGGAATAATACAGTGCTGTTCAAAAGTGCATAAAACAAGAATTATGGTGACAGAATTAATCTGCTGGTACTTTGTGGATTCTTCTCAGCTACTTTACTGCCCCCGCCACCCCTCCCCACATAAAATAATGTTGGTGATAAAAAAAGGCTATACAATGTCATTTCACAAACTTATATTGAGTAATAAGATGAGAGAAACTCGGAAAGCTTGATTCAGTTTTGAAATAGGACAGAAAGACATAATGAAAACCCGAGGGTCATGAAGTAACACAGCCAAGATCATCCACATGCTGAGCAACAGTTATCTTTAAAACCTGTGAACCTACAGGGCTGAAATTTTTTAGAATATTTTCAGAAATGCTTACAAGAACCCTTCTCTTTATATGAATCCTGGTCAAGATTTGACCGGATAGTTACACGAATATTTGGTGCCAAATGAAAAGTCGACATTAGATACACTTTATATTTCGACAAATCTCAGGGTGTTTGAAATAAGAATTTACAATGTTTCGTACGGATGTGTGCTCAAAGAATCTTGCAGGAAGAAGAAACTATTATATTTTCAAATGTCACACGGTTATCAGCAGAGCTACTGGAGCACAAGAACTGCCTTCTGTATATTCAGCATGGAGGCGATATTAAAACATCCATATAAGAGCCCATGTGTCGAGACAGAGATCGATCAAATTGATCCACTGTGACAACGGGAAATTACAAGAAGCAGCTGTCACTTATCAGTAGTCTATTGGATAATGCCTTGGCGTCAGAAGCAATGGCTGGTGAGTCCAAGTCTTGGTGTGAAAACTGTCATTCGCTAGGAGGCAGGTACATGCAGCCTACGGGTACCACAAAGGACCAAATGCGCATTCCAGTCAGCACAAACAGAACTATAATACCCAAAATATTTACGGATCATCAGAACTCGACTTATTTTGGATATCTGTAGACATTTTGACCCATCATACTAGTATCTTTTATTGGCCTATTGTTGACACCTTACAGGTGATAAAAGTGAGAAGCAGTTACCTATGTCATATAGTAATAGTAATTTTATAAAGTAAATAAATTTATCTCAGTTTATTCCCATAATTTGAGGATTTGAAAAACCTTTAGCTAGTGAATATCCGTCTAAAGCTTTTGATATCAGTGACCAGTATTTAAAGATATTTCACTACATCTCCAATACATAAGATGCAATATTCAACGGATGAACTCATTTTGAATTCCTGATACCTGTTACAAGACACTTTTCACTTGTATATCCCATAAAATTTGGCAGATAATAAAGAAAGGAATCCATTTGTGGAAGTGTAAATAACTGATCAATCTATTGTATTAGCATAAAAATTCATTCTATTTTGCTTGACCACTATTTGAAGTAATGACAAGTTGAAAGTGAACAGATATCAGTAAAAAATGTTTCGACAAATATCAGATTTTGAGGGAGTTGTGGAGATTTGGAAATATTTCAAGTTGTTATTCATCGTAGACTAACATCAGCTGAAGGAACAAAGGAAACCTGGGAGCACTGGACAGCTGTTTCATCCTAGTATGAGACTCCTCAGCAGTGCGCACCCACCACCTCACCAAGGATCGAACGCGCGACCTTCAGGTTCCGTGACCAGCACGTTACCATTGAGCCACTGGATCAGAATCCAATGCTCCTTATTTCCAACTTCTCTTAGCTCACGATATAGTGCAAACCGCCACCCAATGACATCGTTGAGTATCTGTCCTCACCACCATCAGGCTTTGACTCCACCGGTCACGACTTCTCATGCAACTTGGGGAATACTTCTCGAAGCTAGTCACCAATGAGCACCAGTTCAATTGAATTTTGAGGGAGTTGTGGAGACTTGGAAATATTTCAAGTTGTTATTCATCGTAGACTGACATTAGTTGGAGGAAGAAAGGAAACCTGGGAGCACTGGACAGCTGTTTCGTGGTGGTATGAGACTGCTAAGCAGTGCACACCCACCACCCCGCCACGGTTCGAATCCGTGACCTTCAGGTTCTGTGGCCAGCGCGTTACCATTGAGCCACTGGGTCATAATCCAAAGGTCCATATTTCCAACTTCTGTTAGCTCACAATGGAAATATGGAGCATTGGATTGTGACCCAGTGGCTCAATGGTAACGTACTGGTCACGGAACCTGAAGGTCACGGGTTCGATCCTTGGTGGGGTAGTGGGTGCGCACTGCTGGGGAGTCCCATACTAGGATGAAACAGCTGTCCAGTGCTCTCAGGTTTCCTTTGTTCCTCCAACTAGTGTTAGTCTACGATGAATAACAACTTGAAATATCAGATTTATCAACTGAAATTTCCGCTCCCATCTAAACCGAAAAACTTTGTCTGATAAACTACTTTCGTCTCTGTTAGGAACTAGTTGGATTAAATGTTTGTGTTTTAGGCAATTCAAGGAACAGTGAGTTACTGTTATCCCTCAGATTGACAATATTTTGCTTTATATCATCATATATCTACAGAATTTATCCGCTTATCAACTGTGTTTCCATTTCATATTTGTTGAATGAAAGAGTTAATGTATTATCATGTAGAGTGTCTTCAGGAGATTCTGCTATCTGAAGGTTTAAGTAGTCTGAAAGAAATCGAAATTGAAGTTCATTCCCTCATAAATCAAGATATAACTCAGAAACATTATATTGTGTGATTCGATAGGTGAAATATATGCTTGATGGATTGTGTATGTTATGTTCCTCTTTCATTCTATCAACTGTAGTCAAACAATTCACGTTTATCTAACACCAAAGTATGTTGATTCTAAGCATTTCATACTCATGCTTTCCAGATTTCCTTCAGTGTCAGATTCTTACTCTATTTAAAGCATGTAAGAATATTCAGTGAACTAGTGGTTTCATATTATATAGTAAAAATAGCTTTTTAGTGGTCTAACCAAAACTTAAAAGCTAGCAAATAACATCCCTTGGTAACATATTTACTGTTCAACAACCTGTCTGATTCTTCTGAATAGTCTTCCATGCCATAGTATTTTTAACCGTATTTCCTCCTAAATATACTTTTTTTTAAGGTGAAATTACAGTTTAAGATATCACCGAAGTCAAGATAGACAATGTAGAGCTGACAGTAGTAATATATAGTGCAATCGTTACTCTAGTGTATGACCGAAGTCATAAAATATGTCACTTGATTCCAACTAGGTGACCGAACGATATATTTAGCATAAATTGGAGGTTATTCGTTGATGAGGATAAGTGAGTAAAATGAAACCGCTACTCACTGTTACTTGCTTTTCAACAGTTGTGCAGGAAAAATTCGATCAGGTTGAAAACTGTGTTTGAGTATATTTTCACTCCTAGATTTTTACTCTTCAAAACTGAACCTACTCAACTAAAATGCCTCTGCTTCACTTTTCATAGTTCCTTGTTATTGCCTAGTGGCCCACAAAATGGTGATAACATGCAATAATCCACTCGGATTCTTCAAGGTATCCGTTTGAAGATCAGCAAGATGTCTATAGATTCTTTCTTTTTCAAACGCTAGGTTCAAACAAGTACCATTAGCGTTACCATATTGTAGCGTCACACACCTCTACAGAATCAATAGCCTAGGGTTCGACGAGATTAAACATTGATGCTGATTTTCATAGTTGTACCGAACTAGTTAAACTGAAGGCACCCGGTCAAGCATCCACACCATTTGGCACTCTGTGGTGTTACGTTTCACCGCTCGTAATCGATCCTCTAACCAGTTAGTCGGAACGCATCGGTATCTTGGTACGATCTCTCAAATATACTGTTCCATCTGACTATGCTATATTATGTTCTTTCTTGGTCTCGTATTCGTGGGTATATAAAAAGTACGAATAATTAGTGATTGACCTCTGCATCTGTCAAATTCACACCAGGACCATCCCTAAAATATCATAACTGAGTTTGTAATGCAATGGGATTTTAAGGAATTCGTATTAGACGACTAAATTTCAATAGAATGGTCACTTTGATAAATTTAGGGAAAATTCTGACTTTCCTCTTATCATGAGTAGAATATACTTATATGATAGAGTGCATTCAAGGAAATTTATTCATTATTTAGCAAGTAGTGGCTATTATGAATTCAGCCAATCAAATGTCGCCTAGCCTTTGTGTTTACCAATTCACTTGCTCTTATGGAGCTGGTTACACAGGTCACAAAAAGTATGTTCTATCTCCTAACACTGTATTGTATGACTATCGAAAGGAAAGTGCAAAGCAAACAATAGCTCCATTCCTGAGTTTTTGATCAATTTCAGTCCCTCTTCTCTACTAGAAAATTCTTTCGCAGTCGCTTATGAATTCAAATCAAACCTGAACATAGCTGAAGTCTTGGCAGTTCATCAGTGCAAGGCTAATCTGTGCATTTAAAGAAGGTCCGTTCAATCTATATTTTTACCTTGGTTCTAATCTCCCTAAAATATTTTATTGTTATATTTATTACTTGTTTATCTACTTTAATTCTGTAAACCGTTTTTTGACTTCATCCCAATCTCAAGAAAGTGGAGACGCAGCTTAATGGACACAACATCAAGAAGAAGAGTAGATGTAGGTTCACATCACTCACTATCTAGAGCAAGGAACCTAACTTCGAAATCAAGTTGAAAGCCTTCAAAGAAGCTGTTGATGATAGACTGAAGTTCAAGTTCAATACCCAGAAACCGAAGAACGAAACTACAAAGGACATCTTCACGTCAGTTATCAGGAAAAAATGGTAGACATTAGGCAACATTCCTGAAGAAACCTGTATGGAAGAACTCTTTGAAAGAGATGTGGAAAGAAGCCTGCATAACCGTATCAGGAAAGAAGAAGAAAGAAGACAAGGAATGGGTCTCTACGAAAACACAGATGAGGGAGAAGAAGATGGTGAAGCAGAAGATGAACCAGTGCAGTCCAGTGCAGGGATGAATAACGAAAAGAGGAGCTGAATATAACCAATAAAACAATACGCTGAATAAAGAAGTGAAGAAGAGTGGGAGGAAAAACAAAAGACACTTCTACGACGCACTGGCAAGTTTAGCAGAACAAGCTGCTGGTAGGAGAGACCTGACAACATTGTATCAAATAACCAAAATACTATCTGGAAGGAGAGAGATGAACGCAGACGAAATCAATGAAAGATAGTGAGGGAACCTGGTTGCCAAAGAGGAGAAATGAAGGAAACAATGGGCCGATCACTTCAAAAGCTCTTGAATCGACCACCAACACCACCATTACCTTGAACTAGTCCGGAAACACCACCAGTAACGCCAGAACTACCAGCGAACACAAGGTCTCCGACAAAAGCGGGAGTTCTGAACGCCACAAAGCTGCCGAAATCCGAGAAAGCAGGAGGATCAGATGGAAGTACTCCAGGAGTACTCAAAACGGACACAGAGACAACAGCAGACATGTTCGCACGACTAATGCGGAAGGTTTGGAAGGAAGGAAAGTTACCTGCTGATTAGAAGAAGGGCTGCCTTGTCGAATTCCCAAAGAAGGGAGACCTAAGTCTTTGCAAGAACTGGTGTGGAATCAGGCTCCCTTCCTGCCTACACCAAGCAAAATATTATACCGTATCATCCTTGATGGACTAAAAAGTGCTCTGCATTCAGATGGATTACGACTGGAACAGGCTGGCCTCAGAAGAACAAACCATGTGCGGATCAAATTCCAATGCTACGCATCATCATTGCACAGAATATAGAATGCCAGTCAACTCTGTACCTCAACTTTATCTACTTTGTAAAGGCCTTCGACAGCGTCGACCGAGAAGTAATTTGGCAGCTGCTGATTCAACACTACGGAGTATCACTAGTCTTTATCAACCTCATTCACAGCTATATGAAAACGCCACATGCCAAGTGATCCACATTGGAAAGCTCAGCTCACTGATACCTTTGAAGTGAAGACAGAAGCAAGACAAGGCTGCCTGCTATCACCGACCATCTTCCTGATTGTGTTCGACTGAACTAGACCACCCAGCAAACCGTGAGGAGCGAAAAGATAGGCGAAAACCAATTGACAGAAGAGGCGAGGCAGCGAAAACGGGACTACCTTCAAGTGAATGTAGGGAAGACAAAGGTGATGAAGATAACCAACCAGCAACAACAGCATCAACAACAAGCACCAGTCACCATCAACGGGAGAAATCTGAATTAAGTTGCGTTTTTCGTTAGCCTAGGCAGCATCGTTCCAACTACAGGCGGCCCCTTAGACGAGGATATGGAAGCCAGGATCGGAAAGACAGCAAGAGAGGCCTTTCTTCATTAATCCATGGAGATCTATTGCACTAAGCACAAAGATCAAGATCCGGATTTTCAACACTGATGCCAATCAAGCCAGTGCTTCTATGTGATGGTTGAGATACTTGGTGCGTCATGAAAAGCATTCCCAACAACCTACAGTCACTCATTAACAGCTGCCACCTACGCACACTCCATACTTACACTGAAGATCAGAATAACACGAAACAAAACTCTATAAACGAACGAACCGAGAACTTATCGCTCAACAAATATAGAGAAGATGGTGGAGATAGATTGGATTGGGCATACACTGAGAAGGCCAACTGGGGAAATCATGCGCCAGGCCAAACCGTTGGGTGGAATCCAAATGGGAAACGAAGAGTTGGGCTTCCGAGGTGAGTATGACATGAAGAAGATGATGTAAGGAAGAAATGAGAGCTAGTGGGCAGTAGTGAAGCGATGTTCAAAAGACTGCAGAGAATAGAAAGAGTGGAATGGAGGCATGCTAGTGAAGCTGTCTGTTCCACTAGGAACCCAAGGGGAAAATGGTAATAATAATAATAAACCGTTTTTTGAATACCTTATGTTTACCTTCTAGCTATTATTACCTTTTGACTCGATTACCAATGTTCAGTGACCTTGTATTGACCCACTAGCTATTGATGGATATATGCTGTTGTTGTTGTAACTATAAATATGACTGTACAGTTGTCGACAAAAAGCTTTCTACCCTTTTAATTTTTCACTATCTAATGGGACTATTTCGATGACTGAAGACATAACTACATTAGGAATTGGAGATTTGAACTATGTCATTCGTATCGAAAACAAAATGAACAGGCCTCCTTGTCAAAATACTTCGAAAATTACTAGCGGTAGAATATTTTGATGAGCACGATATGCAGTAAAACCAATATTATCTCATTAAACTTTCAGAAATGATAAGGGATATCCACTCCATAACATTATGGTATCACTGCATTAGTGTTAGATAGTGGTTAGTAGTGGGGGTCCAAGATACGCGTTTCGTCCCATCTGGGATTTGTCAGCTGAATGTACCTGCTTCCCAGATGGTGATGTTATTCCCACTGAGTTCAAACCCAAGATCAATCGTTTCAAATGCCAAAGCGTTTTCCTTCATGTCAATGAGTCACGATAGCCACTGCTTGTGAGATTATTATAGCATAGTTCTGATCTTATAGTTTGTAAATCTCCGTTGTTGATTGGACTGGACTGATTCGTCTCTCTTGGAGTATGAACCACTTGAACAGATGCTTTAGTAATGAATCGAATTTCATGTGGTGGGCGTCTTGAGAAAGCTTAACATTGCAGTCGATTTGTTTTGATTTTGTCACTGCTGAATCCAGTTAATATATCAATACCATTCATCGTAATACATCAACATGGATTATGAGAGAAGAGCTTCAGCTCTTTCATTTATACAGTTACTGAAATAAGTTATCATGGACAACAGAGTGGTGGGTTCATTTTCATCGTCTAACTGCACTGACTTACTCTTCTTAAACTAACTTTTCAAAATCTGCTCAGTTAACATTATGATGTCAAGACAGAGTTCATCACAAACCAACACCAGCCGGGGAATCACTGAAAATCTTCAATCACTGGACAGCTGTTTCTTACTGTGTACACATAACTCTTACAAGGTCTGAACTCAGAACTGCCAGGTGTCGTGGTAAGTACGCTAACTAATTAGGCACTGGGTAATAATACAACAGCCCATATTGTTTAGATTCTATCATTTCGTGATAAAGCCTGACCACCATCCAATCTTCATCGGTGTCTATTTGTTCTCATATGCGTAACGAATGTTACCTTGAAATCAGTCAGTTCCCACAAATCTCCAAACGAAACCATATTATGATGCTTGATTCTAATGAAAGCTTTTGAAACAGAACTAAGGTTGAGAATATAATGCTGGAATTTCAGTCTTGGAGTCTTTGCAGGTAGCTGGAAAAATGATATATTATGCAGCTGCTTGAGTCAACTTTCACCAACAAAATGATTTGATTTCGTGTAAAAAAATTCTATGAACAACAGGCATAACTTTTTCACCTAAATAAGGCAATTAAATATGGACCAACTTCTCCCTAAATTAGTTTCAAACCAAATATCATGA
The DNA here is from genome assembly GCA_944470555.2 of Heterobilharzia americana. Lineage (NCBI taxonomy): Eukaryota > Metazoa > Platyhelminthes > Trematoda > Strigeidida > Schistosomatidae > Heterobilharzia > Heterobilharzia americana. The sequence continues at coordinate 43,140,451 of OX104127.1, forward strand.
GGCTCTCAAAAGACTCAGCAAAGATCAGAACATCATCATCATCACAAAGCTTGATAAAGTAGCTGGAGTGGTAGTTATAGATAGAGTTGATCATGTACAAAAAATGGATTTAATATTGCAAGACGAAACCAAATTTCAGAAACTATAATCAATAAAAGACCTAACCGGAAAAGCAGAAAACGATCTAATAGTCTCACTGAGGAAATTGAAAGATGACAAATACATTTCATCAACTTTATTTGAAATTATGAAGCCTATAGACAGTATGATTCGACGCATATATGGTCTATCAAAAATACACAAACCTGAAATGCCTCTTCATCCTGAGAGAATTTATTGAAAAGAATATTCTTTGTTCAGATTGTTGCTTTTTATAAATGAATCTTTATTCAAACAACTTAAAAGCTAGAAGGTGGAATTCAAACACTTATAAATACCAGATTTCCTATTTAGCATTGCTTCTGGTGTGCGTTAAGCACAAATTTCCGCTTTGCACCACCTCAGTGTGTTTCTGCAAATTAGCTTGCTATTGCGAAGTTAGTTATATAGATGGCAAAAAGCGTGTAATTTCTAAATATATCTCTAAGCACCATACTGCATAGTTGTCAATGGGGGAATGTAAGTGTAGTAACAGTATAATATGAGTTAAATTAGATGAGATAGCTTTCTTCAAAGGAAGCTTCGATGAGACAGGTAGTAAGTATAGTCAAGACGTTAGTTATCATACACTTTCTCATATTCAATGTCCTATACAAATTGCAGTGATATATGAGTAAACACTGTTCTTCAGAGGCTTTCCTTAAGCCTTCAGTTATTCGAAAAATCACAGGTCTACAAAAAGTCGTTTTCGAAATACAAGAGATGTATCTAGTTGGTAGTTTAATCTCATGACATATTTGCGAATATACCATGGTCTAACCGTCAAATTATTGTTTCAGATAGCAACTTCTAACTTTACTTATCTTTTACATATATGAACATCCATTTTATTGTTCTCTCCACGAAAAGTTTATGTTGTCATGAGCATCAGCAAGCGAGTTTAAGCACGCTGATGGTCGCCTTTCTATTTTATGTTGAAAATAATTCTCTGTAAAGATAAGTGAGTACTGTTAAATTTCGATTACAAAAAGAAGAAATCGTCATCAACAAAATGCTAAACAGATCAATAGTTTATTAATAGGAGGATGAAGATAATACACTGATCATTAGGTTAGTCAACTAAAATTCTTATAAAGTTGTACATGTTGGCATCTCCGTATATGTTGAATCATGACCAATAAAGTTGTATGAATCGGTTATTAGTGTGTAAGCATTGTAAATGGTTAGTCATAAATGCTTAGCAGTATTCGAAGTCTATCAATCAAGATTTGCAATATGATCACGAACCCACATGACATGACATTTTGGTGCACTATATTTCGGTGTTAGATGTCACAGATTGATCAGCAAGAAGGTCTTGAACTATGTTTCATGCTTGTTTAGCTTAATACCGAGTAGCACAAGTTTGAATTGCTAAAAGAACATCACTTTCCTTCATGGTTATAAATACGACTTGTGGATAAATACCAACTAGTGAAAACTCTACATCTATGTCTTTTCGTTAATTAAATCTGAACGTCTAACACTGAGTTATTTCACTTTTGATTGGTAACATTCTGTTCTTTACTTGTAGTAACTGGAAGAACAAGAAGTGTATCACATTATATTCACTAATATCGATAAAGGAGGTACATAAATTTGTGTAAAGTTGTGGTGTTGTAACAAGTTTTATTAAAAAGCCAGAGAATAACTTGTAAGTAAGAGGGAGGTGTATTAGAATGGAAATCTGGATATCACAGATGCCTAAGACACATTTGTCTTTTATTACCCTTAATCATCAAACTAGAAGCAAAACCTTTGGAGGTCAGTGATATCTGATTTATTCTTCATTGATATAAATCTTCAACAGATTCTATTATCTAGACGCCTAGTGAATGGAAGTAGACGTTCAAATGTGGTTGATATGGTCATAATTCCTAAAGACTGTGGGTAAACTATCGGTCAACTACGAAATATTTCCAGCCAGCTTCACAGAGACCTGTCGTATAGCTTACTTTTAATTCTCATCTCGCTGAGAAATTTCCATCAGACAAATCACACCACTAAGGGTGTATACAGTCTGTATGTGAAGTATTGGATAATAGTGATGAATACTTCTGTATTTCTGTGAGTTATAAAAAGCGGTATCGAGAATTCTTTTAGTTACAGAGTAAGTAGCATATGGCAGTATTATTGTTTTAATTGTTATTTGTCCCTTGGGTTCCTAATGAAACACAGGGCTTCAGTAGCTCGTCTCCATTCCACTCTCTTCTCTCCAATCTTTTTAACCTGGCTCCACCACTACCCACAAGCTCTCATTTCCTCCTCGCACTATCTCCTCAATGTCACCCTCGCTACAGACGCCCAACTCGTCGCTTACCATCTTGGTTCCACTAGACGGCCTGGCCGGACGCGTGATGTCCCCAATCGGCCTTCTCAGTGTATGCCCAATCCCTCTCCACCTCCTTCCACTGCATATTTGTTGAGCGATGGATCCCTGATTGGTTCGTTCCCAGAGTTCCTTGTTGCTTATTCTTGTTGTCCTGGCCATCTGATCTTCAGGACAAAGCGTAGGCAGTTGTTGATGAATGTGTGTAGTTTGTTGGAAATGCTCTTCGTAACGCCCCAACTCTCTGAGCCACATAGAAGCACTGATTTGACGTTGGTGTTCAGAGTCCGGATCTTATTCCACATGGTGAGTGCAGACGTTCTCCACACTGGTTTCAGGCTAATGAAGGCTTGTCTTGCTGTCTTTCCGATCCTGGCTGGCTTTGACGTCCTCATCTGTGCTTGTGTTGCCTGTAGTTGGAACAGTGCTTCCTAGATAGGTGAAGGAGGCTACTTCCTTTAAGTTTCTCCCATTGATGATGATTGGAGCTTGTTGTTGCAGTTGTTGTTGGCGGTGTTGCTGGTTGGGTATATTCATCACCTCTGTCTCCTCTACATTCACTTGAAGGTAGTCCTATCTTCTCTGTCCTGCCTCTTCTGTCAACTTGTTGGTTTTCGCCTGTAGATCTTGTGTGACATAAGACACAAGTCATCACTGGCGAAATCCAAATCTTCTTCTGTGGTCTTTTCTCCGCTCCAGCGTATCCCCCTCTTCTCACAGCTCCTCACTGTTTGTTGCATGATCCAGTTGACCACGATCAGGAATATCATGGGTGATAGTAGGCAACCTTGTTTCACTCCTGTCTTCACTTCAAAAGCATCACTGAGCTTCCCATTGTGAATTATTTGGCATGTGGCATCTTCATATAGTTGTTGAATGAGGCTGATAAAGGTTTTCTGTATTCCGTAGTATTGAAGCAGATTCCAAATTACCCCTCGGTCGACGCTGTCAAAGACCTTTTCAAAGTCGATGAAGTTGAGGTAGAGAGTTGATTGCCATTCCATACTGTGTTCTATGATAATGCTTAGTGTAGCGTTGCAATTTGGTCCGCACATATGGCAGTATACACTTCCTAAAACTAGCCAGACGTTAAATCCGGTTTAGTTAAATATGTATACAGGAAAATTCTCTATTGAAATATCTGGAAACCAGTAGCTAAACGGAAGACTTTGTAATCAACGGTAAGTCCGATAATCAAATAGCAAGTTGTAACGAAAGAAAGCTAAGAAGAGCCACCGAAAGCATATCACTGCATATGCAACTGTTGGCACATAACTATTTCATCTAATGGAGTGATCTTCCTGAAGATAACCAATGCAGTGGAAATTTTTGTTGGTCTGTTGCAATGACTGGTTAAAGTACCTTCACAAACTATTCATAAAGTTCAACTTTCTTCATCTTAGACTAAAATTTCTTACTACTTCATCGTATCCTATACATAATACCTAACTAATAGGCCATTGTTTTCCAAAATTAATCCATTAACGCTCCTTACACTGAGGCATTTATATAAAACATCTTCATCTTTTCTTCGATTTCGTTACACTGAACACTGAACAATACAACCTTTACAAGTACCACAGCGTTATCTGGCCCCAACGATAGAATCTAGTCCAGTTTACTGACTTTTAAGAGAGATATTTGTTAAGAAACTTAAATGTGCTGGTTTTAGCACCATTGATGCACCATCTATGCAACAATACTCTTTAATATTTTATTACATTTTGTAAAGCAGTGAGTACAGCGGTCATGTAAGCCTGTCAAATGCACTTCGATGTAAGGTGCAGTGATGGTGATGTTAGCACTCCTGATATAATTGAAAACGAAAACTACATATGTGAAAATCTTTCTGCACTTCCACACTTCACAGAAACAATATTTCACGTTTCATTTTTGTCGTAGATATTTCATTATCCCGTACTAAGTGTCTCTACCTTTCCACATGGGCACTTTCGATATATTTGTTGTCGGTGACACAGCTGATGGCTTTGAACCAACTTGTTAGGTACCACTAGTATTTATTATATACTCATTCTTCTGTCTCGTGTACTTTTTAGAAGTCATAATGCTTCTGAATTGTTGATAACCTTACAATTTGAATGAAAAACAGTAAATCAGTATATCCATCAAATGTGGGCAAAAATCAAAGACCATTATCTATACATTTCTCTCGTTACACTGATTTGATGTTCCAACTAATCTGGATGCCAGTTATAAATAGTGCGTAGAAGAGCTACTATCACTAAATATCCAGTTATATCAGAAAATGAAAATCTGCTAAATATGGTACTGCTGGAGATTTTTATGTCTTTGATATTCATCTGGTCACCAACACCCCGAGTAATGAGATGTTTCAGCTTCCACTGAAAAGTTACCTAGATTAGACAGTAAACAAGTAACTGCTTGACTAATTTGTCTTCTTCATTGGATTCTTTGACAATTTTCGGGTGATTTACTCTTATGTGATTCGTTTCCCTGATAAACCGGTGAGATGTAAATCCACCTGTAACATCACACTATGTTTTCTTACTCTTCCACTTAGTATACGTTTGATTTTGTTAAATATCGTATTGACAAGCTGGTGTTCAAATCTATCAACCGTCTCTGATTGATGAAACGTTTTCAGCTAACATATTTTTTTACCAATCTCGATATTATAGAAGCCGTAGATGTCAGCTAACACTTGCAATAAGCAGTTTCCTGCAATATAACTTTTTTGTTTTTGGGTTTTACCTCCATAAAAATACACGTTGATCTGATCCGCCTTTTTTTCTTGGATCTGGCTGCTAAAGATCCGTACTAATAGATTGTTTTCCGAAGATGCCTATAACAAACCTATCGCCTAATTTCAAGCTTCATCATCATAGCACCCATCAATCAGTTAGTTAGATTTGTTGTGAAATGTGAAATGAACCTACTAGGAATGTATTTAAGTAACTCTGTGTCGAATGCATTTACAGGAAACATCATTTTTCCGGTTACACGTCTATTTTGGTGGAAATCTTACTGTTTTTTTAATTATTGTTGGTAGTTATAGATAACAAGTTGTTTTTGTGCTGAATGCTTATGGGTCTACTACGCTGCGCGTGCTCAGAGTGCCCACTACAACCACCGATAGCCTCAGAGACTGATTACATCTCAAAACGTTACGGGCTACAATTTTTCAGTGACTACCCGCGAAGTCAAATAAGGCTTTATTGGCAAGCAAAACATTAAAAAGTGGACAGCTGTTGTCCATCTCACACAAGACTTTCTCTAACGTCTAGACTGGCCACAAAGAAACAACCCGTGCATTTCGTTGAAACAATGTGAATTCGCTAAGCAGTTTGCATCCATGTTAACCATACTGAAGTAAGTACGAAAATGGTGGGGAAGCAGAAAAAGGGACAATCGGGAGCAGTAACTCACGTGCTCAAAACCTCAAGCCAGATTTCAACATCTCGATTAACATCTCCACATTAATAAACTCAGTCAGAACAGCAAGAAAAGTTTGACAGGGCGAGACAGGATCACTACTATAGAGTGCAGAAAATAACACTCATTGCCAATAACAAGGTTTCTATCAAAGAAGTAGGGCACCTTGAAGTGAGTCATCACCCGTGTGAAGTTGTAGCACTTTATTTCACTGTACTGTGTTGATATATATAACAACTCATTGAACATTTTTTGTTTAGTCGTACTGATAAAGACTTTTTGCTCGCTCGCTCGTTGACCAATACAGCATCCTGATATATACTTCATGTTAACTCCTGATATTTACACTGTCTGACGCAGGTGGGTCAGCAGTTTCGGGAATTATAAATAGGCGATAGTGTATCTGGACGAGCATATAAATTTGGAGTCAGATTTCGGAGCTCGACAAAGTGTCGCTGTTATTTACAACACAAGCGGGGGAAGCACTTTTCCTCATGTACCAATCAGACATCACTAGTTCTTGCGACACAATGATGAGGCCAGATAAATAATAGTTAACCTTAAAGGAGGAAAAAACCCACTCACAGTGGTCCGTACGACTCTGCAACCATTGTGACAAAGAGAACACCAAAACTGACAGGAAGGTCAGGAATTTGCGAGCTTTTTTTCAAGAATTAGAGTGGTGAAGAGGGTCAATTTTGAACATGGGACTACACAACTCGCCGTGCAGTAGCGTAGGTGGAATACTATGACCAACTCACACGCATGGCATTTCTACAACCATATTACTGGCTCTACGCCTTGACTCAAATGGGTCACTTACAGGGTCCAGCACCCAACATCCGAAATGAGTAGTGGGATCACAGGAAACTTGTAGTTTTCAGGCCCTCACTTCCGGATGTTGAGGCTCCGTTCTTTTTATTTTTATACCATGGTGGCCGCAGAAGCCTTAACTACGAAGGTTTTGGTTGGCTATTAGGAAGTATTTTTCCTGCAAATTGCAGCTGGGTTTGTTTAAGAGGACCAATGGAACTGCTGGTAAGATCCATTATCCCCCTACAATTCCTCTTTTTGTAAGCCACTGCATGTAAGTATTAGGCGTCGCTCACAAAGTGCTAGAAAAAGGACAAGTGAAGAACGATAAAATGAGGGTGAAAAGTGTACTTCTGGAAAGACACGTGTTATTGATAATGATATGGGGGATTTATAGGCCTAAATGCAGATGCTAGAGCTGAGAAAAACAGGAAGGGGTGAAAATACCTTCAGTCGATACTAATGAATGTGGGTCGTTTGCCCTCGCATACTTATCGAAGAGTCATTCGAAAGAGTCATGTGGCGCAACTGTAGGCACTTCCTTCGGTAAAGGGTTCCATAAAGCATACACTCAATATGAGAAGAAGACAGATCTTATTTTCATCTTTACCCCGAAGGATGAAACTACAAAGGAGTTCTTCAAAGCAGCCATCAAGACAAAATGGGAGACATCGAGGGACATCCCTGAAGAAACCTGTGTGGAAGAACACTGGAAGTCTTTGAAAGCTATGTGGAAAGAAACCTGCACAACAGTATTAGGAAGGAAGAAGAAAGAAGACAAGGAATGGATCTCGACAGATACCTGGAAGCTGATAGAGGAGAGGAGGATGGTGAAGCAGAAGATAAACCAGTGCAAGGATGCTCAACGACAAGATGAACTGAGCACAATGTATAAAACACTGGATAAAGAAGTGAAGAAGAGTGCACGCAAAGACAAAAGACACTTCTACGAAACACTGGCAAGTGAAGCAGAACAGGCTGCAGGTAAGAGAGACCTGACGACATTGTATCAAATAACCAGGTTGCTATCAGGGAATAGACCAACACAGATGAAACCAATAAAAGATGAAGAAGGAAATTTAATTACGAAAGAAGAGAAACAGAGGAAACGATGGGCCGACCACTTCAAGAAGCTCTTGAATCGACCACCACCTGCACTTCGTCCAGAAATACCACCTGCAGCCGCTGAACTACAAGTGAACATTAATCCCCCAACGAAAATGGAAGTCCTGAACGCCATAAAGCTACTGAAATGCGGGAAAGCAGCAGGACCAGATGGAATACCGCCAGAAGCACTGAAAACAGATGCAGAGACAACAGCGGCCATGCTCACACCACTATTGCAGAAGGTGTGGAAGGAAGAGAAGGTACCTGACGATTGGAAGAAGGGTTACCTTGTCAAACTGCCGAAGAAGGGAGACCTCAGTGCTTGCAAGAACTGGCGCGGAATCACTCTCCTATCCACCCCAAGTAAAATATTAAGCCGCATCATCCTGGAGAGGCTAAGGGATGCACTGGATTCAAAACTACGACCGGAACAGGCAGGCTTCAGGAAGTACAAATCATGTGCAGACCAAATTGCAACGCTTCGTATCATCATAGAACAGAGCATAGAATGGCAATCACCTCTCCACCTCAACTTCATCGACTTTGAGAAGGCCTTTGACAGCGTCGACCGAGAAGTAATTTGGAAACTGCTTCAATACTACGGAGTACCGCAAACCTTTATCAACCTCATTCAACAACTATATGAAGATGCTACATGCCAAGTAATCCACAATGGGAAGCTCAGTGATGCCTTTGAAGTGAAGACAGGAGTGAAACAAGGTTGCCTACTATCCCCCATGTTATTCTTGATTGTGGTGGACTGGATCATGCAGCAAACAGTAGGCAGCGAGAAGAGGGGGATACACTGGACGACGGAAAAGAACCTAGAAGACTTGGATTTCGCCGATGACTTATGCCTAATGTCACACAAACTTGAAGATCTGCAGGCAAAAACTAACAAGTTGGCAGAAGAGGCAGCTAAGACGGGACTTCAGGTGAATATAGAGAAGACAGAAGTGATGAAGATACCGCACCACCACCATCAACAACAACAACAACAAACTCCAATCACTGTCAACGGGAGAAACTTAAAGGAAGTAACCTCCTTCACTTATCTAGGAAGCACTGTTTCAACTACAGGCGGGACGGACGAGGACGTGAAAGTCAGAATCGGAAAAGCAAGACAGGCGTTCATTAGCCTGAAACCAGTGTGGAGATCTCCTGCACTCAGCATGCGGAACAAGATACGGATTTTCAACACCAACGTCAAGTCAGTGCTCTTGTATGGCTCAGAGACTTGGCGCGTCACGAAAGGTATTTCCAATAAACTACAGACATTCATCAACAACTGCTTACGCTCGCTACTGAAGATCAGATGGCCAGAAAAAATAAGCAATAAGGAACTCTGGGAACGAACCAACCAAGAACCTATCACGCAACAAATATGCAGGAAGAAGTGGAGATGGATTGGCCATGCACTGAGAAGGCCGACGGAGGACATCACGCGTCAGGCCCTCGAGTGGAATCCCCATGGGAAGCGACGAGTTGGGCGTCCGAGGTGAGGGTGACATGGAGGAGGTCGTGCGAGGAGGAAATGAGAGCTTCTGGGCTGTCGTGGAGCCAGGTTCAAAAGATCTCAGAGAACAGAGGTCACTGGAGGCGTGCTACTGAAGCCCTATGTTCCACTAGGAACCCAAGGGACTAATAATAATAAAATACCCCGAAGTGGGTATACAAGTGGGGCTTCTGCTAAGCTGTTTGTTTTGGACTTATAGTTTTGACCCACCTGAGTGGTCCAGTTTGTGGGCGATTTGTAGACTGCTTTTTGGTTGCCTCTCTACTTTCAGTAGCTCAATGTGAACAAGCTGAATTATCTAGAGTGTTGCACACATGTTTTTCAGCTAGTATAGTGAATGATCCTGCCTCTTTTCTCTTTACCCGTGCCTCGCCAGTAGAAAAGGATCTACGGAGTTGAACGCCTCCAGGTGTAATATAACAAACTCCAAATACCATGAGGTTTCGATTGGGGGATAGGGCTTCAAGCCGCCTTGTTAGAAAGTGCGCGATGTCATTGTCGTCTCCCGCCATTCTCGGATATCTAGGGCTGGTATCCAGTGTGCCAGAAAGGTGCTGTCCTAGTATTTCATTATGGGTGGGGCTGGTCTTTGTAACCCACGAGTTGCTAAGATGCATCACTTGACACCTCTTGAAATTAAAGTTTCACATTTTTACAGCTGATCAGGACTCCAGCTGCAGGAGGTTGAAGTAAAGTCTCCTAGGATCCTTTTCCTTACCTACGCCCTCCATATCTGGTCTCGTCAGCAAATAGGGAGGACAGACGCGTAGATTTGAGTGTGTGAATGGTAAAAAGAAGTGAGCCAAGGATCGCTCTTCGAGGAACCCCTGTTTCTGCTCCCCTCTTGATGGATTGGATTCCGTTTGCTTCAGTTCGGATGTCTGTCTTCTAGATATGCTTTAAACCATGTCATCACCAGTCTGATTATACAGTTTCGCTAGTTTAGTGAGTGTGGTATCACGTGAAAGACCTAATGAGAGGTTTCATAAGATGTTGGGCAAATAAGCCTGAATTGGCCAAACTAGTCGATAGTCAGTAACTTCTCAGAACACTTCAGATATTTTGGTCATCAGAATTCCATTTGCTGGGCCTAGGGCTTAGACACTGTAATAAAATATACTTCCGTCGCAATAGAAATAACACTCCAGTGACCCAAAGCATGAACTGTCGCTGCTTCGATTGAGTATACTGTTGGTAGGCTTTGAAAGTGATGCGTTAGTGTCTAGGAATGGAATAATGGAAACGGAGGCATTGTGCTCACGTTGGAGTGGTCGGTTGATTTTTGGCACGGCGTAGTTGCTGCGACTGGATTCCTGAGATAAGGAAGGATAGCAGAGCTTGACGACGTCCCTACTGAAGGACGAAGAGCTCCAAAACGGAGGATGAGTGGCCGTCTAAAATGCCAATTACCTGGAAACTAAGGAGGCTACAGTCACTGTATGGACTTAGTTGCCGGACTCTATGTTGTGCTACTGCACTCTGAACGACTGAAACAACTTACTGGGCGTGGCAGATTATGAAAATACAACATGGTTTGGAAGACCTGTGCTGACCGTAGTTTTAGCCTTCAGCTCAACTGCGTGGTCTCCACTGGTGACCACAGCGGAACAGGGCTGAAATTGGGTTTTAAAGGGAGGTGCAACAACAAAGTATTGAGTCAGAGGACTTGATACGCCTTTCTGGAGGCGGTTACAGGCGAAAGATGTTATCTTGGTTGACGACATCGCGGTCTGTCTTCTTCTGATCGACAAAAAGAGGACCCTAACATCTATGACTGAATACTCATGTTCTTGCCGATAAACCGACGACCAGTTCATAGAAAGTCATCTTCTGACTTCATAAAGGTCTTGAGAACATAACTCTTTTTCTTTGGAGGAAAAGTGAAAAAATATGAGGATACAGCCTGTGACGCTGGCAGCAAGCGCGTTTTGGAAGTTAACAAATGGACACCAATAGAACACTTCCCTATTGTTCATGAGACGAAAAGACGTAGAGGAAGTAAGGGGGAGTCTGCCACGATGGATGCACATTCCTCAATAGACTGAACCACCTGAGCCACAAAAGAAGGAAAAATAAGCGTTACAACATGGTCTGAGACAACGGGCTCAACTTCCAGAATAACTCGGTTGAATGACAAAGCTACATTATAAAAAGTCCGTACTGGGCCACGTCAAATAATGGTGCAAACCTGTTCCGAGAAACCCTGCGTTGCATGGGGGCAGAGGAACTGTTGAGCAATCGGTAAGCCAGATAGGACACAAGAGTTTCAGGAAAACAAATGTTTGCTGAACTAATTGCATCAACAAACAAGGAAACGGAAAGGTCAGGACGATACAAGACTAGTGGTTCCACAAAACATTGCAATGCGTGGAGCAAGACTCAAAAGAATCTTTTTACGCGCCCAATAGAAGCAAGTTGACTTCCCAAAGGGCATGTGCGTGCCTTCCTCTATCCAGTCTTCAGTAGAGGGAACTGAAAAGCGCAGGCAAGACAGATGAGGCCGTTTTCTGAATTTGCCGAAATGCTGGGAGGTCTAACAGGTGTTTTTCGTGACTTCCTGGACAAAGGTGCGATCACCCATTCAGCCCAGCATGGCTTCAAATCTTGCCGGTCATGTGCTACAAACTTAGTGATCACTTGGGATAGGTGAACTGCTGGGCACGATAACAGACAAGCAACCAAAGTCCTCCCGAAAAACATAACCAGTGAGGTTGACCCAGTCATGCCGCGTAGACTTGTCCATTACCGAAAGTGGCATAGCTAGGTTTCGAGCACATCCAGAGTAGAGAAAGTTCTGCACGCTTGAGGGCCTAGGGATACAGGTCCCCTAAGTAGCTTACTTTGGTCATTCCCGTTCCTTTTGTTCGTAAATGACCTCCGCATATGAGTCTCTTAGCTAACCTTCCCATTTACCAGCGAAACCAAACGCTTGGGTAAAATCAGTTAGGAAGGCGACTCCATCACACTCCGAGATGATTTGCTGCAGCCTAGACAGTCGAATTTGACTTCAGCTTTGGCCTCAAGAAGTGCAAGGTGACGTATTTTCAGACACAAGAAGCATAAAAAGTTAATCACACTCTGAGTAAATAAGTGATGACTGGGATATCTGCGAAAAATATCCAATCTTCCTGACATGCTCGTCAGAAATGACGAAAGTCGAAAAGAATTCTACGTTGCACTTCCTACGAAAGCAACCCTTAGCTCTTGCTATAGAATATTTTTGATTTTGGCTGCATCCGTATTAGATTGCACCTGAAGGTGTTCAACATGGCATCGTTGCTCCGTCTGCTACAAACCGATGCATACTTTGTTGTGAGGCTGTACATAATAACACCAATAACATAGGTATTTTTCTAAATAAATCCCTTTTCCCTGTTCTCTACTACTCCTCCACTCACTCTAGAACACTTTCTCAAAGTCCTATTCTATTTCAAGTCAATACTTTGTTAGTTGCATTCAGGGACCTTTGAAAACAAGAGACCTAAAACTCCGATTTATCTTACCAGCGACTCCACAGATCCACAACTAACCAGATGACAGATGGTGGAGGAAAGGCTCCTACAGGATAGTCGTTGCCTTGAAGGCTACGCGCAGATAGAATGGAGAGACATCTGCAGTCACCACAATAGTACAGCCGAACAAAGAAAGCCGCGTCTTCGGATCCAAAAACAGTAATTCAAAACTTACATTTTCATACTCGCTGGACGTGTGGTAGAAATCCACCCAGACCCAGGTCCTGAAAAAATCTGATAAGGATTACGTATGTCCATCAAAAGTGACCATGCAGCACTAATTTCTATACTTGGGTAGTACCAGGCGGGTCTCAACCCCATCTCCGTCTAAAAAGAGGTTTCTCCCAGGTCGCTGTACACCGTCACACTGCTAACGTTAATGATATGTTTTGTAATTCGGCTAATTTATTGGCCTACTCCAGCGACTCGGTTGAAATTTCGAGCCTTGTGCTTGTGAGCAGTTTATGAAAAGTGGCACCGTATATTCTAAACATGTCAATTATCCCTTAACACTGATAAAGAAGAAAGTCTGCTGGTTCGTCTCAACTCATTCACCACCCAAATTAACCCAGCAGTAATAAATAACCTAGCAAAACGTTTACCACGCTAGCCGTTACTCGAAGTTGGTCATCTCAAGACTAGCATATACCATTTTACTGTAAACGAATAGTGGATATAAGTGAGCTCGGGAGTGAAAGAGGTATCCAAAATGGTTGCGCACGAACAAGATTCTTGTATTTTCAGTTTGCCATGACCCTAATCTCCTATTCAAAACCGTATTGTTATAGCACTGTCTGTGGCATCGAATTTAAGAATATAGATACAAGAAAATGTAATAATTTTGAGGCACGTGGTTTGTGAACTGATTGAACACGATTTGAAATTGGTCAAAGGAAAATAAGGAATCTGCCGATAAATGGTACTGAGTGATTTTGAAAGTGAAACAAGCAGGCGTATCGCAATGATTAACTTTGCTTCCAAGTAGCATCCTGAAATCCAGCCATTATACTTCTTGTTAAACAGAAGACATAAAGTGGTAATATGTTCAAAAAGTAAAAACTGACAAGATTGGTGCCTCACTGAATATATGAATAAAAAAATTAGATTTTGAATGGTCTGAAATCGTAAACTGTGTGACCACTTTATTGATACTAGTATGCAGTAAAATGTCAAGGAACAAAAAGCGACATATATGTCCTAAGCGTCCCCTCAACAAAAAATAAGGTTTGCATTTTATTCAAATTTTCAACACCGAAAGATAACTCTAGTGGAAGACTATTGACTTACTCCGCTTGAATGGCGATTTCATTGACATTTGGAGCTATGCAGCTTGATCTGTCTATCTGCGCTGCTCTAAAACCGGTAGCTGACATATCACGGATGAAATCTATGAACTTCGGTAGCTGAATGAATTTAAGAGTGCTGCTAAAACAAAAACCAATCGGAATTAAAACCTGAAGGTCAGAAGCGCCTAGATTTTTTTTGTCAATAATAAAAATTAGTGACAAATTTTAGATTTAAAACTTGAGAAAGCCCTTATATTTCGTCTTAGATCCACGTTATGTGATTTGCTTTTGTTTTACTGCATCAAATATGTCACAAATGTAACCAAGACAATTACAAATAACAGCTGATTTCTGCAATAGGTAACTATATGAATTCGTGAGTGGATTCTTGTCAATCCGTAAGATTTTTTAATGGAAGTTGTACCACGCTTTGAATATGAAGTCATTATTCCACCGGAAGGTGGTTTTGTTTCATTTGAACCTAATGCATATTCTCCGCGTAATAACTGCTCACGAATAAATGACAATCATTTCAACAGACATTTAGTTGAGAACAGTTCACTTCACGTCCATGATTTGAAACCGCCTGAAAATGTTAACGAAAATACAGATCTTACAGTCTTAAATGAGGATGCTGTGTTTTCTCAGTTTTCTCCTGTTTACCGAGCTCATTTACAAGGCTTCGAAGAAGTACAAAAATGCAATGCAAGCTTTCATTATCATTGTCTTCCAATACAACTGAAGTTTCTCCATTCGCTACAGAATTACACAATAATAAGACAAATCGGTCTTGGGCAGTTTAGTAGTGTTTACCGAGCAGTGTGCAACCAACCCTATGGTCTTAATGTAGCTTTAAAAGTTATAAAGGTATGTGGACTATGTGTAATTTGGCATTTAAGAACTTATAATGCAGTTGCTTGCTGATCGGTTTACTTATCTGACATACAGCCATATCTTTTGCACCTGTTTTTTATAGTTATTTTCACTTATGTGTGTACTCTAGATACTTATGAGGATCTATAATGTATGAGTCAGTTAATGTCATCCCTATTTGAAACTCCTGAATAACTTATTGCCGTTGTCTCTCTATACACTGATTTCGATTTTGAAGGCTTTTTCATGGTGAGGAATTCTATGTGCTAGTATTTTATCTGGTGATTATCCTTTTGAACTGTTTTGAACTCCAGGTAACACTCTTCAGAGACTGAGTAAGCTTTATGTCTAAGGCCTGGAAATTTCGAATACGCAGTGCACCTGTTCTGCGAAACTTTGAAGTTAAGTTAGACGGATTATCTTCATATTCTACTTTATCTAATTATGAAGTGCAGATGCGTATTGGACAAGGTCAGTTTTCAACTGTATGGCGAGCTTTCCATTTGTCATCTAATCAAACAGTCGCTATGAAAAAAATAAGGGTTAATGGAAATTATCGTTAGTGTTGTCTATGCCTGTTGTATTTTGTGTAGCTGTTGTAAATACTGTCTAGATTCAGACGCTGTATGATTTTCAAGATGAAATTAATTTTATAATGTACGCAAAGTTCCATCGGCAACACTTTGTGTAACGCAGCTGGTGTCCACTTGAGTCTACGAGAATGACGAGCTTGATTTAATTTTCTTCCAAGTAGCTTGTAGAAATGTGACGTTTTGGTGTTATTACTGGCGATTTTTCTCTGTTGACTAAATCGAATTTATCACCCGCTACTTATATATGGGTTCCTCCACGGATGCCTCGATATTGCTATTAGTTCCATTTTGACAGTGATGATAAATATTGCCCAGCAGTTGACTGTAGGCTGTCAGTTTTGTAGAGGTTGACATCTGTCACCTAGTTGGATCTGCATCTCAGTGAATGGTGTTGTCTCGACTGAAATTTGAACCTAGGACCGATCGCTTTTTATATTAGAATGTGATCCACTAATGAACTGAGTCACAACGGCAAGTTTCTGGGTAACAGATGTAAATTTATTGTTATAACTTATGATTTCTGGTCGTTGAGCACACCAAACCGATCGAAAACATGCGTCTTGGATTCCACTACCATCGATTAAGCATTACTGCTATCAATTGTGAATTGTCATTCTGCCTTTAAGCAATCCTAGTTTTTCTGAATATATTTAATTTTGATACCTCTGAAATATTAGATTTCACACCACTTGTATCATCCAGTGAGTATTTCAGAGTCAGTTTGAGGTCAAAACAACACATTATTTGGCAAAATTAACAACACAAAATATAACACTTCAAGCAGTTAGTAACTCTGGCAGTTATGGATAAGTCTTGCTTATTGTTTATTTGTTTACTTTCAGAAAACTGTTCGTGTAAGACACTGTCACGTATGCCGATAATCTGCTAAAAATTTGGCATATCATCAAAATATCTTAATAAAAAAAATACCATTGATAGTATATTTCCCATCTTCAAAGAGTATCTTTAGATAGTTTTACCTCCAGAAAGGCTTGAAAAGCACCACCATCGTTGAAAATGATAAATCGATTAGTTATTTCTAAGGCTTTCAGATACACAGTTTTGCGTCTAATAATAAACTCGCAATTTAAGAAGTGTTCTAACGGGCCTTTGCTTTCGGATCAGTATCTACCGGCAAAGTATATATTGCTTCAAAATACGTTTCTTATTCCTGCTTTAAGGAGTTAATCACAAGTTTCTATAGTTATTTCGCAAACAGCTTTTATCTTCGGAAGCTTCCGTTAAATGTCGAGGGCTTCCAAGATGTCATACTTTCAGAGTAGTGGTGAGGTTATTGAGAACTTTTGAAAAATACTGGGATAAGAGGTACCGTGACTAAAATATATCCCAGCATTTATGTAATTAACTATCTAGATCCATGGGTATGAGAAATTACCTTAAGTTCTTCACAAATTTGTTGGCTCTGAAATTGCTGATAGCTACATCAGAACATGTTGTTTTTCTACTCACATCCGACGGTCAAAAGGTATGTAATGGTCTGCTTTAGTCAGACGTCAGGTTCTCCTTCAATTCTCCTAGGGTTTGTTTAAGCTAGAAATATCAAGGTTATGCAGAGAATATCACGGTGACATTGAGCAGACAAAATGATAGTACTGTCATAAGTAGAAAACCGGATTGCAAGGTTATCTAGAGAATTTTTATTGTGGTAATTGTTATGCTTCCTGTCTATTCATTGTCAAGTTTGAAATCGCATGCAGTAACATCCATGTCAGCACAGTCTCCTAGGGTACTGACGGTATTGCTTTGCACGGCGGATATTTTAGCCTGTTAATGATCTCGATAACGGCTTAGTTTTACATTTATAAAAGCATTTGTATATTTCCAAACATTTTCAGTAAAACCTTTTCCGTGCACCTCTCATTTTTAAAAACTCTCGTAACCTTACAAACTTGGAGTAGAAAAGCGTTTTAAAATCGTAGCGATACGGCTTAATTGAATTAACTGATATAGACTACTACGAAGAAGGTGACCTAAATAATCAGCAAAATGTACTCTTCAACACTGGCGAATTATAGGGGCACGAAATCAAAGACGTTACTATGCTTATTCGAGTGACTTTAAAGGACATCATAATAACTATGGTGATAACCGATTCTTTATGTTTATTCTACAAGAAACTAACTTTATGACCGGAATACCAAAACCTGATTGGCTATTTCGTCAGTGGCTAGAGTAGCCTTTATATTCACTGTACTACTTCCATGAATTAATGACTCGCTGTTTAAATATAATAAATATTTTTCTAATTGTTATTCATCGTAGACTGACTTGAAATAATTCCAAATCTCCACAACTCCCTCAAAATTTAAATATTTTTCTGTCGCTGGTAGAATTATTGAGATGTCGATAAATAGAATGATACTTTACTATGAGTAGCTTTTGAGATGTTTTGCTAGTCTTAGCAGGTTTTAGGTTGTCTCAAATATACAACGTTCAACAATACTGTGAGATTTAACAGTCATAACAAGTAAGAAGATTTTAATCATACCTCTCTTCATCTTCGAATTAATCACATACACTAAACAATGTGATCATTTATTTATCAGATACATGAATCGTAGAATTCATACATTCAGGGACTTGTTTCATGGATGTTTTACAATGTCTTTTATTTCCTTCATAGCTTTTGTTTTATTTTATTTTTGTTTGCACAAGTTTTAGCATTGATGATGATGTAAGGATTTTTTAATTATGTTACACGGAGATTTATTGAGCAGTAGGTGCAGGTGTCCGACCGATAGGTGCTACCTTGACGTGGTAGTCGGGCTTGCATATCACAATGACCCAACGAGCTATGCTGGTGGAACACTTGTCCCCTCGAGGTCCTACAATACCAGAAAGATCTGTTGGATGATGGTAAGACGAAAAGCAGTAACCGTTGTGGTGTAAATAACTACACTATGATGGGAGTCTGAGGGCGAAGTCGTATTGCTGTTAGCTGGATGGGGTGTGACAGCAGTGAGGTGTTTCCTTTGGATGACCAGCAGTTTCATGCTGGTGCTGCCTTCTCAATGGAAGGAGGGGGGGGGGTTAGAAAAGACCGGCCCCAAAACAACCAAAGTTCAAAATAATCATACTCAAAAATGTACGTGTGACAGGCCCCTAGCATATGTTCGATGGGCTCTGTGGTCACAGAAATCTCTTTCAGGTACTTAAAGGAGAAGTATCCTTCCACGGTGTGGGCAGCTGGGACGTGTCAACCGCCCTTACAACTTGGTCAGCACTCAAGTTTCCTCAGACTGCTATCCACCTCACCCCTCATTACCTCCTAATCTTTCTTTGCGTCTCCCAATTAGCAATATTACATCATCTTTAATTTCTAGTTCTGCATCCTTTGACAACGATCCGAGCTCACAGAACAGCATCCTTGGTTTCCTTAAACTACGCTCCAAGTTACATATTGGAGCCTTCAATGTCCACACCCTCCGTCAAATTGGTCAACAGTCTTCGTTAGCAAAGACTCTAGCAACTCGGGTCATAGATGTGTGCTGTGTTTGTGAGACACGCATACAGGACCCAAGTGCGGTCACCTAACATCTCCCGACCAATCTAGTGAATCCTGCAAAATTCACCCTCCGAGTTTCTGGAGATCCGATAGCTAGCTCTCTCGGTCTTGCAGGTGTAGGCATGGCATTAAGCACTAGGGCAGAAAACCCGCTACTAGACTGGATCCCAGTTGATAGTTGCCTCTGCGCTATGCGGCTGAACGGCACGTTGAGATCTAAAAAGAATGGCGAAACTCGCCGTTGTCTCTTTGTAACCTCTGCTTACGCACCCACTGACTGCAGCTCGGATGAAGTGAAGGACGAGTTCTGCCGTAAACCATCTAGCCTCCTCTCGAAAGCCAAACGTTCGGAGGTGGTGGTTGTTGCAGGTGACTTCAAAGCGCAGGTGGGTAGACTCAGTGAGGCAGAAAGGCACTTAGATGGTACTTTCGGAGTCCCGGCTGAACATACAAATAACGGTGATCGCCAACTATAACTGTGCTCAGATAACCGCCTATTTTTAGCCAGCACAAATTTCAGACATAAGAAAAGACACTGTCTGACCACCAAGCTCAACTCAGCGATGGACACAGATAGACCACATTGCTATTAGTCATCACTGGAGAGGATCAGTGGAAGACTGTCGCTCCTTCTGGAGTACGTGTTTAAATAGCGACCACACGTTGGTTTGAGCGCGTGTATGTCTGCGTCTCAATTGACGTAAGAAAACATTGGCAATAAAACGACCACGAGTGCTGCTGGACAACGAAAACACCAAAGCCCTGTTAAGTGAGAAGTTGGTTAGGCAGTTGTCGGAGGAGAAGACTATCACTCATCCAGAAGAAGCTTGGTGCCATTTCCAGTCTGACTTAAAAGCAGCACTGAAGAGCGTAGCCGACTCCGAAAGAGTGGCTAAAAAAAGTCAGTGGATGTCAGTAGCTTCTTCCGAACTAATAGATGTATGTGAACGCATCCCTGCAGGCCTCGAGTACAACGAATAGAGGGCACAGCTTAAAAGTAGACTGAGAAAAAGTCTACGCAACGACCGCGGACAGTGGTAAGCAGCGAAAACTAAAGAGATGGAAAAGGCAGCGGCGATTGGTAACAGTAGACAGCTATTTAGACTTATTAAGGAGGCTGGGCGGAAAGGTCAACGACAGTTAGTGAGGCTATAGCGGAGAAGCACGGATCTGCGATTCACTCGCAGCGGAGACGACTGGGACGGTGGGTTGAACACTTCGAGAAGCAGTTTAACTGGCCTCCAGCCACCATTGCGTTGCCCGCTATCCAGTCGGATCCTGAATGGAACATTGGGAGAGGCCCCTCAATACTAGGAGAAGTTGAGAGAGCGGTAGGTAACCTGAAACGAAGAAGAGCGGCAGGACCAGACGGACCACCTGCTGAGGTATTCAAGGATGGTGTAAGGTGCTAGTCAGGTTAACAGAAGTGTTAGCTAGTATATGCGAATCAAATACGACTCCGTCTGACTGGTCTGACCAGTCTTCAAGAAAGGCAAGAAGTCCTCGACGCCTGATTGGAGCTCAGAAACAACAAGCCCGAGAAAACCAAGCAGGCTTTAGACCTGGCCTTGGGTATATCGACCAAGTATTCACACTATGGCAGGTTTTGAAACATAGATACGCTTACCGGAGCCCGATACTGGCTGTATTTCTCGACCTGAAGGCGGCATTCTACTCCGTTGATCGAGAAGTCTTATGGCAATGTCTCTCACTGAAAGGCGTGCCGAGTAAGTACATCACTTTATTGAAGGCTGTCTACTCGAACACCTGCGGGCGTGTTAGAACTTATGGTGAGATATCAGGTGAGCTGTACTCATCGAGTGGTGTCTGTCAAGGGTGCCCACTCTCTCCATTCTTATTCAATTTTATCATCGATATTCTTATGGAGGTTTCCCTCTCGTTGCCTGATTACACAGATGCTGACCTAATCGCAGGAGAATTTTCGTTAGACCTAGAATATGCAGATGACATAGTCCTGTTGGATGAAGAGGCTGACAAGGTGCAGTCTTCTGAACACTTTGATTGGCAATTTGAGAATGTTTGGCATGCGTTTCTCACCACCCAAATGCAAATTGCTGCTCCAGGATTGGCCTTCAATGGTGCCACGGCTAACAATAGAGAGTGAAGTGGTTGAATGTGTTGACCACTTCACTTACCTCGGAAGTAGGATCAGCCCTGCCCCGTGACTCAGTGGCCGATGAAATCCCTGAATGAATAAAAAAGGCTCGATTGGCTTTCACCAACTTACGCCACCTATAGCGCCGCCGTGATATCTGATTGTCTACTAAGGGTTGCGTGTACTGCACAGCAGTCCGGTCCGTTCTAGTGTATGGCTGTGAAAAATGGCCATTGAAGGTGGAAGACATGAGAAGGTTTCAGGTGTTTGACCACCGTCGCCTTCTTAATATAAGCCGTATTCCGTGGTGTCACCACGTCAGTAATGCAGAAGTCAAGAGTAGAGTTTTAGGGAGAAGAGGTAAGTTGGCTGACGGGGTTATGAATCTTCATCGACTGAGATGGTTGGGACACGTGTTACGTATATCTAGTCACCAATTGCTTCGTCACGCAATGTTGGCCGAAGTAGGTCCAGGCTGGAAAAAGGCCCGAGGTGGCCAGACTAAAACATGGCACCAATGTATGAAGTCCCTGACTGTTGGTTTGAGTCATGTGGGGGGGGGGGGTTGATGCAGACTTGGTGGTTGGGGTCCATGGGACAAGAGGAACCAGTGGTTGGAGACTCTAGCCGATATGGCTCAGAACCGATGTCAGTGGTGCAGATGTATGCATACATTATCCTCATCTTAAAGACGCTATACCGGGTCTCACCACTTTCTCATTCTTCGTTTCTCTCTTCTCATACTTTATATTTCTTTTGGCTGAGTTTTCTTTTGTTCATCTTGCATATGATATGAAATGTGGCAACTCGGACCGTTACACAGTAATGCCTGGTCCTAGGTTGATCAGGATGGATGGATGGAAGTGCAGGTCATTGATGAATTTCCAATATGTATTAATCAGATCCGACCTCTGAAATCTAGTTACTGAAAACACTAAACTGATGAAGTGTCTAGGCAAACGTCACTTGTATTCGAAGTTAATATCGCTCCACAAAAATGTTAGTACACCCATAAGACTCAGCAGTTGACAGGTTTTCTAAGTTCATAGATTATTTACTTGACATTAGTTATTCAAGTCCTTTCATTAGTAGTTAGCTGAATATCTCTTTTCCAGACCTTAATGATGTAAATGGTACCACGTAAATTAGGTTTAGACTGGTGACTCATAAACCTATTGTACAACGCTGTGGATTATGAAGCCATTGTTGCTGAATTTGTCATTCAGTATGAACAACACCTATTGAGGGGCAGGTATATTCAATTTATGAGTCCCCACCAGGACGAAATGGACATCCTAGACTCCACTGCTAGTCACTATTCATCATTGGTTTCAGCCTAATATGCATATTTTCCCCCTTCATATTATTTAGCGTAATAAACTGTAACTATTCTCTTTTGAGTTCATACCTTCCCGATGCTGGATGGTGGTTGAAGGTGAAATGATCGTGTCACAGTTGAAACTAGAGGTTGCTAGTTCCCATCCTGCCATGACTGAGGTTCTCAATTCACTTTCAGTCATCACCCAGTGTTAATAAGAAACATTTCGATAAGCCATGACTATTCCACATGATCTCATGGATATAAGCCTCAATGAATAAGTAATTTATCATTGCCTCTTATCAGTTCGTATTTGCTACAAATTTTGACTTCCCTCAGTTTTTGACAACACAGCAACATACATAAGCGATTATACGATTCCTACAAGTTATGTAAGTCTTCAGCTTACAGATGACAGTCCTCTAAAACCATATAGTGTTAGGGGAAGTTCGATTAGGCTGGGAGAAGGTTCAGGATGAGCAGACCAAGATCTGGCAGCTGTTGAAGAAGCTTCTTACTGTTGTCTTGTAGAGTGCCTGGTTGAAATCTTCAAGATGAAAGGAATGAATGGTGAGGACTCTTGGTGACATGGCTGGAAACTGGTCACAGTGGTGTAGATGTATTCACTTGCTGACATCTTCTAAAGCTTGAATAATGGCACTAACCTTTTTTTCAGGTTGTTTATTCTTTCACGTTATTTTCTGGTCTTAAATATCACTCTTTCTATCCCCTTGTTTTTGTGTACTACTGTAATATGTGGCAACATGAGCCTATAAACCTGTGTACAAGGTTCTACGTTGGTTTTGTCAGTCAGTCAGTCGTATCACCAGATTTAGAATATTCTGTCCTAAGTCAACTCATGGCAGTGCATACTTTTATTTCTCACTATTGAAATTGCCTAGCAATCGAGGGGTATCTGAATGTACTGCATAAAGTATCTACGCTCCAAATCTCTTTAGGCAGGTTATTAACTTCTACCCAGTTTTGATCATAAAACTTTTATTTCTTTATCTAAATAGAGAATTAAACAACAAAGGACTTTAATTTTTGGCAAATACCTTTTTATTTCCTGAATATTTGTTATTGATGATGTTTAAATGTGATAGAGTCATTTCAATTTAATTTGATCGATAACCTTTAAGTACAGATCCAATGTCTGTGAAGAGGATTCATAAAACTATCACCAGAGATAAGTGTGCAACAATAAACCAGGATCTCACTTCACTGAAATTAACAATGAAACTTCAACTAATGTATTTCGTTATTGAAATTACAGTTTACAGAAGCAATTGTTAATAAAGAAACTTTGAATCTAAGTGAAATTCTCAGTTTTCAACATTTATGCCTATTAGAATTAGTGAACTAGAATAAAAGTAAATGCAACCCGAGAGATAGGTGTTACCTTTACGTGGTAGTCGGGCTTGCATATCACAATGACCCAACGAGCTATGCTGGTGGAACACTTGTCCCCTCGAGGTCCTACAATACCAGAAAGATCTGTTGGATGATGGTAAGACGAAAAGCAGTAACCGTTGTGGTGTAAATAACTACACTATGATGGGAGTCTGAGGGCGAAGTCGTATTGCTGTTAGCTGGATGGGGTGTGACAGCAGTGAGGTGTTTCCTTTGGATGACCAGCAGTTTCATGCTGGTGCTGCCTTCTCAATGGAAGGAGGGGGGTGGGTGGGTTAGAAAAGGTTGGCCCCGAAAATAACACACTCCACCATGCCCCACGGTCTGCCGGGCCAGCGGTGGTGGTTCATTTATCGTTTCCTTTCAACTATCCGGTCCCCAAAATACAAAAGTTCAAAATAATCATACTCAAAAATGTACGTGTGACAGGCCCCAAGCATATGTTCGATGGGCTCTGTGGTCACAGAAATCTCTTCCAGGTACTTAAAGGAGAAATATCCTTCCACGGTGTGGGCAGCTGGGACATGTCAACCACCCTTACAACTCGATCAGCACTCAAGTTTCCTCAATAAAACTCATCCAAAAATCATAAAAGGAAAATCATTGTATTATACCTAGAACACTTATAACTAGATATATTCAAAACTCTTTAATATTTTTTTTTAAAACGAGATATAAGTTTTCAGAATCCTTGGCTATACTTTTCACTTCAAACTGTATTCTAAGCATATATGATTATAGCCTTTTTGATTTCCGTTTTAGTCTTCCATACAACTACTTTATTTCTTAAGAAAGTTGTAATGTCGATGAGAGTTAACCTTAATCAATACTATGCTTCATATACTTCTTGTTTTACAAATCTTGGTAAATTTTTAATAAGTTTACATTTAAACTTTTCAAGGAAACACATCTGTAACTAGGTAACGCATTGTTTCCTGTTCAATAAAACTTTCATTTCAATAGTGCTGATTACTAACCAATTTTAGATTCTTGTATGTATGTTTATGCAAAAACTGTCTTAATATATACATGTCTATGTATAACTTTTTACACAATTTATAGTGCTTTGCACCACTTAGTATTATTTCATGCATAGAGTAGACTTACTCTATACTCATTATGTGTATTTTCATTTTTGATTTTGTTAAGTTAGTTTTTTTTTCCATGTTTTTTTTTCTAAACTTCTCTAGATATTTGAAATGGTTGATGCTAAAGCACGTAAAGACTGCATAAAAGAGATAGATTTATTGAAAGTAAGTCATTTCCGAATTAAGGGAAAATTTTTGTATTGTATTATGGATTGCAACTGTATTGTGAATGATATATTATAGAATGGAGAAGGTTCAGGAATAAAGATCTCCAGATAACCGTGTGCTACTTACCCATCTTACCTTTATATTAAGTAACTTGCAGTTCAAATAGCTATTTGGCTATGTCTTTAAATACAGTACTGGATGAAATGAATTCAAATCTCTGAGAGAGAGCACCAGTTTATTTTAAGATGAATGGAGATTTTTAATTTAGAAGTACTATTCATCATGGACTGACATCAGTTGGGGAACCATTGAAAATCTGGCAGCACTGGACAGCTGTTTCGTCCAACCAGTATGGGACTCCTGAGCAGTATGCACCCACGACCCGACTAGGGATGGAACTCAGGGCTTTCAGGTTTCATGACGAAAGCGTTAACCATTCAGCCAGTGGGTCGGTTTCCAGTGGTTCACAATTTTTAACTTCTGTCAATTCACAACATAGCGTGACTTTCACCCAAGTTCTTCAGTTGACATCCACTTCATTTCCGACTCATCCCAAAAATATATTACTCTATAGTGCTCAATAGTGACTTGCTTCCACACAGATATCAGGAAGTTCTAATGAGAAGCCGTGATCTGTGGGGTTAACCAGTCGGAAGTGAAGTGGATGCTAACTGAAGACCTTGGGTGAAAGTCACGCTATGTTGTGAATTGACAGAAGTTAAAAATTGTGAACCACTGGAAACCGACCCACTGGCTGAATGGTTAACGCTTTCGTCATGAAACCTGAAAGCCCTGAGTTCCATTCCTAGTCGGGTCGTGGGTGCATACTGCTCAGGAGTCCCATACTGGTTGGACGAAACAGCTGTCCAGTGCTGCCAGATTTTCAA
Source organism: Heterobilharzia americana (assembly GCA_944470555.2). Taxonomy (NCBI): domain Eukaryota; kingdom Metazoa; phylum Platyhelminthes; class Trematoda; order Strigeidida; family Schistosomatidae; genus Heterobilharzia; species Heterobilharzia americana. The sequence continues at coordinate 43,166,548 of OX104127.1, forward strand.
TGGTTCCCCAACTAATGTCAGTCCATGATGAATACTACTTCTAAGTTTCTTTTAAGTTGAAGATATAGCTTGCTGACGATTACCAATAGGAATGAAATTTAAATCCAGGACTTTCTGTCAACTGCTCCCAACCATCAAGTAGTATGCAATAAACTCTAACTCAAACTAATTCCCAGCAAACGTTTAGCATTTTAAGATTTATGCGTTACTACAGTGTTTCTCTTAAAGCCGGCATACAGAGAAACATGATGAACGTTCATTACTGAATAATCAATCTGTAAATGCTTTAAAGTTATATCGAAGATTTTCATCCTTTCACTTTCATGATTAAAAGTGAAAGAAAGTGATTTTGAACTACTTATAATATAACTGACTAGTTCACTGAAATTCAGCTTATGTAATCAAGCTTAGATTTTATGATAAGTGACTAGCTGATTTTCTTTTTCACGTCGAACAGATGCAGCATTTCGACAATACTAGTCAATTCATAGTATTTAAGCTAAGCATAGAAAGTTCATTGGCTATTAGAGATCCTTATTTCTTTAAACTGTATAACCATATTTTGGAATATTCTAGGTTTGAAATGCCTCACTTGAAACAAATAATAACTGTTATTCAACTCTGTTGACTTCTTCTAACAAACTGGTCAGTGATTATCAAATCATATGATGGAATTCAGTCTTTACGGATAGAAATTGTCTTCACAGTCTTATCATATTACTATTATTTTTCCCTTGGGTTCCTAGTGGAACATACGGCTTCAGTAGCACGCCTCCATTCCACTCTCTTCTCTCCAATATTTTCAACTTCGCTCCACAACAGCCCATAAGCTCTCATTTCTTCCTCACATCATCTCCTCTATGTCACCCTCTCCGGTTTGGATTCCACTCAACGGCCTGGCCTGACACATGATGTCCCCAATCGGTGATGGATTCTTGGTTGGTTAATTGCCGGGTCAGAGTTCCTTGTTGCTTCAAAACATTTTTTTTTCACAGCTTTCAAAGTTTCTGACTCGAGTACTCAAAACCTGTCCCATTATTACGTGTGTGATAACATCAGTAAAGCGTAGTGCGAATCATACATACTATTTCTCATTGTTTTTTGCCAAAAATTCCACTAATCTATTACTAGTTTTTTCTTGTATAATTTCGTAAAAGTTTATATTGCAGAACAAGTTATTTTAGAATTAAATAGACTGGGCGTAACCTGAAATGAGGTAAATCAGGAGCACTGACAGTTACATCAGCCTTTAAGGTTAAAGGAATTGAAAAAAACTCTCATTATTGAAAATCTGGATAGCCTTCTAACTATCCTCTTCTGTTTGGTTCAGCAGTAGATTCAGTAGTATTTGGTAGGCTTCATAAGTCTGTTATAGACCTAACTTCATTGTATTAAAAAAAATGAAGGTCTCCTATCTTGTAACCGTAATAAATGCCTCATTAACATTCTATTCATTTGTTGGAATTATGTAATTATTCTAGATTAGCAAAATTCATATGTTTTTTCAGCAAATCTTTACTCATGAATGTTTGATTGGATTTGTTTCTTTGGTTTAACATGACATATAGAACTAATAATATGCAGTTTTATATGTAAATATGCTTTTAAATTTCAATTTTTAACTAAAATTCCATTATTGAACTGTTTATCAACCTAATCATTCAATAGTATAATTATTTATTCATGTTTTCTCAATTATATTACACTTTATCATTCATTTTTCAACAATGTTTAATACATAGAGTAGTAAAGAACAATGAAGTCGCTAGTATTCATCTACTTTATAAAATGAAATTTAGTTGTCATGATTTTGTTTGAAGTCATTCATCTAACAAGATGCTGTTCTCTCTCTATCTTATAGTAAAATGTAATTGATATCTGATAGATTATATTCAAGATGAATTTTTTATCAGGTTTGTATATTATTGATAATGTTTCCAAATACCTGTAAGTGTATGCGGTTCCCAAAGGGAAATAAACTCATTACTCAATGATTCAGTTAACTAGTTATTGTCTCATATATTACTCAACAACGTTTTTCATGTCTTTTTCTACAGATAGAATTATATGATAATCACTTTCTTCAATTCTATTTATTCAGTTAATCCGTTAAAATAAAAGTGGTATGTAGATGCGTGGATTCCTGATAATATAAGTCTTGATATTTCCATCAATCAAAGTTATCTATGATGATTGATAAAGAAAGAATGAAGTAAACTGGTCAAATGATTCTCCTTTAAGTATAACTTAGAATTTTATTATTTTTTTTGCTTAACAAGAAATTAGATCATCCGAATGTTATACGTTATCTGGCATCATTTGTCGAAAACAATGAATTAGTTATCGTTTTAGAACTTGCAGATGCGGGAGATCTATCATATATGATAAAGGTAAAGTATACTCATTTTTTGGAATGTTTTCTTCACTCTCTGATAGCATACTTTGTTTAACACTTCTTAAATTGTTACGTCATCATTGACGAAGGAAAAACGTCTAATCAGTATCTTTTAAGCTACGAACATGAAGAGACCAGTAAGATGTTTTTATTACATATCTGAGAAAAAGTACTTTGTTATTGAAGATTTCATAATGCAACGTAAATAATCACTGTCTTCGAATACCTTTGTAGATAATGAAAAACTAAAACGATTCTCATGTATTACAGTGAGTTTTTTACATTATCTTCTTTGATTAAACACTTAACGAAGAGTACTTCTGGCATTTTAGTTAAATCGACTGAGGATAAATATAAACACTTCAGATTAATGAGTTTTCTGAATGTTTAAAAGTTGCCTCACTTAAGTTTTAAGAAGACATTATCAGTAACATTCGAAAGACTTTTGGTTGTATCACTCGTGATTTCCACTATCTGTCGTTAAACCTACTTATATATTACTGTCACCAATCAAATCATTTACACGGTATGCAATTATTAATGAGTAACAGATCCGGATTTTCAACACCAATGTCAAGTCAGTGCTTCTGTATGGTTCAGGAACTTGGCGTGTTACGAAAGGGATTTACAACAAACTACAGATATTCATTAACAACTGCCTTCGCTCTTTACCCCAGCTCAGATGGCTAGAAAGAATAAGCAACAAGGAACTCTGGCTGGTGACGAACCAACGAAGCAAGAAGCTATCATTCAGTAAATATGCAGAAGGAAGTGGAGATGGATTGAGCATGCACTGAGAAGACCAACTGGGGACATCACCAGCCAGGCCCTCGAGTGGAACCGAAAGGGGAAACAACGAGTTTGGTGTCCGAGGCAAGGGTGACATGGAGAAGATCGTGAAAAGAAGAAATGAGAGCTGCTGGGCTGTCATGGAGCCAGGTTGAAAAGATTTCAGAGAACAGAGTGGAATGGAGGCGTGCTACTGAAGCCTTATATTTCACTAAGAACCCAAGGGACAAATAATAATAATAACAGAGTATACACAGTGATCATTCAACTTGAAATAAAGAATCTTACAGTGGGGCTTATTTTCTGACCTCTAATTTATATTCAACATGTGCAGCGTGTATCAGTTAACTTTTGTTCCTGTTTGCTACAAAAAATCTTATGATATCAGTGATAATTAGTCAGCAACTTTAAACCTACACATGAGACAATTTTTGTATGGACTGTTTTGTACCAATCTGTTTATAAGAATGATAGTAACAATATTACAAATACATAATCAATTCGCTCACAATATACGAGTAGTTGCGCACTTTATCACTATGAATCAAGAGTTTTATGTTCTTTTACTGACTGGTCATTGTCTTTTGATAATCAGTTCAGATCATTCTCAATTAGTGAGTTAAGTGAATTGTTTAAAAATATGGTTTTGTTAGATATGATCTAGTCTTGTAAGAAATATTTGTCCGTTTGCAACTGATATTAATGTGTCCCTGAAAATAATGTATTCAGTTACTGTAACTCACTTAGTGATAGACATGGGTATCAGTTAATGAATGATCAAAGACTTATATTAAAGCCAAATCTGTCAATTTTTTAGATTAGGTGTGACATGCCAATTTATTTTCTTTATTATTTGTCCCTTGGGTTCCTAGTGGAAAATAGGACTTCAGTAGCACGTCTCTATTCCACTCTGTTCTCTGCAGTCTTCTGAACCCGGCTCCACAACTGTCCAGAAGCTTTCATTTCTTCCTCACACGATCTCATTCCATGTCACCCTTGGACGCCCAACTCATCTTTTCTCCTTTCGGCTCCACTTGACGGCCTGGCACGTGATGTTCCCAATCAGTCTTCTCAGTGTATGCCCAATTCATCTCCACTTCCTTCCACTGCATATTTGTTGGGTGGTAGGTTCTTGGTTGATTTGTTGCCAGAGTTCCTTGTTGCTTATTCTTTCTGGCCATCTGATATTCAGTATCGAGCGCAGCCAGCTGTTGATAAATGTGTGACGCATCAATGCTAACCAGTTTTTAAAACGCCTTGATTTTGTGGCTGTCAGTTGTACTACCAATTGGCATAACGTTGCTCTATCTTTGTCTTTCTACAACTCGACCTTGTTATATATATCTGCTATGAGGGTTTAACAGCAAATTGATTGCAGTGGGTGCAAAAGCTGTATTGAGTATGCGGTGGTTGGATAGATAGCTAATGTTGACATGGGATATGGCATTACTGTGTAACAGTTCGAGTTGATACACCTAATTTCGACACATCAAGCAATAAAGCTTCAAGTTGAAAACCTGCGAAATAAAGAAGAAAGCGGTCAAGAGTGACAGAAAATTGTGAAAAGACATCAAGGGAGAATCAGTTAACACTGAAATTCGTGTGCTGATTAAGGTACGGATAATGCATGAATGTATTCGTGCCGATGAGATCTATTCTGAGCCTGTCAATTACAATCTTCAACCGCAGCTCTCATTTGCCATGTGAACCTCAACCAGAAGGCCTAGACTCTACTGGGCGACTAATATCAACAGTTAGAAACTCCATGAATTAACGATATGTTCTGGTCTGAGCATTTCTAACCTTTTCCCGTACGGATCCTACTGCAACTAATATTATGTAAGGAGACAGACGGCAACGAGGTTCATGTAGCACATTCCCCAGCCACCTGGGTCGATGAAGGTTCATAACCTCATGAACTGATATACCTCTTCTACTCAAAGCTGTATGCCTGACTTCAGGAATGAAGTCAAGTTTAAACTTGGCAAAATGTCGGCTACCCGAGACAGACACTGGAATGCAGTTCAACCATGAATTCTTTTTTATTTAAAAGTGTATACTGCTTGTATTTAACTCGTATACTACCATATGCGGTCGCTTAAACATGAAGATTTAAGGGATGTGCACTAACCTTTGACGATCCAGAAATCACCCAACTGATGAGCCTCAAATGAGACGAAACGCTCGTTCTGAATTCCCCCCCCCCCGCTAGTCACTTACACCAGTATAAGACCCAAAAATCATCTATGTTATATCATTGTTAACAAACTGCTATTCATTTGGTACAAATCTGTTATACAGTGCTCAAATAATCCAGCATCTGTTTTTCCCATTGTTATACATGAAGATGTCGGTTCGAACCACCAAGTAAGCATAATTCTTCATTCACTTGCTGATATCCTCTATAAATAGGTGTTAAAATCCATATAATCCAGTTCCAAACGTTAATATCGATTTCCTATGGCAACTTGAGCTGAATCATCTGTGTGTTAGGTTCTACGTTGATTTTGTTAGTTAGTCGGTCGGTCAGTCAATCCTACAGTCAGCTTATCGGTTAAAATACGCTTTACATTGAAACATACTAAGTTTCCTTTTTAAGTCGAAGTAAATACTTCAGTATAATGAGATTCAGTACAACTGATCACTTGTCTGTTCTGTTTTTCTTCGCATCAGTTCATGCCATTTAAGGGTTATGATATGCAGATCTACCTTGAAGAAGGAGTTTTTCACTTTTAAAAGGTTGATTCATGAACTTTACAGAAGTTTACTGACAGTCACAACTGACTACTTTAAACACCTTTTCATTCTTCATTACTGCAGAATTTCAAACACTCAGCGTTGACATTGGGTGGCGGTTGCGCTATATATCGTGAGCTAACAGAAGTTGGAAATATGGAGCATTGGAATCTGACCCAGTGACTCAATGGTTACGCGCTGGCCGCGGAACCTGAAGGTCGCGGGTTCGATCCCTGCTGGTGGGGTCGTGGGTGCGCACTGCTGAGAAGTCCCATACTAGGACGAAACAGCTGTCCAGTGCTCCCAGGTTTCCTTTGTTCCTCCAACTGATGTCAGTCTACGATGAATAACAACTTTAAGCTTGCTAATTGCTGATAAACACTTCAGATCCTTCTAGATCTATTGATATAGTTTTAACTGATTATATAAGAATCTCTAATGAATAGTCTTTGAGTCGTATAAATAATAAAATAGTAATCATATTCTAATTACAACCCAGACTATATAAAATTTCTATTGTGAATATTCTTGTTCAATCCACTTGTATAGCATTTTAGAAAGAAAAAGCGATTAATTCCTGAGAAAACTATTTGGAAGTATTTTGTTCAAATCAGCAGTGGCTTGAATCATATGCATTCAAAACGTATTATGCATAGAGGTAAGATTTCATGTATTGTGTATATCTAAATATACCCTTGATTTTATCACTGTTTTGCAGTATTAATAAAATCTCAAGCTTGACTAAGTTAAAACAATGTCACTGACCTAACAAATGCCTAGAAATGTGCAGTCAACTTTAGCAGTAGATGACGCTGATGTTTTGCTGTATTGAAAGATGATAGAAACACAGTTTTGACTAACGTATTATTACTTTCAGACCAATTTCTCCTTAGTTGAACAGCATTTCTTACTACTGTAGAGATAAAATTCTTATTCTTCTCAACTTACTAGCCTTAGTTTTATTAATTTCCCTGACATATTATTATAAATTTATCTATCCTATCTTCAGTGAAACAGGTTAGTGAGAACTTCTGAAACACCTAATTACCTTATATGCAATCAAAACTTATAATTCAAAATGCTGAAAATTATGTTTTCACAGATCAGCAGTGTTAACTAACAAACCTTAAGTATTTATTGAAAAGTTAGCTAACATAACAGCGGAAGGATTAACTAATTATCATATGAGATCAGTCAACTCAATAATCACTAATGATATCCAGTTATGTAGGAGACTAAATCACTGGGTCATTGGGCCTTTAAGAAACATGACATAAATCTGTCACTATAGTTTTCATGCATTCATCTTCAGTGTCATTTTAGTTTTCATTGATGTTTTATTCTGCTCTCCTCTTCCATAATTTTTATTTCGGCTACTCTACTGTTTAGAATTTTGTTAAGTGAAGACGATAAGATGTTATGCACTGACATATGTCATCATATTATATATATATATATATATATATATATATATATATATATATATATATATCCCATAGTTATAAGTGTTGAAATAATGGAGAATATTTGTAGCTCAGATGGATGGTCTTCGTTGTATTGTGTTCTCCGAGATGGGGTGTTTAATCGTGAAGCTTTCATCGTCTTGCTAGACGACATCATCAGCACTAACTTCAGTATGAAGTTAGGATCATAAATTTGATAAATTGTTTGGTTGTGGCTAGCAGAAGAATCCAGGACGCCCGTCTTGTCCTATTTGGGACTCGTCAGCTGGATGTACCCGCACCCCAGTGATGGGGTTCCCGGTGGGACTCCAACCTGGTACCCATAACTTTAAACGGCAAGGCGTTACTCAGTATGCCACGGAGGAACGATAGCGTTTGAAGCGATGGGTACGAGGTTCGAGCCCCAGTGGGAACAACACCACTGGGGTGCGGGCACATCCAGCTGACGAGTCCCAAATAGGACGAAACGCGCGTCCTAGATTCTTATACTAGCCACAACTAACCAAATTACCGAGTGTGACATTCAGGCAATATCGAGATATCCACATAGGAGCCCGTATGCCAATAGAGGTAGAACAATTCGATCCAACAAAACAAAGGAGCATAACAAGTATGTCAATAAATAGTAATGATCATAAATTTGTCTCAAATATGTGCTAGCAGACCACTTGGTTATGTTAATTCATAATGGTCCTTGATTTGGATGATACTTTCAAGCCAACTAGAAGCTATATGAAATATTGAACATCTGTTTATCAAAATATTCTATATAAAGTGTAAACTCAATTCATCATTACTGTAATATTCTACTTTTCAGTAGCTCATCTTTATCCGTTGCTCATATTTTCTATATCAAATTATGAAAGTAACCTTTAAAACAAAAAATCCTATTGTCTGTAGTATAAATATGTGTACTTAGAAGTATTAGGAATAATTATTGAAAGGCGAAAAATAAGATAACGCATAATTAAATTCGTATATCTCCTTATTCAATCCTTCAATATCTGATATTCAATAGATAAACTTGATCAAAGCTCATTGAAAAAGTATTTTTTTGTAAATGTAAAAAAACTGTATACACAACTGGTGATAAAACAAGTTTTATCATTCTTTTGAAAACATAAATAACGACACTTTAAGTAGTCTTCAATTAAGTTTACTGAGAAACAAAGTCTTTTAATTGACTAAAATCTTGATAAAATTCCAGTATGCGTCGTAGAGCTTTTAATAATCCAGAAAGCCGACCAATGAAATATACAGCACTAAAGTGTTGTAGTCTCTTCCTTATATCTAATATTATTATTATTATTTTCCCCTTAAGTTCCCGGTGGAACATACGGCTTCTGTAGCACGCCTCCATTACACTCTCTCCTCTACAGTCTTTTCAACCTCTCTCCATCATTACCCACAATCTTTCATTTCTCTCTCACATCATCTCCTCCATGTCCCCCTCAAATCGGATACCCAACTCGTCGCTTACCATTTCAATTTCACTCGACGTCTTGGCTTCACATGTGATGTCCCCAACTGGCCTTCTCAGTGTATGCCTAATACAATCAATCTCCACTTGCCTGCTGCATATTTGTTAGGTATATGGTTCCTCGTTGGTTCATTCCCACAACTCCTTGTTGCTTATTCTTTCTAGTCATCTCATCTATAGTATTGAGTGAGTGTAGGTGACAACTGTTGATGATGTATGTTTACAGTTTGTTGGAAGTGCTTCTCGTGACGTGTCGGGTTTCTGAACCATGCACAACCACCACCACCACCACCACCACTGAATTGACTGGGATTGGTGTTCAAAATCCGGATGTTGTTCACTCTTTACCCCGAGTACAGTGCAGTAGATATCCACACTGATTATTTCAGATTATTATGAAAGCCTGTCTCGCTGTCTTGCCGATCCTGGCTGCTTTGACATCCTCCTCTCTGCCTGTGCCGCCTGTACTTGAAACGATGCTGTCTAGGTTGGTAGGTAGGTAGCTAGGTAGGTGAAAGAGACTACTTCCTTCCGGTCCCTCCGGTTAATGATGATTGGTGCGTGTTGTTGTTGATGCTGTTGTTGGTTGGGTATCCTCATCATCTCCATCTTCTCTACATTCATTTGAAGGAAGTCTCGTCTTCGCTGCCATACCTCGCCTCTTCTGTTAACTTGTTAGTTTCCACCCCTAGATCTTCCAGTTTGTGCCACAAGACATTAGACATAAATCATCATCGTTGGTGAAATCGAAATCTTCTTCTGATGTCTTTTCATCGGTCCAGCCAGCCAGCCAGCATATGCCTTTCATCTCACTCCTCACGATTTACTGCATGATCCAGTCCAGTTCACCACAGTCAGCAAGGTCATTGGTGATAGTAGGCGGCAGCTTTGTCTTACTCCTTCTTGTCTTCACTTCATAGGCATCACTGAGCTTTCCGTTGTGAATCACTTGGCATGTGGCATCTTCATATAGCTGCTGAATGAGATTGATTAAGATTTATGTTACTCTGTAGTGTTGAAGCAGCAGTTGCCAAATTACTTCTCTGCCGTCCTTATATCTAACGGAGTATATTAAGGAAGAAACAGATAACTCCACTTAAGTCTTATTATTAAAAGGCATGTAATTTATTCAATACAACGTAAGTGACTGACATTATTAGGATACTTTATACTGAAGAAAATTTCTTCTTAACATACTCTTACATGAACAATTCTGACAGGTTTTCTTTAACCTTGACGAAAATATAACTGCATTTCGAGTCTGTATTTTCTAGTTATTTACTTTTCTTTTTCTTAAATAAACAATTGATGAAGCAAGAATTCCTTTAACTTTTGTATTTTATCAAGTCAATATTCTCCAGAAATTATTTTTTTTGGGGGGGGGGGGGGATGTTCAATTATTATTATTATTATTTACCATTTTTATTCTCATCTAATTTCTTTTTCTATTTATTCTTCATTCATCCTTAAAGTATATGTAGCATTGTATCGTACATATAAAATGAAGAACTCAAAATGTAAACTAAAAATATACAATTCCTTATACAAGGTCATCTCTTAGTGTAATAGAATGTTTATATGTAACTATGGTAACCATAGACTATTTCTTACCAGCGGTATCAACAATGATAATAATCACATCTATAAAGAATTATGAAATATTTACATAATTCAATCTTTTTATAATATGAATATTAAAAAAAAATTGTAATGATAAACAAGTTTGATAAAAGTAATTTCATTTCATAGTTATAAATTGGGAAATATTATAATTCTGGCCTATATGTTTTAGTTCATTCACTTTTTCTTCTCATTAGGTAGTATATGAAGCATTTTTATTATTAAGTAGATGGAAGTAAAAACAAAAAAAAACGGGATTCTTTCTAAGAACTGGATATCTCCTTAGATATAGATGGTTTTTTAGTCGTAATACTCATAGTAAAACAATATAGACGAAACAGCTGTCCAGTGCTCCTAGGTTTCCTTTGTTCCTCCAACTGATGTCAGTCTACGATGAATAACAACTTGAAATATTTCCAAATCTCCACAACTCCCTCAAAATTCAATTCAACTGGTGCTCATTGGTGACTAGCTTCGAGAAGTATTCCCCAAGTTGCAATGAGAAGTGGTGACCGGTGGAGTGAAAGCCTGATGGTGGTGAGACAGATACTCAACGATGTCATTGGGTGGTGGTTGCACTATATCGTGAGGTAAGAGAAGTTGGAAATATGGAGCATTGGATTGTGACCCAGTGGCTCAATGGTAAGGTGCTGGCCAGGGGACCTGAAGGTCGTGGGTTCGAACGGTGGTGGGGTGGTGGGTGCGCACTGCTGAGCAGTCTGATACCACCACGAAACAGCTGTCCAGTGAGTGCTCCCAGGTTTCCTTTCCTCCTCCAACTGATGTCAGTCTACAATGAATAACAACTTGAAATAGACATATCTATTGACACGATAACTGTTTACAATGTTGAAATGGATAATGATGACTCAAATAACCAAACTTCAAAATTTTGTGCTACACTTATTTTCCTCTTGTTTCAGCTTTTTTTTTTTATTATTTGACTTACCTTTTATTTCACAATAAGTGTTACAATCTTATTGAAAAACATATTTATTGTCTTTTAGATATAAAACCTGCTAATGTGTTTATCAATGCTAAAGGTCAAGTGAAACTAGGAGATCTTGGATTGGGTCGATATTTCAGCCCAAAGACTATAGCAGCTCATTCTTTAGGTAAGTAATTGTCAAGTGACTTTTATATTGATCTGAAACCTTACCAGTAATTAATCACATTTCCATAGGATATTTATGCCAAGAATTATGTTTCAAGAGATTTGTAAAAGACTGGTAAAAAAAGGAGTTCCCTTTATTTGATGGAAATAAGCCATATGATGCACGTTTTACATATCAGATTATGAAGCCGTTTACTATATGAAGGGTTATCTTACTATTTTATTTGCTCAAGCCGACTCATAAATACCATGGTCTAGTCCTGTATTCTACTGAATGAAGATCGAAGAAATATTTCTTTTCAGTTAGTTCCTCATCAATGGCTCTACACTAATATAGCATTTTCAAAACGTAAAATACATACCAATCTAGTGGTGAGAGTTATATAATGAAAGGTAATCAATCTCAAAGTATCAAGGATGTGATAGTTGATCAGGTAATGTAGACAGTTAACTAAAGCATAGACTAATTATAGTAGAAAGATTTTGTGAACAGATTCTTACATAATTGATATTTTGTATAATGGTAACTAAAGAGCAAAAATGAACTGTTACGTGAAGTGGTAAATTGTTGACGGTAATTAGAGATAGTAGGGGAGAAGAAGATGGCTAAATCTGTAATAATAGTAATAATAATAATAGAGTTATTAAAATATTAGTTGTAGTCAATTTTGTGGCGAATGAAATGAAGAGTTTTGTTGTAATAAATGAGCTATACAGATGGCCAAAGCAAAGAAAGAGGCTGTACGAATCTCTTCTGAACACACAGATTTGGCTTGTTTAGGTGGATTCCTATGGCTTCCGCTGTATGTAAAAGACGAACTCATAGAGCATAGGTAAGGTTAGAAGGAGTGTGATAAACAACTTTAAAGGCATTATGAATGTTAACTCGGTGGCCGGTGTGAATCAGATGAGAGAGTATTGAGCTTTGTATCGATCTGGTTTCCCACTTACTTAGCGATGAAGGTTGATGCTCGGCGATTCGATGACGGACTTGTCTAATTGTACGTTCAATGTAACTAGCTCCACAGGAGCAGTTGAACTGGTAAATGCACATAGAAGAGGAGAAGTCAGGGAGTCTGTCTTTAGTTCGTGTGGTCATCATCGGCTGGCTGTAGAAAACATAACATAACTTTGTGGCATTACATGATCTTCTTATGGCATTTCTTAAGCGTTGTGTCACCATTTCGCTGATGATATCACCTCGAAATTGTAGTCTTAGGAACAATGGTTTCTTGGAGACTGTAGGCATTTTGGTTTTCATATTGAATGTATCCATATTTTTAGCCAGAAACTAAATGTCTAAATGAGAATTTTCGCATTACTGAATGAAGATTAACCACAAACTTCAGTGAGTTAGATGTTCACAAGTCAGCTACTAAATGATAATTAACAAACTAGTTGAGGCTTTCAGTTTTAAAAAAAAGTTTTAAGAAGGTGATTATTCTTTTTAAAACATTTCTGCAATAATTCACACTACTAAGTTTTCTAATCAGTTTGTAATACTTGTTTAACTTCAGAAACGGTAGCATAAGTAAATAGTCCTTACAAATGTAATGACTTTCTTCGTACTTTTTAAGCTAGACCTTCTATTATATTCTAAAGAAAGTCAACGATATTTTCAAGAAGCGAACATACCTTGTAATATCCTTGTCTCTTCTGTTATACAGCTGTAGTAGTGCGACGATTCAAGGTCATTGAGATGTCAAGGATAACATACAGTGAATATCTTCTTAAAATGGCTCTCATATGGTAAAGCAGTCCAGTAAATACTTCTAAGATAAACTAAACAGACAATAAAAGATGTCATTTACCATAATTGTGTATGTCTGTTTGTTGAAGAGAATGCAATGTTTTACTAAGAACGCATTTTTCTTAAGTTTAGGATAAGGTTTTATGAAATATGACAGCAACGGTAGTAGGCGCTAGCTGTTCGTTTGAAACATGCCCAGATTTATTCCAGTAAGATATTGGAAATGATTAGTGTTGAATACTACAAATGAAATCAGTTTAAACACAATATAGTTCTATGCAAATACCTATATTTTATCTCAATGATGGATCGTGGCTAGCAGTGGAATTCACGATGCGCATTTTGTCCTGTTTGGGACTCGTCAGCTGGATGTACCTGCGTGTCAGTGAGTGATGTCGTTCCCACCGGGATTCAGACTCGGGAGCGATCGTTTCAAACGCCAGAGTGTTATCCACTACACCACCGAGCCACGATAGTGGATAACGCGCTGGCGTTTGAAGCGATCGCTTCCGAGTCCGAATCCCAGTGGGAACAACATCACTCACTGGGAAGCAAGTACATCCAGCTGAAGAGTCAAAAATAGAACGAAATGTCCATCCTGGATTCCACTGCTAGCCACTACCCATCAATACTATATGTAAGTAAGACATAGGCAATATCAAGGCATCCGCACTGGAGCCCATATGCCAATAGACACTGATCAAGTGGGTCCAATCAATGACGGTGTAATATAAGCAATAACACTGAAACACAAGTATGTTAACGAAAAACTTAATAATTTCTCAGAATATCAAAATAGAGTCGTTTTAATAATTTATTAGTCCATAAAATGAAAGTTTAGCCATGCTCATATAAACATCATGTGTGTAGTTAAGTGTTCATTCACACTGATCCTGAAATTGTATAAATTTTTTGTTGTAATTTTGTAACATACATTGAATACTTCTGTATCACTTCAAATTGTAGTTTCACTCATCAATGATAAAAGTCAACTCACCAGTGTTCACCTTTTAATTTATGATTCTTCTTAAAATACATAAACATAAATCTGGTGAAACTATTTTTATTATTCAAAATGTAACCAATTACTTGTGGAAGTAGTATCGACGTCTGGTATCTGACTGTAAATATATGTATGCTTCCAAAAATACTATCGTTTTACTTATTATCCCCAACATTGTTGATCCATCTGTACTAGACAGTGTAAATAGTAGGAGACAACATTAAGTATAATTTGGTATAATTTGTATTGACGAACCAGCTGACAAACATTTTAAATGAACACAATTAGACAACTATTCAATTATTAGGTGCTAGATATATCGTAATGATATGAATTATATGCTACATAATTCGCTTCCTGGAATACAGAAATAGAAAGGAATATCCGTGTTCGATATAAGGTGTTGTTTAATAAAGGTATAGTCATTTCGAAGGTGTTTAAAGTGTAGAGGAAAGATTAAGAATATTTATTATCACGATGCAAACTGACTGAAAGGATATATATATATATATAAATCGAGTATTTGACAAATGAAATACCAAAACAACTTTACCAAAGTAATAATATATTGGAAGGTAAAAATCTTAACGAAATTGAAATAAAAGAAAAGGTTCAAAAGTTCTTGGGACTAGACAAAAATGCCTTTGTTTTGTTTTATGAAAAAGTCTGACATATAGTAGACATATGATTGTGTGCATAGTCAACAAGGTAATGAATAAAAATAGTTACTAGTGAATTAGTTTTATTACAAGTAAATTGTCTAGATGTATAGTTTTGACCAACGGACTTTTCTTCTTGACTTTGTATTTTTGTTATCGTCAGTAACTACTGTGGGCGATTTTTTAACGCCATTGTTTTCGGTTGCTTTAATGTAGATTCAGACTTGAAATCTATGATATCTGGTTCCATAAACAGTGGCTTGATTTTGTCAGTGCTAAGTGTTTCTCGTTTGCTGGAGCGTTCGACCATGACAACTTTTTCTGGCTTACTAATTACTTTGAAAAACCCTTTTAGAGGTTTTTGCACGTTGTCATGACGAATTAAACTGGTTATCAATAACGTAATATCCTTGAAAAATTTACTTGCACATAAAAATCTTCAAAGAAATCTCAAATATGATAAATTTCACTAACTTGATAACTGAATACAATATTCCTTACCACTTTTGCATAAGACATACAAAATTTATTTTGATACCAGTTTTTCAACGAACTTGAACTGTTGATAGGTGGTTGAATAAGAAGACTTATCTATGGAAACTGACTACTTACTAGAACATATCTATGCTAAACTTTTTAATTCTAAAGGGTAGAGCCGCAAAAGATATAGAGAAGTTGTTATTTATTAAAATGACGCTAGTACATTAGAGAAGACTGATTGTTTCTTTTCAGTCAAGCTGAAATTACTTTTCTATGTTAGTGTGTGTGTGTGTTTGTATCTAAAGAAAGTAAAGTAATCGTATACAAAATATGTTGATATTCTGTATGCTTATAATGCGGACAATTTCTTTCTCTTTCCATCTAGTACTTTCTTGAAATTTATTTTATATATAACAGATAAACAGAGATTTACTGAAGCATACAGTTCTGAATAATGCATTACTGAAATGAATTAGTACTTGGGATAGTTTTTCTCTCTGTCTCTCTTCAGTTTACTAGTGGTGTTTTTTCTACAGATGTGAATTACTAATTACTTCCACTGGTATCACAATGGGCTTTGTTGTTATATATATGAAAGAAATTCCACTTGCGAACCTCTTTGTTAGAGAAAAGTATCAAGTTGATATGGAAAATATTGAAATATCATATTTTCTCCATATACACATTGAATGGTTGATAACTATCAAAAATTCGCTCATTATAAAATTTTTCATACCGTTTCATTTTAAAATCACCTAAAACCTGTTATCCACAAATATCCTTATGAATATGAGGTTATTTATCATTGTTCACAATTTTAGTCAGTGAAAATTAGTTTGATTTGTGAATTATTTAGCTAAATTATAAAAATGGGGGATAAGATGATAAACAAAACGGAATGAATTAAAACAGTCGGATAAGTAGGTACTTATGTCTCAACAGTTTTAACAACCACCAACAGCAAAGAAAAATGTCAAATTGTTTCACATTGGGTTGCATTACCAAAATATCAGTGTAACATCTCCTGCTTGTCATGTTGTTAACTGGTATAAAGTTTTATATGCTCAGGAATTCATGAAATACTAGACATGTTTTGTAACAAATTGAACGTATTCAAAAGGGTTACATTTCGCTTGCTGATAAGAAGATCCTTTACTTGATAATTAATTATACATGATCATGAAAAGATGCCACATGAGAAGTGATCCACAATGGAAAGCTCAGTGACGCCTTCGAAGTGAAGACAAGAAGGAGTAAGACAGAGCTGCCGCCTACTATCACCAACGACCTTGCTAACTGGTGAACTGGACTGGATCATGCAGTAAATCGTGAGGAGTGAGATGAGAGGCATATGCTGGCTGGCTGGCTGGCTGGCTGAACTGATGAAAAGACACCAGAAGAAGATTTCCATTTCACCAACGATGGTGATTTATGTCTAGTGTCTTGTGGCACAAACTGGAAGATCTAGGGGTGGAAACTAACAAGTTGACAGAAGAGGCGAGGTAGGTCAGCGAAGACGAGACTTCCTTCAAATGAATGTAGAGAAGATGGAGATGATGAGGACACCCTACCAACAACAGCATCAACAGCAACACGCACCAATCATCATTAACGGGAGGGACCGGAAGGAAGTAGTCTCTTTCACCTACCTACCTAGACAGCATCGTTTCAAGTACAGGCGGCACAGGCAGAGAGGAGGATGTCAAAGCAGCCAGGATCGGCAAGACAGCAAGACAGGCTTTCATAATAATCTGAAATAATCAGTGTGGATATCTACTGCACTGTACTCGGGGTAAAGAGTGAACAACATCCGGATTTTGAACACCAATCCCAGTCAATTCAGTGGTGGTGGTAGTGGTTGTGCATGGTTCAGAAACCCGACAGGTCACGAAAAGCACTTCCAACAAGCTATAGATATACATCATCAACAGTTGTCACCTACACTCAGTCGATACTATAGATGAGATTACCAGAAAGAATAAGCAACAAGGAACTGTAGGAATGAACCAACGAAGAACATATCACCCAACAAATATGCAGCAGGCAAGTGGAGATTGATTGTATTGGGCATACACTGAGAAGGCCAGTTGGGGACATCACATGTGAAGCCAAGCCGTCGAGTGGAATTGAAATGGGGTGAGATGAGTTGGGTATCTGAGTTGAGGGTGACAATGAGGAGATGATGTGAGAGAGAAATGAAAGATTGTGGGTAGTGATGGAGCGAGGTTGAAAAGACTGTAGAGGAGAGAGTGTAATGGAGGCGTGCTACTGAAGCCATATGTTCCACCGGAAACCCAAGGGGAAAATTATTATTATTATTATTATTATTATTATTATTATTATTATTATTATTATAGTGAAAAGAGACGTTTGTTTCACTGGGCTTGATAGTTATGGAATTGTCTTTGATCATGAACAAAAAAACTATATTTAGTCCTGCAGAAAAATGAGTGCAAATCAACCTCCTTTAGGATATAAGATCATCATCTTTAATGATTACAACTCCTCGAAGGAGTAAATCATCATGTTTATGCAACAAAACCTAATGCATTACGGTGATTAAACTGACTGGTAATCATCACTTTAAAGTGTAATAGTGTAGCGTATCAAATATTTTTAACGAACCTATTATTATGATATACTTGTGTTATAAGATGAACAAAATGATACGAAATCATAACCTTTGAATTGATTTTATCTAATATTTATCAATCGTACTACAATCTAAAGTGAATTTGTTTTTTGCTTATCACTGCCTCATTAGTTCAATTAAGCGTGAATTGTTTCAAGAGACGGACATTTTGTATCCATTTGATGTATTAACTGCTTTATTATTCTTCTAAGAATGTTATTCATTGACTGGAATCTTTTTGGTCAAATTATCAAAAAATGCTAAGATATTTCAAGTTGTTATTCATCGTAGACTGACATCAGTTGGAGGAACAAAGGAAACCTGGGAGCACTGGACAACTGTTTCATCCTAGTATGTGACTCCTCAGCAGTGCGCACCCATGACTCCGCACCACCAGAGATTGAACTCAACACAGTTATTCAACGATAACATTGGCTGGTGGTTGCGCTATATCGTGAGATAACAGAAGTTGGAAACATGGAGCATTGGATTCTGACCTAGTGGCTCAATGATAACGTGCTGCTCACGGAACCTGAAGATTTCGGGTTCGATCCCTGACGGGATCGTGGATGCGCACTGCTGAGGAGTCCCATGCTAAGACGAAACAGCTGTCCAGTGCTCCCAGGTTTCCTTTGTTCCTTCAACTGATGTCAGCCTACGATGAATAACAGCTTGAAATATTTCCAAATCTCCACAACTCCCTCAAGATACTAAGATACTTGTGATATATTGGTGTTTCTGATTCATTAGTGAAAAATAATTGACTTAACCTATTGATTCGTGTTTTTCAATAAAATCTGTATGAAGCATACATTATGATACACTTGTATCCTCATATACTAATTTCTTTGCTGTTGTTTTTTCTGTCATTGTTTTTTTCTGCTAATTCAGTCGGTACACCTTATTACATGTCACCAGAAAGAATACGTGAACAAGGTTATGATTTTGCTTCCGATATCTGGTCACTTGGTTGCTTACTCTACGAAATGGCAGCATTACAATCTCCTTTCTATGGGGAAAAAATGAATTTATTTCGTCTTTGCCAAAAAATTGAACATGGTGATTATGCACCATTGCCAAAAGAAATTTATTCAGCTGAAGTAAGTATGTTTATCGGAATAAACAACAATGACTATTGATTATACTACTGAATTCTCTATCCTTGATCTTTAATTAATTTTTGAATACGTATTAGTAATATAAGTCACCAACTCAGTTAACTTAGTATGGTAATACTGAGATATTTTGTATTCTCTATGACACGAAATAGTCTGAGAATGTTTGTAAGTACATTCCCACTGAATCAGATTCAGGTGAGGATTGCAAAAATGTGAAGTTGACTATGTTTAACGCTTGGCTGTTATTTATCCTCATACAAAATTAAAGCCTAAATGAGTGAAATGGCTATCTAACGTTTGGATCACTCCGATCTAGTTAACGGGATCTACAGGTCAACTTGAATGGTTTCTAGTTAAGAAAGTTGTTCAGTGGCATAAATTTAAAGCAGTTTCTACGACGTTATCAGAGACAAGTATATCAGTAAGATGGACTGTAAGCTTTACATGTTGTAGATGATTGCGGTGAATAATTGGTTTCTAGGTTTTGTAGCAAATCAAAAGTGTTGACATACTACTTAGTCTATAGTTTACTCCATGTCTCATACACTAACATATTAAATAGTTAATTTTGTAGTTTTCTTTTCCTTCAGATGAGTTGTAACATATAAGCCTCAGAATATTAGAATTGAACAGATTCAAAATCTTAGCTTAGCAAAACCTGTTTATTAATTTCCTTTATGAAGATGAAGATATTTTGTTTGATATGAGAAAAGTGACCAGTAGTTATTTGTTTACAAAAGTTGGATGTTATTGAGTTAGAAATTCTTGGTCCACCTCATTTACAAACTAGTCAATGTTAACATATCACTTCTTTCCGCAAACAATTTAATAGTCTCAGGCAACTGACGGTGCATAACAGAACCAATTGAAAAAGTATTGTTTGTTTTAGAATTCTGAAAACAATTGGCAATAAATGATATTATAGTTCCTTTGTTTTTTCATACTTCCATTGTTATTTATTTTCTTTTGTTCATATTTTAGCTTCGTGAATTAATCGGTATTTGTATACAAAAAGAACCATCGAATAGACCCACTATTATACATGTTTATAATATAGCCAAGCAAATGCATGAACTTCTTAATGGAAAGCTTTCAAACGCTTCTTCTTCTTCTTCTTCTTCTACCGCTAAACTTGATTCCACACCATCTTCTGCTATTGTGACGTCTTTTTCATCTTCATGCTCATCAACATGTAGTAAAGATATTAAAGAAGAAAATCATATCGGTAATTTAATAACTTACAAATAAATAGTTAGATTTACAGTCATTTGGAAATTTAATGACTTAAAAATATTCATAAAGAAAGTTGTTAAAGCACCATTTAAAGATTAAAAGTTAGACGTATTTGTTTATTTGTAGTTCAAGGTTCAATTATATTCTATAGTTATTTTTGAATCATATAGTTAATATCATTGAATTAAGTTATGTACTGATTAGCTTATTTAAGATATTCATTATATCCTATCATTTGTTTGTATAATCTTAGATTGAAAATGTATCAATTTCTTCACAATTCTATTATATTCACTCAATAATCTATACTAAAATTAAACATTATAGACTGTTCACATTGATATCATGAATCTCTACATGATGAATTATTTTCCTTCGGATCATAATCATATCACAGAAATTTAAAAGAAAAACACTTTCAATGAATAAATCTTCATTATTTTTCAATATTTAACTGTAAAATTGGTCAGATTTGATTAATTGACTGCTGATAACAAATTCTGCTGATACCAAAAACTATTTTTACTTTCCTTTGTTTTGTTAAAACACATATATATATATATATATATATATATATATATATATATATATATATTCATCGTTGTTTTTTCGCATCATTTAGGTTTAGACATATAATTTCTGTCTTTGAGGTTGACTCTTGTTTTAAACGCTTTCCACTATCAATTTACTGATAGGAACCAGATAGATGCAGTAAGTAGTAATATACTATGTCAAATTTTCAAAGTATCATGTGTTAAAAATGAAGTCAGAAAACAATGAAGAGAGATATGGTCATGATATACTACATCTATAGGTTAGAAAAGATGATTGATTCTAAGATAGGTTTCATTGTGAATCTATATTTGCCGAAAACGTATCGAAACTGAGAACACTAGGTGGTTTTTAAGCACTCTAGATTGTGATCTCTTAATAGTACACATACTTGACAGCATAAAGGGTGAGTTCAAGACCACCGGTTGAGATGGTAAACACCATCTAGCCAACTGGTTAAAATCCAACAGTACACATATACATACTTTTCTTAACTCATGACATGGTGTAACTGTCATCCTGTTATTGGTGAATATCTTTACTAATACCTAAACTCACTGAGTTCACAGGTCATAATCTTCCTTCATAGTGACATATATCATTCTAGTTTAAATAAATGTGAAGTGTCACACGGAATAACTTTGCTGGTTACTTGTTTAACTGTGTAAAATTTACTGTAATGAGGTCCAAGAGAACTAAAATTAACCAAGTTCTCCGAATGACCTACTTGTCAATACAGAATATGATGGTAATATATCCTACAATCTCATATGATCTCTGTATACATATGTAACCTACATTTCAGTAAGAATGTAATTAAGTGAAAAGTCAGTAGTGAATCTATGTATATGATGTTTCGTTTAAATGTGTTAGGCTTTCTTAAAAAGCCAAAATAATATCTTAACACTCTTTTACGTATACTACAGGATACTTAGGGCTGTAAGATGCTTCCAGGAATGCAGCAGCCATCAACAGTTACAGTTTATCTACAATGCCTTAGTCACCCTAATAATCCAAGTGGAAAATCTAGAGAAATATGTAATATTGAAAGCTCTTATTAAACGTTTGGCTTCTAGTCACCAGAAGCATACTTTTATTTATCCGTGAATCGAAATTTGCACTGATGAAGGATGTTGAGGTAATCCCGTCATAATGTACCCAATGTACGATATCCATTTAACGAGCTTGTGCAAAACAGTCAGTTTCTTCGTGCTTGTGTCTACGTCTTGCGAAATAATTTCAGGCCTTTGAAGGATTCAGATGCAGTAGATCCAGCCGCCCGTTCCGTGTAGCTGTGGTATACCCAAAAGGTGTTTGGGTGTTGGCTAGTTTGCCTGAGACTGCATTGCAATCGGGTTCTTCAAATGTCCACTTACCAGACAGTTGTTTCGACTGGCTGTAACAGGGAGTTAGGGGCGGTGGAGAGATAACCTAGGGAGACAAATACCTGTGAGCAAAAGATAAAGAAAAGTGAAAAGTGAATGAACACCCAATTAAGAGGACAGAAGTGTAAAGATATACAGAACTTAGGTGAGTGAGGTTATACCATAGTGAGTAAGTGGGATGGAAGGGACTTAAATGCGTAGAGGTAGCAGTGTTGAAATGATGTGACAGCCATTGATTTCTTTGGTCTAGTCCGCATTTCAACCAGATGAGCGTAAGCCATGGGTCACTGCGTAACCATCCAGATTTTTCTTGGAACTCTCGACAGTTGGGGCAGTAACTGCCTCCGCTGCCAATGCATTCCAGTACCCGGAAACTCGAAGGGACAAGAAGTGTGAACATATACAGACTTTTGACTCTTGGTGGGCAGTTCTCTTTGGGTTTCTCCAAACACCACCAATTCGGCCACTCGGTAGTATTCCTTTGTTTGGGTGAATTCGGTTATTTGGTATTTTGTAAGCCATGTCTGCAAGCTGCTTTATGTAAGACTTTACTGTAGAAGCAATTGTGCATAATCTCCTACCTTGGAACAAAGAAATAAGTCGCTCGAAAAACACCATGAAATAATACTGATAGAATTAACTTATTTTAGCAACATCCGCTTGCACAAGATTACATGTATTCTTCTTCCTAAAAGAACACCAAACATGAAGAAAGCAGAAGCTGGTATAGGGATTTATGGGGCAGTGCATTGGGAAATGGTGAGGCTTAACTTTCATCTTTGTTTGGAAGCTGACAGAGAATTGCTTTAGTAATCAACGAAGACTGATATATGGCCCCCAGCAAAAATTGCACAGCCATTATAAAACACGTCAGAAATTAGCAACGCTACCGTGTGGACTACCTAAACCTGGCAAGGACATCAAGGTTGGAACAAAAAAATTAACGCCATTTGTAGAATTTTGAATAAGTCACGGCCGTCTTAGAAATCGTTGAGCGAAGAACTTTGTTTCTGGCGATATCATTCACAGGAACTGAACAATTTTGTTAAAATATAGCCAGTAAGCACGCCTTTAAAAATGTCAGCATGGGTTACCAAACAAGAAGTCTCAGTAGATTGTGGCCAGAAAAATGAAACAGGAGTGGAAGTTATGTGAGAAGTAAT
Organism: Heterobilharzia americana; assembly: GCA_944470555.2. NCBI lineage: Eukaryota > Metazoa > Platyhelminthes > Trematoda > Strigeidida > Schistosomatidae > Heterobilharzia > Heterobilharzia americana. Next base: position 43,190,120 of record OX104127.1, read on the forward strand.
AAAATACCTGCCAGTGTGAACAGCTAACTAGCCCAAGTAGGTAATACTTAAAAGAAAAATAGTATGTTACGTATCTTATACAATGACAAAATGAAAGTGGTTAGTTAGGCTTTGACCTATGGAAGCTTAAAGTTCGGAAAGTGAATAGGGCGAACGAACCCTAAAAAGTGTCAAACAATATTGTCTGGAATGAAGTGATTCACTTCGTTACAAGATGACAAGTCAGCAGACATTTAGCATTATCTTTGATGAACTGGATGTCAGTGCAGAACTGTGGGGAATAGTTCGCTTGTCTGGCTTCCCTTGGAGAGTGCTTCTATAATGACGAGTCGAAAGCAAAGTTTGATATTGTGTGTTCAGAAAGGGTGATAAAATCATGACCCTACAAGTGATGCCTAAAATGTTTTACTGAGAAATAGATAGCTTCTTCTGAAGGATGCTGTACGTGTACAGGTTCTACCTTTTTCAAGACTAGTGTGAGTGGGCTAACGTCGCCATGAACTTTTCGTTACGTAACAGCTCTTAATGTTACCCGAGATAAATCTGTACAGAGTAGTACTGATGATGCCTGATTCACGTGCTGCTTCATAGTATCTCCAGAAAGGGCTTCCTTGGGGTCGCTAAAAGCTTCTCTTGCTGTGCAAAGCAGACGTGCAAGATGGGACGGAAGTTAAGCATTAGCAAGAAATGGCAGATGCTTTTGATGGATGGCATGTTGATATGTTCGAAATATTTTCCTAATGTAGTGCCTACTATCAACACGGTCAGTGTAGCCAAAAACAAAACTTGGACATAGCCCATGGATCAAAGCAATAGTTATGCTGCACTCTAAAGACCAACAGGTGCTCTCAGCAACCCAGATGACTCCAAACCTTTTATTACCATGCTTTTCCAAGTGCCTTTCTGATGCACTTGGAATCTGGTAACATACTTCGATCAAATCCTTTTCCTGCAACACCTTTGCCTTACAGAGTGAGGAAAGGATAGAGCAAATGTGAAATAGGATATCGCTCGTGTGTCAGTACTTTATTAGGCGCATGGTGGTCAATATAAGGGGGCTAGTCACGGTCTCTCCTTATTATAGCATGCGGCAGAGAGGCCGACGAACTGCTAGACAGTTGTATAATGCTTAACTGTATATGTTGCGTTTTTTATGTAGTAATAGACACCCGAATCGTATGCTAACAGGTTGACCTTCAGGGACGATTTTATGTACAGCCCTAAGGGTGTGATAACTTGGTTTCCTTATGGTGAGGGATTTCTAAAGAAGGCGCGCATATCTGCCATCTTCAAATTTTGCTCTGCATACACTTTCCAGATAGTAGTCTGACGCAATGCCTTGAATTTAAATGTGACTTTGTGCATCAATCAGCTAACCAACCAGCAGTCTGAAAACATTCAACTAGCCTGCTCGCACTACTGCCTTGGGGACATCAGCGACTAAACAAATTCACGCAAGCTGAGGTCTAAAGTGAGAGACTGATCAATGGACATCGGAATCCACGTTGTTTTTGCTGCTAACGTAGATGACCAACCGGCTTCATTTGTTGTTCTCCTTGACAGTGAAGAAGAGATGACACTGGCCTCAGCTCCCTTATGAACCTCATGAAGCTCTTGGTGTTTGCAGTCTCTATCTGTCGTGTGGATGCTTATGAGTCTTGTATGTGCGGCAATAAAGTATTATTATCAAATACTAGTCTCTGGTGCATTAAACCGAACAAATTAGTTCTATGTTGCCTCAAAACAGACGTACTTAATGGGGCTACAGTAGTGCTACAATGAATGGCCTTTGTTGAAATGATGGTTATATAATCACATAGGTCACAAAAACACTTCATCAGGCGCATATTAGCCTACTGTGTGTTCCAGAAGATGTGAAGTCTCCTTGTCACCAAGCTCCTCAGCAGTTACAATTTGCTGGAAACGTTTTTCGGACTAACGTCTTCCGAACTGCTGCTGGTATGAACTTCTCGCATGGGGCTTCTTAGGTTTCATAGCCAATCAGATCAGCGACTTCAGTAGCAGCTTCTGTACCTATGGGTTCGACAGAAATGGCAAGTCCAAATGGCTCGCAGACAATCCCAAACCTCTAACAGGTTTCTACTACTAGCTACGGTGTGGGTCCACTACGGGCAGAAAACATAAGATACAAAGGTGCGAGTGAATGCGATGATTAATCTACTCAGAGCAATAGGGTTAATGCACACACTTCGGCAGTAGTCTGGCAAAACCCTATGTTAGCCGCACAGTGAGAGATGTTAGCAATAGTAATTGCCATTAAGCCTTTCTAAATATCTTATCGGAGAAATTTGTTCGATGTGATCACACCAGGGGAGCAAAACGTTTTCGCTGGAAGGGCAGCGGCAATTGCTTAGTAATTCTTCTGAGCTGAAACCTTTCCAAGTATCTTCAAAAGGTGATTTCGTTGCAACTACATGTTACCATATACCTCAGATTTAGAAGATGCCAAGAAAGTATGCCGTGCTACCTGTTTAGTCTGGTCCAAGGTTTTAGGTAAATGATCTCTAGAAGCCATCCAGGTACATGATGTGTGCCCTTTCGCTGCTACTACTTCAGAAACAAGTGGTATTTTCACTTCTCGCTTAAAAATAACCTCCACTCTTTCCTCGAAAACTTCGCCAGCTGTTTGTCTATGGTACACCTGAATGTCCTCTTATCTCACATTTGAACTTTATGACATCTTATCATCTGCTTTTATATGGCTTGCCTTCGGAAGAGCCGATATATGGCTTTTGTTTCAAGTTTGAATTTGCATTTGACGTTTACTTCGTAACTGAATACTCATTCGTTAACTTGGTTACTAAGTTGTAACACTAATATATTTCCAATGATGAACTGTAGAAACCTACACCATCTTTGCAACCAATATTGAAATGTTGCTTCCCTACTGTAGTTGCAAAAGTCTAGAAAGAAACAAATAATCGTGCCATACAAAGTCTTCTGGAGTAAAGAATGATTACATATTACTGGTCACAAATATTGGAGACGAACCATGTAGTCGCGCGCTCCTTGAATAGTGGCGTGTTTTCGCTCATCTCTCGACTTTTGGATTTTTCCACACTGAAAAACTCCCACTTGCAGCACTTCTGTTCCTGCAAGCACCTCACCCCTGCGTATTCGTCAGATCACTTCTCAACAGTTGAGAATTGGCATTATTATTCCTTTGAACCAACCGGTCTATCTCCTGTCAGTGGTTCTTGGGCTTTTCAACTGCCAAACTGCCTTAGCTCTCGGTTCTCCTCGGAGGTCATTCCCCAGGAAATATCTTTCCTGGTTATACATACGCATCTGGAGCTTACGGTTAAACTCGTTGGTCAAGAGCAGAGGATCAAGTGACAAGTGTCTGAAGGTGAGCCAACAAATTATCTTCCCTCTCTATTCTGTCCTTTTGCTGCATTCAGTCTTCAACCCCCTCATTGTTGTTAACTATTTGTTTTCCCAAGAAGTTTATATCATAGCGACATGTCTGCCCAAAACGCTAGATCCGAAGCTTTGACACGGATAACGCGGTCGTGCACAAAAACGGCCAATAACACCCGAAACAACACACTAGTCTGTACCAGAAGACAAACAGAGGTAGGGCAGAACACCGAACTTCTAAAGAAGTGGCCAACCCATGTTTCTAGAATTCCAGTCAGCCATCAGACAGGTGACACAGAGTAGCACTAGCCCGTCACAAACTAGTCCTATCTTGAGCAAGGATCATACCATGCCTGAAAATAGAAGACGACGTAAAAGGCTTCAGAACAAGGCAGCCACAAGCAGTTCGCCACAATCCGTAGCACCTTATTCATGGAAGGAAGGCTGTATTACGACACCCGATGGCTGCAGTGTTTGCACCAAAGTTGTTTCGGTAGTCGATGAGGCATTTGCATGCAACCTATGTCAACGATGGGCGCATTGCCACTGCGATACCAAAGTCCCCCGACAATACTATAAGCTGATGAAGAGACAACCATGCAAGTGGTTCTGGTACATCTGTCCAGAGTGCAGGAAAATGCCCGCACTCCGCACAGAAAGCCTGAAAGAGATGCTCTCCGCCACGCAAAAGCTACCAGCATCCTCGAATAAAGTAGGGTTAACACCAAAGGATAACACAGAGAGACCTGGAAACAGACCTAGAGCTCCAGCTGCGGGCACGCCACCTCGCGTGGGGACCATATTAGGTCAAGTCTCCATACCTACTGCCCAGCCCGGGGAACGTCAAGCGTATGGCCAAAGACATCGACCGCTGAACCCTCTACGAAACCCATTCCAAACACCACACACCGTGACTGAGAAACAACCAGTGGAATTACTCAAACCCATTGGGAAGTCGGGCGTGCCACCCACAACGAACCCAGGTCACAGGAGGACCAACTCGATCATTTTGTTCAACGTCGATGTATCGACAGACTCATTGTTGGTCGAGAGGGAACGGTTTGACAGCCGAATGTGGACCGACTACTGTCAGATGCTGGGACTCCCCCCCCCCCTGCAACTTTGTGTCGCCTTTCTCGAGGAAGCCGGCACCCCGAGATAAGCCACCCCTTTACGTGTGTCCCTAAATACTGCCAAAGAGGCTGAAGACACCCTCCCTCTCTGCGACAACCGGACGTTGTTAATGCCTGTAAAATTCGGGCCAGGCCTGACAAGCCATGGTCAATAAGAGAGGAGGAGAGAAAGTCAGCGGTTGGAAATCCCAAAAGAAACAACACTATAGTTGTACATGGGATTCCAGAATTGCCAAGTGACCGCTCGGTCAAAGATCGGTACTTTCACGACGTCCAACAATGGCAATGGCTCTCAACCAAAGTTGGTCTCGACAGTATACCGGCCAACAGCGTCAGTAGACTGCCAAGGCCAGCGCACCTGAAGACCATACCCAATCCCAGACTACTCGCCGTCCAGTTCGACTCATATGCCTCCCTCACAGACGTTCTACACGCATGGTATAATGCGAAGATCGAATGGGTGGCTCAATACGTATGTGTGAAAGTAAGCCTAGACCCACAAGGCGAGAGGAGAGACAACAACCACCAAGACCTCTGGAGTCAGTGGTCGTCACACAGGCGCTGACCAGTGAGTTAGATACATCAAGTAAAGAAGCCACCACCCCCACAGCCCCCACCCAAGTTAAAAACAAAACACAAAAACGGAACAGTGCCGGTCCTATGAGGACTGGATACGCTAGAACCAACCACGTAAGCGCCCATGCCGTGAAAATACGCAACCAGACCTCCCCTCTCACTAGGCATGCTCTAACATGTATATACAGCAGCGTTAGGGAATTTAGAGGGAAGGTAGCAGAAATGAGGACGCTGAGTGAACATCAGCACTCCGACATCATATTCATCACCGAATCCTGGCTCTCGTTGGATACCTGCGACGACGAAATGCATGTTACTGGCATGGAACTCTTCTGCAGGGACGGAGAGCTCAGAGCAGGAGGGGGAGTGGCTCTCTACGCAAACTCCCGTTTAAAGGCAAGGGTGGTTAGCTATGCCGCCTTGACCCAGCTCCCAGAACCTCTATAGCGCTACTTCACTATCCGCCGTACCAAACACCTGCTCGGAGTCATATATCGGTCCCCCACCAGCTCCCCTACACATAGGAAAATAGTCATCAAGGCAATCTTGACGGCTTCCTCCGCAGATTACAATTCCGTAATCACTGCTAGCAACCTCAACAACTCCTCCATCCTCTTTGAGGCGGAAGGGAGACGCATCAGATCCTTCAATCAGAGGCTGAAGGATGCAATTAAGACTGCTGGTCTCTCAGAGAAAGTGGGTGATACCACACGCTGGGGACCTAACGGAAACGCATCGTACCTTGACTACTTTCTGACGAACGATGAACTTCTCATTGAGGAGGTTTGCATCCAATCTCCCCTTAGCCTCAGTGACCACGCTTTAATCACCTTCACCCTGATTACTAGGGAGGCTCTGCAATTGGAGACGCCCAACACCTTCCTTTGCTACGGCAAGGCCAACTATGAGACCATGAGGGACCATCTCATGAATGCATCATGGCCGGTAGACTGGAATCACCTCATAATAGATGAAAACTGGTTGGAGTTGAACAAAATAATCACTGGGGCCATCAGTCACAGTGTTCCAGAAGTAACACACAGGCAGTCAGTGAGAACCTGATGGTTAAGGCATGGGACAGAGAGTCTCATCCAGAGCAAGAAGCAGACTCGGTTAAAGTGGCATGCATCACGCAGGGAGTCTGACTTCTTGAACCACAAAAGGATTCGCAACCACCGTAACATAACAGTGCGTAGCGACAGATTTTCCTATCAAACAAACTTGGCGGCGAGGTTACAAAGCAATCCCAAAAACTTGTACCGCTTCACGTAGAGGAGAAAGTCAACCAGTAAGGGAGTGAATCTTGTCACAGGCTATGACGGCAGTTTACTAGGCAGTCTGAAGATTGCCGAGCCTTTGAGCTCACACTTCCAAGCCCAACTTAGCACTGACACAAGATCCACACCGGCTCGCTACGACGCCGACCAGGTCGTAAATAACGAACACCTCTGTCACGTCTCTGTCACAGAGAAAAAGTGTTAGAGAAACTATCTGAGCTACGTCCAGGCAAGTCCCCTGGCTGCGATAACCTAAAACCAGTGGTTCTGAGAAACTGCGCCAATATGCTTACTAAACCACTTCGTAACCTTTTTGAGCACTCAATAGGCTCGTGTAAACTCCCTAAAGAATGAAAAAGTGCCATCTTGTCGACCATCTTCAAGGGAGGAAACAGAAAAAGCCCTGGCAGCTATGGGCCAATTGCTCTGCTCCCTATTGTGTCAAAAGTGTTGGAAAGCCTGATAGCTGACACTACCTGGGAATTCCCCAATACGGAAAACAGTGCATACTGCCCAGCGAGGATTTCGGGTTGGTCGCTCACGTGCCGCCAACATTCCCAACAGCCTGGGACGACTGGACACAAAGTTGGGACAACAGAAAACCGGTACATGTTGTATTTCTCGACCTAGCCAAAGTATTTGACAGTGTCCTGCCAGCGGTCCTACTTCTCAACATCATGTCGGCTTGTATAACTGAACCCCATATTCCCTTGGTTCGAGGAGTACCTGGAAGGGAGGCAGTTCTGCACCAACGTAAACAGGATAAGGTCGGAGTGGAGGCCCTCGACCTCAGGAGTATCCCAAGAAGCAATCCTAGGACCGCTTCTGTTCCTCCTGTTTGTCAACCATATGCCAGATAAAACATCCTCACCCGTCCTCCTCTTCGCTGACGGCATAAAAATTTGGAGGGTGGTAAACGAAGAAGCTGATTGTACGGCGCTAAAAAAGACTCGCAGCAACTCGAGCTCTGGCCGTTGGAAAATGGCCTGAGCTTCAACCTGGAAAAGTGCAAAGTAATGCACATCAGTAAAGATGAAGCAAGTACGATCGACTTCCAGTACATGCTGAGCAACCGTGCTATCACCACAGTGTCCATGGAGAAAGATTTGGGGCTCAACTTCTCCGACACCTTGGACACCAGCTCCAACTACAAAGGTATGACAACCAGAGCGAACGCCATTCTACACTTTCTGCGTAGACAGCTTGGCGCCCTCACTCCCGAACTCTTCCTCACCATTTTCAAATCCTACGTGCGGCCGCACCTAGAGGTCTTCAATACGGTGGCTCCTTCAACACTCAAGAGAGACTCTAATCTCCTTGAAAGAATACAAAGAACTGCAACGAAATCAGTTGTGGGGCTAAGGGGAAAGACGTATCCCGAAAGACTTAAACACCCAAACCTATTTACTTTGGGTTATCGCAGGAAAAGGGATGACTTTATTATGGCATACAAGATCGCCCATCAGGCAGACCATGCAAACAAATCAATTTTGCCTGCAACTCAACGATCTTCACGAGGAAACCTCATTAAGATAGCACACCAGAGAGCCAACACCACACTCAGGTCCAAATTTTTCTCCCCAAGAGTATGTGCTTTGTGGAATGCCTCACCGCGACACATCGCCATAGCCCCTCAGTCTACTCATTCAAGGGACGATTAGACAGTTATGTCACCTGGCATGGACTACCACGGACGTACTGAGGTAGTCATCAACCTCACTAGCCCCCAACTCCCTCCTAACTACCACTCACCATCTCTCTCCTTAATACACCCACATTACCCACCAATTCTTCTGTAGGAACCAAACCCACGCGACCATTCGCGCAATTCCCAAATACTTTTCTTTCGTTCTTATTTCTCCCTTCACCTCTCCTTTTCTCCTTCCTTATTATTTTTTCTTCCTTCTCTCTTTTTATTCTCTCTTCATTCTTTTACCACTACCTTACTATTCTCTTCCAGGTACCTACACAGACAGGAGTCACGGCAGTTCTCCAGACTTCCCAGCAACCCGTAGCTCCCCGATCACTCTACAAATTGCAACTTACTAACCCACAAAACATCCACCGCGCCAAAGCTAGAAGTAAGAAAGCAGAGGGGATTTCCTCGTCCACTGCAGGAGTGAACCGAACAACTCGAACCAAACCCTAAGAACTAGACGTGGGAGATCAAAAACTACCAGTTTTCTACGCTAGCACTGTCAGTGTTGGATATTGGTCAAACAACAAAGGTGAAAACTAATGAGGGTAAAATCTCTCAGTATGAGAAGTATCTTGGCATCAGTGATTCATGAAATCTATAAGAGTGCTGTATATAGAATGTTGAAACCAAGTAAATTCGGAGATATGTCTGTATTTAATACTTTTGTACTGTCTACAGATGGCAAGCAGAACTGGAAGGGGCGGTGAGGCATAATTTGGGCCCGGTATTGTACGGTATCATGCAGTCAGGCAGTTGCTTGGGTCCATAGTGTTGTAAACAGCATCATTTGAATAAATAAACCTTGGAATGCAACTCTATCCGGCTACTACTGTTATATCACGCTGCAGAATATAAGAGGTTCCAACGCAGCATCACACAGTTCCCCAAAATCAATAACCTTGAGTTTGACAACATCCAACATTGATGCTGACCTTGATAGTTTAACTGGACTCGCCAAGCCGAAGGCACCCAGTCAAGCAACCCTGCTACTCGGCACGCTGTCGTGTTACGTTGTACTGCTCGTATCCAACTCTCTAGACAGCCAGTTGGAACACAACAGTATCTTGGCAAAACCACCTGAATACACTATTCCATCCGACTACGCCATCGTGTTCTTCCTTGGTCTCGTATTCGTAGGTATATAACAGGCCCGAATAATCAGTGACTGGTCTTTGCGTCTGTTAGGTTTGCACCAGGACAATTCCCAAACCACCATTAAACCATTCCTTATGACTTCTAGGTCGGCGTGTCATATGAGTTTGCTTTCGGTTAGCTTTGTTTCCAGGTGAGTGGATCTCAGAAGTGGTAGAACCTAAATATTTGGATGCAAACGGCATTTAATACCAGCATTTCTCGCTGCTCTTCTGATTGGGGCCACGAATTTAGGAGAGGTAGTGTAATATGGGAGGTGATGTCTAGTTCCTGGTAATTTTGTACTTACATGTGGTAAATGGTGATAGTTCTGACATGCTGAATAGAAGTCCAAAGTGCATCTCGGTGCTCAGTGTGTTTGTATGATCCACCATCATAATCTCCATATCGGGTGAGCAAAAGAGGCATGAGAAGTGAAGTTAGTTGTCTTAAAATTTGGGGAAGCAGTATTAAAGACTAGGTTACCTTAAGAGGGCGCTGGGAGCCATTCACCTGTTATGATTAATGGGCGTTCCGTCATTCCTATTACGCGTTAGATGTTGATCTAATGGAAGACGATTCAGCAGTTGATCCCTCTCTCGACGGTGCAAGCAGTAAGGGTTTCGAAGTTTTTGCCACGTTATCACAAGAGAAAGAAACATCAGAAACTGTGCGTGTGCTCCTCGAAAGGGCGCCATTCAAACCCACATATTCATTTGGAAATAAGCCTTATCAGGTAAGAGATCCGACAGATCCAGTAAAAAATTATTGCCGTCTACTAAATCCCTTGCAATAATATGGGGCCAAGCTACCTGACTGGAGTCATTTAGATTATAGGAACATCGGAATTTGGGTGAGTGTTGCATGAAAGAATTCACTACGGTCAGTAACCCAGAAATGAACCAGACTGCTGCAATGCACACACTAGCACACGGCCAAGCAAAAGGACAGAATCTAACCACTGAACTCAAATGCGTTGTATCTGGGCGGGGAGAAGGACTCATCACTGAATCTTTGATCATAGAACCATTGCATAACGCATAAAAGGGATGACGAAACACCCATACCAGAGACGTGGAAGGTTCTACTATCCCTCAGAACAGAAAATGTAAGGTGACAAATGAAAAATCATATGTCTACATCCGCGTGATTACGGTGACGTCGTCAGTTGTGCTAGATAAAATAAAAATCTGGTTTGAAATTGGGCTTCACTTTAGCGCTTAAGTTGTGCACCCATATTAATAGTTCCACACCAAAGTGAACAAGAAGCGATCCACCTGGAGTTCATCGGTACCATAGTTATCCCTCGGAGCAATCTCACTGCTACTCTAGTCGTCGCTTTTCATTCACAAACCTCCGCACGAAATCTCACTGTCCTTTGCTACTTTTGCTGACTACATCAAGATCTACAGGATGATAAACAGGGCAAGTGTCTAGAGAGCACTTCAAAACGAACCACAGCAACTGGAACTTTGGTGGTGAAGAAGGGTCTTGAGCGCAAATCTGAAAACGTGCTATGTGAGTCAAGGCTCATGAAGCAGGGACTGCTGAACATTAGCACACGGGAAAGTTAAGGGACAGTACCATAGCAACAGTGTCCGCATAAAAGGACTTGGGGATCAACTTTCCAGACACATTAAACTCTCTCTGCAACTGTAAGAGTATACCAGCAAGGGCGAAAGTTCTATCTAAATTTCCTAGGACGGTGACTCGATGCTGTCCAACGGCTCTACGAACGTATGTTTTGCTGCATGTGAAGTCACTCTGCACTAAAGTGGCCTATGCACTCAGGTGAGGCCCTTATCTCCTCAGGAGGGCACGGAGAAATGCCAAAACACTGGCTGCCGTGGTATGAGGTAAATGCGACGTTTCAAACCAGGCACCCAAATCCATCCACATGGCCCATTACTGAAAGAAAAAGAGTTCCTATGGTTTTTAGGGCCATCCACTAGTTGGGTCACGTGAACAAATCGGCCCTATCAGCAACACTGCGATTATCTTGAAGAAATGTCATCAGGATAGAAGATGGGAGGCCTCAGATTAGGCTCAGATAAGATGCCTTTTCCTTAGAGCATGCGTCCTGTCTAGTGCCTTGGCACAGGGGATAGTTACAACCCTCCATGGAGCTGGCTAAGGGAAGGCCGGAAAAATATGCTAGTTTGTGTGGTTTGTTAACAATGCACCCAAAGGACTAGTGGTTGCACTGCCCATCGAGCAAAGTCCACCTACCCCTTACTAACTTTTTGCGATCTTCTTACATGCTTGAAGTGTTGGGGAGTACGAGCGATCAATTCAGCATAACGCTACAAAGTGTCAAATGGCACAGATGCTTGGCTGTGTGCTACACCTTATCCCACAGGCCAAGACTATGAAGGTCGGAACCAATGTTGACTTCTGTCAAACCACAGACTGGTGAAAGCGTCTGGAGTACACTTATCCGCAGGCTTTTAGTTAGGGGAAACAATGATGGCCTATAGTCCTGTTTTCACTTTTCCTGCCCCGACTGTTTGGTATATTTTTGTGGCCTAGCCGTCTGGGAACTTCTGAGAAATTTGATAATTTCATGTCTTCTGGGAGATTTCATAGGAGTAAGAGCAATGTCTGGCGGCTTTTCCGAAACAGGTGCAAGCCAATTTATTGGTGCAGAAAATATGTACTGTGTAAACAATCGATACCTCATATTTACTCTGTCAGTTCATTCAAGCTTTAACCTGGAGAAGTGCAATGTAAAGTACCATAGCACACCAGAGGCTATGAAAACCAGCTACACCCTCAACAAGCCTGCAGCCGCTAAGGTGTTTTACAGAGACCTTTTACAGGACCTAGGTCTAAACCTTTATGGTATGATAGATAACGGTTCCAGCTGCAAGGGGATGTAGCCAAAGACAAGCGTAATCATACACTGTTTAAGAAGGCGGCTTGAAGCCCTAACCCCTGAATCACTCTTCATAGTATTCATAAATAGATACTTTCTACTTATCATGAATACGTGAATTTAACGCAAGAGAGGTCAGTTTACAGGCATCATCAAGTCGATAATGGTAGAGAGATGCACAACGACTGAGTTGTCATCGAAGTCGCTTTCAGGGAAAAATTGACTAGGGAGTTGTCGGAACACAACGCCATCACTCATCTAGAGGAAGCCTGTCGCCGTCTCCAGTCTACAGTAAGAGCGGCGCTGGAGACCGTGGCCGACTCCGAAAGAGTGACCTAAAAAGGGCCAGTGGATGTCGAGAGCTTCTTTCGAACTAATGGATGCACGTGGATGCATCCCATCAGACTCAGAGTACGGTAAAGAGCGAGCACGACTTAAAAGTAGACTGAGGAAACGTCTACGCAACGACCGCGAAAGGTGGTGGGCGGAGAGAGCCAAAGAGGTGGAAAACAGAGCGGCGATTGGTAACAATAGGCGGTTGTTTAGACTTGTTAAGCAAACTAGGGGAAGGGTCAGCCGCGGCCAGTGAGACCACAGTAAAGGGCGCGTCTGTGGTTCACCCGCAGGGGAGACGACCGTAGCGATAGACAGAGCATTTTGAGGAGCAGTTTAACTGGCCCCCAGACATCGCTGTGTTACCTGCTATCCAATGGAATCCTGAATGGAACACTGAGATGGCCCCCCAACACTTGCAGAAGTCAAGAGAGCTGTAGGTAACTAGAGACGAGGAAGGGCGGAAGGGCCGACAGGACTAACTCCTGAGGCATACAAAAATGGTGGTAGAGGGCTCTTAGTCAAATTAACGGAAGTGTCACCAGTATACAGGAATCAAATGCGACCCTCTCTGACTGGCCAAATCACCGATTATTCTAGCATTCAAGAAGGGCAAAAGTTCTCTTGTGATAACCACGGTGGAATCAACCTGGGTAACGTGTTGTCTAAGATTCTAGACTCCATAATTCTTCGACGCTTGAGAGGTAGCTCGGGGACAGCAAGCCCGAGAAGATCAAGCAGTCTTTAGACCTGAGTGTGGGTGTGTTGATTAAATATTCGCGCCGCACCAGGCTCTGAAACATAGGCATGCCTACCGACGCCCGGCAGTGGATGTACTTCCCCTGGAGGCGGTATTCGACTCCATTGATCGAGGAGTCTTGTGGCGATGTCCCTTACCGAAAGGCGTACCGGGTAAGTACGTCACCTTACTGAAAGCTCTCCAGTCGAGCGCTTGTGGGTGTATTAGAGCCTATGGTGAGATATCCAGGGAGCTATACCCATCGAATGGTGTCCGTCAAGGCTGCCCAAGCTCTCCATTCTCGTTCAACTTTATCGGGGATACTCTTACACAGGCCTCCCCCACCTCACCTGACTAAACAAAGGTTGACCCAATCGCGGAAGAATTTCGGTTGGACCTCGAACATGTAGATGACGTAGTCCTGTTAGGTGAAGACAGTGACAAGATGCAGAGTCTTCTGAACACTTTGAGTTTCAATTGAAAATGCCTGGTAGGCGTTTTTCACCACCCAAATGCAGATCGTTGCTCCAGGGCTGGTCTTCAACGGTCCCACGGCTAACAGACATGAGCATAGTGGTTGGGTGTGTTGACCACTTCACTTACCTGAGAAGTAGGACCAACTCTAGCGGCCCAGCGGCCAGTGAGGTTTCTGCACGGTTAGAAAAGGCTTGGCTAGCTTTTGCCAACTTGCACTACCTGTGGTGCCCCGTTAATATCTGATTTTCTATTAAGAGTGGTGTGTACTGCACAACAGTTCGCTCTGTTCTACCATATGGCTGTGAGACGTGGCCGTTAGAGGTGGAAGACACAAGGAGGCTTCAAGTGTTTGACCACCATTGCCTTCTCAGTATAGGCCGTATTCCGTAGTGTCACCAAGTGAGTAACGCAGACGTCACGTGTAGAGTTTTAGAGAGAAGAGGTAAATCAGGTGACATGGCTGTGAGCCTTGATCGACTGAAACCACTGAGACACGTGTATCATATGCCCAGTCACCGACTGCCTTGCCACATAATATTGGCAGAAGTGGGTTCGGGCTGGACAAAGGGTTGAGGTGGCCAGAATAAAACGTGGCATCAAAATATGGAGCCATTAACTGTTGGTTTGAGCCATGTGGGGCGGTCGGGGCCCACAGGACAAGAGTGACCAGCGTTCGGAGACTCCAAGTGATCACATGGCCCAGAACCGACGTCATTTGGGCAGGTGCTTACCCACATTATCCGCATCTTGACGCTATACCGAATCTCGCCATTTCCCCATTCCTCCTTTCCCTCTTTTCGTACTTTATATTTCTTTTGACTGAATTTTCTTTTCTGCATCTTCCACCTCGCCGCCTGTTTTACGTGGTTTACCGATGTGAGCCGAGGCAACCCGAACCGTTACGCAGTAATGCCTGGTCCTATGCTGATAGATGATGACGATTTTCGCTACCAGTATGAGTGTCCAGAAATCCCAAATAAGTTGTTGTGGTTGAGGTTCCACGTGTTGCAGAACTTATTATGCCAGTGAGGAGGTGAGTTTATTGTGAATCGTTTCAAAAGCCGGCACACGTCGGTGACAAATCGGTCAAAGAATCCTTTCAAAAGTTTCTAATATCGCGTACAAAGTAGTACTTTCGGTAAGTTGGTACTTCTTTGAGTCGAAATAACGCCCAAAATTTTCTCTCCAAGCTTATGTTGCAAGCAGAAGAAGATAGAAAGCATGAGAAGGAACCTGCGAATGACGCATACCACAGGAGAAATTGGGAAAGGGGAGGTTCCCATCTTCTTTGACTCAGTCACGTATGTGCGTATGAAGATAACTCTTCTGTTTTTCTTACTTAAAGTTCGTTCAAGCTCCCGAATACGCGGTTTTTAATAGAAACTTAAGTTGGGCAAGACTTTGAAGTTTTCAGCACGGTGGCTCCTCATCTACTAAAGAGAGACGCGAGTGCTCTTGAGAATGTGCAGAAAAGGGCGACAGGTTCCTTGTTCCAGTAGAAATATATAGGCGACGCCTTAAACAATTCACGTCGTTCACATCATATTACGGAGAGGGAAGAGGCGATCTAAAAGAAGCCTATAAGATAACTCACCAGTTAGACCAGCCCAAAGGGTTAACATTGTCGGCCCAAGACAAACACCTTCGCAGGAGCATGCCTGCGTACTTTTGGGCAAAGACAAAAGGGAAGATCTAGCTGCATCTCGCATTGAGCGTGTGCTCTATGGAATGCTCTGCCGAAAGGTGTAGGCGCAGGCGTATCGGATAACTCTTTCAAGTGGCTGCCTACTGGGGGCATTCATCGGCATCAACTGAACGTATGCTCATTCATCCTCGTATTCCTCAACCTTGGCATCTGCGGTTAGACCCATTTCCTCCCCATATTATTGCCACTCACGCTTATAGTTTCCTAGGCACTTTTTGTCCCTTGCTTCACATTCCCCACTCGCCCTACAATGTTAAGTAACTCCCAGTGCCAAAATCTAGGCGCTTAAAAGATCGGAAATTTGAAAAGGATACTTGATCTTATCACCAGAACCGTTACTCCCCCGAAAGAACGAAGCTGCACTCTCCAATAAAACACTCTTCAATGGACAAACTCACTCAAAAAGCTTCGGGTAGGTAAGCTATAAAGACTTCTGTGCTCAATGCAGGATTATAGCCGAACAAAAGGAACCAAGTTTGAAGGCATAGAATGGAGAGTTCAAATACTGCAAGTTTCCTCTCCCCACATTTTTGGTGTTGGATGTTGGATCTCGAATATGCTTTTTGATAGAATAAGTTTTCCTGACGAAGTTGATGAAGTCCTGAAACTTTGTAGCAAATGGAACCTGATAAGAGATTAGTTAATACTTAAGTGGGAAAATTTCTAAAAAATAAACACTATGCGAAACGAAGTATTTGGCATGTCGACTCACAGGGGCATGCCAATTACTGCTAGGTTTAAGTTATTTTTTCGCTCCTACTTACGGCAGAATCCTGGGACTCTGAGAGACTGTCAGTTTCCTTTGACACTTGATGATGACTTCTTTGACTGAAGCACGCAAAGTCCTGCGTGCTTTAGAGAAACTGTGGGGCGCGACGAGGGTTTATGGTGTCGCAGACTTCGTAAGGGGTATACAAATGGATTTTTGCGCAACAGTGTTTGATGCTGTTTATTAATACTGCATTAGTATTGTCGCACCCAGTGCCCGAAACTTTCACGTGATAACGCCTGTTTTACGACGCTTACCTAAATTGCCCTCAGTAATGTGATGGGTGGCACTCTTACCTCCCTACTCTTGCGATGCAGATGGATGATGCCGCTATGCTTTAATATTGTTTTTGCATGTTGCTAATACATGAAGCATGTGTAGAACAACAGCCGAAACACCTGGCTGCATGCCTACAATTTATTTGGGTGCTGTTTGGAAAATTATCGGTCTGTAGCCACAGTTTTCTGTTACGATAAAAAAGAGAATAGACAAGATGACCACGTCGGCCGTAGATCGCTGAATACTTTGGTGTGAAGACAATACGTCAAGAGATTTTTCGAGGAGATGTCACCCACTTTAAGGCCCATATACACGAGTAACGGCTGTTTCTTTTACATTTAAGTCCGGGCGTCCTTGAATTAAAACGTCCATTACCTCCGTGCGCCAGCTTCAGGAGACAATCCTTTTTTACATACCTACTTTGTCTCCGTAAATTTTACTCGCAGTACTGTGAGTTTGCAAAACGTAACCACATCAAGATTTTCGATGAGCTGCTCCCATCAAGTAAGAGAGGTATAGAGAAGTGTACAACAGTAATGGATCAGTGCAGTAAGATTTACGTAGACGAAGTACCTCTTGAACTCACTGTCTTTCTGTTTCCGTAATTCGTTTATCTAATGTCTAAAATCAAAGCTCCTGGTGCTCAGCACTCCAGATCGAGAACATCGTGGTCCTCCAGTGCGGATGGATGTTATACAAAGATGCATGCCTGCTCAAAAATGGTGCTATGGAGGCCTTTCGATCACGAACTGAACTTGGCTATTCGAAATCATCTAAATACTCCCAGACACGAGGTTTGCAGAAGAGATGACAAGGAGTTCATAGATAGCAGCGCAAGTACTTTATATAATCACAAACATGGCAAACGTAAAAATATGGTAATTACTGGCTTTATTAACATTGGTATATTCCACTTTTGGCCGGCGTAAAACTGCCTAATGTCATACATGTCCTAATTTATAGCCCTGCGCATCTCCTTCAGTGGCCCACGTCGCAAATCAACAGCCAACACCATTCATTTTACACGAAACGAATGACTCTATCCCACCTATCTTGTTTTTCAGGATTAGACAAGGAACAGGCTCTCAGAGTAATTATTGATGGCTTCAGTCATGTAGTTTTTCCACTAAGGACACTACATTTGTACATATAGCTGGTTTTTTTCCATGAAATGCCTCACTCACAATTATTAACAAAGACTCACAATTTTCCTTCGCGGCGTATGGCGGTGTGCATGACAACGCGAACAGCGTAGTTTACTCACGTTAATTAAGGTATTGGATGAGTGAAAGTATAATTTATTGCCTCAAAGAGTGTGCAACAAGCAGGCTTGTTGCGCAGTTGGACCAACAAGAAAAAAATAGGAAATTACTGCAGAAAACTGATGATGAGCGGGATTAATTTCAAGGAAATTCGGGGGAAGCAATATTCATTTTGAGCTGCTGAGGTTAATCTAGAAGCTGTGGCCACACGCAAACCACATTTTGGGAGAATGTTAAGGAAGCATACGCTAAGGAAAACGGAAGTTAGTTGTTCCGTTTCCCCAAGTTTTTTCCAAAAGTTTTACACCGGTTTTCGCCAAGACGGTATGTTTAAACCGGAATGTTAGCGAAGAAGGGGAACCGAGCCTCAAGACCTAGGAGCGGGAGATCAGGAACTCAGAGTTTCCTCTATCTGCACCATCGATGTTGGATGCTGGACAACAAATATGTCCTCGATTTCGCATGTTAAAGAAACTAATATGCCGAAATTAGTTGACGCTGGAAGGAACAGAACGTATGTGAAAGTGATTTGATTTGACATCAAGAACAATATTTAGCGAAGAAATACCTTTCAACAACCTATATTCTAGGCGTGAATTCGCATACGCATGATATTTGAAAATTATAACCCATGAGGAAAACTGAACACTGTATGATGACGACGATAGTAAAATGGGTGACGACAGGTATTTCTGATTGTGACTTTGGAACACTCTTCCTCTAGAAGCTGTCCAGGCTACGTCAACTGAGTCCTGTAGAAACCGGCTTGAAGCATACCTAAGATCCCGGGTGGAGGCTCACTCGCAACTAACTGAATCTTTACATTTTAACCACCACTTTTAGCTTTGTAGTATCTGGGTTGACCACCGCGAAAACCAGTGATCCATGGTTTCCGGACGTGGAAGCCAGCCAGACGAAAGCGTTTTCTATCTTATTAGAAACCATTTGAAATGACCAGTGAAAGCCTCCTCTTCTGGGGATGGTGAGCCAAGCGGTGTGCAATAATCATGGCTGTGCAAATCATTAATATTTCTTGGTAAGAGCACCTGAAGGCGCCACTGAGTGAATAAGGCATGTAGAATGTCCAGCCGCGTTGCTGTTCGCCATCGTTATCAGGTTATGGCTTGTGACACGCCTGGAATCCTTTCTCCGTGTAGCGCGAGGCAACATTGGGACGCTCAGCTGGCAAGAATAGTATGGCTGCTGAACAATATACATCAGTATGCCCTTGCCGGGACTGATTCTCAGGTCCCATTCGATCATTTAATCTAAGTCTTAAGTGCTAACCTGTCTTCCATATTCTAGACGGGCCCTCAAATGTCAACATCGTCCGCAAATACTGGGAATGATGCCCTAAACGTACCTGGTAACTAGTCATTATGGAGCAGAAACAAAGGGGGTTCTAGTATGTATGCTGGCGATGCTGCGGCACCCCGGAGAACCGTACTGGTATCCGGTCTGCAGTTGTGTAATGCCCCACACACTTGGCCATTTACCCCCAGACATTTGGGTGGTTCCTGAACCACTCTTGCCTGCTAAAACCTACGAGGTTCCCGGGAGACTGGCCCGGGCTGAGCACTTCTTCACACACCTCGCAAAACCAGTAAGCAGCACGTTGGCAAGCAGGTTGTTGTCTTTTGCTTCCACCCGTTCTTTGCCGGACGAAGGCGAGTTTGTTGCAGGGTAACGTCCGGGTTAGAAGACATGTAGCTTCTGTGTCATCAAGCAGTGCATTTTCAGACGACGCATTAGTTTTTCCCATGCCATCTCCGCCAAGGATGTTGCAAGTATTAGAGCCAGACTGACTGGCTGACATTTACTAACCAGATACATAGTCGCCTGCCGCCACCCCTGAAAACGCAGCTCACCGCGCCACCCTCCCACCCTCAAGGTACCCGAGTCTGAGACAGAAACCAAATTTGGTGGCAGGAGACGGAAATTCGGTAAAAGTGAAATCGAATTAAAACTCCTGGGTGGGTACTTCAAACACATGCCGTAAAATGTTGCCGATTTGGAGTTTGTTTCCACAATGCCCACGGATTTAGCCAACACGAAACTGCCTGTCAGGATAACCAAAGCTGCTAGAGATGGTCGGATACACCGGCTGCAAAGAAATCTTCCCAAAACCTGGAACCTTTACACAGGACCTAGACGCGGGAGCAAAGAAATTCTCTGGTTTACTTTATCTGGTAATAGGACATTGGATTGCAGGCTGTCTCTGTTCTACTTCCCGTCTAGCACTTGTTTTAAGTGCATCAGAATGGCTTGGATATCGCGTTTCTGGCTCCAAAGGGGGAAAATTCCTCACAACGTAACATTTATTATCGGGAGGTTTGGTCTAAATCTTGTATGGTCGAACATTTTGAAGGCAGGAACTCGGTATCAGGCGTATTTCGTTGGCGTCGTTAACTCGAGGTCATTGCTGAAGGGAAGCGTATAAGCCCGCTAGCCGTTCCTAAGATCACATTTAAGTTTAATTTCATTCCAAGACCACAGCCACTCGCATGGGGGGATTTCATATCTACCACAGTAAGAAACGTCTGGACTTTTATTCACTAATTTCTAGACAAGTCTTCGTCGTGCACTTTCCCTTCAAGACGCGTCTCTGACAAAACACGGCCTATGCCGGGGAATGAATAAATGCAGGACCTATTCAAACTTCAGATTGTAACGCCCCCGAAATTCTCAATATGAACCCACGGTACTCTATATCAAAGTGAACATAATCTCTAAAACGGAGACCCGGTGACTATTTTAAATGCGGCCTAAGCTGTACTTGCGTGACACGAGTGGCAAACCTCAATATCATCCCTGAAGACAAAAGACTTTTAACTTGGGTCAAACATGAAACAATCAACAGTAGCCTGAGTTCGATACTTTGTGTGCGTCCACTAGTCATAAATTGGCCTGGAAGCACAAGCGTTTACCTGTGAACGATTTCTTCGGGATGTGAACAATCGCTACAGCGGCTGTTGTTTGGTTTTATGTGGTTGAACCTTCGATATTAGCATTCCGTGACCTGCTGTGTCGAAAGCATTGCCGAAGCCGACGTGCACCCTGACACAAAATATTGTGGGTGACACCTTCGTAACGGATGTGACTTCATAAAATCATGCGTTATTATTCTTTTGGAAGGGGGAATTCTGGAAAGCGGCTCCGCAGATGAGCTTTTTAAAAACCCAAGGTATAACAGAAGTTTCATTTATGAACCCATAGTTCGCATGGCTTGGACGGAGTTTTAACGTGTAATCGGTGCAACGTTAACGGTATTTCAGGCCTCTAGGTGTATCCCAGTTGGTTATGACGTATACAATACTTTAAGAAGTGAAGGAATGTCCTTACTCTCATTTATTAAGTAACAAGGTGAAATTACACTAGGTTCCAGGGTATTTTAAGTTCTTCAAGAAATTATGGCAGTTTAAGTGCTATCTAGTGAAGGATTCACATCTTTTAAGCGGTTTATCGCTCGATCACAAAATGGGGGTGGTGGTGTACTGTCATCCAGGAGGCAGGAATTCGCGAACTATTATGAGACTCACAACTATCAACGCAAACACCGGGGACGATACCTATCTTCTTAAACTATTGGCATATGCATTTTTTAGAGTTCGGTTTTACGCGGTGAAGCCTGTCGATCGAGCTTAGTCTAGATCAGCATCAACTACACAGGCTTCTTCTCTGAGAGACACTCTTTCTCTGTTTTCTTGGTTTTATTCGGAGAGTATGGTTATTTATTGGTGTTGAGATTTTTTTGTTTCTAAAGTACCATAGACAGGGCCTACAGGGTTTATCCTGCTTGCAATCAAGGACAAAGTTCTCTTTGCCACGTTCTCACTCCAGTAGGGATTCAGAAGCTAGTTAACGAAAACCGAGAGGTATTAAACAGTGACGTAAGGGTATTGTCTAAGCCAGAGCACGAAGACGGCAGGTTTGGGGTGACACGGAAGATAAAGGAGGTGGATCGATCCTAGCTGATTTCCCTGGAGCACATGACTGTCTCGCTGAAAGGAGTATTTCGTCTATCGCTATCTTCGCCGAGCATAGGTGAGGGAAATGATAATACTGTTGTCACCGCCTCTGAGTGGGGAACCAGAATGTACACGAAAACATGAGTATCTTCGTACAGTGTGCGCCCTGAAATGTTTTTATCTTGAGTGGGGCTGGGGACATCTCGTGTCCAAGAGCCAGCTGCAAAACAGCAGATCCCAGCTTGATTCCCAATAAACTTCACACATGTCCTTATAATAGTCTTGTAAGCGAAATTTGATGAGGGCGTAAGAGAAGGGGTGCAAGTATTCTGTTTTGCAGTGGGTTGTTTTTATTCGGTGGGTGATAAGAGCAATCTGGCGGGGTTGTTGAAGAGTTGAAGCGGTTAATTGGCACACATGCGGTGCCATTTATATCGGGAATTCAACTTTTTGAGTAGGTCGCATTGTAACGTGGTACGATGCAGATAGCGTATCCCGCGCCAAGACCGATGAGCCCACCCCCTCTGAAGAGTAAGTATCCTGCTCAACGAAAGTAGTCATCACTCATTTCAGACGCGCACTAATCCTCCATGGTTGGTAACGTGGTGGGCTAACCAATCAGCAGCAAGGATTTTATCTATGCCAGCGTCATTAGTGGTTGCCAGGTGTCCATAAAAGCACGTGAATATCAGTTATGCTACACTCTGACGTGCTTGTGTTATCACGAGCCAATTACCAGAGATATGTGATTAGTCTGTGTTTGAGTAGCAGCAGGATATCACCGGGACTAGAGTCAAAAAAGAAGAACTCTTGATGGGTCAGGAGGAGTTGGAGAATCACATAAGTGAGGGTGGTGACTTCTTTATTGGTGTGGACAACAAAAAGTGAGGTATGATGGGACAAGTGGTGGCGTTATTAATCTATTATCAGTTGTGACTAAGGGACCTCGGATTAGTTTCCCACCACTGATAGGGGCTAGATGGAGGGGGGCACTTAGCAACGTAGAATTCATGGTGTGGATTCCGTATGATCTCCCATGACTCATCCACTGACTATAGTTCGAAGGAAATGAAGTGCGAGCCCTGCCGAAAACTGACCAGTGGCCTAATGGAGGCCAAACGTCCAGATGTGGTTGTTGTTTCAAGTGATTGCAATACACAGGTGAGTTAACTACACCAAACAGAAGGGGACTTCTTGGGTGGTACTTTCGAAATCCCAGCTGAACGAACAGATAATGGCGATTACCTACTAAAAAGGTTTCCGGACAACTATCTATTTCTGGTCAGCACGGATTTCAGATATAAAGAGACATAATCCCATGTGGTGTCCACCTACCCCAACCCAGTACTGGACACAAAATAAGCCGTTTTGCTATCATTTGTCACTGAGGATGGTTGGTGGAAGATAAGTGACCCCATCGGAGCACGTGCCGGGATATCGGGCTGATGTATCCGTCTAAATGGATGTAGCAAGACGATAGTGACAAGACCACTGCAGGTACGCCTTGACAGAAGTGCCACCTAAGCTGCTGTCCGTGAGAAACTACTGAGATAGCCGTCGGATTAAAACAACACTACGCGTTAGGATGAAGCGTGGTGCCATATGCAGTCTGTCGTAAAAGTTGAGGAAGGAGTCTGCACTACTCAATTGGCGGAAAAGTCCATCGAATCTCTCCATCTTCTGAACACATCCCCTTAGGCTCAGGGTAAAATACGGGAGGCAACTGAATGTAGACCTGCAGAAGGTCTGAATGATGACGGGGAACAGCGGTCGGTAGAGAAGGCTGAGGTGACGGTCACCGATAGCCAGCTTAGAAGTTGGAAATGAAGAATGGAAGCAGGTCCAGGCAGGCTGGTGTCTTAGGCATTTCAGGACGGTGGCAATGTTAACCGGGTTGACCGGAGTGGTATCTGGTGTGTGGGAGCCAGTTATGGTTCCCTCTGGCTGGTCCCGGTCACTGATTGTTCCGGTCTACAAGAAGGGAGAAAAACCCACTTGTGACAACCACTGGGAAATCAGCATTGGGAAAATAATTTCTAAGACCCTGAATTCCATAACCTCCAGACGCCAGAGCACGGCTAAGGAACGATGAACCCGGAAAACCAGAGGGGCCTCTCACCCTACCATTGGTGAATCGGACAGATATCCACTCTCTGCTAGGTTCCATAGGACAAGCACACAGACGTCTGACCTGAAGACAGCATTCCACTCCATCGATCAAAAGACCTTCTGCTAGCATCTTACTTTGAAAAGGGTCCGGATCACATGGCTCTGTTAAAGGCTCCGTACCCGATATTTTGTCGGTATATCACAGCATGTGGTGAAGTTTCCGAGGATTTGTGTATGTCATTTGGTGTCCATCGAACATGTCCACCCCCTACATTTCTGTTCACTTTTACCATCAGAGTATTTTCTGTGGTCTCTTCCCCCTTGTTTGGGCTAGGGAATCTTCCCCACCACGGGAGGATCTCTAGTAGATCTTGAGCATGCAGATAACGTAGTCCTGTTACATGGAGACCTTAATAAAATGCCGAGTCCACTGGACATCTCGAGTGGCAGTTTGATAGTGTTAGAGATGCGTTTTTTGCCACCCGCTTATAGTGGTTGCCTGTCCAAAAACGTCTGATGAAATGGTCAAGTGCGTTGGCCACTTCAAGTGCCCGGAAAGTCAAAGTAGTTCGAACGGACAAGCGGGCAACTAAGTAATCCTCACATAGGACCTTCTTAGTTTATCCCAACAAGCACCGCCCCGATAACTGGCTGACTGGCAAGTGCCTGTGTACTGCTCTGTAGTCGGCACTTCGGCACTATATAGTGGCGAGACATGGCCAATAAAGGTAGGGATATCATGAGGCGTCGGTTTGTCGACCACCAATTTTTTGCAGCATGGTCTGCTTGTCTTGGTGTCACCACGTCGGTGACGTAGAAGTTAGGCGTAGAGTTTTACTCAGACGGGGAAGGTCAGTTGGTGAGGTTGTAAGCCTCAACCGCCCACCTTGACGTGCAGTGGTACCAGGAGTTGAATCAGGTCGTAAGAGGGCTCAGGGTGTCGTGGCCAAAGGGTGGCATCAGTCCATGAAGCCTGACTGTGGATTTGAGGTGTGTGAAGAGACTACGCAGTTAGAGTCCTGAAGAAGGGAGCAGTCGATGCTTTAGGATGCTTGACGGCATAACGGAAAATCGGTCACACTGGAAAATGTATTTACTCTTCGACGTCTTCCGAAGCTTGGGTGTTTTGACCAACCTTAATTTTTAAATTCATTATGCTCTGGCATACCCTTTTCCACTTTAATATCAGTATCTTTCCGGCTGATCGTTCCCCACATGCTACTGTGAAGCGTAGCAACTTGGAAAATTGCCTGACCGGGATCCCCGAGACTAAAGGAGGTAGTGGTTAGGGACTTTTGGTGACATGGCGAAACTCAGGGACAGTGGCTCAGGTTTATTCACTGTCTTATCCTTTCTGAAGCACAGATATTTGCAATAACCTTTATCTCCAAGGCTATTTGTCGTCTAACATAACTTTGTCCGCTTCGGTATCACCCCTTTCCTATCCAGCATCTTTGCATACCACTGCGAAGTGCAACAGCTTGGACCGTAGTACACATACACGGCGTTCCACCTTGATTTTGCCTGTTTGTCATAAGGAATGCACGTCCTGATTATCCATCGTATGCGTCACTATTTCCTTTTATGTAAGTTGAACAAAGAGGTACATTGAAGTACATCCAGTCTTCGACCCTATTGCTGTTAAACATTTGTTTTCCCAAGAAGTTTATATAATGGTGACATCCCTACTGAAAACGCCAGATCCGAAGCTTTGACATGGATAACCCGGTCGTGCACAAAAGAGGACGATGACATCCGAAACAACACTCCAGTCTATATCCACAGGAAAACAGAGGTAGGGCAGAAAACTGGACCTCTAAAGAGGCGGCCAACTTGTGTTCCTAGAATTCCGGTCACTATCAAACGGGTGAAGCAGAGTAGCACTAGCACGTCAGGAACTAGTTTTACCTCGAATGAGGATCAGATCATGCCTGAAAAGGGGAAACGGCGTGATTCCAGAACCGCCAAGTGACCTCCCGGCCAAACATCGGTGCCTCCGCGACGTCAAACAGTGGCATTGGCCCTCAGCCAAGGTCGGTCTGGACAGTATGCCGGCCAGCAGCGGTAGACTGCCGAGGCCAGCGCATACGAAGCCCATCCCTACCCCAAGGCTACTCGTAATCCAAAGTGACTCACATGCCTCCCTCGTAGACTTTCTACAATCGTGGTATAATGCGAAAGATCGTGCAGGTGGCTCAGTACGCATTTGTGCAAGTAAGCCTAGACTCACCAGGCAAGAGGAAAGACGGCAACTGCCAAGACCTCTGGAGTCAGTGGTTGTTGCACTAGCGCTGACAGCTGATTCAGATGCATCGTGGACTGGCAACACTGGATCCTCTCTCGCGAAACTACACAACCGGCCCTCCCCTCTCACTAGGCATGCTCTAACATGTATATACAGCAGAGAGGAGGGGTTAAGGGGGCAAGTAGCAGAGATGAGGGCGCTGCGTGAACGTCAGCCCTCTGACATGATACTCACCACCGGACCCTAACACTTACCGGACACCTCCGATTATAAGATGTATGTCACTGGCATGGAACTCTTCTGCAGGGACGGAGAGCTCAGAGCAGGAGGGGGAGTGGCTCTCTACGCAAACTCCCGTTTAAAGGCAAGGGTGGTTAGCTATGCCGCCTTGACCCAGCTCCCAGAACCTCTATAGCGCTACTTCACTATCCGCCGTACCAAACACCTGCTCGGAGTCATATATCGGTCCCCCACCAGCTCCCCTACACATAGGAAAATAGTCATCAAGGCAATCTTGACGGCTTCCTCCGCAGATTACAATTCCGTAATCACTGCTAGCAACCTCAACAACTCCTCCATCCTCTTTGAGGCGGAAGGGAGACGCATCAGATCCTTCAATCAGAGGCTGAAGGATGCAATTAAGACTGCTGGTCTCTCAGAGAAAGTGGGTGATACCACACGCTGGGGACCTAACGGAAACGCATCGTACCTTGACTACTTTCTGACGAACGATGAACTTCTCATTGAGGAGGTTTGCATCCAATCTCCCCTTAGCCTCAGTGACCACGCTTTAATCACCTTCACCCTGATTACTAGGGAGGCTCTGCAATTGGAGACGCCCAACACCTTCCTTTGCTACGGCAAGGCCAACTATGAGACCATGAGGGACCATCTCATGAATGCATCATGGCCGGTAGACTGGAATCACCTCATAATAGATGAAAACTGGTTGGAGTTGAACAAAATAATCACTGGGGCCATCAGTCACAGTGTTCCAGAAGTAACACACAGGCAGTCAGTGAGAACCTGATGGTTAAGGCATGGGACAGAGAGTCTCATCCAGAGCAAGAAGCAGACTCGGTTAAAGTGGCATGCATCACGCAGGGAGTCTGACTTCTTGAACCACAAAAGGATTCGCAACCACCGTAACATAACAGTGCGTAGCGACAGATTTTCCTATCAAACAAACTTGGCGGCGAGGTTACAAAGCAATCCCAAAAACTTGTACCGCTTCACGTAGAGGAGAAAGTCAACCAGTAAGGGAGTGAATCTTGTCACAGGCTATGACGGCAGTTTACTAGGCAGTCTGAAGATTGCCGAGCCTTTGAGCTCACACTTCCAAGCCCAACTTAGCACTGACACAAGATCCACACCGGCTCGCTACGACGCCGACCAGGTCGTAAATAACGAACACCTCTGTCACGTCTCTGTCACAGAGAAAAAGTGTTAGAGAAACTATCTGAGCTACGTCCAGGCAAGTCCCCTGGCTGCGATAACCTAAAACCAGTGGTTCTGAGAAACTGCGCCAATATGCTTACTAAACCACTTCGTAACCTTTTTGAGCACTCAATAGGCTCGTGCAAACTCCCTAAAGAATGAAAAAGTGCCATCTTGTCGACCATCTTCAAGGGAGGAAACAGAAAAAGCCCTGGCAGCTATGGGCCAATTGCTCTGCTCCCTATTGTGTCAAAAGTTTTGGAAAGCCTGATAGCTGACACTACCTGGGAATTCCCCAATACGGAAAACAGTGCATACTGCCCAGCGAGGATTTCGGGTTGGTCGCTCACGTGCCGCCAACATTCCCAACAGCCTGGGACGACTGGACACAAAGTTGGGACAACAGAAAACCGGTACATGTTGTATTTCTCGACCTAGCCAAAGTATTTGACAGTGTCCTGCCAGCGGTCCTACTTCTCAACATCATGTCGGCTTGTATAACTGAACCCCATATTCCCTTGGTTCGAGGAGTACCTGGAAGGGAGGCAGTTCTGCACCAACGTAAACAGGATAAGGTCGGAGTAGCAGGCATGTCCTGAAAGACTTGAACATCCAAATCCATTCACCTTGAGTCATCGTAGGAAGAGGGGCGACCTTGTTACGACCTACAAGGTCGCCCGGCAGGCAAACCAACGAAAAAAAATCACCCTCGTCTGCAACACAGCGGTCTTCATGAGGAAACCCCATTAAGATAGCACATCAGAGAGTCAGTGCCATACTCAGGTTCACTTTTTTCTCTTTGAGAGTTTGCGCTCCATGGAGTGCCCTACTGCGACACATTGTCATAGTCACCTCAGTCGACTCATTCAAGAGACGGTTAGATAGTTATGTCACGTCGCATGGTCTACCACGGACGTACTCAGGGAGTCACCAACCTCATTGGCCCATCCTCACCTCCCCCCTACCTACCACTCACTATCTCGCTCCTTAGTACACCCACATTATCTACCAATTATTTTGTAGGAAGTAGACCTACGCCATCTTTTTTACCATTCTGGCGATTCCCACATACTTTTCTCTCGCTCTTTTCCCTTCTTTTTTCCCCATTCTTTTCATTCTTTACCACCACCTAACCATTCTCATTCAGTAACCTACACAGATAGGAGTCATGACAGTCCCCTAACCATCCCAGTAACCCACAGCTTCCCAATCACTCTCAAATTGCAACCTACTAACCCACAAAACATCCACCTCACCGAAACTAAAAGCAAGAAGGCAGAGGGGATTTCCTCATCCACTGCAGAAGTGAACCGAACAACTGGAACCAAACCCAACGAACCAGATGCGAGAAATAAAAAACTTTCAGTTTTCTACGCCCGCACTGTCAACATTGGATATTGAATATAGGTTACTGAAATCGAATTTCTTAAGGTGTTATCGTGTGGGGGCATGCCATATTTACCTAACTACAAAAACTAGGTAATAGGTTGCACTGAAAATAAATTCAAGAGCTTTATCCGCTTCCTTTGCAAAAGTAGGTAGTTTCAGGGTCCTTCAATATTTTGGGTTTTGTTGTCTAAGTATTCAAATCGTGTTTGAATCGAAACCCTGTTGGCTCTGCTAACCACATTATTTGAGTGGAACCACCTTTGTATAGGAAACCGTCAAATTCAACCCGATAGTAAGTTGAAGTCAGATCTATCGGGCGAGTCAGACGACTAAAGTGAAGTGATGTCAAGAGGGACCAAAAAACGGAGGCCTGACAGTGCACTAGGGACTGGCAGTCACAATCCGATGCAACAGCACACCAGCCTCCAAACAAGTCCCCATTTCGCAATAGTCCCAGAATATACCTCCTTGACACGCTTCTACAGCAATGTAAATGGTCTTAGGAGTAAATTGCTGGAGCTAAAAACAATGTGCCATAATCTGCAAGCAGATATAATTCTTATAACGGACACATGGCTGTCATCAGATATCGTGAGTGAGGAAATATCTTTGCCTAATATGACCTTGTTCCGAAAGGATAGACAGTTCAAAGAAGGCGGAGCAAGTGACATGTATATTAACACTCACATAAAAGTCAAGGGAGCGACTGATGGTGTGTTTAGCTTACTACTAGACTCCTTATGGTGCTATTTCACCATAAACTATACTCAGTACCTAGTAGGAGTGGTATACAGACCTCCCGTTTGTACGACAGAGGATAAGGCACAATTTCTCAGTGCCATTTCAATAACCACCTCGGCAGCCTATGAACATGTAGTCCTAGCTAAAGACTTCAACACACCGGCATTCAGCCCGGGATATGAAGTAAGGTATGGGCATTAGTCTTCCGAACACAAACTTCGAAATACGTTTATGGCGGCAGGACTGATAAAGAAGGTCGGGGAAAACACTAGGTGGGAAAGGATCACCACTTGACTGCGTTCCAACAGACGATGATCTTTTGGCGGACGATACCTGTGCCTACCGCCCCCCCCCTTTCCTAGGTAAAAGCGATCATGCCTTGGTGAGATTCTCTCTGATAACCAAGGAGAAACTATCAATAGTTGAGCCAGAAGCTTCCCGCTGTTACTGAAAAGCAGACTACCATCTCATGAACAATGAACTTCTGGAGGCTGCTTGGTCATAAGGATGCCACTCACTATCGATAGACGAACGCTGGATACGTATTAAAGAAATTATCGAGGGGACTGTCCCGAAATTAACCACATGGCTACCTCTCAAACGGTCTTGGGTAACTCGTGCAACCCAAAGGCTCATACAGAAGAAAAAGAAGGCATGGTATCGGTGGCGTACATCACACAAGGAATCAGACTTTTTTAGACACAATGAGTTACGCAACTTATGTAGTATAAGAGTTCCTAATGATAGGTACACATACCAGAGCAACCTGGCTAAACAGTTAAGTTACAATCCGAAAAGTCTATATAGGTTTATGTCACAACGCAAACCAGCGAATAAGGACTTAAACCTGATCACGACCGGTCAGAGAATCCTCAAACAGCAGTAAGATAGCGGAACTGTTGAGCAGCCGATTTGGCGAGCAACTCAACCCAGTAATACATCCACTACCAACATCCAGTAATGTAACGAGGTCCCAGGACCTCAGTACAAAGCCGATGAGCGTAAATATTTCGTCAAACCAAGTGTTTGTGAAGTTTTTAACACTGAGAATAGGGAAATCACTGGGCTGTGACGACATAAAACCGGTGGTCCTACGTAACTATGCCGAAGTTCTAAGCATAACCATACGCAACCTATTCACGCACTCGTTGGAAGTAAGTCGGCCCCCTAGGAAGGAAAACGCACCATCCTTTCATGAATCTTCCTTTACCTCCAATCTTTATCTCCATACTTTTCAGGGTACTAGAAAGCCTGGTTGCAGATGTTGTTTGGAACTGCCTCAGTGGGAACAACATCGTCCATCCCACCCGATATGGCTTCAGAACTGGGTGGTCATGTGCCATAAAGTTGATGACTGCTTGGGATGACTGGACGACTAGATGGGACAACAAACAATTAGTCCACATTATCTTCTTGGACTTGGCCAAAGATCTCGATAGCATCACACACTCCACCATGCTAGTTAAACTTGAAAAAGTGGGTATCACTGAACCATTCTTGGCATGGTTTACTGCACACCTAGAGGACAGGGAATTCTGCACTAAAGTAAACAAAATTCGATCAACCCAGAGGAATGCAAAAACAGGAGCTTCTCAAGGAGCGATCCTTGGGCCACTCCTATTTTTACCATTCATAAATGACCTTCTCATTAAAATCTCGTCTATCCTGCTATTTGCCGACGACATCAAAAGATGGAGGGTGATAAGTGACGAAGGGAATCCTAGGATACTCCAGAACGATCCGTCGCAGCTGGAGTCCTGGTCAGTTGCAAACGGTGTAAGCCTTACGTTGGAGAAATGCAAGGTGATGTATCTCCGCACACGAGAAGCGATGAAAATCAGCTACACTTAACAAGTATGCAATCACCAAGGTATCCACAGAGAAGGACCTAGGACTAAACTTTTCTGACACACTGGACACTACTGGCAATTTAACTAGGGAGTGGTAGTAAAAGTCGAACACCACCATACACTTTCTAAGAAGGCAGCTTGAACTGTTACCCCCAGAATTACTCCCCATGGTATTTAAAACCTATGTTACACCACACCAAGAGGTGTTCAACACGATAGCCCCCCCCCTACTACCAAAGATAGACGCAAATAATCTCGAGAAGGTACAGAGAAGAGCGACAACGTCGGTTGTCGGACTAACAGGCAAAACATATGCTCAGTGCCTCGGACAACTCAGCTTGTTCACACTTAACTGTCGAAGGACACGAAGTGACCTGATAGCCTACAAGATCATTCACCAAGTGGACCACCCGAATAGTCAACGTTATCGGTCGAAAACCGACGGTTCCATGAGAACCCCAACCGCATGTCTCACCATAGGGAAAAGATGAGAGTCAGATCTTACTTCTTCTCCCACAGAGTATGTGCCTTATGGAACGCTTTGCCGAAGGGTGTAGCCTCAGCTACATGAGTCGACTCCTTCAAGCGACTACCGGATGAGTATGTGGGCGCAAATGGCTTACTACGAACATTTGTCAGTAGCAACTGATGATACGTCCCTACATGCCTGTACACCTCAACCCTCGTATCTGCAGTAAGATTCATCTCTACTCCATATTATTACCGGTAACACTTATGTTCCCATAAGTACTTTTCACTCCTCTTTTTCTCATTCCCTACTCACCCTATTTCTAGCACTTTTTAAATAACGCCTAATACTTACTTGCAGATGCTCACAAAAACAGGAATTGCAAACGGTTAACTGATCTTAGCAGCTTCGTTGCTCTCTCCCCAAAACAACCAAGCTACAATTTGCAAATTAAATACCTTCAAATAGACAATCGCTACCTCAAAAGCTACAAGCAGAAAACGCAAAGACTTCTGCGACCATTGAAGGAGTACAACCAAACAAAAAGAACTGAGTCCCAAGACCTAGAAGCGAGAGCTCAAAAACTACAAGTTTCCTCTACTCGCACTACTGATATTGGATGTTAGAAGTGAAAATGATGATAATAACGGTACTAATCTCAACTACTGACGGTTCCATTTTATATCAAAAGAAAGACATCCCTGGGATATCCACAATTGGATCGGATTGACTCATATCATATCAGAAACCCTAGGATCTATCATCATCTGCGGCCTGTCTGAAGCTTCTGGTTGACACATTCAAAAAAATAAAAGGAAATGTACAGTACATATGTTTAGCGCCAGAATACAATTAGGTCAGAAATAATGAATATTTAAAATAACTGAATATAAGCCAAAGAGTTTTCTGAGGTGTTAACAGACGCTTTTAGCTGTGTAATTTTTATTTTAACTAGTATCTACCCCCCCCCCCCCGATAAGCAACCACTGTTTTGCATGTCTTTCGATCTAATTAACAACTGCATACTTTAGATTCTATCCCTCTGAACGAAGAGCTGCCTTTAAGTTTAGAAGCTGTTTGAGTGTAATTGCATCTTGATATGGTTACTTAGCTCCACCTCTCGAGGTTGTTTCTCACGTTTTCTGTTTTTCAGATTGTGTTCATCTCTCATAGGGAATCAGCGTTTTTACTTTTGACAGATTATCAACAGTTGACTGAGAGTCCGTAGTTCAGTGATTTGTAGCCAGATAAGTCATAACGTTTTCGTCAAAATAATTTTTGACTGAAGATTAATAAATACACTATTCTTCTCAGGGTCTTACTAAGTTGTCTTGTTATTATTATTTTTTATTGTTAGTACTTACACGTGGGTAAGGTACCGGTTAGTTTGGTACCAATGTACATCTATTTATGCATTCAGTAATATCCACACAACCGTTCCTTTACAAGTGCATCAATCAGGTATTCAGCCTCTTGAGTACACTTGCCATCAATTGATAGCATATTTCTTAATCTGAAAGTTGAAATTCGATTCTTTTCATAGAGGTTTTGTAACAGCGTGTGATTGAAGCGATTACTCGGAAACTATGTAATGCATTTCGTGGCTATCCATTCGGGCTTGCACGGCCATTTAACAACTGAAATACTGTGAAATGTGGCAGCTTGAACCGATTCACTTGTGCGCGAGATTCTTCGTTGATTCCGTCTGTATGACTTAGCAGATTAAAATTAAGGTTTAGTGTTCATTGAAAATCTGATGATAGAATAATGAAGTATTCAAATAAGCAAAAAGTTAAGAAATTTAGTTAGCAGGGTAGTTGAAGTTTGACGATAGATTTGTCTTGAAAACGTAATTCTGGTTTTAGGTATTTGACCGCAATAGGGCTTAGTGATTGAGTTATTGAAGGAAGTCGCTGTTATCAATCATAGATTCTTCTGGACATGTTCGAAATATCAAAGTTAAGCTGTTTTTATTCTCGGCAGATATACGTGAATTGTTACACACAATCCGAGGTAACATATTAGGCGCACCCATTGGTTTTTTATGATATCAAGTACAAAAGAGGAGAATCAACTTCGCAGGGTTATGTATTTAACCGAAAGATTAGGTAGTCTTGTATTCACTATAATCATGGTATGATCACCGTTGACAGCAAAATGAATGAAAGCCATCCTTTTGTTAATTCTGCTTTGGAATTTTTAGATTATTCTCCTAAATATTTGTTATTGAAGTGTACCTTTTGTTTGATGCTTCTTGAGAAACAACAATAGTTTTCTAGGTTTATTTTGTTTATCATATTTTTCTCACCCTACAAAACTACATCATTACGATTGCTCGTTTATATTTAATTGGCAAGAAACTATTGAATTTGAGGTAAGGTTCATTCTGTGTATCTTGGCGATGAATAGATCTTTGAAGTATGCCATTAGTTCTACGTTAAATACTTACGTTCAGAAGATTTTTATCTAACCTTTTTTTCGTATTCCGTTGTGAAGTTAACAGTTTAATCTACAACACTGAAGATTCTAAGCAGATAGGATGCATTGTGTAAATATGTACATACAACTAACATATCTATGATAAGATGTAGTCTCATCAGTTGTACGTTTAAGTTTTGTCAACTAAAAATTAACCTTGAAACTGTCTGTCACTATATTGACAGACTTACTAGACAGGCTTACTGGATTTTTTATTGACATTAAGTCAACTTCACAGTTGTATTGTCGAACTGGAACTAGATATATTTCGCACAAAGGAGAATAAGCTTTTTGAATTCACTTGTTGGTAGTAAAGATCAAAGTGCTGACAGATAATATCCAATTTCATGAAGAGAAATCTGGGTAAACAGGCAAGTCATTCAAGACATTAATTTAGCTTACCGTCTAGAAAAATGAAGCGAATAATTCATAATGTATGCGGCCAACCGTTGACTATCGGGTCGCAGCTTTTCCGTTTGCCAGTGAAAAACTGTTGTACTGTGAATTTAACATTGATAGTGTCCGTTTTATTGAAACATTCTGTTTATGTATCTAACATAAGCCTTACGTCAAAGGTAAACAGGATTTTTTAAGCTGTAAATCATCCTGAATGAAATTATCACTTAACTTCTCTCTCTTCACGAGTTTTTGAAGTATTTTATTAATTTTCTTTCCCATTGATTCTGTCATACATTCATTCTTGTTGTCAGTTTTTAATTTCACCGGTCATCTTAGTAACAGAGTCATGCCTGTTCATTACCACATCACCTTTATCCGACTGTACTACATTATGAGAACGAAGAGAAAGACAGCTGATTGGTTAACATTTTTCATGTAAAATGAGGACTAAATATTCATCCTTAACGTTGATCAAGGGTAGCATCATTATTATTTTATCGGTCTATTATTAACCTTGATTAAAGATATTGTCGTTGGTACTTAGTTATACTGTAATTAACTTTCATCAAAGGTTGTGCTACTGATACTTTATTAGCCTATTATTAACTATTATCTGAGATAATTTTTCTATATTAAACTTGGCAGATATTAATCCAGTTAAACAATCACATGAACAGCTAGATTCTCAGCTAACCTTCCTCTTTTTCTTAAGCAATAAGTCTTGCCATACCAATCCTGTCCTCTATGTTTTTTAGTAGTGCGGAGACAGTATTTTCAATGATCACTATCCAGTGTCATGTTTCAATGTGTTATGGTTGTATACCAGTTCCTTATTCGTAATGCATCAGTTAGGAAAAATCCAGTATTATTCTGTCAAGTCACTTCTTAAGTGTTTTATTGCAGTGTGGTGTTCTTTCAACAAGATTCTAAACCGTAGGTATTGATTAACAATATCGAAAGCCTTGTGAAAGGTGATGAGAGTAAATTTAAATTATTTGTTTTTCCTGCTCTACTAGATGTTATTTCCATCTAGTAATTAAGTAAGCTGTCTTTCACGGTATTCAGACAGTCCGCTACTATCGATTCGACTTATTCATGTATCAAGTTATTGCTCATCTCATTTGCATTGTACTACGATGTAACGCACTACATTAACTGGCTTGATCTGCAAATTCAAACGTTTACTTAACAGTTTGACCTTGATTCCTTAGTCATTTATGTTACAATTCAAGTTCAACAATGAGACAAAAAGAAGTGACTCGACCACCTTTTTAAGCAATACTCTAAACCTACTCCTATTCTTGGCACAAACTGTGCTAAATTATTGTGTCAAGAAGCCCCGAAAATGATCTGTGTAAAGTCTTTTATTGAAACTAGAAGTAAGCTTCTGCACAAACACCTTGGTGCACAGTCTACTATCAGCTTTCTTTTTCATGATTAGTGTGGAAAATGAAATACCACTTAGCTGTTTGTCTCTGTAGATTCATATTTCTCCACCTCAGTTACTGCTAATTACTTCCATTATGTACAGTTCGATTTCTGAATCTTTTTGTACAATCCACTTCAGGATGATTTATTGTAGTTAGTGTCAATAAACATCCATTTTAAAGAATACGTGCGTCTAAAAGTCCACTTACGAAGCAGTTGTACTTCGACATTCTGTGTTGCTTTGTGCAAATACTAAAAACCCATTCATTATTAGCTAATGGTCATTTCTTTTGTTACTTTTCGTACAAAATGAATAAAATATCTGTTTTCTATTGCATTTAGCTTGGTAAACTCTCAGACCCATTGGCGGTTTTATAAACTCGATAGACAGTGTCTAATCACAGTCTTCTGCAAACCTAGATGATACCTTTTCTGTACGATAAAAATGTTTTTCTAACTCAACTCACTACAGATTCGTGCAGTAGTCTATGAGTAACATATAATGTGGAGGATTTATGGTACTTTTCAGTTCCCTTAGGTTGATGCAGGTGGAGCCTAGTTCGAATACAGGACCGATTATTTGAGAAATGAGTGTTAAAGTTGATGAACCACATCACCAATATGCTACCCGGTAATTTTCTCAGGATACGGACAGCATGGATGTTATCCGGGTAGAAAGTGTGTTTTACTTTGCCCAGTCAGCGCCACAGCAAAACAAAATATAGAATACTCACTCTTTAATAAAACTTGGTGAATTATTTATCTCTCATTTAGATGGAAATTTGCTTTGTCACTCAACATATCCTACTGTTTAGGAGACACCAAGTAAGCTTCACTTGTCAGTACAGATTCTTTTAAGAAAAGTAAACTTTCAAAGGTTAGAAAATTAACATAAGCTAGTTCAATATGTGTATAGGCATTTTTTTTATCGTATTTGTGAAATGACCATGATGGTGACTGGTCACTTTAACTTTGGCTGGCCTATGAATAAAACCGTTTACCTGAAAGCACTGGGCTACAATCATAGCTGTTTATGAAATCTAAACTGTTTTGACTTTTGCACCAATCACCATCAACGGTAAAAACCTAAAGGAAGTAGTTTCTTCCACCTACCTACCTAGATACCATCGTTTCAACTAAAGGCGGCACAGACGAGGATGTCAGAACCGTGATCGGAATAGCAAGACAGGCTTTCATTAATCTGAAATCAGCGTGGAGATCTACTGCACTCAGTACAAAGAACAAGATCCGGATTTTCAACACCAATGTCAAGTCGGTGCTGCTATATGGTTCAGAAACTCGGCGCATCACAAAAAGCACTTCCAACAAACTACAGATATACATCACATCAACAGCTGCCTATGCTCACTCGATACTGAAGATCAGATCAGATGGCCAGAATGATAAGAATAAGCAACAAGGAACTCTAGGAGCTAACCAACCAAGAACCTATCGCCCAACCAATATGCAGAAGAAAGTGGAGATGGATTGGATTGGACATACACTGAGAAGAGGGGTTGGGGACATCACGCGCCAGACCAGGCCGTCGAGTGGAATCCAAATGGGAAATGACTAGTTGGGCGTCCCAGCTGGTGACATGGAGGAGATGGTGTGAGGAAGAAATGAAAGCTTGTGGGCAGTGTTGGAGTCAGGTTGAAAAGACTGCGAAGAAGAGAGTACAATGGAGGTGTGCTACTGAAGCCCTATGTTTCACTCGGTACCCAAGGGAAAATAATAATAATAAATATATGTACCTATGGTTTAGGTATTATATAAAAATGCCTTTTATTCTAGGTTATTTAGTAACCAAATGCGTTCTGCCGTAATATATTAGTCTGAGGCATTTTAGTTGCTGGGGTCAATTAGCAGGAAGATGTATCTATAATCTTTATGAAACTGATGTCCCATCTGCTATTCGAATTCGTGTTACCTAGTTTTGGAGTCAGTGAGGTTACTTTTGAGTTGCCTGAAACGTGATTGATCTCTGCCAAAGCGCGGCACAATGGTGACCCTCCTACCTCGATGGCACATTGCAAAGTGATCGATAGAATTCGGCCAACATTTAGAACTAAAGGATGTGAAACTGGTTGCTGTCCAGTAACCAATCAGTGAATGATGTGAGACACCTTTACTGAAGCTAGAAAGCATACGAAAATCAAAGGTATTTAATCGTCATTACCTCTGAAGTATTTCTGGTACTTAGTTGAGCAGTCCAGTGATTTATATTCATCTTATTTGTAAATTAATAGGCAAATCGACTTCAAATATAAAATGTTTGTGATATGTCTGACCTACTGTTGAGCTCAGCTTGTAAAGTGCAGTGGTCTCTGGTGTAGAGCTTTCAGGAACTAGTCTTTTGGTAGAATCTGTCAGACTATAGGAGATGATATTCCAGAGATATCGTTTTAATGGTTCAAATGAATCTATGCGTTTTCCCTATCTTGACGTGAAAGTATTTTCATCCTGCAGGTTTCACTGTTTCCTACTTTATGTTTCATTAACTCTTTTTTACTATTACTGATATTATATTGCCATCACTAAGTGTTTCTTCTTGTTTATTTCTTTTTTATGCTAATGTGAAATCCTTAAACCGGTACGCAGATGTTTTAGGCTCCACATCAATGACGCCCATACACTTACTTTCCATAGGGTAGCAGTCTTTATTCTTGATTGAACCAAATGTTTTACCGGCGGTAATCATTACGAGGTGAGTAGATTAGTTATATACAGCAAAAAAATTTATTTATCCTGTCACCTATTTCCATTGTGCAAATAATTCCTTCTCTTATGTGTAAAGAGGCATTTAATTTTTACAGTTGCGAAGCTGGTGCCTATATCAGGAGAGTGATTATTGTGTCACGTGAAAGTTACCTAAGAAATGCTGAGAAATGTCACAGAGAGATTAGTACAGTTGATGAGATTCCAGACCACCGAAAATATGAGTTCCAGTACCACGAGAAAAAGTTGTTGATGCAATAAAAATGGAGCATATTTAGTTTACTCAAAAATCTTGTGAATCAGACCCCAGAGATGAGATTCCCACAGAACTTTGGTCAGTATATTGACAGTTTTACTAAGGCTGTTACATAGTTACTGGCATTGTCACATGATGCTAGGTTTCCTAATGATCGTAATATGGTTGGTTAACAAGTGCGATATGAGAATCTGAATTCACAGACAGAAGGACTGATACCGTCATCCAGTGAAGAGGGTGGAAGATTTATGACTACACTTGGTGACTCTCGCCACGACTATGCAAGCAGTGGGAACAGTACGAAAAGCGTCTTGTTAAAAAAGCATAGGGAAGCTCAAAATGAGTAACAACTTGGTTATAAAAAAGGCTTGTTAAGTGTTCCAGATTAGTTCTTGTGGCTTAAACAGATCGCATAGATAAGTTGAATACCCTACTTATTGACGAGAGAACATCTCAGAAATTAGCAGCTGGAAGTGATATGAAAGAGTAGGTAGGAAGATAACTAACACATTTGATGAAGGAAATGAAACCGTAGGGTTTGATTTCAGAAGATGTTTATGAGATGCTCAGAGCTACAAGAACTGTAACACCTAAACCTTTCAGTTTACCTCAGGTTTATAGAATTGGATAGCCTTTCAGATTAGTACTTAGTGTTTAATTCATAATGTCATATGATACTTCTTAAATCACTTCCCATCGAAGTTGTTCGGCGTCGTTTAAAGCACACCTTTGATTTAG
The DNA here is from genome assembly GCA_944470555.2 of Heterobilharzia americana. Lineage (NCBI taxonomy): Eukaryota > Metazoa > Platyhelminthes > Trematoda > Strigeidida > Schistosomatidae > Heterobilharzia > Heterobilharzia americana. The sequence continues at coordinate 43,229,981 of OX104127.1, forward strand.
TTGTAAATGTGAATACAAATAATAAACTTATGGTATCGTGTGACATCTCATCCCTACTTACCAATGTTTCCGGAATGAAAGCAGTAGACTTTATATGCGACGAACTGATATACATAGAGGAGATTCTATTTTTGCTGTGAAAGAACATATTTCGGCGTATGTTATGAATGAACGTTTTCTTTTCAGCAACCAGATTTGTAGCTAGTCCGAATATGTGGCCATGGCATCGTCATTGAGACTAATCCTGGCATACTTTTAATACGCCAAACTAAGAAATAGCCTGTCTTTATCTTTATTGGTAGTGAAATCTTCCATATCTCTGGTAGAGGTTTTGAATCATCACCACGCATCATAGCTGAGTAAAGGACAAATACTTGCCTATATGGTGGATACAAGAAACGTTTCCATAATTATTTATCACTCACAAAAAACGTTCCACATAATTTATATCTGCATCCACTGGACACTACCAAAGTTACCAAAGTAATTCTGTGTTCAAAAAAAGTTTTACAATTCCTCTAATTGATTTGGCCACCAAAGAAAAAATATTGTCAGCGAAATATGTCAACCTTCTATCAACCACACAGACTAATTAAAGGGAAAGGGTGTAATGTCCACCAGAAGTACCTTGGAAATTGGAGAAACGCAAGAAAAGCCTTCTCCCTTTTTCGATGCAGAATAAAGATGAATAAAACTATGAAAAGAAATGAAGGTGCCCGGTCAATTCAAAGTGTAACATGACTGAGTTGCTTCTTTCAGTTGCTTATCGTAGTTTAGTAAATAGAATTATCGCTTGTATTGTACCGTCGTTGGCCGGACACAATTGATCTGTCTCTGTTGGCATATGGGCTCCTGTGTGAGTGCTTCTATCTATCTTTACTATGATTAGAACACAGGTATATCGAGGCATCCGTACAGGAGCCCATATGTCAATAGAGGCAGATCAAATCTGTCTAATCAACCACAGTATACAATACAAGCAATTATACTAAAACTATACTCGTCAGGCAACAAGTGGCTATCGTGGCTCGGTGGTCTAGTGGAAAATGTTCTTACGTTTGGAGCGATCGCTAATCGATTCCGAACCCCGGTGAGGACAGCATCAATTACTGGGAGCTGGCAGGTGCATCCAACTGACGAGTCCCAAATAGGACGAAATGCACATCATAGACTCCACTGCTAGGCACTAACCATCATTAGTAATTTAGTAAAATTTGAAAGAGTAAAATATTTCTTGTGTTTAGACTTATCGTCAACGAAGAGAATATAGGCAGCAAAGCTGTTTCCATAATGAATGAGAGGAGAATGAGCGTATTCCTGGGGTGAGATGAAAGGCATGATCTAAACAAATATTCAAGAGAAGGGAGATATAGCATCACGAAAATAACCGGAAGGAGCACAGGACACTCATAAAGCAGGAAAGATATCAGTACTCTAATATGTTAAATGACGAATAAAATATGATAAAGGAAATGAACAATCAAAAATGAAGACAAGTAAACATCATGAGCTACACTACTTGATCTTAGTCAGTAGACATAAAGCTGATGGAGAATATTTGTAGCTCAGGTGGATAATTTTGATGGTATTGTGCTCTCTTAGGTGGACAATTTAATCATGGAGCTTTCGTTACCATTATCGACAAAATCATCGGCACAAAATTTGAAGGCATCTACAAGACATAAAACTGTATACATAAAAGGGTAAAGGAGTAAATTCAAAATAGAAGAAATTTCGAATTTTAGAAATGTGCGGCTAACAGTAATCAACTCAACTCGTTTGTAAATCATCTAGATATGGATTTTCAAGTTGATAGAAAAATGGTTATGACCAGTGAATAAGTGATGGATACAAGATAGAAGTGATGACCTTAAAGACTACACGACTACATACAATTGTTACTGAGACGAAAAGGTACAATGGACATCTAAAAGTATTTATTTTGATACTGTATGCTAGTTAAGCTGGAAAGTCATATTAACAACAATTTATGTAAGAATGTGAAGATTAGTGATTCACTATACATGTCTAGTGTTGAATAAATTGTTTTAAGTATTCACTGACTTAGTTCAAAGCATTTTCACTACAGCATTGTGTGTCAAACTTCCAAAGTATATTTTTCAAAGTACTGTTTGACAAAAGACTCATTAACTTTGTTCATCTATATTTATTGAAAACGAATCTCATCATTCTAATTTCTTAATAAAGCAAGAAGAAAGACATTGGTAGACTAAAATGAGTTCATTTCATTTCACCGCCTCTTATCACCTTCAGACATTTGAAATGAATCATTATTACCATTATTATTTTCCCCTTTGGTTCCTAGTGGAATATAGGGCTTCAGTAGCACGTCTCCATTGCACACTCTTCTCTGCAGTCGTGTCAACCTGGCACCACGAGTGCCCATAACCTTTCATTTCATCCTCACACCATCTCCTCCATTACACCCTCGAACACTCAACTCGTCGTTTCCCATCTGGGTTCCACTCAAGCATCTGGCCTTGATTAGCCATTCGAGACAGTCACTCGAGTGGTTGCATGTGGGAGAAGTGATCCAGATAGTTGTTTCACTTATACACAGTGAAATGCACAATTTTTGCTGCTGATAATTGTTCCCTTTATACAAGCACTCTGAATACTGTTCACAGTGCAAATATTTCACAGTCGTCTCCTGACAGTTAAAGGCATATCCATGGATAACCTGCTCAGGTGACATACAACTGACCGAAAGAAAAGAAAGAGTTATCTTATCCTATGAAGCATTACATCCTGCAGCGTGAAATAGATAAGGGGAAAAATACATGAAAATATTGCAATATGAATAGTGTGGTCCTGCGAAATACGAACCTATCCTATGATTGCTTTAGAGCAAAAGTTATAAAAGGATGGCATAGCAGGTTATCTGAGAAGTCAGTATAAGTGCTACATAGAATCCCAGGGAATAAAACTGAAAAGAAATGGAGATGCCTCTGTCGGCTAGTACACACTTAGTCATCGGAAGTATAACATCATACTTCATACTCATGAAACTGTCATCGAGAAAGATGAATATCCATGTGAGTAGAAAGTGACTCAAACTCTTCTTCACTAACCTCTTTCACCACCGACGTCATCTGAGAATAGTGTGAATTACTTTTACCACTCGAGGTGAAATAGAGGTGAAACAGATACTGCTTCTCTGTGAAAATGATGTTCACTCCACGTTCCATTGGGTATCTGTATTGTAAAAGTGATGGATGCATGAAAATGATGCCACAACTGACAACATTTTATCTGGTATATTTGTGCTTCGTCACCAGAAGCATGTCTGCATTGAACGACAGGTGGAATAACGTGTTCCCACAGCTTTGTCGATTAAAAATCTGTTATTTGCAGCGATGTGGTTTATGTGTCAAGACTGATTTCAGTTTCCAAGAAACCTGTCCTACCAATATATATTCAATGCAATATGAAGGGTAAAAGACATTTATCTTCTAGAATTTCGCCGCAGGATGTAGAAATCCACACACAATAGATAGAAGCATCAATAGGAGAACACACGAATAGACCGTTACTGGAAGCAAGGTAGTTATGACTGTGTCAGTCAAAACGAATTGTAGTCAGGACACCGTTTTGTGTTGTGAAAGTTAGGGTGGTAGTAGTACGAGGTGAGGTGAGAAATATTTCACATTGATACGATCTTCTTGGAGAACGAAGACGAAGGAGATTATTGCGAAGTGTGTGAAAAAATCAGATGAAAATATTCTGAGTAATCATTAGTGGAGAAGAGAGTGACTTATGTTCACATAGCAGTCATCGGAGATCAGATATCAGAATGTGTCACTCACACCATCTGTATGCAGTGGTGAAGCTCTAGCAATGCAGAGGTGGAAGTCACAATTGACGGTATACCTACCTGTTTTCCATTCACTTCCCTCACACCTGAGACTAAATCTCTCGTGTCCATGTCCTCCTTTCAATGTAACATAAACTCAACTTTATACTATTTACAATTCTCATCTGACTGTCATGCACACAACGCTGGAACGTTGATGAGTGATTACCCCGCTTTCTTTGCGTGCAAGTGTGTGTGCTTCATGGAACTGATAAGAACTCCTTTCTACGACTGTACTACACCTGCTGATGGATGGCGATAAGCTGAAAACACGGCGCCTTTTCCACCCACATAAACATGTGCAAAACGCATTCACATTTCAGTTTATCATGTTGCCTGAGTTGATGTAAACTGTGAAACTTCGAAATTGCTCATCCTAAATCAGGCATCACATACAGGGAAACAGTGTTACACTCTTATCATTGAAGAAAATATCTCGACCAAAATGATTGCTTTATCTAACTGTATTACCTATAGGTTATGTATGATCGAGTTATTCATCTCTATTTCACTTCATAAACAAGTCAACAAGATGCTTCATCTTCTTCATTGCAAGTGATCACTGCTCTCTTCCGCGCTTCATCCTCCCTGTCAGCACACAGAGTGAACTGGATCACCGAACAATGCCATAAACAAGCATTCAGTGCATCAACGTTACTCTACATTTGACCGACGCTGAACTCGTGAATTGAAGATCAGGTGTGAGGTTTCACCTACTCCATAGAAAAGCTCCATTACAACTGCTCCTATGAAGTAGGCTACATTGAACGTGTTATTAGGCTAGTCTATTGTCTGATTTTCCGACATGCTCCATCCTGGTTAACCGAATGACAAACACGATCACTACATGACACAACCATCTGAAATCTGGTTGAAACTGCACACCGAGTTGATATTAGGAGCGTCTTCACAGTCAGTTATCATATTCCTAATAAACTGAACAGTGCCATGCGAGCACCTTTTCTATAATAAAAGCTTCAGTTGCACTCAAACTCGTAGGGAGGATTCGCGTGTTGTCGCAAGCGAAAACATGCGGCGCTAAGAACCTCAGTTTTACTACACTAATGAAAGTTGCTCAGTGGTAACTACATTCACGTCTCCCTGATGTCTACACATCGACCGACGGTAAGTGTACCCAACCATGCATCATTGCAAGCATGTCAAGCTCGGTACTTTCTTCGTATTACACTACCACACTTGAATGTATTCCAAATGAATGGACAGTAACACCATTAATAAATGGACATTGCAATTACATAACATCATATAGATTTCATAAGTAGTGTGTTGGCAATTGTAACAGAATATTCTTGAAAATACTTCTTCAATTGTATCCCAGTGTTTCTGAAAGCTATCAACTCTCGTGATAGCATATGCTGAGAGATTCGAATTGCCCCAAAAATTGTTTGGAATAAAGTGGATATTATTACTATTATTATAGTAGAGATGTCAGACATGATTAATTCTGAAAGTGCTTGGAACACACGTCATCAGGCTGTGTCACACATCCCAAAATTCGCAAACATATTATTGCACAATCGCCATCGGGTGGCCAGTCTGTCATAATCTTCTGCACTTGTGCAAACCACAAATACGCTTGTTGAAAACAATTTTGTCCAGTATCAGTAAACACCGGCTACATTTAATAACCTATATTATACACTGAATAGCTATGGAACATAGTGATATCAATGACAGTGAATAATGCTGCCCACAAATACTGAGGAACGTGAAGGGAAATCAACTTCCCAATTGATTTTCAATAGATCAAATTGGTCAGTTCGAGTAGCACTCACCATGAAATTGCACAGTTTTACACCATCCATGTCCACCGCGTCTACTCATGCTTCCAAAACACTCGAGTAAAGATAACAAGATCGTCGTCATCATTTTTATTTCAGTTGAACAGTAAACAACGAGGGCTACATAGGTTCGATTGGATCAAATCAGATTAGACATGATTTGATTTATCCTGACTTGTCTTGATTGGATGGAACATCATCAATTCTCGTTGTCACTGGAACACGCTGCCGATTGCCACTATCTGGACATTACACTTCCACCCGCTGTTCCTATAAAAGTAAACAATGCTCGAATAACTGCATATGCGTTTCAAATACGCTCGAAAATGATTAGACAATCGAGCAGTACACAAACTCACTCCTCACTCCACCAGCTGAACCAGATTTTGCATGAAACAACAGCAGCATTAGTATGTAAGTGGTAGATATCAGGAAGCAAGACTTCAAGAATGCAATAACTTGTCTGTTTCGAATGTGATCTGAGTACATTGGTAATGATTGAGGTTGAAGTCTCAAAACCTACTGTGCTATTTATAATTATGTGTTCTGTATTTCTTACCAACATTCAGCCAATCACAGTTCTAATACGTGTCGGTATGTGTTTGTGTGTTGCACTCAGAAAAATTTGTTTGTCACGGTATACTTCAAATTTCTTTGCAATAACAGTGTCCATCATGGGAATGCTATGTCTTCGACGGGTGTCCATTAATGGTCAATATGATTTCACTTGGTTCTGCTGCACATTGATTGTGTCGCTAACATTTAGAAGTGATTGTGCTTATAACATAACGGAAAATTGAGAAAGTGAATGACAAAGTGACATTCAGTGTGGTTGGATCGCGAAACTACTCTCTACTGTCACTGTTATTATTATTCAAGGTGTTTTATTTTGTGGCGAATTCTATCTGAATAGTCGAATGTTTTTGTTCATTACGTTTGGTACGTTGTGACCACACTTTTACTTGTCGAGTCAATTTACATTAAAGCAAACAGTGGTGTGACAGTAGTATTGATTAAGATTAAATGCGGTAATTCGCTTGGTTGTGGCTGGCAGAAAAATCTAGGACGTACGATTCGTCCTATTCACGAATCACTCGTCAGCTGAATGTACCTGCACTCTAGTGATTTATGTTTTTCCCACTGAGACACGGACTTCGTATCCATCGTTTCAAACGCTGATGCGTTATCCACTATTTCATGGAGGCCGATGAATAACATTTGATCTGTTTACTCTAGACTGTGATCAAAATGTTCACCTTCACAAGAGCCATCTTGGTTAACTCAGTGTTGTCAACGTACGCAAAGTATTTCTGCCATTTTCTATGAAAAGGTAGATCATGAGCTCATTTATAAAGAAACCAATATAATTCAACTTACTTTTTGTCTCCATTATCTTGGTTGTTACATATATTTCACTAACTACATACCATCATAGTTTTAAATACAGGTTTCTGATAGTAGGACGATAGTCACGGAATTTAGCAACTTCAGGCAGTGAGAGATTCTTTAGTTCAGGATGCTCTGAGCATCGATCGCTTTGGTTGATCGTGTTCTGAAAGTTGACAATTGAATAAATACTACATGTTCTTTCAACCCTGAGAAGGATGTTGACTGATATATTAGATTAGATAATGCGAAGAACTATCGATGTAGGGTCAGTTTCATTCTACCGTATGCAGACAACAAGGAGAATGTATGTTCTCAAAATATCCTCATAAACATATATATATATATATATATATATATATATATATATATATATATATATATATATATATATATATATGTATATACAGTGGTTCAAGGAAGAGACTATTTTCACGTTTTCATTCAGTAAGTTGCACAATATATGCCCCCAGGATTTAACGACAACAAACAGTTCATGATTCTAATTATTATTATTATTTATTGTTAGTCCCTTGGGTTCCTAGTGGAACATAGGGCTTCAGTAGCACGTCTCCAGTGACCTCTGTTCTCTGAGATCTTTAGAACCTGGTTCCACGACAGCCCAGAAGCTCTCATTTCCTCTTCGCACGATCTCCTCCATGTCACCCTCGGACGTCCAACTCGTCGCTTCCCATGGGGATTCCACTCGAGCAACTGGCCTGACGCGTGATGTCCTCAGTCGGCCTTCTCAGTGCATGCCCAATCCATCTCCACTTCCTCCTGCATATTTGTTGCGTGATAGGTTCTTGGTTGGTTCGTTCCCAGAGCTCCTTGTTGCTTATTCTTTCTGGCCATCTGATCTTCAGTAGCGAGCGTAGGCGGCAGTTGTTGATGAATGTCTGTAGTTTATTGGAAATCCCTTTCGTGACTCGCCAAGTCTCTGAGCCATACAAGAGCACTGACTTGACTGAATTGGTGTTGAAAATCCGTATCTTGTTCCACATGCTGAGTGCAGAAGATCTCCACATTGGTTTCAGGCTAACGAACACCTGTCTTGCTTTTCCGATTCTGACATTGACGTCTTCGTCCGTCCCGCCTGTAGATGAAACAGTGCTTCCTAGATAAGTGAAGGAGGTTACTTCCTTTAAGTTTCTCCCGTTGATGGTGATTGGAGTTTGTTGTTGTTGTTGATGGTGGTGGTGCGGTATCTTCATCACCTCTGTCTTCTCTATATTCACCTGAAGTCCCGTCTTCTCTGCCTCTTCTATCAACTTGTTAGTTTTTGCCTGCAGATCTTCAAGTTTATGTGACATCAGGCACAAGTCATCGTTGGCGAAATCCAAGTCTTCTAGGTTCTTTTCCGCAGTCCAGCCAGCGTATCCCCTCTTCTCTCTCCCCACTGTTTGCTGCATGATCCAGTCCACCACAATAAGGAATATCATGGGGGATAGTAGGCAACCTTGTTTCACTCCTGTCTTCACTTCAAAAGCATCACTGAGCTTCCCATTGTGAATTACTTGGCATGTGGCATCTTCATTTAGTTGTTGAATGAGGCGGATAAAGGTTTGCGGTACTCCGTAGTAGTGAAGCAGCAGCTGCCAAATTACTTCTCGGTCGATGCTGTCAAAGGCCTTCCCAAAGTCGATGAAGTTGAGGTAGAGAGCTGATTGCCATTCTATGCTCTGTTCTATGATGATGCGAAGCGTTGCAATTTGGTCTGCACATGATTTGTACTTCCTGAAGCCTACCTGTTCCGGTCGTAGTTTTGAATCCAGTACATCTTTAAGCCTCTCCAGGATGATGCGGCCTAATATTTTGCTTGCTTTGGGTGGACAGGAGAGTGATTCCGCTAAAGTTCTTGCAAACACTGAGGTCTCCTTTCTTCGGCAGTTTGACAAGGTAACCCTTCTTCCAATCACTAGCCAGGTACCTTCTCTTCCTTCCACACCTTCTGCAATAGTGGTGTGGTGTGAGCATGTCCGCTGTTGTCTCTGCATCTGTTCTCAGTGCTTCTGGCGGTATTCCATCTGGTCCTGCTGCTTTCCGACATTTCAGTAGCTTTATGGCTTTCAGGACTTCCATTTTCGTTGGGGGATTTATGTTCACTTGTAATTCAGCGGCTGCAGGTGGTATTTCTCGACGAAGTTCAGGTAGTGGTCGATTCAAGAGCTTCTTGAAGTGGTCGGCCCATTGTTTCATTTGTTTCCCTTCTTTCGTAATTAAATTTCCTTCTTCATCTTTTATTGGTTTCATCTGTGTTGATCTCTTCCCAGATAGCAACCAGGTTATTTGATACAATGTCGTCAGGTCTCTCTTACCTGCAGCCTGTTCTGCTTCACTTGCCAGTGTTTCATAGAAGTGTCTATTGTCTTTGCGTGCACTCTTCTTCACTTCTTTGTCCAGTGTTTTATACTTTGTGCTCAGTTCCTCTTGTCGTTGGGCGTCCTTGCACTGGTTTATCTTCTGTTTCACCATCCTCCTCTCCTCTATCAGCTTCCATGTATCCATCGAGATCCACTCCATTCCTTGTCTTCTTTCTTCTTCCTTCCTAATACTGTTGTGCAGGTTTCTTTCCACATAGCTTTCAAAGACTTCCAGTGTTCTTCCACACAGGCTTCGTCAAAGATGCTCCTCGATATCGCCCGTTTTGTCTTGATGGCTGCCTTGAAGATCTCCTTTGTAGTTTCATCCTTCAGTTTCCGAGTGTTGTACTTGAGTTGAGGTCTATCACCAGCTTCCTTGAAGGCTTTTAACTTGATTTGTAAGGTTCCTTGCACTAGATATTGGTATGAACCTACATCTGCTCCTCTTCTTGACCTTGTGTTAAGTAGACTGCGTCTCCATTTTCTTGAGATTGAGATAAAGTCGATTTGATTTTTAGTGTGTCCATCTGGTGAAGTCCATGTCGCTTTGTGGATATCCTTGTGCCTGAACACACTGCCTCCAATCACCAAATCGTTGAATGCGCAGAATTCTGCAAACAATTCTCCATTCTCATTCATTTCACCTAGCGCCTCTCGACCCATGGTTAGTTCTCTTCCCGTGTTGTCCCCTCCCAGTTTGGCATTCACGTCACCCCAACCATTAGAATTTTGATATCGCCTACTGCGGTGATGTCTTGTCCAGTGTTGATTGCAGTTGTCTGTAGAATTCCTCCTTTTTTTCTTGCTCTGCATTATTTGTAGGTGCATAGCCAGGCATTGTATGATTGTGACCTTTCTTCCTTTTGAGTTGAATCTTGCTGTCATTATCCCGATGCTGGAGGAGATTGGTTCCCACTGCATGAGAGCCTTCGATGCTCTTGAGGACATCATGATAGCCACTCCAATTCTCAGTGTGCTCGTGGTTGCCGTCTGGGTGATAATATCGGAGTAGATTATTGACTTCTCTCCAGTTGACAGTTTGAATTGTCCACTCCCATTGCATCTGCTTTCGCAAATCCCAAGCACTTCGATGTGATACCTTCTCATCTCCTTTGCAATCTGGGCTGCCTTACTGGGTTCAAACATGGTGCGGATATTCCATGTCCCCACGTTTACTTTCGCTTTCATCGAGGGAGAGAAGACACATCGGCCAATTGGCTTCCTGAAGACTTTCACCAACCAAAGTCATTTCGCCTCTCCGATTCCTGCGAGGAATAATTTTGTTTTCATTTTTTATATATTGTTTGTGCTTTGAAGTTTCTTTAGCGGTTAGATTTGTTTTACGGGGTAGGGTTGCTAGCCCTATGCCCAACCTTTCCTCTTTACCCGCTCTTAGGACCGACTAGTAACTAGTGAACTAGTTAACCAGGCGAGGTTATGGTTTTAATTGCTGCAAACAAATTCACAATTTGGACATTTAACCCATATTACGGTGAGAATACAACGTTTAGAACTGTCGGTCGAAGAAGTGAAGTTAGACGAATTCCTCTGACTGGCATTATTACATAAGGTTTTATGGAAGCTGAGGTTTTCTCACATTTTCGAACACACCATTCAACACCATTACTAGTGGAATTTCATTCAGTTAATCTGACTTCGAAATGTTCAGTCTGTTATATGACATCATTATTTAGAGCATACTAGTGAAACTGACTAAAACGACTTAAATCGCCATAAAGATATGCATACGTTAGGGGTAAAAATATTTTTGTCTTGGTCCAACATTCGCAAAACCTTAAAAAGGGACTATCCGACTTCAGACTTTGGAAATGCTAACATTGTGCTTAAAAAGGATTCATAAAATTTACCTCTCAACTGTAGAAAGAAATTGTGAGTCAGCGCGAGAGTTGTCAATCTAACCGGCCTGTGAAACATGATGAAATCTTTTAAAGAAACAACGGAAGACCATGAAATGAATGACTCACTATCAATGCAGACATCTTGGAATCTCACAAAATGAAATGAAACAAACAGTGACCTTCTGAAGGCTTTTGGACGGCAGTACTTCAATTCATAGCATCAACAAGAATGCCCACACACAGGCATGAATAACGTCGAGAATGCACATTTGCAAGTAATGAACGATAATACAAGAAGTAGCAAGTGAAACTTGGGAGCAAGATTCACCGAATACCTTGAATCCCCTTTTGATACGTGAGTTGCTCATTATCCTTCGTACGCGCATGGATATATTGCACAGAGATGTGGGGATGTTTCATCTAGCTTTGTTTTTTGATGAAACCCCAATTCAGTAACTAAAGCTCGAAATGCAATGTCAATTGTTCAAATGGAGAAAGTAAAGCAAAACAATAGTTCATATAACCATTAGGTTTTGTCAACTTCGTAGATTTATAAAATCTCTTACTCTGTGGAGTTCATTAATCTATGAAGTTTGCAGCATCTTACTTATCACCACCAATCCATGTACTTGCTCAAGTTGATTGAGTTTGTACTCAACAATCAGATACTTCGTAGGCACATTTTGTGTCTTGCACCTGTAGTGCATCGAGTGTTCGTCGCATGGTCAATCTTGTCATGCGGCAACAATGTTAAGAGGGGGTAACAACACAACCATATAGCACTATTGCCGCCCGATGTCGAATGTTGGTATTCAGTCGGCAGTATAATTTGCTTGGCGTGTTTTGTGTACTTGTTGGCACTAGTCAGTAGGGTGTATATATGACCCTGAAGAAACTAATGTTCCCTGTAGGTTGAGAACTAGTTTCACCGTCAGAACCAAAGTTGTGGACTTCAGACTTGTTGATTTTGGATATGAAGGAGTCACCTAACCTAACCAGTTAATAAAAACATTTTGCACGCACTTTTGTTTGGTGAGGAAATGAAATCAGACTCCTAGGCTGTGACGGAGATTCGGTGTGTTTGTTAAGTGTCGATGAAGTCTGTTCTCGTATACAATATGAAGTTATTTATTATTCATTGTAAGTTTATTTGCATCGTTTATCGTGTGATAATACTAATATTTCCAATGGTTAAAACCAATGCTCATACTCAAATTTGTCACTACTGCCTACCTTCACCTTAGAAAAAAAATAATAATCAGAACACCTAATTGGAGCAATGAAAATAACCATTCTAGATAGTAATGTTTCGCTCAGAACGTTATTCGACTCACCCACACTGAATGTCACTTTGTCATTCACTTTCTCAATTTTCCGTTATGTTATAAGCACAATCACTTCTAAATGTTAGCGACACAATCAATGTGCAGCAGAACCAAGTGAAATCATATTGACCATTAATGGACACCCGTCGAAAACATAGCATTCCCATGATGGACACTGTTATTGCAAAGAAATTTGAAGTATACCGTGACAAACAAATTTTTCTGAGTGCAACACACAAACACATACCGACACGTATTAGAACTGTGATTGGCTGAATGTTGGTAAGAAATACAGAACACATAATTATAAATAGCACAGTAGGTTTTGAGACTTCAACCTCAATCATTACCAATGTACTCAGATCACATTCGAAACAGACAAGTTATTGCATTCTTGAAGTCTTGCTTCCTGATATCTACCACTTACATACTAATGCTGCTGTTGTTTCATGCAAAATCTGGTTCAGCTGGTGGAGTGAGGAGTGAGTTTGTGTACTGCTCGATTGTCTAATCATTTTCGAGCGTATTTGAAACGCATATGCAGTTATTCGAGCATTGTTTACTTTTATAGGAACAGCGGGTGGAAGTGTAATGTCCAGATAGTGGCAATCGGCAGCGTGTTCCAGTGACAACGAGAATTGATGATGTTCCATCCAATCAAGACAAGTCAGGATAAATCAAATCATGTCTAATCTGATTTGATCCAATCGAACCTATGTAGCCCTCGTTGTTTACTGTTCAACTGAAATAAAAATGATGACGACGATCTTGTTATCTTTACTCGAGTGTTTTGGAAGCATGAGTAGACGCGGTGGACATGGATGGTGTAAAACTGTGCAATTTCATGGTGAGTGCTACTCGAACTGACCAATTTGATCTATTGAAAATCAATTGGGGAGTTGATTTCCCTTCACGTTCCTCAGTATTTGTGGGCAGCATTATTCACTGTCATTGATATCACTATGTTCCATAGCTATTCAGTGTATAATATAGGTTATTAAATGTAGCCGGTGTTTACTGATACTGGACAAAATTGTTTTCAACAAGCGTATTTGTGGTTTGCACAAGTGCAGAAGATTATGACAGACTGGCCACCCGATGGCGATTGTGCAATAATATGTTTGCGAATTTTGGGATGTGTGACACAGCCTGATGACGTGTGTTCCAAGCACTTTCAGAATTAATCATGTCTGACATCTCTACTATAATAATAGTAATAATATCCACTTTATTCCAAACAATTTTTGGGGCAATTCGAATCTCTCAGCATATGCTATCACGAGAGTTGATAGCTTTCAGAAACACTGGGATACAATTGAAGAAGTATTTTCAAGAATATTCTGTTACAATTGCCAACACACTACTTATGAAATCTATATGATGTTATGTAATTGCAATGTCCATTTATTAATGGTGTTACTGTCCATTCATTTGGAATACATTCAAGTGTGGTAGTGTAATACGAAGAAAGTACCGAGCTTGACATGCTTGCAATGATGCATGGTTGGGTACACTTACCGTCGGTCGATGTGTAGACATCAGGGAGACGTGAATGTAGTTACCACTGAGCAACTTTCATTAGTGTAGTAAAACTGAGGTTCTTAGCGCCGCATGTTTTCGCTTGCGACAACACGCGAATCCTCCCTACGAGTTTGAGTGCAACTGAAGCTTTTATTATAGAAAAGGTGCTCGCATGGCACTGTTCAGTTTATTAGGAATATGATAACTGACTGTGAAGACGCTCCTAATATCAACTCGGTGTGCAGTTTCAACCAGATTTCAGATGGTTGTGTCATGTAGTGATCGTGTTTGTCATTCGGTTAACCAGGATGGAGCATGTCGGAAAATCAGACAATAGACTAGCCTAATAACACGTTCAATGTAGCCTACTTCATAGGAGCAGTTGTAATGGAGCTTTTCTATGGAGTAGGTGAAACCTCACACCTGATCTTCAATTCACGAGTTCAGCGTCGGTCAAATGTAGAGTAACGTTGATGCACTGAATGCTTGTTTATGGCATTGTTCGGTGATCCAGTTCACTCTGTGTGCTGACAGGGAGGATGAAGCGCGGAAGAGAGCAGTGATCACTTGCAATGAAGAAGATGAAGCATCTTGTTGACTTGTTTATGAAGTGAAATAGAGATGAATAACTCGATCATACATAACCTATAGGTAATACAGTTAGATAAAGCAATCATTTTGGTCGAGATATTTTCTTCAATGATAAGAGTGTAACACTGTTTCCCTGTATGTGATGCCTGATTTAGGATGAGCAATTTCGAAGTTTCACAGTTTACATCAACTCAGGCAACATGATAAACTGAAATGTGAATGCGTTTTGCACATGTTTATGTGGGTGGAAAAGGCGCCGTGTTTTCAGCTTATCGCCATCCATCAGCAGGTGTAGTACAGTCGTAGAAAGGAGTTCTTATCAGTTCCATGAAGCACACACACTTGCACGCAAAGAAAGCGGGGTAATCACTCATCAACGTTCCAGCGTTGTGTGCATGACAGTCAGATGAGAATTGTAAATAGTATAAAGTTGAGTTTATGTTACATTGAAAGGAGGACATGGACACGAGAGATTTAGTCTCAGGTGTGAGGGAAGTGAATGGAAAACAGGTAGGTATACCGTCAATTGTGACTTCCACCTCTGCATTGCTAGAGCTTCACCACTGCATACAGATGGTGTGAGTGACACATTCTGATATCTGATCTCCGATGACTGCTATGTGAACATAAGTCACTCTCTTCTCCACTAATGATTACTCAGAATATTTTCATCTGATTTTTTCACACACTTCGCAATAATCTCCTTCGTCTTCGTTCTCCAAGAAGATCGTATCAATGTGAAATATTTCTCACCTCACCTCGTACTACTACCACCCTAACTTTCACAACACAAAACGGTGTCCTGACTACAATTCGTTTTGACTGACACAGTCATAACTACCTTGCTTCCAGTAACGGTCTATTCGTGTGTTCTCCTATTGATGCTTCTATCTATTGTGTGTGGATTTCTACATCCTGCGGCGAAATTCTAGAAGATAAATGTCTTTTACCCTTCATATTGCATTGAATATATATTGGTAGGACAGGTTTCTTGGAAACTGAAATCAGTCTTGACACATAAACCACATCGCTGCAAATAACAGATTTTTAATCGACAAAGCTGTGGGAACACGTTATTCCACCTGTCGTTCAATGCAGACATGCTTCTGGTGACGAAGCACAAATATACCAGATAAAATGTTGTCAGTTGTGGCATCATTTTCATGCATCCATCACTTTTACAATACAGATACCCAATGGAACGTGGAGTGAACATCATTTTCACAGAGAAGCAGTATCTGTTTCACCTCTATTTCACCTCGAGTGGTAAAAGTAATTCACACTATTCTCAGATGACGTCGGTGGTGAAAGAGGTTAGTGAAGAAGAGTTTGAGTCACTTTCTACTCACATGGATATTCATCTTTCTCGATGACAGTTTCATGAGTATGAAGTATGATGTTATACTTCCGATGACTAAGTGTGTACTAGCCGACAGAGGCATCTCCATTTCTTTTCAGTTTTATTCCCTGGGATTCTATGTAGCACTTATACTGACTTCTCAGATAACCTGCTATGCCATCCTTTTATAACTTTTGCTCTAAAGCAATCATAGGATAGGTTCGTATTTCGCAGGACCACACTATTCATATTGCAATATTTTCATGTATTTTTCCCCTTATCTATTTCACGCTGCAGGATGTAATGCTTCATAGGATAAGATAACTCTTTCTTTTCTTTCGGTCAGTTGTATGTCACCTGAGCAGGTTATCCATGGATATGCCTTTAACTGTCAGGAGACGACTGTGAAATATTTGCACTGTGAACAGTATTCAGAGTGCTTGTATAAAGGGAACAATTATCAGCAGCAAAAATTGTGCATTTCACTGTGTATAAGTGAAACAACTATCTGGATCACTTCTCCCACATGCAACCACTCGAGTGACTGTCTCGAATGGCTAATCAAGGCCAGATGCTTGAGTGGAACCCAGATGGGAAACGACGAGTTGAGTGTTCGAGGGTGTAATGGAGGAGATGGTGTGAGGATGAAATGAAAGGTTATGGGCACTCGTGGTGCCAGGTTGACACGACTGCAGAGAAGAGTGTGCAATGGAGACGTGCTACTGAAGCCCTATATTCCACTAGGAACCAAAGGGGAAAATAATAATGGTAATAATGATTCATTTCAAATGTCTGAAGGTGATAAGAGGCGGTGAAATGAAATGAACTCATTTTAGTCTACCAATGTCTTTCTTCTTGCTTTATTAAGAAATTAGAATGATGAGATTCGTTTTCAATAAATATAGATGAACAAAGTTAATGAGTCTTTTGTCAAACAGTACTTTGAAAAATATACTTTGGAAGTTTGACACACAATGCTGTAGTGAAAATGCTTTGAACTAAGTCAGTGAATA
Organism: Heterobilharzia americana; assembly: GCA_944470555.2. Lineage (NCBI taxonomy): Eukaryota > Metazoa > Platyhelminthes > Trematoda > Strigeidida > Schistosomatidae > Heterobilharzia > Heterobilharzia americana. The sequence continues at coordinate 43,247,054 of OX104127.1, forward strand.
CTTAAAACAATTTATTCAACACTAGACATGTATAGTGAATCACTAATCTTCACATTCTTACATAAATTGTTGTTAATATGACTTTCCAGCTTAACTAGCCTATAAACAGTTAAGCATACAGTATCAAAATAAATACTTTTAGATGTCCATTGTACCTTTTCGTCTCAGTAACAATTGTATGTAGTCGTGTAGTCTTTAAGGTCATCACTTCTATCTTGTATCCATCACTTATTCACTGGTCATAACCATTTTTCTATCAACTTGAAAATCCATATCTAGATGATTTACAAACGAGTTGAGTTGATTACTGTTAGCCGCACATTTCTAAAATTCGAAATTTCTTCTATTTTGAATTTACTCCTTTACCCTTTTATGTATACAGTTTTATGTCTTGTAGATGCCTTCAAATTTTGTGCCGATGATTTTGTCGATAATGGTAACGAAAGCTCCATGATTAAATTGTCCACCTAAGAGAGCACAATACCATCAAAATTATCCACCTGAGCTACAAATATTCTCCATCAGCTTTATGTCTACTGACTAAGATCAAGTAGTGTAGCTCATGATGTTTACTTGTCTTCATTTTTGATTGTTCATTTCCTTTATCATATTTTATTCGTCATTTAACATATTAGAGTACTGATATCTTTCCTGCTTTATGAGTGTCCTGTGCTCCTTCCGGTTATTTTCGTGATGCTATATCTCCCTTCTCTTGAATATTTGTTTAGATCATGCCTTTCATCTCACCCCAGGAATACGCTCATTCTCCTCTCATTCATTATGGAAACAGCTTTGCTGCCTATATTCTCTTCGTTGACGATAAGTCTAAACACAAGAAATATTTTACTCTTTCAAATTTTACTAAATTACTAATGATGGTTAGTGCCTAGCAGTGGAGTCTATGATGTGCATTTCGTCCTATTTGGGACTCGTCAGTTGGATGCACCTGCCAGCTCCCAGTAATTGATGCTGTCCTCACCGGGGTTCGGAATCGATTAGCGATCGCTCCAAACGTAAGAACATTTTCCACTAGACCACTGAGCCACGATAGCCACTTGTTGCCTGACGAGTATAGTTTTAGTATAATTGCTTGTATTGTATACTGTGGTTGATTAGACAGATTTGATCTGCCTCTATTGACATATGGGCTCCTGTACGGATGCCTCGATATACCTGTGTTCTAATCATAGTAAAGATAGATAGAAGCACTCACACAGGAGCCCATATGCCAACAGAGACAGATCAATTGTGTCCGGCCAACGACGGTACAATACAAGCGATAATTCTATTTACTAAACTACGATAAGCAACTGAAAGAAGCAACTCAGTCATGTTACACTTTGAATTGACCGGGCACCTTCATTTCTTTTCATAGTTTTATTCATCTTTATTCTGCATCGAAAAAGGGAGAAGGCTTTTCTTGCGTTTCTCCAATTTCCAAGGTACTTCTGGTGGACATTACACCCTTTCCCTTTAATTAGTCTGTGTGGTTGATAGAAGGTTGACATATTTCGCTGACAATATTTTTTCTTTGGTGGCCAAATCAATTAGAGGAATTGTAAAACTTTTTTTGAACACAGAATTACTTTGGTAACTTTGGTAGTGTCCAGTGGATGCAGATATAAATTATGTGGAACGTTTTTTGTGAGTGATAAATAATTATGGAAACGTTTCTTGTATCCACCATATAGGCAAGTATTTGTCCTTTACTCAGCTATGATGCGTGGTGCTAGGAATTTCGGTCATCCACTGGTCTAATTATTTTCCTTATATAACCGACAAATGCACATGGTATCTTACTATTCATTGATATACATGTAATCCTCAGTTGTTTTGTTGGATCCAATTGTTCGACCAAACAAAATGCACATGTAATAGGCTGAATCAAGAAGTTCATCCTTAATCTTTCCATCTGTTTGGCCTACTGTAGAGAATTTGACAGTGTCTCAGTAATGAATGTATCGTTAGGTGCTCTTTTCAAACACTATCTCACCAATGATGCAACCTATGAATCCAAGAGGAAGTTGTTTAATGAACATGTGTTTCTCAATGTAGGCTTCATTATTCCATATTAGATTTGTCCATTTAATATAGCAGTTTTTTAGCATGATTTATTGTTTACAATCATCTCAAAGGAGTGACATAATTTTCTGCTTTGAGTCTAGTAGCCCTATTGTGTTTCACTCATTTATTTGGTGATAAAATTTTCTACATATATAGAATCTGTGTTGCATCTTTTCAATTACAAGTGTTAAGCATTGAACTGATGAACATAGATTCAGTATGATGAACGTCTATCTCCACTTAACTACAATAGGTCACAGGATTGTAACTCTGTGTCATTTTGTTGTGTGATTTTGTGCTAGCGTATGCATATTGATGACTGAATTCTTCTCTAAATTAGTCATGTTATTAGGCTTTGTCAATGCAGACTCAACTTGGTTTCATTCGGCTTGTTTGATCTATGTACTCGACCTCACATTCAGTAAATTAAATCATTCTATCCGATTAGGTCTCTATAATCCTTGATTCAAAACGCTTGCCTCTGAGATAGTTTGTAGGTTTGAACTTAGTCTCAACTCCAGCCTTTTTGAGAGTTGTACCTAGGGATTCTGATTTCCTATCATTATATAGTTACACTAAAGAGATCTTGAATTTCTTCATATTCGTGTTGCGATCATGATTCATATCACTACTTGATTTTTTCATCATAAAATGTCATAGATAACTAAATATCCATTCATCTATAATAAAAATAAACAAACCAAACATAACTGTAATATTAATTTTGATGCTGAACATTGGAAGATGTTAGTCACATTTCATGACAGGAATTTGCCAGTCAGGTTGATTAATTATGGCTTGGTTGTGAAATAAATGGTTCTGTTAGTACTGTTGAGAATATTGATTATCTATAATTTCATTACTGTCTCATTTCTCATGTTTATTTATCCGATAAATATTGATATGCTACAGTACATTGACTGGTCACTAAAGAGTAAACAATTCCATATTTCATAATCCAAAGTGTTGACTAAGTTCTATCCACTACATGTTACTGTATAATATTCACTATGAGACGATAACAATTTCGGTTTCAGGGTTAAATTTTTTTTCTGTCAAAAGTTTTCACTTACTATTGGGTTTCTAAGAATGCGACTTATTTCTTACCAGTGAACTGCAATTCATTCGTTTAAGCATTTGACTTTGAGCAAGTAGATTTAAACCTGTTCCATCTATTGAGGTTTTGGTAGCCAGGTAGTATCATTAGCCTTTATACAACAATGTGTCGATAATTGCTTACCGCACAGAGCTGCATGTGGTTTATGAATGGATTTTGATTTCGTAATAAATGAACTTGGAAATATTTGTTTTAGGCGCATGTTATATACGCTTAACATTGTATCATTGTGGAATACGACAGGTAATTTACCAATAAGTGGCTTATTTGTAATGATAAGCACCAAAACATTAGAAATGATACAGCAGACGGTTTATCAACTTGAAGGATAGTTTTATAATGATAGATAATGAAGATAACTGGAATGGATATTACATTTGTGTGGACCTGAAAGACATATGATAGGGATTTGATAGCTGGGTGAAATAAAAAACATCTTAGCAATCCACTATAAATTTTCACAGATAAGTGAAGATGAATATAATAGCCAAAATTAAAGTTAATGAAGGAAAGATGACGATTATGTTGTATAAAAACATTCTTATAACTTGAAGGCTAACAGATACCTGTGCAGATACAGAAGTAGATGAGAAACGGCCTGGCATAATTGCATGATATTTCCAGTTACTACACATCAGCATATAAAGAATGAAGAGGAGAAGAGGAAGGGAAATCAGTTAAAAAATTTATGTAAACAGTATTCAAAATATCGTCGAACAAGAAATTATAATTAGACACACAAAGATATATTAATGTTCCGATGAAAATAAGTCATTTATTCGTCTGCTTGACTGAAATCCACTTTGAATATTTTTTTCTAGAATCCATCCTAGTTGTCAAATGAACTTCAGTCAGAATATCTACAATTGTCTACCCTATTCAGATCAGCCATGGGAGACTTCAAGAATTATTCCATCTTATTATTTCTTTTAGTACATTTGTAACCTAATGCTACTTCCGCAAGAATTGGAGAAGATAAGGAAAAGGTAGTCGTAATATATGTTTCAGATATCATAAAAGATGAAGACAGAAGTAGTTCTCTCATTTTAAATGATTAGAGGCAGTTGGGGGGGGGGACCGGTAAATCTAAGTTTCGTGTCTGCTGGCACTTGTCAGCAGGGCATATCTGTTACCTTGAGAAAACTGATATCTGTTGAGAGATGCCAGCCCACCTCGCTTAGTGTTGTGTTGAATGAAGTTCAATATTTTGATGCTTTTAACCGTCCAATCAACCAGCCAACACAATCAGGTATAGACACAGATAGTTTGTATTAAAAAAGGTGAAGAAAGCATCTGAAACATTACCAAGTTGTTATTCACAGTAAAAAGAGGAATAAATTTCAACGACTGTAACTTCTAGAAGCTTTTAGTCAGTTACGAAATATTCACCAATAAAATCAATGACTTTCAAGTTGGAAGAAGAGTACATATAAGACAAAGTTAAATGAATGCTGCAAGGGCAGTTATGCTAAATGTATACCACCCAATATAATCATACTACCAGATAATAATAATATCTAGCACAACCGATACACAGAGAAACAAAGGAGTAAAAAGATGATTTCACATATAAACTCTTATTAGCATAATATGTTTATCACTTTGGTTATTGTTTCTCATGGTATCCAATGTTCTTAGTCATTTCTTGACTTGAATATTATCAACCTGACACTTCAAATTTCATTCAGTTACTTGACCAATAGGATTTTTTAAAGCATTTTAGGTGTGAAAACTTGTCACATTCTTTGAATCTTATTGGGCTGAATCTGTGTCATAACTAGCTATAGAAGTGAAATTCTGGACACATGATTTTCGTTTGTCAGTTACTTATCAATCCTTTTTACATTTGCATCAACATATTCGACCTGCAACATATACTGCTTAACAAAGAGCTAAAGTTTCTCATCTCAGTTGTTTTACATGTTCTTGTGTCTGAAACTGTGTTCGTTTATGTTACAAACGATATTTAAGTAAACCCAGTAATCGATAACTTGCTTTGTGACACAAAAATATATCATTTCAATTGACATAATGAATTTTAACGAAAGAAATTCAGTTTTTACTCCACAAATCAAATATTTACTTCCTAACAGCCCATGCACACTAAAAACTTAGGTTCCACCTAACCAATATCCTATAATTTTGAAATGAAATCATTTCTGTTTCAAGGTCATAAGCGTAACCAACCAATCAGCAATTCATAGGTAAACTAAAAATGTCTTTGACTTGAGAATAATCATTTGCTTACCTTTCACTTGATCAACAGACGCTTTCAGCAATGGAAATTTGTGTAAAGAAACGAAGAATTGTATTGATGCCTATCGATGGTAGTGGACATTCTTTACGTGCATTTCAATGGTATTTAGATAACCTGAGAAATGAAAATGATGAATTACATTTCGTCTTAATTATTCAACCTATTTTCGCAACACCAACAATTGAATTGGCCATGGCTTCACCTCCAGTAACCGACATCATGCAATCAGTGCAAGAGAACATTGAAGATGGGAAAAGAATTTTGAAAAAATACTTACTGAATGCAAACAATCTTGGCATTGTCTGTCAGGCTTTTATCCATGTAGGTACTAAACTTGGCTCACTACTGGTGAAAATATCTCAAGAACAAAAGACAAATCTTATAGTTATGGGGACAAGAGGACTTGGAATAATTGGTCGTACAATACTGGGTAGTGTAACAAACTATGTATTACATCATGCTAAAACACCACTAGTGGTCGTACCTCCTCCAGTAAAACAATAGATTATGCTAATCAGTAACGTTTTAATCCTTATCTAACTGGTGGTAATTTTTAACGATACTGTATGTCATTGTTTGCATATACGAATATAATTTCTTAACTGATCATTATTTCGTTCTATTTTACAAACATCATCCTAGGACCGGAGTATACATCTGCATTTCTGGATATGTATAAAGAATTTCAAAGCTTTTTTCAAACAAACAGTAGGAAACTAATATCTCTGCTAATAAGCTCATATGATAGGGTATAAGTGTGGTCATATCATTTGAAAGGTAGATTGATATAAATCAGTGTAAACGAAGCGAGTATTGTAAATGAACTGCTTGCTATACAATACCAAAGTATTTTTTGTGATTGAGCCAAGTTGAATTTTTTATATCCAATTGACGCCTCATACAGGTGTTCAAAGTGGTTCCCTTGTTTTTCCTCTAAATTTGTATCGAGAAAAATAGTATCATATTCGATATATTCTATCAAAAAATATAAGCGGTTAGAAAACACTCGTACTGTATCACCTAGCCAAACCTAGAGATTAGCGTGAGTGATTTTTAACTGTTCTTTTTTTTCAGTAGTATATTTCGTTAGTCTATAACACTTTCTGTCAGAGATTGCACTTTCTGACCTTGGTTAGGTGTTTTCTAATGGATTCCTGGTTGAAACCATAGTTGACCAGTGGAAAAATAAATCAGCCGTGAAAAGCATTAAGGTGAACCATTCAATTTGTAAGTAATTTAAAATTATTATTTTTATTATTAGTCCCTTGGGTTCCTAGTGGAACATAGGGCTTCAGTAGCACGCCTCCAGTGACCTCTGTTCTCTGAGATCTTTAGAACCTGGTTCCACGACAGCCCAGAAGCTCTCATTTCCTCTTCGCACGATCTCCTCCATGTCACCCTCGGACGTCCAACTCGTCGCTTCCCATGGGGATTCCACTCGAGTGACTGGCCTGACGCGTGATGTCCTCAGTCGGCCTTCTCAGTGCATGCCCAATCCATCTCCACTTCCTCCTGCATATTTGCTGCGTGATAGGTTCTTGGTTGGTTCGTTCCCAGAGCATCTTGTTGCTTATTCTTTCTGGCAATCCATCTGATCTTCAGTAGCGAGCAGCGTAAGCAGTTGTTTATGAATGTCTGTAGTTTATTGGAAATCCCTTTCGTGACTCGCCAAGTCTCTCAACCATACAGAAGCACTGACTTGACTGAATTGGTGTTGAAAATCCGTATCTTGTTCCACATGCTGAGTGCAGAAGATCTCCACATTGGTTTCAGGCTAATGAACACCTGTCTTGCTTTTCCGATTCTGACTTTGACGTCCTCGTCTGTCCCGCCTGTAGTTGAAACAGTGCTTCCTAGATAAGTGAAGGAGGTTACTTCCTTTAAGTTTCTCCCGTTGATGGTGATTGGAGTTTGTTGTTGTTGTTGAAGTTGTTGATTCGGTATCTTCATCACCTCTGTCTTCTCTATATTCACCTGAAGTCCCGTCTTCGCTGCCTCTTCTGCCAACTTGTTAGTTTTCGCCTGTAGATCTTCAAGTTTATGTGACATCAGGCACAAGTCATCGTTGGCGAAATCCAAGTCTTCTAGGTTCTTTTCCGCAGTCCAGCAGCGTATCCCCCTCTTCTCTCTCCCCACTGTTTGCTGCATGATCCAGTCCACCACAATAAGGAATATCATGGGGGATAGTAGGCAACCTTGTTTCACTCCTGTCTTCACTTCAAAAGCATCACTGAGCTTCCCATTGTGAATTACTTGGCATGTGGCATCTTCATTTAGTTGTTGAATGAGGCGGATAAAGGTTTGCGGTACTCCGTAGTAGTGAAGCAGCAGCTGCCAAATTACTTCTCGGTCGACGCTGTCAAGGGCCTTCTCAAAGTCGATGAAGTTGAGGTAGAGAGCTGATTGCCATTCTATACTCTGTTCTATGATGATGCGAAGCCTTGCAATTTGGTCCGTGCATGATTTGTACTTCCTCAATTCAACCAGCCGGCTTGTTCCGGTCGTAGTTTTGAATCCAGTACATCTTTAAGCCTCTCCAGAATGATGTGGCTTAATATTTTGCTTTCTTTGGGTGGACAGGAGAGTGATTCCGCACCAGTTCTTGCAAACACTGAGGTCTCCCTTCTTCGGCAGTTTGACAAGGTAACCCTTCTTCCAATCACTAGCCAGGTACCTTCTCTTCCTTCCACACCTTCTGCAATAGTGGTGTGGTGTGAGCATGTCCGCTGTTGTCTCTGCATCTGTTCTCAGTGCTTCTGGCGGTATTCCATCTGGTCCTGCTGCTTTCCCGCATTTCAGTAGGTTTATGGCTTTCAGGACTTCCATTTTCGTTGGGGGATTTATGTTCACTTGTAATTCAGCGGCTGTAGTTGGTATTTCTGGACGAAGTGTAGGTGGTGGTCGATTCAAGAGCTTCTTGAAGTGGTCGGCCCATTGTTTCCTCTGTTTCTCTTCTTTCGTAATTAAATTTCCTTCTTCGTCTTGTATTGGTTTCATCTGTGTTGATCTCTTCCCTGATAGCAACCAGGTTATTTGATACAATGTCGTCAGGTCTCTCTTACCTGCAGCCTGTTCTGCTTCACTTGCCAGTGTTTCATAGAAGTGTCTTTTGTCTTTGCGTGCACTCTTCTTCACTTCTTTGTCCAGTGTAATGTTTTATACTTTGTGCTCAGTTCCTCTTGTCGTTGAGCGTCCTTGCACTGGTTTATCTTCTGTTTCACCATCCTCCTCTCCTCTATCAGCTTCCAGGTATCAATCGAGATCCATTCCTTGTCTTCTTTCTTCTACCTTCCTAATACTGTTGTGCAGGTTTCTTTCCACATAGCTTTCAAACAGTTCCAGTGTTTTTCCACACAGGTTTCTTCAGGGATGTTCCTCGATATCTCCCGTTTTGTCTTGATGACTGCCTTGAAGATCTCCTTTGTAGTTTCATCCTTCTGTTTCTGTTCTGGGTGTTGTACTTGAGTTGAGGTCTATCACCAGCTTCCTTGAAGGCTTTTAACTTGATTTGTAAGGTTCCTTGCACTAGATATTGGTATGAACCTACATCTGCTCATCTTCTTGACCTTGTGTTAAGTAGACTGCATCTCCATTTTCTTGAGATTGAGATAAAGTCGATCTGGTTTTTAGTGTGCCCATCTGGTGAAATCCATGTCACTCCCATTGTGGATATCCTTGTGCTTGAACACACTGCCTCCAATCACCAAATCGTTGAATGTACAGAATTCTGCAAACAATACTCCATTCATGTTCATTTCACCGAGTGCTTCTCTACCCACAACCACTTCTCTTCCTGTGTTGTCCGCTCACAGTTTGGCATTCATGTCAACCCAACCATTAGAATTTTGATATCGTCTACTGCGGTAGGTCTTGTCCAGTGTTGATTGCAGTTGTCTGTAGAATTCCTCCTTCTTCTTTTGCTCTGCATTATTTGTAGGTGCGTAGCGTAGCATTGTGTGATTGTGACTTTCCTTCCTTTTGAGTTGAACCTTGCTGTCATGATCGTGGAGGAGATTGATTCCGACTGCATGAGAGCGTCCTATGCTCTTCAAGGGGACACCATGATAGCCACTCCAAAACTCAGTGTGCTCGTGGTTGGCGTCTGGGTGATAATATCGAAGTAGATTATTGACTTCTCTCCAGTTGACAGTTTGGAGAGTCCACTCCCATTGCATCTGCTTTCGCAAATCCCAAGCACTTCGATGTGATACCTTCTCATCTCCTTTGCAATCTGGGCTGCCTTACTGGGTTCAAACATCGTGCGAACATTCCATGTCCCCACGTTTACTTTCGCTTTCATCGAGGGAGAGAAGACACATCGGCCAATTGGCTTTCCGAAGACTTTCACCAACCAGCGTCATTTCGCCTCTCCGATTCCAGTGAGGAATAATTTTGTTTTCATTTTTTATATATTGTTTGTGCTTTGAAGTTTCTTTAGCGGTTAGATTTGTATTCCGGGGTAGGGTTGCTAGCCCTATGCCCAACCTTTCCTCTTTACCCGGGCTTAAAACCGGCAAGTAACTAGTGAACTAGTTAACCAGGCGAGGTTAATTTAAAATAGTCATGTAATTTAATATACAAGATTCGATCAACTGTAAGTACATCCGTTCCATTATCATGTCTCCGAATACGGTTAAAATATGATACTGTAATAACTAAATATCTTTCGATAAGATGGCAAACACTTATTGTCTTTAATTTTTTACAAACAAAGATAATTATTCAACTATGGAAACATTCTTAAACCACTTCTTAGACAATCATAAATAAGTTCAACTAATCAGTTGTTATTCTCGTGATCCTGATCGAAAATGAGAAGACTTGAAATAATTGTCCGCTTTTTACAGGGCAGAAAACCGCAGCGAATATTCTTCATTTTACTATCACTTATTGGTACATACTGAGAAAATATTTCAACTCAACAGAGCAGCTGATTACAACCATTTATTACAGTAAAATCGTGGCAACATTCGACTGAAACATCAGTACAAACATTTGAAATAAAACTCCATTAACTAACGTCTGTCCCGAAGAGGGACGACCAAAGATTTGCAAGAACTGGTGAGGGATCATACCCCACTCATGTCTACCTCAAGCAAAACATTAAGCCGCATCATTCTGGAGAGACTAAACGATGCGCTGGATTCAAAACTACAACCAGAACAGACTGGCTGGATTCAGGAAGAACAAATCATGTGCCGACCAAATTGCAACGCTACACTACGCATCATCATAGAACAGAGTATAGAATGGCAGTCAACTCTCTACCATACCTCAACTTCATCCAATTTGAAAAGGCCTTCGACAGCATCGACCGACAAGTAATTTGGCAGCTGCTGCTTCAACACTATGGAATACAACAAACATTTATCAATCTCATTCAACAACTATATGAAGACACCACATGCCAAGTAATTCACAAGGCTGTCTACTATCACCTATGATGTTCCTGATTGTGGTGGACTGGATCATGCAACAAACAGTGAGGAGCGGTGAGAAGAGGGGATAGGCTGGACCCGGGAAAATATCCTAGAAGATTTGGATTTCGCTGATGATGATGATGATTTATGTCTAATCTCACACAAACTCGAAGATCTACAGGTGAGAACTAGCAAGTGAACAGAAGAGGCGAGGTAGGGCAGCGGAGATCGGACACTATTCAAGTGAACGTAGAGAAGACAGAGGTGATGAAGATACCCAATCAACACCACCACCAACAACAACAACAGCAACAACAACAACAAGCTCCAATCACCATCAACGGGAGAGACTTGAAGGAAGTAACCTGTTTCACCTACGTCTATGTAGGCAGCATCGTTTCAAGTAGAGGTGGTGGCACAGGCACAGATGAGGACGAGGACGAGGACGTCGAAGTCAGGATCGGAAACATAGGAAGACAGGCGTTGATTAGGCTGAAAGCAGTGTGTAGATCTTCTGCACTCCACTCAGCATAAAGCGTGAACATCATGCATATTTTCAACACGAATGCCAGTCGAGTAAGTCAGTGCTTCTATGTGATTGTTGAGAGACTTGGCACACTACGAAAAGCACTTCCAACAAACTACAGACATTCATCAACAACTGTCTACGCTGGCTAGTTACTGAAGCTCAGATGGTGAGAATAGTTAGAATAAGCAAGAAGGAACTCTAGCTGGCTGGCAGGCTGGCTGACTAGCTGGCGACGAAGCAACGAGGCAAGAAGCTATCGCTGAACAAATATGCAGTGGAAGGAAGTGGAGATGGAGATGTTCATGCACTGAGAAGGCCGACTGGTGACATCACGTGTTAGCCCAGACTGTGGAGTGGGAGCCAGATGGGGGACGAAGAGTTTGGCGTCGGAGGCGGGGTTGGCAGGGAGGAGATTGTGCGAGGAATTGATGAGAGCTTGTGGGTAATTGTGGAGTGATGTTGAAAAGGATTGCAGAGAAGAGAGTTGAATGGAGACGTTCTACTGAATTCCTATGTTCCCCTAAGCACTCAAGGGACAAGTTATCATTTAATAACCGTCATAAAAATGAAAAATTTTTTTGGTAGATAAATTCTGTCTCATTAGGTTATAAAGTAACTTAGTTGTCTTTGCTGGTGAAGTGAATGCTGTTCAAGAGATGTAATTGTTTGCTGATTAACATACACTTTTGAAAAGTCTTCAATCTAAAAGTTTATGTTATAACTGGAAGAACAGTTTTCAAATGTGTCTTACTGATAAGTTATGAAGAAATTTTGATATATCCATAATTAGTTCTTGTTTTCATTAATTACATCAAAAATAGAACGTTACCTTAAATTGAAGGCATCTACACCTTTCTGATGAGTCCCAAATGTCCGAAACCTAATTTCATAGCTTATTACCAATTAACTTACACTATTTAATACCAAAATGCAGCGGATCTTAGTATTGCATCGTTTCACTCCCTGATCACATTGCAAAAACATGAAGGATAGACTTTAATCATTGTTGACTAATATGGAATAGACGGTCATATGGGTTATCTGAACAATTCGTGTACATCTTCAGTGAGTTAATAATCCTAAATAATTGAATAATTGGTAATGAATATTGATTGTTATCTAACAAAAAACATTTCTTTTGCGAATTTCATTAGAGATATACACTAAATATTAACCTAACAATAATTCCAATATGAAACATATAAGGATAGTTGTAGAAACTATTATCAAGCAGAGGTTTATTCATTCAACGAACACCTTAAAATAATGTGTTACGAGAAAAAACTAAATCTGTCATTTGAACACTTAGTGTGGTGATTGAACAGCTCATTAAATCTATCTTCTCTTCTAATTGCTTGTTCTGTCCTCGTTTGAATGAGTCAATTTATGACTTGGACACCACTTCTTCTTGTAGTCAGTTCCAAAACTAACACTCTACGGAGATGACACGCGTCTTCGGCTCTGGTACTCTCCAGCTACACCTTCTGAGGTGTTCCAGCCTTGCTTAAAATGTAAAAGATTTATCTTTCTTTAACTTGCCACTAGTCGTTTCACCATCGTTGTCAATCAAATTTATATCTACTAGTCAGGTTATGAAAGACCTCTTGTAACTATTAACATTGACTTTTTAATGCATGGCATTATTAGGGCGATGATGAAGAAGTTTACCTTGTAATATAAATGCTTACAGTTAGCAACCAACAACCGGATGATGACTCAATGACTTATTTGCTTTCCCTGATAATATTATACACTTCCTTATTGTTTTTTGATTGCTTATTTCTCAGTTGTCTTTGTTATTAGTAAGAATCTTCTCTTTACTCCTTCTTTATTAGTCCTGTTAACATTATGTGAGCACTCTTTATGATTTCATTCCAGTGGCTTAGCAACTGAAGATTAAAAGACATTTTACTGAAAGGAACAGAAAGTTAGATATCACTTACAAATTTCATGTCTGACTGTCAATTACTATTATGTAGTCTAATTGACATACAAATATTCACCCAAATAGGCAAGTACAGTGAGGCAGGATAGGAAATAATGTAGTCGTTTCCTGAATCTGTCTCTGAGTTACGGAATAGGTAATTCTGCCGCGACAAATATGGCTATGACATTGATATGACGCTGCAAAACTAATATACAACAAACGGTGGGTGTGGTGCAGTGCATATAAAAACGGACGTCCCTATCGGGTGCAAAACACTTAATTTATTTTAGAAGTAGTATTCATCATGGACTGACATTAGTTGGGGAACCACTGCAAATCTGGCAGCACTGGACAGCTGTTTCGTCCAACTAGTATGGGACTCCTGAGCAGTACGCATCCACGACCCAGCTACGGATGGAACTCAGGACCTTCAGGTTTCACCGTGAACGCGTTAACGATTCAGCCAGTGGGTCAGTTTCCAGTGGTTCACAATTTTAACTTCTGTCAATTCACAACATAGCATGACTGTCACCCAAGGTCTTCAGTTGACATCCACTTCATTTCCGACTCATCTCAAAAATACATTACTCTATAGTACTCAGTAGTGACTTGATTCCAGACAGATATCAGGAAGTTCTAATGAGAAGCCGTGACCTGTGGGATCAACCAGTCGGAAGTGAAGTGGATGCTAACTGAAGAACTTGGGTGAAAGTCGCGCTATGTTGTGAATTGACAGAAGTTGGAAATTGTGAACCACTGGAAACTGACCCACTGGCTGAATGGTTAACACGTTCGCCGTGAAACCTGGAGGTCTTGAGTTCCATCCCCAGTGGGGTCGTGGATGCGCACTTCTTAGGAGTCCCATACTAGTTGAAGGAAACAGCTGTCCAGTGCTCCCAGATTTTCAGTGCTTTCCCAACTGATGTCAGTCCATCATGAATACTACTTCTAAAGTAAAATATCTCCACTTATCTCAAAAATACGTTAATTAATTTATTATTATCATTATTGATAATATTCATTTGTCCCTTGGGTTCTTAGGAGAACATAGGAATTCAGTAGAACGTCTCCATTCAACTCTCTTCTCTGCAATCCTTTTCAACATCACTCCACAATTACCCACAAGCTCTCATCAATTCCTCGCACAATCTCCTCCCTGCCAACCCCGCCTCCGACGCCAAACTCTTCGTCCCCCATCTGGCTCCCACTCCACAGTCTGGGCTAACACGTGATGTCACCAGTCGGCCTTCTCAGTGCATGAACATCTCCATCTCCACTTCCTTCCACTGCATATTTGTTCAGCGATAGCTTCTTGCCTCGTTGCTTCGTCGCCAGCTAGTCAGCCAGCCTGCCAGCCAGCTAGAGTTCCTTCTTGCTTATTCTAACTATTCTCACCATCTGAGCTTCAGTAACTAGCCAGCGTAGACAGTTGTTGATGAATGTCTGTAGTTTGTTGGAAGTGCTTTTCGTAGTGTGCCAAGTCTCTCAACAATCACATAGAAGCACTGACTTACTCGACTGGCATTCGTGTTGAAAATATGCATGATGTTCACGCTTTATGCTGAGTGGAGTGCAGAAGATCTACACACTGCTTTCAGCCTAATCAACGCCTGTCTTCCTATGTTTCCGATCCTGACTTCGACGTCCTCGTCCTCGTCCTCATCTGTGCCTGTGCCACCACCTCTACTTGAAACGATGCTGCCTACATAGACGTAGGTGAAACAGGTTACTTCCTTCAAGTCTCTCCCGTTGATGGTGATTGGAGCTTGTTGTTGTTGTTGCTGTTGTTGTTGTTGGTGGTGGTGTTGATTGGGTATCTTCATCACCTCTGTCTTCTCTACGTTCACTTGAATAGTGTCCGATCTCCGCTGCCCTACCTCGCCTCTTCTGTTCACTTGCTAGTTCTCACCTGTAGATCTTCGAGTTTGTGTGAGATTAGACATAAATCATCATCATCATCAGCGAAATCCAAATCTTCTAGGATATTTTCCCGGGTCCAGCCTATCCCCCTCTTCTCACCGCTCCTCACTGTTTGTTGCATGATCCAGTCCACCACAATCAGGAACATCATAGGTGATAGTAGACAGCCTTGTGAATTACTTGGCATGTGGTGTCTTCATATAGTTGTTGAATGAGATTGATAAATGTTTGTTGTATTCCATAGTGTTGAAGCAGCAGCTGCCAAATTACTTGTCGGTCGATGCTGTCGAAGGCCTTTTCAAATTGGATGAAGTTGAGGTATGGTAGAGAGTTGACTGCCATTCTATACTCTGTTCTATGATGATGCGTAGTGTAGCGTTGCAATTTGGTCGGCACATGATTTGTTCTTCCTGAATCCAGCCAGTCTGTTCTGGTTGTAGTTTTGAATCCAGCGCATCGTTTAGTCTCTCCAGAATGATGCGGCTTAATGTTTTGTTTGAGGTAGACATGAGTGGAGTATGATTCTTCGCCAGTTCTTGCAAAATGTAGCCCCTCTTCTAATCTGCTGGTGCCTTTCCATTCTTTCAGACCTTCTGCACTAGTTGTATTAGCCTGTCTGCTGTTGTCTCTGTATGTGCTCATTTTTATGAAGATGGTAGTTGAAAATATTTTAATGAGGAAATGGCTGGAAGACACGGTAATCTTGAAGGAAGTAAATATATCGACAGCTGAAACATAACTGCTGTCATAAAACTATGCCACATGCGTAACACTGAACCATTTGTAACACAGTATAAACTTTATATAAGGGTTAATTTTTATTATTTATTCTTTTATAAGGAACAGCGAAATCTACAAATAGGAATAGAATTCTTTAATTTCACATCTTTAATTCATCAATATTTGGATGCGGTTAGTCAAAGATCACTGTTGGATATGTTATCCATCTGACTGTTTAACGACAGACTGTGTGTTTGTGTGTGATAAGGAACTGTGTGGATTGATACTGTTGGATCCTATTCTTCTGAACCTAGATAGTTTACATACATTTGAACAAAAGTAGGCTACAGTCATTATAAATATTAGAATTGTAATAAATATCACCTGAGCTAACTATTGAACAAGAATTCTTAAATATTCCAATCATAAAACAATGATTTTCTTGACCATTATCTATTTCGAATAGAAATCTGTTAATTTGAATTGATTATTGAGAATTTCGAACTTGTGAAAGCACATAATTGTCACATTTTGCCCAGTTCAGTACAAGCGAACGTTTAGTAAGGTGCTTATTCAGTAGAATTCAATGAATATGCACAGAGGATAATATAGAAGATGAAAGAGGAACACTGACTGATATTCTGTTGGAAAATAACAATTTATCAGCATTTATCAGGCAGAACAAAATTATCAGAGCACCAAAACTAGATCTTCAGTCTATCCCAAAGAAAGATGTCTTCATCAGTTTTTCGTACAAAGGTGACTCTCATAGTGCAATCTTTAAGCAGAGACTTAACGTTGCTGTTAGAAGGACATACTATGCATCCAGTGTTCGAGTAATAGAAACTACAAAGCCCATATATTCTCCCAAACCCCTACAGCATGTGAACGACAATGTCACATCCCATTGTATCTACCAATTCAAATGTACGTTTGATGACATATACATAGGAAGGACTAATAGATCTATACAAGTAAGGGCCTCGGAACATATTCCAAAGTAGCTTCAGAAGTAAATTAAATCACCTGAACCTATAAATGTTGGTGGCAGACTTCCAAGTTCTTCGATCACCAAACATATCGTTGAGATAGGCATCAGCATTGATGTGGCTACGGTTATGCAGGCTTCTTTCCACATCTCTTTCAAACAATTCCAGTGTTTTTCCACACAGGTTTCTTCAGGGATGTTGCTCAATGTCTCTCATTTTGTCCTGATGGCTGACTGACACGAAGATGTCTTTTTTGAGTTTCGTCCTTCAGTTTCCTTTCTCGGTGTTGAACTTGAACTGTGGTCTATCACCAACTTCTTTTAAGGTTTTCGACTTTATTTTGAAGGTTCCTTGCACTAGATAGTGGTATGAACATACATCTGCTCATCTTCTTGACCTTGTGTTAAGTAGACTGCATCTCCATTTTCTTGAGATTGAGATAAAGTCGATCTGGTTTTTAGTGTGCCCATCTGGTGAAATCCATGTCACTCCCATTGTGGATATCCTTGTGCTTGAACACACTGCCTCCAATCACCAAATCGTTGAATGTACAGAATTCTGCAAACAATACTCCATTCATGTTCATTTCACCGAGTGCTTCTCTACCCACAACCACTTCTCTTCCTGTGTTGTCCGCTCACAGTTTGGCATTCATGTCGCCCATTAGAATTTTGATATCGCCTACTGCGGTGAGGTCTTGTCCAGTGTTGATTGCAGTTGTCTGTAGAATTCCTCCTGCTTCTCTTGCTCTGCATTATTTGTAGGTGCGTAGCGTAGCATTGTGTGATTGTGACTTTCCTTCCTTTTGAGTTGAACCTCGCTGTCATGATCCTGCATGAGGCGATCGGCTCCCACTGCATGAGATTGAGCGTCCTATGCTCTTCAAGGGGACACCATGATAGCCACTCCAAAACTCAGTGTGCTCGTGGTTGGCGTCTGGGTGAAAATATCGGCGTAGATTATTGACTTCTCTCCAGTTGACAGTTTGCAGAGTCCACTCCCATTCCATCTGCAGATTGCTCGCAGATTCCCAGCCTAGTACTTCAATGCTATACCTTCTCATCTCTTCAGCAATCTGGGCTGCCTTGCTAGGTTGAAGCATCGTGCGAACATTCCATATCGGCATGTTTACATTTGCTTTCATAGAGGGAGAGAAGACACATCGGTCAACTGGCTTCCCGAAGACTTTCACCAACCAGCGTCACTTCGTCTCTCCGATTCCAGTGAGGAATAATTTTGTTTTTTTTTTTATATTTCGTTTGTGCTTTGAAGTTTCTTTAGCGTCTGGATTGGTTTTCTGAGGTAGGGTTGCTAGCCCTATGCCCAACCTTTCCTCTTTACCCGGGCTTAGGACTGGCTAGTAACTAGTGAACTAGTTAACCATGCGGGTTTATAATTTAGAAACGAAACTTCTAATTAAGCATATGTTCTTCATTTTGCAGGATGCAAACAAAAAACTTTGTAAATAATATCATTGAAATCAAGAAAGCCATGCATTTAGCTAAAGCTTACATAGTTATGCTAGTCATAAATCTACTTCAACTGTATTCTACCATTTTGTACTGAACTACTTCTATCCTGTATCTTATCACTGAATTTGCATAAAGCCTATCTACTACTTAGTAATAGGTACAATATACACATACAAAGAGGCTACTTTTGAATGTTTTATCGTCTATGCGAATCAATTAGGAGAAGAAGAATTGCGTGAATTCAGTGTTCTAGTTTCATAAATAATGAATGAATCTTGATAATTTCCGAGAAACTCCTTAGTAGTTACTACCATATTTGCAAACAAATGACTTCGTTCAAGAATTCACTATTTCACTTAACAACTATCGTCAGATGTCAACCAACCAAGAAACTCAGAACATTTGAAATTAGGCTTATCAATAATCTTATTAGATTGTTAACATAATCTTTACTGTTAGAAAACTCTCTTCCTCTAATTCTCCCATATTTCCTAAATTAGAAGCGCTTAAATCTTGTGATACTTTACACATTATTCCAAGAAATGAATTTATCGTTACTGTTTTTCAATAACTCTCACGAAAATTTTCGAATTCAGGAAAAGGAAATGGACTGTAGAAAAATAATAAAGTATTTATTTTATAAAATAACTCTACAACAATTATTTCAGTCAAGTCCACTGTTTCCTGTGAAGATGACGAAATGGATAATCATCTGTTTTTAAACAAGTATCCCTGTTTAACATCATATTACATACTCCGATAACATGAAAAACATCATGTGAACAATTTGTAGCTATTTTGTCATGACACTCTTCACAAGAACAGTTCAGTAAGAACGAATACAATTCATTCAAGATTTTCATCATGAAATTACATAGAAATTCCACATAACCTTCATTCATATTCATGATCATCAAGGTCACATCTTGCTGGTATTTAATACAATGAAGTGGATGATGTTAGACATGATTGGATAATATTCATGTAGATATTTTCATCGGAGACATCAAATATAAGTATTAAATGAAATATGTTGTTTGAACTAATGTGTTTACCATTATTGTTCCTTTAACTACTGTTATTATCAAAAATAAAGTAAGGTAATCTAATTCTTCTCCAATTATTGTTGATATTTTCCAATTTTGATTAGGAATTAAATGCATATAATTCCCTTTACTGTTGAATTTGAGGGTTTGTGAGAATTTGAAGACTTTTCAAGTTAGTATTCATCATGGACTGATATCAGTTGGAAGAACATTGGAAACCTGCGAGCACTGAACAGCTGTTTCGTCTTAGAATGGGACTCCTCAGCAACCTGCACCCATGACCCCAGCCTCCAAGGATCGGACCCAAGGCCTTCAGGTTTCAGGTTCGATCCTTGGAGGCTGGGGTCATGGGTGCAGGTTGCTGAGGAGTCCCATACTAGGACGAAACAGCTGTTCAGTGCTCGCAGGTTTCCAATGTTCTTCCAACTGATATCAGTCCATGATGAATACCAACTTGAAAAATTTCCTTTTCTTTTTACAAAATCTTGTAGTTAATGTCATGAAAATTATCTGATTGATAGACGAATATCTCACTAGGATTACCTAAAGAATTTTATATACTAGACGTCTGGAATGGCTTATTATTCAAAACAAAATGCCATGAAGTTTGCCGATGAACAATAGTCGAAAAACAAAAGTAGTGGTCAGTTAGTCTACAAGGAGACAACTTGCAAAAAATGATTTCATCAAATCAATATTTCTTTACTTATATCAGCTGAACATTTTCTGTCAGAGAGATTGTTTGATTTGAAGCATTGGAAGATACTGTCGAATAACCTGTTACGTGGACAGTTTCATTGAATTGACTTTCTAAGGTAATGTTGTAGTTTTTATTTTATGCATATTTTAATAATCTTAAAATAATGGATTGATTGACAGAGGCAGTCTACGTGATATATTTCGCTTTTAAGTTAATATGGATAAATTAGCTTTCTATTTATGTCTAGTATAAACATAATGTTTTATAGAGGGTAGTTTGATGCTGTCAATAGGAAATGTCACTTGATATGTACCTCTTACCTTTTATCATTCACTGATAGTTTCCAATCAGGTAGTTAGTTCATGCTTCTTCAGTCACTCATATGAATACCGTTCAGTGTTTCATCAGACGATGTCATCATGCAACCCATTTGTAATAGATGCCAAATTTCATCAGTCAAAGACATTAGTGAATAACAACAATATTTTTAATTTCTAAAACTTCGGTGTTGACAAAACGTGTTCCCTTGTAATTAATTTTTTTATTCCTTGTGCACATTCATTTGTCTAAATCGGTAAAATTGGTAACCTACGGCCGAAGGTTAGAAAACATCACTGGATTTCCGCAACATCATTCGAAACGATTGATTGATACAAGAAGACTGATTTCAGTTATCTCTGACCCCATTAAAGAGCGAAAACAAATTAGACTTAGATTGACCAAGAATCTTCGTACCGATCGTATGCAGTGGTCGGTGGCTAGAGTGATGCAAAAGGCATCAGTGTTGGGCAAGATCTAGCAACTGCTTAGGCTTATTAAAGATACCAACGAAAGAAGACGAAGATTAGTGCAACGACCACCGGAAAGGATGTTCATAACGACTCAGGGTAGGCGATTAAAATGTTGGGCAGAACACTGAAGCTTAATTCAACTGGCCTACAGCAACGCTTCAGCTGCCTAACATCCCGACTGAACCTGAATGGGATGAAATTGTCAGTCCTCCAACTCTCCTTGAAGTTGAGGTTGCATCGAACCTGAAGTGATACAGGGCAGCAAAACCTGACAGTTTGCCACCTGAAGTTTCCAGGGATGGAGGTAGAAAAATGATAAATAAAGTGACGGGGGTTCAGGTAGTTTATGGGAATCGGAGGTAGTTCCGTCGGACTCACCTGCTTCAATGGTCATCCCAGTCTTCCTCTGACAATCGTAGAGGAATTAGTTTGACTAATATCGTGTCCAAAATCCTAGAACCCATAGTTATCCGACCGTTAACTGGAGCTCGAGAACAGCGAATTCAAGGGAACTAGGGAGATTTCAGTTCCTGATGAGAGGTTAATCGATCGAATTTTCACTCACCGACAGCTTCTGGAAAACAAGCATACCTATTGCCGGCGGACACTTGTAATATTTCTTCATCTGAAGGCGACATTTGACTCTGTCGACTGTGAAGTGTTGTAGCAATATTTGACTGTGAAGGGAGTACCAACCAAGTATATAACGCTAGTCAAAGCTCTCTACTCGAACTCACACAGCCGTATAAGGGCTTATAGAGAGTTCTCACGTGAACTGACGACAACTAGGGATATTCAGTAACTGTTTAACTTCGTCATTCACATACTAATGGACAAAACCTTAGGTACGCCTGACTTCATGGGGATGGATATACTTCCTGGACATAATCTGGCTGAGTTGGAGTGTGCAGACGATATTTTTTGGCCAAGTGAAGACGCTGAGAAAATGCAGGGTATTCTGAATGCGTTGAGGAGAAATCTAAGAATGCTTGGCTGAGATTTTTCGCACCTGGCAAATGTAAGATGATGCTCCATGACTGGTCTGCTGCAAGTACTCCCAGTTTGGTAATAGACAGTAGTGATGGGATACGTCAACAACTCCATTTACTTGGGGAGTTGCATCAACCCAAACGGTTTGGTTAGGGACGAAATCCCAGCTCGGATGCAGAAGGCTCGTTTGACACTTGTCAACTTGCGTTATCTATGTCAACTGGCGAGCTATCCGATTGCAGGGTGAAGGATGAGTATACTGCTCTGCAGCCTGTTCTGCCTTGTTATATGGCCTTTGAAAGTAGGAGATATGAAGCAGTCACAGGTGCTTGATCATAGGCACCCTCGTACCATTGCTTGTTTTTGGTGGAATCACCGTGTGAGAAGTGTCGACGTCGGGTGAAAGGCAAGACAGACAGGTCTGTCAATTGATGGGGTTATGAACCTCAATCGACTGAGATGGCTCGGATATGTACTTACTCTAGGGGAAGTTGGATTAGAATAGGAAAAGGTTCGGAATCGCCAAACTAAGAGGTGGCACGATTCCATGAAATCTCAGCCGTGTGAGATGTAGAATGTTTGGCTGGGGTTCCCCGATACGATAAAAATCAGTAGTTGAAAACTCTTCGTGACATAGCAGAAAATCGGTCACAATGGCGCAGATGTATTCACTCCTTGACATCTTCTAAAGCATGAATATTCGCTCTAACCTTCACCTTTTAGAATGTTTATTCTCTCATACAACTTTGTCTTCTTTGATATCACTATTTTTCTTGACACCTGTTCCTTGTATACTACTGTGAAGTGTGACAACTTGAACCGCCTTCATATGTAACAATGAATTTCACTTTCTCTGTGAAATATATGTAATATTTTCTGTTAACTGAAGAGGTTTAAGTCAATCTCAAACATTCAAATAAGCTTAAAAACTTAGTAACAGATTAATTCAATGTGTGTGTGTTTGTCAACTCAAGACCCAAAATGCCTTATTGACTGAGTTAAATTACCGCTAGCAAAGAAAATCTACTATTGAGTTAGTTGGTTCGATAAGCAAACTAAAATGTGATTCATAGAATTCAAGATCAAAAAGCAAGACACTGGTTGGTATCCAGTACCTTCTTATTGAAGTGAGTTAAAATAGTAGATAATATGTGTTAAGTAACTTATCATTCGCAAAATAAAATTAAACACACTGTAAACCATAATGCTTGAAACAAAACAACGGAATTGTCGTTAAATGATATGAAAATAGCAAATTAATGATTCAAAAATTCTTAAGTATTAATCATCTTTGAGCTTATAATCTGATGTAAGAATTTCCCACCTTAACATAGGCAGCATTGTTGTTCAGTTAGCTAGCTAGTATCAATGTTTCGAAAAATATGCAGCTCTCAAATGGATCACTTGAGCTTCTATAGATCGTCAGAAAAGAATTACTCTGCTGTATCCAAATATTTTAAAAGTAGAAACTTTGACTTTAATAGAATGGCAAAGAATTTTTTTCACAATCACCAACGAAACTATTGATTAAATATTCTTCAAAATTATTATTATTACTAATTTGTCCCTCGGGTTCCTAATAAAATATAGGACTTCACTAGCACGTCTCCATTCAACTCTCTTCTCTGCAATCCTTTTCAACATCACTCCACAATTACCCACAAGCTCTCATCAATTCCTCCCACAATCTCCTCCATGCCAACCTCGCCTCCCACGCCAAACTCATCTTCCCCCATCTGGCTTCCACTTCACAGTCTGGGCTAACGCGTGATGTCACCAGTCGGCCTTCTCAGTGCATGAACATCTCCATCTCCACTTCCTTCCACTGCATATTTGTTCAGCGATAGCTTCTTGCCTCGTTGCTTCGTCGCCAGCCAACCAACCAGCCAGAGTTCCTTCTTCCTAATTCTATCTATTCTCACCATCTGAGCTTCAGTAACTAGCCAGCGTAGACAGTTGTTGATGAATGTCTGTAGTTTGTTGGAAGTGCTTTTCGTAGTGTGCCAAGTCTCTCAACAATCACATAGAAGCACTGACTTACTCGACTGGCATTCGTGTTGAAAATATGCATGATGTTCACGCTTTATGCTGAGTGGAGTGCAGAAGATCTACACACTGCTTTCAGCCTAAACAACGCCTGTCTTCCTATGTTTCCGATCCTGACTTCGACGTCCTCGTCCTCGTCCTCATCTGTGCCTGTGCCACCACCTCTACTTGAAACGATGCTGCCTAGATAGACGTAGGTGAAACAGGCTACTTCCTTTAAGTCTCTCCCGTTGATGGTGATTCGAGCTTGTTATTATTGTTGTTGTTACTGTTGGTGGTGTTGATTGGGTATCTTCATCACCTCTGTCTTCTCTACATTCACTTGAATAGTGTCCCGTCTTCGCTGCCCTACCTCGCCTCTTCTGTTAACTTGTTAGTTTTCACCTGTAGATCTTCGAGTTTGTGTAGGATTAGGCATAAGTCATTGGCGAAATCCAAATCTTCTAGGTTCTTCTCCGCTGTTCAGCGTATCCCCCTCTTCTTCAAAATTATGACTTTGCGATTCACTAGTCTACTTATACTCTGGATAAATAGTTTCGTTCGTTATACATTACCTCCGAGGTTGAAATAGGAATTTTAATTAAATCTGACAGAATGAAATTATATTGCAATGATATTAACCCTAAATGAACAGTACTAGATAAGTTCATTTCTTATGTGCATTAGAAGTAATAAATAAATAAAATTTAACATGAGATATTTTGGAAATACGAAACACATCACCAAGTTTTTCGCCGAATCTTCCTTGAATGAATCAACTAATTCCCGATGACATGTAGATTAAGATTATTAGATTACCTGAACTCGTGAGTAGAGGAAGTGCTACTCCATTTATTTACATTTTCCCTGCATACATAAGTTATATTAAGTCGAAAAAGAAAATAGGTTTATCATTTTGACTATCTGTGGTTTGACAGACTAGTATTGATACTGGGTGATGATTGCAGATGAAATGAAAATTAGGACTGCGGTTGGATCTTGTAGCTCAGTTGGTAGAGCATCAAACCGGAAACCCGGTGGTCGATGGTTCGAATCAGGTTGCGGTCTACATTTTCATCTCACCTTCAATTATCACCCAGTAACAATACATTTACTTTCATTCACATTACTTCACCTATTGTTGCCACTCAACCAACACGAAAAAATTGACCTATGAAATACACCAACTATTCAAACGTATATAAAACACCCCACCTGACAAAATCTCAGTAGGGAATCACACCCGTGAGAAACTGACCGAAAGTTGACTACTTAGACTAGTGATAAATACATAACTTGCTAAAGCTCAAATCTTAGAGTTATCTAAGACGACCTTATTACGCTTGATAATGCTTTTCAGTTAGGCTAAATATTTCGTCTATGCCAAAACGGACCGAAGAGAAGATAATAGGAATCTCAGAAAGTATTATCGGTCGTACTATTTTCTTCATCTAAAAGAGACTTCTTTTCCCAATATGATTGCACTGCTTAGTTTGCGAGCTTTTTATTGACTGTTCACTCATTTCTGTATGACTCACGGTTCCCAAACAACTTGTTTGTTAAGGGAAGTCAATTATTATGCATTAATCCATTTTCGATGCATGAAATCTATTATTTCATATATATCCGACCCCGTAAAAATACAAGGATATTGAGCAATCGGTCTTGTCTTCTGGTACACGGAGAAATAGAAGAAAGACTGCTAGTTATAAAATCATCGAGACCTTAAAACGACTACTGTAACCCGGAAACAATATCCGACTTTGGTCATAAATTACTTATCACAATAGAAAGAAAGATGTACATAGAAACTTTTTATACAAGAAATCAAGCGGGAAAAACATTTTCTGAAATTCTGTTTATCTAGTTAGACACGTGTTAATTGGTAGATAGCGTTCATCAGCTTTGTACAATTGTACAAACTAAGCAGTATCCCCATTGATTTCAGAAGTTTCAGGAGATGTAGAACGTTTAGCTGTATGACCCATGATACATGGCTTAGGTTCAATATTGGCCAGTCTCATCAAATGTAATCGTTCAAATCGTCCGATATAATGCCGAATACTATTTACTCCACGCCAGCCAGTAAATACCAATCTGCAACGAGGTAAACTGTCAGATGTCCACGCTTGATCCTAAAAGTTAATAGAAATCCGAAAAAAGTTTCAGTAATTATTTAATCTGGTTTTAAATGACTGAAGTTAGCTAACAAACACCATACAAACTTGAATCAAGTGTCTATCTTAGGTCAATATCGCAACTGAATAGAAGTCAATACTACTTCAAAGTTTGAGGTAGTGATATCGAGAAGTTAAGTATCCAAGGACAAAACGAAACATAAGAGTCCATTACCAACAAAATTTGTGTCAGGAATCTTCACTCTCCTAAAAACAAAATTCGATTAACCTGAATTAACCTTTCCGCTTACTTTATGTGAGTGATCACTGAATTTCATCGTACGTTGAGTTGGTTAAATGCTCCTATTTCCGAATTTAAATGTCACTCGGAACACAGAGTAAACAAAAATATGCATCGTTTACGCCAGCACATCAAGTCTGGTTCAACACTTGTAGTTAACGAGTTAAACAGAATTCTTAAGTTATCATATTTTTATTCGATTATTAAGAGTTGACAAAACACACAGAATAATTCATTTCCACCAAACCATGACTAGCTTTAGCACTGCGTATTCAATTATTACACTAGGTTAACAGTAAGTAAGTAAATTTAGATACTGAACTTAATGTGTGACCACTTCCGCTCACTGTGCCATCGAATACGTAATATTTGTCGCACGAAATGTGTCCAACTTGAACTTGACTTTCTAAGACGGACGCTCGCGGAAAACGGCTATTATAGCCGATTTATCGATAAGAATATGTAAGAAACACATGCGAAACCAGTCACTAGCTCAGTTTCAAAAAAGACTTTGTTCATGAACCTGGACTTCAAAGGTGACGCAGCATCAGATGTCCTGAAAAATCGTCTTTCCAGATCAATTAGTAGGACCTTTTTCGCGGCAAAACTTCACTTGATCTTTACCAGGCCACGTCCATGTGTATCTATCAGTTCACCTGCTCCTGTGGAGCGAGGTACGTCGGCCGTAGTCAAAGATTGCTGTCAACACGTATATGAGAACATATTCCGGCCTGGTTTAATAAGGTTTAAAGGAAATGCATCAGAAGTTCTATCCTTGAGTATTTAATCGATTCCAACCATTCAGCCGACCCAAACAAGGATTTCAACGTTGTCTATCGAATTCGCCCTAACACCCCACGTTTCCTCCGTGTTCAGCTTCTAAAAACACCAGAGGCTTTGGCTGCCTCTGAACTGAAGTCTGAACTTGGTGTGCAAAAGAAGTACGTACAGTCTTTGTCTCTACCTTGGCCTTAATTTATTTTAGTCTTGGTGCGCTTCGTCCTATTTCTTCATTTTTCACCCCCTTCCCCTTTTTTGTCAGATTAATCTTTGTACTCTTATGTCGTCATTATCACTCTGTTTTTTATAGTTATTTGTTTCCGGTGTTATTTCATTTGATCTTCCTAATAATCGCAACTTTTAACAAAACATTTCCAATTTGCTTCAATTAACTCGTCTCATTTATATTACCTAATCCATTTGGTTGTTTATTAACGTTCTCACTCCTTTTATCTATATACCCTTTATAAACGATTTGAAAGTCTTACGTAACCCCTTTTTGCTACCATTCGACCTTTACGTCATCAACTATCAACATTATAATTATCACCACCATTATTATTATGGTTTCAAACCCCATTATTTCAGTTAAATCTTCCTCACGGATTACAGTCTTTAAATATCATATATATATATATATATATATATATATATATATATATATATATATATGTTGTTTTTGATGTCACAATGGGAATAATGAACGTACTTCTATAATTATCTAGATATATTATTTCAAGTATTTGCACCAATGTGTGTAACTGAATTCTCAGACTAGTGAAAGAAGTTATTCTTTCAACGTTTGAACCAGATTCTAAGGTCTCTATGAGTTTATTTATTTTATTTAAAACACAGACTTGTAACAAAAGGATAACCAAGAGATGCACTATACAAAATGCTATAGTAACACCAAAGACAAAAGATCATTTAGAAAGAGATTTTTAAAAAATGAGAAGAAACAGGATTATTCAAGAAGCAGTCATAGGTATGCTATATTCAAAGAAGCATTCGCTACTTTACTTTTGGATGGCAGCATAGTCGTCACCAGTTTTAATTCTGCTAGCATCCAAGGTCACTGTGTTGTGTGATCTTTCAGAGCCAATGGAGTGAGTTAGGAGTCAACAATATATGCTAACTCAAGACATCCTCTATCTCATGGTGAAATGTTATACACAGACCACCTCCATTTCTTCTAACTAGTCCCAGGACAAGCGAACAGTGACACATCCACATCTTTGAAGCCGGGGTTTCCAGATAACTTCACTCGATGAATGATGATCGTCTCATCAAAATAAGTGAAACTGCCCCCTTCCTATTACTTAAATGGTGTTTACACTTGATATAGACTATCCTACTCAGAAAATGGTGATCAAACAGAGAGTTGTCGAACGACCTAAACTCGGATACGCCAGGTTTCACTAGTGCCCAGTAGGAATATTTGCAATAACAGGTTATATATCCGATCTTTTGCAATCATACGTCAAGATGGTGCCAAGGGTGATTCAGATTGTTATACTCGACTGATAGCTTATGACTTGATGTAGTAATCAGGCTTGTATCTCCCGGTAATTTTAAGTTCATCGGAACCGTTATTTCTCCAAATGTTACTATAACAAAAAGATTTATGGATAGTAATAAGAATAGAAAGATTACCGTCACATGGTGGGGACTAGAGGAAGAAGTCATACTGCTGGCTGAACAGGTTGCGACAGCAGTATGGTGTTCCCAACGAATGATCAGTATTCTATAGCACTTTCACATCAAAAGGAGGCGTTAAAAAAGGTCTATCCAAAAAACAGCTCTCATTTCTACCTTGCAGTCTTTTTGTGGAATTTTCTTGTCCAGCGGTAGCGCAATGAAATCTTAATCCAACTATCTTCAAAAAGCAGTAAGTGACAGGCTTCAAGTAGAAGTTGCTTTAGCTCTTTGAGCATGTTCCGACTATTAATTATCTACTTTCAACTACCTTATCAAAGTAACTTTTACAGTGACGAAAGATGTGAAGTACCAACTTCCTGCACGCTTGTTGCAGCATGAAAAATACAACCAACTATAACCTACCTTCCTTGCCTTTACGTCCTCGGTAATTTTCAAGTTTCTGATAACAACATTAGACACCTTACAGCTTCTCCCTATGTGATCACTGCTAACAATGTTAACAAATCAACTACAATTTCTAGTTTCCTAAAATCACCCTGCTGATTTAACATTGAAGCTTTCGACGCCCAAACCGTCTGACTGATAGAATAGCAAGGGTTATTTACCAAAATTCTAGAATCTTGTACCATGAATCCATGCTGTTTTTATGAGACGGGTATATAGTGAATAAACTGGTTATTCAATTTACGTCATTTCAGTAATGTGATGTATCTGAGAAATTTAACTCGAGAATAACTGGAGATTTAGAGACTAGTTTCCGTGGAATCGTTGTTGTCGGCATTGCCTTAAATCATACGGAAGAAAGAGGATACTAGCCGATAGTCAACTGTCCGACTCAGTGGATCTGGGACTGGAAAAAATTGACACTCTTCGATGCTTATTCGCCAAGTCCATCCCCCCCCCTCACGCATCTACCGACACCAATGTAGGAGATACAAAAGCTGATCATTACCAAAAGATTTCCATTTTTCTGTCCAAATAAAAAACGTTCAGACAGAGTAGTAGCAGAGAGCAACTTGAAAACTCAAGTACGGAAGCTGCGCGAATTCAAACGTTTATTGAAGGGATCTACAGTATCCCGTGCTCACCAGCCAATCGACTTACAATTTTGTCACGAAAGTCACTTGATTATGATGAATGGTAAATACAAGTTTAAGGAGAAACACTGTCTTAAATGGCGTTCGCTAAAATTAGGCTAACGGAAGATAGAGAAAGATGAGGTTATCAACCAATGCTGGAAAAATTTGGTGGAGAATTGCCGATCTTTTTGAGGTACGGGTATGTGCATACTTGTACCTCTGTCCTCCACTGAAATATAAGGACGTCAACCATGTGTGTTTACAGATAAAATAGCAAAACATTTATCTGAACATAGAACCAAAACTCTTACTCACGAAACCTAAAATAGTATTCAGTCTACTCTAAAACACTGTTAACAACAGCTCCTAACATAAAAACAAAGGTCAGCAAAAACAAAACTATAAATCTCACAACCTCATCTAAACTGATTGATTGGTGCTAGAAGATTCATTCAACCCGACTGTGAAGACCATTAACAGACAAAGTAAATGCAACATAAATTAACTAATAGTATTGGCAGTCACTGTGAGCAGTGCTGAGTGCCGAAAGCAAAAGAGACACATAAGATGTCAGCACTAGATAACATTCGGTAGTTATTCAAATACACTATGCAAAGTTCCAAGTTGATAGGAAATTTAAGAATAAGCACCACGGTGGATGGCAACGAGCTCTGAAGCGTATAACCATAGATCAAATGACTATTCTGGAAATACTTAGCACAAACTGCAGGTCGTTGCCGAATAAAGTTGATTACCTTCAGTCACTCTTCTCCACAAATGTCTATCGAAACATGGGTGTAATAATGCTGCAGGAAAAATGGCTTCATAATCTGTATGATGATGAATTAGTCTTCTTAGATGGTTTCAAATTATTTCGACAAGATCAAAGCTTTTCGAAGAAGAAAAGTGGTGGTGGTGGTGTAGCAACATTTATTAGTACTAACTGGTCCTCCTCCAACTATGTATGCTTCTGCTTCTCTAACGAAATAATTGAGTGCATTACCATCAAATGTCATCCCAAACATCTGAGCAAATACAAATACATATATATCACAAACATGTATGTCACACCTGACTGCACTTTCTCAGATTTGTCAACTTTTGCTGATAAATTCACTGAATTTGCTGCTCCGGTTCTGGGAAACTCCTTGTCTATTGTCTGTGGTGATTTTAACTCATGTGACTACAGTTTCCTATTATCATTGGGTCATAAAAATATGGTTAACTTTTCCACTCGTCTTGACAACACCTTAGACTTTGCATTTACAAATGAACCTGGCATATATGAAGCCCGTAAACGGGCTCCACTGCTAATTCCGACCACTGTATTGTTCTTGTTTTGCCTAAAGTGTACGGAAAATTATACAAGAAAGCTTTTGCATACCTTTCAAGGAAAGTTCATTACAGATGCTATTCACAAGAAAACATATTACGTTTGAGAAGCATGCTTATAGAAACGGACTGGGATATATTTGCTGATGAAGTTTTAGACAACACTATTACCAATATCACAAGCTATCTCAGATTCTGTCTCGATATCTGCTGCCCTACTGAAACAATTTACATGAGATTTGACAGACTTTCCTCTCCTCATCTCAAGAGGCTTCGGAGAGAAAAGGAAAGGTTGTATAAGGCGAGAGATCACCCTGGCGTTAAAAGGCTTAACTGCCTAATTAAGTCTGAAATACAACGTCTGAATACTATATACAACAGAAGTTCTTATCGTGTAAGAACTCTTCCAATATATGGAAATTATTTAAAGAGCTTACTGGTAAAAAACAGATGACAACACAAACTCGTTCGGATGTCTGCACGTTAAACAAGTCATTTATACGTCGGCAAGCTAATTTCACCCTTCCTAATGTGCAAAATCAAGTGGATAGCTGCTTTCCAGGTTTCAATACAAATGATGTATTTAAATGTCTAAAGTCTTTGAATCCCTCCCAAAGCTTAGGTCCTGATGGTGTTTCTAGTATCATATTTAGAAAATGTGCAGATATTTTATGTCATCCACTTACAGATATCTTCAATGTATCGTTCTCTAAAAACATAATACCCACTGCTTGGAAGCAGATAAAAATTGTACCTGTGCCTAAGCCATCTTCTGGATCAGATGTTACTTTTCGACCCATCGCTATAACTTCCCCTTTTCTGAAGACAATGGAGAAATTACTTCTGCTTGTGATTGAGCCTTCATTGATGGCCTTCAGAGATCCAAAACAGTTTGCTTACAAACACCGGAGGAGTACTTTAGATGCAGCTACTGTCTTGCATCATAATATTGTTTCTAGTCTCGACAAAGGTGTTAAGTATGTCCGTTGTGCCTTTTTGGATTACTCATCAGCCTTTGACTCTGTTCCTAGACCACTTTTGTTAAATAAGCTTGCCATAGCTCACACTGATCCATGGGTTACAAAATGGCTGCATTCTTATTTTTCTGAAAGGAAACAGTACACTATTCATAAAGGAATGCCTTCCACTTCATTGCTTACTGAAGCTGGTGTGCCTCAAGGTGCTGTACTTTCTCCTTTTCTGTTTCCCTTTTTTTGCACGATTTGCCTTATTCTGTTGAAACTAATTTTATCAAGTATGCTGACGACCTGACGATTTCTATTCCAGTAAACTCTTCTTTGGATTGCTCGAAATTAAATGAATTCTTGTCTGAAGTTGGTAAATGGTCTCTCTCAAATGGTCTCAAACTAAACCCTTCTAAATGTCAGACTGTTAATTTTAGCCTCAGGCGTAAACAAGACTTATGTGAGCTGCTTAAATCTCATGACGCCTGCTGCATCAATGGTATTTCTGCAGAAAGTAAATCGAGTGTGAACTATCTTGGGTTGTGTTCTACTTCTGACCTTTGTTGGTCGTCCCATATTTTATTGACTTGTAAAAAATCTTTCGTTTAACTTATTACGTAAAGAAATTGAGGCTTTCTGGTATAACTCAACTGCTTCTTTTACAATTTATTAATTCCTGCATTTTACCTATTCTTCTATATTGTTCCCCATTAATCTTTCTTGGTCTTCTTAAAAAGGACTATGTTATGTTGCTTAGGGCTTTGAAGACAGTCAGCAGGGTGAGTGGTGTGTCTCTGGCTCAACTGATTAACACTGTAGTTGATCGACACATAAATTCCTGCAAGCTACTAGCTACAGAAATTTTAACTGATAGTGAGCATCCACTTCATTTACAGCTCTCTCCATGTATCTCCTGATCACCAAAATTACATGGAAAGTTGCAACAGTCTCAATGAAATGCTTCGAGACGAAATACCAACTGAAATGCAAAATGTTACTTCAGCATTTAACCACCTTGGGAAAATTCACAATATTCGTAGCTCAGAAGCATGGTCTCAGTGACAATGCAAACTCTGAGCTGGGTGCATTAATCGTAAAAGTTTCAATGTCATTTTAGACTAAATCATATTGTTTACAGAGATAGAGTAGTTAGTATTTCAAAACCACGAACATCTGAAGAGGAAGAGGCGAATGGCTGTGCACTAAGCTCGTCAAAACAGTGTATGAGCGAAATTCTTCGCCCCCTTGAATCATAACTGAGAACATCAAGATAAAATAATGAAACGCAACGGAAAACATGACAAATAATCGTTGCTTTGACCATATGAAAGCAAAACCATACTCAACTAAGCATCGAAGATTGGAGGGGCATTAAGAAACTGAAAAATGAAACTTATATCATTATGGATCCAGCTGACAAAGGGTGCACAACAGCAGTCATGGATAAAGACGACTATGTCAAAAAAAGGCAGACGATTTGGTCATAGATCGAGATGCACATCAACCAACTGATACAAACTGTATTCAAAACTTTGACTTTTACATTATCAAGACCTTAAAAAAGCTCATCAAAGTGGGACAAATTTAAAACAAGACCAATGGGGAATGAAATCCAATGGACTTATTCTTCCATATTCCGATAGTAGACCTAAAATACACAAACCAAACATGCCTCTACATGATACATATCTCTTCAAACACGCACAACTACGATATTCAAGTTTGATAGGATTAGTTGACTTATGCCTTATAACATATTGTCAATTCATAAGCAAACTTCCCAAACAAACGAAAGGAACAACAATGGGATTGCCTATAACCAGGACTAATTGAGGAAGCAGTAATGTAAAGATTAGAAATTGTTGTATTACGGTTGATCGGACCAAAACTTTGGGTCCGATATGTAGATGACACGTTTTCCATATAAAAACAAAACAATTGAAAAACGCTTAGAAACTTAGCAACAACGTTTCCAACGACATCAAATCTACAATTGAAGAAGAATCAAGCCAAAAACTTGCATTTTTAGATGTTCTGATTCCTAGAACGGTTTCGAAAAAGTTAGAAACTGAAGTATGCCGAAAAGCAACCCAGATGAATCAAATCTCCAACTACGGCAACAACAATTCACTAACATGCAAACTCAGTTGTATAAAGACATTGTTCAAAAGTGCGAAGATACACTGTAGTGCATCAACCTTACAGAGAAAAGAAGAAAACTATTTATTGACTGTCTTTCAGAAGAACAGTTATTCACATGACTTCATCAAAAGATATTTGTCAACTGCACCATCAAACAAAAATTCATCCTGGGAAACCAACAAACAGATTGTCTTACTCTGCATGAAGAATGTATTCGAGATTGCAATCAGATTACTGAAGCCTTACAGAATCGTTATAACTCACAAGCTGACAAAATCTCTTCACTCTGTGTTATACAGTTGAACGACAAAACAGCATAGGAAGACAGGTCAGACGTTATCTACAAAATAATCTGCAGAAACTGAGAAAAACACTATATTCAACAGATTGGTCAGCCTCCTTCTATCTGTCTACATGAACACTAACTAGTTATGAAGTGTCATGACATATCTTCGCTAACATAAGTACACATGAATTTGACTGGGAAAATATAGAAATACTGGATAGAGGAAATACAAGGATTACTAGAGAACATTTATAAGTATGGCAATCAAGTCAGTCAGAAATCACTGGGTCATCGCTGTCGCGATTATGTGAAGGATGCTATGCGATGAAGGTAACCTCTTCTTGATAACAATCGTCAGGAAGTTGGAAGGAACTTGCAGAGACGTTCTTCAAAGCCACAACAGCCTTCTTCACCACTTTTAGAATGTCTTGTAGGTGAACTGAATGCTAATCTATAACTTCTGGTAGCTAGCCTTGAATCCATTGGGGCTTGGGTATATAGTTGCAATGATAGGTGCAACCGGTTCTTTTGCATCGGCCCGTTAAGGACGACGATTCCGATGACCAATCAATCAATATCAACATAGGACCAGGCATTACTGCGTAACGGTCCGAGTTGCAACACATCATATCAGTACATCAAGTAGAAAGGTAGTGAGGCGCAAGATGAAGATAAGAGAATGCAGTCAAAAGAAATATCAAGTACCAAAAGAGAGAAACGAAGAATGAGAAAGTGGTGAGATTCGGTATAGCATAGTTAAGACGAGGATAATGTGTGTATACATACGTGCCACTGACATCGGTTCTGAGCCATATCGCCTAGAGTCTCCAACCACTGGTTTCTCTTGTCCCGTGGACCCCAACCACCTAGTCTACATCGCCCCCCTACATGGCTCACACCAACAGTCAGAGACTTCATACATTGGTGCCATGTTTTAGTCTGGCCACCTCGAGCCTTTCGCCAGCCTGGACCTACTTCGGCCAACATTGTGTGACGAGGTAATAGGTGACTGGGCATACGTAGTACGTGTCTTAACCATCTCAATCGATGAAGGTTTATAACCTCGTCTACTGATTTACCTCTGCTCCCTAAAACTATACATCTAACTTCTGCATTACTGACGTGATGACACCATGGAATACGTCCTATACTACGAAGGCAACGAAGGTCAAACACTTAAAGCCCCCTTATATCTTTTACTTTCAATGGCCATGTTTCACAGTAGAACAAAGCGGACTGCTGTGCAGTACGCGCGACCCTTAGTAGACAAACGGATGGCCACCAGAATGCAAAATAAATTTAGCATACACTACGACGTGATCAGAGTCCAGATAAGTGCTCCGGTAAGGGCAACAGCCCTATATACACCATCTGTGGCTAATTATATTGAGATTTACTTGTGTCTAGGCTTGCATGGAAAGGAGTGGACGCTAAATAGTATATCGGAGGCAGCTGTACTGCAAGCTGTTATCGTGTACGAAGAAGTGATTTGTGTAAAACTGTGATGGAATAGCCGGATCAGATACTGCCCTATGGAACAGCTATTTTATGGTTTGCATAAAGGGTTATTATACTATTCAAGCGTCCAGATCGAAGATGGCTCTCTTGACAGACCACTCCCTCAACACTTCGACTTGAAGTTTTCATAAGTACTAGGACAGAATAACGCTTCACACTTGATCTGATACAGATGCACAGCTTTGTGACTTAGGATTGTAGTTTATCGGACCTTATGTTAAACGAATGGAGATTATAACCAAGAGCAATTGAATTGTGTTTTCAAACTAGTAGTATTTCTTCAGGAAGGTTTATATCCATGTCTCAGAGGAACAGTCAATCTTTTTTTTTACTACACATACTCAATAGTACTAAAAGTGGGCACAGAGAAGTCTCCAAACACTGACTACTTAAATATCTCTTAGTGGTAGTGATACACAAGAGTAGTTAATTGCAAAAATGTTTCCTGAGATTAGGGATTCTGACCTGATGTTTTGGTAAAATACACTCTAGATTCCATAGCGTCTTTCATTCTCAATTAAACGATCAATGAAAGATAATTCTGTCATGATATAGTACAGAAAAATATCAATCACAAAAAAAAATCAGTGAATCAACACTTACATTATTAATTATGTCGGCAGAATTAGGAGTATAATCAAGTAGAATTGGGCCAGGTGATATATTTTCACATTGACGACGTGTTGATTCAGTCATAAGACTAAATAATGGCATTTCATACTCTAACAGTATCACTAGATCAGAATACTCACTCGGTGTAAGACGAATACGACGATCACTTGATAAAGGAATATAGGCATCAATCACTTCAACACCATCTTGAAGTATTCGATATCCTTCAAACTGTTTATCCTCCACTGAAGCAAACATTCGAACACCTGTATTGACTATTTTTAATCCTGAATAATTTAGGCAAAATAAAAAAATTAAATTGTTTAAAAATATGACTTTAAT
Source organism: Heterobilharzia americana (assembly GCA_944470555.2). Classification (NCBI taxonomy): domain Eukaryota; kingdom Metazoa; phylum Platyhelminthes; class Trematoda; order Strigeidida; family Schistosomatidae; genus Heterobilharzia; species Heterobilharzia americana. The sequence continues at coordinate 43,284,154 of OX104127.1, forward strand.
AATAAGTATATGAATGTTCAATTGGCTTAGTAAAACTGTCACTTAAAATATACTCCCCATCTATGATTGAACACGTTTACAATTATCCATCTAGATCAACCTAGGACTAGGCATTACTGCGTAACGTGCCGAGTTGCAACACATCATATCAGTACATTAAGTAAAAAGGCAGTGAAGTGCAAGATGAACAAAAGAAAACTCAGTCAAAAGAAATATCAAGTACCAAAAGAGAGAAACGAAGAATGAGAAAGTGGTGAGATTCGGTATAGCATAGTTAAGACGAGGATAATGTGTGTATACATCTGCGCCATATCGCCTAGTCTCCAACCACTGGTTTCTCTTGTCCCGTGAACCCCAACCACCTAGTCTACATCGCCCCCCTACATGGCTCACACTAACAGTCAGAGACTTCATACATTGGTGCCATGTTTTAGTCTGGCCACCTCGAGCCTTTTTCCAGCCTGAACCTACTTCAGCCAACCGTTAAACTGATTTAACTACCATGCTATTCGATAATAACCTAATCAGAAATACAACGACCAAAACATTTAGATTGCAATTCTAAGTATGAATGGGTTATATCATTCATTCTATGTGTCTTTCATTTTAAAAAACAAGTTTTCATCATGAGTTAGTATAAAACAATAATCCAAGTACAATAACACAAACCTATTGAATCAAAACCTCTTAGTTGATATTAACCAGAATTAAATACAACTATTTTCTTCAGAGGTAATGACCACTTGGTAGCCTTGATTAGTTAGTTGAAGAATTTTTATGATAGTGTTTTAATTGGATAGTGGTGGTGCAGATGCAATTACATCTTAACTAATTCGTGATTTCGCTTTTCTCTCACAATCCTACTGATTTTTACGACTTGATAATATTATGTCTATTTTTCACTTTGTTGCTCAGTATATTAATACAAGTTGAATTGCTAAGTAGCAATATCAGGTCCTATGTTGATAATGACTGACTGGATACGTAACGACCCTACTTTTTAACCATTTCGGTAGAAATATATTCATATGATATTCAAACTTTATGGCATTCACAGTACTTTTTATGCTCTGAATACATTAGTATTCTACTGAGACGATGACAAACTGCACGTGATCTATACACTTTACTTTATCAACATTGATATAGGTGTTACAAACTGGTCTAGATAGCCAACTTTCAGTCACTAGGTCACTTGCTTAAGTTTTATACGCTCCATCTATCAACATTTGGGGAGACACTTATTATGATTAGCTCTAACATAAGAGAAGTGGTCTCTAACCTAAGATATGGAGTCATATGAGTCATATTTTTGATGTCATTTATTCATAATGGTTAAAAGTATATTTATGTTCAAGTATTCAAAATTTATTGCAAAGGCAGTTAATAGTTAGACAATAATAAACAAAGAATTTCATGAAAACTATGAACAAACCTCTATCCATATTTGTCAACACCATATTCTTTATGAGACTATTTGTATAGTATAGAAAACGGCAACGATTTCCTTCGACACCAGAACGAGAGAGTAGATTATTAGCACAGAACAATGATGTAGAAGACATAGTATCATCACTCATCTTATCTTTAATCTGATAATAATCTCGAATTTTTGACCAAGTAGAATCAGTACTAGCATCAATGTAAGTAAATGGGCTCTCATGAAAGATTCGTGACTTCTTAGTTACATGTGTCGAGTCTAAGTGAAAAAAGATAATAATAATAATGATAAAGATCAAACTAATGGCTTTATTCTGAAACATATTTCAGGAATACTCTACAGAAATCTCAGCATGCTAAATGGCATCAATTGGACAGAAATAGTGTATAGGCTTAAATAATAAAATAAGTAGAAATTATATGTATAAAAGATAAGAATATTTACCCCATTTAACAAGTTTTTTACAAGTGTACAGTTAACTTAGACAATAGACAATCATATTAGAAATTAGATTCATAATATGTAAATAATATCAAACTGTGTACTCTTTAATTAGTTTGCTTTCAAAAACAAGAGTTGATTAGTTAGTAGATTGTTGATACTTTCTCCCTCATACAGGATGCGAGCTAAATACAGTAATTGTAGACTTTTTATATTTAGTATGTGCATAAAAGTCATAGTCTTCCCTTAGGACCAAAACGTGGAGAGCTTTCAGTGATAAAACAACTCCTACCCAATATTTACATGAGTTAAGATATTTGTTCACAATAATTCCAAGTAGAAGGTTTAGAGGAACATCACCAGTTCTAGTGTTATTGCTTGTATTACACTGTCGTTGACTGGATCGAATTAATCAGTCTCTGTTGGCATATGGGCTCCTGTGCGGGTGCCTCGATATTGCCTGTCTTTTGTTTATGTATAGTAATGATGGGCAGTAGCTAGCAGTGGAATCCAGGATGTACATTTCGACCTATTTGGGACCCATCAGCTGGATGTATCCGCCTCCCAGTGAGTGATGTTATTTCCACTGGGACTCGATCTCGGGGGCGATCGTTTCAAACGCGAGAGCGTTATCCACTACACCACCGAGCCACAATAGCCGATTCTTGTGCAACGGGTATAGGCTTAGTGTTATTGCTGATAATCTTCAAAGTTCTACACAATACACCACAACCTCTTTTCAGTGAAATAGGGACATGCAACTGTATATCGTTGAAACTTAAAGCGATATACCTCTCTGTGAGGCTTTATGCTGATGTTGTCTACCTAATATTTGTAAAATAGACAGAGTGAGTCAATAGGATATCGGTCGAAACCATCTCCTTTAGCTGTAACTGGATAATGGAGTAAGCTGTTGATCGCAGAAGGTTTACATTTTTACTATTGGGAATAGAATTTCTGCTAATGAAGTTGATATTCATTCACTCATTTCTTTTTTTAATCCTACCATAATCACATTCATCTTATTATCTAACCTCTGCTATCTTATATATTTTGGATTTTAAATAAAATTATCGTGTTTTACGATACGTTTTACGAATTTTTCTTAATTCAAAACACAATATGTTGCTGGCAAAAATGAATTTTCATCTATAGTTTTTCTATAAAACTGTTCACTTCATATTACTAACTAATGATGATTTCCGCAAGACGATTTCTAAATTTGTCAGGTATTCTATGATGATATGTAGGATACTAAATATAACTTCCATATAGCATAAAACATAGTTCATTCAAAAAAAAAGCATTGTAGCAGATGCATTGGTAATTGGATACAGGCAATCACCTTGCACCTTTTATTATTATTATTATTATTATTATTATTATTATTATTATTATTATTATTATTATTTGTTTCTTGGGTTCCTAATGGAACATAGGGCTTCAGTACCACATAGCCATTCCACTCCGTTCTCTCCAGTCTTTTCAACCTGGCTCCACGACAGCCTACAAGCTCTCATTTCTTCCTCGCACAATCTCCTCCATGTCACCCTTGCCTCGGATGCCAAACTCGTCGCATCCCATCTGGCTTCCACTGGAGGCCATGGCCTGGAGCGTGATGTCTCCGAATGTTCTTCTCAGTGCATGTCCAATCCATCTCCCCTTTCTTCATCTGCATATTTGTTCAGCGATAGCTTCTTGCCTCGTTGGTTCGTCGCCAGCTAGTCAGCCAGCCACAGTTCCTTCTTGCTTATTCTAACTATTCTCACCATCTGAGCTTCAGTAACTAGCCAGCGTAGGCAGTTGTTGATGAGTATCTGTAGTTTGTTGGAAATCCTTTACGTAACGCGCCAAGTCTCTCAACCATCACATAGAAGCACTGACTTAACATTAGCGTTGAAAATCCAAGTCTTGTTCTTTGTACTGAGTGCAGAAGATCTACACACAGCTTTCAGCTTAAACAACGCCTGTCTTCCTATGTTTCCGATCCTGACTTCGACGTCCTAGTCCTCATCTGTGCCTGTGCCGCCACCTCTACTTGAAACGATGCTGCCTACATAGACGTAGGTGAAACAGGCTACTGTCTTTAAGTCTCTCCCGTTGATGGTCATTGGAGCTTGTTGTTGTTGTTGCTGTTGGTGGTGTTGATTGGGTATCTTCATCACCTCTGTCTTCTCTACGTTCACTTGAATAGTGTCCGATCTCCGCTGCCCTACCTCGCCTCTTCTGTTCACTTGCTAGTTCTCACCTGTAGATCTTCGAGTTTGTGTGAGATCAGACACAAATCATCATCATCGGCGAAATCCAAATCTTCTAGAATATTTTCCCCGGTCCAGCGTATCACCGTCTTCCCACCGCTCCTCACTGTTTGTTGTATGATCCAGTCCGCCACAATCAGGAATATCATGGGTGATAGTAGACAGCCTTGTTTTACTCCCGTCTTCACTTGAAAAGCATCACTGAGCTTCGCATCGTGAATTACTTGGCATGTGGCCTTTAGTTTATTACAATTACATAACATAAGACCAATTCCTAATGGGCATTTTAGAAGTTCGTCCATTGCCTTATTTCCCAATAAAAAAGGAATTTATGCTCGATATTATCCCTATCTGTGAACACTAAGATATTTCAACATACTTGTCATTAATATTTCAGCTTTTCACTGCTGATGCAATACTAAAAGGATGTTAGGAAACTTTCTATCCACTTGTGAGTTATATTTAACGCCCCGTCAACTGATAAAAGTTTTTCAATTTAAGGATTTGTGAGGATTTATTTATTGATTTCAGGTTGATATCCATCATGGACTGACATTACTTGAAGAAACATTGGAAACCTGGGAGCACTGGACAGCTGCTTCGTCCTAGGAAGTACAGACCACTGAACTACGACCCAGTGGTCCAATGGTGAGGTGCAGGCCACAGAACCTAAAGATCTTGGGTTCAACCTCTAACGGAATCATAGTGCACACTGCTGAAGAATCCCGTACTAGGGCGAAACACGTGTTCATTGCTCTCAGGTTCCCAATGTTTCTCCAACTGATGTCAATTCATGATGAGTACCAACCTGAAACTAGTAAAAACTATGTTATGCTTATCTTTTCATTTCTCATAAATTTCTAACATTCATACAAGATGAATACCTATTCAACACACTATAAGTATAGATTAAAATAAGTGATATAAATATAATTGTTGCATATACCAATCTCACTTAAATCACTATCTTTCTCTTCATATTCTGTATCTGCTTGATTAATTTTGTTGCCGTTAACAGGGATATCTCGTTTTGAAGTATTAATCCAAGGTAATGGTGCAATTTTCTCTAGGATAGCAATAAAAAAACCACCAGTATTTTGATCATGTGGTAAAACACGCCTACAACGTTCCAGATGAAGATCTGTTACATTAATTGGAGGAAACAGAGAAGGACGTAGATGATTCTGTTGACTATATTGTAAAACACAAAATAGTAGATATTAATGTATTATAAGTAAGTTGTTTTTTTTTAATAGAAAGTCTATACACAATTATAAGTGAATACTCCATGAAGTGACGATGCACCACTAGGTAATCCTAGCATAAGAAATACTCTAGCTATGGAGAGAAAATAATATCTAAGGATAAGATCATCACAAAACAAAATTAGCCAGAGAAACTAAATGTAAGACCATACACATTGGGTTGTGGACACTATCCATCGAATACAGGTTACACAGTCAACGAAATCAAAGTTGATGGACCATTGAATTACAATCGAAGTGAAAAATTGAATTACCGTGTGTATAATTTTCTATTTTATAAACGCTATGAAATAGAAAAGAAAGGTCCAGTATGACAAGAGAAACTATGATTACAGCTGCACGGAAAAGTAGTATGAAGAGGTAAAATTTGCCGATAGCAATAGTAGGTCAGTATTGTATTTGGTGCTATTTATTAATTTGTATTAAATGAGATGGGAGAGGGGAGAATCTTATAAGCAAACAGGACCATCACTCATTGAAATGTATAATAGTCGCTTGCAATTGACTGAAACATTGCATTATTGCACAATAATGAGTTAGCAAGGTCAAACATGTAATTAGTTTCAAATTCTCAACTGAAATCGAAAATACGAACTCATGGCTACAAGGAAATGCAGCACAGAAGCACTTCAGAGTCATTATGATGATATTGCTCAAATCAGAGCAGAAAAGCACACAACAATTGATTAGGGTTAGCAAGCTTATGCTTTAGATGAACTCAACGCATTTGTCTTCGCCCAAAACATTGAGAGGTTGTTAAGAACAGATATTTGTGAATGCAATAAATATAACAGCTAAATTAGTTAACATAAACGCAAACACTTCATCCTTTCTTATATTTCTTTCAATAAACCATTAACTGTTTTTTATTCAATCATTTCTACTATCTGCAAGCTAAATAGTTGAAACAAATTGTTACTAAGGTGCCTTACACATGTTTGTTTTTGAAGTCCATGTGCTGAGAGATATTTGTGGTTATGAGCAATTCTCTTCTACTGTGCTCTCCAATTTTTACGAAAACTAATCTTAGAAATAAATTTATCTGTGGTGAAAAGCAACAGAGTGTGGTTACATTCAATGACTTTATATTGGTTTGAAACAAGCTGAGTCAATTCCAGTTTATATCGAAGTCAAACTTTAACTACTTGCAAACAACTAGTAGTATAGAGAAAAAACTCAAGTAAGTATAACAAACTGTTACGTAAGATTTGAAAAAGACTTCAGGTATTAGAATGATAACAGCATTCAAGCTACATTCGCTTTCAATTTCCAATTCTTCAGAAGATACTTCTAAAAGATTTCGTAGGCGGTGATGAAGAATGAGATAGGAAAACATCATCAGTTGTGCACAATATAAGTATGATAATAATTGAAAAATAACTTGGAAGTAGTATTCATCATAGACTGAGAACAGTTGGGGAACCAATGAGAATACAGGGGCACTGGACAGCTGTTTCGGCCTGGTGTAGAACTCCTCGGCAGTACGCACCCACTACCCACCTAGGGACCGAACTCAGGACCTTCACGTTTCCCGGCGAACGCGTTAGCCATTCAGCAACTGGGTAGGTCAACGGTAGTCCACATAGCGCGACTATCACCCAAGGTCTTCAGTTAGCATCCACTCCACTTCACTTCCAACTGGTTAACCCTACAGGTCACGGCTTCTCATTAGAGCTTCGTGATATCCATCTGGAAGCAAGTCACTAATGAGCACTACACAGTAATGTATTTTTGAGATAATTGATAAACTGTTGTTGCTTACAGGCTTTAGTGATAGTTAAATTGAGTGCCTAACTGTGCGCATAGATACAACTTACAAACATCGCTTACCTGGTCGTCAAACATCTATAGATATTTACATTAAAATTCATGTAGAAGGTAAAGAAATCAAGTAATGAAAAACAGTGACCAGCACAAAAATTATACAAAAAGAAACTTTCTATAAACCAATGAGACATACAATAAATAAAATACACCATATAATTGTAATATACCCTGTAGGAACTTCCTCATAGGATGTGAACCAAACTCCTTTCTTGTCCATCACACGCCAACTGGTCAATCCAGGTCTTGCCTTAAATTTTCGCACATCAGAACCTTTGTTTTCATCGGAATTCAGTGATACGCATTCTAGAAGATCTGGCTCAACTAAACGAACTGTTCCCTGGCAAGCATGTAGTATGCTAGCCACAACAGCCTCATTTTCCACTGGATTAAAACTACAGGTAGAGTACACAAGTCGTGAATAGTCTGTAGAACCTCCAACTGGGTCACGTAACAGCTCCAAACCCCTCTTTAAAATTCTGCATTGTAACGGATGTTCACCAATACCCAGATTGGGAGACCACCGTAACCACAGATCAGGATTTTTACGAAGTGTCCCATCGCCACTACACGGTACATCTGCTAGTATACGATCAAATAATAATTGATGTAGATCTCCTTGATCAGTCTAAAATCAAAATAGTTCAAGTGTTCACGAACACATACTAAAGTATAATTACTAATAGTGATGTATAGAACTATAAATGCTTTTAAGTAAAAAGTTATGTTTCAACACATTTCAGACAGAAGAAGAATGACGAAAATACTTCAAGATGGTGTGCTGATCGACAGAAGGAAATACACTCAGTAACCTTATGAATTGATGATTCAATAGAAATGTTCATAACAGAAGTTAAATTCATTTTACGTCAGTGAGAGTCTGGAAAAAATTATTTTCGTAATACGCATTCACTTAATTGAAAATATGCACTGAGTAGATTTGTGATCCATAACTAGCATAGTGGAAAATCAAGACAAGTATGCGTAATACACAACAAAATGGTCTATGAAGGGTCTGTTAAGGGTCGAGTGTACTGTGCTGCAGTCCGCTCTGTTCTACTGTATGGTATTGAAACATGGGCATACAAGGTAGAAAACATGAGAAGGCTTCAGGTGTTTAACCACCGGTGCCTTCGTAGCATAGACCATGTTTCATAGCATCACCACACGAGTAATGCAGAAGTCAGACGTAGAGTTGTAGGCAGGAAAAGTATGACAGTTGATGCGGTTGTGAACCTTCATCGACTCAGATGGCTGGGACATGTGTTACACAAGCATAACCACCATCTGCCTCATCACAAAATGTCGGCCAGAGTAGGTTCAGGATGAAAAAGACTCAGGGTGGAAAGACTCGAACATGGTATCAATACATTAAGTCCTTGGCTGTTCATTTGAGCCATATAGAGTGATGCAGATTAGCTGGTTGGGGCCCACCGGACAAGAGAAATCAGTGGTTGGAGACTCTAGGTGATATGGCTCAGAATCGATGTCATTGGTGCAGATGCATACATATACTGTTCTTATATTAACCGCCATACTAAATCCCATCATCTTTCTTCCTTTGACCGATTTTTCTTTCCTTCCTCATCTTCCATTTTTTTGACTAGTTACTTGATGTACTGATATAAGGTGTGGCAACTTGGAACGTTACGCAGTAATGCCTGGTCCCATGTTGATCTTGGTGATGATGACGATGAATACAGTACACTGAACATCTTACACACACGGAGTAAAAAGTAAATGATAAGTAGCGTGCAAAAATTAAACGAAAATTGGAACCAATCTGATAGTGTTTACGTGATAATCATGAAAAGTTTCTTACCACCTTCGAAATAAGATAACTTTGGAGACAATATTCAAAAATTTACTTCAAAAATCTCTTTCAAAAACTATGCATGAGAAATCGATAGACATGTCACAATGAAAGTGTCAGTAACTTAGAATTCGACTAAAATGTGTAAGAACTGTGCGAACAAATACGAAAGGTAAGATGATTGCTACCTATAGACTCTCTTCAAACAAATGGTGAAACGGGTTAACGTTCAGAAAGACATCGTTTAGTTGCAGCTAGTATCCTTAGATTCAATCTGAAAAGATGTATTTCTGTAAAACATACCATTTGAAATTACCATATAGGTTTCAAAGTGATGCACATGTCATCAACTGAATTCCTCTATTATCTGGATACACTTCTCAAACTCAGGACTCAAAGACCTTTTTGAGTGTAACTGCTAACTGATTTATCCAAAACTTCAATAACCTACAGAGATTTTAAAAAATATGTGTTTTCTAAACTCATTTACTGGTTGATACTACTTTTTGAAATAAGCAGTTAGTCAGTCAATGTCGATAGACTTGGTAATACCTTATATCAGTACACAAAATACAAGTCAGGAAGACGAAAAGCACGGAAACAGAAAAAGAAGCGTTCAGAAGTCATGGAAATCCATAAGAAGAAAAAACGGAGTGAAACAAATAAAGAAATGTGATTTGGCAATTAGAATGACTACTTAGAAATGCATCTGTGATCGGACGTGCACCATATATCAGAGTCTCTGATTACTGATTTCGGTTATCAGATAGAACCCAAACCAAAGGTTTTCATTTCTTAATACGGCCCAGACTAACAGCTAGAAACCTCATAAAACGATGGTGCGCTTTATTATGGTCACGTCTCACCTTTCTCCAGCTTAATCTTACTTCATATTGCATCGCGTATGGGCTTATGTAACACACGTTCGTTCTCAAATCCTCCAAATTTACCAGCATTGTTTCACTGACATACAGAAGGACAGAATAAACTTCTGATCAGTACCTGTTACGCAACCGAATATCTTGCTTGCACCATAGGTGGTTGAAGTTGGCGAAAGCAAATCGAGTCTTTTGTAACTGAGCCAATATCGCACTGGTCACACAGCCCCAGCAGGGCCTAACCATCTTTCAAAGTAAAGTGGTTAACACGTTCAACCATTTCATTTATATTGTCACACAATGTATGAACATAGACTATTCTTGAAACAACAATTAATATCTAGATAGTGAGCAGCGCATCTTAAATATTCTTCAGTCACTCAAAATATTTAGAAGACTGAACCTTTTCAGCATCTTTGCTTAGCAGAGAGACGAAAGGTATCAACGTAGCACCTCACACAGAAGCCACACTTAACCGTAACACGCAAAGTACAAGTGGGTAGAAAAAGTCTGATATCTAGTTAAACAAAGGTATATGGGAGGAAAAGAAATTTGAAAATTAAGTTTAGCGAAATTGTCTAGGTTTTAAAAGACGTCATAACCCGCCCAACCAGCAGTACGACTTTGCCCTCGGACCTTCATCATAAAGTGTAGCAATTCACACGACAGTAACCGTTTTGTTTGATCACTACTCTACAGATTTATCTGCCGCAGTAGGACACCTACGAACAAGTGTTCCAAACATTGTTGCCTGTCCGATCATTGTGCTATGCAAGCTCGACCACTAAGTCAAGGTAGCAGCTATCGGTCAGATTTTGCCAAACCACACTACGTCATCTGAGTACTTCAAGTCAATAAAGGAGCCTTACACGTTGAGACCAATCAGTTTTAAGCCAGACGAAAAGCAGACCTCCAGAAGCATGTCTGTGATTGACTTAGACAAAAAATAGAGTGGAAATCTTTAAAAAACACAAATCGATGTGGAAAGCTCACAAGATATTTCGTTGTAGGCTGTAACATAACTACAGATAGTCGGACATGAAGCCTTCAGTACTAATAAGCAATTCCTACTGGTGATCGACACTGTCCTGAAACCTCTTGATCGATAGAGTAGAATACCACTTACAGCTTAAGAAAAAAAGCCTTCGTAGGGTAACGGTAAGTGTACTTGTGTTCCAAGACCCGGTGAAGAATGAAGACCTGGTTGATACATCCAAGGTCAAGTTTGAAACCTGCCCGATTCCCTCGGGTTCGCTTAGATGTCTTAGGATTAGAAAACCTACAATCATACATACTGTTCATTAGATTGATTTTTCCGTATCTACCACGTGTTTTTCCTTATTTAAAGAATGGGAAAACCAGTGATTGTGACCAGTCGTAAGAGATACTATCTGATTTCCAAACTGCAGATAAAACTTCAATCAGTCTGGTCAGTGACGTTTGGCCACTGAAAAATAGTTGGAATCTAGTCAAACTGTTCCTTTTAATGCACCGTCCTACGAGTTATTCGTGAAAACATTCTACTGCATTCGTCTCACTAACCATCGACATTCTTACCTCACTTACAATTCTAGAAAGCTGACTACTACCGCCTGTCATCGCTGCCCTCTCCATCTCTTGTCTTTGCTCTCCACTACTGCTCAGAGTAACTGCGTGGATATTTTTTTAGTTTGCATTTGAGTTGCTTTTAATCCTCACGGAGCTTGGAGCCTTTATGAATACATCCACGCACATCCGTTGATTTAGAAGTTGCTGAGATACACTAATCCTTCCTAATCTTTTTCTGTGTCCGTCACAATGTTTAACGCTGTTTCTATAACACAGTGAAGACGACGCTAAATTTCTCCGGAACAAGTGGTACTCTCCTGTTACGAAAACCACCTCACCAGTACGTCATCGAAAATAAGATTAACACCTTCATCGACGAACTGGACTTGAGTCGGCATCCCAGTCGTAGTTTCTCGACATTCACCAGGATACAGATACAAGTGTGCTTGAACTAACGTAAGATTACGATTTGCTTAGGAAGAAGTCGAAATCTTTAGCTGACCGTCTACTGTGACAACTGGAAACATTATTTATGTCCACCATCGAGTTGCGATCAGTAGACGCCATACTAGACAACGTTTCTTTATTTCCGAAACTCGTGCTGAGTAAAAATAAGTAGGTGGTTGTCTAAGCATAATTTTGGCAGGTAATCATCACTATTTGTTCATTTGACACGGATTACGGGACTATCACCCTAGTGACTTTCTTCCTAATTTAGCCTTTTTAATTGTCCATTGAAGTTACCCACTACAACCACGTCTGCAGAGACAGATAGACAGATGATATCAATACATCTGGAAATTGGGTGTTGGGATGCTGAACAGTTTAGGTAGAACTCACCTTTCGGTTCTTCCTAAATGCAGTTACTGGGTGTGCAAGAAAGTAGCAACGAAACAAAGGCGCACCCCACAACTCTTTTCAGACATTACTGAACCGTTCAATAAAAGAAAACTCAGCATATATACACCAATCAATAGTAGTAATAAACACAATGACAGTAAGTAAACAAACCTTCTCATCAGACATCAGTGTTAGATAAAGACGTGGGAAGGACGTTGCATCTTGCTGAGTAATTACAACGCAAGGGCTTTGTAAACGCTTTACCTGATGAACCATCATATAGCATCTTTTCTGATCGAAATCATTTGCAATAATCATTCCTGTAGGTTCGACATACTGGAGGGCATTCTCTGGTCCCCCTTTTAGTAAGCTGGATTCCGCATCAGAGTGCAATAACTCAACGAGTTGAGCAGATTTAGAACCGGGAGCAGCACATAAGTCAAGGACAGTGTGATGTGAGCGCACATCCAAAAGAAGAGGAGGTAGCATACTTACAGCCTCTTGACGACTAATGTTACCTAAAAAGTGGTTAGAAAAATAGCAAAGGAGAATTGGAATAAAAGCAGGGACATGTCACTTAGCACATTTCTTGGCACGCATGGTGTGTCAACCCAAAAAGTAAACTGTGTTTCATATAACAAATAAACAAAATAGTGATTACAAAGAAATTCGACTAAGCACACACCACAAGGAACAGTAAAAGGAATGAATTTTGTCAGATCTATCATATTAAAATACTAACAAGACTAATCTCCAGAAAAACCCGTAGTGATTTCTACAGCACTATTCGTTTGGAATTGCATGTAAGCTAAGGAGTGAAAATACGACAAGGTAGCATTCCAAAATGATATATTTTAGAAAACACTGTCCACGATCCCCAGTATATGCTATTACCAGCTGTTAAAATGGAATACGGGTATATGCAGATTTTCTGCTGAATGGGCGCAAGGAACATTTACGCCTCAGTCCCCCACTGAAATATAAGGACGTCAACCATGTGTGTTTACAGATAAAATAGCAAAACATTTATCTGAACATAGAACCAAAACTCTTATTCATGAAACCTAAAATAATATTCAGTCTACTCTAAAACACTGTTAACAACAGCTCCTAACATAAAAACAAAGGTCAGCAAAAACCAAACTATAAATCTCACAACCTCATCTAAACTGATTGATTGGTGCTAGAAGATTCATTCAACCCGACTGTGAAGACCATTAACAGACAAAGTAAATGCAACATAAATTAACTAATAGTATTGGCAGTCACTGTGAACAGTGTTGAGTGCCGAAAGCAAAAGAGACACATAAGATGTCAGCATTAGATAATATTCGGTAGTTATTCAAATACACTACGCAAAGTTGCAAGAATAAAACCATCTTCAGAAAGATCATCACTGAAAAAGAATCAGTGTCTGATGACTTCTCATGACAGGCGGATATGATGTTGGGTAGAACACTCTGAAGAATAACTACGCTTCAATGGTCCAACATCCACCGTCAACCTGAGTACAGCATACATGTCAGCCCCTCAATTATCTTCCAAGTTCAGGAGACTCAAACGATGTAAAACAGCAGGATCAGATGGTTTGCCACCTGAAGGCTTTAAGAGTGGAGGTAAAAGGTGACTCAGCACAACAACGATGAAAATAGGTAGTGTGTGGAAATCGAATTAGTCCCACTGGACGAGTATACGTTGCCGATCATTCTAGTGCATCGATCAAATTTTCACCCTTTGACAGGCTCATGAATAGAGGCATACTCACTGAACCCCGACACGTTCTATTTCTTGTTGTGAAGGCGAGACTTGACTATTTACTGAGAGACTTTGGTAATGTCAAAGTGTGAACGAAATGCCGAACAAGCATGCAACGCTGCCCAAGGCTCTCTAATCGAAATCATGCGGTGGCATCAAGGCTGCCAGTTTCGACTGTCATATAGTATTACTGGCATTTGCAAAACAGATGTAGTTTTATGTACAAATCTACAGGTGATCGACAAGTCCCATACTCATCCTTTAGTATGCTTTAATTTGCTTGCTCTTACGTACATGGTGAATACACAATATAATAAATTCGTGATATTTACCAAGTGTCCAAGTAGATTTTGCCCAGATTGTAAACTCAAATATATGTTTCTTAAATAGTGTAAAACCACGTAAATTTGCATTTCCAGAGTAGTAAGCAATTAGCTTCACCTTCTGTTCAGTGGCTTATGACTCCCTGAACCTTTGTAGATGAGGGTGGGTTTGAAAATGCAATCCACTAGTGGAAAATCGACTACCTAGACCAATAAGTTACAGTTTCATTCAGTGTTTTAACAGTTCAATAATTTGTTAGCAACATTTTATGGTAAGAATGAATGTGAGGTAATGGTTGTGGAATATCATGGTGCACATCCTCGTTTTGCAGGAGTATGACTTCCACAAAACTCGATAGATCTGAAACTGACCCAAGGAATGGTGATGATAGTAGAGTGCTTCAGAGTGCTAAAGAAGAAGGAAACGAATGTTTAGTGGCCCCTGGGTTTTTATCAGTGCGTCGTGGTGTCACCACTTCATTAAAATATAAGTGAGTTGTAGAGTTTTAGGGAGGAAAGTAAAATCATTTGATGAGGTTATAATCATTCATTGACTCAGATGGTTGGAATATGTTACACATACCTGGTCATCGTCTGCTTCGTCACGCACTGTTAGCTGAAGTAGATTCAGTTCGGGAAAAGGTTAGAGGCGATCAAAATAAAACATGGCATCAGTGCATACCTGAGCCGTGTAGGGGAATGTAGAGTTCCCACTTGGGGTCAGTATGACAACAGAAACTAGTTGTTTCAGATTATAGATGAAATGGTTCAGAATCGAAGTTAGTGGTGCAGATGTTTCCACACGTTATCTCCATATTAGCAGTCATACTGAATTCAATGTTTTCATATTCCCTCTTCCTCGCTTTTGATGCTTTTGACCGATTCTTTTCTATTTCTTTATCTTTCATCTTGATGCATCCTCATTCGATCTCCTGATAGGTGGTGATGCAACTTGGACCGTTATGCAGTAATGCCTGGGTCCCATGTTGATACTGATGATTCCGATAGTTTAAGATTCATAATCTTTCGAGACTTGTTGATTCTCAGAAATCACCGGAAAGAATATTGGTTAGTTTAAGAGGTGCAAACAGTTATTATTTCAGGTTTTAAGTAGAAAATAAGTCGTTATGGTAACCATATCCATACTTCAACTGACAGTTTTGTCAGGATTATTTAACTTCAAAGTAGTTTTCGTTACAAGCCGATATTCGACAGAGAGCCATTGGAGACTTGAGAGCACTGGAAAGTTTTGTCACAGTTTGGGACCTCACATAAATGCATATCCCTAACCCTATTCGAGGATAAGTCCAATATCAACAGCTCTGTTGGTGAACACGTTATTATCCAGCCACTAAATTTAGATCCTATAGTCGACTTTTCCTAACCTACCAATCTGAAATATGATATCACCGTTATTTCATGTAATCGTTAGGCATTTACTCTCATTCCTAACTTGATTCAACCCACAGGTTACGGCTTTCTATAAGAAATTCAGGAAATCTATCTTGAAGTATACTGTTGATGAGAATTAGATTGTAATTCAACTAGGGGTTTTTATAGGAATTTGCCGACTTCGGTAGCTCGATGGCAACATGCGCGTCACCGAACGTAAAGGATTTGGATCCGATCTCTTATGGCGTGCCGACTGGGATGAAAACAGTTACCCAAAGCTTACAGGTTTTCGATGGTTGTTCAGCTGACGTGAACATCCAGCAAAAAGGGATTTAAAATCTTCATTTGCCAAATCATTTTGAGTAACATCTTTCAATACAAACAAGTAGAATAAACAATTCCATACACTGAATACTATTATCTGACAAATAAGACAAGTACTCCACTGTACTATTAAATGATCATGACAATTACTTTCATTCAGAAAGTAGGACCAAAAGTGCAACACGTCATGGTGCTTAACATTTACAATATGATGAGAATCAGAAAGAGTCTTCAGAACAGTTTGAACACTCGAGAATGAGTTGCCACATAAGTGTACTGAAAGAATTTATTACGTTATGGAAAGTTTGCCATGAAACAAGAACATAGATGCCAGTTATACTTCAAAAATCTCATTTTGAGTGCAATAACAGATGAAAGTATATTTAGGGAATAAGAATTTCAGTGAACAAAGCCAGTTCAGCTGAAATTTTATGGCTACTAATATCAGTTACTAATCAAATGAAGGATTAGTGTACCGAACTAAAATGAACTACTTAAATATATAGGAGATTAACAACGGTCTTAAAGAATGTCATACTCGAAGACCAAGTAAAAAAATACTAGATGCGAAACTAGACAAAAGACAAGTGAATACTTAGCTTACCCGACTCCGTCTCAGAAACTAGAAACTGTTGCAAAGTTCGGAGTTCTTCCGTTTTCCGAACTGCATACTTACTGACACCCAACTGCCATGCCATCTCATTTGGATACCAGAGTAGTGGATCAAAAGTACCGGTGTTTTCATTTTCCACACTCATGGACTGCTGCATCTCGGATATATCTTTACGATATTTTTGCTTAATAAGTCGTAGCAACTCTTTGTTTTGATTTCGAAACCCTGTGACACGAAACGTAATGGGGAGGTCTCTTTGTAAATAACTAGTGAAAACTCCCCATTCACTCTCAGGAACGATCCCTTGATCCTTGTAATACTTCTCAAACAGATCATTTTGCTTCATTTCAGAATTAAAATGTTGTCTACACTGTGTTGCTGGTCTACGACGACCCATATTTCTCCCCTCTAGATATAGAATTTTAACTGGGCCTTGACTTGAGTCTACAGAAGAAGTGAAGAAGAAACGAATATCTGTAAACCACCGTCACACTAGTAAACAAAACAATAAGTACCAGCGTTGTAAATTTAAAAAATAGCAGTAGCACCTAACAGCTTATTACCTAGTTTATAGAAGAGGAATTCATGTGCATAGTAAGAACTATATATTTTAAGTAGCAACGACACCTGTAGATTCTATAGTGATATGTAAAGATACACATAACCTCAATTTATGTCAATAGACGTTACTTTAACATGAAACAGTATAAAAAGTAGGGTTAGTGTAGGCGTTCGGCTGAATGGCTGGAAACTGTTTGAAACGAGATTAATGGCGATAATGTACAAACCATAACAATTAAAATGGAATAACTATAAGTAAACGATAACCACATCAGGAACTATAAAACATTGTATCACATTTAGTAACATTCTACGACAACTTCTATCTACTTACTTTCATGACACAAATGAACCATAAAAGAGATTTGTCGAAACTGATTGCATAGTTAGGATTTTACTGAATTGTTTTGACTGGTACACTTGATATAGATCCTTTTACTTTGACTGCACTGCTAAGTAGATGTTCTTTCAAAAATAAAGTAGCCATAAAGTCAACCTATATTTTAGTGATCATTTGTTGCAGTTCACAATGCAATACACAAAGCACAATGAGAGCAGTGAAGTCTAGAATGGGTAACTCATTATCTGGTACAGAGAATTATTGTAATAGTAGTGTCAATAATATAAACTGGATTGCAGTGATTCCAACATGATCTTGTAAGTCTAGCAACAGTCAGGTATATTGCTGCTGTTCAGAGTAATCCGGTTATCTGAGAGTGAATTATCTCCATAAAATTAAGGATGATATCAGACACAAAAAATGTGCTAGGCGGGGAGGAATTTTGTCAAAGCATACGAACGCTGTATGTAATCCAGCCACGAATAATCCTCAGAGCCATGTAAATAAATACGCCAGGTTTAATTAACATTTCCGTGCTTTTCTGAGGGAAAAATAGTTTGACAAGTAAAATCTAACTAGTATCTTCTTACATACATCATAATAAGTAGCCATATTAGATTACTAGACAAGAGTGAATAGCTTTCAGAGAAAATTAAATCTCAAAAATGGAAAGTAAGCGACAATAGCAATTATATCCGTACCACTGTTTGATTAGATGATACAACGTTAGCGATTATGGCCAGAAACACATGTATCGGTAGCGTTAGTCTTGCATGTGCCGCGGCATCTAACATCCAACATAACTAGTGGAAGCGTTAGAAACTGATTGTTTTTGTTCTCTCACCCCTGTTTCTTGGGCGTTGGTTCATATTCTTCAGTTTGCTAATGCGGTGGAGGAGGAAATCTCTTCTGCTTTCTCACTTTCAGCTCTGGTAAAGGGAATCCAATGTTCTCGTGGGCTAGTAAATTGAAATTTGTAGAGCGATTAGGGGGCTGCAGGTCGTTGGGAAGTTTATGAGTCTACTATGACGCCTGTATGTGTAGCCGCCTGAACAGAAATCGCAAGACAGTGGGAAAAAGTGTGTGGGGAGTGCCCAAAAGGTAAAAATAGATAGCACGTATCTAGTTACTAAAGAAGACTTTGTATATAATTTGGGTCTATCAGCAAGACAGACAGTGAGTGGTGAATAGAAAAGGAGTAATAGCAGGTTAGTGAGGTAAGTAGCTCCACGAATATGTCTGTGGTAACTCATGCAAAATGACATGAATGTCTAACCGTCTTCTGAATGGGTCCACAGAGAGGACAGTGACTACGTCCACGGTAAGGCATTCTATAAAGCATATACTACTAAGGAGAAGCAGCTAGACCTGAGCCTCTTGCAGCTCTCTAATGTGCTTTCCTTACTGGGTTTCCTTGTAATGACCGCCGTGTTGCAGGCAAGGCTAGTTTGTTTGCGCGAGTTGCCTGGTGGGCCCGGGCCATGACAAGTTCCCCTTTTTTTCTGCAATTTAGTTGATTAATTCTTTCAGAGAACGCCTCCCCTCTCAGTCTCACAACTGTTTTTGCTGCTGGTCTCCATGTTTTTCAGGGAGATTGAATCCCCTTTTACTGGTGGGAGATACTGCCTTACTCAAAACCTCTAGATGATGCCGTACGTGCGATTTGAATACCGAAGAAAAGTTCATGGATGAGATCACCAAGCTGTCTAAGGAGAAAGTTCAGAGTGTCGTTCACTCTGGCATCTATGTCTTTGTAGTTAGAGCTGGCGTTCAGGGTGTCTCAGAAGTTGAGCCCAAATTTTTTTGCCGTGGATACATGAGTGAGAGCACGGAAAATGCACTCGTAAGATCCCTTGTTATCCTAGTCCAGTAAAGATTCAGTCTGGCTAGGAAGAACTAAGTTTGAGGTGATGAAATAAAACTCTTTGACACAGATCCATTGGTTCATCCGTCTAAGTGTAGGAAACGAGTAGTTTTGATCTCACACGCCAAGCACCTGGAGCTTGGAATTTTTCGGCTAACAGAAAAGCCTCCTGTGTCTTCCCACTTTTAGCTCCAGCGCGATAAACAATATTTCTGGGTTGGTACCTGCGACATCTAAGTTTGGTTGGCTTGTATGCTGCTGATTACTGGGAAGATTAGGGAGTTCTTAGCGTCGCTTGTCTTCATAGGTACCCGAACCGCAATGCTAGGACGGTGGAAAACGGCATATGGGGCGCTTCTGAGGGGTGCCATGAGCCTATTTACTAAGGAGGATTTGGAAAACAAATGGGTGAAATCGAAGCAGACCTATGGTAAGCAGCAAATAGTAAGAAAGCAGTATTCAGCTTATGAGGTCAGCAGTTCCCTAAATGCCTAAGCGGCGATCCATTCGAACTAACATGAATGTTTAAGCCACCTTAGAGACAGTCTACTGACGGGGTAGTAAATAAGCGTGGTGGTATGGAGTATGTTTCCCTCCTCAGTTCCACAACTGATTTTGTTGCGGATGTTTTTATTTTCTCGGGGTGATTGGAGTTCCTTTTAGGTGTTAAGGTCGCCGCTGTATTGAGGACTTCAGGATGCAGGCTTATTAGGATGTCAAACTTTCAAAGCAGTTAAAGAGTGAGGGTGTAGAGCTGTCTACGCAGTAAGTGCAAGGTCCACTCTGGTCGCCATTCCTTTATAACTGCAGAAGGTGAATAAGATATCAAAAAGTTGAGACTCAGATATTCCTGTGCACAGTTTGGTGATGGCACAGTTACTTAACTTGTTTCGAATTCGGCCGCCGCTGCTTCGTCAGTCCTGAAAATTATTACTTTGCACTTTTCCAGGTTGAAGTTACAGGTAGTTTTGGAGTGTCCAACAGTCACCCTCTTCCAAGTTTTTATGCTGTAAGCGAAACGGAAGATAGGTGAGGAAATTCTATGCGACAAATAGACAATGAACAGGCGGAACGTAAATGGTCTCAAGACCTCTCCATGGGGTACCTTCGATGTCGAGGATATCCAGCCCATCTGTATTTTCTTTACCCTGGTCCAAAGCTGCCTGTCTCGCCTAGGCAGGCTTTGAACTAACGAAGCAGGGGTTCGGCTACACCTGCTGACGCGACCTCGTGAAGTAGGATGACTGGCATACGAGACACTGCCAGTTGGTTCACCAAATCAAAGAGAGTTGAGTGAGATGCTTTCCAGTTTCACTAGCTAAAGGTTCAGTTGTCCGAGGGGGCCAGCAAGTTAGTGGCACCTGAAGGACCACTCCGAAAGCCGTGTTGATCAGTGTGAACGGCGTTTTTCCCGTCAGAGAATTCCCGGATGTCGTCTGATGTTGGGCTTTCCGGAACCTTCGAGAATGTGAACAGTAGAAAACTCATTT
This sequence comes from Heterobilharzia americana, assembly GCA_944470555.2. Lineage (NCBI taxonomy): Eukaryota > Metazoa > Platyhelminthes > Trematoda > Strigeidida > Schistosomatidae > Heterobilharzia > Heterobilharzia americana. The sequence continues at coordinate 43,305,124 of OX104127.1, forward strand.
GCAGCTGCAAGGGCTTTCCTGGCTCCCTTCCTTAAAAATGTGTGACACAATTGAGCAACCCCATTCTTTAAGGAGTCTGCTTTACTCTAGCGAGTGCTTCTAGAGTGCCCCATAGCAGGTCTGTAAGACCAGCAGTCTCAGGTAATCACAGCCAGTGGACTTGCCTGAGCACAGCCCGGACAGTTCTCTTTATGTTTTTTTCCGTGGGATAGGGATCTAACGAGGGTGCTCACTCCGGTCAGTCTCATCAGTGTTATTTTAGACAGGTGTAGATTTGGTTACAGAAGTACTCGAGCGTGCCTCACAGTGTGAGCTCAGAAGCTTAGCTGTCTCTGGACTGCTTAGTACGTATCCGCTAGGATTGTGATATGATCAACTACTTTGCGGGTGATTTGGTTTTTGACCATGATTGACCATGTGTGTTAGGATGTGCTGAATGGGAAGAAGGGACTGGTTGCATATTTTCGTGAGGGGGGCGCATATGTAGTTTGACCTCAGATCGCCAGTCCTCACAAAACCAGCATTGCCCCGCTTCTTGACGCTTCACTTTCAGCCTACAGGGGGGATTGTAGTAACAGAAGCCTAGATGCGCGACGCACCCGGCTCACCAATTGGTGTTTGCATGACAATCATCAACTTGAGAGGTCCTGGTTGTTGTCGTCCCTCCTCTTACCAGGTGGGCCCTGGCTTGCCCTCACACACGCACACTGAGCCGCCTAGGTGGATTCTCACATCATACTAAGGCATATGAATCGAACTGGATGTCGAGTAGTCTAGGAGAAGGGATAGACTTCAGATGTATTGGTTTCGGCCATCTGTTGAAGCTTTTCCTTGGCACATTGTCAAGGTGAGCCTTACTTGACGTCCACAATCATTGTTGGATATCGTTGAGGTAGCGGTCTTTTGCACAATGGCCGCTCGGCAAGCCTGATATTCCACAAAAAGCCGTCGAGGTGTTTCATTTAAGGTTTCTGAGTGCAGATTTTCCTTCCTCCTCTCTCAGTGACCATGGTTTGTCAGGCTTGGACAGGATTTCGCGGGTGTCAGGGAAGAAGGATATCCTCGACCTCTTCCGTTGCATTCAAAGATATTTGTACAGGTGGAGGCTTGTGCTCGGCTGCTTGTTGAAAGGTGAAGAGGATACGGTCCCAGTATCTGACAGTTCTTTACTCACGTTTGACTGTCGAACTGTCCTCTCTTAACCAAATATGAGTCTTCGGGACATATCAACGTCCAACAAAATGAGTGAGTTGGCCCTTCTGTTGCTTATGTATGTCATAGGCGAAACACCCGGTTTTTCAGTGAGTTTGCTGTACATTATATCCGGTTGTTTCTCGACTGTCATGGAAAATGTAACTTATGGTACACCTTCTGCCCCAGACTAGTTTTTAAATTCTTTTTGTGTGGGTTGGATTTGCAGAGAGCTACAAGATGAGGTGAGTGAAACAAGTATTATGATATAAGGACAATGATTTTGTCACGGAAACTTATTATTACAGGATATATATATATATATAAATCCGCCATACGCTAACTTAACAGACACAAATGTTAGTCGCAAATTATGCGTACTTGTTATGTACCCACGAGTGCGAGATCAAAGAAGAACACAATACAGCAACTGGCTAGAGAATAGTGAACGTAGCGTAGCACGACAACGTATCAAATGGCCGGATGCTTGACCGTGTGTCTGCAGCTTAGTGAATTCGTTAAAACTATGAATGTCAGCATCAATTTTGAATTTCTTCGAACCCCAGGCTATTGATTTTAAGGGATTATTTACCGACACATAAGTTATTATACTCATTCATTCACTCATGCAGATATAATTTGGACAGATAATAATAATCGTAAAACAGCAATGACTTACTTAAGAATCTCTGTAGACAGACACTACTGAATTTTCTTTTTGATCGTCGACCAACTGGCTATATGATAGGTAAATAAGTCCAAATCACCAACCACAAAAATTCAATGAAGGTTTTACACCGATAGCAGTTTCATAAGTAGGTTGGATGAAGCCCTCGAGTTATACTACATCATTGTTGAGAAATGCGGTTATTATTTACATCCAGATTACAAAATTTCTTGGATATCATGAACAAATGGACTGTTCGTCTTATATGAACTGAGTGAGATTTCGGCTGCATATTCAGCTCACCCTGTTTTGCCCGGTCCAGAACCTTTGTGATAGACTTAAAACTCTAATTTCGAAAAGATTATCAATGAAAAAGAATAGATCGGCATTAACGGAATGTGAACCCATTATCTTGTAAGCGGAATGAGTGTCTGAAGAGAAATAATGACAGTTGGATAAGAGGAAGTGATGTTGTAAGTACCAGAAAATCTCAGGAATAGTTCACTTTTGATGTTTGTAGGAATTTATTCGTTGATTTCAGGTCTCTTTTAAAAATGGACTGACATCAGACGGAGAAACGATGGAAATCTGAAAGCACTGGGTACCTGTCTCATCCTGGTGTAGCGCTCATCAGTAGTATGTACCGTGACACACCTGGGGACTGAACCCTGAATCGTCATTGTGCCACTGATTTGGCATCCAGTGGTCTATATTTACTACTTCCGTCAGTTCAATGTGTAGCCTCCTTGTTTGGTCCCCCTGTAGGGGTGCGAGTTAAAATTCCGTAACCTTTGATCAACCCTACTTAACTTGGTGTGCTCTAGTACCTGCTTAACCAGTACTTTACCTAGCGTGTAAGTACTGACAACAAAACACAAATCAAAAGAACTGATACGCAATGTATTTGAAGGAGCTATGTATTTAATTAAGGTAAATGTAATAATAATGAATGGGGGAAAAGTTTAATCAACTTATCTGGCTTGTAAAGGCTGAACTAGGGACTCGGAGTACGTGTGTGGTAATCAGCACAATGGAGCGCAAAATGGCGTCCAAGCCTGCTCGGATGCATGCTCGTTAAAACAAAACTTAAAACACCCTAAGCATCCGGAGGTAAGCTAGAGATTTATTTAGTTAATTTAATTTAGACTATTTATTTTAGCCCTAGTTATATTTTGGTGCCAGGAAGGTGCGTTACAGGTTATCCCCCTCCTAGAAGGTTGTTGGGATACCGGCAACCTTCGATCCTAGGAGGCGACTGCGAGGCGGAAACGCAACACCTTTCTATATTGGTGATGGGGTAGGTGACGTGTGGTTCTCCGAAGCTAGTGCAACTATTCACACCTACGAGGTAAGAGAACTTTGCGTCTAGACGCAACCCTTCTCGCAGTCTTGGAAGGTGACTCAAAGCCTCCGTCTATTTTTTCCTATTGCTTCTTAATCTACCTGGGAGTGTGCATGGGGAAATTGGTACAAAGAGAACCAAAGAACGATCCAAGTGGCATCATCAGCAGCCAATTGTATCCAATTTTCAACGCATTTTCTAGGTTCTGCAAGAAGAAGGAAATAGGACATTAGAGAGCTAAGAAAAGAAAAACCAAACAATCCGAAGTGGGGGGAGTACAGAAAAGAATAATAATAACCAACCGAGAGAAAAGTTTTCGAAATTCAAATTGTATTTCTGGTTTTTTAGATATGAAAACGCATTGATAGTGCATGCCACGACAAAATAGTTGAAACTCCGAATTTACCGAGTGTGAAGTTGCGCTGGGGCTAATTAACGAAATCGGCGTATCGTTTGGGCCAATGTACACGCCTCCCAGCACGTGTAGAGGGTACTGGATCAGTGCTACTAGACGTGGCTCTTTTAGAAGATTCAGAGTACGCGCGACTAGCGAGTCTGTTTGGGAGTCTCGCGGCAAGGGTTTTTCTAGTTGTGTCGGTGTAGAGGAAGGTGGGTCGTCCTCTATATAAGCTGCCTTCAAACGATCGACACTTATAGAATCCTGCCGTCCAGATCTGTCAATGACGAAAAACTTTTCTTTCTACTGAGAACCTTGAAAGGTCCGTCGTATGGTGGCTGTAAGGGTTTACGTACACCGTCACAACGCACAAAGACGTGAGTGCAATCTTGGAGTCTTTTATCCAACTGCACCCGTCTACACTGTATCCGTGTGGATGGGGTTGGAGGCGACGCATGTGTAACTTAAGAGTTTGAGCATAGCCATGGATATCGGTAGGAGTTGGGTCACTACAATCTGAAGCGACCATTTCACCCGGCAAACGTAAGTTACTACCGTAAACTAACTCAGCAGGTGTACACTGTATATCCGTCTTGAGTGTAGAACGATGCTGAGAAGAACCAACGGCAGAGACTCAGTCCATTTCATATTGTCGACTGCCATTAGTGCGCTCTTAAGGTGTCGGTGGAATCGCTCCACCAAACCATTGGAAGCTGGATGATATGCGGTAGTGCGGATGCGTTTGCATCCCAACAGATTCATCAGCTTCTGGAAGGTAGCGGATTCGAACTGTTGGCCTCTGTCGGTTGTCACGGTGGAAGGGCATCCAAACTGTGAAACCCATCCTTCGACGAAGCCCGACTTACTGTTTCGGCAGTAATGTTAGACAATGGGATGGCTAACGGCCAGCGAGTAAACCTATCGACACATGTCAGTAGGTAACTATATCCATCGGAGGGTGGAAGTGGGCCGACAATGTCTAAGTGGACATGAGCGAATCGTGAGTCCGGTTTGGCGAAAGTTCCAAGTGGTGGGATGTTGTGACGATTCACCTTGGAACGTTGGCACTGAATACATGACCGTGTCCAGTTTCGAACATCACGGTTAATACCAGGCCAAACAAACCTAGCAGATATGAGTTTGTCAGTGGCACGGATGCCAGGATGTGAAAGATTGTGCAAAGCATCAAAAACATGCTTACGCAAGGGTAAAGGAACAACCGGTCTGGGTGTGCCTGTGGAGGTGTCGCACAATATTGACACTTCACTGTTCAGGAGCGGTAAACGCTGTATCTTCAGAGAGGATGAGTGTTGAAGTTTTTCAATCTCCTCGTCTGAATCCTGAAGTTCGGCAATCTTCCGTAAGTCGACTGCTCGAGGCAAAGTAGTGGTGCAAACGCGAGACAGTGCGTCCGCGACAGGGTTATTCGCACCAGAAATATGACGGATGTCCGACGTGAATTGCGAAATATATCTAGGTGACGTAATTCACGCGGTGAATATCTGTCAGTAGTGGTGTGTAAGGCATACGTCAGAGGTTTATGGTCGGTAAAGATGATGAAGTCACGACCTTCCACAAAATGACGAAAATGTTTCACTGAGGCATATATGGCGAGCAGTTCCCTGCCAAAAGTGCTGTACCGCATTTCGCAGGTGGATAACTTCCGGGAGAAGAATGCAACTGGGATCCAAGTGTGATCCGAAAGTTGTTGCAACACAGCTCCAATGGCCGTGTTAGAGGCGTCAACCGCAATGCTAAGAGGTAGGTTTACGTCTTGATGCACCAGCATCGTGGCGTCTGCTATTGCGGTTTTGATCTTGCGAAATGCTTCTAGTGCCTCCGGAGTCAAGCTGAAAGTTTTCACTTACTTTTCAGCAGGTCGGTCAGTGCAGTCAAAATGTGCGCACATTGGGGAACGAAGCGACGATAATAGCTCACCATACCCAGAAACACACGCAGAGCTTTAAGTGACGCTGGGACTGGGAAGTCTTGGATCGCCTGTACCTTTTCAGGTAGTGGGCGAATGCCTTGCTCGTCGATAACGTGTCCCAAAAATTTTAGTGAACGAACGCCAATCTGGCATTTGGCCAGGTTGACTGTCATCGAATGCTCTGACAGTCTGGCGAAAACCTGTTTCAAGTGGTTAAAATGAGTGTCTTCGTCAGGACTAGCGATTAGTATATCGTCTAGGTAGGCATAGGCGAAATCGAGTCCACGTAAAACATCGTGAATAAAACGTTGGAAGGTTTGTGCTGCATTGCGAAGACCAAAAGGCATACGGAGGAACTCAAAAAGACCAAACGGTGTAATGACGGCTGTCTTGGGAACATCATCAGGATGAACCGGGATCTGATGATATGCACGCGTCAAGTCAAGCTTACTGAAGATAACCGAGCCTTTTAAAGATGCAGTCAAGTCGTGAATGTGAGGGACTGGATAACGATCTGGAATCGTTTTAGCGTTGAGCCTTCGGTAGTCACCACAAGGCCTCCAGTCCATGCCATTGTTCTTGGGTACCACATGCAAGGGTGAAGACCATGGACTGTTGGATGGTCTGATTATTCCCATTTCAAGCATGTGTTCGAACTCGGCTTTTACAGCACGCAGTTTCTCCGGGGATAATCGCCGTGGTTTCGCAAACACTGGCGGGCCAGTCGTCGTTATGTGATGAGAAACGTTCGAAGTCACACAAGGGACACAACGACTTGGCTTAAAGACATCCGGAAAGGACTGAATGATAGACGCGTAGGGACTAGAAGCGTCCGTCGTGCAGTACACGGGACTGAGGGGCGGCGTCTTTGTGACTATACCGGAAACAGAGAGTGTTGTGGTAGAATCTATCAACTTATGCTTGCCAGCATCTACCAGCAGCTGATAGTGCTGCAAGAGATCCATACCAATAATGCCGGTGGTCACATCGCCACTATGAAAACCCAACGAAAGGGACGACGCAATCCAAGGTTGAGATCGAGGAATCTCCGACCATAGGTTGTGATGGGCGAACCGTTGGCGGCACGAAGTTGCAGAGACATTGGCCGCAGACGCTCTTCCTTCGTAGGTGGGATGACGCTAGCTTCTGCCCCAGTGTCAACTAGGAAGCGTATCCCAGAATGTCGATCAGTGACGAAGAAGAGGCGACATGGAAGTGGCTCGCCAGCGACGTTAGTCGCCGTCACGTGCTGGCTCACACGTTTCCCGCCTGGTTAGCCTCGAAGGTGCAAGGTCGAGTGCACCTTTTGGCATTGGCACCATAACGTTTATGGTACCAGCACAACCTGGGTTGGGATTGTCGCGATTTGGAACGTCTGCTACCGGTACGGGAGGCAGACCTGTTGCGCGAGCGAGACGTGCGACCTTTGGAAAAACTACCAGACCGCATTTCGTTCCTGATGCTGCACAACTCCTCATACAATTTCGAGATGTGAGCTATAACATCGAAACTTGTTGGCTCACCAGCCGAGGGAGGATGTGGGTTTTTGGACGAATCCGTGGCAGTAGACAGTGCAGCTGAGATACTAGTGTTGGGTTTCGTAGCATCCACAGCTCTGTCAGCCGCTTCCGCCAGCTCTATTAAGGGACACTTATGGAAGGGTGCGAGGATCCCTTGAACCGACTGTGGTAACCTCTGTAACCACAGTTGCTTGAGAAATGCTTCATCAATGTTGAAGTCAGCAATCAGCTGCTTCATCTGACGAAGCAGTTGCGTCGGCTTGCGATCACCCAGATGCACATCCCTGAAAAGTTCTTGCACTTTCTGCTGGTCAGTAAGTGCAACACGTTTGATGAGGGCGGTTTTGAGGCGATCGTAAAGATTCGGTGCTGGGTCATCTAGCACATCTGAGACGTCTTCGATCACATTTTCCGGTAAGCTGACGATGACTAAGTTGGACTTAGTTTCTTGTGATTGAATGTGTCTCAAGGCAAACTGAGCTTCCACATGGGAGAACCATGCAGATGGTCTGTGGGCCCAGAAGGTGGGAAGCTGGAGGGTTACGGCCATCTGCGCAGTCGAGTCGTTATCCGCCATTGATCAGGGAATTAACGAGGCACGATGATGATAAAAATAAAAAAATTACAATGCAAAAATAACCAATGAGGAGTGTAATAAAAAAACGCTAGACGTGCCAAAAAAAAATAGCCCAGACAAATCAACGCAAGAAAACAAAGGTACTAGACAAAGTAAGAAGTGATACTCGGGCTCACCAATTTTGTAGGGATGCGTGTTACAATTCCGTAACGTTTGATCAACCCTACTTAATTTGATGTGCTCTAGTACCTGCTTAACCAGTACTTTACCTAACGTGTAAGTACTGAAACAAAACACAAATCAAAAGAACTGATACGCAATGTATTTAAAGGAGCTATGTATTTAATTAAGGTAAATGTAATAATAATGAATGAGGGAAAAGTTTAATCAACTTATCTGGCTTGTAAGGCTGAACTAGGGACTCGGAGTACGTGCGTGGTAATCAGCACAATGGAGCGCAAAATGGCGTCCAAGCCTGCTCGGATGCATGCTCGTTAAAACAAAACTTAAAACACCCTAAGCATCCGGAGGCAAGCTAGAGATTTATTTAGTTAATTTAATTTAAACTATTTATTTTAGCCCTAGTTATATTTTGGTGCCAGGACAGTGCACTACACCTTCCCCTCAGTGACATCTGTTCATGATAGTTGGCGACTCGGAATCACTAAAATCCCTACAAACATCCATATTCGATCTTCCCCTCAAATAACAAATTCTAAAGATGGTTTGGGTATGTTTACAAATTTCTAATTTATAGCTAATTTCATACGCAGTTTTTCTTATCGTTTTGCTTACACTCAGTTTCTACTGACACAGATTTACTAGGATGATTTGAGTCTGGATTTGCATAAAACCTGTTTGTAATATATCTAAATATAATGGGTGTAAGATGAAACTGTATTTGCATCGTTTTAATTAGTCAATAGGCACATCATAAAAAACGTTTAACCCCTGAGTTCTAACATTTTGAGAATACCAGATGGGCAGCTTACATACCCATGCAAAGCGATGATTGAAACTTAGAAATTTCATAGATTTATTCTATGTTCTTTTGCATTCATCGTTAGGTTACTTCAGGTTCAATCATAATTTGATCATAATTGCTTATTACGGTAGGTAATGCGTCAGTGTACATGATGTATATTCAACCCATTTCAGTTGATGACAGCTTACAACTCAAAATCATAAACCTGTAAATAAAGTAAAATCAATATATTGTCTGGAATAGTAATCAGGATGTATGATTGTGCTTTAGAAAGAAATTGAAGATAACAAAACAGGTTATAATGTCCTAAATTTCTGATGATGTTAGTTTATTTAGTATTTGATACACTTTCCTCTCTAAATGATGAACAGCGCTTACTAAAATCGATTCAACCAAAATGGAAATGTAGATTCATTGTCTTGCTAATGTCTGATGAGAAATATTTTGTAATAAGATCTATTGGTCAGGTAAAATGTAATCTTTCATAGCTGTATTGCACAGAAAGTCCCTTTTAAATGTGTTATTTCTCAAATGATCACTATTCACATACAAATTTGTTTTAATCTTGATAGGAAAAAGGACTTTAGATAAAATTATTTCTATATATGAACGGTTGCATGTATAGTTATTTCGAAGGATAGGGGAGAGTTCGTTTTCAATACTATGGGTTTTTGATAACGCTATTAGAAAACAAAGATTATATGAAAAATGTGATGTATTTGTGCAATACATCTCGAACAATCTGATCCTCCACACATTTACTTGTCGACTCGTAAATGAAACTGTAAACAAAATTAAAGGTCAGATATATGGTGAAAATGAAAATGTTGTGACACTAGTCTTGGTAGTATAATCAGATAAGGATGATCAAGGTAAATTAAGTGAAACAATAAATTGTATTTGTACGCACAGAGGGGGCTTAAGTTTACGGATGGCTAACGCTTCGACAAACTTCAGTATGCACCCCTGATTATTCCTGTATAATATCTTGAAGGCTGTTCTCGTATTAACCCTGTGATTCATTTGAATGATATGTTTTGCTATAGATGACGACGGATGTCTGTCACCTGGACTTATCAGTGTTTGTGTTAAACCTTTTTTCTAGCCATTTGGGTATGTGTTCACCCACCCTAGTCTGCATTGAACGATTACTCCTCCCTATGTATATGTTTCCACATATACATGTAAACTGGTAAACACAGTGGGATATGACGTAATCATTTGTGCGAGGTTGAGGTTTATGGTGAAGCAGGTGTTTTGTCGTCTCAACAATGATAAGCTGAGCTGCATAGTATGTTTTACTGATAACAGATTTTAATCTCTGCTTCAATATCATACTACTTGTTTCCCCTCTATATGGTACTTTAAGAAATATGCTTTTCTTCGGGACCGAGGAAACAATAGGCTTTGGAGTCAGCTGTTTTTTACAATGTAAATGTAAAGGTAATCGTTCAATGAACACATCCCCAAATGGCTAAAAAAAAAAACAGTTTAAGACACAAACACTGATAAGTCCAAGTGACAGACATCCGTCGTCATCTATAGCAAAACATATCATTCAAATGAATCACAGGGTTAATACGAGAACAGCCTTCAAGATATTATACAGGAATAATCAGGGGTGCATACTGAAGTTTGTCGAAGCGTTAGCCATCCGTAAACTTAAGCCCCCTCTGTGCGTACAAATACAATTTATTGTTTCACTTAATTTACCTTGATCATCCTTATCTGATTATACTACCAAGACTAGTGTCACAACATTTTCATTTTCACCATATATCTGACCTTTAATTTTGTTTACAGTTTCATTTACGAGTCGACAAGTAAATGTGTGGAGGATCAGATTGTTCGAGATGAATTACACAAATACATCACATTTTTCATATAATCTTCGTTTTCTAATAGCGTTATCGAAATTTATTAAGGGGACTAGTTGTTTCAAACTATAGATTCTCATTTTGGACGTGCATACATAAAAATAAAAATGACTTATTCGAACGTTAAGAAACAGCTTGAATGGTAGGTGACATTATTTTTAAATTCACCTTTGAGTCGTCTAGACGTGGAACCACAATTCCTTATTCGAATTTTAGTTATATCACAGTGTACCTATACATAAGTTGATTTTCAAAAAGCAGAGATATTTATATAAAGGCCTGTTTTAATGTGAAGCATCTTATTCAGTGATAATGTAAATAATTAGAAATTACCATGTTGGCAGCTATATTTACCTGGATTTTTCAAATATTTTTTAAACTTCATTTCTTTGGCAACATTAGTGAAAGTACCAATATTTTTTGATAAAGGAATGAAACTGAATTATATACAAGTTCATAGAGATCGAAGAATATGATTGCTGATCTGGAATACTTGACTACACTCCACAGTCGCTAATATGTTACTGAAATGATATCCGCTGAATTTCTATAGCAGAAGATATTTCAAAACATTTTATACATTTACACTTATACATATGTATAAAATTAACTGGATAAGTCACATACAAAATTCTGCCCAAATGATTTTATTCAAAGGCGCTATGTATTCATCTGATAGTTGAAGAGAAAATCCACTTTTTTTCATTCATTCATATATCAAATAAATGTCTGTGAACAAGGCATAAGGCTTGAGATTGAATAAAAGTTAGTCGGTAAATATTTAATATTATCTATAACTATATAACCTCTGAAATAATCAACTGGTATACAAGTTAGTAAAAGATAAAGTAAAATGCGGAAAAGATAATAGTTTATGACAGAATACTCTTGTTTGTCATTCCATTTTGAAAGATAATTCAATGTCATTTCAACTACTAACGCATAGCCACAACTGCCTTGAATTGATGAGTAGCAACTTTTTTCATCTCTGTCATTGTTATCGAAGGCTGTGACTAGTGTTAACTCATTGATCATGATGTTAACTTGTAATGAATGTAAGTGAAAGGCTGAAGAATACTTTCAATTTATCTAGAGATATAACAGAATTCCTGAGCAGTGCGCACCTATCACCCTACCTCCCAGGGATCAACCCACGACCTTCAGTTTCCGTGACCAGCAAGTTACAATTGAGCCCCTGGGTCAGAATCCAGTGGTCCATATTTCCAACTTCTATCAGTTCACAACATAGTGCAACCATCGCCAATGTCATCGCTGAGTGTATGTCTTCACGGCCAACAGATTTGCCCCACCGGCCACGACTTCTTATTAGAACTTCCGGAATCACCTCTCGAAGTTAGTCACCAATGAGCACTAGACCAACTAAATTTGGGGGTTTGTGGGGATTTAATGATTTTCAAAGTTGGTATTCATCATGAACTGACATCAGTTGGAGAAACATTGGAAACCCCGGAGCACTGGACAGCTGTTTCGTCCTGGTGCGGGACTCTTCAGCACTGCGCATCCACAACCCGACCCTACGCCTAGGATCAAACCCAGGACTTTTAGGCTCCGTAGCCAGCAAGTTACCGTTGAAGTCATGACCTGTGGGGTAAACCAGGTGGTAGTGAGGACAAATACTCAGCGAGGACATTGGGTGATGGTCACTCTATGTCGTGAATTGACAGAAGTTGGAATTATTTTGGTCCACTCGATTGCGACCCAGTGGTTCCATGGTAACTTGCTGGCCACGGGACCTGAAGGTCTTGGGTTCGATCCTTGGCGGGGGGCCGGGTTATGGTTGCTACTGCTGAGGAGTCCCATACTAGGATGAAACAGCTGTCGAGTGCTTCCAGGACACCAATCTTCCTCCGTGTGATATCAGTCCATGGTGAATACCAACTTGCAAAATCATCAAATCCCCACAAACTACTAAACTGAATAGCGGAATTACATCGTAATTTGCATACTTTTTTCCAGACAGCTGAACGTTATTCTCTCCATTTGCATGTATGTATCTGTATGGGGAAATATACGCAACATACATAACTAAAGTCGTTGGATAGTTTACCACAGGCCTCAACAACAAATTACCAAGGTTCCATGAGAGGAAATGCCAGATAACCGTCTTCATGAACAGTCAAACAATGCAAACGAAAGTCATATGGAGCATTGTAGAACATCATTCAAACTTTCGTATAGAAATTGCCAAAATACCATGCTTAAATTCGTTGAACCGCTAATCATACATATTTTAAAGTTCACTTGTCTTCCAAAAACGTTGCCGTCACAAACATCCTGTAGCGGAAATTTTTATTGTATTTTAATATCAGAAGTACTGTCTAAGCATATTCTTCCACTATTACTCATTTATCATTACATCACCTATTTTCATAAGTGTTTTGTTTTACTTTATCACATCTTCGTTTCAGTGTAAAGTGCATTAACAGTGCTATCAGGTTTTTTCAAATGTTGGTAATGAAGCGCATTCGAAAACTTACTCATTTACCTAAGAGTTTCGCCTCACCTCTTTGTTGTCCAGCTCTACCGTTTGTCAGTTCCTTTATCATTGAATGTAAGTACATCCTATGTACTTGCTGAGTCGTCGGCTCACCTTTCTTCTCTTCCTTTTTTTTTCCAGATTCTCATGGACACCACCAAACTCATACTGCTCTGCACGCCCCCTACAACAACGTGCCTATCTACAGGCTAGACGAAAACTTATCAACAACTGGTCGTTACAGTAATCTTTGTCTTCTTATCATACTATCTGAAAATCAGTAATATAACCGAAAGATATAATGGACTATTTAAGCAGGCTTTAAAAAAGTTGTAAATACTTTTAAAACGATCTCTAGCAAATAAGGTGCTTCCCACTGAAGATTTTTTTTAGTCTATTTTACTTATTTACCTGATCTGCTCTAAACATGAGTGGTACTAGTTACTTAGTTAATTGTCATATATTTTATCCTTATAAGCAAACTATCTAATTGATGTATTACTTTTATTTCAGGATTTAGTGGAAAGTATTATACCACTTGCTTGTAGAAACAAATAATCTATTTTCCATACTTTCACATTATCCCATTTATGTCAACGAGTTGCAGTAATAAATGTTGCATAGACTTTAATGTATGAATAAGTGAAACAGACTGTAAGATAAAACGTCAAGTTTAGCTAATGCCTTTTAACTTAAATTTCATCACAAATTAGCTTTTTTTTAATGTCATACCCAAACACTTAAGTATCTCTGAAACAGAATCGGCAGGTTACATTCAATTTAAAATGAAGTTTCAGAGAAAAGTATTTATGTTCAGTTATCCGAAATTTCTGACAGTCTAATGGTTCCCGTTATATCATCCATGTTGTAAATATTTAACTTTGTCTAGAAAAGTATTGAGTAACAATAAAAAGTTGGTTCCTTCTATAGTACTGGACAACTGTTTCCAAGATACTTCTAAAACTACAAGTTGTGTTTGCTTTTACTTACTGAATAGAAATAAAAAGAATTATTACGAAAGATAAATAGTTGAAAATTAGTCTAAGTGTTTTTGTATTATACCGTCGTTGAGTGGACCGAATTGATTGGTCTCTATTGTCATCTGGGCTCCTGTGCGGATGCGTCAGTATTACCTGTGTTCTAATTGCGGTAATGATAGATAGTGGCTAGCAGTGGAATTCACGATGCGCATTTCGTCCTGTTTGGGACTCGTCAGGTGGATGTACCTGCCGGCTCCAAGTGAGGGATGTTTTTCCCACCGGGATTCGGACTCGGGAGCAATTGCTGAAAACATGAGAGCGTTATCCACTACACCACCAAGCCACGATAGCCACTTCTTGTTCAACGGGTTGAAAATTAGATTCGTGATGAAATTTTAGACTCAAAATAGATTTCGAAAAATGTTGATACTAACTTGCTTTCTTTAAAAATGAGTTTATATCACTGCCTAAGGAACTATGTCTATTGGCACAACGCCAGCTGTGTTCGTTCAAGGCACTACACTGACTAAGTAGTTCATACCAGTGGTCTACAAGTGACCTTGTTTACCTAATCTCTTCCCTAGGAAATATATCAGTTTGTTCTGAGATCAGTATAATTCATTCGACCAAATACACATTTCTTCTTAAAATATGTTTTCTGATTATGATTCACCCTGGCTTTTATCAGGTTGTCAGAAATAACAGTGAATACATAAACAGTTTTTCCGAATATTTTAATTTACTTTTCCGACTGTATAATACTATCTTATTGAGCAAGTCACACAGGAGACAAATCTTTTCCCAAGTGATCGCTTCTGATAAACTTAATTTCACCTGCGTAAAATAGATATGTTTCTATGTTTTTGTGAGACAAAACTATAAGATAAATGCAAAACTTATTGACAGCTTGTATTGAATTGGTAAGAGATAGAAAAGTGCTTGCGTTTATTTACTGATTATCTTTGTTGTTGTTCTTGCTGATCTCAGTATCCAAAGCTTTTACTTTAATGATACTGTAGTGTTACTTATTCAAGTTTATCACAAGGTATTGATGCAATTTAATAGGTAAGGTGTCTGTGAGTAATAGAGAGAAGGTAACTTTAGTCTTCTATCATTAGGCTATAAGTACAGCAGTAAATAACAACAGATATGTACACTGATTAGCTTCTAAGTTTGTCCCTTCAATATCACTGACATTTTTAAAATTATCTCTTTTCTTTCCGTTATATTCACCTGTAATAT
Organism: Heterobilharzia americana; assembly: GCA_944470555.2. Lineage (NCBI taxonomy): Eukaryota > Metazoa > Platyhelminthes > Trematoda > Strigeidida > Schistosomatidae > Heterobilharzia > Heterobilharzia americana. Next base: position 43,320,329 of record OX104127.1, read on the forward strand.
ACTGAATTTTAGTGGAAATATCTCAAGTTTACGGAGTGCACCTCTTCTGAAAAGTTAATTACTAGTCTAGTTGTATATTAGAAGGCATCCAAAGATAAAATCTATCAAATATACACATGGAGTACAACACGATGGTGTCTGTATTTGATTTATCTTTCAATTTATTACTGATTGATCGTGGCTAGTAGTCGAGCTTTGGATGCGCATTTCCTTCCGTTTCCGGGCTTGTCAGCTAGATGTGTCTGCCTCTCAGTAAGCAATGTTGTCCTCACTAAGACTCGAACTCATGACCAATCATTTCAAATATCAAAGCGTAATCCAAAAAAAAAACCCATTGAGTTACGTTAGTCACTACTTGGGTAACGAGTGAAGTTTTTATGTTGTTGTTTGTACCATTCTGTCGTTAACTCCACCGAATTGATAGGTCTCCATTGGCATGTAAGCTCCTGCATAGATCCCTTAATATTATTTATATTTCAATCTTATGTTGAATGCAACTAACAATATATCTTTCAATTTTTATTCACATTTCATAAGTAAAATGTAATGGATATACATAGAAATATCCTATTACTTTTTATTTACTACAGTGTAATAAAGGATCAAATTTATGTGTACTTATTCAAATTTCAGATTAAAATTGTACTACAATTGATATTATACATCTATTAAATTGAAATGAAATGATAACATCATGAATATGACTGACTGAATTAAAGGTTTACATTTACATTCATAAATCAAAGAGTTGAAAAGTGTTCAATATTCTTTTGAATTGTATTCAAATCAAACTAAAATTGCTCCGTGCAAAAACATTCATAATCGTTTTAACAATGTTTAGAAAGAAGTTGATAATTTTTCTAAATATTATTGTTAAGGTAAATTATACTAAACTATACTAGTATCTTTCTTTAAATCTGTGTATAATTAATAAAGAAGTGATATTTTTATTCATGAATGGTTCAATTTTCGTAGATCAAAATGATTCATCTACAGACAATCTAATGAAAAAAAGAATGCACAAAAATCAGATAACTTTTAGCGTTGAAGGTATGGTGTTAAGCATAGACTGATAAGTTATTTGATCTGATGTATGGTTACTTACATTTAGAGATACAGAAATGTGAAATAGTATTTATGACCGTCTAATACTAACCATGGGAAGGAAATATGTTTTCTAGCCGGTAAGAAATAAATTGTATCATTGGTTCAGCATATTTTATATTTATTCAAATGATCAAGAAAATCAAGGCGTTTATGTTACTAAATGTTTCCTTTTTCTACAGGAAATATTAATAACTTTGTACTGGGTGATGACTGAAGGTGAGATGAACATCTGGACAGCGGCCTATCTCGCTCGTCCGAGTCCGGTCGGGGTCACCCAGTACAAATACTTGTCTGTCAAACTACGCCTATCTTAGATAGTCAGATCACAATTAATGACTATCCCTTTTTGTTATTCCAGCTAAATATACCATGTATCTTGTAAACATCGGAAGATGTCCATGACTTCCACCCAAACTTATTATAACTGTGATTATTATTATTATACCCAACCATTTTCAAATAACTAGCAATTCCATTTATCACTATTTAGAAAAATCAAGTTAGTTGACTGATATTAATGAAATTTACTCATTTGTTATTTTATTTATTTACCCCTTAGGTTCCTAGCGGAACATACGGCTTCAGTAGCACACCTTCATTTCACTCTCTTCTCTGTAGTCTTCTCAACCTGGTTCCACGACATCTCACAAGCTCTTATTTCTTCCTAACACCATTTCCTCCATGTCACCCTCAGCTGCAAGGCTCAACTCGTCGTTTCCCATCTGGGTTCCACTCGACGACCTGGCTTGACGTGTGACGTCTCCGAATGGTCTTCTCAGTGTATGCCCAATCCATCTGCACTTCCTTCCACTGCATATTTGTTGAGTGTTAGGTTCTTGGTTGTTTCGTTGCCAGTCAGCCAGAGTTTCTTGTTGTTTATCGTTTCTGGCCATCTGATCTTCAGTAACGAGTAACCGTAGGCAGTTGTTGATGAATATCTGCAGTTTTTTGAAAATGCTTTTCGTGACGTGCCAAGTCTCTGAACCATATAGAAGCACTGACGTTGGTGTTGAAAATCCGGATATTGTTCACGTTTTATGCTGAGTGCAGTGCAGTAGATCTCCACACTGGTTTCAGGTTAATGAACGCCTGTCATACTGTCATTCTGATCCTGGCTGGCTTTGACATCCTCGTCTGTGCCATCTGTAGTTGAAACCGTGCTGCATATATAGGTGTGGGTAAAATGGGCTTCTCCCGTTGATGGTGGCGTTGGCTGGGTATCATCATCACCTCTATCTTCTCTATGTTCATTTGAAATCCCGCCTTTGCTGCTTCTTCTGTCAACTTGTAAGTTTTTGCCTGTAGATCTTCAGGTTTGTGTGACATTAGACACAACTCATCAACGGAATCCAAATCCTCTAGGTTCTTTTCTGTGGTCCAGCGTATCCCCCTTTTCTCACTCCTCACTGTTTGTTGCTTGATCTAGTCCACTACAATCAGGAATCTCATTGGTGATAGTAGACAGCCTTGTCAAACTCCTTCCTGTCTTCACTTCAGAGGTATCACTGAGCTTCCCACTGTGAATTACTTGGCATGTGGTGTCTTCATGTAGTTGTTGAACGAGATTGATGAAGGTTTGTGGTATTCCATAGTGTTGAAGCAGCAGCTGCCAAATTACTTCTCGGTCGACGCTGTCAAAGGCCTTTTCAAAGTGGATGACGTTGAGGTATGGTAGAGAGTTGACTACCATTCTATACTCTGTTCTATGATGATGTGTAGTGTAGCGTTGCAATTTGATCCGCACATGATTTGTACTTCCTGAATCCAGCCAGTCTGTTCCGGTTGTAGTTTTGAATCCAGCGTATCGTTTAGTCTCTCCAGAATGATGCGGCTTAATGTTTCGCTTGAGGTAGACAGGAGTGGAGCATGATTCCTCGCCAGTTCTTGCAAACACTTAGGGAGTTTGACAAGGTAGCCCTTCTTTGGGATTTTGACTAGGTAGCCCTTCTTCCAATCAATAGGCAGGTACCTTTCCTTCCTTCCAGACCTTCTGCAGTAGTGGTGTGAGCATGTCCGCTGTTTTCTCTGAGTCTGCTCGCAGTGCCTCTGGTGGGATTCCATCTGGTCCTGCTGCTTCCAAGGATTTCAGCAACTTTATGGTGTTCAGGATCTCGACTTTCGTTGGAGGGCTTGTGTTCACTAGTAGTTCTGTAGCTGCAGGTGTGTATTTCTGGACGAAGTACAGGTGGTGTTGGATTCAAGAGCTTTTCAAAGTGGTCAACCCATCGTTTCCTTTGTTTCTCTTCTTTGGTAATTAAATTTCTTTCATCATCTTTTATTAGTTTCATGTGTGTTGATCTCCCCCCTCCCAGATAGTAACCTGGTTATTTGACATAATGTTGTCAGATCTCTGTTTCTCCTACCTGCAGCCAGTTCTGCTTCACTTGCAAGTATGTCGTAGAATTGTCTTTCGTCTTTGCGCGCAAACTTCCCCACTTCTTTGTTCAGTGTAGTGTTTTATACGCTTTACTCAGTTCTGCTTAACGTTGTGCATCTTTTAGTGTATCCATCTGATGAATCCATGTCACTCCCATTGTGGATATTCTTGTGCTTGAACACACTGCCTCCAATCACCAAGTCGTTGAATGTACAGTATTCAGCAAACAGTTCTCCATTCTTGTTAATTTCACCGAATGCTTCTCTACCCACGATCACTTCTCTTCCTGTGTTGTCCCCTCCCAGTTTGGCATTCATGTCGCCCATTAGAATTTTGATATCGTCAACTGATGTCTTGTCCAGTGTTGATTGCAGTTGTCTGTAGAATTCCTCCCTCTTCTCTTGATCTGCTTAATTATTTGTAGGTGCGTAGCGTAGCATTGTGTGATTGTGACTTTCCTTCCTTTTGAGTTGAATCTTGCTGTCATGATCCTGCATGAGGAGATTGGTTCCCACTGCATGAGAGTGAGTCTTCGATGTTCTTAGAGATATCTTGATAGCCAGTCCCTCGGTGTGCTGGTGGTTGTCGTCTGATTGACAATATCAGAGTAGATTATTGATTCTCTAGTTGACAGTTTGGAGAGTTCACTTCCATTCCACCCGCTTTCGCCGATTCTTAGCACTTCCATGCCATACCTACTCATCTGTTTTGTAATCTGGACAGCCTTGCTAGGTTCAAACATAGTGCAGACATTCAATGCCCCCATCCTTACTTTCGCTTTCATCGAGGAAGAGAAGATACATATTCAAATGAAAAGCTTAGTGATTAGTGGGGTAAGATAAATATCAAATTTGATATTTTTTCAAAGAAATGTAATCATTAATACGAAAAAGGGAGATGGTTAAACATTTGATTTAGGAAATATTTAAGAGATGTCTAAATAGCTAATTAGTTATTGTTGGAGTTCATACACTGTTTTTATTTATTAACAAGGACTTCACTGTATATACCACAAGATTTAAGTAGACTAGAGAATTTTATCTGACATAGCGAGTAAAAAAATTCACAATTCCACTAAGAGTAAAAATGTTGTTTTTCCATTTTTTTTCCCAATGTTTTGAAACATCATTCATAGAGAATATCGTGTACTGTCTGATATCTAATGCTTTTAAATGGATCTACTGGTGTGGATTCTTATCGATTCCGTACGGAATCTGTTGTACTTTCGAAAATTGAAATATTGATATCCTTTTTGCTACATACAATAATTTCATTTGTTAGTTTTGTTGAAGGTAATCAACCGGAAGCCTCCATCTGACCTCGAGATTATAGATGCATCTTGCTGAAAGGTGCTAACAAGCAGGGTCTACTGCTGACAACCTCTCAAAAAAGTAATATCCATCAAAATGTACCGTGTTTGCGAACGTCTTGACTTGACAGCCACATTGCAAAAGTGATCGATCGAATTCAGTCAGTGCCCAGCCCCAGAAAACATGAAAATAGTTGCTCTCCAGTGACCAATCAATGCACCAACTTATAGGTTGATTTACTTGTTACATCTACCTAGCAAGTTAGTATGATACATACCACACGGACGTCCACTTAATGACAAAATAACATTGAAAAGTAATTGTTTTTATATCACACCGTCATTGATTGGACCGAATTCATCGGTCTCTATTGGCATATGGGCTCCTGTAGGTATGCCTCGATGTTGCCTGTGTTTTAATTATGTATAGTAATGATGTGCAGTGGCTAGCAGTGGAATCCAGGATGCTCATTTCGTCCTATTTGGGACTCGTCAGCTGGATGTATCTGCTTCCCAGTCAGTGATGTTGTTCCCACCGGGATTCGGACTCCGGAGTGATCGCTTCAAATGCCACGATCCATCATTAAGATAACTAGAAAGCAGGCAATATCGAGGCATCCGCATGGGACCGCATATGCCAATAGAGAACAATCAATTCAGTCCAATCAACAACGGTATGATATGAAAACAATTATACTGAAACTATACCCGTCGCACAAGAAATGGCTATCCTGGCTTGGTGACGTAATGGATAATGCTCTGGCGTTTGAAGCGATCGCTCCCGAGTCTGAATCCCAATGTGAAGAACATCACTCACTGGGAGCCGGCAGGTACATCCAGCTGACTGGTGAGTCCCAAATAGGATGAAATGCGCATCCTGGATTCCACTGCTAGCCATGATCCATCATTAACATTGAAAAGTAACCTTTTCATAGGATTATCAACTTTCAACATGAGTTTAAGGATTGTTAAGGTTTATATGTGTTTGTTTCTTTTGTAAATAAACATTTGTATTCATTTCCTTTTAAACGAATTCTATTGGTTATTAACTTAATACAATAGGAACATATTTGTTGGATTATAACGTTTCTCTGTTTTTCATATCTAAATAAAGGTACTGTGTGATAAAGTTCATAGCCTGTTTTCCGCTTACAACCTCAGATTATAAGGAATGGTGATAGAATCAATAGTGTCACAAAGTCAAACGTTATGTGATACACTGTCATTCAGCATGCTTAGTCAGAAATAACTAACTCCAGTCATAACTTTCGGTTAATATGAAGATATATATAAATGCACTAGGTATCTAAATCTGAATTCTGAATTGAATTTCATCAGGCTTATTGAGCCAAAAAACAAAATAGTTTGTCGCACTCAACTATTAGTCAGTTAAACGAAAGGAAAATAGGTTTTTGCATTCATTTACACACATATTATACTACTTTTCTAAGAAATTCCAGTTCATGCAAATACAGTGACTAGGTGTATTCATAAATAATTATGATAAGAAACAAATAATCATTCTATTATTTGTATGAAGCGTACTTTCTGTTCAACCTTCTCAAAGTATGAGTGATGTACAATGATAAAATACTTAGAATTAAATTGAAGGTAAATAAATGAAGCTAAATATTTAAACAAGGATGATTATTTGTTCTAAACACTAAACACTTTATTTGTATTCAAGACCAGTTAGAAAAATGCAGATAAAGAGACTGCCTATCCGACTGATTGAATACATAAAGAAATAAACACATTTAGAGATAAGAGATTATTCATTGAAAAAAAAACTGTCACATTCATCAAATGATGATGTGTAGAATTTAGGCATGAAAGAAAACTTGTTAGTTTACTTTTACCTAGAGATCTTCCAACTATGAAAAATAGCTGAATAGTAAGTTGAACAAAGAGAAATGAATCATCAGACAACATCATTACTGTCAGGAATTCAGGTTATCCTTATCGAAATAATTTTGATAATGTTTCATTATATAATCATTTTTTCTTACTATTCTGCAATTATTCTTTTCAGGGAATCTGTATGTAAGCGTTTCATCATTGGATACATAGAAGTTAAACTGTCAACTTATATCAAATATAAAAAAGTGGAATCATATAAGCAACTGCGAAATACTGATAAAAAATTGGCCTAAGAGACCATTATGTATAGGAGAAGAGAAAATTTCTTCTCATAAGTGAATTGTATTTTTCAAGATGATAAAACCTATCAATTATCTTACAGTTCGAGTAAACTGCATACTGAAAAGTTATTGCATCACAGGGTAATCTTAATGAAAGTCTCTGTAGGTTCGAATATGAGAAATGTAAAGAAGGAAAACTGATATACATTTTATAAGCTGTATTATAAAATAATAGAATACTGTACACTGGATTTTTACTAGAATTTCTATTATAAGTAAAAAGGGATGAGAAGTAGTCAAGAAATGACAACTTGGTATAAATCCTTTATGATGCTTTAATAAACAAGACAGCATTCATTTATGTATAGACATTTTGCTCACAACATATCTCCATAAAAAATCTGGGAGCACTGGACAGCTGTTTCGTTCAACTAGCATGGGACTCCTGAGCAGTACGCACCCACTACCCGACTAGGGATGGAACTCAGCACCTTCAGGTTTCACGGCAAACGCCTTCAACATTCAGCCACATTACTGTATAGTGCTCATTAGTGACTGGCTTCCAGATGGATGTCAGCAAGTTCTAATGAGAAGCCGTGACCTGTGAGGTCAACCAGTCGGAAGTGAAGTGGATGCTAACTGAAGACCTTGGGTGAAAGTCACGCGATGTTGTGAATTGACAGAAGTTGGAAATTGTGAACCACTGGAAACCGATCCACTGGCTGAATGGTTAACGCATTCGCCGTGAAACCTGAAGGTCCTGAGTTCCATCCCTAGTCGGGTCGTGGGTGTGTACTGCTCAGGAATCCCATACCAGTTGGACGAAACAGCTGTCCAGTGCTCCCAGATTTCCAATGGTTCCCCAACCAATGTCAGTCCATGATGAATACTACTTCTAAATTAAAAATCCCCATTCATCTCAAAAATACATATCTCCATAACCTTAGATTAATAAATCAACCAGAAACTTTTCTGCTTTGATTTTCAACAAATGATAATCGTTTAAACGCTTTCATAACAAAGTAAATTTGTGTTTCTTATTCAGTGATGTTATTATTAACTCATCCCTCTAAGTATTTAGCTGATTCACTCTAGTTTACATCTTCAATAGTATGTAGAGTAAGAGCAATCTAAATGACTGTGAAAATTATTAGTACAATACGGCCGAGAAAGAAAGTATCTATTCATATTAGAATTTAGTTCAATATTCATAAGAAGGATAAGGGATTATAAGATAAATTGCACAACAAATTTGCAAATTATTACAGATTTTATTAAATGTAACCTTTTTTAAGATATCTGCGTTCATATGAAAGCTTAATAAATTGGTTAAGATTTATTTTTCCTTAATGAAACCAATCGACATAAAGTCTCACCAAATCTAGGTTTGTACCTATCGTCTTGGTTTTTTCTTTATATATCTATTTACAGTAACTATTATCTTATAGGATATATAATATGATAACTTGATGAAGATTGAAATAATTTTGTTGGCGCTTTAATCAATTATTCAAAATAAGAATTAAAATTTTTCAATATAGTTCAGATCAAATTTTGGGGGAGTTGTGGAGACTTGGGAATATTTCAAGTCGTTATTCATCGTAGACCGACATCAGTTGGAGGAGCAAAAGAAACCTGGGAGCACTGGACAGCTGTTTCGTCCGACTAGTATGAGACTCCTCAGCAGTGCGCACCCACGAGCCCACACCGGCAGGGATCGAACCCGTGACCTTCAGGTTCCGTGGCCAGCGCCTTACCATAGCGCAACCGCCACTCAATGTCATCGTTGAGTATCTGTCCTCGTGGCCATCGGGCTTTGACTCGAATGAGAAGTAGTGACCAGTGGAGTCAAAGCCTGATGGCCATGAGGACAGATACTCAACGATGACATTGGGTGGCAGTTGCACTATATCGTGAGCTAACAGAAGTTGGAAATATGGAGCATTGGATTCTGACCCAGTGGCTCAATGGTAACGCGCTGGCCGCGGAGCCTGAAGGTCACGGGCTCGATCCCTGCCTGTATAGTGTCGTGGGTGCACACTGCCGAGGAGTCCCATACTAGTCGGACGAAACAGCTGTCCAGTGCTCCCAGGTTTCCTTTGTTCCTCAAACTGATGTCAGTCTATGATGAATAACAACTTGAAGTAGTTCAGATCATCATATCTTCCTTTTTAAAAGTTTGGATAATTGCAGAAATTAAGACCAGAATAGAAATCAAAAGAAAACCAATATTGAAATGAAATGTATCTCGAAGGTAACTAAACCAATGCTTCATTGCCTTTTTTATATCTTTAAGTCAACCTAATTACTGACTAGTTTGTCATTTTTTTTTAGCTTCTGAACTCTTTTACTGAAAAAAGCCGTCTTGCTTACTAGTTTGAATGCCGTGAAAATCAAGATTTTACTTTCAAGTTTAGACACCCTTTCTGTATTAATAGAATATGTTTCGATGTATGCTACTGAACATACCTTGACCAGGTAGCTATCCAAGGGAAAAGACAAGATACTTCATTTTCATTTCATAACATCATCTGACATAAAATTGAACTTTCATTCGCAGATAAATATACTCATTGAAGAATCGCATTGAGAAAGAGGAATAAAATGCTCAAAGTTTCTAGTCAACAGTGAGTAACTATTTCAAGTTGTTATTCATCGTAGACTGACATCAGTTGGAGGAAAAAAGGAAACCTGGGGGCACTGGACAGCTGTTTCGTCCTAGTATGAGACTCCTCAGCAGTGCGCACCCACGACCCCACACCAACAGGGATCGAACCCGCGACCGTGAGTAATTAGTTGTTTCACCTGAAAAATTTGTGAAAATGCTGTTGTTTCTGTGAGTTACTTAGAGCAATGAAATGAAGTTAAATTCTAATTCAATAGAATTGAATTCAAAATTTGTACGCTGCATAAAGTTGAACTTTATATCTTTTGTATGCACTGTTTGAATTGAATTTTGAGGAGGTTATGGGGATTTTGAAATATTTTAAGATGGTATTCATCGTAGACTGACATGATTTGCTTTGTCCTAGTATGGGACTCCTCAACAGTGTACACCCACTACCCCACTAGGGATTGAACCCGAGGCCTTCAGGTTCCCTGGCCAGTACATTACCATTAAGCCACTGGGTAGGAATCCTATGGTCCATGTTTCCAACTTCTGTTAGCTCACGATATAGCGCAACTGCCACCTAATGTCATCGTTGAGTACCTGTCCTCATGGCCATCAGGCTTTCACTTCACCGGGCACGAATTCTCATTGGAACTTCATGAATTACCTCTCGAAGGTAGTCATCAATGAGCACTAGCTTAATTGAAACAGGTATTGAGTGCCTTCAGCTTTCCATTGTTCATCCAACTGATGTCAGTCTACAATGAATACCATCTTGAAATTGTTTGAATTATTTACATATTATTCCAAACTTAATATCATTTGTATATTTTCAGTGTGATTAAAGTAACAATTCAAAGTATGTACAGCTCAATGTTCTAGTCCATTTTGTTTGAACTTTTCATTTACTATTTTTTTTTTACATTAAATCTCTCATATTTTAAAGTTTGTTATTCTGATAATGGAGCTAACAAAATTGTTCTTAAAATGATAAAGAATGATTGTTTCAATTTCTTTTTTTACCCTACTTTATCTTCGTAACTCCAATGTTAAGAATTAACTACTTGTTTCAGTATTATAGTAGTTTAAACTGAACAAATAATAAACAATATACTTGAACACAAAGTATTCAAGGGATTTTCAATGAAGAATAACTCTGTGATATATTATTCCAATATTAAATATGAATAATCCGCTAATTGTTGATAGGTCCTTGACATAAAGGATCCTTTACCAGAAAATATAAAGGAAAGGTGTTCTAGTTAGTTAGTCTAGAAGAAAAAAAAATTTATTCATATCAATTGCAGTATTTTCATGCTGGATTGCATAACATTCTAGAACTGAGCAATAATACAATCAGTTGACTTATGAACACAAGTATAAGCAGGTACATCCAGCTGACTGGTGAGTCCCAAATAGGATGAAATGTGCATCCTTGATTCCACTGCTAGCTACTGCTCATCATTACCATATAGAAGTGGCTAGTTTACTTAAACTACACAGAAATGTGTCAGTTGATAAAAGTTGAGAAGAACTCATTTATAATACCTACAACCTTGAAGAAATACATATTTCATTGGAGATTTCAACTTCTTTGTAGAAGTCATGAATTTGGAAACTTAACAAAAAAGCTACTCAAGTTAAAACTGGCTCCCTTTGAAAGCAAATTATTTATACAACTTATTAATGAAATAGAAGAGAATGAAGTAGTCAAATCATCAGAGCATAACAGAATTGGTTACACTTTTTAAGCTCATTGAAATAAAAGTTATCTACTGTTTATTAGCTAACTGGATAAAATGTCTACTCATGTGTAGTCTGTTTATAAATAAACTTCGAGAAAGTTATGGTGGAAAAAGGACATGTGGTAAAAACACCATAAAAAAAATATAATCTTATGTTTGATAGGAGGGAAATGAATTCATGAAGTGATTAGGTGAATGGATTACCAAGAGATGTGTACCAGTGAAACTGTTAAGATTTACTGACTATCACCCGGAGATTACCGATTTGGAGAACTAAACGTGACACATTTTGTTACCATCAAGTTATAATTTCTGCCTAAATGGTAAGTTTCTATGATAAAAGTGTTCAATATTTCTGCTCAGTACCTGAGTGTTCCTTAGTTCCAGCAATTAAGCAATAAAGCTGAAGTTAATCTATCTTAGTGGTAAATAACTTCAATAGATCGCTGATCAGTAAGTGCGAATTACGATTTTCCTATTCAATCTACTTTTTGTAAGCTCCTAATATAACCTTTTGACAGACCTTAATTGTTTTTTATCCATGCAGATGCATCGTAATAAAGTGAAGAGTTTCCCACCTCGACGGTCACATTGATCAATATTCAGGACTAGGCCACTTTCTAGTGATCAGTCAATATATGTATAAAAAGTTGTACTCATCATTTTTTTCAGGTTTCCTGCTAAACTCAGTACTTTTATGAGAATCGTTGGAAAGTTTAAGTAAATGAGATGCAAAACTTACATCGTCACATGTAATAAAGATGATATCAACGAGTTGAGTACAATATGACATTTCTTCAGTTGCATGTTCAAGTTTTGTCTTCTGAAAATGTATCATCACAGGCCCCGGAGAAAAGCTTTTTGCTGTCCCATCAATTGGCTGTATAAAAAGAAAGTGTCAAATGAAAGACGAATGTTTTTTAATATACATTAACGCCAAGAGTTAGAATTTTGAAAATCTAAGTGGGAGCAGATCAAGAAGCAAACAGTTTATACGAGTAATCTTGCAAATAAGAATGTGTATGCATAACGAGGCTACATTAAGTGAAATCAAGAACTACGATAAACTTGAATGAATCTTTCACAGTATACACAACTAGTCTTTGATGAATAGGTCCTCATTTTTCTGCAGGCTAATATTCATAGTTTGTTTTTTTTCAACTGACTCGATTTTAGCTATGTAGCAATTTACCAGTGTGAATCTCAATACGTTGTTAACAATTAACTTTATCTTTGAGTAATAAGTAAAGTAAAACAGGTTTATGCTATTCTTTTCCAACCTTCCTTCTTCATTCACTCCTCTTAAACACCTGACTCACCTCAGTTTGACCCCTCATAGGGTCATGTTGTTGAACTACTTAGCAGTCTAAGCTAAGATGAAACAGCTATCTGGTGTTTCAAGGCGTTCACTGGTCCTCTGGGTGATATGAATTTATGATGAACAACTAAGAAGTAAACTGAATTTCGCTGAAATGATTAATGTATTTTTTTTAGAGTTTAAATTGCTCAACAATGAATAAATCTGTGATAATTTACGAATCCTTTCTCCTCATAAAGGAAACCAACTATTTTACGTCGATTATACAGGAAGTAATGTTAGATAATTAAAGACAAACAGTAGGAGACCCTAGATCTAGTCTTTGTATTTGTTGGTAGCGGTTAGTAAACAAGAAAACTAGCTCCAGAGTTTCTTGCTGATTACCTCCGTTCATGTAGTAATAATAAAAGTGTATCGTGGCGCTGAACCTTCTAACTTGTCGACCACATAAAATGGGCTGTAGAATTCGACTAACATCCAGGGATAGACAACATGGAATTGTTTACTTTCTAGTGACTAGTAAATGTAGATGAGAAGCTGAATTCTACTTTTTCACCTACTTTATGATAAATAGTCTTAACACTAGTCATATAATGTGATCTCAAGATATGGATTTTAACCCTGTTATATCTCGAAAATATTATTATGTAAACGTCAAGATGTTGATTGTCGTTTTGTTGCTGCAAAAAAATAAAAAAATTTCTCATTTCTCGAACATAGTCCGAAAAATTTTCATCCTAGAAAAAGGAATGACATCAACTGCTCAATTCCTTGTCATTTGCTGAACATAGCACTGGACAGTGACTTCAAAATACCTTCAAAAAGATTGGTAAATAGTTTATGTTGATCTTGCTTAGATCATTGAAAGTTTGTTAACTGATATTTCGTATCCAGAAAACATAGTAGTCAACCTTAAAGCATCTTGGTAAGAAACTTTGAAGACTTTCTCCTCTTCATCTTATCTTTCCTTTGTCATTCCAACTTTATACTTACAAGTTAGCATTTTTACGTTAATGGATTATACCTGAAATAAAGTTCTGTATATTCTTTCATTACCATTTATGACCTACTGGGAAGAGAGTAGAAAACTATTGAGTTGTTGGAACCAACTTCTGTTATGATATCCACATTTGTCCTTATGTGTTAAATAGGATTGTAAATTACAGTTTGTCCTCAACTTAATCCTTTTTTTTTCTAAAAATTTACGGTGATCCTGTTAGCTGATTGACCATATCAATCATAGCAATCTCATTGAGAATTCATGAAGGGTCTCAAAAATTTCTAATCTCATAAGAAGGATGAAAGAACTTACTTGTAATAAGTAGTTGATATCTGTTCACACGGATATTAGTCTGCTCATACATCTGAAACGTGAATGAGAGAATTAACCTATTAACACATACCATGTAACAATTGTTTTACAGGTCAACAATGTTTTCAGTTGAACACTGTAAAATATACCACATGTAGCATCGAACTTATTCTAAAACTCTTCAACAGCTTGTTGTCTTTTCAAGATGACTGTTTTGAATTTTATTTTTCGTTTCAATTTCACCTTAATTGCTATGAAAAACGACTCAACTAGGACTATTACAATTAACTTTCCTGACAGTGTAATGACAAAGTGACGTGATAAATCCTTTTTCTGAGCTAAAAGGTCAACTAACAAATGCATAATTACATACTGTTAAAAAAACCATAGTTTGATTTTAAATTTCATTCGATGAAGCTCAGCTTTACTTAGCAAATAAATATACTGTTTTCATCCAAGACAGAGCTTTTTGGTCTTGTATTTCACTAAAAGTTACCCATGGCTTTTATTAAGTCGCTGTTCTGGGTGTTGAACTTGAACTGTACTCTATCACCTTCTTTGAAGACTTACAACTTGATTTCGAAGATAGATTCTTTGCACTAGACAGTGAGTGGTGTGAACCTATATCTGCTCCCTTTCTTAATCTTGTGTCCAGTAGGCTGTGTCTCCACTTTTTTCACATCTAGATGAAGTCCATCTAGTTTTTGTTGTGCTCTGGTGTGTGCTGAAATCCATGTCGCTCGCTTTGTGCACACTGCCTCCAATCAATAAATCGTTGAATACGCAGAAGTTTGCAAACAGTTCTCCATTCTCGTTTATTTCACCGAGCGAATCTCGGCCCATGATAGATGAGTTCTGTTCCTGTGTTGTCTGCTCCAAGTTTGGCATTGATGTTTCCCATTAGAATTTTGATATCGCCATCTGGTGTGGGGTCTTGTCCATTACTGCTTACAGTTGTGTGTAGAATTCCTCCTTCTTCTCTTCATCCGCATTATTTGTAGGTGCGTAATGTAGCACTGAATGATCGTGACTTTCCTTCCTTTTGATTTGAACCTTGATGTCATGATCCTGATCCTGGGGGAGATTGGTTTCTAATGCATGAAAGCCTTCGATAATCTTGCCGCCATCATGACACTCCAAAACCCAGTGTGCTGGTGGTTGTCGTCTCGGTGACAGTATCGGAGTCAATTATTGACTCTCCAGTTGACAGTTTAGACAGTCCATTTCCATCCATTTACTTTCGCAGATTCCTAGTCTAACACTTTAATGATATACCTTCTCTTCTCTTTCGCACTCTGCGTAGCCTTGCCAGCCAGCTTCAAACATTGTTCGAACATTCTATGTCCCAATGCTTCCTTTCGCCTTCATCGAGGGAGAGAAGACACATTAGCCAATTGGCTTCCTGAAGGCTTTCACCAGCTGACGCCATTTCGTCTCTCCGATTCCAGTGAGGAATAAGTTTAATTTTATTTTGAATATTTTGTTTGTGCTTTGAAGTTTGTTTAGCAGTTGGATTGGTTTTATGGTGTAGGCTTGCTAGCCCTTTGCCCAACCTTCCCTCTTTATCTGGGCTTAGTACCGGCTAGTAACTAGTGAACTAGTTGACTGGGAGAGGTTAACGTTCTTTTTTAGTAACGTAAATTCATGATAACCTTGAACTGTAGTCCATTTTTTTCTATCCTCAACAATTTCTTTGCCTTGTTTTCTAATATGCGTCACTATTTGATTTCTATAGTTAAATTGTGCTGATTTTTGCAATTTTCCACATTTTTCAGCCATCAAGAAACTTTTGAATAAAGTGCTTTCATTTTATCTGGTAAATCCCTCCTTCTTCACTCTTTCTGAGTTTTTCACGGGAACTGGAAGTGTGCAACTACAGATAATTTATTAAATGTAACATCACCGTCAAAACTAAACACTCTGTGTCATTCAGATAAATCTATTAGGCGCTGAATATTCGGCTTCCACTAAACAACTGTAAAATTGTTATGATACGGAGTTTGAGAACGAACGGAAATACTTAACGATTGGTAGTCGAGGCTTGAGACGATGCAACCCTAGTGATTTGCAAAGAGAAATGAAAAGACTGGAAACCTGATGAGTCTATAGCATCTCGGACTGAAAACGATTATGAGTGAAATCGGACCCTATTTACAGAGTCTACAGTGACCTTGATTGGCAAGGAATAATTAGTACATTTAAATGAGGCAGGAGCCAATCAGAACAATAGTGACTCATGCGAGAGGAAAGAGCGCGATTAAACCGGTTCAAATACATACAAACTGTAAGTAGGGAATATAAGGGATATAGGCATACCTAAGAGAAATGAGCCACCCTAAGATTAAAAGGATACTACTCAAGTAAATTAAGTAAACGTTAAGTAGTTAATTTTCGCGTACTTTCGCCGTAGTATGATTGTCAAGTTTGATATATTTTCAGCAGGAAACGGATTATTCTTCATGTCTTTCAGTAAACAAATCATTCTATGAATTACGTTTTAATATGTACAAATTATGATTAATTAGGTGTGCTAATTTTATTTGTACTTAAGAAATTACATTTTTATGTAGTTCAACAGTGTATTTCACATTTTGGTAAGGACCGTGTTTATGAGGCTGTGGAGTAAAAGAATTACTGCTTTGTACTACCGTCTCTATTGTTGATGGTTAATTAATTTCTTAGTTCAACTTTGTTTCCTAAGCCCTTATTTCACTGACACCAATAATAATATTAGAGCAAATACGTCAAAAGTTTATTTTCAAGATTTCGTGTTTACTGTTCTCTATCAAAAAGTATAACTAACATTTTGGAACTAAGGATAATGATCCTTCAGATAATTGATTCCTATGGCTCTTGCCGAATGCTGTTCTGTACATTTTCGAATCAGTGTTAATTTGGGTCAGAACATGCTTCAGGCATTTCAAAAGCTTAGTTATTTTCTGGTTGAGTTTATTGAAGATAAAAGATATACATGGCATTCTGGGGTCACAGAAATTGTTCCGGTTTAAAACTGTCTAGATATAAAGTATGTCTGCAAGAAAATTTCACTGATAAACTAAGTATGATGTTGTCTGCTCATTTACTAATGTCTCTGTGATGTAAACGATATGCTCATTGTACAATTTTATTGATTTCATTAATTCGAATATTGGTATACCTACTACTTATATTCAAGAACCAATCGTAATATTTACATAAAATGTACAGCAAACAGGTCTTCATTTGGCACTCTATTTTTGCTTGGTTACAATTGAATGTGCTGCAATCCACTCCCTATCATTTGAGAGCATATAGATGATAAGTTGATGTTAACACAATTGTTCCCGATGAAACTTGAATTAAATTCCGGAGATATTCGGTAATGCTCATTCATTGAATAATTTTACGCTTAAAGTTAAGTAGGAAAAAAAGCTTGGCTTTTCCATTGTTCAACTTTCAAGAAAGAAATAATGAACTTCTTCCAAGATGGATTTACCACAAATCTCAATGTAATAACCTGTTGACTAATTTTTACAATTTGTCTCTGTGAGCAGAAAAAGGAATCTGATTACTTGTATTACTACAAGAATCTGATGTATTTGCACATAGGATACATTGTGTAAAGAATTAGGATTCTTCTGTAAGATTTTAATTCAAAATGGACACCCAATCTCATTCGTTGATAAATATATGAGAAAAAGAAGCCTGATACTCACTATAACTTAATAGTACCTAAAACATACCCGTGTATGAATCTGCAATTCAAGAGCAATACAATGAATCAATTTCTACAAGCTAGTCTATCTATCGATAGCAGTTTGAAGGACATTTTTTGCTACACCACTGAATCTAATCTTCTAGACAAAAGCTCTCGTCAGTTAAAAACGTCATAGACAAGTTCGTGTTTTTGGCAACATTCATATGAATTTACTTTCTCCCATGAAGCTAATTACATATGCTATTAACAGTATGCCTATCCAAAACAGAATACACGTCGATAGAAGTCTTATTTTGGAATATATTTTTCTACTCGGTCGGTCACGCAGCATGTGTATGCAACTTACTCAGTGGGATATGTAAAGTGAAACTAAGCTGTTCATATGAATTCTGATTACGTCTACTTTATACAACAGAAGCTTTGATTATTCTCAAAGAGGAACCTGGAATTTGTGTAAAAAAAGCGATGATCTTAGTTTTACAGCTCAGTGATTTTTGTTTTACAGTTTTCTCTCTAATCAACTCCCTTCTCATCTATTACAACTCGACTTTATTGATTGAAATCTTTCTCTTTTTCTTGTGTAAAGTATTCATGCTCCCCTTAACCAATCTTGTAAAAATCATATGAGCCCTTCTGAGCTTTATTCATTATTTTATATTTGCATAGTTTTGTTAAATAAGACTGATTTTCTGTCTTCAATAATATACTACTTTTATCTTGTGACACACATTTTATTATTAAGTAGCGTTTACCTTTGAACTCAGTTTGCATTGCTCATGATACATTTAGATCACTATATAACTGTACAACTAAGATGAGAAGTTATGAAATGCGTTCACTTTCCCAAAAAAAAATGTTTTTTTTTTAATTCCAATCATATAGGTGTCTTTCACACAAAACACAAATATTGTAAATTAGTCGATCATTAAAATTTATGTTATCTTTGTATATGCACATGTTTTGACTCAAAGAAACTGTAACACTTCATCATTATTCTAGTGAAATGTAATTACTTTTTAAAGCGTAGGATAATTGTCGCCAGTTATAAAATAGATCATCAACTGTTATAAATTATTAAAATAACTTTTTTCAGACTAGTAAAAATAACAAGTGAGAATGAACTTTAACTTGATTAGAAATAAATCATTTGGGTTTCAAAGTACCTGATTGTGAAGTATATTTTGTTGCTAAAGAAGATAGAGTGAGAGTTCAGAACTACTTCAACTTCAATCGGTATCCAGTTACTAAAACTAACTCAACATAATTTAGTATCCCCATGGTTTAACAAATTGATGCAACTAATACTAGGAAATGTTCGAAGGTAAAATGAAAACCTGAGTTACTTCAAAATCCGAACTAATAGCTTCTAGGTTATCCACCTTGCCCTTTACTTGCTGATCTACTAGTTCTAGCTGTTAACCAGTTCTGATCGAAGTGAAAGTCATATAGTTGTATCCGTAATTCAGGAAACGTCATCACGCACAGACCTTAGTTACTACAAAAAAAGAAGAATTCTCTTAGAAGTTTGTGCACCAATAATTGCTTCTTAGTCACTACTTAGATATCTGTTGTTCAGAGACATAGTAATAAAACACTAAAAAGAATCCATCTACAGGAAATCCATGTTGAACGCATAGCTTACTACTTCCTACAGGTGGGTGCTGATCATGAAGAAAAGAAACTTCATCCACTCACTATACTACCGAATACAAAATATTTGTTGCACAGACTGTGTACAAGTTGAACATTATAAGAGGAATACTTGCGAAAAATGGTTATCATTGCCGATTTGTTGATAAGAATATGCGAGAAAAACATGCAAAACCAGTCATCAGCTCAGTTTCTAAAAAGACTTTGTTCCTGAATCTGGAATTTAAAGCTAATGCAGCATCAAATATCCTGAAAAATGGTCTTTCGAGACCAGTTAGTAGGATTTTTCCACAGTCAAACTTCATCTAGCCTTTACTGAGCGTAAATTGTTCTCCATTTGTGTAAAAGATAATATCCCTTGACAGGTCACCTCTATGTGTATTTATCAGTTGACCATCTCTTGTACAGCAAAGTACATCGTTCGTAGTTAGAGATTGCTGTCAACTTGTATACGAGAATAAATTCCAGTCTGATCTTATGACGGTGAAATGAAATGCACTGGAAGTTGTTTACTTGAACATCTAGTCGATGTCAAACGATGATTGTAAGATTGTCTGTCGAATTCGCTCAAACATCTCAGGTTTTCTTCGTCTTGAAATTTTAAAAACATCAGAGGCCATGGCTATCCATGAACTGAAGCCTGAAGTTTGTGTGCAAAAAAATTATGTGCAGTCTTTGTGTCTAAATTGACCTTAACTTAATTTGGTCTTGGTTTGTTTCGTCCCTTTTCGTTTTTTTCAACTTCCTCCTTTGTCGGATTATTTTTTGTACTCTTATATCCTCATAATTTTTGTTTTTACATTTAATAGTTTCCAGTGTTATTTCATTTAATCATCGTAGTAATTGCAGCCTTTAACGTAACGCCTTCATTTTATCGTACAGAACTTGTCTCATTCATAGTAAGTGACACTTTGTCTGTCTGTTGACTCTGCCACGTTTTTACCTCTTTTTAGTCTATATATTAAAGACTTAAAAAATCTTATGTAATCCATTTTTGCTACCATTCGACCTAAATGTCATCAACTAGCAACATAACTGTTATAACCACCATTATTGTTATTTCAACCTCCCTTCATCACGAACTTTAATCTTTATATATATATATATATATATATATATATATATATATATATATATATATATATATATATATAGCTTGAGAATAAATTCATTCAAGACAGTTCTCTTTTCTGAATATCTTGTTTTGATGTCCTAGTGGGAATAATGAGTTTATCTATTGTTCTAGCGAATAAAGTTGAACTTCTAGACAGGAACATGAAACAATTATGGTGTACATTTAAAAGTGCAAACAGTTACCATCAGTTTACTGAGATAGGCAGAATTAGAACAATGTACTATCCTAAATTTCTTAGACAATCATATTTCATAAACAATGTCAAGTTTTACAGAAGGTGTAGATACAAGTAATTGTAAAGTTAACTTCTGTGAGCAGCATATTTCACCTTGATGTCACTTTTAGTTACTAAATTCTTTTTCCCATTTAATTATCGTTTAAAAAAATGTGTAGAAAGCCAATATGTTTGAGTGGTCTTTCTAGTAAAATCACTAGTTAACTTTAGTAAAAAGGAAAATAGTTAAATAAAGGTCTTTCGACAAGTTTCTTAAAAAGTTAGTGATATTCAACCACTCATTTATCTTCTTCATTCATTGCTCAGTAGAAAACTAAGCGACAGTCTTAAAGTTAGAAAAAAATAATAATTTCTGATTTTAAAGAAGGAATGGATTCCCCTGCGCCATCGCTATGTTATCTGGACCTCAGCTGAATTAAAATTTGAAACTGAATATTTCTTCTCCAGTGTTCATGAGTGTTTAATAGCCTAAAAAAGCATTAAATTGGCATAGGATATCCCGAAGACAGACGTATCAGATATCCGGTATGTTACCTTCTATTGTCTGCAACTGTTTCATGAGTATCAGATTCCAATAAAAAGCAATATTCTTTGAAATCACTAACTCCGTATACATAGGGTCATCTATTTGAAAAAATTTTTATAATTATCAGGTGATTTTATAAGCATTTCATTTTATTCCTGATTGCTGATAAATGGAAGGTTTCTGAATAAAAAAACGTAGCAAAGTTTCAATGATAAGTTTAGTGTGATAAAATAGTGTGATGTAATCTGATTCTATGTAAAGATTGTGGAATTCATATATCTTGTTGGCTGGTTTAAAGTGACTGGAGTTGGCACTCGACAAGTAGAAGGATCTGAAAAAATTAAAATCATGTTCAAGAAAATTCGACTGCATAAAACTGTTTGCAAGACAAAACAAAACTATATTTTAACAAATGGTTCAAACATTCCGAGGATGATAAGTTCAATAGCACCTACTGTTTCTCTGAAATTACTAGAAAAAGGATTTTTAGACTTCCCTAATCTATCTACTGTATGGTGGTAAGGATTAGTAGTTTACTTCACAATTTGTGCTTACGAAACTTTCCGATGAACAAAGTTTCGGTCATAAACATAATTAAAAGGGGTTATGGTAATCGAAAACCATACTAGAAGGATGGAGGTGACTAAACTTGGAAAGCTTATCACAGAGTGATTCAAGAAAAATTATTTTGTTTAGATGTATCACAATAAGGCAGATTAACTACAGAAGTACTCCTATGGTTCGACAGTGCTTGCAGAGAAATATCATCAAATATTATTAAAAATAGTGTCTGTTTCCCCTTGGTGACTGGATTCGTTTAACTGATACATAAAATATAGTTGCTAATTTGAATAGTAAAGCACTATGGCACCATGAACGTGATCTTATATCTATGGAATTAACTTGAATAGAGCTGTTGATTTAGATCTAGATACAAATGTAATCTATAATTTAGAGGAAATTCACATTTAACTTGAATCCCATGTTTTTGTTGCTCAAATATGCATCTGTGAAAGTAAATTGATCAAACTGAAAAGACTACATCGAATTTGCCTCAAACAAACAATAATTCGAATCAATAGTCAGTCTTTGAGAAGCAGCTGATCTTACTAGCTGCAGAAGTGTGCCAAAGCTTTCATTTATCATATAAGACCGGATAAACATCTTATGTATTTGGTTGGGTCTATAAATTTACACATCAAGTCCTTTCTGTTTTATTGAAAGATGACTAAAAGTTATTTCAAACAAAATCATGTTCCTTTAAAGCGCTTAAGTCTTGTAAGCTGAGGATATAAACTATTCAAGTACCTACTATTACTACTTCTACTACTACTACTACTACTACCACCAATCACCACTACTCCTACTACCACCACCACCACCACCACCACTACTACTACTGCTATTACTACCACTGCTATCACTACTACAACTACCAACTGATTACAGTAACACTAGCAGCACCTTCTTTGTACTAATGGAATTCCTTATGATACATAAACTTCAAGTGTATCATTCTTCGGACTAAGACGAATTCGCTGAATGAAAAACTGACAGTTTCCTTTTCAACTGAAATCTCAACGGAAATATAAAACCTATTAAAATATTTCAAAAAGTTATACAAATTATGAAACACATCCTACTTAGTACAGGTGGTGTAATTTGTTTACTTCACTATTTTTCGATTTCAATTACAACTGTAAATTTCATATTTTTTTATCAATAGGTTATCACAACCTTGATTATATTTTAGCAGTATTACCATTCTTCAGTTAATACTAGCGATAGTAAACCAGCTTTAAACCATTAAGTTTTTTCTATGTAATCTCCAAACTCTTGTCAATGTTTAAGGGAAAAAGAGAACAAGACATATCATAAATTCTCTTAAACTTATAAAAATACAATTAGTCAGGTCATTAGTCATTTCATAGTTTAGCAGACAAAGTAACAGAATAAAATATACAAATGTTGTTTACAGATTTATAGTTTGTGGTTTATTTTCAGTTCACATGGTTTATATTTTCGGAAAAATCAAAACATGACCTGTTAGAAACAAACAGACTATTATTATTATTGTGTTACATGCTGAAATAAACATTCTAGGATATTTTATTTTGATCGATTTTGCTAATTGATTCTCTCGCTAGGTTTCAACTGGGTAATAACAGTCATTTCAGACATTTAATGGTATACGATGTAGTGAATGAAATATTTTTACAGAAATAAGCTATATATCGTCGATTCAGTTTGAACAATTCTAAGGATTTATTGATTTTAAAGGCGATATTCATTATGGACTAAATCAGTTAAAGAACCATTGAAAACCCTTCCTAGCATGAAACTTGTCAGCAGTATTCAACCACGATTAATTTCTTGTGTTAGCCATGGGTACATGTTGCTGAAAAGTCCTAAGCTAAGACGAGTAAGCTGTCCTCTGCTCCTTTGGGGCTTTCAATAGATCTCCAACTGACGTCATTGCTTGATGATTAACACGTTATATATCATTAAGACTGAAACTGTTATTTAACACTAGTAAGTCTTGTGATCATCCTTCTTTGAGTACCCTACTACAAGTATGATCTTATTTATGTGAGTTTTTCCCAGTTTCAGTTTATTTTGAACTTATCAAGGAGCATTCATCTACTTTTGACTGTTCGCTGCAGAGCTAAACGTTTATGCAGTACAACCTCTTATTAGCATTATGATCCCTTCAAAAATCTGAAATTTAAAGTTGTCTGCCCACCGCATCGTTTCGTTTTGTTTCTTAGGTCTCTATATTAGTAAAGAAAGACTATAATTTATGTGTTGGTTACTTTCGACATTTTCATTTATCACCTGTGATAAGCCAATGAAAGTAAGCTGCAGCTTACAACCTATTTATGAGTGAAATAATCAAAAAGTTACTTTTCAAATGTTTCATATTATGCTTTCTGTTAGCCTTAAGTAAAAATGTAGGATTTCATTTGACTCAATCAAAAATTCACTGTTTCAGTGATGCAGTTACCTTTACAAGCCATTAGAGTATCTGTTTAACCAAAAACAACGTGGTGATTTGAAAAAAAATATTAGGATTACATCAAAGAACAGTTGTTGTTGAAAAGCAATGCTCATCTTTTAAGTACTTCTAAGTCATAGAATTTTGGGATTACACCCAATTAGAGCTTTTCGTGAATACTCAGTAGTAAGAATTCTGAATTACTGTTGATGTGAATCACTGCAGTTTACACCATATAACGAAATCGATATAAAACTATCTTATATCTGGTATTTTTAAAGAAGATAAAGAACACTGTATTAATATTTAAGATTTATAGAATTCATATTCTAATACTTTTGACACGAATGTAGATTAAGAAAGAGCACATATTATCAAAGAAAAGCGGTATCAGCTACACTATACAAATTCATCTGTTCTACAATAGCTACAAGCGTAGGAAGGATGTACTAACACAACATCTCAAGTATGCGTAGATTATGGTAATAAAATTCCACATTTTACTCAGTGGTGCGAAGGTTTCATAACCTTTGAGATCAATGTTGTAAAGCAGTAAGCATTTTACAGAAGTTTTCAAGGTTTCAACAGCTAAAATAAAACTCTGAACTCCTTCTCAATATTACTTCAAAACCACTACTTTTAATAGAGTCATGCCTCATCATAAATATCAAAGTCATATAGCACATATAGTCATTAAACAAATTATTTGAGATGTTAAGTTTCCTTATAACATTGATACTAGGTGACGACTGGAAATAAAATGAAAAGGCAACCACCATGTTACCGGCCTGTTGGTCGCTGGTTTGAAAACTTCAATTGTCACCCAGTATCTATCCTAGTTTGCCAAACCACAGGTATCTCAAATGATCAAAAAATATTTATAATAGGCAAAATAATAAGAATCCCGACGAAATGAGAAAAAATAAAGTTGAAAGTAGAGGGTTATTAGTATAAATATGGGGAGAAATTCTCTCAACAAACTACAGGATTGTTCACTAGGAATTCAAATATATGAGATCTGTGAATACTTACGTTTTAATATAGAGTCTCAGTATACAAGCATTTGTCTAGAACTTCCCAATTAGACAAATTTACTTTCATTTAATAGATTAAAATGACAAATAATACTGAAGTAAGAATAAGAATGAAGTTTGTTTCACCGACAAACTTCATGAGAAATCTATTCTCACTACACGTCACATGCATGTGAGTAGGTATGACAAACGTAGTGAGTTTATATTCACTTTTTCTGGTTGGTGCAGATACAACCAGTAGTGTCTTGATGATTTATCAACGTAATATTTAATATGGTCATCCTTCATAGTATTAAATCCTTTCTGTAATATTGTGAAAGGTTTCAGAACTATTGAAGTATCCAGGCTTAAGATGACTATTGCTTTCAAAATTCTCTTTATGATAGAATCAAAGTTTGAGTAGATAAAGTTTAAAGGAAGCAGGTCAGCTATGAAAAGTTTTTCTTTTCGAATGATATAATTCACATCGCTAAGAACACATAAGTTTACTATTGTATAATATGCTATGAATGTAATTATAACACTATATCGAAAAGCCAAACCTTAAAATTAGTGTAGATGAATAATCGATTACGTAATACGATAAAGGAGGTAGCAAGGAAAGCATGCAATTCAGGAAGATAGAAATTATTTGAAGAACCATAGTTGTGTCTACTTGACAGGTGAGTTTATCATTAATCATGTCTTCTATGTAGATCTGTTTGGTTGTTGAAGACACTGAATGACTGTTGTCTTTCTGCTCATTAGAGCTCAAACCTAAAAATGCATAAATTGTCCATTTTCTGTTGACTTTCTATCAGCCAACCTTTGAAGAAGACCAATTGTGTTCTCCTCAGTAGAACATTCAGGAAGTAAAACTTCTGATTCACCTGAGAATCTAAAGTAAGCTTGACTGACAGATGACTGACATATCACCCATATATCTCTTATAGAAGTGGAAATTTTCAGTCATTGTCTTTAGTATAGTTTTGTCAAAGTTCATGAAATATTTTACCAGAAGTGGATAAAAGTGACCCCACCACTAACTTATCACATTGTTTTCCAGATGAAATTCAGTAGTAGTTATTAGGCTTTAGTTTCTCTTCGATGTTTGAATTTATCTGGCTTGTTAGTTAAACGTTTTACTCTACTATTTCAGCAATTCATCAAGCTTGTCATCACAAGTATAGAATGCCATGATTTAAATTCAAGTATCTATCAGAGTATGGTAGTTTTCAGTAATTTCTTTTTCGAGACGACTAAATTCCCTTCGTTTGATTCTGCAATCCAATATAGATATTTCTTCCTCTAGATTCCCTAATCTATAAGCGGAGTGGATTTAATTTACTACTAATTTACTGCCTATAGATTCGTTCTGATTTGAATACAATAAAGTATTCGCTACATATCTCCACTTATACGTTTGGAGTGGGAAGGAAGGTTTTCTTTGCTACCCGTTCCCAAAAATCCATAAATATTTATACTTTGATCAAAAATACTTGAAACATTGGCAAGTGGAGTCCATATTTGAATTTTCATGTCTAAAATCATCTTTCTGCTCAGTATCATTTGAATTTTTTACAGAATAGTTTCTTTAAGAGACAGTGTAATTGTAAATAACGCTGTTCACATATTCAGAGCTATAGTGTATTGCTTCATTCCATCGAAATATGCAGGAGGATATTTCACTGGAGAGAATTTCAAATGTCAGTCAAACAATAACTATTTATTCTAAACGTAAGTTAAAATTCACACAACAGTTTTTTTAATTACTCTGTATTACGTTTCAATTAATTAATTTTTGACCGATGAGAGGAGAACCATGGCCATATCTTATCACGTAGAAATCCATGAATGGTAGTCTTTCTGTTAATTTTCATCTTCACCTAAGAACCAAAACATTTATACCTACTGTTATGTGTCTGTATAGTACGGAAGCAGTATTCGAGTGGTCAGCAGGTTATCACAACACACGGAGACTAATAAATTTAGTTCAACTAAATAAAGAGTGAGTAATTACAAATATCTACAAGTATCAACTCCAACTTGTCTCATCAAAGAAAAGTGATTCCAGTGTACTTTTAATAATGACCTGACATCAGTTGGAGAAACACTGGAAACTTGTGAGCACCAGCTAGCTGTTTCGTACTAGTATGGGACCACTTAGTAGTGGGCACCCATGACCCTACTCGGGGTCGAATCTAGGACCTTTTGGTTCCGCGGCCAGGATGCCACTATTTAGTCACTGGACCAAAATTAAGTGGTTCATATTTCCTATTTTTGTCAGTTCACGATACTGCATGACCTCCATCGAATGTCATCGGTGAGTAACTGAACTCATATTCGACTTGGTTAGCTTCAACAGTAATGGGTTCTCATTGAAACTTTGGGAATCGTCTCTCAAAGCTAATCAATAATAAGCATTAGATTAAGTCAGTTTAATTTTTCCATGGTGAATACCAACCTGAAATGAATAAACGAATCCCTATAAACCTCAAAAACGTAAGAAAATTAGATTTTGAGGGAGTTGTGGAGATTTGGAATTATTTCAAGTTGTTATTCATTGTAGACTGACATCAGTTGAAGGAACAAAGGAAACCTGGGAGCACTGGACAGCTGAATAACAACTTGAAAAAATTAGATTTAACATACACGTGTGGATTCTAATGCTCTTCTACTGCGTAAAGAGTATTCCAAAGCAATTCATGTGATAATAAAATAGTTTAAGAAAATTACATTAGGTCTTGTTCATTGTCATGCAAAAATATTATTATACAAATAAATACTTTATATTTTATAAATAATCCATTAAAGCGACAAATATTCTCTAGACTTTTGAGAATTGTTTCAATTCCCTTCTGTGGTTTATACAAAATCACAGGAAATTAACTAATCATTTAACTTTCGTGAATTGTATACAATTTTTTCACACCGAAGTATTTTTATGTATAAAAGTTTAGTCAGTTGAGAAACTTGTTTATTATTCCTCTTTAAAGAGTGTAGATGCTCCATATATCTACGTTTGATGTAATTCAGTGTATTATGAAAAAGCCAGTAGACAACTTTATACATTAAGATGACACAGCTTTCATATTGTAACAATGAAGACATTCAAATCACTACTACCATCCTCAGTATATGAAATCCGAGATCGCCTTCAAAACATTGAAAATGTATTCCGTGTATTACAATTTACTTGATGGTGAATAGTATTTAGATACACGTTCCATCCTATTAGTGACTTATCAGCTTGATGTACCTGCATTACAGTGAGTGATAGTGTTTTGATCAACCAAACATTACAAGTATTAATAAATAACAGTTGGTACCTGTTGAACAAGAGGTGATTACCGTTACTCAGACGACCAAACGACGGGTGCTAGATTTGAGTCTCAGTGGCAACACCATTACTCAACAGGATACAAGTAAATACAGCTGACAAGTTAGAAAATTGGAGAAAATGCGTGTCTTGAATTCGGCTCCCAACCCCCCATCAAGTAAATTAGAACATGTTTAATCTTCAGGCAGTACTGAGGCATCTACATAGTGGCCCATTTCTCTACAGTTTGATTTCGCATAACAACGAGAAATAAATTTAAACGGTATATCTGTAAAGTTTTATATCAAAACAAATCCTTTATTTTTGTCAGTCTCCAAGTTTTGGTGATTCACTGCTATGCTTAAATTTAGGAGTGCCATATTTATTCGAATATTTATCATGTTACTTCTTTAGCTTTCAGTGTTTCACTTATTTGGCGAATAGTTGAGTAGAGCAAAGTCACTGTGCGATTGTTCTTCCCTTCTATTGAGATCATTCAGTTATCAGCTCAGCGTATGAATAAGTTTAAAGCATGAAGTCATCTATTAACAAATTTTTTTGGAATTAAACGTGTTTTGAGGTGAGTGGGAATTTTATGTTTACGGTAGTATTCATCATGGACTGAAATCAGCTGGAGAGCCACTGGAAACCTAGAAGCACTGGATGGCTATTTCTCCCTAGTATGGAACTCCTCTTCTGAATGCATCCTTGACCAAGCACGGGATCCAACTGAGGGCCTTCAGGTCTTACGTCTAGCTAGTCAACCGCTCGGTCACTAATATCCTAAACATAAAATTCCTACTAACCTCAAAATACATTACTGTACATTGTTCATTAGTGACATCCTTCCAAATAGATATCCCAAAGTTCTGCTAAGATATCGTGACCTGTGGGGTCGGCGAGTCGGAAGTGAAGCGGATACTAACTGAATACCTCGGGTGAATGGCTGAATGTTTAACTCGCTCGTCGCAAAACTGAAGGTCCTGAAATCGATCCCTAGCTTGGTCGTTGTTACGCACTGCTGATGAGCCCGATATTAGAAAGAAAAGGTCATCCAGTGGCTCCAGTTTTCAATGGCTCTCCAAATGATGTTAGTCCGTGACGAATGCTACCTTGAATTAAACTTTTTATTCTACTCAGCTGAATTTGAACTAGGAAACAATAATTTATGCTTTTGACAAGATAAAAAGCGTTTTAAACATCTTTAGCAGAGAAATTATCAAAAAGGTCTTAACTTGGAATTGTTTCATATTCATTTATACATTATCATACACAACTGTTCCATAGATGATTCTGCAAATGACTTCAGAAACGTGTGATTAGGCTTATTTGATTAATTTACTCAACATATGCTAACCAAATACACATGTGTGGCTTTTATTCATTCTCAACAAAAGTTGGAAATATAGACCATTGGATTTTGACCCAGTGGCTCAACGGTAAGGCGCTGGCAGCGGAACCTGAAGGTCATGGAATCGGTCTTTGGCGGGGTCGTGGGTGCGCACTGCCGAGGAGTCCCATACTAAGACGAAACAGCTGTCCAGTGCTCTCAGGTTTCCTTTGTTCCTCTAACTGATATCAGTCTACGATGAATAACAACTTGATTTATTCATTCTAATCAATACTGATTGTAATCAGATCTTTGTGTAACAGGATTCATTTCCCTGAGAATTGGCAACCTAGAAACAACTGCTGGAAGAAGGCAGACATACCGATATCCATCTACCTCATAATATTATTTAAATTGCCAGTCACCTCCTTGATGCTATAATATTGTTATTTTCACCTTCTTTTCAGTTCATTAGGGGAATATTTTATTTCAGAAGGTTCTTTGTCACACTTATCTCTCTGAAAATATGTATTAAGAAACGTCTAACTCTAACCGAAGTTACTGACTTTTATAGAATTGCTTAGAATTTGCTAGTGAAGGGATTTAAACTTCGGTAGATGTAGCCATTTAATGCCAAATTGAATTTTAACACAGCGTAGAGTGATACTGAAGTTCATCTGACAAGTGATTTCCGAGATCGTAAGTGTTAATAACTTCCAAAATACGACGAAATTACTATTAAGAAACATATCAGTGAGATGATTCAACTTTCGATATCTTGTATATCAGCGACAGTCAAAAGCTTTCTAAGTCCGAAATACGAGTGAACAGGCAAATCACCATCGAACATTGTACACACGCATCGGTTCAACGTGTTAAACTTTACAACTGGCAACTGAGGGAAAACAAACAGAAGAAGTTTGATATTCAAGTGGTGAAAAGCGTGTGAGAGAACTAGGAATGAGTAAATGGAGGTTAATCAAATATTCAAAGTTTTCAGTGTGATAAGAGGTAAATACATCTGCGTAGAAGTGATGGATGGATGGTGGCCAGTCACCACATGAAAAGCTCTAGTCAAAAGCAAAGGCTTCCTAGGGTGATATCTCATCTTTTTCGAGCTATCTCTGGCTTTCTTGCGGTTTATTCTTGCATTGTCTAATACTGCTCATCACGAAAGATGGCAAGCTTATTCGCACAACAATTAGCCCAGCCATCCTTTTCAACAACATCAACGAACTTTCTTTCTTCACCTGAAATTCTACACCTGACTTGACGACTGTTTACTTCATGGTTCCAGCATATGACAGAAATGTTATGAAGATATCCGTAGACAAAACAAGTGACCCCATCAAATCTTGCTAAGGAGAATATATCTCAATGCCATTGGGGGAATTTCGTGCTGCCTTGGAGATGGTTACTGTTGTAGTGAATCGGCAGCACCAAGGGGCTGTTCTAAAAGTTTGATTGGCTCGATGTTGGAAAACCTGTGAAGATCGAATAGTAATATCAGATAACATATTAATTCACTTCAGCTTCTTTCATTGTGTGTAACATTTGCTGAAGAATAAGACACACATATATTTCGACAACAGACGAAATTACACCCTGTTGAGAAAAACCCATAAAATTCCATGTAAAACCGTTCGGTATAAGAAACGCCAACTTACTTCGCAAACTCATACCCAACCAATCCGACAACGTAAGAGCTTAAGTGCAAGGTTAAGCAGCAGGCATCGACTTTTAGAATAAAGTGTTGAATTATGATAACCTGTCTAGTGATGAGCATTTGAAAACATAAGGCCTAATATTCCTTGAAAATCATTTCAATATCTTTACTCTGATCAATGCAAACTACTACCTTGTCAAATTATGTACTCCAAAGAAAATAAGGAATGAAATATGTGACTATCTGGATGACATATTTTTGGAGTGCGAAATCAAACTCGGGCTTCATCTAGGTGTTACGATAATTAATATTCAATAATGCTCCAGTCACTACCAGTAATTATTATTATTATTTAATATTTTTCCTTGGGTTCCTAGTGGAACAAAGGGCTTCAGTTGCACGCCTCCACTGCACTCTCTTCTCTACAGTCTTTTCAACCTGCCTCCACCACTGTCCATAAGTTTCTATTCCTTCTTCACACGATCTCCTCCACGTCACTCTCGGACGCCCAACTCGTCCCGTCCCCCTTTAAGTTCCACCTGACAGCCTGGCGTGTGATATCCCTGAATGGTTTTCTCAGTGTATGCCTAATCCAATCCATCTCCACTCCCTTCGTCTGCATATTTATTGAGTGACAGATTCTTGGTTGGTTCATTCCCAGAGTGAGTTCCTTCATGCTTATTCTTATTATTCTGGCCATCTGATCTCCATCTTCAGTGTCAGCATCGACTGAGTGTAGGCGGCAACTGTAGATGTGATGTATGTCTGCAGTTGTTTGTTGGAAGTGGTTTTCGTGACACGCCAAGTTTCTGAACCATATAACAACACTGACTTGACTGGCGTTGATGTTGAAAATCCGGATATTGTTCTTTGTGCTGAGACTACCAGTAATAATTTCACTAATATCAGTAGTGAACCCATTTTGACGCTTCCATTTAACTTCGAATAATTAGACTACATAAAGAACAAATAAACATTTTCTTCCTTATTCGATCAACTTTTTTACTCACTTGGACTGCTGCCTATTTTGACACTATTTTTTACTGAAGTGAAAACTATCACACTATCAGTTTACTAACTTCCCAAAAAATCGTTGTAGTTTTCGAATTAAACCATAAAACAAAACGTATTACTGTCACACTGCATAAAGAGATTACTATATTTTTAAGGAATGTGCAAGGTATCAAATGATAAACGGTTCTGCTTTGGACAAGAATAAAATCTGAGAACTGTGTATATATTAAGGTATGACAATCTGAATCCACTAACTGTTCCGTCTCAGATCAGATCAGTTTCAATCAGCTTTTTTAATAATAAACTAAATGGATCCCACTTCTTTAACTACACTCTTCTAGTCCTGAGGTTAGTCTAGTTTATTCGAAGAGATTTCCTTAATTTTTATGTAAGACTCTACCAAACAAAGGAATTAGATACACAAGTCAATCCCAAAGCTTACATTAATGTTTTTTTCAGTTCAGGTTGTCATATTTTACAGTATCATATGAGGAAGTGCAAAGAAAAAGAAGGTTACTATCGTAAGCAAAAGAGTAGAAATGTTGAAAGCATGAATAAATGTAGATTATAGAAATTGTTCGAGGTTTCAAAGGTGGCGAAAGGTGTACATATTTGACCTGCTGTGCTCTATTCCAAGCCATATGAGCGAAGTTACTAACCATTGATCCCTATCATCCTGAGCATCATAGGCTACGACGCTACACCAACTTATCATGCTCAATCAATCAATAAGTGATTCGTTAATCGATGCCACTTCCTAGTCTAATCATCAGTGGTTTTCTTCCAACCCAATCCTACTTGCTTTTGCGTCTAATTTAGATGTAGTTCATAGTTTACATGTACAATATATGTCCAGCTTCATCATCTGGCTTACCTTCTTTGCATAGTACTCTACACATAACATCGAGATTGCTCATATGTTCATTTAACCACTTGCAATCAGTTCTAGGAAGACACCAATGGTCAGAAAACAATAACCTCTTCATACCCTCTGCTCCCATGGACAATATCTAGTCGACGTATTGAAAAACAACGTTAAAAATGAGTATTTGAATACAAACAGGTTTAGATTTCATAAAGAAAATAGACCATTCAATATATATATATATATATATATATATATATATATATATATATATATATATTATTGAATACTCTGGATTCACTGTTAGTGCTGTATACCCAGTATACAGCAAAGGAGGATTTGCTTATTGTCTTGATACAAGGAGCAAAAACTGTTGGTGCAGATAGAAATTCTTTATAAATACTTTATTCTAACTGCTATCTTAAAACTGAATGAAAACTCTTTATCTGTTAATGCTAAAGCATTTTCAGAAATCTTATTTAGGGATTCATTATTTTATATTCTATCTAATGTTGACTATTCATCATTTTTATAAGAGTAAAACTTGTGCTCTGTAGTAGAATATAATTCCATTTTTATTGATTTATCAGATTTATCACATAATGTAACAATATTGTTTAGTGGATTACGTTTCAGACATACCACATAACACATACAACAGGAATGACTCAGTCCCTGTTTCGAATATATAGAAAATCTTACTACCCATTTCACAAAGAGACGAGGAAATTAGGACTACATAGAGGATATCTTAAAGTTGTGTAGTTATCTTCCTATGACCATGGACAGACAATAAGTTATGTCCGAGAGATAATCTGTTAAACAATACTTACTGTTACACTGTGTAATCAATCTAATGAATCAACTAGAAATGGTATTCATCATTTAATTATTCTGAAGGTTTAATTGACTTCTGATATCCGTAAAGCATGATAAACACTTTGATATTATTCTTTCTTGTTTTATAACACTTTCGCTCGTATTTACTTTTTTGTCAAATTGTTATAGTATGGCTTAAATTTGGAAAATACTTCCATCCTATTACTTTTAGGATTGTATAGATTATTTTTCTCCTTGAGTTCCTAGTGGAATATAGGGCTTTAGTAGCACGCCTCCATTCCACTCTCTTGTCTGCAGTCTTCAAAACCTGGCGCCACGACTGCCCACAAGCTTTCATTTCTTCCTCACATGATCTCTTCCGTGTCACCCTTGGAAGTCGTCTGGGTGACCGGAGTAGATTATTGACTTCTCTCCAGTTGACAGTTTGAAGAGTCCACTTCCATTCCATCTGCAAATTCCTCGCAGATTCCTAGTCTAGCACTTCCATGCTATACCTCCTCATCTCCTTTTCTTCAATCTGGGTAGCCTTTGCTAGCTTCATACGTGGTGAGGACATTCCATGTCCCCATCCTTACTTTTGCTTTCATCGAGAGGAGAGAAGACACATTAGCCGACTGGCTTCCTGAAGGCTCTCGCCAACCGGCGTCATTTCGTCTCTCCTATTCCAACCAGGAATAAATTTGTTTTTATTTTTTTTTATTTCTTTGTACTCTGAAGTTTCTGTAGTGGTTGGATTGGTTTTCCGTGGTAGGGTTGGTAGCCCTATGCCCAACCTTCCCTGTTTATCCGGGC
Source organism: Heterobilharzia americana (assembly GCA_944470555.2). Lineage (NCBI taxonomy): Eukaryota > Metazoa > Platyhelminthes > Trematoda > Strigeidida > Schistosomatidae > Heterobilharzia > Heterobilharzia americana. Next base: position 43,355,326 of record OX104127.1, read on the forward strand.
TTAGGACTGGCTAGTAACTAGTGAACGAGTTAACCAGGTGAGGTTATTTGTGCAGATATTGACTTAAAAAGGGACTTTATTTTGTAAAGTGAAGGAAATGTCAAATAACTCAAAAAGTTAACGAGAAAGCAGACAGTTTTGATATAAATCTTTTAAGTAGTGTAGGCTGAAAATAACCTTACATATAAGATATGATGTAATCTAGTTTCGTATCTGCTTTATTTCATGCTACATTTACTAGTTTTTAATCCTATTAAATCCAGTTCTAAGAATATTATTACTTAACAGAAGTGGAAAAATAGAGTAACTATGCTTTTAAATAAATTTATCGCATTTGACCACAACAGATTTTCATATTTATATTAAACTCAAGATGCTAAGAAATGATATTTCTTCTATTCGAGGTGTAATTAATTGGTTGATCAATATAAGGAACTCTGAATTCTTACACCGCATAATAACAACTTCTAATATAGAGTTCTAGTTTTTATTTTTTGTGACATTTTTTAACATGTAACTTAAACAGTATAATTTCGTTGATTGAAATCATTCTTCTCCAAGAAAACGGTAATTTAGTTAGCAGAAAAAGGAGAAAAGATTAGTTCATTAACGTTGCATTAAATGTTACTGAACGATCAATGAATTTCATTCAGTTAAATTCATGAGGGCTTTAGACAAATAATCACATAAGAAATTTATAACACTTTCAAGTTGTTATTCATCGAAGACTGACATCAGTTGGAGGAACAAAGGAAACCTGGGAGCACTGGACAGCTGTTTCGTCCGACTAGTATGGGACTCCTGAGCAGTGCGCACCCACGACCCCACCAGCAGGGATCGAACCCGCTGGTCGCGGAACCTGAAGGTCGGGGGTTCGATCCCTGCTGGTGGGGTCGTGGGTGCGCACTGCTCAGGAGTCCCATACTAGTCGGACGAAACAGCTGTCCAGTGCTCCCAGGTTTCGTTCGTTCCTCCAACTGATGTCAGTCTTCGATGAATAACAACTTGAAATATTTCCAAATCTCCACAACCCCTTCAAAAATTTAATTATAACACTTTGTCATTGTAGTGTGGTATGTCAGACTGTTTTGTCTGTGTTTATACTATTGCCTGGGACTGTAAGAATGTGAAATGGTATGCACACTCTTGTTTTCATCGTTTATTAGATGAACATTGCTATGTATTGAAATAACTAAATTAGTTATACTGTTTACTGACTTGTAATTCTCTGTTATATTTTCTTTATTGGACCGGATTGTTCGACCTCTATTGGCATATGGGCTCCTATACAGATACCTCGATATTGCCTGAATGTTAATTAAAGTAATTTGGTTGATTATGGCTAGCAAGGGAATTAAAGATGAGGGTTTCGTACTAGTTGGAACTCGTCATCTGAATATGCCTACACCCCCAGTGAGTGTTGTTGTTCCCACTGAGACTACAACCTCGTACCCATCTCTTCAAACACCAAGGTGTTATCCATTATGCCATGGAGGAACTTTACTGACTTATTATTATCTACTTTATTATGATATTGTTTTTGGCCAAATAAGGCAAGAAAATTTTCTAATCATTCTGGGTTTTTTTTCTCTTCCTTGATATGTAAGAACATTTTTGACTGGAATTTCTTCATGTAATCCGATTCAATATGTCTCGTTTTTCTGGGCCAAAAACTAAAAATGATTTACTTATGAAAATGTTTTTAGTGTTACTTAAAAAGAATTAAATTTTTTAAAAATTTCCCTCGAGAAGTCTGGACCAGACTTCTATGCGAAATGTTGGAAGAATTTTGTTACTAACGCGTTATGACTTACACAAATATAAACTATATCTAATGTGAACCTTTTAATTAATGCCTAATACTTGACATAATGTTCAGTTAGATCTTGATCATAGTTCATATAAAGTCAGAAGAAGTTTTAAAACATGGGAATAACAAAGATGGGTACTTGTTGTTTAAGAACCGAGGTGACACTGCTGTCATTAAGGTTAGAGTATACGAAAGTGATAGGTATTTTGAAATACTTCGGTTGTAGATATAATTGTGCATCATAATCAATAATTCTAAAAGGGTTAAACTCAAGACTGGATTTCTGGAGTAATTAAGCACCAACATAGGATCTGACGATACTGCATAAGGGTCCAAATTGCCACGCTTCATATCAGCACATCATATGAGAATACATCCAGATGAAAGTTAGATAGATAAGCAACAAGATGGAGAGTATCAAAGCAAAAAATAGTCATGAAATGGGATATGAAAATTTAGATTAAGGCAATATTTTGATATATCCACTCCAATGAAATCGATTTTAGTTTTCACTTAGATGTCAACCAAGAAGTCAAAATTTCCCCATATATCTCAGAACAACAGTTAGAAACTGCTTGGACTGATATTGTTTCATTAAGGTTAACTCTCTTCTAACTTCAGTTAGCATTTAGGGACGAGGCAAATGGCGACTACAACTGTATGACTTATGTCTCTACCATCTAACTCCATGAAGGCTCACAATTTCATAAATTGACTTACCTTGTTTATCTAAACACGGAATATACCTCTAAGGTAATGAAATTCTGAAACTTAATCTATGGTAAAGGAAAATACGTTTCTTGCATTGTGATTCCTTACTGTTTCCTTCCCGACTGACGCAGTATACAATGAAGTTATCAAAATAGTTACAATCATTGATACGAATAAGCTTTGTATGTGATTGTGTCAAAGGATTTACATTTTCATTCGTATAAGCGTATATTGTATCAGGTGTATAAATACTTTTATCAACTACTGTTTATTTTGAATTCCATTTGAGTATCTTGTCGTGTTTATAGTTGTTACTGAGCTTTTTACTGACCATAAATTACTTGAAAGGGTGACATATTCTGGTTCAATATAATGGAAGATAATAATATGTGTTGGTCGATTATGGCACTTTAGAAAACAACTTGCTTATTCACCTCAGCTTTCGACTAGTTTATATTTGATGACATTGAAGAAAACTCATAGTTTTGTAGAGATTCTCAAAAAACTACCGGAATATCAACTAAACTAAATCATCCATGTACATACATAAATATATATGCAACAAATGGGTGACATGTATCTTCCGATACAAGTTGTGGTTAATTAAAACTAGGAGATTGTTACGGAATAATGGTTAAAATACTAGAGATCACTCAAGACTTACTATTGGAAAGTCATTTCAAGTTATTTAATGGGTTACATAAAAATTAACTTGTTTTCCGGTTCCTTCTGCTTTTTAATTATTCTTCCTATTGTAATAAAATCTAAATCTTCTGAAAATTTTCATTAATGGATTGACATGGATATTTCAGATGTTTAGAACAAGCTGATAAGAAAATATCAAATTCATATAAATGTTATGGAAAGTATAGATGCAGTACCTGAGCTACAAAATTTCTCTCACATACTTCAATTGAGTCTTCAAAGAACCGATTTCTTTTCAGTGATATCAATCAACAAATCTGTACAATGACATTTAAACATAATCTATGTTTTAAAAAACTCAGTATTTGTCAATCAACAATTCTTTGGTATATAGTGGCCATGAAAATAATATAAGAATGGAAATCATGTAGAAAACATGAAATTATTTGACGAAGTGAATAAGTAAATGATAGTTAAAATTAAGGATTGAAAAATTTGTAATAAAACCAGTAAATAGTTGTCAGTGTTCAAGTGAAAGAGAAACAAATAAGTCAGTTAAAGATGTTCACTTAATAGCAACAAGAAATTGAAAATGATTAGTTACCTTTATGAATTGGAAAGTTGGAAAAAAATAAAAAGTGATAAAGCACAGTAAATAGTAAAGTTACTACTGGATACATAATTATTTCAGTTTTTTTATGGCATAAGCTTCATCATTTCAAATAATACACTTTCTAACAGCCTTCGGAAGGTTATGTTACATCTTGCAGAAAAGCAAGAAAGGCTTTCACTAATCTGAAATCAATGCGATGTTCTACTTCACTTCAGCGCGAACAACATCCCGACTTCCAACATTCAAGCCAATCAGGTTGAAAAAACAGAAGATAATTCGATGAGAGAATGTTTATTACTAACAATTGGAATGGTAGTGGTTACATATAGTACTCCTTGCACTAACGCAGCCATTTGCAAATGTCTTCGTTTCCTCTCCGTTCCAGTCTTGATTTGCTCTTGACCGGCTCTTCATACACTCTTATCAGCAGCATCCCCTGTAATACGCCTATGTTGTCCCCTGCGTTGCTCTTGGCAGAAACCTTACCCATTACCGGTAATTCCCTATGATTCCTGCCACCCTCTTGATATATACTACTTATATCTGTTGTTATCAGCAACGCCCACTACAAAGTCAGTGCTGCTATATGGTTCAGAAACTTGGCGTGTCACGAAAACCACTTCCTACAAACAACTGCAGACATACATCACATCTACAGTTGCCGCCTACACTCACTCGATACTGAAACAAGAAGATGGAGATCAGATGGCCAGAATAATAAGAATAAGCATGAAGGAACTCACTCTGGGAATGAACCAACCAAGAATCTATCACTCAACAAATATGCAGACGAAGGGAGTGGAGATGAATTAGATTGGGTACACACTGAGAAGGCCGATTGGAGACGTCACGCACTAGTCCATACCTTCGAGTGGAATCCAAAGGGAGAACGATGATTTTGGCCTTCTTTGTGAGGGTGACATGGAGGATATGGTGTGAGGAGGAAATGAAAGGTTGTGGGGAGTGGTAAAGCCATGTTTTGAAGACTGCAGAGAAGAGAGTGGAATGGAGGCGTGTAACTGAAGCCCTACTGTCCACTAGGAACCCAAGGGAAAAAATAATAATAAATGAATTTTCTGGAATTGTATCTTCATTGTCAGCTAGAGGAGATTGTACAGGCTGGATATGGTGACATTGTTGAAAATAAATGTATCCACTGAAGTCTTTGAATAAGCGATTTAACAAGTTCTTTTATTGTAATATTTGACTATAGAATTTGTTTTTTGATAATAATTCAGTTTATTTATGCTGAAGAGGCTATGGTTCGCGTAAACAAACGCTCAGAAAAATCTTGTTTTAATGTTTTGAACATGCTTGAATCGTCTAACAGTGGAATCCAGGATGCACATTTCATCCTATTTGGAACTCTTCAGCTGGATGTAACTGCCTCCCAGTAAGTGATGTTGTCCCTACTGGGATTCAGACTCGGGAGTGATCGCTTCGAATGATAGAATGCTATTTACTACACCACCGAGCCACTGAGCTTGAACTGTATTCAAATATATGCATAATACGATATAAAAGTACTGTCCGATAGGAAACAAGTTTTTCTGAAACTCTTTCAACTTCATGTATGTTAGGCGTTTGAGTAATAAATAATATAAAACAATTAGTTCCCTTTATAAACTTCGACAAAACAATAAGAAGACGTAAAATGTCTCAACTATGTCATGTATTTGTGCAACACATTTCGAACTGTCTTATCACACGCGTACTTTTCATGTGTATTTATATGGAAATTCATGAAGATAAGGGGTGACAATATAAAAACATTTCTAGTAGGAAGGTTAAAGTAGAGGCCAAATAACAAGAAAAATCAACACAGCAAAAATGATAGTACATCGAACTTAGTTTTGGAGTTGAATTCACTAAGATTTACGGTGATAACAAACTTTTCTTCAGCTTACAAAGCTAGTTCAAACCTCCTAATAGCTAAGGCCTCAAGAAAGTTAAAGCTCCGCCCCTAACAAGTTTAAAGGAAGCAGCCACGTCAATTCTACGACCTGTCCCAAATATATTTTTCGCGATCAAGAAACTTGGACGTCTGTTACCAACTTTTATGGGCTCACGTTATTTAATTTGCTTCTAAAGCCACTTTGGAATATATTTCAAGGGCCATACTTCCATGTATGTATGACTTCTTGTTTTTGTCACCACATGTACATATGAATTAGTAGACGCACTGGAATGTGACACTTTCATTCACATGCTGTGGGGTTTTGGGGAATATACAGGCTTGTTGGCTCCTCTTAATCGAACCCCGGCTGCATAGTAAGTCCTTCTAACAGCAGCGTCAAGTCTCTGTTTAAGAATTGCACTATGAGAGTCACTTTTGTACGGGAGACTGATAAAGATATCCTTCTTCGGGACAAACTGAAGATCTGGTTTTGGCTGTCTGATTATTTTATGTCGCTTAATATATCTTGATAGATAGTTATTTTCCAACAATACTTCAGTCAGTGTTTCTCTTTCATCTTACAAAGCATCCTCTGTCCATATTCGCCGAATCCTACGGAATAACGACTTAACTAACGCTCGCTTGTACTGAACTTGACAAAAGTTATGATAGTTCAGATATCGCCCTGCCCATGTAGGTTTTCTGTAAATAGTTCGTTTAATGGATCCATCCTGTCTCCGGCTTATCAATATATCCAAGAATACGTATGTCAAGGAAACGCTGTTCTGTACTTCGTTCAATTGATTTAGAATTGAAGTAGACTGACTTGAGTTTTGCCAAATAATCAGGATATCGTCAACATATTTTCGATACAGATGGGCTTGGCATATTAGGTTATCGGCAAAGCTTTCCACATGTGACATAAATATGTCAGCTAGGAGGGAACCTAAAAGACTTCCCATGGCAGCGCCATCAACCTGGAGGAAATGTTTGCCCTCAAATATGAATTTAATACTAATTGTACATAAAAGTGGTAGCTCTTTTAAATGATCTAAGGAAATGGGTACTGAAAAATTATGCACAGAAATATAACCATATAAACTGTCAGTTGTCTTGACCAAAGGGACATTTGTGGATAATGCGTTAACGTCAAATGAATAAATAAATTTTATTTTTATGTTAAGATCCTAAAGGCACTTGATTGCTTTAAATGTATCTTTTAGGGAGTACTTACAGAATTGCTTCTTAACGGTATCGAGTAATTCAACTAGCCACTGGGCAAGCTTATGCGTTAACGACTTGCCTATTGACATCATGGGACGTAATGGGTTATTCAGCTTGTGTACGTTGGGCAAACCGCAAAGATGTGGGAATCGGTATTCAGTTGTTTTCAGTAAATCGAATCTGTAACTGATAATAACGTTCATATCGAGCAGTTTCATTAGATTACCGATAACAGTTCCCTGTAACAATTGTAGATCTTCCGGACAACAATCTTTAGTAAATTTATTTTCATCTTCAAGAATAAACGACATTTTACATTTATATTCGATTTTATCCATGATCCTGACACCCGAGCCTTTGTCAGGTCTGAGAATAATAATATAAAGGTTGTCTGATAGTTCCTTCATAGTTCTGAAATGTTCAGAAGTTAGGATGTTTTTCTGATTCTGATGGCTACCACAAAGCTGGTGGGTGATATCTACCATCTTAACTTTCATCAGTTGAAGTTGGAACGAGAGGTTTCAACCGGCCATATAGGTTTCCAAACTGTGAATGGATAGCCAAATATGATGACTGCTTGTGAGGAACACAAATTTAAGTCCAGCGATAAGGCTTCTTTCTGATAAACAGACAGTGTCACCGTAGAAAGTTTAGTAACCTACCTAACCGGACTAACAAGGAAAAAGTTAGTGTGATTTTTACTCATATTAGCTTTCGGTTTAGGAATAACATTATCACAAAAGTATAAGAATTTTAAATGACATTTTCTAATCCCTTATCTTCATGAATTTCCATATAAATATACATGAAAAGTACGTGTGTGATAAGACAGTTCGAAATGTGTTGCGCAAATACATGACACAGTTCAGATATTTTACGTCTTCTTATTGTTTTGTCGAAATAAAAATATATCTTGGTTACTGAGAATGTGAAATAGATATCGTCTTTCAATATCTACAGATGTTTCCTCAACTGACATCTAAAATTATGAACATTGGAATTTATTAACAGTCTGCTGTGTACCAGTAATTTTTAGAATTTCCATTAAGAAAAACAAAAAAATAAAGAAGGTAACAGGATTTGGATTCCCATCGAGAACCTGGTCTGGAACGTGATGTCCCCACACTATCTTATCACTGTCTTCCCAATCCACGCCATCTCCACAAATTCCTGCATATTTGTTGGGCGATGGGTTCTTGGTTGATTCGTGATATATGTCTACAGTTTGTTGGAAATACTTTTCGTAACGCCCCAAGTCTCCCAACCATCACATGGAAGCACTGACTTACTTCACTGGTATTAGTATTGAAAATCTGGATCTTGCTCACGCTTTATGTTGAGTGCAGTGCAATGCAGTAGATCTCCACACTGATGATTTCAGATTATTGCAGGAAGGCCTGTCTTGCTCTCTTTCCCATCCTGACTTTCACATCCTCATCTGTGCAGCCACCGACACCTATAGTTGAAACGATGCTGCCCAGTTAGGTAGGTGAGAGAGACTACTTCCTTTACGATTCTCCCGTCCATCGTGATTGGTGTTTGTTGTTGGTGCTGTTCCTCGTTGGGTATCTTCATCACCTCAGTCTTCTCCACATTCACTTGAAGTCCCCTCTTCGTTGCCCTGCCTCTTCTGTCAACGTTTTGCTTCTACATCTTCCAGTTTCTGCAACAACACATTAGACATAAATCATCATCGACGAAATCCAAATCTTCTTCTAAGGTCTTTTCATCGGTCCAGTCAGTCAGCCAACCAGTCAGACAGCCAGCCAGACAGACAGACAGACAGACAGCGTACACACATCTTTTCACAGCTACACACAGTTTCTTGCGTCCTCTGGTCCACTCCACTCAACTCCAATACAATCCAGTTGAGTCGAGTCAAGTCAAGTCAAGTCGACCACAATCACGAAGATCATCCGTCATGATAGTAGACGTCAACCTTGTCCCTCTCACCTGTCAACCTGTCTTCACTTCAGAGGCATCAGTGAACTGATGCTTTCCATTGTGAATCACTTGGCTAGCATTTAGCATCCTCATATTGCATATACATGCTGTTGAATGAGGTTGATACAGGTTTGTGGCACTGGAACTGTAGTGTTGAAGCAGTTGCCTACCAAATTACTTCTCTTTTGAGGTCTCGATCGAAGGCCTATTCAAAGACGATGAAGTTGAGGTAAAGAACCAATTGACTGTCATTCTATGTTCTGTTGTATGATGATGATGATGATGATGATGATGATGATGTGTAGCGTAGCGCTGTAATTTGATCTGCACATGATTTGTTCTTCCTGAAGCCAGCCAGTCAGCCATCCAGTCAGCTTGTTCTGGTCGTGATCCAGTTGAATGCAGAGCATTTTTCAGTGTCTGCAGAATGATGGGGCATAATATTTGGCTTGGGGTGGACAGCAGCTTGATTGCGTGTCAGAACTTGCAGAGACTTAAGTCACCTTAATGTTTTCTTCTAGATGACTGCCATTTAATCATTAGGTATGGTTCGTCATATGTCCAGAGCCTCAGAGTTCTACACTAGTTATCTCTATAAATATTAATCGTAGAACACTTAGATTCTGTATAGATTATGTTCATAACCTGAAGTAAGACAGCATATTCGTTGATCACCTCTGAATTTTAACTATTTTTCAAATTAATTAGATTATAAATGGACATACTGTAAGGATATGTTTTAGCTTACATTGCCATTAACATATTCATGTTTAGCCATTTCACCTTGTTATACTTACTTCTGTCGAATATTGGTCCAATTTTTACTGAGGATTATAATGCGAAAATTCAATTGTTATCTTAATCCCACTGTCAAAATTGTCCATTTAATAGGCTTTCATGAACGAAAGAGTTAAATGAAGAGAAAACTGTTTACTAGTCTGTTCTGAAATAAAAATTATTACCCTCAGATATATTGACGATTTAGTTGATTACTATTGATTAATCTGAACAAAGTTTATACTGCATACAGGAAAGTTTTCACTAGGTTTTAAACATTAAAAAAAATAGTGGCTGATTACATTCGAAATTATAAAAAATATATTTATAAAATTTCATTACACCTTTTTGAACTAACTTGTGGTTCACATGTTAACCACACATGATATTTATAAGAGACAAACTAAAAAACCAAACATACAATTGAAACAATGTCCTTTCAAAACAATATTTTCGAAGCTAAGGAGAACAGATAACACATTTTAATCTAGACGTAGTATTCATCATGGACTGACATCAGTTGGCGAACTGAAAACCTGGGAGCACTGGACAGCTGTTTCGTCCAACTGGTATGGGACTCCTCAGCAGTACGCACCCACGACCCAGCTATAGATGGAACTCAGGACCTTCAGGTTTCACGGTGAACGCCTTAACCATTCAGCCAGTGGGTCGGTTTCCAGTGGTTCACAATTTTTAACTTCTGTCAAGGTCTTCAGTTAGCATCCACTTCACTTCCGACTGGTTGACCCCACAGGTCACGGCTTCTCATTAAGACTTCTTGATATCTGTCTGGAAGCAAGTCACTAATGAGCACCATACATTAATGTAGCTGAATGGTTAAGGCGTTCACCGTGAAACCTGAAGGTCCTGGATTCGACCCCTAGTCGGGTCGTGGGTGCGTACTGCTCAGGAGTCCCATACTAGTTGAACGAAACAGCTGTCCAGTGCTCCCAGATTTTCAATGGTTCCTTAACTGATGTCAGTCCATGATGAATATTACTTCTAAATTAAAAATCCCCATTCATCTCAAAAATACATTTTAATCTCTTAATTTCTGAATGACGATGAGAAACAAAGAGAAATATTAAGACAAACGTCTAAGCTAGTTAACTACCTTTGAAAAATTCTAAATGTATAATCGAATACTTTCGCCCTTCTTCGAAGATTCAGGGTTAATTCAAAGGTTACCATGAGTAAAGCCTTTAGTCCAGTGGTAACCTAGAATATACAAGTAGATCAGTGAAATATGTCATAAGTATTGGATGATTTTAAGAGTTAACAAGTCATTATTATTTCCCAGATATTAAACATTTGCTCACACTAATCTTTAGTTTTCCTACTTACTATTAAAGAACCGTTTGATGAAGAAATTCTCAACACCTTTCAATAATCTATCTTGATGTTTATATACACCTTCAGATGTATAATTGAGCAAAACATAAAATTTTAAATGTTGATTACGATAGAGTAAATCTATAAAACACTTTAGAGAATCCTGCAACCGCCTTGTATTAACAATAGGATAAGATTTGATATAAATGAGTTGTTCAATTATTTCTCAAAACTGGAGTCCCCGTATGTGACAGTTTGTACAACAGGAGTGTTGTAGATCAGAGTCAAAGGACTTCTTTAGTAAAAATTTAAAAAGAAATGAAGTGAAAATAAAACTTTATTCAAACAGCTTCTTGATTATTCTCATCTCTCTTTAGTAGCTTAGATGTCAATAAGTTTGTTACTTTGACTCTGTTCTTAGTTGCCATTAAATTGAAGATTTTAAGAAATTATAACTGAAAGATTGAGGATTAACTAGAGTTAATCACATTTTAAGGCATCGTTAAGTGAAACTGTAACAAGTTTTAATACTGGAACCAGTTTTATTACACCTATCTCAGTTATATTTCAATCATATACGGAGAGAACTTTGCTTATTATCTGCAATTCTTAAATGTCACAATGGATTAACATAACAGCCTAATCAACCACCTATATTCGTCAACCGTTTCTTAATGTGAGCTACCTATATTTGAAGCCAGTCTCACTGGAAAACCGTGTAACTTCTAGGCTTTTTGACCACCCTTTACTGCTTCGTAAACTTCCGAAAGAAAAAAAGGGTCTTACAGAGGATGAATGAGGATCTCAAAACAATGCTTGTGTTAGTATAATTGTTTTTATATCAGGTACATAGCAGCTACATCCACCTGACGAGTCCCATATAGGACGAAATGTGCATCCTGGATTCCACTGCTAGCCACGATCCATCATTAAGATAACTAGAAAGCAGGCAATATCGAGGCATCCGCGCAGGAGCCCATATGCCAATAGAGACTGATCAATTCAGTCCAATCAACGACGGTATGATATGAAAACAATTATACTGAAACTATACCCGTCGCACAAGAAGTGGCTGTCGTGGCTCGGTGGCGCAGTGGATAACGCACTGACGTTTGAAGCGATCGCTTCCGAGTCCGAACCCCAATGGGAAGAACATCACTCACTGGGAGCCGGCAGGTACATCCAGCTGACTGGTGAGTCCCAAATAGGATAAAATGGGCATCCTGGATTCCACTGCTAGCCATGATCCATCATTAACAAATGCTTGTGTTAAGCCATAACTTTATGGAGCAAAGAAAATACAGAATGCTGTAGAAGAGTTATTAATTAAAACCCAGAAAAAGTATGTGTGTACAATGGTAGACAGCTACGAAAAGGAATGTCATTCTCTATGGCTGTTCGAATAAAGCTGTAATGATTTTCAAATAGCTGTAAGTCCATGCTTCACCACTATCTCTAGAATGGCTCCATGCTATGAGAAACTATCAGCTTGGCCAGTCAATCAGGTATAGTCAACAGAATTTTGACAACTGAATGTATGGTGATAATCAATATCAGCTAATGAAATACATAGTTTCAAACTCAATGATCATTGTACTGCTCTGGTCAAGTTAGTTTTAAATTGAGAATTCATGTGACTGATAACTATGACATAACAAATCTTTAATTATTTCAACAAATTGTTGTTTGTTCTCAGTTTTTATTAGTATCTTTAATCACATAGATGTGATATAGTGTGAATTTACCTTTAATTACAAGAATAATAAATGATATAGATGATATCATTTGGTCTGATGGATGAATACTTAAACTAGCGTACTAACGCTATATAATTACTATTTCCTTTCTATAATAAAAACCATTCATTATATAATTTTTGTGCTCAGACCTTACCACTTCAGTTCTGAATTTATTTCTGCCTTAATCTAGAGGATGAAAGGATTTCTTATGATCATTTTCAGTGGCTGCATTTGATTTTATCCAAAAAAGATATCAAATAAATCATTTTTTTACATGGATACACTTTTCAACGTTGACCATCTTGTTTAAAGCTATTTTGTGGTGAATGTTGTAAATGGAGTTCTTGGTGGAAAAAGTTAGCTTATGCAAACTTTATAATACCACTTAGTTTATGAATTTCAATTATAATTATTTTATTTTTAGGTTTGTGGGGATTTATTGATTTTCAGGATGGTATTCATCATGTACTTACATCAGTTAGAGAAACATTAGGAATCTGAAAGGATTAGACAGCTGTTTGTCTTATTCTGGGACCCCTCAGCCATGCGCACCCACGCCCACGTTAGGGATGAAACCCAGGATCCTCAAGTTATTCTGAAAATTTTATCAGCGACCACTATGGCTATAGAATAAATAAATGACCAATAAAACTTGTTCATATATTGACTCACATTATACTCCATCTCTAGTTTTCTTTCAGTTTAGTTATGATTGATAGGAATTCAAACTGTTGGAATGAGCTCGGTGAGAGATGGTATAACTGGAAAATTTTTCACTCCACTGGAGTCACTATGTTTAACACTTTTACTTTAATTATAAATGCAAAAAGCAGATAATCATTTATCTTTGATTAATTTATAAGATCCATCTGTAGAATGTTAGTGATATTACGACACGCAGAAATAGTTTAAATACTAAAGATCAACATAAACTCGGCAGAAATAAACGAGTTCTGATCCAATTAAATAAATTTTTAAGATATTTAGACAGAGTTCGTAGTGTTAATAGTGTACAGAAACTGTTCATAGTCTTAAAAGTTTCTTGTAGAGAAACAATGGCATATTTTACTGCTTGTTTTTCAGTTCACAGTCCAAACTATGTTTTCACAGTGTATGTTTCGCGTCAGATAAAGCTACTACTGCCTTACGATAACACTGTTATATATGATAGCCAATTCGAAAAGAAAGAATAACGCATATTGAACGAGTTATTATTTGTATTGATTGGTCACGGGAGTGCAAACAATTTCACTTTGTCCAGCCCCAAGTGGAGACCGAATCCTATCGATCATATCTGCAATGTGGCAACCAAGCTAGGAAGCTCAGCACCGTGGTACACAATAGTAGACGTTAGTTGGCTGGAGGCAATCGGCACCACGATGCTGAGCTTCCTAGCTTGGTTGCCACATTGCAAATATGATCGATAGGATTCGGTCTCCACTCGGGACTAGACAAGACAAAATTGGTTGCACTCCCGTGACCAATCAATAAATGTAAGCCAATCCTACAGGAAATCAGTTGCATCCCAAATAGCTCAGTAGTAAAGTCGCTGACTACAACACTGGGTGACGCACGTGCGAATCTCAGGCTGGACATCAGTTCCTTCGAGGTTGCAGATACGCTTTGCTGACGAGTGCCAAAAAGCACGAAATCTAGGTCGAGCAGGGCTTCCTGCCGATCGCCTTCAACCAAATAACAACGAAATATTATTATTTAGCAGATAATAACACAGTATTGTTCCGTGGATGAAGTTTAAAGCATAAATTATTAGTTATAATTATATCAGGGTTAACTTGATATAATTATTAGCGAAAAAGTCAATAAATGTGTTTTATGAGAAGTATTTCTTGGTTCATGAAGTCTCAGAATAATTGCTGATGAAATACCAATACCAAGAAACAAGACTTTTATCGAAACTACACAAAAGTATTTATAACACTACAGAAATAGTTATATAATGAAATGGTTGAAAATTTATTCTTTTAGATTATGCCTGGTTAATAAGTGGTAAGAAAGTACGTTAAATCCTGAGAAGCTAAAAATTTCAGCGTATCAATTGATTTTATGTGAAATCATACTCATAGTGAAGTAAATGACTTTCAATCTGTCACTGTCGTTCTTCATATATGTCCATTCAGAATTAATTAGTTCAAAGAGCTTATAATTCAGGTAGAATCACTGAAATAGAATTCGTGTCAGTTTACTGTAAATAGGATACTTTGACGAGCTGAGATAACCATTTTTTTTTAGCTATTTGTTTCACATGTTTTGTGATTTTTAACTAATCAAAACTATACGTTTGAACAAAGTTCAAGTGTATATTCAACTGTTTAAACCGAAAGTTGAATAACTATAAAAGCTTAGTTGAGAATCAGTTAATTTTTTTGTTAACTAAGTGGGTTGTTTTTGGTTTTCTTATATATAAAAGTTGTGTGATTCAAGAACTAAAGGTTATATTCATGATGTATTATCTTTGAATACATCTGAAATGTTTTAGGCGTTTTTTTTTATGTTGCTTTGTTGATATGCCACACTTACTATAAACTTCTACTTTATAGGAATGAACTATAATGACTTCACATAATGATATTTCCTCAAATTACTGATGATGTTTATGACTTTGACGTTAAACTGTACTCCATATACTCTCACCGCGTAGTCTGATGAAGGTTTTCAATGGAAGTGACATATCCTTAGTGGATCTTAACGATTAGCAATACGGTAGACTATAATTGGATGTAAGTTGGTTGGAGGCAATCAGCAGGATTTTCTCCTCACCCAAGTTTCATGCTTGTTTGCGTTTGTCAGCAAAGTGTATCTGTAACCTCGAGGGAATAGGTTTTCGTTATAGAATTCAGACTAACATCCTCCAGCGCTGCAGTCACAGACGTTGTCACTGAACTATTCTGACCACGACCGACCCCTTGTAGTATGCATTTTCCATTTATCTTAATTTTCATAGGCAAACTGTGTGAAACTGATAACGGCGTTGATTCAGTCATCGTATAATTTAAGCATCTTAACCTCCTTTGTGGAGCTTTGACACAGGTGAAATGTTCCTTGGAGAAAGGTAGACTTCAACTGAAAGAAGTAAATTATGTTAGTTAGATGCCTTCTACAGCCCCAGAAGGAAATTGATATTATACAACTCGTAGTATAGGAGCTGATTTCACTAAATGTGACTGAATTAGTTAAAACTATAATCTATATTAGTTGAGTGTAGTGAACATGTTTGTCATCTTTTTTTCAGCCTAATTCTTGGGATTGCCTGAAGATATTTTAGGCAGTAGAATAAAATTTTATAAACTGAACCGTCATCACACACAAAGACTTGCTGGAAATAATTAGCATGACTGAGTACATGATATGTAAGACTTCAGATTCAAAAAAAAATAAGAAGCAGCGATAAAATGAAGCCTTCCGTAGAGTTGTCGTAGAACGCCTCAGTTTTTGTATGTAGCTCTTCACTCTTGATAGCGTTAACTGAAAAAATTAGATATGATGCATACTACCAAATGATCAAAGCCCAACTCTTGACCTTAAACTACGCTGTACAAAAACGATAAGCAGTAACACGTTAAACAAGACAGAAAGTCCATTAAAATATCGTTTTCCATGGTTTCACTGTCTATAGATGTACATTTGCAACTCTGAGACATTGGAATAAAAAAATGGAGCCATTAAACGATTAGAATTTGCCATAGATTAGCAAAGGAAGTAAGAGGATTAACATTTATGAGTAGAAAGTTGCATAATAGTCCGAGAAGAGTTTAGAACCAGGGATGGGAACAAAATGTGAATAATACCAGATTGTTAATGAAAAATAAGAATGGTGCATGTTTTTTTGACGATATTGATAAGGTGATCATTGAGCTTTCGGATATTACTTGATGAAAACCAAATGAAGTAAGGAACTGCTGTGGCATATTTCGATGCCAATCCAATGTTCCTTGATGTAGGGAATAGAGTCACTGAAGAGATACCTCCGTTAAGCTACCTTCCTTCGTTAAAAAGAAATGAACGAACCCGAGTATAATCACTGTCAATGAAACTTAATGTATAAAGGAATGAAAATTATGTTTTTGATTGAAATAAATTTCATTTATTTCATTTTGTCCTTGAGAAAATCCAGGTAGAATCCTATATAGAACATACTACATTAACCTTAAACATACTCCCAAAATGTTTCAGAAATTTACTTATACAGTTGGAATTGTCTTTTCATCCTAGTATGTGAAACAGTCCACTTCACAATTTATGAACTACCAGCACTAATTTACTTTATAGCACCGAGTAGTTATGTCTATGCTGTGTAAGTGTTTCCCAGTATGAGGTTCCTCATTATTGCTGATATTAAAAATTTTCGGCTCTCAATTCCGCTGAAAAAAAATTCACATTGAACATTTAAAGTGTAGGATCTTTATTTGTCATGTGGTCTGGACTCCAAAAAATGCTGACATATAGTTTTCAACCCCTGTTCGGAAATGTATCGACAATAATGTCCGTGTATTGAATTATATTGAAATGTGAAATACTTGATCACATTTTTAAATTAGGTCAGTTTGGCTGGTTAAGTATTTATTCTACGGATAGGTCGTAAATTGGAAAAGCCTATAAGAAGTTATGCATAAATCGAAGTAATTAGCAAACATGAGCCCTACTACTGACTATTAAACAGTAGTACCATTAAACTCTATTTATCTGTTAGGTCTAATGTTGCTCAGTGTAACATACAGTCATCACAAATATGTCAGTATATGGTAAATATACGTCGTAAATGTGCTTCACTGCTGTAACTGATAACGTTGTTGTTCTCTTTCCAATTGATACAATGCAGTGTTCACAAAAATATGGCCAAATTTCTCTATGTTATGAATTGATATAACCTGATTCGTCATTGTCATTCAATATAAGAATTTTTCTGATCAACCACATGATCTGTATTTGAAACATAATATCTTAACTCATTTGTATTGAGTTTTTCTACGTGTTAATTAGATATTCATCTGTCAGACTTCGAAATCCTTTGAATACCAGAAAACTTGGAACAATGTGACTAAAACAAAATCATTCACTTAAAACAATTTCTTATTGATATAGACCAGAAGTTTCAAGAGATAATTTAGTTCTTTTTTAGTACTTTATACGTTTAGTTTAACGAAAAATTAGATTCACCTTTGACTTGTACCTGAATTCAACACATCTTGGAAACTACGAGTGGCAGAAACATTGAAGTTTGTGGAACACAAAGAAACAGAAAAACGCTTATTACACAATCAGATTTTACTCATGGATGACGGATGGATGATTAGATGATGATAGATTTATTACAAATGAGAAAAACTAGCATAGCCATAATGTAGCAGACTGGTATTATTGATAAGAAGTAATGATGAAGGTGAAACGAAAGCCTTGATCTCAGCAGGATTCTATCTTGTGGACTGTGTGTTGCCGACTGGGAGCTCTATCAAAAAAGTCAGTGGCGGCCTGCTTGAACTCTCAGCTACTGTTTTCTATAATCGAGTATATTGTATCAAATTTCTTATTCCTATTTTGTTTTAATCGTTTAATTATGTCAACCAATCGTATTGTATATTCTCGCGCGTTTTTAAAATCATTACAACCTATCGCTTCGCAAGTTGATAGGAAATTTAAGAAGAAGCACCACGGTGGATGGCAACGAGCTCTGAAGCGTATGACCATAGATCAAATGACTATTCCGGAAATACTTAGCACAAACTGCAGGTCGTTGCCGAATAAAGTTGATTACCTTCAGTCACTCTTGTCCACAAATGTTTATCGAAACACGGGTGTAATAATGCTGCAGGAAACATGGCTTCATAATCTGTATGATGATGACTTAGTCTGCTTAGATGGTTTCAAATTATTTCGACAAGATCGAAGCTTTTCGAAGAAGAAATGTGGTGGTGGTGTAGCAACATTTATTAGTACTAACTGGTCCTCCTCCAACTATGTATGCTTCTGCTTCTCTAACGAAAAAATTGAGTGCATTACCATCAAATGTCGTCCCAAACATTTGAGCAAATACAAATACATATATATCACAAACATGTATGTCACACCTGACTGCAGTTTCTCAGATTTGTCAACTTTTGCTGATAAATTCACTGAATTTGCTGCTCCGGTTCTGGGAAACTCCTTGTCTATTGTCTGTGGTGATTTTAACTCATGTGACTACAGTTTTCTATTATCATTGGGTCATAAAAATATGGTTAACTTTTCCACTCGTCTTGACAACACCTTAGACTTTGCATTTACAAATGAACCTGGCATATATGAAGCCCGTAAACGGGCTCCACTGCTAATTCCGACCACTGTATCGTTCGTGTTTTGCCTAAAGTGTACGGAAAATTATACAAGAAAGCTTTTGCATACCTTTCAAGGAAAGTTCAATACAGATGCTATTCACAAGAAAATATATTACGTTTGAGAAGCATGCTTATAGAAACGGACTGGGATATATTTGCTGATGAAGTTTTAGACAACACTATTACCAATATCACAAGCTATCTCAGATTCTGTCTCGATATCTGCTGCCCTACTGAAACAATTTACATGAGATTTGACAGACTTTCCTCTCCTCATCTCAAGAGGCTTCGGAGAGAAAAGGAAAGGTTGTATAAGGCGAGAGATCACCCTGGCGTTAAAAGGCTTAACTGCCTAATTAAGTCTGAAATACAACGTCTGAATACTATATACAACGAAAAGTTCTTATCGTGTAAGAACTCTTCCAATATATGGAAATTATTTAAAGAGCTTACTGGTAAAAAACAGATGACAACACAAACTCGTTCGGATGTCTGCGCGTTAAACAAGTCATTTATACGTCGGCAAGCTAATTTCACCCTTCCTAATGTGCAAAATCAAGTGGATAGCTGCTTTCCAGGTTTCAATACAAATGATGTATTTAAATGTCTAAAGTCTTTGAATCCCTCCCAAAGCTTAGGTCCTGATGGTGTTTCTAGTATCATATTTAGAAAATGTGCAGATATTTTGTGTCATCCACTTACAGATATCTTCAATGTATCGTTCTCTAAAAACATAATACCCACTGCTTGGAAGCAGATAAAAATTGTACCTGTGCCTAAGCCATCTTCTGGATCAGATGTTACTTTTCGACCCATCGCTATAACTTCCCCTTTTCTGAAGACAATGGAGAAATTACTTCTGCTTGTGATTGAGCCTTCATTGATGGCCTTCAGAGATCCAAAACAGTTTGCTTACAAACACCGGAGGAGTACTTTAGATGCAGCTACTGTCTTGCATCATAATATTGTTTCTAGTCTCGACAAAGGTGTTAAGTATGTCCGTTGTGCCTTTTTGGATTACTCATCAGCCTTTGACTCTGTTCCTAGACCACTTTTGTTAAATAAGCTTGCCATAGCTCACACTGATCCATGGGTTACAAAATGGCTGCATTCTTATTTTTCTGAAAGGAAACAGTACACTATTCATAAAGGATGCGCTCCACTTCATTGCTTACTGAAGCTGGTGTGCCTCAAGGTGCTGTACTTTCTCCTTTTCTGTTTTCCTTTTTTTGCACGATTTGCCTTATTCTGTTGAAACTAATTTTATCAAGTATGCTGACGACCTGACGATTTCTATTCCAGTAAACTCTTCTTTGGATTGCTCGAAATTAAATGAATTCTTGTCTGAAGTTGGTAAATGGTCTCTCTCAAATGGTCTCAAACTAAACCCTTCTAAATGTCAGACCGTTAATTTTAGCCTCAGGCGTAAACAAGACTTATGTGAGCTGCTTAAATCTCATGACGCCTGCTGCATCAATGGTATTTCTGCAGAAAGTAAATCGAGTGTGAACTATCTTGGGTTGTTTTTTACTTCTGACCTTTGTTGGTCGTCCCATATTTTATTGACTTGTAAAAAAATCTTTCGTTTAACTTATTACGTAAAGAAATTGAGGCTTTCTGGTATAACTCAACTGCTTCTTTTACAATTTATTAATTCCTGCATTTTACCTATTCTTCTATATTGTTCCCCATTAATCTTTCCTGGTCTTCTTAAAAAGGACTATGTTATGTTGCGTAGGGCTTTGAAGACCGTCAGCAGGGTGAGTGGTGTGTCTCTGGCTCAACTGATTAACACTGTAGTTGATCGACATATAAATTCCTGCAAGCTACTAGCTACAGAAATTTTAACTGACAGTGAGCATCCACTTCATTTACAGCTCTCTCCATGTATCTCCTCAGGGAGGACAAGGAGAAACTACATAAGACTGTATGCTCGTACAGCTAAGTATAAGAATTCGACTGTACCTTACCTTGCACGTATATTTTGTGAGGAAAAAAGTGTTAGAACAGAAATCACACATCAACTTTGTGACAGTTAAAAATCTCATTTCAATAATTTAACTTACAATGCAAAATTTTCTCGTTTTTAATATTCTTCACATAACTTAAATTTTTATAATAAAACAATTCGAAAGGCTGCAAAGTAGTATGTATATACTTATATTTTGTTGTTATTGCAATATATATTACGCTGAGAATTCCAAATTGTACCACAAATTGTTTGGAATAAAGTGAATTATTATTATTATTATTATTATTATTATTATTATTATTATTGTTATCAACTGAGTTATAAGAACTAGCTACTGAAACAGTTTCATCATCAAGTGACGTAAATGTGATCTTTGATGTTCGGAACCAAAAATATCTGTAATCATGAAAAGAACTGTTTATCCTCTTATAGGTGCAAATGATTTTTCAGTTAAGATAGATTCGTGTTCTGAGAAATCTTCAGTTATACTGAAGTGCAGTCGCCTATCTCAACCGGTCTGAAAATCAAAAAGTAATCCTTAGTGACAAAGACTTCATCAGATACATTGTACCGAAGAAAATTATTCAAATTAAGGCGAAGAACCTCAGTGTGAGATGCTTTCACTTAGCAGTGATGAGAACACCAGTAGACGACTAATTCGTTCCAAATTAATCAACAACAGGAAACTACAAGTCAAGACTTCAAACTATACTTACGGTATGAGAAATGAATATCGAAACTTAGTATTCTAGTCAACAAATCTTTGACATCCAAGATGATAAATTCTGCTCTGAGATCTCAGCATAAAAATACTCACTGGGGTGCTATTTATTTTAGTCTGACAAGTCAGATGACTGAAAGTAATGAGCAAAATTAACCATGAAAAATGTTCGTAACTCTAGAATAGCTTAGAAATGAAACCTTATGTTCTTTTTATCCATAACTGTAGAAACAGAGTAAAAGTTTTGTTTCAGGCAAGAAGTAATTATGAAACAGACAAAGTAAAAGTTATTTCAGTTGTGACAGAGTGACTGATTTATTGATATTCATTTGATAAATATTTTAAAGTTGTTATTCATCGAAGACTGACATCAGTTGGAGGAACAAAGGAAACCTGGGAGCACTGGACAGCTGTTTCGTCCGACTAGTATGGGACTCCTCAGCAGTGCGCACCCACGACCCCACCAGCAGGGATCGAACCCGCGACCTTCAGGTTTCGCGGCCAGCGCGTTACCATTGAGTCACTGGGTCAGAATCCAATGCTCCATATTTCCAACCTCTGTTAGCTCACGATATATAGCGCAACCGCCGCCCAATGTCATCGCTGAGTATCTGCAAAGTGTCTGGACATTTGTAAGCAGACCGAACATCAATATTTTCTTCTGTTTTACACCGAGGAGATTTTAACAGATTAAAGATGCTGAATGAAGTTGGCTGTAAAGTAATTCTGATTTCATTTCCATGACAATCAAGAAGAACTCAGAAAGTCAGCAGCCTCAAGTTTAAAAATAAAATTTTCCCAGGAAAACTCATAGAGTTGGGTGACAAAAAAACTCTAAAAATATTGTTTGATATCACTTACTTTTTTACACGGTTAATAAGTTTCACCAGAATAACACAATCCTAAAGCCTGAATACGTAACATACTTCTTTTCTGAGGATTTAGGAAAGAGCTTGATTTCTATGATCGAAATAGATAAGGCATGATCTTAGAACTTGATAGTCAAGTTTCTTAGCAATATATCTTATACCTTCCTATTTCTATCTCTATTAAAAATGTATATAAGCCAGAAAAAAGACTCTCAATGAAACCTGTGTTGTCATCAGAAGCAGGTATGTAACGACTTAAACCAACAGTGTCGAAAATTATCAGGTCAAGAATTCGATTCTATGTGTATATAATACTTATATTATGATCAAAAGAAAAAAACAGAATGCACTCTTGGAAATGTGAACGACTCCAGTATTCTTCGATTTTTTTAATCAACAGAGTGAAATATGCTGGTTTACAGATTGAACTCCATTGGATGTTAGATCTCACAGACCATATTCTTCAATTCAACAGCTACGATCCAGTTGTAAGTAAGAAGAGCAGCATATCATCAACTAGATATGCAGACGTTCAATGATCATTTCTAAAGACAATAAAACAAGGATTTCATTTATGAAAAATATCTCAGAAAGGGGGCATACTACTAAAAAGACTGAAATGAGCCTCTCCCTACAACCTG
Organism: Heterobilharzia americana; assembly: GCA_944470555.2. Classification (NCBI taxonomy): domain Eukaryota; kingdom Metazoa; phylum Platyhelminthes; class Trematoda; order Strigeidida; family Schistosomatidae; genus Heterobilharzia; species Heterobilharzia americana. Next base: position 43,378,550 of record OX104127.1, read on the forward strand.
TTTTCACTGAATATCATGAAAGCTTTTCGATAGTACGTCACATCGACACATAAAGAACAAGTAATGACTTTCCACAAGGAACATGAAAGCTCAGGAAGTGACCATTTGAAATAAAAAGTGTGTAACATAAATGTTGACACTATAAAAAAGGGATCAAATACGACTCACTCAGTTGATGAGTGAGGAAAGCTAATTTACGTCAATTGCAAACTTGAACTGGTAACAATATGGATACTTCATAAATGCTCAGAACAGTGTTAGTTAGTCCAGTATGAGAAGAATTACCCTGAATTATTTAAATGGGGGCACCTTAACTAATCCTCTCTAGAAAGAGTGACGAATAAACCCAAACGACAAAAACACCTCAGCAGCTCAGACTAAAGGATAACTTTTAAAAGTCAGTCCAATGATCAAACTTTAACTAGGCCAAACCTGCAACAATGTGTTATTATTGTATTATGCCGTTGTTGATTAGACCGAATTGATCGATCTCTATCGGCATATAGACTCCTGTGTGAATGCCTCGATCCATCTTTACTGTAATTAGAACACAGGTATACCGAGACATCCGCACAGGAGCCCATATGCCAATAAAAACCGATCAATTCAGTCCAATCAACGACGGTATGATATAAAAACAATTGTACTGAAACTATACCCGTCGCACAAGAAGTGGCTGTCCTGGCTTGGTGACGTAATGGATAATGCTCTGGCGTTTGAAGCAACCGCTTCCGAATCTGAATCCCAATGGGAAGAACATCACTCACTGGGAGCCGGCAGGTACATCCAGCTGACTGGTGAGTCCCAAATCGGACGAAATGCGCATCTTGGATTCCACTGCTAGCCACGATCCATCTTTAATAAAGGAACTTCCTGAAAAAATTTTTCAAACTGCTGTTGCCAAGTCTTTTATTCTCAGATCTACTAATATTCATTCAGAAAGGTAAAGATACCTCTCACTTTTAGGTGTTGTTGTAGCAGTTGATCGGTCTCTGTTGGGATATGGGCCCCTGTATCGATTCTACTATCCACTGATAATATAAAATAAAAATGAAGGCAATATCAAGGCATTCACACAGAAGCCCATTTGCCAATGGATACCGATCACTTCGGTTCAATCAACGACGGAATAATACATGTAACAATATTATGCTAAAATTAGTTTAAAACTTCTTTGCACTGACTTCGCTGTACATATAAGAAATAGGAAAAAGCTTAATTACGAATACTCTCTGTGCAGTCATGAGTGGTCCAGTGATGAGAAAGAAAAACAGTCTTTGAGTAAATAAAGAGTAAAGCATGGTGCATGGTGCTTTATTTGATACATGTAAATGATAACAATAAATATTCAGGCAATATTGTGGCATTCACACATATGCCAACAGAGTTCGATTAGTTTGATCCAGCATAACAATGAGGAATTAAAAATATCAACAAATAATAACAACTAATACCTATTGAACAAGGGGTGACTACCACATCCCAGTGGTCCAGTAGATGATGCTTTTACGTTTGAAATGATACGTTTCTGGTACAAGTCTCAGTGGGAACAATATCACAAACTGGGATACAGGTAAACACTACTGAAAAGTTCTAAATAGGAAGAAATGGGGGTTCTAGATTCTACTACTAAACACATCCAAGTAAATAATGAATGCTTATATAACTGAATTGAGAGCGAGAAGAGGGGGATACGCTGGCTGGACTGCGGAAAAGAACCTAGAAGATCTGGATTTCGCCAACGATGACTTGTGCCTGATGTCACACAAACTTGAAGATCTACACGCGAAAATTAACAAGTTGACAGAAGAGGCAGTGGGGTGAAGACTGGACTTCAGGTGAATATAGAGAAGACAGAAGTGATGAAGATACCGCACCACCACCAACAACAACAACAACAAACACCAATCACCACCAATGGGAGAAACTTAAAGGAAGTAACCTCCTTCACTTATCTAGGAAGCACTGTTTCAACTACAGGCAGCACAGGCACAGACGAGGATGTCAAAGTCAGAATCGGAAATACAACAAGACAGGTGTTCATTAACCTGAAACCAGTGGGGAGATCTTCTGAACTCTACTAAGCATGTGGAACAAGATCCGGATTTTCAACACCAACGTCAAGTCACTGTTTCTGTATGGTTCAGAGACTTCGTGCGTTACGAAAGGGATTTCCAATAAACTACAGACATTCATCAACAACTGCCTACACTGGCTCGCTACTGAAGATCAGATTGCCGGAAAGAAAAAGCAACAAGGAGCTCTGGGAACAAACCAACCAAGAACCTATCGCTCAACAAATATGCAGTGGAAGGAAGTGGAGATGGATTGGGCATACACTGAAAAGGCCGACTGGGGACATCACGCGTCAGGCCAGGCCCTCGAGTGGACTCCCCATGGGAAGCGACGAGTTGGACATCGAAGTTGAGGGTGACATGGAGGATGTCGTGCGAGGAGGAAATGAGAGGTTGTAGGCTGTCGTGGAGCCAGGTTGAAAATATTTCAGAGAAGGGAGTGTAATGGAGACGTGCTACTGAAGCCGTATGTTCCATTAGGAACCCAAGAGACTAATAATAATAACAATATATATAACTGAATTGCTTACATTTTTCATCACACTAAAAATCTGACAATCTAATACGTATTACATTCTAAACTAAACAGAAGTAGCTACTAATTAATACATCATCCTGTACTAGTTCTCCCCTTCAATTGATATCGTTTAACTAAAATTGGGTCTGAACATATCAGGTGGTTAAAGATAACAATTGGGAAGATATTGGTTACAAGAAATAATAGTTGAGTATGAAATGACATTTCAACAGTTACGTTAGAATGAATACTAACAACAGAATTGATTTATTAAACAACTTTCAGAAATGAATTCAGAATCATAAGTGATAAAAGATGAATTTAAGTTTGTTAGTAACACAAATATTAAATACACACTATAAACTTTATTATGAAACAACATATAACTGAATAACTATGAATGAAGTGTGTATAATCAAGCCAAGATAAGTTAATACTTCTAATGTATATTTCTATAAACTACCATAAGAAAAGTGTGTATAGTTTATCAAACTATAACATAGTTAACTATACAAATTTATTTATAAGATGAAATATGAAATTATGTACGCGTTCGCCTTGCATTACCAGTCACAAAGTCTACTTGGTCTTTGATACATACTTTTGTGAACTGCTATAATGCGTCAAATGAGATTAAGCTAAATTAGTCTGATTCACAACAATTAGAGATAGTTATTATAAGTGAACATGTAAACAAAAAATGAAAATTAAATATAGTTTTAATACAGTTAAATTAGATTAGTATAAGAAATAGAGAGTAGTGAACAATCCTATCAGTCAGTCAGCCAGTCAGTCAGCCATCCAGCCAGCTTGTTCTGGTCGTGATCCACTTGAATGCAGAGCATTTTTCAGTCTCTACAGAATGATGGGGCTTAATATTTGGCTTGGGGTGGATAGGTACATGATTGCACGCCATATCTTCCGAAGACTTAGGTCTCCCTTCTTTGGGAGTTCGATAAAGTAGCCCTTCTTCCAATCAACAAGCAAGTACCTTTCCTTCATTCCCAAACTTCTACAGTAGTGGTGCGAGCATGTCCACTGTTGTCTCTGCGTCTGTTTTCAATGCTTCTGTCGGAATTCCATCTGGGCCTGCTGCTTTACGTGGATTAACTTTATGGCGTGGCGTTCAGGACTTCAGCTTTTGTCAGGTTTTTTTGTAAGAGTGCATTTTCAATATCTAATTGTTAGATAATCCTCTTTGAAAAGCGTGCATATGAATACCACTGTCAAAACCACTTGTTTATAAAGAAATTAAGTATATGAAAATACGCTTTATGCAATACTCGCTGGTGAAAACTAAGCATTTAAGGTAAAATTTATTCACAATAAATGATTAAAAAGGCAGTAAATTTGATAGTCCAATATGGTCATTACTGAATTTAACAGTAGTTCCTTCACTCTAACTTTGAACCCCTTGTGGGAAATCTTAACACAAATCGACCGAAAGGAAATGAATTGGAGCGTTTTGTAAGGTGGTTTAGATGTATTCACGAACCTGAAATTTGATTTAAAGAATAATTTTAACAGCAGCCTTATTTCTTTAATTATGTGAGGTACAAAAGCAAACGAACCTGATAAATTTTGAGATTTTGATGGGGAAAGAGAAATATATAAACACTACACAATTTCATCATTCTAGAGAGTCGACTCGCCAAAGTTTGTAAGAATTTGTGGATTCCTGAGAAGACAATGACTGGAGTAATTATTGTCTGTATTTGTTTCCTTCATATGATAATCCAAACAGTTTAAACCAAGGGTTATGGCTTTTGACAAGTTAGTAGGGACATAATAAGAGACTAAAAATTACTAACAATTTTATGACAAACATCTTGAACCAAACACAGTTCATCAAAGCAGTGGCATTTTACACCTTATGCTGTGGATTTAAATAGTTACAGCGGAATATTTGGAAAAAAATTTGCTTAGCTAAGCATATTTTGTTCCAACTATCAAATTCCAACTTAAAGTAAAGATGGATAGTGGCTAGCGGAAGAACCCAGGATGCGCTTTTCGTCCTATTTGGGACTCGTCAGCTGGATGCACCCGCACCCCAGTGATGTTGTCCCCATGGCATAGTTCCTCTGTGACATAGTGGATAACGCCTTGGAGTTTGAAGCGATGAGTACCATGGTTCGAGTCTCAGTGGGAAGAGTCTCAAATAGGAGGAGATACGCTTCCTGGATTCTTCTGCTAGCCACAACCAACCAATTTATCATAATTAACATTCAGATTATATCAAGGCATCCACATAGGAGCCCATATACCAACAGAGGTTGAACAATTCGATCCAACAAAACAACGGAGAATAACAAGTATGTCAATAAATAGTAATAGTCTCATTTACAGTATATATTTCCTTTTATTGGAAATGTTGTCAGTTTGGTCGCATAACAGCAATTAACTATGGTTGTTCGAATCCCTATGTTTGTTAATATACATATTCACAGCTAAAACCATGAAATGTGTGCAGTAGTCTAAGCACTCTGTTCTGTTTAAGTGCTAAAAAATAACTTCAACCATAGACCACTTCATATAGAGTGGGAATAATATCAATCATTTAGATGAACAAAGTTATATGATTGCTGTTCACTTTTTGGCACTGATTTACTAGTCAAATGTTTTGTCGTTGAATGCCCTATTCAATGGTCTATTTTCAACTGACGTGCGAAATTAAGAGTATCCTCTGTGAGATGGATTCTTTTGTGATCATCTTACACTTCTGTATTCAACAAGTTACTCAACAAGCAGAAAAGAGTGATTTCAAATTATTAAGCGTACCTCAATAGGCAAAATTTATGTCAATTTACTTACTCAAACTCATCTTTTACATATAGCAGAAGTTGTGGAATTTCTAGCTAATAATCTTAGCCTTTGTATCCAGAAGAAATTTTTACATCCCTAATCTCTCCCTTGGCCAGGGAGTTAATAACTTTATCATTCCGTTTTTTTTCCTACCCCTTTCGTATCACTTACTGTATTTGTCTAGGCTTTATTAATCCACTTACCTTAATGTTGAAATTGTCACATTCTTTTTTATTTTATTAATGTGGTTTTAATAAGCATATCTGAATTCTGACTTTTCAATACTTAAGCATTTGACTGTTGCCAAGCTCATCTACTTGATGAAAGCTTGATTTAATGTGAGACACATGGGAACTGTGTTTACACCATACTAATAGGATCAGGTTTAAGACGATTAACTAATATGGTATAACAGTTATTAACGTGTAACACTTGTGATTTATCTGACTATGTAAATAAAATGCTGTTAAATCACTCACACTCAGTTTTTGACTTCTGACGTTATCAGAAGTTAAGATCCTAGTAATCATCTTACATTGAAGATAATTTCAAGTGGTTAAACAGTTTATTTCATTTCTTGCTTTAATACTTGCTTAAATGTGATTTATGTTTCTTCTAAGAGATGTCATGTTTTATCAGTTCATCGGATTTATTGTGTATATGACCTACCTCCATCATACAATTTTCAGTTATATCACCATACAAAAAATAGATATTCTGACAAGCTGGGGCATATCTATTTGGTATGGTAGAAATGTAGGTCAAGGTTGTTTTGCCTTAATGATTAGAAATCAATGTAGTTTGGGTATTACATAAATATCACTCGTACAATCTACAGTAAACTCGTTTCATTTGTGACAAGGTCATATCGTCACGACAAAACAAATTGAATTACCGAGATGACACCGTTTGTGCATAAATAGATGTTCTATCTCAAAACTACTACTGAATAAGCCCTACCAGTAATACAGTCTATGCGATATGATAGAGTAGTTGTATTGATAATTTCAGTGTGTACGTCCAGAGTGCATATCGTAGAACATTTGAATAGTACACCAGTGATCTCAGGTGGATGGAGGTGATCCACAGGAAACGCTGAACCTAGGATTCGTGTTCTTTGGTACCCATTAGAAAGTCATGTTCTTAACTTCGACGGAACTGATGTAGCGCCTGAAATTCTAACACACGCCACCCAGTCTTGTAGTCAAAGACGTTGCCTTTGAGCTATTCAGGTCATGATTGGTTATGATTGGTCCCCTACAGGACAGGATGAGGTACACTGCTTGATCACTGATGGTCAACCAACTTTAATATACCTCATCCATTCATACAGGAGGAGGGTCAGTGGTGCCTTGAATAACTCAGTGGTACCATCTTTGACTACACCACTGAGTGATACAAGTTCGAATCTCATGCACTACATCACTTCTGTTAGGGTTGCAGGTATATCTTTGTGACGAGTGGCAAAAAGAACAAAGGTTTCTTGTCGCTTGCCTTCATAAAACTAACATCTATCTTAGAAATCGATCATCATTAGGGATTGATGATTATCCTTCAATAAGCAATCAATGTATATCGATGATTATTACCATTTATTGACATACTTGTTATTCTCCGTTGTTTTGTTGGATCGAATTGTTCAACCTCTATTGGCATATGGGCTCCTATGCGGATACCTCGATATTGCGTAAATTTTAATTATGATAAATTGGTTGGTTGTGGCTAGCAGAAGAATCCAGGATGAGCATTTCGTCCTATTTGGGACTGGTCAGCTGGATGTACCTGCACACTAGTGACGTTGTTCCCACTGGGACTCGAACCTCGACGAATAACTCGATGCAACAAAACAACGGAGAATAACAAGTATGTCAATAAATAGTAATAACTATCACCCGTTGTACAAGAAGTGGCTACCGTTCATCTGTGGTATAGTGGGTAGCGCCTTGGAGTTCGGAGCGATGGGTACGAGGTTCGAGTCCCAATGAGAACAACATCACTGGAGTGCAGGTAAAACCAGCTGGAGAGTCCCAAGTAGGACGGGACCCGCATCTTAGATCCTTTTGCTAGCCACAACCAACCAATTATATCAATGATTGTTAAGACGATACATCTTTAAATGGATGTCTGCAACACTCACAACGGTATATCAGTTTTTAGAGGATACTTCAATGGATAAAATATTTCTTGCAATGATAATTTTTTTGTAAAATACTTAAACGACTTCATGACATATATGTCTACTATAAAAATTTCAAGTTGTTATTCATCGAAGACTGACATCAGTTGGAGGAACAAAGGAAACCTGGGAGCACTGGACAGCTGTTTCGTCCTAGTATGGGACTCCTCAGCAGTGCGCACCCACGACCCCACCAGCAGGGATCGGACCCGCGACCTTCAGGTTCCGCGACCAGCGCGTTACCATTGAGCCACTGGGTCAGAATCCAACTTGAAATATTTCCAAATCTCCACAACCCCCTCAAAATTTAATTGAACTAGTGCTCGTTGGTGACTAGCTTCGAGAAGTATTCCCGAAGTTCCAATGACAAGTCGTGACCGGTGGAGTCAAAGCCTGATGGCCGTGAGGACAAATACTCAACGATGACATTGGGTGGCGGTTTGCGCTATATCGTGAGCTAACAGAAGTTGGAAATATGGAGCATTGGATTCTGACCCAGTGGCTCAATGGTAACGCGCTGGTCGCGGAACCTGAAGGTCGCGGGTCCGATCCCTGCTGGTGGGGTCGTGGGTGCGCACTGCTGAGGAGTCCCATACTAGGACGAAACAGCTGTCCAGTGCTCCCAGGTTTCCTTTGTTCCTCCAACTGATGTCAGTCTTCGATGAATAACAACTTGAAATATTTCCAAATCTCCACAACCCCCTCAAAATTTAATTGAACTAGTGCTCGTTGGTGACTAGCTTCGAGAAGTATTCCCGAAGTTCCAATGACAAGTCGTGACCGGTGGAGTCAAAGCCTGATGGCCGTGAGGACAAATACTCAACGATGACATTGGGTGGCGGTTTGCGCTATATCGTGAGCTAACAGAAGTTGGAAATATGGAGCATTGGATTCTGACCCAGTGGCTCAATGGTAACGCGCTGGTCGCGGAACCTGAAGGTCGCGGGTTCGATCCCTGCTGGTGGGGTCGTGGGTGCGCACTGCTGAGGAGTCCCATACTAGGACGAAACAGCTGTCCAGTGCTCCCAGGTTTCCTTTGTTCCTCCAACTGATGTCAGTCTTCGATGAATAACAACTTGAAATATTTCCAAATCTCCACAACCCCCTCAAAATTTAATTGAACTAGTGCTCGTTGGTGACTAGCTTCGAGAAGTATTCCCGAAGTTCCAATGACAAGTCGTGACCGGTGGAGTCAAAGCCTGATGGCCGTGAGGACAAATACTCAACGATGACATTGGGTGGCGGTTTGCGCTATATCGTGAGCTAACAGAAGTTGGAAATATGGAGCATTGGATTCTGACCCAGTGGCTCAATGGTAACGCGCTGGTCGCGGAACCTGAAGGTCGCGGGTCCGATCCCTGCTGGTGGGGTCGTGGGTGCGCACTGCTGAGGAGTCCCATACTAGGACGAAACAGCTGTCCAGTGCTCCCAGGTTTCCTTTGTTCCTCCAACTGATGTCAGTCTTCGATGAATAACAACTTGAAATACTATAAAAATGTTTACATTATCATCAGTTTGAAATATGAATACATCTTTTTAATGTACATTTGATCTAATGAACCTAAAATTCATATTGAATGACTATATGAATAAATAACAGTAACATATGTACTGATAATTTTAACTTAATATTAGGTTATGAACAGATATATTTACCTTAATTAATAATAAAATCAATAAGAAAAAAAATCCACTAAATTAGGATTCATAAAGATACATTTTTTCACTGTCTTAGACTTACCAGACTTAAAATAAAAACAATATTAGAAGTTTTATTATTCTTATCATTATTCTTATTGTAATCTACAGTGTAGCAGACATTGTTTCATTTAAGTTTGAATACAAGTTATTTGACCAGTTATACAAGATATTTTGTTAGACTTTTAAAAATGTCTCCTTCATAACTACATCATTAAGAGAAGAAAAAAAGCTGGTATTTCATAAATTTGGATAACAACTATACTCGTGAATTGGAAACGTTCTATTTATCTATTAAAACGTTTATGTGACAATAACAGAGAAAACTAAGTGCCATTATAATTATTATTAGTAGTAGTATTTGTCACTTTGGTACCTAGTGGAACATAGGGATTCAGTAGCACGTCTCCATTCCACTCTCTCCTCTACAGTCTTCTCAACCTGATTCCACGACAGAACACAACCTCTCATTGCTTCCTCTCACAATCTCCTCCATCTCACCCTTCCCTCGGTCGCCCGACTCGTCGTTTCTCATCTGGGTTCCACTCGACGACCTGGCCCGATGCGTGATGTCCCCAGTCGGCCTTCTCACTGCATACCCAATCCAATTCAATCCAATGCAATTCATCTCCACTTCCTTACATTGCATATTTGTTCAGCGATAGCTTCTTGATTCGTTGCTTCGTCACCAACCAGCCAGCCAGCGTATGCCCATCTTCTGGCTCCTCACTGTTAGTTGAATGATGATACATATTATTCTCTTCCAAGCAGCGTCCCCTAAGATGGTTAGTAAAAATGATTTATGCTATTTTCGTGTTATTTATCTTTTGTTGTTTGACCGTTTTTCTACTAATGTAGGTGTTCTTATCAGCAATGCAACCGTGTATGTATTGCTACAAACGCCAAAATGTCACCCACAGTCAAACTCAAAATAATACCTCTAGCAGAAGAAGTCCGCGAAGGGGGATACGCTGGACGACGGAAAAGAACCTAGAAGACTCGGATTTAGCCAACGATGACTTGTGTCTAATGTCTTGTAGCACAAACTTGAACATCTACACGCGAAAACTAACAAGTTGATAGAAGAAGCAGGACAGGGCAGCCAACACAGGACACTATTCAAGTGAACGTAGAGAAGACAGAGGTGACGAAGACACCAAACCAACACCACCACCACCACCACCACCAACAACAACAACAACAAGAACAACAACAAACACCAATCACCATCAATGGGAGAAACTTAAAGCAAGTAGACTCTTTCACCTATCTAGGCAGCACTGTTTCAAGTACAGGTGGCGGCACAGGCACAGACGAGAACGTCAAAGCCAACCAGGGTCGGTAAGATAGCAAGACAGGTGTTCATTAACCTGAAACCAGTATGGAGATCTTCTGCACTACACTCAACATAAAGCGTGAACAACATGTGGATCTTCAACACCAATGCTAGTCAAGTCAGTGTTTCTGTATGCTTGAGAGACTTGGAGTGTTAGGAAGAGCATTTCCAACAAAGTACAGACATTCATCAACAACTGCCTACACTGGCTGGTTACTGAAGCTCAGATGGGCAGGATGATAAGAATAAGGAAGAAGGAACTGTGGCTGGCTGGCTGGCTGTTGACGAAGCCACAAAGCAAGAAGCTATCGCTGAACAAATATGCAGTGTAAGGAAGTGGAGATGGATTGCATTGGATTGGATTGGGCGTACACTGAGAAGGCCGACTGGGGACATCGTGCGTCAGGCCAGTTCGTTGAGTGGAACTCAGATGGGAAACGACGAGTTGGGCATCTGAGGTGAGGATGATATGGAGGAGATTGTGAGAGGAAGAAATGAGAGGTTGTGTTCTGTCGTGGAATCAGGTTGAGAAGACTGTAGAGGAGAGAGTGGAATGGAGACGTGCTACTGAATCCGTATGTTCCACTAGGAACCAAAGGGACAAATAATAATAATGATAATGTACAACGGAAACAATGACTTCATTTTTATAAGAAACTTTATATATACAGGAGTTATTTATATTTTTAAATATCTACCTTCCATTATCATTCACACCGAAATAAATGGGTGCCTACAGTCAGAGTTGTCTTCATCATAGCCATTTACTTTTAATTTCATTTACTGAGTGATAAGTTATCATACTACGAAAGATTTAGCAGTACCTACTAGTTCACATATATATGTTTCATATAGACTTTTTTCTCTTTCTACTGATTTATTAGTAAATATTCTTCTGCATTTAGTTCTTCAAGGGACTGAAAATTGCCTTATAATGACTAACTGGATTTCACTCACCTATCTTTAAAGGATTAACTGATTTGAAAATGGACCAGAATATAGGTGCTTATATTTGCCAATGACTACCGGATAATAGCTCACGAACAAGCATCAATTAATCTCACTTGCAGACATATCTTTATTCACAATTTGACTGACTTATCTAATGTCACCTACCTACGGAAATGTCAAGACTTTTATCTTAAAACTTACCACTTAATTATTGATCATTTTAATAGTTTTTCGATGACCAATTAGCATTAGAAAAGATATTCATACTATAACGTGTATTTTAATTATATAATCTCAGCATAGTATATTAGAACAAATAACAAAATAAACACATATTCTGCATAATTCCCCAACGTTTTGATCATGCCAGGAATATCCTTTTTAACAGTATGAATCAGACATTAAGTTTTCAGGTTAATATTCAACTTTTGGTACAGAAAGTGATGACCTTCACAATCACCCAATTACATCGTGGTATGCAGCAAAGTTCGATGAAATACAGGTGAGTGAATAAGCAACTCGGTCAGAGAGGTTTTTCCGTTGTGAGAGTAAGGTGGAACAAAAATAGGGTGGGGAAATTTTTTAGTTCGTCTATGAAAAGTACAATGGGGTTATGAGTCATCAAGGGTGAGAAAGAATAGATTACTAGTTTGGAAGGAAGAATATTTGAACATCAGACTGTATAATAAGTAAATAATAATAATAATGATAACGATAAATGTACTTTTGATAACACTTGAAGTATGATTGATAACAAAATGGATTATGTTATGGTTCATCGAATGTATATGACTCAGAAAGTAGCATAAAATTGATGAAAACAGCAGATCGATAAAGTGCTATAGTAATAAGACTAGACAAGCTGTTAAAATGCAACCAACGTGAGCTAACAGAAGTTGGAAATATGGTGGATTGGATCCTGGCCCAATGGCCCAATGGTAACGCGCTGGCCGCGAAACCTGAAGGTCGCGGGTTCGGTCCCTGCTGGTGGGGTCGTGGGTGCGCACTGCTGAGGAGTCCCACACTAGGACAAAACAGCTGTCCAGTGCTCCCAGGTTTCCTTTGTTCCTCCAACTGATGTCAGTCTTCGATGAATAACAACTTGCAATATATATATATATATATATATATATATATATATATATATATATATATATATATATATATATATATATATATATATATATATATATATATATATATATATATATACTTCTTTTTCCTCGAAGTTAAGACGATTAAGAGAAATAACACCTGAGACTATTCAAGCAAGAGTAAATTGGGAATGAATCATATGGAATGAAACTGTGTTCTACCTTCTCTTCAGATATTTACACATATTTATTTACAACTACCTGGGCGAGTCATTAATGTTAGCCACCATCTAGGTGGGATGTCTAACCCATCTTTTCTGCTGACCGAAGAAGGATATGAACAGATGTGCAAAGCTTCTGCAATGATCCGCTCTTTGTGAGAAAGAAAACCCTTTTGCAGGACTTTTGTCTGTTCGAATGGTTTTTTATGACCTGAATATAAGGCATGAGCAGCGATGGCAGAGCCTTTTTCAAGTTTTTCTAGATCATAGGAATTTTTTGGTGGTTTGTTGCAACTTCAACCATGTTCGACTAGACTTGTTAGTATTTGACGCGATGTCTCTCCAATGTATGTGGCATCGCACTCACTACATCCTACATTATAAACACAGTTCTGTTGTTCCAAATGCAGAATAGGATCTTTTAATTTACACAGGTGTGAGTGTAATGTATTCGTCACCTTAAAGAATACTCTCATCTTGTAACTATTAAGGATGCATCTTATTTCCTCCGATGTGGATGTTTGATAAGGAAGTACTATAGCACTTGTCCAATCTTAATGGCTTGGGTTTTCCGTATCTTTTTTCGATAAACTCCTTTCAGTCAACAATACGATTGACTGATCTTCAATATTGTTTTATGTTACAGTGTTATTTGATGTAATCTTTGTCAAGAAAGATGGTTGAATTAATATAGATGTAGAACTTAGGCACTGTGGTAGAATTTAATTCCATATTAGATTTGTTGATTTGATTTATAACACACAATGATCTAGTATTATTGACTTGATGACGTTTCGAGCATAAATTATCACTGCTCATAATCATATCAATCAAAGATGATTGAAAGTCGATAAGCATTTTCGATAGATCTATACTACAAAAAGGGTAATTTTAAAGATTTTAGTTATGTCACTTCAGTTTTCATAGTATAAATAGTTGGTATATTAAAATTCCTCAATGAATCTTTAAATGAAAAGATAAACTATGAGATATTTTTTATAAAAATTGGATAAATTACTCTAGAATTCAGGCTAAATGTTGAAGATGACATTTGAAAAGGAAACAGTCCGTAACATGTGATTCATCATAAATAGATTCCCTGTTATTAAAAGTATTTAACTATATATAGTCCGAATGATGGACGCTTAACACATTATTGGCCGTATCGAATTAATACCTTGGCTGTATGGATTGCTAATGTCTGAGGTCTTAGAGAAGTTGATCTACCGGGATGATTATTTTCTCTGTTGCATACATTATACAGTAGAGTTCGTAGGCTTTTCAAATAATTTCTTTTCTATGTGCCGAAATCAAGACATGGAATTTTGATAGTGGCGATGAGGAATAATGAAAACTACCTCTATCACATCTTAAATTGGCATAACTACCTTTCCCAGTCTTAAGGTATACCTTTCGTTGGCTTTCAGTAAGATTTTTGAACATTTGTTGTAAAACCATTTCTTAAGCGATAACGTGTTGGAGAGGTAATTTTTTTCCTATTTTTCTCAAAAATCTCCAAATCACAAGATCCATGTAAGCATTTATTGGAAAGAAGTGATTTCTAAGTTACTTAAACGCAGCTAAACTAGAGTTTTAGCTACTAATCACCCAGCACATCGTTGAAGCCTATTTCCGGTAATTAATTTCCGTAAGTTATATGTTTAATGTCAAAGATCAGAATCATCGATTTAGACTGGGAAAATTCCAATGTTAAACCAATAAACACTTTTTTTGGTGCTTTAAAAGATTATTAAATCTCAGAAATGCTTACGTGGATCATGCAACCTTCTAATTCAGTTAGAAATGCTTCATCTATTGAATGATATACCATTTCATCCAAGTTATTCTCTCCCTTCCAGACCCTCTGAAAATTCTGTCATCTACAGTAAATGTATATCGGCATAATTCTGTTATTGCTTACTATCAACGAAATAAATAGTTGTCCACTGTAAAGATGGTTGTTAACTGGTCAAAACACCTAAGTAACAGTATACTTGTTACCTAACTATTCACTTTTTTCAGCAGTATATTAAAGTGTAGAAGTACTGGAAACAGAACTTTATAATACAGTGAGTGGATAGCATAAACATGCATAGTTTCTGCTAACACTTGACAACTTTTGTCATATACGTAACAAATCAATTATTTCTTTATTCAGTTACAAGAGAATGTTCAATATGAAAGTTTGCGTGGATTTATTTATTGATTTCAGATTGATACTCATCATGGACTAATATCATTTTAAGAAAAACTGGGAATCTGGAAGCACTGAACAGCTGTTCCATCCTAACATGGGAAAGTGTTGGCCTTGAAACCCGAAAGTTCTGCATTTGATCATCGGTATAGTCATGGGTGTGCCCTGCTGAGAAGCCCCATACTAGAACAAAATAGATGTCGAGTTGTCCTAGTTTTCCACTGTTTCTCTAACTCACGTCAGTCCATCAAGAACACCAGCCTATAAAGCAAGGGAATGCACGCAAATGAGTACATTTCACCTATCTATGGCATGTAAAGCTTTTAAAGACTAACGTTTGTCAACTATTTAGACATCAACCTATCTCAGACATGAGTGGAGCATGTAGAAAGCATCAACTAATTTGCTTTTAACCTAGGTATAGATTTTCATATACAAAAGGGTATTCGACGAATGCAGCTTTCAGATTAAATCACTTTAAACAGCTAAATAATTTAATGGGGATAATAAATTTTCGTGAAATACCCTACTGCCTAAATTTAAAATTAGGTGAAAAAATTTCCAATGTGTATATGTTATCCTGAATAATAACGCTATTCACTATTGGCATAGGTGTTTCAACTGACAGAATTAGGAACATGTGAACCATAGAATCTAATAGTCCCAGTTTGAATGCCTGGCAAGTCTGCACCATTGATGAATCTCATACTAGTACGAAACAGTCATCCAGTGCTCTCAGGTTTTCAATGGTTCTCCAAATGATGTCAGTTCATGAAGGATACTGAGTTATTTCATCTGAATTAATTAAATGTTTTAGTAGTCTAAACGGAAGTTAAAGTTGACATCAAACTAGTAGTTAAGATAGACGTGAAGAAACGTAACTTCAGAAATGTAATTTCACAACTGTACTAATTTCAAAATGCTCTTTTAAAGAATCAAATATGCATCACAAATGCACGTGCCTCCAGTATATTAACAAGTTTAACCTCACCTGGTTAACTAGTTCACTAGTTACTAGACGGTCCTAACCCTGGGTAAAGAGGGAAAGTTGGGCGTAGGGCTGGCAACCCTACCCCGTAAAAATAATCTAACCGCTAAAGAAACTTCAAAGCACAAACAAAATATAAAAAAACAAAAACAAACTTATTCCTGGCTGGAATCGGAGAGACGAAATGACGCCGGTTGGTGAAAACCTTCGGGAAGCCAATTGGCCAGTGTGTCTTCTCTCCCTCGGTGAAAGCAAAGTAAACGTGGGGACATGGAATGTCCGCACCATGTTTGAACCCAGCAAGGCATCCCAGATTGCAAACGGGATGAGAAGGTATCACATTGAAGTGCTTGGAATCTGCGAAAGCAGATGGAATGGAAGTAGACTCTCTAAACTGTCAACTGCAGAATCAATAATCTACTCCGATATTATCACCCAGACGACAACCACGAGCACACAGAGTTATAGAGTGGCTATCATGATGTCCCCTTGAAGAGCATCGGAGGCTCACTCTCATGCAGTGGGAGCCGATCTCCTCATGCAGGATCATGACAGCAAGATTCAACTCAAAAGGAAGAAAGGTCACAATCATACAATGTTATGCACCTACAAATAATGCAGAGCAAGAGAAGCAGGAGGAATTATACAGACAACTGCAATCAACACTGGACAAGACCTGAGTTGGTGATATCAAAATTCTAATGGTTAGGGTGACATAAATGTCAAACTGGGAGGGGATAACACAGGAAGAGAAGTGCTCGTAGGTAGAGAAGCACTCGGTGAAATGAACAAGAATGGAGTATTGTTTGCAGAATTCTGTGCATTCAACGATCTGGTGACTGGAGGCAGTGTGTTCAAGCACAAGGATATCCACAATGGGAATGACATGGATTTCACCACATGGGCACACTAAAAACCAGATCTACTTCATCTTAATCTGGAGAAAGTGGAGACACAACCCTCTACACACAAGATCAGATCAAGACGGCAAGCAGATGTGGGTTCAAACCACTATCTAGTGCAAGGAACATTCAAAATAAAGTCGAAAACCTTACAAGAAGTTGGTGATAGACCACAGTTCAAGTTCAACACCTAGAAAGGAAACTGAAGGACAAAACTCAAAAAAGACATCTTCGTGTCAGTCAGCCATCAGGACAAAGTGAGAGACATTGAGCAACATCCCTGAAGAAACACGTGTGGAAAAACACTGGAACTGTTTGAAAGAGATCTGGAAAGAGACCTGCATAACCAACCGTATTAGGAAGGAAGGAGAAAAAAGATAAGGAATGGATGTCGACAGCAACATGGAAGCTGATAGAGGAGGAGGTGGGGGGGGAGAGGAGGATGGTGAAGCATAAGATGAACTAGTGCAATGCAGGGATGAACAACGAAGAGAAGAACTGAATACAACCTATAAAACACTACACTGGACAAGGAAGAGAAGAAGACTGCTAGGAAAGACAAAAGATAATTCTACGACACACTTGCAAGTGAAGCAGAGGAGGCTGCAGGTAGGAGAGACAGAGACCTGACAACACTATATCAAATAACCAGATTACTATGTGGCAGGGATGGGATCAACACAAATGAAATCAATAAGAGATGATGAAGGGAATTAAATTAGCAAAGAAGAGAAACAAAGGAAAGAATGAGCCACCACTTCAAAAAACTCTTGAATCGACCACCACCTACACTTCATACAGAAATACCACCAACAGCCCACCTACAGAACTACCACTGATCACAGGCACTGTGACAAAATCAGAAGTCTTGAATGTCATGAAACTGCTGGAATGCGGGTAAGCACCATGACCAGATGGAATCCCACCAGAAGCACTGGAAGCAGACGCGGAGACAACAGTGGACATGCTGACACCACACCACTACTGCAGAGGCTTTGGAAGGAAGGAAAGGTACCTGTCTGCTGATTGGAAGAAGGGCTACCTTGTCAAACTGCAAAAGAAGAGGGATATCTAAGCCTTTGCAAGAAGTGGTGAGGAGTCATGCTGCTGTCCACCCAAAGCAAAATATGAAGCTGCATTATTCTGGAGAGACTGAAATATGCGCTGGATTCAACATTGCGACCGGAATAGGCTGGCTGGCTGACTGGCTGGCTGGCTGGCTGGTGACGAAGCAACAAAGCAAGAAGCTATCGATTAACAAATATGCAGTGTAAGGAAGTGGAGATGGATTGGATTGGATTGAATTGGATTGGGCATACACTGAGAAGGCCGACTGGGGACATCGTGCGTCAGGCCAGTTCGTTGAGTGGAACTCAGATGGGAAACGACGAGTTGGGCGACCGAGGGAAGGGTGATGTGGAGGTGATTGTGAGAGGAAGAAATGAGAGGTTGTGGGCTGTCGTGGAATCAGGTTGAGAAGACTGTAGAGAAGAGAGTGGAATGGAGACGCGCTATTGAATCCGTATGATCCACTAGGAACGAAAGCGAAAATTAGTAACATAGATTGTTAATTCAATCTTTTTAAAAACATTTTTTAGGTTGAATTGCCACATTCTAATCTATAGTCCCACTTCCAGTAATTCTTTTCAAGCAACATAATAACGTATATTATGTATAATGAATGATTGAAAAACCTGATTCATTAGGATTCAACTCCATTTAGCGGTAGACAAACAGTTTACACAAGTAGAAATACGAAAAGAAAAACACACGACATTTAAACAATTTTTTAATCACCTTCTAAATCTATAGTTTAGTAAACAAAAGGTGAAATACTTTTTTTTCGGACAACCCAACGTATACTTCAACTTTATGCTTTGATTAAATAAAATAAGCGGTCTTTGAAATTATAACAACAAGCAAAGCCTGACCTGCTTGATTATGCGCCAACTTTACTTGTTTATAAATTTGTAGGCAAACAAACTGAATAAAATTTGATCATTCTTCTTTTTCCTCTATGATATACATGTAATATTAAATTATTAAAGGAATGTTGGAATAAGTTTCTCGATATTAGTTTTTTGAGGCATAGACAAATCTGTCAGTTGATTTAGTCTACCTTTCTCTATCTCCTTACCATGAATAAATTAATAATGATTGATCTATTTATTATATAATTGGCTTTCGGACTATCTGTATACTATCTCTCAAACAAGATTACTAGCTAGTAAACGATTAGTGAGATGACATGAGATAGTCTTAGTTTAGTGGACTGATGTTACTTGTATGGAGAGGACTAGCAAGTGTGAAATCCAAACCTGAGTCGTGATATGATTTGAACTAGTAGACTCCAGCTTTAACGACTCGATACCCTACTGATCGAGCTAAGAGACCAATCTAGGTCTATCTTCTTGATTGTTTCTCAACATCACTTCTATTATTCTAATTTTAACTGTTTTCTCTATACACTGAGGTAGCATCTTCATCTCAACTTTATTATATCTTCATTCATATGGTTCTAATGATATACTGATGAAATGGTAGTGGGTTAACTAACCATCGAAGGTATGTCGATGACACAGTGTTTGCTAACATTACAAATCATACATTTCATGCACCAGATAACCTCATTACTATCAAAGTAAGGGAAAAGACAAGGCTTGGATAGATACTTTAACAGTTGCAGCTTCTTTACTGCTATCTGTTAGCTCGGGTTGGTTGAAAAGCTCTACAGTATAGTCGGAAACTTATTCTCTGCAAACTAGCCGGAAGAAGAGTTAAACGCTAACAAAATTAGTCACAGAAAATGGAAATTTTTAAGGGGATTTATCATTGTATATGAGAAGGAACAGGCTTGAACCATTAAATAGTTGACTGGTAAATCGAAAAAAACTTTTTGTTTGTGCAGCATTCAAGGGAGACAAAATCTCAGAGAGAATAGATATGAGATTTAAAGGAGTAACTAAGTGAGGTTTTGCAATGAAACTCGTATCAGTATATGATACCATATATTCACTAAACTAGTTCAAAGTCAATAAATATGTTGTTTCTGCTCTTAAGGACATACTGATTCAAAATGGATCCCAACTACCCTACATAGACAAAAACATTAGGCCAAGACCTCAAAAAGAGTATAACCAACATTGTGCCATGAAAAACACTTTATATGAATCTAAACTTCAAAGGTGATTCTGCAACTAATACTCTAAAAAGCAGGATATCAAATGCTCTAAAGAGAATATTCTTTGCATCAACGCTGAAACTATTATTCTCTTGTTTTCCAACAATTTCTAATAACTCAAAGGAAAAACCTCTGTATGCATATGACAGTTCACATGCTCTTACAGAGCCAGGTATATAGGTCCTTCGAAGCGATTGTTATCTAAAAGCGTTCAAGGGTACTATCGCACATAGTTACAAAGAGGTAAAAATGGAGCGATAAGGAGTGCTATAATTGAACATATAGTGAACACGAATCCCGAGAACCTCCACGTTCAAAGTCATCTATAAAGTGAAAAGAAACCTTCCAAAGGCTGTATATCTTTGTAATCTCTGCATCGCCAAAGCTCTTGCCATCCGTATGGACAGACCTGAAATAGGTACCCAAAAGAAGATTGTTCAATCTCTTCTCCTACATGGTTTTCATTTTAGTCCCTGAAATAAACTCTGCCCACTTTAACTCTGCTTTGACACTAATAACTTCTAAAGTAATTTGATATACTCTCTCGTTGATATCCTACATCTGATCACAATAAAGTTTCGAAGCCTTTCCTCACGTCACGAAACTTTTCATACGAACGTACAATTTTTTATAAAACTCAAGTAAAAGTTTGATAATCATTCTCTACTCATCAAAAACAGACAGAAACACGGCCAGCCAGCCAGCCAGCCAGCCAGCCAGCCAGCCAGCCAGCCAGCCAGCCAGCCAGCCAGCCAGCCAGACAGACAGACAGACAGACAGACAGACAGACAGACAGACAGACAGACAGACAGACAGACAGCGTACACCCATCTTCTCACAGCTACTCACAGTTTCTTGCGTCCTCTAGTCCACTCCACTCAACTCCAATCCAATCCAATCCATTCGAGTAGAGTCAAGTCAGGTCAAGTCGACCACAATCACGAAGATCATCCATCATGATAGTAGACGTCAACCTTGTCTCTCTCACCTGTCAACCTGTCTTCACTTCAGAGGCATCAGTGAACTGACGCTTTCCATTGTGAATCACTCGACTGGCATGTAGCATCCTCATATTGCATATACATGCTGTTGAATGAGGTTGATACAGGTTTGTGGCACTGGAACTGTAGTGTTGAAGCAGTTGCCTGCCAAATTACTTCTCATTCGACGCCTCGATGGAAGGCCTATTCGAAGACGATGAAGTTGAGGTAAAGATTTGACTGATTCACATGGCATTAGTTATTTTTGAAGAGGGTTTTTCATGAAGCTGCTACATAATTCAAGTATGAGAACAAGTGCCCACCATTCAAAGTGGATAATGGTGATGAAACTTCGTGATGTCAAGAAGCAGGATGATTTAGACAACAGTATTTCAGTCCAGTGGATGAAATACATTGTGTATACTAAGGAGACTTCAATGTTGCTTTATGGAGTTGTGCAAGTGGACTACTGTCTAGTGCTGTCAACTTTTTCTTCCACACTAACTTTATGTGTTAAAATCTAGGTGACTGAGGTTAGTGTAGATGAATTTACGATGAGAATGTGTGATATACTTTGGTTTCAAGCAAAAAGTGAAAATGAGATCACAACATACAAAAGAGGCCAAAAGTGTTCGATGAATTTACCTTGATGTCACATACGAAGTTAGAGAACTTTAACACTAAGTTATGGGTACTTTTATTTTCAGGGTGGCATTTTCTCGTAAAACACAAAAGGCTTGGTTATTAACAGGTTACAAGAATGATGCCTGGTTCCATAGTTTCATTCTCGGTAATTACCAACTTGTGATAACTGACACACTGCTGTCAACTAGCCTGATGGTTTAGTTGTTGACCTTTTAGATAAACTTTGATCGAAACCGAGAATATAACAGCTACATTAATTCTTGCACAAAGGCAACCAAAATTTTCACATTTTTCTATCTGCATTGACTTTGTACAGACGAAGGTAAAGGGAGCATTGTTTTTAAAAAAAATATTGTCTGAAATATGATTTCTACTGGTATACATTTGTATTTGACACTAAAGATGGTTAGCCATTTTCGTTGAAATAATTTTAAAAGTTATCGTAATCTGCTGCTTACTGATCCTTGTAATTCACCGTTCCTATACTGGGTTGAACTGATCAACATCTTTGGCAGACAGGCTGGTATGCAGATGTCTCAGATATTCATTATATTATGGTCTACTTGGTGGCTAGAAGTGGAATCTGTGACACACGCTTCATGCTATTTGGGAGCATTTTGACCCAGTATGGCAACGAGAAATTTCATGTATCAATAAACAAAAACTGATACTCGTTGCACAAGTTGTGGCTTAGTGGATGATATTTTGTTGTCTGAAGCTATGGGCACTGGGTGGGAACAGCATCGCTTACTGTGGTGTATGTACATCTAATGGATGCTTACTAGACTGGATGAAACGCACGTCCTGGATTCCACTGCTAGCCATTATATTTCTGCGAGTTTGTCTTTTTTGAAAACTCAGTTTTGTATATCTGTCATCATCGATTTCCAACTCCTAGTGGTAAATGCTAATGGGATTACAGTTTTAATAACAGGGGTTTTCATGGAACTAGTACCGTATTTATGAAATGTTCTATGATAAATACTTATTACCTATTATTGCCTACTTTTTCCTTTTCCATTTTCGTTAAGTTTGCCGAAAGATATCATTTCACATTCGGAAGAATGTAAAGTTGACCATTCGGGTTTTGAGCAACAGTTTTTATATCTACGTTTCACAAAACGTTTGTTTGAAGTATATGCATAAGAATATTTGGCACTATTCATGGATTAAAATTTTCACTCAGCGAAAATATGTACACAATGCCATAAGAGGAGTTAAGACAGAAAGCATAGGATGTTAGTGGGAGTAAATATTGTCACGTCATTATTCATTAGTAGGTGAATGATTTAGCTATTTAGTCTGTAGTGCTCTGATCTGAACATTGTCTGTTCATCAGGTTTGAAGTATGCTCCTTAGCCTAGTTATGCGAAACTAGGACACACTATATGTAGGTCTAGAGTTTCTTGTGGACTAAGTCGCAACATGTAACGCCAAAAGTAATAACTGCCTTCTAAAGACTAGTTCATTCTTCGTTCAATAAAACGTGATACGGTAGTCATCCAGCTTCATATCTCGCTTTCTATTCCGATACATTGTTGAATAAACAAAGACGAACTACGGAAATGTTTCTGCTTCCTGGTGTTAATCATCAAGGCATTTCTGAAGCTTGAAAGAAAGCGTACATGATTATATTTTCATCAGTCATTTACCAATACAGGGAGATGTGATATTGGAAACCCGTTCAAGGTAAAGACGTGTTCGTTAGGACTGAAAAGTGATTAGAAGCTAAAACTCTTGACTAATCTTCATTGAGAAATAAAACTTATACCAAGACATTATCATATGTGTCATATAAGCTTGCGAAAATGCAACTCACTTTATCAATATTCCATCTGTTCATTACTGAATTTCAGCAGTGAAGTCATAAATGTGTATGAAAACATTTTTCAGTTTTCACACAGATGAATTTCCAAAAGTGAGATTCGCAGCATGAACAATAGTAATTCTTCAAAGGGATATTTTGTAGACACTGATTTTAACATGATATCATCAGAAATCCTGAGTTATGCAAACTTATCTACAGTTACTCTCAATAACTCCATAAACTCTCTTTTATTTCGACTTAAGATACAACAGTAAAACAGTAATCACTTCCATATTTCTGTCGTTCTATCGCACCCCATTCTAATTCTGTTATACCTTCGAGTGCAACTAAGATGGTGGCTGATCTGGGTGGAATAAAAGTTATAAGGGTATAAATAAAATCAGCAGATTAACGGACATCCAATTGTAGAAGACTAAATACTCCACCTACAGCGATTTTAATGATTTGATCATGCTTCTCTTCAAGCATAAACATTTGTGCTTATGAGCTGATTATTTAAGATTGTTGATTTCTGCTGTTAAAATAGTTTACACAGACTTAAGGATTTTGAAAAGGCCTTCGATCGAGACCTCAAAAGAGAAGTAATTTGGCAGGCAACTGCTCCAACACCACAGTTCGAGTGCCACAAACCTGTATCAACCTCATTCAACAGCATGTATATGCAATATGAGGATGCTACATGCCAGTCGAGTGATTCACAATGGAAAGCGTCAGTTCACTGATGCCTCTGAAGTGAAGACAGGTTGACAGGTGAGAGAGACAAGGTTGACGTCTACTATCATGATGGATGATCTTCGTGATTGTGGTCGACTTGACCTGACTTGACTCTACTCGAATGGATTGGAGTGGATTGGATTGGAGTGGAGTGGTGTGGAGCTGAGTGGAGTGGAGTGGATTGGAGTGGAGTGGAGTGGAGTGGAGTGGACTAGAGGACGTAAGAAACTGTGAGTAGCTGTGAGAAGATGGGTGCACGCTGTCTGTCTGTCTGTTTGTCTGGCTGGCTGGCTGGCTGGACCTATGAAAAGCGCTCAGAAGAAAACTTGGATTTTGCCAACGATGATGATTTATATCTAATGTCTTGTGGCACAAACTCGAAGATCTACAGGCAACAACCAACAAGCCGAGAGAAGAGACAGCGAAGGTGGTACTTGTTTCAGGTGAACGTAGAGAAGACAGAGGTGATTAAGATATTTAACCACCACCACCACCACTAATGATCAATAAATGTATCACCATGTGAATAAATAGTCCGATATTGGTCATTACATTGCTTCCAGTTTGACGTTTAAGAGTTCTATTTAGGAGACATGATCTATAGGTTGAAGAAACGTTTCTCCCCAATGAAGGATGACAGTCATGACAAGGGGGAAAAGTGTGAATCATTTGATTTACATGTAGTAGCTAAATGAATATATTTGGACCGAAAGATCTGAAAGGTATGCGCTTGATTTCCTATGCAGTCATTGTTGCCCACTTCTATCCATGTTTTTTAATGGCTCTTTAACTTAAATCAGTCAATAACGGAAACTATTTTGTAATAAATCAATCCTGCTAGACCATCAGTAGAATTAGTGTAATTTGTTCACATGATAAAAACTTAAGTAGTTAATAATATTTACACTTGACCTGAAAATAAAATTTTACAAGGACTATGAATATTAAATAAGGTTTTATCAGGTAGATTTTATTGGTGCCTTTTTTATATTTACGTACATGTCTTTCAATTTATTCATTTAAACAAATTGCATGAGATATCTGACCACGTGTAATATTTATTCTTTGTTATAGCAAGTTAATGAACTAAACGACTAGATAAAATGAATAATTATAAATGACCTGTTCCTATAATTACACCTATATTAAATGTATGAACTTGTAAATTTATTAATCCTTACTTAATTTTATTCACAAATTAATATCAATTAAGCGTTTACAAAGAGAATATTCTTCTTAGACCTGTCCTTCTATTCCAAAGCTTTTTAAAATACTAACTCACAATCTTTTACAATATCTTTAAGCATAATGTATATCATCTTCCAAGAGTTTAAAAACCGTCATACTAACAATTAAAATGACCATTTGATGGGAATACAACAGATATTTTTTCTATGCTGGATCAATAATAACCTAGACTAAACACTTACAATCAACCCAATGAAATAAAACAATTTGGGAATTCGTGGAGAATTATTTGTTTCAATTTGATGTTTATCAGTCGGAAAACTATGGAAAACCTGGAAACACTAGACGAACGTGTCTTACTAGTATGGGACTCCTCAGCGATGCGCACTCATGACATTACCAAGGATGGGACCCGGGACTATCAGGTTCCACGACAAGCCGATTACCATTGATCCTTTGGGTCGGAATCCAGTAGTTCATATCTTACTACTCTTGTCAGTTTGTGATATACGACGACCTTATTTCAATACTGTCGTTGAATACTTATTCTCACTTTTTACATGACTCTCTCTGATGGGGTCAAAGGTGGGCAGTGATGAGGAGTCCTATACTAGGACAAAATAGCTGTCCAGTTTTTCACTGGTCCTCCAGCTGATGTCAGTCTGTTATGACTTTTAACTTAAACTAAAATATCTTGTGAAACGTAGGAAATCAAGCAGGGCAACTGCCTACCTGTCCTCTCAACAAAACAGTTCAGCACTTCAGATAAGTACACTTATTAAAAAAATACAATAAAGACGTAATCTCCTATCTTTCCACATTCTGTTTTCACTAAACATTTATTGATGAACATTACATATTACTAAAATTCTGTTGATCACAATGGTCGGTAGGCTAAATTTTGAAGTAGCAGCGGGATTACGTATGGATAACAATTTATTCACGACACTATAATAAAAAGCAGTAACAATTTGTATACCACTTATCACTCGAAATACGCAGAGAATCAAATACTTTGTGAATGCGTTTGTGCGAACAACAACGAACAAAATCTTTTTTAAATATAGGTTATTTCTTATATTAATTACTCTTTTAGAAGTGGTGACATGATTTATGCAGTGAATATTGTGTAGTCAGTTAATCTGTAGATAAGGACGACACCGCAATTATCTATGACATTATAAAGTTAATTAACTACTATCGTAAACAGTGTGAATTCCTCTTGGAATTCTAGTTTACGACTGGGGGAAAAAATTCTATGTGCATAATATAATGCAGAAGACTTGGAATTCACCAACAAGGATAATTAATGTTTTATGTCTCACAAACTCGAAGATTTACAGGCAAAAACTAACAAGTTAACAGAAGAGACGAGGCAACGAAAATGGGTATTCAAGTGAATGCAGAAAAGACAGGGGTAGTGAAGATAACCAACCAACAACACCATCAACAGCAAACACCAACCACCATTAACGAAGAAACCGAAATGAAGTTGTCTCTTTCACCTACAACTTCCCAGGCAGCATCATTTCAACCATAGGTGGCACAGGCACAGACGAGAATGTCACAGCAGTCAGGATCTCAAAGACAGCATGACAGGCCTTCCTGTATTAATCTGAAATCATCAGTGTGGAAATCTACTTCACTGCACTGCAATGCACTGCACTCCACTTCACTTCACTGCACTTCACTACACTACACTCAGCACAAAGCGTGAACAACAACCAGCCGGATTTTGAACACTAATATCAGTCAAGTAAGTCAGTCAGTGCTTCCCTGTGATGGTTGACAGAATTGGCGCATCACGAAAACCACTTGGAACAAACAACTGCAGACATACATGACATGTACAGCTGCCGCCTACACTCAGTCGATACTGACAGTGAAGATGGAGATGAGATGGAGAGAATAATAAGAGTGAGCAAGGAGGAAGTCACTGTGGCAGGATGGCAGTGAGCCGATGAAGAAGTCATGAGGCGACAAGTATGCAGACGAAGGAAGTGTAGATGGATTTGATTGGGGATATACTGAGAATGACGATTGGGGACATCAGGTGTCGGACTAGGCTAGGCTAGGCCAGGCCATACCATGCCATGCCGTCGAGTGGAATCGGTTGAGTAAACGACGAGTTGGGCGTGCGAGTTGAGGGTGACATGGAGGGGATTGAGTGGGGAAGAAATGAAAGATTGTGGGCAGTTGTAGTGTGAGGTTTTGAAGACTGTATTGAAGAGAGTGGAATGATGGCGTTCTACTGAAGCCGTATGTTCCACTAGGAACCCAAGAGAAAAAATAATAATAATATAATGCAGTATGATCAACTACTGCACAATTTGACTGTAGCAGTTTCGGCGTATAAAACAATTCCATTAAATTTCTCAACAGTTAATTGCGAAAGTATTTAACGATCAACAGAGATGATATGCACCAACGGACTAACGGACTTCATATTTAAAGGGATATAAATTTTCCATAACAAAACCTGAAAAAGATACAAACAAGTGTCAAAACATACTTTAATCTAAGTATGTTCTTCCCCTTATACTGGATAACTGAACCTCGAAATCAGCTGTGTTGTAAGTTTTTCGCCTACGTTTTATGTACAATAAGTATTCAACAATAACCGTTGACATGATGTTGCTTGTGTTATCTCGTCGTTGATTGCATCGAATTGATCCGTCTCTGTCGGCATATGGACTCCTATAAGAATACCTTGATATTTCTTGTATTTTCAGTTTTGATATTAATGATGGTGGGAGAAACATTACTCACTAGGAGGCAGATGCATCCAGCTGACAAGTCCTACATAAGACGAGATGCATGTCCTGGTTTCTGCTGCTAGCCATTATCTATCATCAATAACCGTAAACACTTTCTGAATTTTGGTAGCAGCTTGGAAAATGGAATAAACAAATACTAAAATCAAGACGTGTGTTTCAAAGTAGTCAGTCAGAATTGGAAATAGTATACATTTCACAAGCTCTTGTCGTTTCACATAAATAATTGTACTTTATTAAGTTAGTGTAGGGCAAAAGTTTCTTGCAGACAGACATTATACATATCTTTGCCAAACATTTAAGGCGTAGTATTTCAATTGTTTTCTTATTAATGTAAAACATTTGAACAACTACCTTCAACTGACTATATATATAATGTATTCTGTTTGCTTTCAATTTTCATAAAATCAGACGTTTTATGAAAGTGTATCATCATTCGTGCAAAACAAATGACAGATTTTAACGCCTTCTCAATTACAAACAATTAGATTCGAATATAATTGAAAATATATGATAGTACCAATGAGTTATAAAATCAGCAGATAGCTGTCTCAGTTAACTGAAGTGTCTATAAATAACCATTGCAAAGACGAGGTGAATTCTGAGAAGCTAACAAGTTTCATTTTGCCTATTAATAAAGATTTTCCTCATTGAATTGGAGTGTTAAATTTCATCCAGCTAGTCAGGTGGTTGAAACCACTTCACTTGTTAAGGTTTCAGCAGACACAATATAAATAACAGTAATTGCTAATTGGATGGGAGTTTTATCTTCTGCTATGCATATATATTGACCGTGGTAACCTCACCTGGTTAACTCGTTCACTAGTTACTAGCCGGTACTAAGCCCGGATAAACAGGGAAGGTTGGGCATAGGGCTACCAACCCTACCACGGAAAACCAATACAACCACTACAGAAACTTCAAAGCACAAAGAAAGTATAAAAAATGGAAACAAACTTATTCCTGGCTGGAATTGGGGATACGAGATGAACGACGTTGATGAAAGCCTTCGGGAAGACAATTGACCGATGTGTCTCCTCTAGATGAAAGCGAAAGTAAGGATGGGGACATGGAATGTCTTCACCACGTATGAAGCTAGCAAGGCTACCGAGATTGAAGAAGAAGAGATGAGGAGGTATAGCATGGAAGTGCTAGACTAGGAATCTGCAGATGGAATGGAAGTGGACTCTTCAAACTGTCAACTGGAGAGAAGTCAATAATCTACTCCGATATTGTCACCCAGACGATAAAACCACGAGCACATGGAGGAAGAGACTATCATGATGTCTCTAAGAACATCGAAGGCTCTAATACATTGGGAACCAGTCTTCTCCAGCATCAGGATCAAGACAGCATGATTCAACTCAAATGGGAGGAAAGTTGCAATCGTACAATGCTACGCTATTCACCTAAAAATAATGCAGATGAAGAGAAGAAGGAGGAATTCTACAGACAACTACAATCAGCACTGGACAAGACCACCACCCCAGTTGGCGACACCGAAATTCTAATAGGCACAACAGGAATCCCAAACTGCGAGGAGCGAAAAACACTGGAAGGTAACTCATCGTGGGTCGAGAAGCGCTAAGTGAAATGAACTAAAAACCAAATAGACACCACCTCAATCTGGAGAAAGTGGTGACACAACCCTCTACACACAAGATCAGATCAAGACGGCAAGCAGATGTGGGTTCAAACCACTATCTAGTGCAAGGAACATTCAAAATAAAGTCGAAAACCTTAAAAGAAGTTGGTGATAGACCACAGTTCAAGTTCAAAATTTGAAGCGTGGCCGGATTCGAACTAGAGACTACCAGGTTTCCGGCCAGATGCTCTACCAACTGAGCTACGAGGTTCAACTGCTGACCGGATTTTTATTTTACTTCAATCACCAAGGGTTTTGCTCGATTATCATTTGAAATAAATAAGTTTCATAATATGTCAACTGGAAATCATAATGTTTATCCTCAATCTCTTTATCTAATCCAGTTTTTTAATTTCAAAATGATACTCATCACTAAGTATTATTAGCTGGAGAACCGTAAACAACCTAGAAGCACCTATTGACTGAATATAAACGTCCTTATCACGAGATTTAAAGCTTCTGTGTAGAACCCCTGTTGTAGTTGGTGGTGGGCATTGCTGGGGAATTTCATGTTGTTTTCTATAATAATGCTTTTGATCTTTTCTAAGAGTTCTGCTGGTGATTCGATGAAGTGTCTACATGACTGCACAAGGCGTTTCAGTTTCCTTGAAAGTTCTCTTGATATGTTGTATGTTGGAGTTTTTGGAAGTGAGACTGATAGTCATAGAGAGATGTCTGGTTTGTGTAGTTCTGGTCTGCCGTAGAAGTGAGGAAGGAGAGGTCCATTCGATTTCATTCGCCATTTGTCTTGCATTGTTATTCCTTCTGCTTCGAAGAGTTTGTTCAATGTTTTATTGATTTGACTGTCAAGCTGCTGAATAGGGTTGGTTTCAAATGGTTGATACACATTTTCATCTTTGAGTAAATTCTCTGCCTTCTTGATGTTGTCTTCTTTGTCCATGTCTACCGTATTGCACTCTTTGTCTGCTGGAAGTATAACGACGTCTTTCCTATTTTTCAGTTTTTAATATTTTCTGTTCGTGAGTGTTCGTTTGCGTGCGATGTCTCTTCTACCTGGTCAGTGGGACGATTGTTCGCCATATTTCTTGGTGAGTGACCTCATTCAATCCCGATTTTTTATTGGACGATTCGGATGCAGGAAAAATATTTGGTTTATAGGCATATCTTGTGTTTTAGTTCAATCCTTTTTAAAGAAGTTCGTCGATTTTTGTTACTGGTTGTTTTGATAAGTTGGCAGCACGATCGTCTGATTCCTCAGTTGTAGATGTTTTTGAGATTTTGAGCAGCTTTTTTCTGAGAACGTTTCTTTGTTGCTCTTTGTATCGTTTGCTTGATTTTTCAATTGTTGTTGTTAATGTTTTCATGTGGGGTGTCGTGAGTAAGCTTTCTAGTTATCTCTTTTGATTGTTAATCACGAATTCGTATTTCCGGATCCGACGACGTGCATCTATGATCATTAATTATACCATTTGTCTTCTACTTTGTTCACTTATTTTCCATCCCATAAGGCAGTCAATCGGTGGTCTGTATCTGACACTCTTAGGCAGAACATGCTGACGTAGGCACTCATGGAACAAAACAGCTATCCAGTAGAAGTCAGGTCGTGATGAAAACCACTGTGAATTAAGTCAGTCCTCACAAACACCTACATTAATTTCAAGAATCCTTGTTTTTAAAACTGGATAATCATTTGTTCCATGTATAATCACGTGCAGCATTTCATCTAATGTGCCTATGTATACATTGTTATTTATATTAATGTTTGTAGATCGAATAAAACGTCATAGGTGATTTGGCAGGTAATATGTAATTGTTTGTTTATATACAATGCCTTATATTAGATAGCTACGTATCTCATTCACATTTGTTCACTCATATGAATTAATATATACGATTATCGACTAAAATGCTTCTTAGATAAATCTCGGATATAAACTATGATAGTACTTTGGATCAGTTTAGACTATGTGTCGTTGTTGATGAAATAATAAATAAAATTTAGGCCAATAATCAAAGATAATTTTATACTATAAATATTCTGTCGCATATTAGTAATTATCAAGCGTCAGTTAAGTGGATCCTGCCTCATCCGTTCAAACTACTTTGATATATATATATATATATATATATATATATATATATATATATATATATATATATATATATATAGCCAAGAAATAGAAATCAGTTTTGTGTCCAGCATCTTTCGATTATAATTATCGAGTCATCTGTTAGTTTTCTAACCTCTATTTTGGATAGCATTCGAACGATATTTCATCCTAGTTTATTCGGAATAAATCGTAACTGATGTTTTAATTCTCCATCTTGTATTTCAGTAGCACGATTCTAAAAGGATAAGATTATACTAATGAAGTGAGTGCAACATTTATGTATATACGTTAGGATACGATGAACAATGAGATATGAAAGATTAATAGGATCACTAAACTTTATTTATGGATGGATAAGAAATAGAATATGATAAATTCCAAACTGTTAAACTGTATGAGTTAAAGACGGATCGGAAATTTAAAATTATAATTTCGCATAGAAGAATCATTCAGATATATTAATTCCAAAGCTATGGGGAATGTAAGTAATTTTTTGATCACACAATTCAAGCTGTATTATCTAAGCTGATGGAGATTGTGAGCAGAAAGAATTTTGGAAAAAAGGCCTTCTTTCAAGTTGTTCAGCATACAGTAAGTAATAGAAAAGGGTAACGAATGCCACTTGTATTCCTCAGCTGAATTAAAGGAATTAATACTAGGCACTAAAATAAGAGCAAAAATAGAGCACTTCCACTGACTGTTATTTCATTTCATTTTATATTTCAGATGTATGACACAATGAAACTATATTATTCGCTGGATGACGTTTCAGATGCAATCTATTGTCCGTAACTAACTCAACAACTTTGATCTATAGCATAGTTCTCTTTCCCTCTGTATGATTTTGTCAGGTATTTACCAGTGTTGGCTATTACTATGTTAATAAATTTGATTCTATCCATATTTCACTTTCATTAAACAAAGAGGTCAAAAAGTTTATGGCAGTAACTTCTTGTTGTACATTGAACTGCATAAATAAGAGTTAGAAGAATAAATTGATATCTTTTTCCTCACTTGAGATAAAATGTATCTTTTATCAATGTCAAGCCAACTGGTTATGAAATATATCTACTATATATGATTAAGCTGCATGGATGATTTTAATTATGCACACTGATAAATTTCCAGAAACAGATTTCAATGCGTATAATTTGCTCATTCATTCGTTTGGAATTAAGAACTTCTACAGGCTACAACATTCATATATATATATATATATATATATATATATATATATATATATATATATATATATGAAAAATCTAATCCATATTTCATGGTATAGTATGTGGGTTTTGGGTTAATAATGCACCTAAGCTGTTAAAAAATCTCTAGCTTATGAATGCAGTTATAAGAACATAACTAGCATTGTAAAATATAGTATCAGAAAGATATCATGCAGAATTTCCCTTATATTTTATTAAATAATCTACAAATAACTTTATTATGTAACAAGATCAGATTTTCCAACAAGATCACCGAAATAGTTATGGTTTATCATACTACACATCAGCTTTGGCAATATTTCGATCTTTCAGATTCTTAAGGTTGACGAAATGTTATAACTATTTCGAAGCTAGTCAAGCATTTCCTTCTGATCATCCATAGTCTAAAAATAAGTCAAATGATTGCTGTGATAAAATTTATGTTTTGCATCTTTATGTAATCATGTAACTTAGATTATTATACTGTAATGTGAAGTTTATTATTTATATTGAGGGACCAGGTGGATAATCCATTTTCATAGCCACTACTTTCGATTTTAAAAAAATTATATCACGAAGACACAGTCACTCCTCAACGACTTCCTGAGACTTGGAAAGGGAAACTGCAATAAAGATAAGAATGTTCACAGAGCTGTTTTAAGAAATTGACCTGAAACGTCGAGGGTCATGGTGTGCTAGAAATGTATGAACAGAAGGTTTCTCGAAGACTTATACGTTCTATGATTAGCTCACCTCATAACATCGTCACTCCTTGGCTTGTAGAAAATCAAGAACTTACCCATCAACGACTGACTGCACAAACTCTCAAGGATTCGCTCCAGTTCTTTGACGTAAGTCAAACTAAAACCTCTAATAAGTTCATGGTGTCACTTGACGTAGATTCGTTCTTCTCAAAGGTTCCTATTCATGAGACTGCTAATATTATTTTTCAGGGCATCACTCTTCTTACTCTGATGGTTTCGGAATTCAGATGCCTGTTGTTAACTCTCTACTGCTAAATCAATGAGGTAGCAACGGGTAGTCCATTGGACTGTGTACTGGCAGGTCGTGTGAAAAGACCCACGTCATGAATCCTAGTTACTAAAACTCTTGAGTGATGCCCATAAAAATACCAAGTTCACCATGCGACATTTCAGAAGTGATAAATTCAGCTTTTTAAATATCGTCTTACAACGTAAAAATGACGTTACTATTCAAAGGCCTATTAATAGAAAGAGTATATGGAGTGAATTATATCCAAATATCAGCAGTTTTTGTCCGATCAATTCTATATGAACTTTAGTCACAACACTATTTTATAGGGCTACAAGGATAGGTTTTAGTAACGAATTGGAAAGTTTGCTGAGCATCGAAAAGATCCTGCAAGATAACGGTTACGCACTAAAGTTTATCTATGCATCTGAAGATAATAAGTTAAGAAAAATTACAGTAAGAAAGAAACCTACTTTTACTGAACTCAACTTTAAAAGTGATCATGTCCGTAAGTGAATTAATAGAAAGTTGAAAGCCGCATTGAACAGAACATATCTACCAGGTAAGTTGATCCCTCTCAACATAGAAACATGATCCTTGATACGATCAAGAACCAACAGGTTTCCTTACTAATTTACATCTAATTGTGTGTACAAGTTTATGTCCACCTATGATAATAGTTACATGGGGAGACGATAGAAAAGCATATATTTAAAAAGCAAAGTCTCAGGAGAACAAATGCTTTCAGAAGAGTAGTCATTCAGCATCTTATAAACAGTGCAGGGAGTAGATACCTTAGAATCTTTCGAAGTAATCAACAAAGAAAGTAATTTGAACCTACTCAAGTTCTTTGAGATTACATAGATTAGTTGACTAAAGCCAGAAGTACGTATTCAAAAGGAATCAGTTGTAAACCGTCTTTGCCTTATTATATTATTATTTGGTAACTTGTTATTTTACACCATATTCTGTCTGATAACATCATCTTTAGAGTGAACATTTTTTGGTTCGTAAACAACTTTCATGATAGTTCTACTCGTTGAGTCCAACTCATTAAATGACCACAGAATTGTTCTGTTAATTACCATCAGCTAGTCATCCTGTTAATAACGGTAGAAAAATAAAGCAAGTTATCTCTGCCACCTACTAGGCAACATCGTTTCAACCACAGGCTGCACAGGCACAGACGAGAATGTCACAGCAGTCAGGATCTCAAAGACAGCATGACAAGCCTTCCTGAATTAATCTGAAATCATCAGTGTCGAGATCTACTTCACTCCACTGCACTCAACACAAAGCGTGAATAACATCCAGCCGGATTTTGAACACTAATATCAGTCAAGTAAGTCAGTCAGTGCTTCCCTGTGATGGTTGACAGAATTGGCGCATCACGAAAACCACTTGGAACAAACAACTGCAGACATACATGACATGTACAGCTGCCGCCTACACTCAGTCGATACTGACAGTGAAGATGGAGATGAGATGGAGAGAATAATAAGAGTGAGCAAGGAGGAAGTCACTGTGGCAGGATGGCAGTGAGCCGATGAAGAAGTCATGAGGCGACAAGTATGCAGACGAAGGAAGTGTAGATGGATTTGATTGTGGACATCAGGTGTCAGACTAGGCTAGGCCATGTCATGTCATGCCGTCGAGTGGAATCGAATGAGTAAACGACGAGTTGGGCGTGCGAGTTGAGGGTGACATGGAGGAGATTATGTGGGGAAGAAATGAAAGATTGTGGGTAGTTGTGGTGTGAGGTTTTGAAGACTGTATTGAAGAGAGCGGAATGGTGGCGTTCTACTGAAGCCGTATGTTCGGATGTGAACTCAAAGGGAAACATTAATAATAATAGTCAACCTGTTGGTTTTTTAATACTATCCATATTATTTCTTCGAACCATCTGTTGATTCACACTTATAACTGAAACTTCTCAGTATGTCTTGTTCACTTCATCTAGATGTTTATATTTTTTATCTAACCACATCACTCTCTATGAACTGACTTCATTCAACTGCAAACAGTATATTCTGAATCCTTTATGATGTGGTATTTGAATGTTTCAGGTTGTAAGAAGCTGACGAGAAACCAACGAAATGTAATTGTATCACGGTATTTCATTCCAGTCGTTGGTTTTTTCTTCATTGCAATTACATCAATCTTCTTCATCTCAACGTTTGTCTGCTATATTAGTTTTCTATATGCATCAACCTTTACCGATTGTATAAACTATCAAATCTACAAACGTATTCTAAAACAATGGACAGATTATTTATCTAGAGAGGAGAAATTTTAGCAACCTTACTTGAATTCCGTTTAAGGTAATTTATCAAGTCATTATTTCATGGGATTTCAACTACATCTATAAGTAGGCTAATATTCAATACTTCATAATTTCAAGCATGATCAACAATGCTTATTAATTTAGAAGTAGTATTCATCATGGACTGATATTAGTTAAGGAACCATTGAAAATCTGGGAGCCTTGGACAACCGTTTCGTTCAATTAGTATGGGACTCCTGAGCAGTACGCACCCACGACCCAGCTATAGATGGAACTCAGGACCTTCAGGTTTCACAGTGAACGCCTTAACCATTCAGCCAGTGGGTCAGTTTCCAGTGGTTCACAATTTTTAACTTCTGTCAATTCACAACATAGAGTGACTGTCACCCAAGGTCTTCAGTTAACATCCACTTCACTTCCGACTGGTTGTCTCCACAGGTGACGGCTTCTCATTAGAACTTCCTGATATCTATCTGGAAGCAAATCACTACTGAGCACTATAGAGTAATGTATTTTTGAGATGAGTCGGAAGTGAAGTGGATGTTAACTGAAGACCTTAGGTGACAGTCACTCTATGTTGTGAATTGACAGAAGTTGGAAATTGTGAACCACTGGAAACCGACCCACTGGCTGAATGGTTAAGGCGTTCACTGTGAAACCTGAAGGTCCTGAGTTCCATCCCTAGTCGGGTTGTGGGTGTGTACTGCTCAGGAGTCCCATACTAGTTGAACGAAACATCTGTCCAGTGCTTCCAGATTTTCAATGATTCCCCAACTGATGTCAGTTCATGATGAATACTACTTCTAAATTAAAAAATCCCCACTCATCTCAAAAGTGCTTATTAAACTTTTTTCAATTTTTTCACATCAATTTTTTTGCAATTTTAAGCTAATTAATTCACTTACACACCTGAATTCTAATAGATCTTTCCAATTTCCATAACTTTCTTTCCCTTACAGATTATTATTAATGTTACGTTGCAATATTTCAAGAGACATTACCATTTTTTTTCACTGTTTTTAGTGAACTTTTATGTTGAATATCAATATGAATCAAATCAGGTTTTTGTATAAAACCAAGTTTATGATGAGAAATTTGACCATGATTTTATGTACAAATAAACCAAGATATTCCAACTACATAATATAATCTGTTTAACACTATTATTGGGATGAAAATTATCTAGAGTGAAATATGGTTGTACAGTTTCTGAAAATGAGAATATTGATGAAAACTTTTGTTCACCTTCAGTTTAAAAATTACTAAGAACAGAAAATAGATTTGTGATAAATGTGAATAAGAGAAAAGTGAGGAATAGATTTCATTGTTTGTTTTTACAGTGATAAATTGTGGAAAAAACTTGTGTGATAACAAGATTAAAATTTTAAGCTGACAACCTTTTTATATTTACACAAAGTTGATAGCTTCAATAAAAATGAATTAGCTGGCACTTGCAATTAACTTTAATCTGTTTGGAGCATCACATAAGCCTAACTGATTAATGCTAGAAAGTACGAAATCTATAACCACCCACTGAATTTCATCATCTTACATCAAAATATAATTCATCGCAACGTTGTGTCATTTCACCTAATAACCACACTGAGAAACTTGATCGATAGACTTCAAACAGTGTTTATCAGTAAGGACTGGACAGGTAAATCGGTTTCCCACTGATGACCAACTGGTTAGCATAGTCCAGTTTTACAAGGGCTCAGTTGTACCTGAATAACTCCTGTGGTTTAACGTCTGACTTCAATACTATGCGAAACGGGTTCGAATTACTAAGGGAACACTAGGTTGTTTATGGTTGAAGATATACCATGTTGATGAGGTCCAATAAGAACAAAATCTAGGTTCACGGTTTCCTGCTTACTGACTACCAACCACCTGACAGCGAAATCTTTTGATCTTTCCAGTAAACACGATGAAATCGCCAACAAAATGATGGAAAGCATGTTACTAGTTCATAACTTCATTGAAATATCGCATGCAACTTAATGAACAAAAGATGGGGATCTATTCGATCAGTTTTATTAAAAAAAATCGAAAATGTTAAAGTGAAACAAGGACACCGTGGTATGGATATTATTATGAGTAGAAAATTCCGTTCGAAACACTATCAAGTAAACCATACCGTATCATTATGTCAGTCATGTCAAATAAACAGTCTAGTATGCGAACAACCGGCGAATAGCTTTTTAGTGAATGACATCATATATAAGCGTGGATCAATAAAAATTGTTCTTGAATATCCTATAAACTCATTTAGTCAAGATTTCCTTTTAATATTAATAAAAGTTGAATAATAAACCATAAAATATATCAGTCAACAGAATTACATTCCATATTAGATTTGTTTATTTGATATAAAGCGCACAGTGATACAGTATTATTTACTTGATTACGTTTCGAGCATAAATTATTGCTCATAATCATATCAATGTAATCACACTTCTTTCGACATCTGATTTTATAGTCCTGTCACCTGATCTCTCTTTGTTTTTTGTTTTTTGATTGGTAGTAAAGTTTTCCATATCTCTGGTATAGGTGTTGCGTCATTCCTATTACATGTGTTGGGTGTGGATTCGATGAACAAAGATTCAGTAATTAATCTCTCTCTCCACCTAGCTATATTAGACTTAAGTACAGTGGTTTTGTCCCATCCTATTGTGTGGTTGTGTGTTAATGAATGTAATGCAATGGCTGAGTGTTTTTCTAGGTTATTGATCTTATTGGGGTCTGTCGTTCTATGTTTAGCTAAATTCCTATGTTCTGTTAATCTAACTGACCCCGACCGGCTAGTTTGACCTATGTATTTGACTTCACAGTCATTACATGGAATTTGGTAGATTATATTATTTTGCTTAATTGGTTCTATCGGATCTTTTAGCCGACACAGCTTACCTCTAAGTGAGTTTGTTGGTTTAAATGCCACCCTAATTCCAACCTTGTTGAGAATCCTACGTATGGTTTCTGATGTTCCTTCCTTGTATGGTATCACAATAGAGGTGCTGATTTCCTTTCTACTTATGTTGTCACTATTATTTGTATTTGTATTAGTGTTATTATTTTGCTTCTTATGCGTCCGTGTGAATTTCTTAATAAAATGATGGGGATAATTATTAGTTATTAACGCTTCTTTTATGTGTTTCAATTCCTTATTTAAGTCCTTACAATGACTAGTGAGTTTCTCAGCTCTGTTATTTAGACATTTGACTAAACCCGCTTTAACTGACACTGGATGAGATGACTTGAAGTCTAGATACCTGTTAGAATGTGTTGGTTTTCTGTAGACGGTAGTATCTAAACCACCATCTATCCTTCGTTTTATTCTGCAATCCAACATAGGTAATTCTCCTTGTTCATTTTCTACTTCGTAGGTGAATTGGATTGCGTTAACTACTGAGTTTATGTGTGTCAAGAAACTGTCGATATGTTCCGATTTCAACACTGTAAATGTGTCATCTACATATCGCCACCATATCTTAGGTGTCGGATTATATGTTCGTAAAGCCATATCTTCCCAACTATCCATAAATATATCTGCTACTATAGGGGATATTGGTGATCCCATTGCTACTCCTTCTGTTTGTCTGTATATCTTTCCCTGAAACTTGAAGACTGTCGAGGTTAAGCATAACTGCACTCCTAACATGATTTCACCAACCGATGCCTTGGTTCTTTGAGTAAGTTGTGAGTCAGTATCTAGTTGATTTCTGACTGCCTCCAGTGCCATATTGATTGGTATTTTAGTATAAAGACTTGTTACGTCAAAACTAACCATTTTTTCATCCTCTTCTATGTGCAGGTCATTAAGTTTTTGTTTCAACTCGTAAGAATTTACTAGTCTAGAGTTGGAACGGTCTCTAACAGGACGTAATACTGATGCTAAATACTTTGATATCTCATATGTTGGTGTGTTTCGGAAGTCAACTATCGGCCTAATGGGATAACCTGCTTTATGAACCTTAATAGTACCGTAAATTCTGCTAGGATTATTAGTTTTTGGCATTAAAGTAAACCATTCGGACTTACCTAGAGATGGCTTCAGTCGGCGTATCAGATCTGTTGTAGATTTCTTAATTTTATTCATGACAGTATCTATAGGTTTCTTAATCTCTTCATATGGCCCTGTTTGGATATGTTCATCCATTTTTTTAAGATAATCCGATTTGTCCATAACTACTGTTGAGTTACCTTTGTCAGATTTAGCAATTACTATACTATTATCCTTTCGTAGATTGTTTAAAGCTGAATTTTCCAGTTTCGTTAAGTTTCGCTGTGTCTTCTTTTGTTTTTTAAGTGCTAATGCACACTGCGCTCTAACCTGTTCAGCAGTTGTCACATCCACCGAGCTTAATGCTACTTCTATGCTAGGTATGACATCTTCTGGTTTTAGATGATCTACTGTTATGTTGAAGTTTAGTCCTTTTTCAAGTACTTTCATCTCAGCTGAGCTTAAGGCTTTCGAGGAGAGATTGACTACCCACTTTGTTCTATCGATGTTCGATGATGTTTCCTTTGTAATTTCATTGTTTTCCGAAGCATATTTTTCTTGCATTAGTTTATTGAACTTTTTGATTTGATTTCTTCTAGATTTCTTGAGAGTAGCTAATCTTGCTTTGTCTGATGTTTCTATTATAAATCCATAGTCTCTGCAGTTTACTATCTTCATAATTTTACATTTAAGTTGTTCAATTTTATTCCGAATGGTACTTAATTTCTTAATAATCCTGTGAATTTCTTCTTTCAGACATAGTTTGCTGACATGTTCTATTGCCCTTTGGATTTTGTCAGTATATATTGGGATTCGTATGCGAAGTTTCTCAGCTCTGTTATTTAGACATTTGACTAAACCCGCTTTAACTGACACTGGATGAGATGACTTGAAGTCTAGATACCTGTTAGAATGTGTTGGTTTTCTGTAGACGGTAGTATCTAAACCACCATCTATCCTTCGTTTTATTCTGCAATCCAACATAGGTAATTCTCCTTGTTCATTTTCTACTTCGTAGGTGAATTGGATTGCGTTGACTACTGAGTTTATGTGTGTCAAGAAGCTGTTGATATGTTCCAATTTCAACACTGTAAATGTGTCATCTACATATCGCCACCATATCTTAGGTGTCGGATTATATGTTCGTAAAGCCATATCTTCCCAACTATCCATAAATATATCTGCTACTATAGGGGATATCACCATTGCATTACATTCATTAACACACAACCACACAATAGGATGGGACAAAACCACTGTACTTAAGTCTAATATAGCTAGGTGGAGAGAGAGATTAATTACTGAATCTTTGTTCATCGAATCCACACCCAACACATGTGGAATAGGAATGACGCAACACTTATACCAGAGATATGGAAAACTTTACTACCAATCAAAAAACAAAAAACAAAGAAAGATCAGGTGACAGGACTATAAAATCAGATATTGAAAGAAGTGTGATTACATTGATATGATTATGAGCGATGATTTATGCTCGAAACGTAATCAAGAATTACATTGTATGCAAAAACAATAATAATACGTGAAGAATTAAAAATCCAGTTACAAGATTGGAGAGATGCGAAAACAAGATAAAATGTTTATGATAAATAAAAGTTTGCTACTTTCTTTCCAAAAATAATTAAGGAATGATAGTTCTCAGTACACTTCGAGATAGACTGAACAAATTCTGCTCCACATTGAACAGGTCAATCGTATCTGTTGTACTGTATTTATGCAACTGAGGATTGTTATTCGCGGATTCACTAAGTCACCCTGCTCCTTTCCATTGGGTTCATATCCGAACATACGGCTTCAGTAGAACGCCACCATTCCGCTCTCTTCAATACAGTCTTCAAAACCTCACACCACAACTACCCACAATCTTTCATTTCTTCCCCACATAATCTCCTCCATGTCACCCTCAACTCGCACGCCCAACTCGTCGTTTACTCATTCGATTCCACTCGACGGCATGACATGACATGGCCTAGCCTAGTCTGACACCTGATGTCCACAATCAAATCCATCTACACTTCCTTCGTCTGCATACTTGTCGCCTCATGACTTCTTCATCGGCTCACTGCCATCCTGCCACAGTGACTTCCTCCTTGCTCACTCTTATTATTCTCTCCATCTTCACTGTCAGTATCGACTGAGTGTAGGCGGCAGCTGTACATGTCATGTATGTCTGCAGTTGCTTGTTCCAAGTGGTTTACGTGACGCGTCAATTCTGTGAGCCATCACAGGGAAGCACTGACTGACTTACTTGACTGATATTAGTGTTCAAAATCCGGCCGGATGTTGTTCACGCTCTGTGTTGAGTGTAGTGTGGTGAAGTGTAGTGCAGTGGAGTG
This sequence comes from Heterobilharzia americana, assembly GCA_944470555.2. Taxonomy (NCBI): domain Eukaryota; kingdom Metazoa; phylum Platyhelminthes; class Trematoda; order Strigeidida; family Schistosomatidae; genus Heterobilharzia; species Heterobilharzia americana. Next base: position 43,421,370 of record OX104127.1, read on the forward strand.
CAGTAGATCTCCACACTGATGATTTCAGATTAATACAGGAAGGCCTGTCATGCTGTCTTTGAGATCCTGACTGCTGTGACATTCTTGTCTGTGCCTGTGCCACCTGTGGTTGAAATGATGCTGCCTAGGAAGTTGTAAGTGAAAGAGACAACTTCCTTTCGGTTTCCTCGTTAATGGTGGTTGGTGTTTGCTGTTGATGGTGTTGTTGGTTGGTTATCTTCACTACCCCTGTCTTTTCTGCATTCACTTGAATTCCCATTTTCGCTGCCTCGTGTCTTCTGTTAACTTGTTAGTTTTTGCCTGTAGATCTTGGAGTTTGTACCAGAAGACATTAGACATGAATCATTGGTGAAATCCAAATTTTCTAGGGCCTTTTCATCGGTCAATCAGCGTATGCCCATCCTCTCGCTCCTCACGGTTTATAAATGTTATCTTGCCTCGAAATTCATTGTTTTCTACAAAAAATCTTTAACAAGGACATAGCTGTGAAATAAATCATTAGTCCTGAAAGGATAATTGTTCATCCTGGAAAAGGAATGTTTCAGAAATAACCGGATTAAAAAAAGAATAGACTCATGTGAAGTTGTATTATTGGAAATAATTGGCTTTGTTACTCCTATAATGCCGTCATTGACTCGAATGAATTGATCGGTCCCTATTGGCATATCTGGGTTCCTACTTGGATTCTTTATGTACCGTATTTTCAATTTTGTTATTATTGAAGGACAGTTAGTAGCAGTGGAAACTAGGAGGCAAGTAATTCTTTAGGTTGGTTATCAAGAGTCTCTTAAACTGGAATGTGAAAGTCACCAACTGGAAGTCGTCACCTGAGCAAGTAGTAACAGCCTCTTCCATAAAGTTACTGAAGAATAAACTGACTTTCCATTGACAAAAGTATTGCACAGACTAAGTTCAGTCAACTGGCCTACTATCTATATCATTAAAGATTAAAGACCTACAATAACATTACCAAAACATGAAATGAATAAATTTTATGTAACATATCATTCATCGATCAAATTAAAATAATCGTGTCACATTATTGCAAATGTTGAGTAACAATGTAGATGTATACTGTTCATTGTTTCCTCGGTTTGATATGAACAGTTCTTTTTAAAACAATAAGTCTCTGAACTAAATGAATAAGATATCTTGAAGTTTTTTTCTTAGGTGTCTTATCGAAGTGAATATTATACATGTGATCAGTGACTACTTTCCAATTCCATTATCACATCATTATGACAGTAAGTTGAAAGTATTTTAAAACTAGTCATAATCAGTTAGATTTTTTTTCCTTCAAATGATGATGTATGTATTATCGTTTGTCTGTAATCTAAATTAGATTTGACAGAAGACCAGAAGTTAGGCATAAATTTGTATGTAAAAATGACTTCGCAGTAGTTTATCAAATTGTTATTGATTTTCGATAAACCTGTGAAAAACTTAGGCATGCATGATTCTTACCTAGCCTTTTATTTCAATATATATATATATATATATATATATATATATATATATATATATATATATATATATATATCGGACTGTTTCATTTCAGCGTAAATCATGAGGTTCACAAAGTACAAACTATGAAAACCTGCACACTGAACTGATAAGTAGAAAGATTTTTTTTAACTTAAACATACTGATTAACAATAAAGAATGTAGGAAAAGAATTTTTTATAGCTTTGATTCGAAGTTTTCGTTTTGCTAAAGTGATATGTCCAGTTGATATAATAAAGTATTCATTGTTTAAGGAATTTAAGTCATAGTATCGACTATGTTCTGTACAATATACAGTTTTCTAATACATGTTCCACCTATTCTTAGGATTCTAGAAAGTAAGCCTTCTTTCATTCATCACTGTTGTAGCAAACTATTATCTGTTCAACTTTAAATCACATATTCTATTTGATGTTCTTCCTTTTTATTTTCTATCTTAGAATGAGTAGCTGTGGTTACTCAATAGCCTAGTAGATAACGTTCTGATGTTGGAACCTCAGTGCGAACGTAATCACTTCCTGCAAGGTAAGTGAATCAAGCTGACGAGTGTAGTACTTTCATTGACTATGATGTAATTCAAAACCGGTATTTTACTTAATTGGAGGCAATCGACAGGAAACCCTTCTTGACTTAAGTTTCGTGCTTGTCGGCATTCGTCATCCGATGCTAGAGTCAGGAATATTACTACTGAGCTGTTTTGAGTGATTAACCAACTATAGGACTGGACTAAAGACATTGACTGTTCACCGAAGAGTAAACAGTTTCATGTGCATGCACCACTGAAGATGAACTGTTTACTGTAAGTTAAAACATACTGCAATCGATACTGATTTCAGCTGAGTTCTCATTTATCGTGAACTGCTATAATATATGCGACAACATACTGAACAGTTTACATAAAATGTCTGCTAGACGACCACCAAATTTGGATGTCTAGCTCAAACAGCTCAATGTCGATTGATATTTACTGATCATATCTGCAGTGTTCATACATAATTCCATTCCTAAAAGATGTCGATAGTAATTATATGAATAAAAGCGCTAGGATTATGCTAAAACTTTCTTATAGGATAATAACGTCATATTCGGTAATCGAATTCCTCTAGGACCTTCGCAGCAAATACGGACTGCATGTTTATAATGAGACCGATGACGGTGTAACTTTTTTGTAAAGTTTTTGACTTTGACTCCGAGTGACACCTTCAAATGACTAGGAAAAATTCAGTTGGACTTGAAATGAAATGCGCTCAGAAACCATGTGCACATTCGTGCAGTATGCAATGAGCCACACTTGTTGTGTGAAAGCTATTAATGATACTATCTAACTGCCCAAACATCGGTAGATGGAGCGGAGTTCGAACCCGTAACCTATTAGTTGAAAGCCAACTCCCTAAACCTATGTAGATAAATCTGAGTGATGGTGCTAAACAGAAAGAATTCGGACTACCTTCTATCATTTATTACTTTGAGGTCATTAGTGACTCGAACTGATACCAACTGTAAGCCGCTACTGATTATTACATACAAAACTACATAAATACCTAATAAGTTGGCTGACTGCTCACTTGAATTCGTCGGTGCTTTTAAAGATATATATATATATATATATATATATATATATATATATATATATATATATATATATATATATATATATATATATATATATATATATATATATATATATATATATATATATATATATATATATATATATATATATATATATATATATATATATATATATATATATATATATATATATATATATATATATATATATATAGGAAACAAATAAAACACCTCGCACCACAGTACGAACACTTTGAAAGCAGTAACTGCATCGTTGACACGCCACAGAAATTGGTTTCACGCTTGTAATTCCAGTTATATGTTTGCTAGTTCACATAACACGCAAGTATTTTGACGATACAAGGTGAAAAAGAGATCTAAATGCACTCAATAACCATGTGAAGTAGACAATGAGTCACATCTATTATGTGTGGGATAATGATGCTAACTGGCTATTAAGATGTCGATAGGTCAAGCGGTGTTTGATCCTTTAGCCCAATGATTGAAGATTTGCTGTATAAACTAATTAGCTGTAGTTCTAAAAATAGGATGAAAATGAAATAAGTGTATGAAAACGAAATTCGAATCTTAAGGAATATTCAAAATCATATTAACTGGTTTGTAGTTTCAGACAGCTTATGATGAATGGATAGTGAATACACATTATGGGACTAGTGAAGTAATCATATGTAGTTTTAAGTAGAAGTACTTCAGAACCTATTGTGCTGTATCGACATCAAATGGTCTAGTATAAAAGGCCATTTGAATTTCTACAGAATAGGTTTTTGCTTTCAGAGTGTTGATCCATATTTTTGTAGTCATACGAATACTAGGTGAATCTTTTCGCTGAACGATTTCTTATTGCCATATTGAGCTTCAACAAGTAATGCTAAGCAAATCAGTCCAACATTTTCCAGAAGTATTGCACACTATCAGCATAGATCCAATTATTTAGATGAAAGTAATGCTTCAGGAAAAATAGGAAACAAATAACAACTACTTCAAAACTGTCTTTCTAAGGCAAGGCATTTAGCCATCTAGTGAATGACTTTATTTCTATAGAAATAAAATCTGTTAACCACAAACAAGTCAACAAGAGCAGATATGTAACAGAAATGTTACCTGCCTCAGAAGTATTTATCCAGAGAAGAATTACATACAGTTATTTAGATGAATTAACAATGAGAAGAATCATAATAAACGTATGATGAGACCTAATACACAATGGTTCTGTTGTTATAATATTCAACAAGTTTTATCAAATAAGCCCTAAGCTAAACTACTTTGTACGATAGTTAGCGAAATTACCCAACCACTGGCAACAGACTAATAAATACGCAAATTAATGTTCGGACAGCAGAACATTGCGAAACGCTTTGAGTTATTATTTGACTGTAAACAGTTAATAAAGTTCATACGTCTTCAACTGTACTTAATTCTTTAACAAATGCTGTTGTACTGAACTCCGTTCATTTCAAACTTAGGTTAAGTAAAGCTTATTTTTCAAAGGTGAATGAACACTCTAACGACTAACAGTATTCTAAAACAAGTAAACTATGAGATTTGAAAATGCCTTATGCTGTGATGTCAAAAATTATATCCTACTAGTTATATTTTGCAAATATCAAATCTTTATTCTTTTAACAATTGGGTCAAATAGCCTCGTTTTTGTGAATGGTACCAAAGTTATGCACGAAACTAGTTTTCTTTATAAATTCTATTAAATATACCATCTAATTGCGTAGGTGGAGTTGATATCCAATTGTTTAAACATTCAATTAGTTTTCAATCACCGACAAGCACACCCAAACCCAGTACTATTGTTCTTTGAAGCTATATGATATCATCTATTGCCCCTTAATAAATCTGTTTTATAGCTTAAACATTACCGACCAGAAAGTGGTAACTGAGTTTCTAGATCAGTGTCATTATATACTTTTGTTGCTAGTATATCAGTTATGCCCAAATGAATAAAATCAAGAATAATTTGAAACTACAAATCTTGAGAATATACAAAATCTCACTGGGAAATACATCAAAGAGAGGGATGTGCCTAACATAGTAACAAAATACTCATTTCAAAGAAAGGAATCCATGAGAAATGTAAAGAATATCTGGGGTGGTTGTGCTACAAAACAGCTAGCATTATTATCTACAAAAATAAACTCCACACTCCACGAAGCGTCTCTTGGATATCTGATAAAAAAGTCGTAGAACGGCCTGTTTGCCGACACTTTAACGTAATGAGTGATATATATAGCTACTCACGAAGTATTCCACCTTTAACTCTGGACTACAGGTGATCTTTGCTTGAAGGACTTTTAGCTATGCACAGATAGTTATATAAGTGTTTATCTTAGGTGATTACTTCGGCTCATTACATGAAATGACACAGAACAAAGAAGGTTGCTCTATCCATTTTTGTTCAGCTTTACCATGAATGCAACTGTGAAGCTTTTTATCACATCTTCGGTGATCAAACTCGTAAATAATCACAGTAACGAAACAGCACTGATTCCTAAGTTTTCCCAACATCTCAAGTACCTAATCCCTTCTTACCTTTCACTGTTATCACTGTCAATCATTTACGCATCTTTCCACTTTCGTGAACTCTTTGACGCAGAAACATTTAGTGCCTTCAAATGAAGTACTTGTGGAAGAGATTCTTAGCCATTGTCTGTCTAGCAACCTAGTCGAATCAAAGGATGTGAACCATATAATTATTTGGAGGAACTGCTGACAAAAATTAGGTATTATGTGCAAACATCTAGGTGTTCATTACTTTCTAAAGATCAAATATCATACAATTCATTTGTATAGAAAAAGTATTGAGAGAACAATGAGCTCTGATAATCGGTGGAGCGGCAACATCTGATGAAATATAGGCGATGAATAAAATATGATGAAACGTAAACAACTGCCTCTTATGCATAGAAAAATTATTCAACAAATCAATAGATTTCGAGATCTACTCAACAGCTGAGTTCCATAGCATACCCAGAAGAATATCAACAAGGTGACCCAGAAATAACTGCTTTCAATCAAGAGGAGACCAAAATTTTCCGGTCATTTCTACTAAAACTTTCTCTGAATACAAAAAAATCACCTTCGATGTAGTCCTAATTATTTTCATTATTTAACAGAACCGGAGCGAGAAGAGGGGGATACGCTGGACCACGGAAAAGAACCTAGAAGACTTGGATTTCATCAACGATGACTTGTGTCTAATGTCTTCTAGCACAAAATTGAACATCTACACGCGAAAACTAACAAGTTGATAGAAGAGACGAGGCAGAGAAGATGGGACTTCAAGTGGACATAGAGAAGACAGAGGTGATAAAGATACCCAACCAAAACCACCACCACCACCAACAACAAGCTCATATCACCACCAACGGGAGAAACCTAAAGAAAGTAGCCTCCTTCAACTATCTGGGCAGCAATGTTTCAACTACAGGTGGTGGCACAGGCACAGACGAGGATGTCAAAGCCAACCAGGGTCGGAAAGATAGCAAGACAGACATTCATTAACCTGAAACCAGTGTGGAGATCTTCTGCACTACACTCAACATAAAGTGTGAACAACATGTGGATCTTCAACACCAATGCTAGTCAAGTCAGTGTTTCTGTATGCTTGAGAGACTTGGAGTGTTAGGAAGAGCATTTCCAACAAACTACAGACATTCACCAACAACTGACTACACTGGCTGGTTACTGAAGCTCAGATGAGCAGAATGATAAGAATAAGCAAGAAGGAACTCTGGTTGGCTGGCTGGTGACGAAGCAACTAAGCAAGAACCTATCACTCAACAAATATGCAGTGGAAGTGGAGATGGATTGGATTGGGCATACAGTGAGAAGGCCGACTGGTGACATCACGCATCAGGCCAGGTCGTCGAGTGGAACTCAGATGGGAAACGACGAGTTGGGCGACCGAGGCCAGGGTGAGATGGAGGAGATTGTGAGAGGAAGAAATGAGAGGTTATGGGCGGTGGTGGAGCCAGGTTGAAAATATTTCAGAGAAGAGAGTGGAATAGAGACGTGCTACTGAAGCCCTATGTTGTATTAGGAACCGAAGGGACAAATAAATAGTAATAATTTAACAGAACCGTTCAGTTTCCAAAAATACATTTAATTTGTTTGATAACAATCCCTTTATTTCAGACAATTTTTTTTCAGTTACATTACGGAATCTTTTTATGATCCGATAAAACTTCAGTGATGCAGAATGATATCAGTATTTATATACTACTGACACCAAGAAATTACTATTCTTAACTTTACAACAAGAATTAATCGAATAAATTCGCAACAAAACAATCCCAGTGGTCTTAAAGCCAACAGATAAATTAAGATGACTAGGGTTAGGGTGTTATAAGGCATAATCTGTATCTCATAAGATTTTAATACCTGCCATAATGATTAGTAAGTAGGTTTTTGCATTAGAGCATTTAACATTTTCATATGGATATAAAAAAACGAAGCTTTGCAATATCCTGTAAAGAAAAAAAAATGTATTAATGGCCAAATGACCACAATTATTTGTATATATTAATAAAGGAAACCAAATAGATAGAAACTTGGAAGATGAAGAAAACACTTTGTTATTGTTCTATGAACTGTAAACAAAAGCTCAATAACTCAATAACCAACTTGATACTGTTTCTGACAATTCATTACCAATAGAAACTTGTTTGGACCACTCAAAATCGGAGAAAAAGTTAACAACAAGAATAAAAAGAACCGAAGAGTACAAAAAAAATATATTTATATCCCTACCCAAAAGGTTCAGAAATAAAAATCAACACACACAAGAATCAAGTAGCTTTTAACAAATGCCTATTATTTTTTTAAATGAGAAAATGGTAGACAGGACAGTAGAAAAAATCGAATGAAATTATCTCATACATACACACATGTGCAATAGACAAAAAAGAAAATGAGGCAATGACACTGGAGAGAGAGAAAGAAAGAAAGAAAGAAAATAAACGAAAACATATCAGTGAAAAGTACAAGGTGATGAAAAAACCATGCGATGGATTAAATCATTATTCGAATAATAATTCTCACACAATAACAACTATTTCATTTTGGCAGATTTCTAAATATCAAAGTATGAAAATTTTGTAAAAACACACTTTTTTTTTTCTCTTCCCATCTTGCATGCAATAAATATTTTTATATGCAGTAGAAGTTATAATAATTGAATAGTCTTATAGATTTAAGGCACTATGAAAAGATGAATGAAAGTTTATAGTACTCTAAGTCAGTCTGAAGGGTAAGTGGTGCATCTTCGCCAACTTAGTAACCATATATATATATATATATATATATATATATATATATATATATATATATATATATATATATATATATATATATACTCTGTGCATAGGCTTGCAATATAGTTGATGAATATGTATAGAAATAAAATTCATAAGAGCACAGGTGAACATTTCATAAGTGGGAAAATATTTTAACACAATCACAAAATCAATTATTTACATTCAAAAGAGCACAAGAAGAAGAAGAAGAGTAGAGAGAAGATAATTGAAAAGTGAGAACAACGAAAAAAAAGAAAAGAGAAACGACCGACCGAAATCTATCTATTCAATGTTAAATACTTTTCGTTTGAAAAACTTTCAGTTAATTATATTTCTGGCCAACTGTATAATAATACAGTAAATTTATGACCATATATATATGCATATTTATACAAACAATTAAACTCAACTTCTGTAATATCAAACAGCAAACTGGTGTAAAAAGTGAAAAACAAGGTAGAAGTTTAAGAGAATATTTCCATCCTTCTTCTTTTTTTTTTGGTTTACCTGATTGTATCATTTAAGAGATGAAGCATACAGACAACGAAATAATTTTAACAAGTCGGTTGAAAAAGGATAGACAGCAAAAAATTGATGAACAATATGAAATAAGTTAGAAACAACAAGGAACTGCATAAAAACAATGTCTATATTGCAATCGAATACAATCAGTTATTATAAGTTTCATTTTCATTAGTGTTAACCTCTCCATTTATATCCTTATGTATACCATTTGAAAGAAGAATATAACTGTCATCATTTGATGATATTTCATGTTGAGGAATGCAATCTGATACTTTAGTAATCATATCTAAAGAATTATTGTGTTGTCCAGACTTGTTGATATCTTCATGGTTCTGAATTGAATGATCGTGTAGATTATTACTATTATCATCACCATTACTATTATTATGCATAAAATTAGATTTTACACTAATATAGTTATCATTTTCCTCCTTATGGTTTATGCAGTTATTAGTAATTTCTGAAGGATTATCGCTTGAAGACTGAAACAAAAAATTAACAAAACATACAGAAAAAAACTTTACAATACATTAAAAGTAGCTAAATATAATTGATACACTTTGGTAACAGTATAACAGAATACAGTAAATTATCAACATTTTGCTGGATTACAACATTGAATCAATCCACCGAAATCGATGATTGTTATTTTGAGTCATCTAGATAAATGTAAAAGATTGTGGTGGATTGGATTGTGCAAACAACAGTGAGGAGCGAGAAAAAGGGCATACGCTGGACCACGGAAAAGAACCTAGAAGACTCGGATTTCGCCAACGATGACTCGTGTCTAATGTCTTCTAGCACAAAATTGAACATCTACACGCGAAAACCAACAAGTTGATAGAAGAGGCAGGACAGGGCAGCCAACACGGGACACTATTCAAGTGACCGTAGAGAACACAGAGGTGATAAAGATACCCAACCAAAACCACCACCACCAACAACAACCTCATATCACCACCAACGGGAGAAACCTAAAGGAAGTAGCCTCCTTCAACTATCAACGCAGCAATGTTTCAAGTACAGGTGGTGGCACAGGCACAGATGAGGACGTCAAAGCCAGCCAGGGTCGGAAAGATAGCAAGACAGACATTCATTAACCTGAAACCAGTGTGGAGATCTTCTGCACTACACTCAACATAAAGCGTGAACAACATGTGGATCTTCAACACCAATGCTAGTCAAGTCAGTGTTTCTGTATGCTTGAGAGACTTGGAGTGTTAGGAAGAGTATTTCCAACAAACTACAGACATTCATCAACAACTGCCTACACTGGCTCGTTACTGAAGCTCAGATGGGCAGGATGATAAGAATAAGCAATAAGGAAGTCTGGCTGGCTGGCTGGTGACGAACCAACAAAGCAAGATTGGGCATGCACTGAGAAGACAATTCGGGGACATCACGCGTCAAATCATGTACTCGAGTGGAACCCAGATGGGAAACGGCGAGTTGGGCATCCGAGGTGGGGTAGACATGGAGGAGATGCTGTGAGGAAGAAATGAGAGCTTGTGGGATGTCATGGAGCCAGGTTCAAAAGATTGCAGAAAAGAGAGTGTACTGGAGACATGCTACTGAAGCCCTATGTTCCACTAGGAGCCCAAGGGATAAATAATAATAATAGACAAATGTAAAACTTCTGCGTTACAGTCTGCATGACTGCCGATATTCATGGTTAAAGACTGTAGATGGTATATGTGTCAACCGATTGCAGTAGTTCAGATACACCTTAGCCTTAGGCTTTATGTTAACTGCGCTGTCATACTTCATCATTAATTGTAGCCTATCTTTTGGTTTATTTTCTCCCTATAATTTGTTATTATACTATGTATATTTCCTTAACAATACTCTTACGCATTCAACCAAGTGATATCTATATCAAATTAAGATTTTAAAGATTTAGCTGAGAAGGAGAAATAAACTGGTGGACAAAGTTCGTGCATCTATCGGACTAGACAGTGTAATGCACTGAATTTCATAAGGAATGATAAGAATTTTTGAATTCCATCGTATTATTATATCAGCAGATAACGGATGACCAACTATGGTAAATAAATAAACTAAAGTATGACACGAATGACTTAATGGGAAGTTGAATAGTTTCTTTGGAATAACAGTGAACCTTGTCCATAAATCTTGATAAAGTGATTCAGAAACATGTACTTCAGAATAAGACATGTAGAAACGTAGCTCACTGTTTTTTAACCGCTCAGCTTTTAGGCAATAGGTAGTGTATTTACACACACACACACACCCAAGCAAAACTATTTTCGCCTGCGCAACCAGGAGGTAATATCCTAAATCCTCACACATCAAGTGCTGCACATAGAGATAATGTATAAGCCTGTATATAGTTGCTAAGTTGCATGAACAAGACATTTTCGGAATATCCTCAAGAAACCAGTACTGAAGTATACAGTAACACCAAAGTTAATTACAACAAGAATTCGAAGTATATGTTAGCAGCAGTAATTGAGGTAACTAAGGGCTGATTCGATACTTTAAAAAACTTATTCTTTAAAAACTACGTTCATAACGAGTAGCAGCATTAGGGTAATACTCATCACAGACTGACATCAGTCCGCTTTCAACTGATATCAGTCCATGATGAATTCTACCTTGAAATAAACAAGGTCTTCATAAACCCCCCAAAAAATGTATCCTTAGTTGAATTTCTCAAACAGTATATAATATAGTATAGTATATAGTATATAGTATAATTCAAATAGATTACTTTTGGTCTGGAGGTTTACAGAGATTTATTAATTGATTTCAGGTTGTAATTAATCATGGACCGATATCAGTTGGAGGAGAACTAACTACTGGGAGGAGGGGTTATGGGTATACACCCCTGAAGAGTCCCGTAATGGGATGAAACAGTTAACCAGTGTGCTCCCTGGTTCTCAATGTTTCTCCAATTGATGTCAATTCATGATGAATTCCAACTTGAAACAATACTTTTAGTTTCAGTTCTCTTGAAAAGTACACTTTACAACAAGTGGTAGAGAACCAGAAAATGATAAATACATAGACGACAATGCATTCGTTTATAGTTTATCTAGTCTGAATGACTCTAGTTTGAAAGATTCGAGATTAGTTCAGAGTTTCATGGTGAATGCAATTCCCCTAATTGACGTACTATCTCCAACATATCAGAGAATAGTATCAAAATACTCCCAAGAAATTATTAAAAAAAAAACAACTGAAAAGCTGTTACTTTCATGGGTTATTTTTTTCCCCCGTTGTATAATTTATTACATTTATTTTGAAGTAATACAATTAGATCAACTCTGACTCACCTGTTCCCTGTCATCTACAGAACTAAGTGAATGATTATGATTACCATTGTCATCGTGTGAATTGGTGCCATTTAGTCTTGTTCTCAGCTCAGCTGACAATGACTGTTCTTGTTTCAAGGCATTCCGTTCAACTTCAACAAGACAACGTAGTTTAGTAACTAAATGAATCAATTCAGATCTAGACATATTCTGTTCATCTGTATCCGTTGTAGTCGTCGACAATGGTGATGAAGGTGAAGGTGATATAGATGATGATTTCTCCAATTTATTTTCATTGCAAAAGGATATTGCAGAAGAATTGTCACTAATAGTGTCAACTGAATTACAGTTATTGAACTGTCCAC